>OX632362.1:9898105-11148105 GCA_951751655.1 Ophion costatus | reverse complement strand
GCTATACAGCGCACACACCGACGTGCACGAGCATCGGGCGGCTTGCCGGCCCACACACACGCGCGCCCTCGTAGCAGCCCGTAAGGGAGAAGCCGTACTCCCGGCCTCTCCTCTTTGTGCGGATATTCGTACCCGCTGTAGAGCGCGCACACCGACGAGCACGAGCATACGTGTGTGTGTGTGGCACAGGGCCGCTTGCTACTGCACACACGCACGCGCGTCGCAAGCTTCTCTTAGATATAAAAAAGCAGTGATTGGCCGAGGGATTATTGTTTTTCGATCTATAGTTTTTGTTAACGAATATCGAGCGTTTTTCGCTCACCCAATATCAATGAAATGAACGAGTAAAAAACAGATCGTCCGGTCATTCGTTCGTTCGTCCGTTAAACGGACGTAAGCTCGACCGCACGCGACGAACGATCACGTACAGGCAGTGAGTAAATGAAGGAACAAGCGATCGACCGTTCGAAGGATCGCACGATCGGAAGACCCAACGGAGGAGCGCATCGACCGGTCCATCGAACACATGAACGAGCGAATACCACAGTTCCATGTGGTGGTATCGATTTTCAGGAAAAACTCTCTATGTTCGTTGAAAAAACATCTATCGAAAAAAATTCTTCGCGCAATCCCAGCTGTTTGATATGTTAAAGAACTTTGCAGTCGTTCGTTGTTTCGATCGCTCGATGCGTTTGCTCGCTCGTTCGGTCTTTCATTCGTTAACCCGTTGCGCCTGTACGATCGTTCGTTCGTTCGCGCGATGGTTCGTTCAATCGCTCGTTCGTCCATTCCTTCGCCGCGTACACTCAATCGCTCGTTGCGCTCGTTCGATCGTTCGTGCCATTGTTTATTTCATATGCATAAGAAGCGTGTGTTCATTCGTTTGTTACCTTCGTTCGCTCGTTTTTGTGAAACGAAATAAAAAATCAAAATCGTCATGGAAACAAATCGAAACCGATGCCTCCGTTCGAAAGTTCGTTTAATCGCTTGTTCGTAGCGAAATAAAAAAATCGAAATCGGCATGAACAAAATCGTAATCAAAATCGCTGTTCTCTTGTGTTCATTAATTCCATCCGTTCGCCCGGTCGTTTGTTCGCTGCGGTCGTTTCGACACGCAGCGAGTAAATGAAGGAACAAGCGATCTAACGTTCGAAGTATCGCACGATCGGAAGACCCACCGAACGAGCGCATCGACAGGTCCATCGAACATATGAACGAACGAATTCCACAGTTCCATGTGGTGGTATCGATTTTCAGGGAAAAACTCTTTATGTTCGTTGAAAAAACATCTATCGAAAAAAATCGTCGCGCAATTCCTGCTGGTTGACATGTAAAAGAACTTTGCAGTCGTTGGGTGTTTCGATCGTTCGATGCGTTTGCTCACTCGTTCGGTCTTTTCGTTCGTTAACCCGTTGCGTCCGTACGATCGTTCGTTCAATCACTCATTCGTTCATTCCTTCGCCGCGTTCACTCGATCATTCGTTGCGCTCGTTCGATCGTTCGTGTCATTGTTTATTTCATATGCAAAAGAAGTGTGTGTTCACTCGATCGTTACCTTCGTTCGCTCGTTTTTATGAAACGAAATAAAAAATCAAATTCGTCATGGAAACAAGTCGAAACCGATGCTTCCGTTCGATCGTTCGTTCAATCGCTTGTGCATAGCGAAATCAAAAAATCGAAATCGGCATGAAAAAAATCGTAATCAAAATCGCTGTTCTCTTTTGTTCATTAATTCCATCCGGTCGCTGGATCGTTTGCTCGCTGCGCTCGTTCCGCGTTGTGCCCGCCCGATCGTTCGTTCAATCGCTCGTTCGGTCATTGCTTCATTGCTCTTGTTCGACATTTTGTTTATTCACTCGTTTGTTGCGTGATTTATACGTTTCATCACTGCATCTGTTACGTTGTTTCTACCCTTCGGTGCGTTTGCTCGACCGTTCGTTCGTTTTACATTAAACTTCTCCGACAATAAACGCTCGACGGAGACGTTGATGGAGATACTTTCCGGAATGTTCGCGAGTCAGCAAAAAATGCAGCTACGCGAAATATCGGTTTCCACGCTCGGAGAAATAAATCTCGCGATTTTCAAAAACGCTACTGTCTCCGAATGTGCTACATGTATGCGTGATAAAACACACACTTCGCGTAGCAGTCGCACTGGAGAAGCCGTTTTCTCGGCGTCTCCTCGTTGTGCGGATATTCGTACCCGGTATAGAGCGTGCACACCGACGAGCACGAGCACACGTGTGTGTGTGGCACAGGGCCGCTTGCTACTGCACACACACACACACGCGCGCGTCGCAAGCTTCTTTGAGATATAAAAAAGCAGTGATTGGCCGAGGCATTATTGTTTTTCGATCCACAGTTTTTGTTAACGAATATCGGGCGTTGTTTGTTCACCCAATATCAATTAAATGAACGAGTAAAAAACGGATCGTCCGGTCATTCGTTCGTTCGTCCGTTAAACGGACGTAAGATCGAATGCACGCAAGGAACGATCAAGTACACGCAGTGAGTAAATGAAGGAACAAGCGATCGAACGTTCGAAGGATCGCACGATCGGAAGACCCAACGAACGAGCGCATCGACCGGTCCATCGTACGAATGAACGAGCGAATACCACAGTTCCATGTGGTGGTATCGATTTTCAGGGAAAAACTCTCCACGTTCGTTGAAAAAACATTTATCGAAAAAAAATCTTCGCGCAATCCCTGCTGCGTGATATGTAAAAGAACTTTGCAGTCGTTCGTGTTTTCGATCGTTCGATGCGTTTGCTCGCTCGTTCGGTCTTTCGTTTACCCGTTGCGTCCGTACGATCGTTCGTTCATTCGCTCGATGGTTCTTTCAATCACTCGTTCGTTCATTCCTTCGCCGCGTTCACTCGATCGGTCGATCATTCGCTCAATGGTTCGTTCAATCACTCGTTTGTTCATTCCTTCGCCGCGTTCACTCGATCGATCGTTGCGCTCGATCGATCGTTCGTGTCATTGTTTATTTCATATGCCAAAGAAGCGTGTGTTCATTCACTCGTTCGTCCATTCGCTCGTTCCCTTCGTTCGCTCGTTTTTATGAAACGAAATAAAAAATCAAAATCGTCATGGAAACAAATCGGAACCAATGCCTCCGTTCGATAGTTCGTTCAATCGCTTGTTCGTTCATTTGTTGGTTGCTCGCGAACTATCGGCTTACACACTCGGAGAAGTAAATCTCGAGATTTTTGGTTCGCTCGTTTGTATGAAACGAAATAAAAAATCAAAATCGTCATGAAAACAAATCGAAACCGCTGCCTCCATTCGACAGTTCGTTCAATCGCTTGTTCGTTCATTTGTTTGTTGCTCGACACGAACGATCGAACGATCGAGTGAACGCGGCGAAGGATTGAACGAACCATCGAGCGAAGGAACGAACGATCGTACGGACGCAACGGGTTTACGAACGAACGACCGACCGAGCGAGCAAACGCATCAAACGATCGAAACATCCAACGACTGCAAAGGTCTTTTACATATCAGACAGCAGGGATTACACGAAGATTTTTTTTTCGATAGATGTTCTTTCAACGAGCATAGGGGGTTTTTCCCTGAAAATGAATACCACCACATGGAACTGTGGTATTCGTTCGTTCCTTTGTTCGATGGACCTGCCAATGCGCTCGTTCGTTGGGTCTTGCGATCGGGCGATCCTTCGAACGGTCGATCGCTTGTTCCTTCATTTACTTGCTGCGTGTACTTGATCGTTCGTTGCGTGCGTTCGATCTTAGGTCCGTTTAACGGACGAGCGAGCGAATGACCGGACGATCCGTTTTTTACTCGTTCGATACATTGATATTGCGTGAACAAAAAACGCGCGATATACGTTAAGAAAAACTATGGATCGAAAAATAATAATCCCTCGGCCAATCACTGCTTTTTTATATCTAAGGGAAGCTTGCAACGTGCGGACGTGTGTGCATTAGCAAGCCGCCCTGTGCCACACACACTCACGAATGCTCGTGCTCGTCGGTGTGCGCGCTCTATAGCGGGTACGAATATCCGCACAAAGAGGAGAGGCCGAGAGTACGTGTGCCTTGGCATTGGGCCGCTTGCTGGCCCACACACACACACAGACGCGCCCCTGCAGCAGCCCGCAAGGGAGAAGCCGTATTCTCGGCGGCCGAGGGATTATTGATTTTCGATCTATAGTTTTTGTTAACGAATATCGCACGTTTTTTGTTCACCCAATATCAATGTATCGAACGAGTAAAAAACGGATCCTCCGGTCATTCGCTCGCTCGTCCGTTAAACGGACGTAAGATCGAGCGCACGCAACGAACGATCAAGTACACGCAGCAAGTAAATGAAGGAACAAGCGATCGAACGTTCGAAGGATCGCACGATCGGAAGACCCAACGAAAGAGCGCATTGGCAGGTCCATCGAACAAATGAACGGACGAATACCACAGTTCCATGTGGTGGTATTGATTTTCAGGGAAAAACTCTCTATGCTCGTTGAAAAAACATCTATCGAAAAAAAAATCTTCGTGTAATCCCTGCTGTCTGATATGTAAAAGAACTTTGCAGTCGTTGGTTGTTTCGATGGTTTGATGCGTTTGCTCGCTCAGTCGGTCTTTCGTTCGTAAACCCGTTGCGTCCGTACGATCGTTCGTTCCTTCGCTCGATGGTTCGTTCAATCCTTCGCCGCGTTCACTCGATCGTTCGATCGTTCGTATCGAGCAACAAACAAATGAACGAACAAGCGATTGAACGAACAATCGAACGGAGGCTGCGGTTTCGATTTGTTTCCATGACGATATTGATTTTTTATTTCGTTTCATAAAAACGAGCGAACGAAGGGAACGAACGAATGGACGAACGAGTGAATGAACACACGCTTCTTTGGCATATGAAATAAACAATGACACGAACGATCGATCGAGCGCAACGATCGATCGAGTGAACGCGGCGAAGGAATGAACGAACGAGTGAATGAACGAACCATCGAGCGAATGAACGAACGATCGAGTGAACGCGGCGAAGGAATGAACGAACGAGTGATTGAACGAACCATCGAGCGAATGAACGAACGATCGTACGGACGCAACGGGTCAACGAAAGACCGAACGAGCGAGCAAACGCATCGAACGATCGAAACAACGAACGACTGCAAAGATCTTTTACATATCATACAGCAGGGACTGCGCGAAGATTTTTTTTCGATAAATGTTTTTTCAACGAACATAGAGAGTTTTTCCCTGAAAATCGATACCACCACATTGAACTGTGGTATTCGCTCGTTCATTCGTACGATGGACCGTTCGATGCGCTCGTTCATTGGGTCTTCCGATCGTGCGATCCTTCGAACGTTCGATCGCTTGTTCCTTCATTTACTCACTGCGTGTACTTGATCGTTCGTTGCGTGCATTCGATCTTACGTCCGTTTAACGAACGAACGAACGAATGACCGGACGATCCGTTTTTTACTCGTTCATTGCATTGATATTGCGTGAACAAAAAACGCTCAATATTCGTTAACAAAAACTATGGATCGAAAAACAATAATCCCTCGGCCAATCACTGCTTTTTTATATCTCAAAGAAGCTTGCGACGCGCGTGTGTGTGTGTGTGCAGTAGCAAGCGGCCCTGTGCCACACACACACGTATGCTCGTGCTCGTCGGTGTGCGCGCTCTATAGCGGGTACGAATATCCGCACAAAGAGGAGACGCCGAGAATACGGCTTCTCCATTGCGACTTCTACGCGAAGTGTGTATTTTATCACGCATACATGAAGCACATTCGGAGACAGTAGCCTTTTTGAAAATCTCGAGATTTATTTCTGTGAGCGTGGAAACCGATATTTCGCGTAGCTGCATTTTTTGCTGACTCGCGAACATTCCTGAAAGTATCTCCATCAACGTCTCCGTCGCGCGTTTATTGTCGGAGAAGTTTAATGTAAAACGAACGAGCGGTCGAGCGAACGCACCGAAGGGTAGAACAAACGTAAGAGATGCAGTGATGAAACGTAGAAATCACGCAACAAACGAGTGAATAAACAAAATGTCGAACAAGAGCACTGAAGGAATGACCGAACGAGCGATTGAACGAACGATCGAGCGGGCACAACGCGGAACGAGCGCAGCGAGCAAACGATCGAGCGACCGGATGGAATTAATGAACAAAAGAGAACAGCGATTATGATTACGATTTTTTTCATGCCGATTTCAATTTTTTGATTTCGCTATGCACAAGCGATTGAACGAACGATCGAACGGAAGCATCGGTTTCGATTTGTTTCCATGACGAATTTGATTTTTTATTTCGTTTCATAAAAACGAGCGAACGAAGGTAACGATCGAATGATCACACACTTCTTTTGCGTATGAAATAAACAATGAGACGAACGATCGAACGAGCGCAACGAATGATCGAGTGAACGCGGCGAAGGAATGAACGAATGAGTGATTGAACGAACGATCTTACGGACGCAACGGGTTAACGAACGAAAAGACCGAACGAGTGAGCAAACGCATCGAACGATCGAAACACCCAACGACTGCAAAGTTCTTTTACATGTCAAATAGCAGGGATTGCGCGACGATTTTTTTCGATAGATGTTTTTTCGACGAACATAGAGAGTTTTTCCCTGAAAATCGATACCACCACATGGAACTGTGGTATTCGTTCGTTCATTTGTTCGATGGACCTGTCGATGCGCTCGTTCGTTGTGTCTTCCGATCGTGCAATCCTTCGAACGTTAGATCGCTTGTTCCTTCATTTACTCGCTGCGTGTCGGAACGACCGCAGCGAACAAACGACCGAGCGAACGGATGGAATTAATTAACAAAAGAGAACAGCGATTTTGATTACGATTTTGTTCATGCCGATTTAGATTTTTATATTTCGCTACGAACAAGCGATTGAACGAACTTTCGAACGGAGGCATCGGTTTCGATTTGTTTCCATGACGATTTTGATTTTTTATTTCGTTTCACAAAAACGAGCGAACGAAGGTAACGAAGGAATGAACACACGCTTCTTTTGCATATGAAATTAACAATGGCACGAACGATCGAACGAGCGCAACGAGCGATTGAGTGAACGCGGCAAAGGAATGGACGAACGAGCGATTGAACGAACCATCGAGCGAACGAACGAACGATCGTACAGGCGCAACGGGTTAACGAACGAAAGACCGAACGAGCGAGCTAACGCATCGAGCGATCGAAACAACGAACGACTGCAAAGTTCTTTTAAATATCAAACAGCTGGGATTGCGCGAAGATTTTTTTTCGATAGATGTTTTTTCAATGAACATAGAGAGTTTTTCCTGAAAATCGATACCACCACATGGAACTGTGGTATTCGCTCGTTCATGTGTTCGGTGGACCTGTCGATGCGCTCGTCCGTTGGGTCTTCCGATCGTGCGATTCTTCGAACGTTCGATCGCTTGTTCCTTCATTTACTCACTGCCTGTACTAGATCGTTCGTCGCATGCGTTCGAGCTTACGTCCGTTTAACGGACGAACGAACGAATGACCGGACGATCTGTTTTTTACTCGTTCATTGCATTGATGTTGGGTGAGCAAAAAACGCTCGATATTCGTTAACAAAAACTATGGATCGAAAAACAATAATCCCTCGGCCAATCACTGCTTTTTTATATCTAAGAGAAGCTTGCGACGCGCGTGCGTGTGTGCAGTAGCACGCGGCCCTGTATCACACACACACGTATGCTCGTGCTCGTCGGTGTGCGCGCTCTACAGCGGGTACGAATATCCGCACAAAGAGGAGAGGCCGAGAGTACGGCTTCTCCCTTGCGGGCTGCTACGAGGGCGCGCGTGTGTGTGGGCCGGCAAGCCGCCCGATGCGCGTGCACGTCGGTGTGTGCGCTGTATAGCAGGTACGACTATCCGCACAAAGAGGAGAGGCCGAGCATACGGCTTCTGCCTTGCGCGCGCGCGCGCGCGTGTGTGTGTGTGTGTGTGCGTGTGTGTGTGCCAGCAAGCGGCCCGATGTCACGACACACGTATGCTCGTGTCCGTCGGTGTGTGCACTCTATAGCAGGTACGAATATCCGCACAAAGAGTAGAGGCCGAGAATACGGTTTCTTCCTTGCGGGTTACTGCGTAAAAGATTTTGACAGTTATCAGCATAATTCGCGAACTCGTGCGGTGAGCTCACCGGTGGATGAACTCATTGCTTAGCTTGCATCTATGCTATCTAAACTCCGTGCTCGCCATCGGATAAGCTCATCGTAGAAGGATCGCGCTCACCGTCGGGTGAGCCCCTCGTAGAACGATGCATCGGCTACCTCGCACGCGTGCAATTATGCTGACCTGTCAAATTCTGCAAAAGATGCCCTTAATACGACGGGCAGCTTCAGTTGCTCTCCAGACTCCGTCGCGTGCGTCTCATCTTCTTTTCCACCAGTTCGCCGAAAATGTATCTCGAGTGCCTCGAGCTCTCTGTGGCGCCGTTCGCGTGCCGCGTTTCCCGCGCAGGAGAGGCCGAGAATACGGTTTCTCCCTTGCGGGTTGCTGCGCAAAAGATTTTGACAGTTATCAGCATAATTCGCGAACTCGTGCGGTGAGCTCACTGGCGGATGAACTCATTGCTTAGCTTGCATCTATGCTATCTAAACTCCGTGCTCGCCATCGGATGAGCTCATCGTAGAACGATCGCGCTCAACGTCGGGTGAGCTCATCGTAGAACGATGCATCGGCTACCTCGCACGCGTGCAATTATGCTGACCTATCAAAATCTGCAAAAGATGCTCTTCATACGGCGGGCAGCTTCAGTTGCTCTTCAGACTCCGTCGCGGGCGTCTCGTCTTCTTTTACACCAGTTCGCCAAAAATGTACCCCGAGTGCCTCGAGCTCCCTGTGGCTCCGTTCGCGTGCCGCGTTTCCCGCGTCGACCGCTTGGCCGTATATATATACGTACAGTGGCGACGGGCGAAACGCACGAGTGGTTGCGTGAAGCCCTGTACGCATTTTACGTGCAGCGTCGGGCAGGAGTACGTCTCCCGTTCGACGATGTTGCGCAGGGTGCGTCGTGCGTAATAATCCCCGCGGGCGGCTGTGACGTACTCCGCGGGAGCATAGTGTCGTGCGACTCCGAGGGATACAGTGAAGATTTTTTCGTGCATGATGGGTTACAGCGGGTACGTAGACGCGGACTCGCTGTATACCCCAGCGCCCTTTTGCGCGTTTGTTGCGAGTCTCGTGGTTCAGTGCACGGTTTCGGGGATCGCGCATCTTGAAACCATCCCCTTCGTCTCGGACCTGCTCGCGGACCTCGTAGAGAACCGCGTCGTCGTGGCTGTGGCCGAAAGCGCCACCCCCCATCCCTCGTGTACGCATGGACAACGGGGTCGACGTCGCGACGGTACTCATCGCGGCGTCGAACGACGGGCCCGAACCCGTCGCTTTTTACGACGCGGGTTGGCCCGACGACGGGTTCGACGACTCGTTCGAACGGAGGGGTGGGAGAACGAGCCGTGACACTCGTGCTCGTGTGGGCGTGTGTGTATGTGTGTGCGTACCCTCGGAGTTCACCGTCACCAGGAGCAGCAACGGTGAGCAAAACAAACTAAAAATGAATTTTCAGAAGGCAGAAAAAAATGGGGCTACTATGGCGAAACCCCCACTCCGGCCATCCCCCTCCCCTCCGCACCCCTCTTGGGCGCTGGGGAGGGGATAAGCACGGTCATCCCGAGCAAAAAAAAGGGGCCACTATGGCGAAACCCCCACTCCGGCCATCCCCCCCTCCACACCCCTACGGGCGTGGGGGAGGGGATAAGCATGGTCATCCCCACTCCATCCCCACCACCTCGGGTGCCGAGGAGTGGGGGTAGGAGTGAGGGTCGCCGTAGTGGCCCCCATACTACTAGCGTGTGCATATCGGTTTGAGCATGGACTGAGACCACCGCGTATACCCCGCTCGACGAATAAAACCATGTCGATGTCAGTTAGTAATTCAAACTTGACATTCGAGTGTTTTAGCATTGCATCCCAGGTATATCCGGGCAATGTGTGATACGCGGGATCTAGGCCATAGCTCTCAATGCACGTATTTCGAAAGTTTTCGAAAATATCGGCTAATAACAAGACATCTGTCTTCAGGTACAAATCGCTAGAGTCGCCGAGCGTTCGAATGGCGAACCGCTCCCAAACTTTCTGAGCATGTGTGTACTCGCTCTCGGATACTGTGGCATCTGTCAGGGAACTGTAAAATGCGTCACGTGGCGGAAGGCAAGTGTTGTCTAGCTTGGTCACGTCGTCAATATATTCATGAGGGAAGACCCCTTTTCGCGTCAGCAAATTGAAATCGTCTGTCGAGAGAGTTGGAAATTGTGTGCGTAAAATTTTCAGCTTGTCCTCGCTCAAGAATGCGGCTAATTTGTCAAGACTCGTGTTGAGGAATTTGTATGAGTCGATAAAGCGCAATTGGATCTTGTGTTTTGAATCGTCTGTAATTTCAACATGCTTCTTGAAGGAGATGTATTTCTCCTTTGTAATTGGAAGCACATCGGTTTTTCCTTCGAACGCTGTGGCTTCTTCCTTGATGACAAAATGTGCATCATAGCCGGATAGATTGTGGAAAACTATGGGAATGAAGAATGACTGCTTATAATTGAGGTTGCAGTTGGAATGGGCAGGGCCTCTGTAGCGTCCAGTCAGATGGCAATGATCTCGAACGCGCACCTCTTCTTCCGCGAATGGTTTCGCACATATGTGACAATGAGTCGCTTTGCGAAAACTTGCCCACTCGCTCGGTGTCAGATAAATCATTGGGACATTGTCGCAGAAAATTTCTTTTATCCGCAATGCTAGATTTTTCAGTTCTTCGACAAACCACGATACGCAATCAGCACTGCGACGCGAGTGATATGAAGATAATGAATCGTCATACGAACAACACACGTAATATCCAATACTAAACACTTCATGGCGTTGATACATGTCTTTCGCTATGTTCTCCCCGTCGGTCTTTGCCAACACACACTCCAAATCGGCATACACGATGAATGGATGTCGCTCTTTCCGGCTAAAGTTGCTGAACTGGAGCCACTTATTGGTGTCGTTTGGTAGTCGAATTGCACAGTCGTTTATCGCCCCACAATCGACCTCGTGTGATTGCAATTTTTCCTCGGAACCAAAGTAATGCAGACATCTGCAAAACAAACCAGATCTTTTTTGTTCAATTTTCTCCTTTAGTAGATATATAATTGCGTATTAATAATGCTAAATTCACACACCGATCGCATATATATTTTTTATGCTCCCTCTTGCTCAGTTGCGCCCTCACGAGTCTCGACAGGTTCTTGATCCATACGAAATGCCCCACTTTGTCGTCCTCAGTATCTTGCATGTACAGCAAATTGATGTGCTTCTCCTTCTTCTGCTGAGTCACGCGTATTGGAACAATGTCCTTTTTCGTGTTGGTGGTATACACGTTCATGGATATATTGTTTTGGAGCTCGAATTTTTTTATTTGATGTATCGTCACCGGGAATTCGATATCCTTCAGATTCAGCACTGTCGAATAATGAGGATGAGAAGATGTACGGTGGCTGTTTTGTTCAACTGGGTGTAGAGCAGCGACAACTGCCCATGCGAAACATGCATTATCACGCGATTTGACGTTAACCACGGCCCTCTTCATCATTATTTCCCGTGGCAATGATATGGAGCACCCGGCACGCATCGGATTATACTTATTGACATTTATCGCGAGGTTAAGTATTTTCTGCAGAGCCCAGCCACTATGACGTTCTTGAAATTCGTCGAGCGAGGTTAAAATGGGCTCCGTAACACGCCGTTCATACCACTCGCTCAAATCGCTTATCCTAAATAGTTCGCAGTTTCGCGTGCTGACACTTTTATTGGCTTGTTTATCGCCACTCACGAATTCACCGTTAAACACTGTTAATTTTAATGCTGTTGTGCTTGTTGATAATATTTCGCACATGTTGAAGCACTAGGGCGCGAGCATCGTTAAGAAAGTGTTTTGGCTCGATGTGGCTGCGCTTCATGACGCAACCGGTCAATATTCGACTCTTAAAGGACGTGTCAATCTCGCGCTAGATTAACCCGTGATCAGCATGTCCTGCGCCCGTGTGTATGAAGCAGCTCCGCACACAATTCCTCAATCCTTCGAGACGCGCTATTTGGGCTATTAGTGACTGTTGATGCCCAATTAATAATCGCGGGCGCTTAATCCGACTCTGCGTTTCCAGCCCTTCGATGAGCTCGACACATCGCTGTTCCCACGCAGCAAATTCTTCGAACGAGCGTAAGAGCACAGCTTGATCAAGCAAGATTTGCTCCATGTTGACGAGTATGAAAAAAACTTCCACGATGTGAACCGACTGACTGCCTCATGCAAAGTGCGGTCAGTTTTGAGCGGAGTGGATCATTAAAAAGGCTCTTCGGGAAAAAAGTTCGGCCCTCTCTCGGGAAAAAACAGAGTTTCCCGATAACGAGAAGATTGCTCGAGGAACATGAGACGAAAACAGGAAGTCGGGATGCCTCGGGTCGAAAGATTTTATGGGTCCTGCAGCTCAAGTGGTCCATCGGCGCCAACGGCCCTTGGCAATAGATCCCTAAGGTTTATGGTTTTTCCAAGAAATCCGGACTTGTCGATACCTGTCCAAAGTGTTGGTGAGACTCGTGACAGGAGTGGACACGCATGCAAGCATCTTGGCATTATCTTTTGGAATGGTGACCTCGACTTTTCAAGAGCTGCGCTCAAGTGGTCCATCCGCGGTCCCTTTGATCCCTAAAGATTACAGTTTTCCCAAGAATCTTGTCAGGACCTGTCTCGAGTGTCATCGAGCTTTGAGACGGGGCGGATGCAGTTGACATTGCCTTTCGGAATGGAACCAAGACCTCGGTTTTTTTTCCTTTCTTTTTTTTTAACAGCGTTTCCTTGGGCAGTTGCCAACAATAAAGCATTTTCGTTAGGGATTTTGTGTTCTTGAGTGAAATGTATCACCACCGGATATCTGGGCCGAATATTTAAAATAATAACAAGTTGCGTCTTGACGATAATCTGGAAACTTTAGGATGCTCTTTATAATACACCAGTCCAGTCTCCATCACCTAGACGCTGTTCTGTAGAGATCGTAAAAGTCGATGCTTGGAGAGCCTGGCCAGGTTTCACCTCCACGTGTGCCCGCTTTTCTGGACAGCAGATGAATACCCCCTAGGGATAGTTAAGAAAAAAACTTTTCGTTTATCCCGGGTCAGGATGCAACATCTTGCAAGGTTTTTTTTTCTACATGTCCCAACTAATGTTGAAAACCATTTACACATCCTGTTGGTCATCCCTACTATACCCCTATGAGGATCCAAAATCGAAATCTGAAGAAGGATCGGAACAGCAGTTTTCGCCATTCCAGTCTCCAACCTTCGAGGTGTAATTGTCGAAGAGTCGGAAAACAAAAATTAGTGAAGAAAAATGTCGAACCAAATTGAGGTGTTTGATCTTGTCGATGATGAGATGGACGTTGTGAATATCGCCGATGACAACGAAGTGGCAGTTTAGGTAGACGAAAACGTTATCGATATCGTCGATAATGACGATGATGATTGGGCGGACATTGAAGTGCTTGCGCATGCTGACATTGACCTGGCCGATTTGGAACGCGACACAGAATCGATTGATAGTGGATTGGGTGATCCAGCAGATGACGGATTCCATTATGTGCGTGAAATTATTGTGAACCAACAGCATATAAATCGACTGAATCGGGACGTCATGTGTTGTGTGAACTACGAATATTTCACTGAAAATGATCGGGCGAAGTTTTGCGTGTCATGTTACTTTGATATGCGGCATACGGTTGATCGACTAATTCAACGATGTGGCCACTTCAGCGAACGGTTTAGCAACATCCGGGGGATATTCTGCACCAACTGAACTTATACTGGGTCAATGGCTGGTATTAAGTTTAGTATGATTTAAAATATGATTATACTTGATAGATTAATAAGATGCATTATTTGTTATGTTTCAGGATAACGGATCCGCTGCGAATATTCAAAATAATAAAATACTTAAATTAAAAACATGCAAACACCACACACCCACGCACGCGCACACGCACACACACGCACAATAGATGTATAAACTTTGAAGGCATTATAAAATTTTAATTGATAAAGTATTGTTTCATTGTGCTTTGATTAAAATCATTATTTTACCTCCACCCCGCGTCGACGTCGGCTTCCCCCTTCCAAAAGTCTTCGAACCACATGCCTACCCCCTCCAACGCACTCACACATGCACGCCAGCATGCACAAACACGCACAGACACGTACGAACACGTACAAACACGCACAATCGGACCACATGGCTACCCCCTCCAACGCACTCACACATGCACGCATGCATGCACAAACACGCATAAACACGTCCAAACACGCACAAACACGCACACACCCACACACACACGCACAAACACGCGCGCGACCCCCCTCGCTCCCTCCCGCCCCTCGCTCGCATTCCCTCTCTCCCTCCCCTCCCTCCCCGCGCCCCCCTCGCTGCCGCCCCTCTCTCTCACTCCCCCCTCTCTCCCTCCGCCCCTCGCTCCCTGCTACCAAAAAGTTAATTAGAACCGCTCCAGCCCTACTACTACTGACATCAAGCGATAAAGTATTATCCCCAAAAACAATCATCCATCCGACCGCGAATCGTCAGTACCAGAAAGTGAACATACATTGACACAAAAAATTAAAGGAGCAAGAAAAGTTGAACTTTGTCAAAAGTGGTCGTACAAAAAAAAAAGGATTTTCAAGCTTCAAGTTTCTAGTTTTAGATCAGACAATGATTTTTTTTTGAGAATCACTTATTGCGCGGTCGGAAGAAATATCACGGTAAAAAAAATTTTGCAAATTTTTACGTTTTTCAAAGTTCTGCCCGTGTTTTGGAGATTTTTTTCTGACTTGACCAATATCAACGTCATTGAGCCCATTCAATTCACTTCAATTTGCTTTTTTTCGACGTACGACCATTTTTCGCTGAGATATCTCAGGAACTAATGGTCGTACGGGAATTCGATCGGTAGTTTTGGAAACGTGAATACTCTACAAGTTCCGATTATTATTGTAGTGAAACTTTTATTTTTTATTCTTGCCATTAGTTTTAGAAATGTACAAAAAAACGATGTCTTCTTGGTTTTTATGAAATCCACCGCTACTTTGCAAATATTGCGATAAAGACTAATGTTTATGGACGGTCATTCAGCTCAATATGTCCCCAAGAACCATGCAAAATTCCAAGTTGATCCGATTATCGGTCTTCCTTTCCCGATTAGCCAAAATTTGAATAAATATTAAAGGAGCAAGTTTCCTCCTTTTCAGAAATCATTTCATGATTATTAAGAGGAAAAAAAACTTTTCATTACTTTTCGTACAATTGGGTATTGAGTACGCATTGAATGTTGGAAAAATACCGTGAAAATTATATTGACTAAAAATTTTCGAAAAAAAATTTTATTCATAAAAAAAATATTGAAATTTTTTTTTTATAACAAAATCAGTTTCGAATTTTTTTTTTAAATGTTGAAATTTTCTTCAAATCAACATTGTACCGCCAGCATTAGAATTACCCAAAGCATACCACGGAGAGGTACGCTTTGGGTAATTCTACGTACACTTTGGGTAATTCTAATGCTGGCGGTACAATGTTGAATCGAAAAAAAATGTCAACATTAAAAAAATTAAAAAAATCGAAATAGATTTTTTTATAAACAAACAAATTTCAACATTTTTGGTATTAAAAAAAAAAATCGAAAATTTTTAGTCAATATGATTTTCAGGGTTCTTTTCCAACATTTAATGCGTACTGAATACCCAATTGTACGAAAAGTAGTGAAGAGTTGTTTTTCCTCTTAATAATCATGAAATGATGTCTGAGAAGGAGGAAACTTGTTCCTTTAATTTTTTTTCATATTTTGGTCATTCGGGCAAGAAAGACCGATGAACGGATCAATTTGGAATTTTGCATATCTCTTCGGGACATATTGAGCCGAATGACCGTTCATAAACAATAGTGTTTATCGCAATATTTGCAAAGTAGCGGTGGATTTTATAAAAAACAAGAAAACATCGATTTTTTGTACTTTTTTAAAACTGATGGCAAAAATAATTTTTTTTAAACCTACAATAATAATCAGAGCTTGTAGAGTATGTAATCACGTTTCCAAAATTGCCGGTCGAATTCCCGTACGACCATTAGTTCCTGACATATCGATGACTGAAGACAAAAGGACGTTTTTTCATTCAGAGACCGACGAGGAGGCCGATATCTCAGCGAAAAATGGTCGTAAGGAGATAAAAAAGAAGCAAATTGAACTGAATTGAATGGGCTCAATGACCTTGATATTGGTCGAGTCCGAAAAAAATCTCCAAAACACGTGCAGATCTTAGAAAAACGTAAAAATTTGCAAATTTTTTTTTGGCGTGATATTTCTTCCTACCGCGCAATCAGTGATTGTCAAAAAAAATCATTGTCGGAACTAAAACTAGAAACTTGAAGCTTTAACATCCATTTTTTTGTACGATCACTTTTGACGAAGTTCAACTTTTCTTGCTCCTTTAATTTTTTGTGTCAATGTATGTTCACTTTCTGGTACTTACGATTCGCGGTCGGATGGATGGTGGTTTTTGGGGATAATACTTTTTTGCTTGATGAAAGTATATGAGAATGAATATATTAATACGAAGATAAATATATTTCCGCTTACTTCTATGAATTACAATTTATTTGGCATAGGGTCGGCTGTGAGTAAAGCGCAAACATTATGCTAGAAGATAAATAAGTTGTATTTTAGATTTATTATATTTAAATTAACGTAAAAACTAATGAAATAAGCGGTCACGGTGCGCGATGAATTTTTCGGTATTAAAAGTTAACTAATTAAAATAAATATGATAACTAATAAAAATAACTAATCAAATAAAAATTAACAGTAACCATGATTAAAAAAAAAGCGCTGAGCGTGAGGAACGATCCTACGCGCCTACGGACCGAAGCCAGGAACGCTACCAACGGGACCATCTTATCACTTGTGTTAAAGATGCACTTTCTGGCAGTTACAATTGGCGGCCGGATTGATGATTGACTTGTTTTTGGAGATAATACTTTATCGCTTGATGGAAGTATGAAAATTAACATAATAGTACCAATATAAATATATTTTCACTTACTTTTCTGAATTATAATTTATTTGGCATAAGGACGGGTGTGAGTAAAGCGTAAAGAATTTTTTAGAAGATAAATAAGTTGTAATTTAGATTTATTATTATATTTAAATTAACGTATAAACTAAAAAAATAAGCGTTCAGAGTGCGCGATACATTTTTTTGTATACATTAATAGCGCAGAGAATCAAGAGCTAAATGAGCATTGAAATCATCTAAAAGCCTCGCGCGTGCCGTCGCGTGACGTCACGCGCGGACCGTGCTCAGATTGCTTTTTCCCTCGGAGCCTTCGTTCGGCTTGGCCGCACATGAACGTGCTCAGCGTGTCTATGTGTTGGTGTAGCTGCCGAAGGCGCGGTCGGGACGGTTCGACGGCACTCGGCTCTTTCCGAAGATGTCCGAGCGTCGCTCGCTCACGGACACGCGCTACTATGATTGTGTGATGGGCGCGCTAGGGACTAGAGAGAGGGTAACTTTCGCGCGCGATCTGGCTGCACTGAAGCGAGCCTTATTCCTTCAACCAGATGGCGCCAGGAAACTTTCACGCCTGTCTTTAGGTGGGGCTGGTGTCGCGAACTCCCGGTGCACCCGTCGTCTATCGTGGCAGATGCGCCACCGAGGGAGGGTAGAAAGAAATAAATATTAAAACCAATGGTTCACATTACCGACAGGTTGATTTGGAATACCCACCTCAAGGCACATGTCATGACCCAAAAAAAGACTGATGTGTAGCTATAGTTATTATTTATTTATATATTAAATATACTGTATACGGTGCTCACCACCTTCTTCATTTTTAGTGGTACTCGAGCTACCACAAGCAGAGTTTTTCCTTTAGGGTATCAGTCAATCGACTCTCCTCAAATTGTCGAAAGTGAAATTTTTCGACACTGTTTTACCGATAAAAATAAAAACGGTTCTGCGTATGCCGGTAAATGGCAGAAAACGGGCTTAAATTATTTTATACTGACCGGACGAACGGTGTGGAAAATGTTCACTTCTGAAATTTGCACTCATCTCTGTCGCACCCATGGCAGGTCAGTCAGTATAAATCGCCATCAGTTCGGTTCTACCATTAAGCGGTAGAATAATCCTAGTCGAGACAAACATTGATTCAGAGCAGAATAAAATGTATTCCAATAAGTGAAAATATTTTTTTACCTCAAAATAGCTCTTTTACACCTTGGAATCTTCATTGTACATATGGAAAATGTGTTCCAGTCGTTCGACGAAATAGATATTTAGGCTGCGCATTTCTCATTTTTATTCGTACAATTCAGGGTTCATTTCACTATGCAACGATCGCGCATCGAATCGACGTCAATTAAACTTCGGCGTGATAGAAAATTAAAATTTTGGGCCAACTTAGCGGTGTTTTTAATGGATCATTTTTTACGTTACGTTTATGTTAAAAACATTATACTTAAGAGGTCTTCTCACTTTAGACGCGAAAAAGGCTATTTTCATGATTTATTTGATAGCTGTATATTATGGATATTGATATAAACGTTGTTACACTTAATAAAAACACTTTCGAAATACATTTAAAACAAAAATTTATCTAAGTCACTGTTTATAGACGAAAATGGTAGTTATAAAAATGTCCCAAACAGATGTAGGGCTCCGCTGTTGACGAGATCTCGGAGATGGATCATCCAAAACAAAAAACCAAACGGTTTTAGATTCAATATGTTAATGCCTAGAGCGTATATCATAAGATTTTTGAGATATGCAAAAATAACAAAATGACGGACATTTTCCGAAAAAAGAAAAAAAACGTGTTTTTTCACCGTTTAGGCAAAAAACGGTAAATATCAAAATTTAAAAAAATCCTTGATACACGATACAGCTATAGTTGTGAAGAATATGTGGTTCCGTCCCATCAATTCATCCATCCATCCATCCATCTATCCATCTATCTACCCATCCATCTATCCATCTATACATCCATTCATCTATCCACCCATCCACCCATCCATCGATCCACCCATCCATCGATCCACCCATCCATCGATCCATCCATTCATCCATCCATCCATCCAATCCATCCAATCCATCCATCCATCCATCCATCTATCCATCCATCCATCTATCTATCCAAATCCATCCATCCATCCATCCATCTATCTATCCAAATCCATCTATCCATCCATCGATCCCCCCAAATCCATCTATCCATCCATCCATCTAACCACCTATCCATCCACCCATCCACCCATCCACCCATACACCCATCCATCCATCCATCCATCCATCCATCCATCCATCCATCCATCCATCCATCCGTCCGTCCATCCGTCCGTCCGTCCGTCCGTCCGTCCGTCCGTCCGTCCATCCATCCATCCATCCATCCATCCATCCATCCATCCATCCATCCATCCATCCACCCATCCATCCATCCATCCATCCATCCATCCATCCATCCATCCATCCATCCGTCCGTCCGTCCGTCCATCCGTCCGTCCATCCGTCCGTCCATCCGTCCGTCCGTCCGTCCGTCCGTCCGTCCGTCCGTCCGTCCGTCCGTCCGTCCATCCATCCATCCATCCATCCATCCATCCATCCATCCATCCATCCATCCATCCATCCATCCATCCATCCATCCATCCACCCATCCATCCATCCACCCATCCATCCATCCATCCATCCATCCATCCATCCATCCATCCATCCATCCATCCATCCGTCCGTCCGTCCGTCCGTCCGTCCATTCATCCATCCATCCATCCATCCATCCATCCATCCATCCATCCATCCATCCATCCATCCATCCATCCATCCATCCATCCATCCATCATCTATACATCATCTATACATACATCCATCTATCCATCCATTCATCATTACTCATTTCATTACTCATTACAGCGGATTTTGTAATGTAAAAAAATTCTATTACCCATTACATTGGACTTTGTAATGTAAAACATGTCTATTGCCCATTACAAGGTAATGTGTATTGAAATTTTTGGCCATTACAAATTCCAACGTAATGAGTAATGGAAATTTTTTACAGTACAAATTCGACGGTAATGTGTAATGGAATTTTTTTACATTACGAATTCCAATGTAATGAGTAACGGAGATTTTTTACATTACAAAATCCAATGTAATGGGCAACGGAATTTTTTTACATTACAAAATATAATGTAATGAGTCATGGAATTTTTTTACATTACTGAATGTAATGTAATGGGTAATGAAATATTTTTTACATTACTGAATGTAATGTAATGGGTAATGAAATATTTTTTCATTACCCATTAAAAAAGTAATGAATAATGCATTACTTTTTCATTACAAATTTTGCAACCCTGGTTGCAAGTCATATCTTCAAGTAAACAAAAAGAAATTTATATTAAAAAATCATTACAAAAGGTGACGCTGGAGCCATTCTGGTAAGGCATGTCGATTTTGTGAATGCTCTGCGGCACGCAGTATAGCTAACGCAAATTTTATTTTTTTAAAATGAAAAATTTCTATTAATTTACGCGAGTATAGCTGGAGAGTACGAAGAGGATTGTGAAAATATTAGCTTTTGTGTAATTAGCAAGAATTAAACCGAAAACTTAGTTTTCAACACAAAAAAAAGATAATCATATGTTAACCACTAATGTTATAATTAACTAATGGAAAATCCCGCACGTATTTCTCTTCGGAATGTTATTTTAACGATGTACTCAAAATTTGGAGTGATAAGAATGAAAATTGTTGGAGTAATGCTGCGAGCCGTTTTAAAAAATCGTGCTTCGAGAAAAACGATCGATATCTCGCACACGGGCCAGCAGACTGCCACCGCAGACCCATACGGGCCTGCGGAACTTGTTTGACAGGTACCAAACTTTTTAACCCTTATTCGAGGTGGTTCAAAGCATCTTTAAGTCGAGTTTAAGAAAATCAATGTTTTTAAAATCCTACAGTGGTGTGACCCCTTAGATCAGCGTACACGGTGATTGTTCGTCGCGTCTCTTTGAACGAGCCCCCCCCCTAACCTTTTTCCAAGCAAGGTTCATCCGCTCACTGCTGCGAGCTTTAATTTCCTATTCATCAATAAAATTCAAAAAGAGGACAAGACAGTGATTGCCAAGGGATCGAGTGGTTTTCATTCGAACCAAATAATCCTATTATTTTTTCTGATCTACCTGCGGTCATTCGGATGAACTTCCTGCGGAGGCTTTTGCCAACCGCAGTGAAACTTTGGAGGAACGAAAAGACAACTCGCGAGGATTGTAACGAGAACTTTATTTTCTTTTCTCCAAATCGGATGTACGCGTCCGCATATAGCGGTCAGTCTTTTAGGGCACGTATCGTAGCCAGAGCTGCAGGAAGAGTGCGACTTCCGGCTCGGTTCTCGCGCAGGAGGAACGCCGTAAGTGAGAGCTCGCTGATTGGAGGAATGCTACTGCGTCCCTATTGGACGATGTGAAGGTTGGAGCATTTCAGTGCGATTGGCATGCCACAGTATTCCCCCCAAGAAACTTAGTAACTAAGTTGCGAAATGCACAGTCTTATTGACTCTCTTTTTAGGAGGATATGTTTTGACAGACTGTCTGTTGAATTCAAAAGGATCAAATTGTTCGTCGGTAGTTTGACGACAGTCAGAAATGTGTTCTGGGCTAATGATATATGCTGGTTTGAGTCTTTCAGTTGTCACGTTCTTCTCTCTACCGTCTATTTTGATCGTAAATAGTCTGTCTGTGAGGCGAGCAAGCACTTCGTACGGTCCGGTGTATGGCGGCTGCAAAGGTTTGCGGACGGCATCTTCGCGGAGAAAAACATGTGTACACTTGTACAAATCGTGGTGTGCGAACATGCTCCTCTTGATATGATGAGCTGTCGGTGTAGATTTCAGAGAGCGCATATGCTCGCGGATTTTCTCGGCGAAAATTTGAGGATCGACTGGGGGCTCTTCTTCTGTGAAAAGTTCCCCAGGTACACGAAGTGGCGTTCCGTAAACGAGTTCGACGGCAGATGCTTTCAGGTCCTCCTTGACACAGGTACGCAATCCGAGTAGCACGGTGGGAAGTAAATCAACCCAAGGCATCTTCGGATGGCACATGATGGCTGCCTCAAGGGGGAAGGCCACTGTAAATTTTTTGAAAAATCGATTTTTTTTTATTGGCTTAAAAAATAGTTTAAACCCTCTAGAATAAGAAAAAAAAAGATCCTGTGCGAAAAAAAATTTGTTGTCCTTAGGAAATGAAGGTCGCCGCCAAGCGTGTGAAAACTTGCTCCGAAACGACTGCAATTATATCGGAGATGGCGATTCCAAAACTTTCAAAGGCATCGTGGATTCGAAGCCTTATGAAAATGTTGATGTTAAAAAAAAGAGTGCATAGATCACGTGCAAAAAAGAATGGGCACTCGATTGAGAAACTTAAAAAAAGGAACAAAAGGTCTCGAGGGAAGAGGAAAACTCACTGCCAAATTGATTGACGAACTAAGCATTTATTACGGCTTAGCAATCCGTCGAAATTCCGATTCCATAAAAAATATGGAAAATGAGATCTGGGCAACCCTTTTTCACAAAATGTCAACGGATGAAAAGCCTCAGCACGAAAAATGTTCGGAGAATTGGTGCAGTTGGAAGAAAGCGAAAGCAGAAAATGCCTTGGATGCATATCATCACAATCAGCCAATGAGTGAGGAGGTTTATCAAGCCATCAAACCCATCTACATGGAATTGAGCCGGGACGAGTTGCTGGAGCGTTGCTTGGAGGCCTATACTCAAAACAATAACGAAAGTTTCAACGCTACCGTTTGGAGTTTGGCCCCCAAATCATCCTCAAGCGAAAAAACTGTACTAGATATTGCGACGGATATCGCTGTTTGCATATTCAATGGCGGCCTTACCAACGTCTTGCAAATATTCAAGATGTTGGAGGTGGAAATTGGTGTACAGTTATATAATTTCTGCATCGAAGCCGACGCCAAACGCATCACGCACGCGGAGACATCTCTGAGCGAAGCGGCCAAAAGTGCGCGCGCGCTCCAAAAATCAACCAGGAAAGACGAAGAAGACGAAAATTTGGCTATCGAAGGACAAATGTATGGTGCTGGGATTGCAAACTAACGGTAAAAATTTTTTTTAACTTCTTTTTTTAATTTTTTCCAATAAAAAACTATTCGCAAAACTTTAAACGCGTTTTTCTCGAAACATGGTTTTTCAAAATGGCACGCAGCATAACTCGAACAATTTTCATTTTTTTTACTTGAAATTTTAACCAGATGTGAACATTTACATTATCTTGAGAATGTCGATCGGAATTTTCAAGAACTTTATTTATTGATTTTTTATTAACAAAAAACTTGCCGTTTTTTTCGTCAAAAATCAATTTTTTTTTCAAACGCACGCCAAATCCACAAAAATTGATACTTTTTAAAATCCGATCGACATTCTCTAGCTATAGCCCTCTAGATTAATGGTTTTTTTTTTTGTTCTAGATTCAAAAGTGCACCAGTGGTGCTGCGTGCCGCGGAGCCCTGGAAGCAAAACATGTCCCGAGAAGATAGCTGTGGAACCGCCATTTTGTTTTTTTTTTACTGTAAAAAAATTTTATAATAAAGTTTAATGTATGCCCGATAACACCATTAAAAGTTTTTTTTCAAATACCTTCAATTTCGGGAGCAAAAAATTAGTGAAAAAACCTTTTTTTTGGGCCGTTACAGTGGCCTTACTCGTTAAACGTTCGGTGCCAACGTTCCACTAAACCGTTTGTTGCCGGATGGTAAGCGGTACTCCTGGTCCGATTGGCTCCGATTAAGTTGGTGAGTGCCTTTAACAATGCAGACTCGAACTGCGCTCCCTGATCTGTAGTAATGGTACGCGGAGATCCAAACCGTGCGACCCAGTGTGTATAGACGGCCGTCGCTATTACCTCTGCCGTAATCTCTTGAAGCGGAATCGCCTCGGGCCAGCGTGAGAACCTGTCGATCATGGTGAGGCAATAACGGAATTCCCGCGAAGGAGGCAAGGGGCCGACTATATCGAGGTGTATATGCTCGACTCTGCAGTCTCGAACAGCGAATTTAATTGGGACGTTCTTGGTGTGTCGATGGATCTTCGCTCGTTGGCAAGGGATGCATGATCGGGCCCATTGAAGTACGTTTTTCCTCATCGAAGGCCAAACAAAACGTTGCCGAATCAATCGGCACGTCGTGCGACCGCTGGGGTGGGCTAGGCCATGAACTGCGTCAAAAATTTTCTTCCTTAGAGGTTCCGGCACGTACGGACGGATAGCCCCTGAGGAAATGTCGCAAAATAGTGTGTCTTGAGAATCTAAATTCAATTTTTGGAGTTTAATTGCAGTTGAATTGGATTGAAGTAACTCTTGCAGCTCGTCGTCTTCTTCTTGTGCTTCTCTTAGCTCTTCGGTACTCACAACGACAGGCATTTGTATGGCGATTAAACGTGAAAAGGCATCTGCGACGACGTTTTCGGAGCCGCTTACATGCACTGTCTGCGTACTGTATTGCGAGATGAAGTCCAGATGTCTGAGTTGACGCGGTGAGGCTTTCTCCGGCTTTTGCGCGAAAGCATAAATTAAACGCTTATGGTCGGTCTTGATTACAAAATGGCGACCTTCCAACCAATGCTTAAAATGTTTGCGATTTTTATAGATACAAGGAGTTCTCGATCATAGGTGCTATACCGCTGCTCTGTTGCGCTGAGTTTCTGCGAAAAGAAACCTAAAGGTCTCCAAATACCTTCGACTAGTTGCTCAAGTGAGCCTCCGATTGCGACATCGGATGCGTCGGAGGTGAGGGCTAAGGGCGCAGTGTCGGAAGGATGGTCCAACAGCATAGCCGCAGATAAACTCTGCTTGCTGGCGGTAAAAGCGCGTTCCGTCACGGGTGTCCATTTAATAGGACGCTTATCCATGTTCCCTGAATCGCGTAAAATTCGCAAAGAGGCGCTTGTAATTTCTCTGCCTGTGGGAGAAATTTTCGGTAAAAATTAATTACACCGAGGAAACGGCGCAACTCAACGACAGTTTCTGGTTTTTTGTAGTTCACCACGGCTTCGATTTTTGCTGGAAGCGGCTTGGATCCTTCTTTGGAGATATGGTACCCCAAGTACTCGATGCTCGACGTGCCCCATTGGCACTTCGAAACATTAATTGTCAGGCCGTATTGGTGGAGGCGTTGGAAAACGAGGCGCAGATGCTCCCTATGCTCTTTAGGGTTTGCCGAGGCGACTAAAATGTCGTCGATGTAGCAGTATACGAAGTCCAATCCGCGTAGGACGGATTCCATAAAGCGTTGGAAGGTCTGCGCTGCGTTACGTAATCCGAACGGCATTGCTAAAAATTCAAACGATCCGAACGGGGTGATGACGGCTGTTTTTGGGACGTCAGCTTCGGTTACCGGTATCTGAAAATACGCACGCACGAGGTCCAATGTCGAAAAAATTGTTTTACCGTGTAATCTATTAGAAAAGTCGTGAATGTGCGCAATAGGGTAACGATCCGGAACCGTGATAGCATTTAATTGACGGTAGTCTCCGCACGGACGCCATTCGCCAGATTTCTTTCGTACGAGGTGCAGAGGACTTGCCCATGGGCTGCTCGATGGACGGCAAATTCCTTGCTCCAACATGAGCCGAAATTCCCGCTCCGCCGCTCTAAGCTTTTCGATCTCTCTGATGCGCTCGCGGATGTCGGTTGGATCAGATCTTCTGCTTGGTGATCTGGGACGCAACTCCGTTGCCATGACATGAGAATGTGCGCTAGCCTCGATTATCTTGTCAGCGATGTCCGCTAATTTTGCTAATTCGATACCTTCACTTGCCGATAGAACACAACGGACACTCGTGGGCATGCGTTTGATCCAGAGAGAGTGGAGCAAGTCTTCGGACACTCTGTCTGCGGCGAGAGTGCGCATCTCTCGTAAAAGTTGCGTAGGTTTCCGGTCGCTGAGCTGCGTCTCTGTTAACAACTTATGTAATTGCGTTTCCTTCGAATCAGTAAAACGCTCGATTAGTTTTTTTTTCAAGGCTTCGTATTTTTCATTTGACGGGGGAGAACGTATTAGGTCGGAAACTTGTTGTAAGACACCGGAGTCCAATGCACCGACGACTGTAAAATATTTAGAGTTGTCTGCGGTAATTCTATGTGAGTAAAACTGGGCCTCTACCTGCGCGAAGCATAGCGCTGGGTCGCTTTGCCAAAATGGCGGTAATTTGATGCTCCGAACTTTTGATACGTGAGGGGAAGCTGGCGGGTTCATAGTTGTGGAAACGTCGTTGCCGTCAGCGGTGGCAATGGACAAATCAATCGATTCGGGCGAATCGTGTTGTGTTCCCGAACCACCAGCGCTCGCGATGTCGTTCTCCGCTCTTTTAGGGGAATGCATGAGCATCGCGTACGTTATTATAAAAATAAATACGTTAGCTTTTTTTTTATGTTCACACACGATCACTCGAAATGTCCGCACGAGATTGTTCGTTTTGCGTGTCGATGTATACCGATGCGGTACGCTGTGATGTACCGGCGATTTTTCGGAGCACGTAGTGCGCCGGCGAAATTTCGGAGCACGATGCCAGACGGCAATCACAGAACTGAGGGATCACCAGGACTGCGGAGGCTTTTGCCAACCGCAGTGAAACTTTTGAGGAACGAAAAGACAACTCGCGAGGATTGTAACGAGAACTTTATTTTCTTTTCTCCAAATCGGATGTACGCGTCCGCATATAGCGGTTGGTCTTTTAGGGCACGTATCGTAGCCAGAGCTGCAGGAAGAGTGCGACTTCCGGCTCGGTTCTCGCGCAGGAGGAACGCCGTAAGTGAGAGCTCGCTGATTGGAGGAATGCTACTGCGTGCCTTTGGTATTGGACGATGTGAAGGTTGGGGCATTTCAGTGCGATTGGCACGCCACATTCCGAAATCAAAAGCGTCATCTATTACAAACTCACGTCAAAGATTATTTGAAATAGTAAAAAAAGAACGCCAAGCAATAAAACATTCTTCCAAAAATGTTATCGCTTGTTAAAAATGTTAAAAATTCTAATTTATCTTAGAATATTTTTCATTTTGTGAAACGTAAAATAACTGTTAGAAAACAGTCAAGCACCTTTCATAAAAATGTTGCAAATAAAATGATTAAACCTTAGGAATAATATTTTCGTTTTATTTTGAAAAATCTTCCCACTGTTGGAACATGAAATTGGTAGCACCATTATACATTGGGAGTACAAAAGAGTCTTCGCCGTTTGACAGAAGACGGCCCCACCAGGCGGTTATGTGTGGGAGGTTTGCCCCAGGTGAATAGATGTTAGGCTAGGTGCGACGCGCGAAGAATGAAACGTACCACAGGTGAAAATGACTTAGAATACACGTTTATTACTAAATTTTGTGCCCCGCCTGTCAGTTCTCGATGCCGGCCCGTCGTGTTCTCTCTTTTCTCTCGCCAGCCTGGTCCTCCCGGAAGTCCCTGATGAAGTCAGACGTGTTTTCTTAACCATGCACGCCAAGTCGTTGCACAGTATTTCCAGTGATACATACATACAGTACTTGTGTGATGCATACTTTGTACTTTTATATAAACGTGATTCAAACTTTTTATTATGATAGTAGTATGGTTTTTAAAAATAAAATGTTGAGAAAAATAGTATATCTAGGGTTTGACAATTTTGTGGCCGTTTATAGTATATTTGCTTGGCTTCTTGATAAAAAGTCATTTCACTTCTTTTGTACGTTCGAATTGAAAAAATAATAATGTAGATAAAAGTACTGTTTGAAGAAAATCACAAAATCACACAACAAATCCAAATCTGTTTAGAATAAATATATATACAGGGCTTCTGGTTATTGGTCACGATCCCTTGAAAGGGCTATAGGACATCTTCCCCTGTCAAATAACCTAACAATGTTCTATGCAAATGGCAACCAATTTCGAGATATTATTTTTATGATTTAACTATAAACATGAATATAGTATAACCTAATTGTATAAAAACCATCTATATAAACGAATATCGATGTGAATACCAGAGTATAGCATATCTCCGAAAAATACTACACAAGTCGCACTATTAAGGCCATGTGCCACACGCCTCCGACCGCTTCGAAATTTTGAAATGGGATTTCTCCCAAACGGAACAACCAATTGAAATGAAACTTGTTGTGTGCATGTAGGATGCTTGCTCAGAGAACATGGTTCACGCTATTTTCCAAAATTTCGAAAAAATGTTTACAGTTTGTGGTTACCATGCGAAAAACTATGAATTTTTTAACCATTGCATCGCATTTTCGGCAATTTGGCGGTAACCATGCTCTCCGCAGTGAAAAAGCACACATTTTAAGCTATGTTTCACCTGTTTTCATGAATAAATGGCGGAGAAAAGTAATATTGAAATTTTCACATAAATATAGCAAAAATGTACCTACAAAGCTCAAAATATTGTCTACCAGACCGACAATGTAGTTCATCTGTTTTTTCACTGGTGGCGCGCGGCTCGCATTGATCATTTTCACCGACCGCGCCCGCCTCCTTCCGGGACAGTTTGTTTTTTGACAGGTCGAAAACAGGACCTATAACCTCGAAAATTCGTTCGAAATATATTTCATACGATGTGTAATAGTGTGTGATAGAGTGGAGTTTGTTTTCTTCGCGTTTTGGTGAGTTTTTTCCTGTGAAGAACGAACCGAGCCTGGTGGTCGAGGGCGACGCCTCAGAACGCCGGCACACCACCGGCGAAAAATCTCGACAACGATGCCCGATAAAGAGATAATCGACGAAAAAATCGTCGTGGCCGATTACACAACGAAGAAGATCGAGGAACATAGTGACAGCGAATAGCCGAAAGAGAAAACACCGGTAGTCAAGGTACGTACGTGCTATCCGACTCAACGGCTTCAGGGATATCAAGGCTTACACCGGGTTTACAGGCACTGAAAAAACCTGACCCTCAATTCGCTGAGGGTGAAATGCTCATTCAGGTCGAAAGATGTTGCCTCAACTTCCAGGATCCTATGACACAAGTCATCGATTCTCCACCAAACACTCCGTTCATTATGGGCGCCGAGTGCGCTGATGATATCAAGACCCTGGCAAGGGAGTCAAGAAGTTCTAACCGTTTGGAGCTCATCGCGGTTCCGGCTCCCTCGGTTTTTCCTCTACCAGCCGGAACGAGCTACTTGGATGTTACAAATATCAGCATCAACTACACCGTCGTTTACGTACTGCTGTTCAAGGTTGCATGTATTATGCCCGGCAAGACAATTCCGATCCACAGCCCCGACAGATGTGTGCATATCGGGGGTATAATATCGGGGATCCGCTGGGTATTCGGGTATCGCGGATTCGGCTGGGTATCGATTATCAATGTCAACGTTTTTTTTTGGTTCTAACGTGAAAACTATTTTTTTAAAGGTGATTGCCTTTTTCAATTTTGTTTCAATTCTCTAAAATTGAATGACCCTCTCTATGATTTTTAAGACTAGTCGCTTCAAGGGCTCATTTTTCCATCTATTTTTTTTTTAATGAATCATATTTTTTTGAGCAAATTTTTATCATTTTAATGTCCAATAATGCTATTAATGATTTCGTTATTTCCAATTCGGCCTCGATAGGCCTGAAACGGTTTATTTTTCATTTATGCTGAATGTCAATAACATTGTTTTTTTCAAAATCGTTTCAAAAATTTGTATTTAACGAAAAAAGATGTTTTTTTCGAAATCATTTTTCTCGTTAAATCCAGCATAAATAAAAAATAAACCGTTTTGGGCCTATAAATGATCAAATCTTCTCAAAAAAAATATAATTTATCCGAAAAAAATAGAAGGAAAAATGGGCTCACGATGAAACTAGCCTTAAAAATCATAGAGAGAGTTACTCTATTTTAGACATTTTTTTGAAAAAAAATAAAGAAGATAATCGTCTTCAAAAAAAAATACTTTTCACTTAAGAAAAAGAAAAACGTTGACATTGATAATTGATCATTTTTCATATTTTTCAACGAAAGTATGCTTCAAAATGAAAAAAAATATATATCGACATTTGTTGATATCTCAAGTAGTCTGGAAGTTATCAGCGTTTAATCCTTTCCAAAAATTCCGAAATCGACATTTTTGGAAATCTATAACACCTAAAAGAGAAGAGATAAAAATATAAAAACTGGTGTGGATATACCTTTCATGGGGTACAATTTTACGAAAAAAATTAGGATAATCAAAAATGGGCGGGATGACGGGCTGGGTGAAATGGCGTGGATCATATGCATATTAATTTTTATTCCTGATCATAAATAATAAAATAATTATTTGGTTCATTAATGTTTTATTCATATACAGGGTGAGGCACTAACTGTTGCCACCTTGAATATCTCTGTAATTATCGACGTCACACAAAAATGTTTGAAACAAAAGTTGTACCATACAAAAGGGGTCATCAAATGCGACCATTTTTTTTTATCTCAGTGGAGGCGCTCGCACAGTGAAGGTTACCTCCACTTTTTTAAATGGGACGGAACATTTTTTTTCATCTATCTTGTAGAGCATCGAAAACTGCATCAAAAACATTTAGGGGTCAAAGGCGTTGAAGAGGTCATTTAAAATCAAAAAGTGACATGAACTTTATTTTTATGTGAAATTATTCACAGTACTGTGAATAAAGGTATTCAAGGTCATTTAAGATCAAAAAGTGACATGAACTTTATTTTTATGTGAAATTATTCACAGTACTGTGAATAAAGGTATTCAAGGTCATTTAAGATCAAAAAGTGACATGAACTTTATTTTTATGTGAAATTATTCACAGTACTGTGAATAAAGGTATTCAAGGTCATTTAAGATCAAAAAGTGACATGAACTTTATTTTTATGTGAAATTATTCACAGTACTGTGAATAAAGGTAATTTCACATAAAAATAAAGTTCATGTCACTTTTTGATCTTAAATGACCTTGAACGACTTTGACACCTAAATGTTTTTAAGCAGTTTTTGATGCTCTACAAGATAGTTGAAAAAAAATTTGCCGTCTCATTTAAAAAAGTGGAGGTGACCTTTACTGTGCGACAGCGCCTCCACTGAGATAAAAAAAAAATGGTCGCATTTGATGACCCCTTTCGTACGGTACAACTTTTGTTTCAAACATTTTTATGTGACGTCGATAATTACAGAGATATTGAAGGTGGCAACAGTTAGTACCTCACGCTGCATGTAATTAACAAATTCGTATACAACGGAATTTCGAAAATTCCTGTCGCTTATTTCCTGGTTCAGTCCACACCGGCAAGCCGGAGAGCTGTCAAGCGAAAAACATATAATATAATAGTCCCGATGTATTGCGGGCGAAAGGAATATAGCCGATAGCGAAGTCTTCACAATCCGACAGCTTATATGTATTAGCTATTCAGGGTGAGGCACATAAAGTGTTACAGAGCAATAGCATTCAAACTATTGATCATATCCAAAAATGTTTCACACAAAAGTTTCAGTGTTCGAGAAGGCCGTCATACTGGAACACCCTATTTTTTTATCGGTGGAGGCGCTAAAGCTACGTCAAGATCAACTCCACTTTTATAAATGGAACCATGTATTTTTTCGATGACATTATTACCGATTTTAAAACGAATTCAGCGACCTACAACACATGGTCCCGCAAAGTATGAAAATAGTCGAAAAATCGAAAAATATCGGAATAATCACTTTCACAAGATCCACTAAGCTTAGTTTGGGCCGACCTACAGAAGATGCTCGAAGTGATGACCCTCGACTTGTAATCACTTGTTTGATCGCTGTTTTCATTTCTTACGATAGCAATGTTTCTTATCGGTAGCAAGTACGCATTTTCTGTTGACATATCAGTTAGTCACGCATTACTTTCTAATGTGAGTACATCGCCTCACGAAAATGAACGATTTTCAAGAATCTTTTGATTTGTTAATTGTGCTGGGGGAGTACCGTAAACATTACTGAAACGCCCAAGATTTGTATGCGGCTCGTTATCCGGATAGGCAACAAAAATCGCACATGGTTTTTAAGCGATTAGCTGACCGTTTCTATCGCTTCGGTACAGTGAAACAAACACGAGTCAAACGTCGACCGATTGTTGATGAAAATAACGCGGCGGCTATCTTAGCTTTTACTACACTAACAAGGGGACAGTACGGCAGTCGGATTTTTGTAATTTTTCGTACTCATGGTACGTGAAGTTCAGAGCTCGAATATTAATATCCCAAAGCAGTTCGACGCAATATTCAGAAATTTTCGAGAAAATTGACTTTGAAGTTTTCGAGCTCACTCTTATCCCACAAAGATGCAACGATATTCGAACCGGGCTCGTGGCGTACCCGGTAGCGCTCGAGTCTAGTAATCGCGGGGTCGCTGGTTCGAGTCTCACTTCGAAATTTTTTTTTTTTCATTTTTTTTTAAATTCGCATACCTCCGTCATTTAAATATGCCGATAAATTTTTGTTATATATAATCACATATTATTATATATAATTAATATAATATATCTATATATGTTTATATATGGACAAAATCCATATATAGTTATTTATGTACAAAATTCATTATAGTTATACATAATTATCTATTTTCTCATATATGATCATATATTATTTATATATAACAATAGGTGATTATTTATAAAAAAATAAATAAATAATCCCGGGATAAAAATCATAAAATCTATGCTAATTCACATATATGTAATTATCCTTGTCAATGATAAATGCAAGTGTTATTTTTGATTATCTCTTGCTTGAAATTGCGAATAGGCGACGTAAAAATATCCAGTAATAATATTTACATAAACTCCCTTGTAGATAGATATGCGTGGTTTGCTTCGAAACTTTGCGATCAAAGAGAAATCTTCATGAACGTGAATGAAGTTTGTTTTCCGATCGATGTATTGAAAAAAAAATTGCGAATGTAACAATGCAGCGTTTGTGCGGTGTGCGAGATGCCGTGAAAATGACTGTTTTCCTTGTTTTTACGACGGTTATCACTCTGGCTCGTGTAACATTGCACCTGATGTATAAAACAAACGAATACAGACCGAATAATAAAGTATTCAATTCCTTACCCGACGTTTTTCATTTTCATCTTAAAAATGTTGTTGGTTATAAATATTGATACTTGAAAATGTATGTTTATAATCAAGAGATAATTAAAAATATGACGCGTTTTTTCATTTAAAAAAAAATGAAAAAAAAACAAAAAAATTCGAAGTGAGACTCGAACCAGCGACCCCGCGATTACTAGACTCGAGCGCTACCGGGTACGCCACGAGCCCGGTTCGAATATCGTTGCATCTTTGTGGGATAAGAGTGCGCTCGAAAACGTCAGTCAATTTTCTCGAAAATTTCTGAATATGGCGTCGAACTGCTTTGGGATATTAATATTCGAGCTCTGAACTTCCCGTACCATGAGTACGAAAAATTACAAAAATCCGACTGCCGTACTGTCCCCTTGTAAATACACATGCGAGCAGCAGGCAAATGGAAAGAGAGTGGAATTAGTCAACGATCTGTATTAAGAATCTTACAGCAGCACAGATTCCATCCGTAGCGTATGTAATTACATCAGGATTTGGACGGCAATGATTTCCTAAATCGCGTCAATTTTCGCAACTGGATTCGTAGAAAAATGCGCACAGATGTCTCATTTTTGAGTCATGTGCTTTTTTCAGACGAATCTAACTTCACAAATACGGGACATGTGCATAGGCATAACATGCATTATTGGGCACATGAGAATTCTCGATGGATGAGAACTGTACCATTTCAACATCCGTGGTCCATTAATTGTTGGTGCGACATTGACGGCGATTACGTCACTGGTCCATATTTTTTTGAAGGTCGCTTGACTGGGCAACTTTACGCAAACTTTCTGCAAAACGTACTGCCTAGATTACTGGAAGACGTGCTATAGCATGTTCGCATGAATATGGAGATGCAACACGAGGGTGCACCACCCCATTATGCGCTGTGTTCAAGACAAGTGATGAATGAGATTTTTGGTGTAAGGTGGTGAAAAGACTAGAATGACCGTGTGTTGTAGGTCGCTGAATTCGTCTTAAAACCAGTAATAATGTGATCGAACAAAATACATGGTTCCCTTTTAAAAAGTGGAGTTGACGTTGACGTAACTTCAGCGCCTCCACCGATAAAACAAATAGGGTAGTCTAGTATGACGGTCTTCTCGGACACAAACTTTTGTCTGAAACATTTTTGGATATGATCAATAGTTGAGTGCTATTGCTCTCTAACACTTGATGTGCCTCACCCTGTATACTAGGCTGCCGAAGATAGCCGATCGAGCTTCTATTCTATTCGGGGACCATCGGCCCGAACACGTGCAGGATGCTGGCGAGAGAGTAATGTGCCGTTAGGTACCAGTACAGTGGTCTTCAATGTCCTCGATTTCATAAGGTGCGCGTTCATAGTATTGGTGTAAATTGGTTCTTTCAATGTAACGGCTAAACTATTGCAGATAGCGAATAAAAAATCGTATAGACCTACGAGGTAAAATCTTGCATTCTACAACTTGTGTTCGAAATTTTTTCCAATTTCCTCGTTCTCCGAATAATGCCTTTTTTTCGGTTTTTAACCCTTTTCCTCACTGTTAATAGTTAAAATTCCTAGAAATTTCGATTACCCGGGGCGATTAACGTAGAAATACATGTTTCACTAAGCGGTCGTAAAAATGTTCGACTTTGGTATGAGGTATTAGTGATTTAAATCAATTATCCACAATTCCTTGGCACAATAAATTGAAATACAAAAAAACACACGAATTAATATTGATCGATAGGTTAGATACGCTCCTAGTCTACTATTCACAGCGTATCGTTAGTGACCAGGTGTTCCACTTGTTTGGTATTTTTTTGAATTCCGAAGTCGCACAGAGTCGTCCCACTCGTTCTCGCCGTTGCCCAGTACTAACTGCCTGGTCTCCGCCGATCGGGCCCTTGGCGACTTGCCCGATATGCCTTCAAGAGCATGGAATTTCGGGGAACCATGTGTTTTCCTTATCTACTATTTCCTTTTCGTAGGTTCAGCGTGGGAAAGCGTCGAGTCCAGCCAACCGCATTCCTAGACGTTTTCCGTTGGCGATAGCGACAACCAGATGCTTCGGAAACCGTATCTGCTAAAGGGAAATACATAGAAAAGATAGGACCCTTGTGAAGGGCCGCACTTAGCTCCAGTCGCTGATAAGGTCAGGCCATGCTGTCCGGGTTCCTCTCGCGGCAGCCAGGGATAGAGACGTCGGCGGTTAGCAGCTCGAATGAGGGGCGTTCGTCGTTGCTAACACCCCCACAAGTAGACTGAGGTACGTCCCCGTTCCTCGATTTCAAAGTACACGAGAGTAGCTTCTGGTTGGTCCTTTGGAGCTTGGACAATCGCCTCTCGGCCTTGACCTGCTGCATGCTGGTTTTCCTACAACAAACTCGAAACAACCATGTTATTGCACCTAATTTCCACGTCGCAGCACTTAACACTCCGATGACGAACAGAGAGGCTATTCCTTGCAGGGTTGGAAGTACTATTCTCTATATATTAGCCCAGGAATCGCTGACCAATAGCTTGACGTGGTGGCTATCGAAGACACCCCTCAAGTCCTTGAGACTGGTGCTGTACGTGTCGAGCGAGTCTAGTTTGAACTGTTGACTGAAGGTTACGATCGACTATCCCTCGGGGAAGGTAAGATTAACGGAGACTTTGTCCTTGATTGAGTAGCGGGAGATGTTAGCGGCGCAACATGAGCAGCTAGAAGAAGAGGAGGGATGCCTCTGTGGACCGGGCATTGCCGATTAGCGGTAATTATAAACACATTTGAGTAAGCACATTACAGAACTTTAAACGCGTTTTTCTCGAAAACCCGTTTTTAAAAATGGCTGACATTCTCCTGACCGCTGTAATTAACATATTGACCTGAAGTTTGGAGAGCATACTCAGAAAATATGTCTTCACAGAATGACGGATCGTTTTTTCGATAGATACATTTTTGCATTTATTATTTATCTTTTTATGCGGAAAAAAATGCGAAAATTCTATTTTTTTTAAATTGCCGCCATTTTCCGAAATTGGTACTAAACAAAAAACCCATCGTCATTCCATGGCCAAAGGGTCACAGATTGATAATATGCTTTGAATTTATGTTTCAGATCAACAAAGAGGGGGCAGTGATGTCAGCTGTTTACTTCCCGCGATTTGAGGACCTGTTTTCGCGGAGCTGCAACGGCCGCCATTTTTTTTTTTTTTTTTTAATTTTTTTAGCGTACTGTATATCATGAATAAAAGGAAGAAAAAAACCGCACTGAAAAAGCTTCACTCGTTTCCTTTAAAAAAAATAAAATGTAAACACCTGAAATATGGCACTCCAAGGACGAAGTCTCCCTTAAGGCTAGATACTTTGAAGGTGATTTCCGTGCAGATCGTTTTTTCTAAAGACGTGAGCAGGACGAACGTCGAGTAGGTCGTCAATACTTCGAATCGGTCGGTTGTTCGTAAGAGCGATGATTTCGAGATTCTGTAAATCTCCGTTTCCTTTCCACAACGGATTGCAAGCGGAAAGTCCTTCTCTGGTTCCCGTGGAATAACGATCTGCGCGGTATTGGTGTTTATCACTCCGAGTTCTTTTAAGGGAAGGTAACTGGGTAAATTTTTCGAAAAATCCTTTTTTTCTTGTAGTTTGTAGACTGCGTACACAGTAGATTTTGTAGTAGTAGTTTGTAGATTGAATACACAAAGAATATTATGTAGAAATTTTATGTAGAAATTTGCAATATTGAAGAAGTTGTGGGCTATTCTGCGAAAGGCGGCAGAACGTCGAGTGCGCGGTCGGTTGGGTCTGCAGCTGTCGCGCTGCGGCCTCTTGTTATAGCGAGCAGGGATACAATGGTAGGATAATTCCGGGGGCCTGGGGTTGTTTCGAAGTATCAGTCTATCGTTTACCCTACAGGAGTGAACAGTATTTTCTATTCTGTGCATCGTTAGTGAAATCGATTAAATGAATCGTAAAGACCAGCGAAATAAAATCTCAAGAACGAATAGAGCGACGTTCAAGCTCCGTAAAGACAATCCTCCGAAAAAAGTTGTACTTCGAAAAAAGTGCTTCGACGGGAGCAATGTATGGCCCTGGGATTGCTGATTAACGGTACGGTTAAAAATATCGGTATCCTGCCAGTAATTTTTCTGACAAACTTCGAAATAGCATTGACGTACACTTTTTGAAAAATCGATTTCAACTTCTTTTTTTTCAATGTTTGAAGTACGAAGAATATTGTGTGAACATTTCATGTTGAAATTCCACAATCGCCAAAATTATATGGAGAATTTGCCGAAATATCGTGCAGCAGCCCAACGTCCGAGCGCGTCATTTCTTTACCCACTTTTCAATCGAGATTATCTCGAAACGTCGTTTTCAAAGACGCTGCCAGATGTATCACAAAAACGGCTTGTCCGACTTTATCCAAATTTGGATTGAATTCTTCGATAGTTTTTCTTGTTCACCACGTAGGGTTTTTTCATTTGATTGAGCCATTGCCTTTTTATGCAACCAAAGTCATCGGAAATTGCGAACGAAAAACGAATGTTAAATTCAAACGGTCGCAATTCCGTCAAAAATGAAAATTTCAAAAAAATCCTACGAGGCGAACTTCTTTGTATATTATATTTTAAGAATCCGTTGCGTTTTCATCTTTCAGAACAACCGACTGCCCGGAATCCTTGGCCCGAAAGCCTTGTCAACGAACAACACGTCTGACGCTGACCACAACAACGGCGCTTCCAGTCCACGCATTTGTTTTGAAGAATTCCTATACATACCTCAGTGTACATATTGTCCAATTTGACAAAACTGGATCCAATCGAAACATTAGTTTTTGAGATAAACATTCGCGAAATTTACCTGTCTTTCTCGCCGTTTACTCAGGTACACCTTTACACCTCCCTTTAAGCGGAATGCCGTGAGGTGGCAGTCGTTCGTCTCCCCGATTACGGTAAAGGCGATTTCCGATTCGCAGAGCGCGTAAGAATCCACTTCGTGTCCAATTCCTTCGTAGGGGGCGACGTTGATGTTCGATGCCATTCTCATGGCTTCTCCGTCGAACCGTCGAACCCTCGTCTTAGTACCAATTGTTCGTGAGATTCGTTCAGCGAACGTGTGGTTTATCGCTTTTCCATCAAGCTTGGGTCTCGAGTTGGCATGGCCCATACCGGGAAGACGAAACCATTCCGGAAGCACTTCCAGGACTATGTTCCGACCCCAGGAAGACCACGGCTGATAAAAAGGATTGATCTATCCGGGAAAGAACCCCGTGGCGTTCATGGATAAACTCGGCCGAGAAAACTGATTGAACATAATCATGGTTATTTTTCCTGATGGAGTACAGACGGGAAAACAGACCTCCTAACCATATATTCGAGCCTAATTCAAGTAGAGATGTGCGAAGTACCCCTCTATTCCGATACCTGGTGCCTTATATACCCCGTCGACTTCACGCAGATGTACTCAGTATTTGAGGCCCCTTCCAGCCGAATTGCCCAAACCGACAGCTTGGTTACAGGGGCCCACACGGCCTCGGGTGCCCCTGAGGTCAAGCACGTATCACCAGCAACCGACGCTTATATGCCTTAACGCTGGATGGATGTTACACCTTAAGGAAGGACATTGAGATTCTCGACATCCTAACGTCGTCGGCACGGTCCACAAATTCAACAACGTTCAACAAAGAACAAGGATACAATCCTTTTCTTTGTACAGCGGCATCGGGGTCCGTCTAGCACTGTCGACATGTTTCTGAATTTTCTCCCGCGCTAACATCAAATGATGCCTTGCCTGGTATAGTTTGTTCCAATAATTCTGGTTTAGTTCGTCAAACCTTTGTTGAAGCGTTGACGTGTCCGGTTGTTCAATAGCGCTCGGGTAGTTGGACGAGCGTATAAACATGACGTTGAACGGAGTATCTTGGATCGAGGTGTGGAAGCTGTCGTTGTACGTGGAGACGATAGCGTTCATTTTTGTATTCCAAGTCGTGATGTTGTTCGTGCACTTCGTTCGGATCAAATCCTTCACGACCCCGTACATCCTTTCAATTGATCGATCACAATGTCGATGGCTATTTTCTCGTTTGGTGCCCTGGCTGTATACATTATGACAGCTGAGGGGACTGGTGGGTTCCCGTCGGTCTTGTGCTGTTGGCAGATGGGCCAATTAGCTATAAATCCACGCACCGACTCTTTCATGTTGGTCCATTAGCTCCTGCGTTGTAATTTCTCGAGGGTTCTCGTTACTCCGAGATGTCCCACCAGGTCGTTGTGTATTTCTCGTATTTGTTTATCGTATTCTTCTAGCTCTGGCTTGGGGATCCCCGAGAGGCAGAGCTGGAAGTCCGTATCGGCAAATTCGGCAGCGAGTTCTCGAATTTCTCTCTCGATAGCATCAAGTTGCGTCATCGAAAATTGTTCCGGCGAGGCGACGCTTTTTAGATATCTCTTCCCCTGTTGGATGTGACCTCGGATTAACTGGTGCAATATTTGCTTCTAGGTATCTTCCTGATGTTGGAAAAGCATTCCGTGTCCTTGTTTCCTTTTCTTGTTTACCTTTCCGTCCCGTGGTGGTGGTTCGGGCTCTTGTGTGGTAAAAACGTTTAATCGAGATCTGTCCTCGGTAGTTCAGTCTTATGGTCAGCTCGTTAAGCCTTCCCTGATGCGAGGCTAAGTTGTTAACCCGTTGCATGATATATTCGAGGTCGTCGACTTTAACTCGAGGACCTTTGTACCAGCTTCTTGGTTCTGACACAGGTCTCCTCTGTGATCTGACAGGCCGGAAGATTTGCGTATCGCTGGTCCTTGTTCTTCCTTTGGGGTTGACACTTCGTTGGACTTTGGTTCGCGCGATATCCGTGACAACGCGTCGGCCGCTTGATTTTCACAGCCTTTTTTTAACTGGATGTTGAAGTCAAATTCCTCCAGACGAAGTCTCCATCTGAGAATTCGCGAGGACGGGTCCTTGATGTCAGCCATCCAGATGAGGGCTCGGTGGTCAGTCTGGATCGGGAACTTATATCTTAGGAGATATTGGCGTAGTCGTTGTACTGACCAGACGATCGCCAGCATCTCCTTCTCGGAGGTTCCATAATTATTTTCCGCGGCGTTCAAGGCACAAGAGATGTAATACACTGGGTGACCTTCATTAGAGAGGACCGCCCCTAACCCTTGATCTGAGGCGTCGGTTGTGAGCGTAAATGTCTTCGTGAAATCCGGGAGTCGGAGTGTCGGCGATGTGATCAGGCACGATTTCAACGCCTCGAATGCTTTCTGGCATTTGTCAGTGCAGTTGAATCGAATATCCTTTTTCGTGAGGTCGACCATAGGTCGGGCGATGTGCGAGAAGTTCTTGATGAATCGCCGGTAATGACCTGCGAGCCCCACAAATGACTTGCCTCTTGTGGGTTGGTTGGTACCGGGAAATCTCTGACGGCTTCGATCAGCGCAGGGTTTGATTGCACACCGTCTGCTGTGATGATGTGTCCTAGATATTCGACTTCCGGTTGAAGATATTTACACTTTTCCGGCTCCAAGGTCAATCCGCATATTCGTAGCCTCTCGAAAACGGTAACAGGATTCTGATTATGTTCTTCGATAGTTTCTCCGAAGATAACCATGTCGTCCATGTAGACCCAGTAGGTTTTTTGGTTCAATCCGATTAGGCACTGGCCCATTATCCTCTGGAACGTGGCTGGTGCATTTTTCAGGCCGAATAGCATTCGTTCATATTTGAAGTGTCCTTCCGACGTTGGGAATCTTGTATGCTTCTTTGAGTCCTCGTCCATCATGATTTGATAGAACCCGGCTTTCAAGTCGAAAGCGTTAAAGAATATAGCATTTCCGAGTGAGTCGCAGATGTTCTCGATGCGAGGCATGGGATAGGCGTCCAGTACCGTATTTTTGTTTAGTTTCCGAAAATCGATGACGATGCGCCACTTTTCTTCTCCATCGGGCCCAGGTTTTTTGGGACGACCGAGACGGTGAGTTGAATGGTGACTCGGATTCTCGGATGATACCCTTTTTAGCATATCAGCTACCTGGGGTTTTATTTTTCCGCGGTGAGCATGGGCTGTCTTGAAATTACCGATGACGATTGGTGTGTCATTGATTGGATTAATCTCGTGCTTCACGTGTGGTGTGGCTGGTAGGTCTTCAACAGGGGATGTAAAGATGGCTTGGTACTTCAGGATAATACTAGAGATTATCTCCTTTTGTTCTGGTTCGAGGTGGTCGAGTTTCGAGGCTTCGAGCAAAAATTTGTGTTTTTGTTCCGGGCTAAGGCAGGTAATATCGCTGTCGCCCATCTTCCATCCTTACGTCGGTAAGCCGGATCGGATTTTCGGCGAAGTTTATGACCTTGACCGTTGGGTTCTCGAGCATTAACTCTGTGTAGCCATTTTCGATACTGTTTACATACGCTGTTTCGACCTTGTGCACCTCCCCATTTTCGGTAGTTTTGTCGTAGACGCCCATGGTGATCAGACAATCGCGATCGGGGCCGTCAACCGCCCATGTTATCACCAGGGCCGTATGGGGCGGCACAGTAATTCCGTCGGTGATTAGCGCGTGGCCCTTCTGTTTTAAGACGAGATGTTTGTTTGACAGATTGTAGTCTCTCTGTTTCATAAACTGTAGTCCCCTAAAGCCAGCTTCGGATATGATAGAAGCATCAGGTAGCACGTAAAATATGCCGGTATTCCCGAGATATTTCAACCTGACCTTCTCGTTCGATTCGAGCCGGCTAGTTCCCATGATGAAACTTCTTTTCGCTTTTTCCACCGGGAAATGTTGCGGTATGCATCCTTTTTTGATCAGGTTCAGCGAACTACCAGTGTCCGCTAATAGTTCAATGTCTCTGACTCATTCCAGACGTCCTATCCCAACATTCGATACTCTTGATATGCCTCCTCTTGATTTTCATCGTTGTCCTCGTTGACATCCGTCGCTGGGTTTTCTAAAGCTCCTGGTCGATTATGTTGTAAATCTCAGGTGGTTTGGGTTGTGGCTTGTTTTGATGAAAATTTCCTCTTTGGAAGCTTGGTTGACCCCCCCCCGGCTGACCGTGGTTGTAAGTGCCCACCGAGCTTTTGGCAATCTCGTAGGTCTCGTTTACGGTGATCGGCGACAGCTGAATACTTTTCGGTGCAGCGTGCAGATACTGTTTCGGCAAAGGCTGATCGTATCTTAGTTGCTGTTGGACCGGATAGGCGGGCAACTTTATCCTTGCAGCGTTTGCTTGTTGGTAGGTGATCTTGGCTTCGTCGATTTCATAGGAAGCCTGCTGTGCGGCTGCTAGATTCGAGTAGGTGTTAATATGAGCCTTTAAGTTATCCAAGACATCCCTTCTACAACCGTGGATGAACATAGAGATGGCTTGATCGTAGACCAGGGGCATATGGTCCAGGGAACCCTTAGCTTGATCCCTCTGTTCAGCCTCCTTGAAAGCCTGCAGCGCGAGGTTGAAAGTCGCTGTGTAGTCTAGAATGGTTCCTGTTTGTTTCACCGGACGGAGTTTTTCTATACACATCTGGAAACCAGGTAGGTAACCAAGATGTGTGGTGACAAATTCAACACGTCCGACCTCGGTCTCGATGATGCTGGTTGCGAATCTCGCGATTTCGTTCGATATTTTCTGAACGAATACGATTGAGATGAAGGCCGCTTTTTGGGTACTCCATACGAAGCGGCAAGAAAATTTGAAATGCTTAACCCAGTCTAGTATCGGAGTAGACCTCTCCAGTTTGGGTATCAGCAGAAGGCACTCGGTTGCCTTCATTGCGCCTCCCGAGGGTTGTCCCAGTAGATTTTCTCTCGATGGTAGATTGTAAGGGTCATCTGGTAGGTTTGGTGACCCACCGAACGGGTCGCCGCTCTTTTGTCTCCGTAAGGTTCTTGTCCTGGCCTCCTAGGATTTTTCCCGGGAAACCCGAAACCCGAAGGGCCTCCTGGACCTCTAAAAACTCCTGGGCTACCTGCGCCTCCCGGTCCCCATCCGCTCGGAGCGTCGTTGGCAATTCCTATATTAATTTTCAATCAAAGGGTTCCGTCTGTCCATTGATCGGCTCGGTTGATCCGAAGCTGATCGAGCCGCGGATTGATTACGTCGGGTCGATTCGGTTATTGGCTAGATCGCGTCGTTACGTCTGTCGCTTGCGCCATCTTTGGTGGATGGTTTCGAGCCGGGTCCGAAGCGGGTTGGAAATGGAGATTTTTTCTTCATTCAGTATCACTTTCACCGATTTCAGGGCCGTTTTGTTTCGCCGGTTTCGCTGAGCTTCTTCGAGCAAAATACATTGTTCGTTGACCTCCCGGATTGACTCTCTCGAAATCAGATCTAGCTGTTGGATCTCCTTGCGTAGTCTTTCTTCTCTCTGAGCTTCTCTTATTGATCGTCTAATCGCTTGGTTATACTGTGCCTGGGCCGTCTCAGGTGAGTCTCACTGCTCGAACGAAAGAGAGGGAAGCGCGCCGTGATCCTCAGCGCCGTACCGCGATCGAGTGCACCACGATCGATGTCCCTACATGGAGAGAATTCAAAAGTATATTTTGTCGTGAATTTCACGGTAAAAATTACCGTGATATGAAATTTTACTATACAAGAAGGATAAAAATTGTCGACAGAAAAATTTAGCATGTATATTCGAAAATTTTCCTTCTGTCGGTTAAAAATTACCAACTGCATCGTACGGTATTTTTACGGTACTGCACAGTAAAATTTACCTGCGTCAACCTCAGAAGAAATATTCCCTATACGGCTGGTCAAATTAAAATGTTTCGATTGAACAAATCCTTAGTAAAATGTATTTTTTCTTAAAAAACTGGTGCGATAATATTCATAATAATAACCGAAATAAAAATAACCATAATAATAAAAAATATTATGAATTATTAAAAAATTGATACAAATTAATGCTATCTGTTTTTTGTTGGGAATTTTTTTTTTTCATATGAATTGGTATACTCAACGAACGGATAAGGAGAGAAATTTGATCATTAGAATTTATTTTTTATTTAATACTACCATTTTTTACAATACATTTGGTACCATCGTAGACTCGAGTGATGTGACTAATTTGCGCACATATTATGTCGTGATCATTTAAAATCGTAAAATCGTATTCACTATTAAAAATTGCATAAACTTGCTCCTTATTATTTAAAAATACATCGCTTAATTGAAGAGTATGTGGCTTCCGGATGGAGGCCGTGTTGAGAATCAGCGTTGTGCCGACGTTTCGCAAACGTTACAGTCTGCATCATCAGGGCTGAGAGCTCCGATACTGAAGCTCCCGTGTCTCAGGCATTCCTTATATACTTGCAGTCATCGTTCCAGATCACTGCACCAGCCAATCAGATGTTTTAATTGATCGGCCGGTCAATTAAAAAACCGGGAGGACGGTGTGCCAAATGGGATTGACGTGATATCCACCATCTCTGTTTAGATTGTCCGGATGTTTTCGGATTTCCAAGCCTTCTCGGTGTTTCCTAGAAAAATAGCTGTTTGATGGGGCCAGACATCGCTTAATTGTTTAGCAATGTAAAAAAATCTTGTCTTATGTATGATAATAACGCTTATAATATTAAAAACTAGGCTTTCTTCTACTGATATTATGATTACGCTATTTTCTTTAATTGCGCTATTATTTATATCCATTTTGTTGATAGTGTCAACTTCCCTTTATTTTTTTATGTCAGGAGGTAATAACTCCTCGATAAAGGGTAAACGTGGCAAATCGATTGTCGCTAACTTATGGATCAAGTTGGGATTGCATGACCATGGGGCTGAAATATTTTCGTTTTGAAATTTGTCATTTAGTTGCAACTGATGTTTAACAGCGATAGTTTAGCAAACATTGACTCTACTTATTGAGGCTCTGGACGAAATTTTACCCTCACGATGCTTACTTTCGAACCGTATTGATGATATTTTCCAGAGCGGACCTGACATCATCATTACAGTCGGATAGTGCACTAGAAAATGATGGTTTGTTTTCATGCACCCAGGGTATGTCGAGACTAATAGTTGCAAATATTCGGAAATGTTTACTCTGAGTAATTTAAAAAACTGTAAATCAACATCAGTCCTGGCAATCGTTCCGACCAAGTTACGTATTAATAGGCCTAATTCCCATGTCTCATCATCATCAGGAACGTAATGGCCTAAGATTATACAGAAATAACGAATGCAACACAACATTTCCGAAGCCAACATTCTTAAGTGTTTGTTTGCAATATGTGTCGAAATAATTTCTAGAGGTCTATTTTTAGTTTGCCCATAATAAACTCCTCGCACGCGTTCATTCGATTCTTGCAGTGAGAAGTATTTTTTTAATGATGTGATCATTCAAAATTATACCGAGGTCGTATTGACAAATCCCTTCCAATACGTCATGCATATCGTCTACCGACAAATTTTCCGTTATATGAAAATCTGGCATGCAATGGAAAATGGACTTTTCGACGATACCTGTTTCTTTTGAATTGTTTTTGGTAAAACTTTCATCATAATTTTGCTTCTCTCGAAGCAGAGATTCGTCTTCTTAAAAAAAAAGCATTGATATTATTTTTATCAATTAGACAAAATCGACAAAATTTATGGGAGTTAAAACTTTCATTGAACCCTAGAATAGAATGCAGTCTAAGATTATCTCCGATAATTAACATTAGATTCATAAAAGTATTTTTTTTATTGCCGTTTACGTTAATTGTAATTCTTTTCATTTCCAGAAATAGAAGTTTATCGGTGACTTTACTGAACACGATGTTATTGTTGAAGACTTTTCGATCTAAAGTGTTGAACAAAATGAAGAAAAATATGTTCTCCAACTTAGAAACCAATAGTGGTGCTAAATAAGGAACAGAAATATATACGGCAGCACATTTTGGAACTCCTTTATGAGACCCGAGAGGGTCGTTAGTTTCATAATCATCAAAGGAAAGAAATAACGGAAGTACAATATCGTCGTTGAACTTGGACGAAATTTTTTGCCATAGTGGACCTTGGATTACATTCGAATAAAATCCAGGGTTTTCTTTTAAACAATCCATATAGCTTAACGTCTCGTTTAGTATGTTGGGCATTTAAAAGAACTGCTTCAAAACAAATCGAATGGGAATATATTGCGCAACCACAGGTACCGTTTTTAATATTTGTACACCGTTTTTATTACGGTATTCGTGTCTTTCTCCCAACATATAAGCTTGTAGTACTATACATGTACCTAATTGTTCAAATGTTTTCAAGCATTTCCACTCAGACAATGAATCTTCTAGTGGTGAATTATTTGCTCCAAACATTTTTTGCAAATTTTGCAAAAGTGCGGAGTCATTTGATGAAGCTGCTTTTATGAATTGTACAACTTCGGTTTCTATTGTGCTTACTACGTTATAAATTAAAAAGTGCTACCCGATTTATTATATGGACTGATCTGAGTCTCGGGAGATCCGGATATTCGAATAATTTTGCGACGAAAAGAGTACCTGCGTCAATTCTTTTGTTGAATTTGAACCTAGCTTGTCGTTTTGAGTTTGAATAATGTTTTCAACATGGTGTAATGTATCTTCGATCGGTGAAATCGGCCGAACTACTTTGTGAACGAGAAGCGAGACCTGCTTTTTATCCGATTTGGCGTTTATCGTTATATGTTTCGATCGTGTATGTTTCTGAAGTGAATTTAGTGAAGAAAAAGTTCTTGAGCAAGTAGAAATTCTACATTGATAATCCGATAGATTTGCATGAGGCAGTTTAAAATGTTTTAAATATATTATATGGCTGGGGTATAATCCATTGCATTTATGACACTTGAACATGATGTTAAATAATTCGCGAAAAAAAGAAAAAGAAGATGCAGTCTTCGCCCTTATCAGCGCCCTGCTGATAAGTTTTCAATTTATCCGACCAAAACATTGACCGACGATTTTGAATATCTGTCCGTGAATTTTTTTTTGAAAAACGCCTGTTGCATAAATGTCCAAAGCGATTTCGCCGGTTCCAGAAATGTGCAGTTTGAAGCTGTAAATGCTTTGAAGAAAAATCGATTGCGTGCAGTCGTGAATCGACCGCGTACAGCGTGTCATTAGTTAATACGTATGCTGCTTCAATAGCAAGTAATGGTCCCACGAATATCGGCGTAGGCTGCAGCGTTAGATGATTTGACCGAAGCTCATCTTTTCTTCTTTCCAGCGTGGCGTACGAATTCTCTGCTGTCTGTACAAAAATAAACATTTATTGATGAATGTGATGGAAATTATTGATTGAAATTTGTTATTCTTTTTTTCTGAGCATAACGGGTATATATTAATCAGAAATAATAACATTTTATCGAGACATTGCATTTACCTCAATGTGTATGAAAAAACATGCCTGTCTTTCCACAATTGCCCATTTATGGCTGACATTTGGGTCATTTCCCCGAGCGGAACGCTTTTCTTTTCTAGGGTGACGATATGTCTATCAAATATGGTAGCAAGTGCAAAATGATGACGGCATTATTGTCTGCAATTCCAGTTCAATGTTTTATAAAATCAGTTTTTTATCTCAAGGATGCAAAGTATGGACAAAATATTTATAAAATAAATAGGTTTTTTACATACGCAATAGTAAAGTTGGCAACAAATGTACGAAGGCTTTATCTGCCACGTCTTTTAATTTTCCGCATCCTCTAATTTCCGCGATCAAAAAATCCCGGTCTTCCTCCAAAGTATCGAAAAAATTTCCGTCCGGGATTTGAATTTTTTGGAAATCGGACTCCAACTGCATTAATAATTTCGATGGTTATTTAGTATTTTATAAACATGTAATAAAAGCAACATGCATTCAAAATTGTATTCTTACCAATTCTTTGGCAAATTTGTTCCTCAGACGGGGAAATGTGTTGAAATATTCTGAGACGGTTGTACCTTGGCTCAAAAGAATTTTTCGGGCATTAAACGATGATCTCCAATTTGAGAGAACCGTTTCTTCTGGCTCAATATGATTTTTCAGCCAGGCAAGATATTCCGATTCACCATGTATATTGAAAAAAAAATGAAACTAACATTAATTCGAGTTAAAAAAAGGTTAAAAATTATCGTTATTTTTTATAATTACCGGCTGACTGGTTTGACATTACTGGTTTGACATTAGATGATTTGGATAAATTTTCCAATACACGTGAAATTTTTGTTCAACAAAAGCTATTTAAATTCAAACAAATATACATATAAATGAATATAAATTTTCTAAGCCAAGAAGACAGAGTTTCGTGCTAACCCTAGGCATATAGAAAAGGGGTCATACGTCTACATCTACATACATAAACATGGCCGGGACTATCAACTAGCCGGGGCTCCCCCCCCTTCCCCCACATAGGTTGCACGCTTCACATCTTTTTTCTTTGTGTTCCATTATTTATTTCGTTCTGTTTTGACCTTTCTTTGTCCCTCGCAAGACCACAGCATGAATCCGGCGACTCAAGCTGAAATACCGTCGAGTATCCAAGATGAGAAATTTATATAAAACGCATTTTTCGGAACAAATGTATAACAAAAATATCTTACATGAATTTATCAAGACGTTGAGGATGTTCTTCAATCCGCACACTACGAAAAGCATCATCATTTTCTTTCCTCAATAACGTTCTTACCAACAAATTGTGCACTTTTTTCGGGAATCCGATATTTTTCCGATATGATTGGAGAATTAATTTTCCATCCGTGGACTCTAACAAAGTTGCGTGGACTTCCTGATATTTTGAAATAATACATTATCGACTGCCGAATGGACCGTATTCAAGAGTATTGACAAAGACCGACGCTACGTTAATTCTTACGTTTATTTGAATGCCAAGGCTTTTGTCAACCTGAAAATAGGTATTGTCACGGTATTGTAAAAGTGATTGTTTTATGTATATTTTTTGAAGACTGTACGTGACAAAAACCCAAATATAAAACAAAACTATACAGCATGTAATGCAAAAACTATGTATAATCACGAATCTTCCAACACGTGCGCAACTATAGAGCATGTAATTCAAAAACTATGTATAATCACGAATCTTCCAACACGTGCGCAACTATAGAGCATGTAATGCAAAAACTATGTATAATCTTAAACTACGTATACTTTTAAAAACTTTTAAAAATGAATAACAGTTCAGAGATTGATTCGAGTTCCATACACGATTCGAGTTCCATCAACCTATTCAGAATTTCAGTCTATATCCTCGAGAAAATCTCAGCTGAAAGATAACCTGTATATAGTAAAGCATACTCGTACTTATACTCGTTCTATCTTTTTTTTAAAGAGAACGCAGACCCTCGGACAACGCTGAGTTTGAATTCGACTACGATTTTTCTGAATTCCGAATTTGATTTTAAGATGAAACTTCTCCGGCAATAAACGCTGGACGGAGACGTTAATAAAGATGCTATCAGGAATGCTCGCGCGTCAGCAAAATGCAGCTGCGCGAAATATCGGTTTACACGTTCGGAAAAATAAATCTCAAGATTTTCAAAAAGGCAATTGTCTTCGAATGTGCTACATGTATGTGTGATAAATCATACACACACATTGTTCGTGATAATGCGAGCATTTTAAAGATTTAAAAAAGCTGTCAGTAATGATCTAGATAGCGTTAAATACATTTCTCAGGAGCAGCTATGGATAGCCGTAATATCCGCACGTGCATTTTAGATCTTTTTCGCTTGGTCAGAACGCGAAATGCACAACTTCGTCGAAGGTGTGATAATAACTGGTGCACCGAATTGCGATATTTACCGGAAAATTCTCTCATAACTCGTTTGAAATATGTGTTATGGTGGGTTCCGCTACGCGCCCTTGTGACGGCCTATAACAGAGGTCTGTTTAGAGGCTACAGGGTTCTCCTATGCGTGTTTGAAGAATTACAACGCAGAAATCTCGAGACTACCCCGTGCACGCCTAATCTTATCAATGAAATAAACGATAAATTGTGCTCCGTAGTGTGCGAACCTCTTTTTGTATGTGTGATACGGCGGGGCTCCCGCCGCGCGCGTGTGTGTGTGTGTGTGTGTGTGGCCTGGTATTCCCGATACCTCCTCGCAGTTTATATTCTCCTAATACCAATTTTCTGTCCGTCCTTTCGTAATGTATACCTCCTTCTTTTTATTCTTAATTAATTTTCGTACTTTCTTATTGAATTGCTCCTCGTTCTTCCTGACAAGCTCAATAACTTATACCCCGAATCTTCTTTTTGTTTTTCAAGGTTCCCCTCTCTCTACCTTTTCCATCCACTACGGAGGTACTCTTCTTTTTTATACCTATATTTTATTGTTTATTGTTCCCCTGCCCTTATTAATTACTCGTCATCCCCTTTATTGTGAACCTTTTTTCTCACTTTGAATAAATGTTACTTTTCCTTTGTTCTTTGTTGCTTTCTCTGCTTTCTACCAACGTCGTTTTCCCCTTCCCTTTCTTATTACGGCGAGAGTACGATTTCCGGGGCGACAAAATTGAACGACGGATTCTGGTCCTTGGAGCTGAAATAAATCAAAAGTGAAGGGTAAAAAAAATCGACATCTCGCTTAGTTTTCGAGATATCGATTTTTGAATTTTTGAAAATGATTCGAATTTTTACCAAAAAAATGCGTTTCATCGACAATTTGAGCAACCATCCACATATACATACCACACTGCAACCTAGCCCAACCCAACCCAACCCAAAAAAACCCTAGTTAGTTTTCGCGATATCGATTTTTGAATTTTTGTAAATGATTCGAATTTTTACCAAAAAAGAAAATGCGTTTCATCGACGATTTGAGCAACCATCCACATATACATACCACACTGCAACCTAGCCCAACCCAACTCAACCCAAAAAAACCCAACCTAATCCAAAAAATTTCTCTTCTAATTTGCATTCATATATGACGTTTTAGCGTTACTCAGACAAACCTAAAAAACTTTCCTACAATTTAGCTGTCGGAAATTTAATTTCCTACAAATTCCTTATCATTTTTTTGACAACTGCATATTTACCGAGATATTTAGAAAAAAATAAAAAATCGATATGTATCGATATTTCGAAAACTAAGTGAAATATGACAAATTTTTATTCTTCACTTTTGTTTCATTTCAGCTCGATGGACCAGAATCCGTCATTAAATTTTGTCGCCCCAGAAATCGTACTCTTGCCCTTATTACCTATCATTCCTTTTATTGTTAACTTTGTATACTATTTTTGTTCTTTTCTACTTTCTTTTCTCTCCTTCGTCTTTCTTTCCGCTTATTGTTTGGTGACCATGTTGGTCTTGTGTTTATTTATGTCTTTCGGAGGTCCTCTCTGTTGTATTCCCCTACTCCTATCGCAAGATCGTTTGCTTTTTTCTTGGTTCGTGGTGGGGGGTGTCACCCATGAGACGGACCTGTACGTCTTATTATCCCCCATGGCTTTTTATGTTTTGAACTTCCTTTTGGTTGTTCAAAACATAAAAGGTCACAAAAAGAACAAACTTTCCTACCTTGCTATCTGCTGTCCTGCGACTCCCCTTCTTTTTCGCTGACCGCTACTTTTTTCCTTGGTCGCTTCCTATCGCGCTTCGTTTCCATCCCTTTATTTATCGCTTGCATGTTTTTATCGCTTGCATGTTCGTTGGGCCGCTGCCCATCGCTACTGGGTCGCTTGCGAATAATGCCAAAAAATATGAGTTTTCGCGTTTTTATTTATTTTTATATCGACGCGATGCTATTGTTGTCGTCCTCGCTGTACACCTCGCCTTCTTCGTCTCCGTACAGCCCCATATCGGCACAAAACTGCTCTTCCTCGCTGTCATATTTGTTGTCCTTTCTTATTGTTTCTGCGTCTTCGTTATCGTCGTTGTCGTCGTCGTCCTCCCCAGTCTTCGCGTGGAAATGGTTGTTCTCGTCGGTAATCTTGCTGCTCGTTTCGTTAGTCTCGTCGTTGTTGCTGTTGTTGTACTCCCCTATGACCTCCTCATGGAATTACCTCTCTCCGTATTGGCTCCCCTTACTTTCCACCTTTGGTGGCCTGGGACGGGATGTTCTTCTCGCAACTCCGATGTGGACGTACAAGTCTGCCAGGGTTATTCCCTGGTTCGGGCCCTCATCCTCCAGGTACAGGTCCATTATTATATAATTCCTGTTGTTAGGTTTTTCTCAGATTCTGAGTATCCATGTTGTCGTTTCAACGGCAGCTCGGGCGTAAAAGAGATCCTCCTCGGACCATTCCCTTTCATGAGACCCATATCCCCATGGACCGCCGGGATTGCTTGAAGTAGGTATATCGTTGCCGCTTCCGGGGCCGTGTACAACTCGTCCTGGTGAGCGCTGACGGTTATTCTCCGGTCTCCGAGAAAAATGCGGATGTCTCCCTCCTCACTCCATTCCTCCCACATGCCCCTTATCGCTGTGCTCAGCCCATGCTACTCGTTCAAATGTATACAAATTTCGTTCGGGTTCGTGTGTCCCGGAACCGTGACACCGTGGTATCGTTCCTTAAGGCTCCACACCTTGAAATTTCGATACATGCTCTCCGTATGTAGTTTGACTGTTAACTGACGATTTAGCGTGGTCTTTTGATATTCGGCGCTTTTCTTCCCCTTCCTTCTAATATCCAAGCGATATTCCACGGTGCCAACCTTTAATATTTTTGTCCGTCACCTTGAATAACTCGTAGTCGTCGCCATTGTTTTCGTGGTTCGCGCCGAGTTATTGTGCCTCGTCCTCGTTTTGTATTATTTTCTCGATGACTTGATTTCTTGTAGCCTTTTCCACTGATGGGCTCATTCCGTTTTCTTCTCAAGTTACTGGTCGCATTCTCCTTCGATCCTCCTTTTTCGGTATTCTCCTTCGCCGTTTCTCTTTTTGGGTACCGCTGTTGTTCTCCTTTATGACGATTTTGACTTCATAGATTTTTCCTGTTCGCGGGATTCCCTATATACACCTTCCAATTTTTCGGCATCGATTGTTCAATCTTCGAGACTGCCGTGTTCGTTTCCCTTCTTTCCTATTGGTTTTTCCATATTCGCCGCCAGGTAGCGATTTATCATGCTTGCGTGGAATTTTCCTCGTTCCCTTTTTGTTTTCGTGCATTCCAGTAGAAACGTGTCCTCTCACACTTTTCTTAATTCAGTATGGTCCCACATAAAGGGGCATGAATTTCGCGATCCCTTGTTTTCCGGGGTCTGACACATTTAATGCGCCGACGAGTACAAGTGCGTCGGCCACGTCATTTCTTTTTCCAGGACAATGTTCAATTTTGATGTCATAGCCCATGTATAAATTGATCATCGGCCCAGCGCTGGCTCAGTCTCGAAATTAATTGGCCGAGGCTCGGCAAAAATGCTTGGCCCAGGCATGGAAATGTGACGCGCTGCTGACGCTCGGCAGCCGAGGGCTGGCTGCGATGACAGAACCACAATTGGCACATGTATAAATTGAGCATCGCCCCAGCGCTGGCTGAGTTTCGACGTTTATCGGCCAATGATCCGCAAAAATGTTTGGGCCAGGCATGGAGATGTGACAGGCAGCTGACGGTCAGCAGCCAAATATTGGCTACGCCAAGGACCGTAAAAAAGGTCATGAGGAAACATATGGAAAAGAGCAAAAATAAATTAAAAATTTCGCCGGATGGCATTAAAAAAAATGAACGTCTTGAGATACATTGAAGCCGAAGAATGAAGTTATTACAAGCTGATAACTCCCAAGCCGAAGCTTGCAAAAAGATAACTATTTCTTCACCATCTAACTAGTAACAGCCGACAAGGTTTAAATAACACATTGGTAAAGGGTAAAAAACTACACGAACCTTGATAAACCTTAAAACAATACACAAAGGTTAAAAAAGATAAAACTTGAAACTAAACAAAACTATGTAAAGGGTGTATACTATATAAAGGTTAAAGTATACAGAGAAATGAAGATTTGAGAATCATATGAGAGTGTAGACTTTTGAAAAAAGATATATATTTTACAGAGAGTGAAAAAAAATCTGAAAATATATGGTTCTACGTAAAAAGTGAATTATTGATGTTATTCAGTATTATTATAAAATGAATGAACTGAAATAACAGATGGTTACTGTTACTTAGTATCATTATAAGCTGAAAATTAAAATGCATGGTCCGAAGAACAAAATACTCCTTCGCTAGCTAAACTGACAACAGTACATAATATTTTTAAATACATTAGAACAGTGAAACTGTGAGCTCAGACTGCAAAAGCTTTAGAAATACAATGTAGTGGTGATGTATACGACCAATTTATACAAAACAATGCCAGCATATAGAAACAACGATATAAGTTATTGATACAAAGTTACTCCTCTGAGTTAAACCTTCAATACATTACTCTGTAGTTCGTACGAGGTTTATTTGGTCACTAAATAAAGGTTTCATTGAGAGTAAGAAAATTTTTTTGAAACAGTGAGGAGATAATAAAGAACATTTTCAAATGATGTCGCAGATTGGAAAAAAGATTATGTCCATGCTACCGCAAGGGGAAAAATACATCTTCGGTAACTGACTAACCACAGGGTAAAAAGTGTTTCAAAAGACATTGTTAAGGTAATGCCCTTAACATATTAGAGAGTGGAAATCCTCTCACGGCCAAACAGGAAAAGGTGAAAGGAATACATCGGAGAGAGAAAAATATTTTGAAAAGATATCGGAGAGCGAAAAAAGATTATTCAAACATATCGGCAAGAGAAAAAAGAATTTAAAAAAAATATCAGTCAGAGAGAAAAAAATTGTATAAAGACATTGGTGGGAGAGAAAAAGATGTTGAAAATATATCAGAGAGTGAGAGAAACACTTTATAAAGATAGGAATAAGAGAGAAAAAGATTTTAAAAATATATCTGCGACAGGGGTAAGATTCTGAAAGCATATCGATGGGGGGGGGGAGATATAAAAAAGATATCGATAAGACAGAAGATTTTGAAAAGATATCGAAGAGAGAGTGAAAGATTTTGAAAAGATATCGGAGTCAGAAATGTTCAAATTATGTCGAAGACTGCGCAGAGTGCTTGTGGACCGCAAATATAAATTACCAAGTTACGCAACATACGATTATTAGGAAAGTTAAAGAGGTTTACAAAGTATGTTCTAAGGTTATGAGGCATGTATCAATTTTCATCTAACTAATGAAAACTGATCGATTGGAAACAAAAAACTTCCAAACAGATATTAATATACATTCTCGTCCGATTTTCCGGTCTCTATTGTGATGTGGTGTAAACACCAAAGAAACGAAAAGGATAGCAAATTACAGGCTAGTCAGAGATTGTCACCAATTTCGGTAAAATTATAGGTTTTATATTTTCATATCGGGACTATCATATTTTTCTAAAATAGAATATTGCTTCACAAAAGAAAACATTTCATCACGTTATATCTCAATCTAAAGATTACGACTGAATTTCAGAAAACGAATTGAAACATAGTATTGGCTATTGATAATGCCGATTCAGAAAGCACTCACCGTGAATATTGAGCTGTCACTGAGTTTGTACATTTGTAATTATCAATCACTCAAATGAATTTTTACACTCGGTCGTTTACGAGAATACGAGGAGACCTTCCTTGTCCCAATACTAAAAACTCTCAACAATTTTGTTGCATGAGTGTGGATGTACACACATGTATAGTAGCGAGATTCTGTAACTCGGTGGCGAGCGTTTTCGTTATAGCTAACGACACCCAATACGAGGCTCCCTTTCTTCTGTGTTCGTGCATGCGATTGGCTGTTCGTCCAATGTTTGCTTTTCCCCAACGCTGGCTCTGGCGTTGAGCCAGCGTTGGGCCTGTTTTTTACCATCGGCATGCCGACGCTTGGTATCCAGTACTGGGCCAAGTCTCAGCCGATTGTCCACATGCGGTTGAGCCAGCGGTAGCTCTAGTGTTGGCTCTGGCGTTGAACTAGCATTGGGCCTGTTCTGTACCATCGACATGCTGAAGCTTGGGCCAGCCTAGAATGCCGACGCTTAGTATCCAGCACTGGGCCAGGTCTTAGCCGATTGTCCACGAACGGCTGAGCATTGGCATTTCTACGTGGGAGTCCTAGATTAACAGTGCCCGTCTCAGCATTCGGTCTCCCATAAAGTGACATGTTTTCATGAAAGTCAGTGCCTTGTGGTCCGTGATAATTCTTATTTTTGCCCCGAGTAGGTATGTTCTAAATTTATGCAGTACCCATACCATGGCGAGCATTTCCCTTTTTGTGGTAGTGTATCCAATTTCCGCTCCTTCAAGCGTCCGACTGGCAAACGAGATCACCCCCACTGCGCCCTTGCTATTTGTTTGACTTAAGACGGCCCTGATCGCGTTATCGCTTGCGTCGGTCGTACGGGTGTATTCTCGGGTTGAGTCGGCATGTTTCAACATTACCGTTTCGATGAATAGTTGCTTCATTTTTATGAAGGTTTTCTCCTCTTCTTCGCCCCATGTCGATTCCTGTCCCTTTTTTAGTAGGCCCAGAAGCGTATCTTTTTGTGAACTTGCTATAAAATACGTATCTTTTTGTGAACTTGCTATAAAAGTTAATCAATCCCAGAAATCCTCGCATCTGCATTACGTTTCGTGGTCGTGGATATACCTGAATTGACCTGATCTTCTCGGGCGGTGCTTTCATTCCGGACGTCGTCAGCATCTGTCCCAAGAAGGCTTCTTCTTGTTGGAAAAATTTTGATTTTCGGAAGTTCAGCGTCATGTTGTTCACACTGATTCTCTCGAACAGTTGTTGCAAATGATTTAAATGTTATTCTTCATCTTTTGACAAGCACAACAGTCGTCGACAAAAATGATGACTAGGTTTCCCAGATCTTGTAGGTCGACATCCAGTCCCCTTATTAAGCTTGCCGTGCTTGGTTTTAGTCCGAAGGGTGTTACTGTGAATTGATAACATTTTCCTTCCTGCTGAAATGCGGTGTACTGTCGTGATTCCAATGCTAACGGAATCTGCCAAAACTGCTTGTCAGGTCTAGGCTCGACATGACCTGAGCTCCTCCGCATCGTTGAAAGATCTCGGTAGGTGATGCCGTGTCGTGGTCTTCGACGAGGTATGCATTTAGTTGTCGGGCACCAAGACATAGTCAAATTGATCCGTCCTTTTTCACTACGGTCACCGATGGGTTGATGGAGCGACTTTTCGCTCGTTCGATTGTGCCGCGTTCCATCATCCTTTGAATCTCTTTTTGTACCTTTTCCCGGTATTGAATTGGTACCGGATATGAGCGGTACATGTATGGCTCTGGGTCCTTGAGTAGCAACCTATGAGTGTAGGCTTGCATCCTGCCCGGTCTTCGACTGGCGATGTGTCGGTAGTTTTGTATCAGGGCTTTAAACTCGACCCTGATACTTTCTTTCAGATTCGGGCTCTCCTGCAACCTCTGGCCTATTTCCTGCTCAGTGATTTCGTCATCTGTGCCTTCTTCTATCGCAGCAATGTGGATTGGCGATTCCTCGGTGAACTGTTTGCGTTACCAGATCCACCTCCCCTCTTCGAGTTCAGTCACTATCTCGTTCCTGATTCTGATTACTTCTTGACTGGCGTTGACCTCCACTTGTAGTTCGAATAATCCATCGATACCTAGAATGGCGTTTCTGCTCATTTTCGGTATGATTAACATCCGGAGGTTTCCTCGGGATTGGTAGAGTTCGGCCTCTACCATAATTTGCTGCTTAATTCTTCCCGATTTGCCACCGAATGCTCCGATCGCCTCGGTGCTCGTGACTGGTATCCTGGGACTATTTTTGAAGCTCTTCTGATGGCCTAGGAAGAAGTCCTCCGATACGCAAGACACCTCACTCCCACTGTCGATCAGGATTTCTACTGTAATTCCCTCTATGTTGGTGGGTAGCGTCGGACATCGTGGATGTATTTTTTTTACGACGCTACCGTGCCCTAAGTTCTCCATCAGGAAATCCCTTGGATGTTCGTACACGTTTGTCTCGGGTACTATGGGTTTTTTCTCCTCCTTTTTATTTTCCAACTCCTTCCTAGTGCTGCCACTGACGGTCACTACTTCAAGTCGGTAACGCTTGCTTGTCTCATCCGGTGGTTTCTTTGTTTCCATTGTTTTCTCCCCATTTTCTTTCCAATCATACTTCTTCAAAGGGACTGTGAACATCCCAAGTTGATTAGGTCTCCCCAGGTCCGGGCTCTCCATCTTGTTCAGTTTCTGCTTTTTCCGCTCCTGCTTCTTCGTGTTTCTCTTCATCCTTTGACGCGCGTCGTCCATGGCTTCCTGGATGTCCTCATCGTCCATTGCGCCTCGTGATGCTTCTTCCACCGTGGTGATAGCCATCGATTTGGGGGCAATGTTGAGCAGTTTCTCTGGTTCTGGTTGTGTCTACGGGGTGCCGAATTTGCGGTTGCGATGTCCATTGCTCTGGTTGACCTTTAGACGGTGTACTCATGGTCGCTGGTCCTCCGGGCTGACTTGGATTCCATGGTGATACGTCAGGATGCAGAGGGGTTCTTGTATTCCCATATCCTCGCTACATCCACGGCCCTGATGCCGCGTTGGCTGTTCCGCACCCCCTGCTCCATTGTTGTTGCCCTGGGAATGGTGGTGGTCCTGGATATCTCTGGTATTCCGGTCTCCATGGCTGGCTTCGCCCCATTGAGCGTGGTCCCCCGCACGTCGCAAACCGATGATTTTTCCACGGATCATTTTGTTGCCATGGCAGGATGTTGGGTTCCTGCCTCCGTGGAAGAGATCTTTTTGCATTGAATGGTCCAGCCCCATCCATGCTCTCCAATAACTCGAGAAAAGCATCGATGTTTTTAATACCACAGATCCATACTGCCATCCTAACAGCCTCGTCGAAATGGTTTGCCAATTTCATAATGATTTGTTCTTCAATCGGACCTTGGCTTAAGTAATTTCCGTTTCCAAAGATTTGGGTGGCTAATTCGGTTCGGGTCATTCGATGCCCGTCCCCGTCCCCGTCGCCGTCCCCGCCCGCCCCAAATTCGAGATTTCTATGTATTTTATCTTGAATCTCTTGCCTCCAAACGCGTGCTCGGAATTTTTTTTCAAAGTCTACAGTGGCTGGCTGATGAGATAATGCAGATCGGTGTTCCCGGTAATTCGCCAGAATTCCCTGATGTCCTTCAGGAACCGCATTGGTCGTTCTCTTCTATCGCCGTTGTATATTGGTGGCTTTTGTTTTAGTGCATACGCCTAACTAACATCAAGCCCTGCTGTCCACGTAGTATTGCATCTGGTGGCTGAATTTTGGGCCAGGATGTTTTTCTCACACGCGGCAATTCGCTTGGAGTAGTCCATGACGACTTGTCCCATGTCCTGCGATGGATGGAGGCGGTTGGATATTGTCCTTCTGATGGCTTCCACTCGGGTGTCGAAATCATCGGTTTGCTCTTTGTTCCCCTTCCGAATCTGGTCATGACTTTGCTCTATTCGTTTCTAAGAAACCACGATTTTTCGGACCCGTGCGTTCTGCGATTTTGTTGATTGCGTTGTTGAGTTTTTTATTAGTCTCCTCTTGCGGCTCCCGCAACCTCACGGTGCATCGGTCGTCCTGTTGTTTAATTTCCACTTTCGTGGTGACGCGTTTCCTCCGTTGTTCATTTCCTATGCTATTTATAGCTCTTATGAGGGCCTTCATGGTTTCGCTCTCCTCAGTGCCTGTCCCGTTAATGTCGACTGTGTTTTGACTAACGTTAAATGTTTTCTCGTTCGCTATTTCCCCTTGCCTGGGTCCTATCGCCGACAATCGCCCAATATTTCGCCGATCTTTTTGACAGGCCTCTTCTAGCAACTCATCCACCGTCGTTGATTCCCAATTGAGGGAAGTTTCATTGTTTGACTGTGCCATCTTTATTATTAATACCTCCTACGAGTTTTTCTTTCTTATGAACGTGTTCCTGTTCGGGCGCCAAATGTAACGGGTCGGAATTAGTCACAATTAATTTTATTTGTACGGGACTCGATCAGGGAAGAAATTGGTTTGAACTCTTGGTTTTGAAGGTCTTTGATAATAAGATGGTATTTATTCAAGATTTCTGGCTCGATATAATATTAAAAGATCGCTGTGTACAAGCGTGGTATGTTGTGTGTGTCGCTATAGTGTATTTTGTGTTTTTTAAATGTATCGCGTCTCTGTCGGTCTCATGCTCAAATCGCGGACTGGCGCGGATGATAAACGTTTTCGAGCGGGATCGATTTATCGTGGGTCGGTACTTTTCTTCCCCCACTCCTTTCGTCGTGTCGCTCGCGGCGTGGTGTGTTGCGGCGCGCTCTCGCCTGTGGGACTCGGAGTTCGCTCCGCGCTTCTCTGTGGTTCAGTGCAGTGCAGACTTCTATGGGGCGAATTGTTTATTCGAGAAATCATACAATGTATGAACTGCGGACCGAAGCCACGAACGCTACCAACGGGACCATCTTATCGCTTGTGTTAAAAATGCACTTTCTGGCACTACCGATTCGCGGCCGGATAGATGAATGGCTTGTTTTTGGGAATAATGCTTCATCGCTTGATGAAAGTATATGAGAATGAACATAATAATACGAATATAAATATATTTCCGCTTACTTTTATGAATTACAATTTATTTGGCATAGGGACGGGTATGAGTAAAGCGCAAACAATTTTTTAGAAGATAAATAAGTTGTAATTTAGATTTATTATTACATTTAAATGAACGTACAAACTAATAAAATAAGCGGTCGGAGTGCGCACTAAATTTTTCGACACGAAAAGATAACTAATTAAAATAATAATGATAACTAATAAACATAACTAATCAAATAATAATTAATAGTAATAGTAATTAAAACAAAAAAAAAAGCACTGAGCGCGGAACGATCCCGCGCCCCTGCGAACTGAAGCCAGGAACGCTACCGACGGGACCATCTCATCGCTTGTAGAATATGTGCACTTTCTGGCACTACCGATTCGCGGCCGGATAGATGAATGGCTTGTTTTTGGGAATAATGCTTTATCGCTTAATGAAAGTATATGAGAATGAACATAATAATACGAATATCAATATATTTCCGCTTACTTTTATGAATTACAATTTATTTGGCATAGGGACGGGTATGAGTAAAGCGCAAACAATTTTTTAGAAGATAAATAAGTTGTAATTTAGATTTATTATTACATTTAAATGAACGTACAAACTAATAAAATAAGCGGTCGGAGTGCGCAATACATTTTTCGACACGAAAAGATAACTAATTAAAATAATAATGATAACTAATAAACATAACTAATCAAATAAGAATTAATAGTAATAGTAATTAAAAAAAAAAAAAAAGCACCGAGCGCGGGATCGATCCCGCGCCCCTGCGAACCGAAGCCAGGAACGCTACCGACAGGACCATCTCATCGCTTGTAGAATTTATGCACTTTCTGGTACTGACGATTCGCGGTCGAATGGATGATTGGTTTGTTTTTGCGGATAATGCTTTATCCCTTGATGAAAGTATGAGAATTAACATAATAATACGGAGATAAATATATTTCCGCTTACTCTTATGAATTATAATTTATTTGGCATTAGGACGGGTGTGAGTAAAGCGTAAACAATTTTTGAGAAGAGAAATAAGTTGTAATTTAGATTTATTATTATATTTAAATTAACGTATAAACTAAAAAAATAAGCGATCAGAGTGGGCGATACATTTTTGGTATACATTAATAACGCAGAGAATCAAGAGCTAAATAAGCATTGAAATCATCTAAAAGTCTCGCGCGTGCCGTCGCGTGACGTCACGCGCGGGCCGTGCTCGGATTGCTTTTTCCCTCGAAGCCTTCGTTCAGTTCGTTCGGCTTGGCCGCACATGAACGTGCTCAGCGTGTCTATGTGTTGGTGTAGCTGCCGAAGGCGCGGTCGGGATAGTTCGACGGCACTCGGCTCTTTCCGAAGATGTCCGAGCGTCGCTCGCTCACGGACACGCGCTACTATGATTGTGTGATGGGCGCGCGAGGGACTAGAGAGAGGGTAACTTTCGAGCGCGATCTGGCTGCACTGCCCGGGACCTCCCGGTCCGCAGGTTTAGTGGCAAGCATGCTAACCACTAGACTATCGGTTTGGTGACCTTTTATTTTTTTAAATTTATGTCTTTCGGAGGTTCTTCCTGTTGTCTTCCCCCTCCCCTACTCCTGACGTAAGATCGTTTACTTTTTTCTTGATTCATACTTTTCATGCGCAACTTCCCTTGACTTCCTCAAGGGTCATGGCTTCCGGCACCGGCTGTCGCGGGGCAAGCTGTTGGTTCGCCTGCTACCTCGCAATCGCAAAATTCCTTTCTTCTTCTTCGGCTAATCGTTTGGCTATTGTTCTATCTTGCTCGAGCTAGTGCGCCCGGGCAGCTTCGTCTGCCTACCGCTTCTATTCTCGCTCCCGAGCTCTCTGTTCACGAATATCGTTAGGTACATCGTCGCGAATGTCATCCTAGTCAACGTCTAATTCGTTAAGAATGTCTCGTGCGCTAGGTAATCCTTCCAACATTGTGCGAATTGAGAACCGTCTCCTACTGTTTCTTCTAAGATTTGCCTCTCGGTGGGCGGATGTTCCTTTAGCAATGTTGCGTCCAAATTTTGAATCTCTACCCTGAACTTAGCATATCGAGCGACATGTTTCCTCACGTTTTCCGGGTTCATCTTGATTATTTATTTAGTATTTGTTTATTGTTAATTAGTTAGCTAATCACCCGATTTAATTTGTTCTATTTATCCCATTTATCGTTTTTTTGTGAGGTTGTCCTTTTTCTTCTCGCGCTCTGTTGTAGGCACTCGGCAAGTGAAGAATACATCGAGATGTAACTGACTTACGTTTGGGAGAATAGAAGAAGTAGGGAGGTGATGTAGGTTATCATTCTGCGTACTTCCTTCGACTTAGAGCTCGGATAACGTCGAATCTTGGAATCTTCTCTGACTGGTCGATTGCAGTGAGTCCGACGGTTCAGGTGTCTCGCTGCTCTGGGATCTTCAGTTGAGGCTTTCACGGATTGTCCGGCACTATTTTCAGGCGGCGAGACGTCACTATCGTGATAGCACTGATTCACTCGCGCACTTGAAATGTTCTCAGGTACGTCAACTCTTGGATAGGTCGTAGGGGCGTTCGTCATTGCTAACAGTAGCACGGTGAGTCGTATTCTCGACCTCTCCTCTTTGTGCGGCTATTCGTAGCGCTGTCCTTTTCGCGCTCTATCTCTCTCGCGAGCGCTCTCGATCGTGTTGCCACCGTCCGAGTCCATATTGTCGGACTCGGCCGCTTCCCTCTCACTTGCAGAACGGCTGGCGGCCATACTGACTTCCTTTATTTTCTCCTTCGCGCTGCCGCGCGGGGTCATCATTCTTTCTCAATTTAATTCTTTATCTTTTTCTTTATCTTCTTTCTCGGTCACGCTACCGCGTTTCCTTATATTTTTCTCCCTTCTACTACCGCGCTCTTGTGTAATTTTTTCTCCTTCTTTTGCCTGAGCTCTTGTCAAGGCATATGCGACTGTAAGCATCTGCATGCGTATTTGATTTTCCTGTTTTATATTGGATTTTATAGTTATATTCCTCCAATTGTATTCGCCATCGCATTAGCCTTGATCCTCGATCCTTTACGCTAAATAACCATGTCAATGGTTTATGATCCGTCATTATGGTCAATCTGGTACCATAAATATACGGTCGAAATTGATGTACGGCCTATACGAACGCAAGGAGTTCTTTCTTTGTAGTCGAGTAATTGCATAACATACGGGTAACTCCTCCCCAATTTTTCCTTGATACAGGATTGCACCAATTGCCTTATCCGAGGCATCCGTTGTCACGATACATGGTTTCTTGAAATCATTATACTGGAGTATGGGCGCCGTGAGTAGGGCCTCTCTTAAATGGTCAAATGAGCATTGGCATAATTCGGACCATTTGAATTTATTCTCCTTTATAGTCAAAATCGTTATTGGTTTCGCGATCTTGGAAAAATCGTTAATGAATCTGCGGTAGTACCCGGCTAGTCCCAGGAATTATTATATTTCTATTACATTTCTTGGGATTAGGAGACTTTTTACCGCTTTTAGTTTTTCGCAGGCAGGTTTCACCCCGACTTCTGTTATAATATGACGGGGATATGGCGTTTCTTTTCACATAAAATCGCAATTTTTGGGTTGCATTTTTAAATTAGCCTCGCTCAGCCGCGTCAGCACTTTCCGTAGCCGCTTGTCGTGCTCGGCAAGTGAGGCTCCATGTATGACAATATCGTCCAAATATACGTAGTTTTTTAGGCCTTGCAAACTGGCCAATACCGCGTCCATTAATCTTTGGAACGTAGGAGGTGCATTTTTTAAACCGAATGGCATTCGATTATATTCATAATGCCCTAACGGTATTGAGAAAGCCGTTTTCGGTTTTTCTTCTACTGCCACCGGAATTTGATCGAATCCCGGAGCGAGGTTGAGGGTCGCGAAGTACTTGGCCTTTCCCAACTCGTCCAGTATCTTTGCGATATTGGGTACTGAGTAAGAATTTCCTTCTGTAGTCTCGTTTAGCTTGCGAAAGTCAATGACCACCCTTTTCGGACTATTCCGTCCTCATCTGGCCTTTTCGGCACTACGAGTAATGGGGAATTCCATGGGCTCGTGCTTAGGCGGATTATATCCTCGTCTAGCATTTTTGTGCCTGTCTTTTGTTTTCCCCTTTGTGCTCCTCCGGCAGTCGATAAGATCGCACCTTTATTGGGATGGCTGCTTCGTTGAGCGGGATCCGATGTTCGATTGCTTTTGTAAGTAGTCTAAGTAGGGCGGTTCGGACTTAAAATCTTTGAGGCTGTGTGAAGTATTGCACAGACAACGCGTACATGAATTTGTTGATTGAAACTAAGATACATAACATTTTCTTCCAATTACATTTGCCTCAGTTATGTTGCAAATAAAATTTCAACAAAATATTATCCATCGTAGCGTTGAAAAACGAATTCATACATACGCGTCGTCAGTGAAAAACTTTGCACACAAAGATTTTAAATGCACATTTGCCACCGGGGTGGTTCGTCGCCAAGTTCATCCCTGCAAGCGTACTATTTGTACAGTTTACCGCAAATAAAATTGTGACAAACTATTATGCGTCATAGTATAAATAAAAAAATTCGCGTAAGCGCCATCGGTCGATGATTTCAAGTGCACATTTCTCGGCGGAGTGGTTCCACCCTTCTGACAAATGTGAATTTAAAATCTTTGACTATGTGCAAAGTTCGCGACACCGATGATAATATTTTGTTACAATTTTATTTGCTACACAACTGAGGCAAAATAAAACAAAATATTATGTATCTGATGTCAATCAAAAAATGCATGTACGTGTTGTCAGTGCAATACTTCACACACCATCAAAGATTTCCAATCCAAATTTTTCAGCGGCATAATTCACCGCCAAGGACACCTCCTTGGTGACGAACCAGTCCACTGACAAAAAGTGTGTACGAAGTTTGAAATAAATCGGTCATGTAGTTTTCAAATGGCAGTGAACACGGACTTTGAAAAAGTGGTTTCGAGAAAAACGCGGTTGAAGTGTTAGCTACAGTTTGAAACGCGAGCTACAGTGTTAGAGGGGCCGGACTAAATAGTCAATAACTTCGCGAGTTTTGCTCTAATTGACTTGAAATTTTGGGATTATATTCTTGAAATGTTTAGTTAAAAGAAAAGGCAAAAAAAATCAATTTTTCGAAAGTGCGAACCCCTACCCACCTCTTAAAGCACGGCGAAAACGGGGTTTCGTGAAATAAATACTACGACGCTTTGGTTCATACTATAGTGGACGAGGTTTTATTTTGAACAAAAGCCATCTGGCTCTTACAGTCGGTGTTCATGCACGCGAAGCGTTAAAGTGCATAACCCGCAGTAGGCTACGGTAAACCGTACGTCGGACTACTGACTACGCACGACTTACTTAATTGGCCAGCACCAACGATAGCGGTCTACGAGGAAGCAGACTAACCGAGGGACGAATACCGCCGGTAACTCGAATGATGTCGATTGTCGAATAGGTAACCTAACTGCTTCAAATGAATAACACAGGTAACTCGAAAGATGGTGAATTCCGGGTGGCTAACCTAAATACTTCAAAGAAATACCGCAGGTAACTCAAAGGGCTTAGAATATGGAGCAGGTATCCTAAATAATGCACGAAATACCGAAGGTGTCTAAATAATGCACATCAATACCGCAGGTACCTCGAAGGAAGTGGCAGGTAACCAACGAATGCAAATAATTGCAAATAATGCAAAAAACCGATAACTAAATGATGCACATAAATACCACAGGTAACTAAATAATGCACATAAATACCGCAGGTAACTCAACGGATGTAGAGTACCGAGTACGTAACCTAAATAATGCCAAAAATACCGCAGGTAACTAAGTACGGAAAATAAATACCGCAGGTAACTAAGTACGGCATATAAATACCGCAGGTAACTAAATAATGCAAATACATACTGCAGGTAACTCGAAGGATGTAGAGTCTCGAAACACAAGATCTTACGGTGAGTGACCGGAAATCCGACACCCCGTATATTCGCTCGAAATACAATTGTAGCGAGGCCGATAATAATCGAACGAATATTACGAAGGGTTTCGAGCGAGTACAATTCCCGAGTGAGCTGTATTTTGGTAACCCGTCAACAACGCGCGACGAACAGAGGAAACAGACGGATTCTCAAAGGTAAACAGACGCGAGATCAAGAGCTCGATGGCCCTGAGCGCGCGGAGCGACCGGCCGGGACATACACGCACGGACTATGACGTACACTGCCGGCCAAAAGTATGGATACACCTAGAAAAATTTCGCGCCGCACTAAAAGTTTGATATCTCTGTGAAAAAAGGATATCCGGATTTCCAAGGCGGCATTTTAAAAGGAGCAAATGAATCTTCAATTTGCGTTTTGGAAAAAAAAATTTCGATTTTTTTCAGACCCGGGGCGCCATGTTGAAAATAGCCGTTTTTTGGCTTTTTTCGATTGTTTAAAATCGGCTGCACGTCTTCAGGACATTTTTTTGGCATTTTTTTTCAAAGAATCTTAAAAGATAGAGCAAGAGCTATAGTTTCTTTTTTAGAAAGTTTCGTACGATTTTTTTTCACCGAGTTATCGCATTTTTTCCTCAAGAAGACAATTTTGAAAAGATGCTGCTGAAATGAGAAACTTTGAGGTTTAGAGAAAATTGCCAGAAGGAAAAAAAGTTACGTTATATCGTATTGAATCGAGCAGAATTTTTCCAACATTTGTGCTCCAATATTGAATAAAAAAATAATTCAATGTTGTTTTCTCCATTTTTAGCCGCACAAAACATCCACCTCTTACCTCTTACCTCATCTAAACGCCCTTTCCGTCGAAAAACCCACCTCTGGCTTTCAGCACTGCATCAACGATTCGTGACATCCGATCGATTAATGAATCCAGCTGAGCTGAGTTGACGGACCTCCACGCCGCTTGCAATTTCTGCCACAGATCTTCGGCCGATGTAGGGCAGGTCTTCGTATCTTTCGATCGAGGTCTTCCCGGAGAAGTTCGATGGGGTATAGCTCGGGTGATTGTGGTGGCCACGCCATATTCACGATTTTTTTTCTTTGCCTCGTTCTCCAAATATTCTCGACAGAGACGGGAACTGTGATTCGGATCATTGTCTTGTTGCATGGTAAAACCACGCCCGATTGTTCTTAGCCCCGATGGAATCGCATGATTAATGAAAATTTCTTCATATTCTTCTTTTCTCATTATGCCGTAAATTTTCACAAAGTCTCCGACACCATGACCGGGGAAGCAGCCCCACACCATAACGGAGCCACCGCCATGCTTGACAGTTGGTATCAAACAGCGTGGTGCCATTTTTTCCGAAGGATTTCTTCGAACAAAAATACGTTGACAACTACCGAAGATTAAAAGTTTTTACTCGTCCGTCCAGGGTACATTTCTCCACTGATTAATCGTCCACTTTTTGTGTTCCAGAGCCCATGCGTATTGTTTTTTTTTGTTCGCCGGACGCAACAAAGGTTTTCTCACGGTGACACAGCCTCTGAGGCCAGCACTGTTACGACGACGTTTCACTGTCGTCAGTCATATCGAGGTTTCCATTTGTTCGTTAAATTTGGCACAGATTGCCGTTACTGTTAATCGCCGATTTTTTTATGGTAACGAAGATATTTTTATCGTCTGAGGACGTTCTCACTTTGGGTCGACCCGGACGATTGCGATTGAAATACGTCTCGGACTTTTTAAATCTCCCGATGGTCGTCTGCACTCCTTTCAAAGACACACGAGTTTGTCTGGCAATTTGTCTGTGCAACAATCCCTCATCGCGCAACGCGATAATAGCCCCTCTTTTATACAGTGGAATTTTTCTTCTTTCCGTGCTATTTTGATCCGTTAGGAACAAAAAATTTGCGTAAAAGCTTATCGATTGTAGACCACACGTGTTCGCGTTCGAAGTTTTCGCACAACTAACTGGCTTTGTCAGCGCGCCACTCGTCACATTATTCCAAAGAATGAAAAATGTAAACAAAAACGATGAGCGAGAAAGAGAGCGAGAAAAAGAACAAGAGAAATAGAATATCGACTCACGAGCAGTAGAATCTTTTTTTATTAATTTCCGCTCCTAGAATCGTTATTTTCGCTCCTAGTGTTTAGATGAGGTAAGAGGTAAGCGGTGGATGTTTTGTGCGGCTAAACTTTGAGAGAAAAAATTGAAAAATTTTTTTTTAAATTCAAAGTTGGAGCCAAAAATTTGGAAAAAAAATTCTGATCGATTCAATACGATGTAATGCAACTTTTTTCCTTTTGGCAATTTTCTCTAAACCTCAAAGTTTCTCTTTTCAGCAACATCTTTTCAAAATTGTCTTTTTGAGAAAAAAATGCGATAACTCGGTGAAAAAAAATCGTACGAAACTTTATAAAAAAAGAAGCTATAGCAATCTATAGCTCTATCTTTTAATATATTGCTATATTGCTCTATCTTTTAAGGTTCTTTGAAAAAAAATGTTCTGAAGACGTACAGCCGATTGTAGACAGCCGAAAAAAGCCAAAAAACGGCCATTTCCAAAATGGCGACCCGGGTCTAAAAAAATCGAAATTTTTTTTCGAAACCGCAAAGTGAAACTTCATTTGTCCCTTTTAAAATGCCGCCTTGGAAATCCGGATATCTTTTTTTTCACAGAGATATCAAACTTTTAGTGCGGCGCGTAATTTTTCTAGATGTATCCATATTTTTAGCCGGCAGTGTACATAATTTTCCGACTCGATATAAAATATTACTCCAAATTATTAGGTTGATAAAAAAGTGTTGTCGCAAACATTTTTTAAATGTTTTTTTACGGGTTGACGCAATATGACATCGAGCTATGTCGAGAATATTCTAGAATGTTTTCTACTCTTCCGCATGACAGGGTATAAAAGGACGAGCGCGCATTCTAGTGGACAGAAATGGCTTCGATCTCGCAGGAGCAACTTCGAGCGATCATATTTTACGAGTGACGGCGCGGCACGAACGCAAGCACAACTGCTAAAAATATTCTGGATGCATTCAGCGCGAACGTAGTTTCTCATCGAACAGTCCAGCGTTGGTTCAATCGTTTTAAATCTGGAGACACAAGCCTTAAAGATAAGGAACGTTACGGACGACCGTCGACCATCGATGAAGACGCATTACTCCGCTGCCTCAAAAAAAAAACCAGAAGCAAGTACGCACGAGCTAGCAAGAGAACTTGGCTGCATCCAACCGTCAATAGTAAATCACTTTCACAACTTGGGATACAGGAAGGTTCTAGCTCAATGGATACCACACCGTCTCACCGACGCCAATAAGAACTACCGCGTGACCATCTGCCAGTATCTCCTGCTTCGCCATAATCGCAAGGAGTTTTTAGAAGATCTTGTGACGGGAGATGAAAACTGGGTCTTGTATGATAACAGAATGCGTCTAGCCTACTGGCTTCCTATCGGAGAAAAACCGCCACACAAACCGAAACCTGATTGTCACTCACAAAAGATTTTGTTGTGCTGTTTCTGGGACGCAAAGGGAATGCTGTTTCACAATTTTCTCCCTGTAGGGAAGACGATCTCCTCTCCACGTTACATCGAGAATCTCCAGGAATTGGCAAAAGCGATAAGAGAAAAACGGCCAAGACGCACGACTGTGCACCTTCTCCACGACAACGCGAGAACCCATGTCGCGAAGGAAACCTACAAAACAATTACTGAGCTTCACTGGAATACCGTTCCTCATCTACCATACTCTCCCGACATGACATCGCGCCATCTGACTACCATTTGTTGAGACATTTAAAGGCATATTTGAGGAACAAAACCTTAAAAAACGGCGACGATCTCAGAACGGATGTTTCAAATTTCTTTGAGTCCCAGCAGCCGCAGTTTTGGGCAAAGGAAATAAATGAGTTGCCAACTAGATGGTCGAGTGTCATAGGAATCGATGGCGAATATATTATTGATTAGAAATGTTTTGTATAAGATATATACATAAATAAATTATAATGAAATTATTGCGACAAAACTTTTTTATCAACCTATTATACAGGGTGATTCAGTATAGGTCGTGCATCCGGCAACTACAGATTCTGGACGATGTTCGGAACGAAGCTACTTAGCCGATTTTATTAATTCTCAATAACTTTTAAATGGGAAGCAATAGAATTCTGGAATTCTAGACCAATCAGAATGGCCGTTTCGTACACGGAGGGAGACGCCTCAGTGCCGGGTTATCAGGGCTCCGATTCTAAACATTTGAAAAAGTGGCAGCGTTCAGACGGAATTTCGTTTCGCGAACGCCATAGTTCTTTTGTTCGAACCGAAGTTTGCTGTCCGTCTCTATCAAATGATGGAGCAACGAGAGATCGGCGTTTGTCCCTTGTGCAACGAATTATGCTGCGACATGCAGTTCTGTGTTTCGAAAAATATTTTTATCCAAAGATACGCAGATTCTAAGTTCTTGAATACTTCAAATGAGATAAATAAATCATATGATGTGACGCACGGTCCCAGCGATTTATTCAATGGACTAACACCGTTGATTGAACGTTCTTGAATGATAAAAAGAACAAAACGAATCTAGAAATGTAGAATGCACATTGCACAGTTTTAAATGTGTCAGAGAGTTGAAAGCAATCACTTGACAAAATAGGAGAGAAAGGGTTTGCTGATCGCAACGCAAAATTATACAGAAAAAATTTGGCTACTACCGGATAAGGGAAAAAAGAATTAACAAAGATTCGGATGGTGAATGGTTCAACTATGAAAAACCAAAATATTATTTCGGGCGCTGAGGACTCTGGAAACTTTTGAGACTTGTTATCAGGACTACCGGAACTCTTTTATGCGATCGAGGAAAAATATAAGACCACTATAGGTCAAAAAAGAATGAGAGAGAACATTGCTCGATTCTAGCAAGGTACAGCTGCGGGAAAAAAATGTTGAGTACCTGGAGCTTCTGGCTGCTTCTCCCATATGTTTTTATGTGTACTAGAAGTATCTGGTACGGCAAAATTGAGTGAGACTAAATTAGGTCATGACGGGATGAGAGATGGGGCTAGGCAAATGTTGCATGGTACATCCTTAAGAAAAATGACTTCGTGCGTCTGAAGCATGTGGCTACTTCTGAGGCATGTTTTGTATGTACTAGACCTCTCTGGCACTAAAAAACATATAGTAGACAACAATGACTCAGCACCGAGGAAGAGATGACACTGCTCGATTCATCTATGGTACAATTTCCATACGAAAAAACTTTTTTGTTTTTCTGGAGCTTCCGGCTACTTATTCCATATGTTTTTATGTGTACTAGAGCGCTCCAGTACTATAAAACAAATATTAGACGATAATAAATCAGCAGAGAGTGAAGTAGAAAACACTCGATTGTTGCAGGGTGCAGCTTCTATACAATAAATTGTTGGCGCAACTAAGAGTTCTGGTTACTTCTCACTGACGTTTTTATGTGTACTCGAACTCTCTTCTGCTAAAAAAAATAATAGGCGAGAATATTGAGATGATTTAATATTTAGACGTAATATTCAATATTACAAGTGATCAAGGGATGAAAGGTGATATTGCTGGAGCGTTGTATGGTACATCTTTGATATGTACCAGAACACTAGGGTAATAAGAAAAATATTAGACAATAATAACTCAGCAAGAAATTAGAGACGAGACTGCTCGATTGTTGGATAGTACAGCGTCGTAAAAAAAACTGGTTGAGTGTCTGCAGATTCTGGCTATTCTCAGGTATGTTTTCATGTGCACGAGAACTCTATAGTACTTAGAAAAAATATTGGACAACAATGGTTTGGAAAGGAATAAGAGATATGACTGCTCCATTAATCCATTTAAACAGTTTCCATTTAAAAAATCATTTCGCACGTCTAAATCTCCTGGCTACTTCTCATATGTGTTTGTATGGGTACTAGAGATCTTAAGTACTCAACAACAAAAAATAGACAACAATAAGTTAGCGAAGAAGGACGCATGATACTGCTTGATGCTGTATCGTATACCTACGACCAAACAATTGTATTGTGCGTCTAAAGCTTCTGGCTCCTTCTCCAATGTGTTTTCATGTGTACTAACACATTCATGTTTTCACACACATTTCACACACATGTTTTCATTCATGTGTACTAACACTCTGTACTACTTCGAAAAAAATATTAGGCAACAATAAGTCAGCAACGGATAGTAAAATAAGACTGCTCAATTCTTGTACCGCGCAGCTTCCATAAAAACAAAATATTTGCGCCTGTGAAACACCTGGCTACTTCTCAGGCATGTTTTCAGGTATACTTGAATCTCTTGTACTGTGAAAAAAACTATACAACAATACGTCAGGAAGAGATGGTAGGTGACACCGCTCGATTGTTGTAGCGTACAGGCTTCGATTTAAAAAAAATTATTTCGTGTCTCCGAAGCTTCTGGCTACTTCTCAGATATGGTTTTGTGTGTACTAGGACTTGCTAGTACTGTGGAAAAATTATTAGACAACAATCCATCATCAAGGGATGAGAGGTGAGACTGCGCGACCGTTGCATGGTACGCTTCCAATTAAAACAAATATTTCGTGCGACCGCTGCTTCTGCCTCCTTCTGACACGTATTCTTATGGGCACTAGAAGTCTCTAGTAGAGGGGAAAAAATGAAACTGGATAAATCAGCAGAGAGTGATATAGAACAGCACTCGATTGGTGTATTGTACACTTTCTTCAACAAAAAATGGCGTGTGTCTAAATCTTCTGGCTACTTTTGACACGTATAATAAATCGCCAAGGGATGAGAGGCGAGACTTCTCGATTTTTGAATGGTACAGCTTGGAATGTGTTTTTTAATGTACTAGAATTTTCTAGTACTGTAAACAAAAGATCGCACAAAAATAAGTCATCAAGTGATGAGAAGTGACACTGCTCGATTATCCCACCGTACAACTTTCATGAAAAAAATTATTTCACGACTCTCAAGCTTATGACAAGTTCTCAGACATTATTCTGTGTTGTCCAGTACTGTAAAAAAAATACGCGACAACAGTAAGTCATCAGGGGGTGAGAGGTAACACTTTTGGATTGTTGCGATCGTTGAGCTTAAATTAAAAAAAAAAAATATCATGTGTCGGAAAGTATACGCTACTTCTCACGTATGTTTCTATGTGTACGAAAAATCTCCAGAAAATGTTGGACAGTAATAAATCGGCAAGGGATTATAGATAACACTGCTCGATTGTCCAATGGTACACTTTCCTGAAACAAAATCATTTTATATTTCTGAAGCTTCTCGCTACTTCTTCCATATGTTCTTATGGATACTAAAACACCCTAGTACTATAAAAAAAATCGTCATACAGATATCAGTCATCAAACGATGGGAGGTGATACTGTTGGACCGGTAAATAGAGCACCTTCGAGGAAAAAAATAATTTCGTGCGTCCGAATCTCCTGGCCCCTCCTCGCACGTTTTTTTTATGTGTACTAGAAGTCTCTAGTAGTTGAAAAAGATCATTAGACTCAATAAAACAGCAGAGTGCGCGGCAGAACAACAATCGATTATTGTCGTACCACCTTCTACAAAAAAAATGGCGCGTGTCTGAACCTTCTGGCTCCTTCTCACATGCGTTTTTATGTTTACTACCACGTTCTAGTAGGTAAAAATAGAATAGAAAACAATAAATCGACGAGGGATGAGAGGTGAGACTGCTCGATTGTTCTACGGTACAGCTGCCATAGAAAATTTATTCCGCCCCTTCGCAGCTTCCGGTTACCTTTCAATCATAGATTTATGGGTACGGGAAGTTTCTAGTACTGTGGAAAAAATACTAGACGTCAATAATTCATCAAGGAATAAAAGGTGACACTGCTCGATTGTTGTAGGGTGAAGCTTTAATAATTAAAAATAGTTACGCGTGTCTCAAGCTTCTGCTTACTACGTACTTTTTTTTTATATGCACTAGAATTTTTTAGCACTGTACAAAAAAAAATAGACAACTACAGGTCATTAAGAGATGAGAGGTGGCACTACTCGCTTGTTCCACGGTACAGCTTTCATAAAAACAATATTTCGCTCCTCTGAAGCAAAGGGCTACTTCTCATATTTGTTTGTATGGGTGGTAGACCTCTCCAGTACTGCGAAAAAAATAGTAGACAAGTACAGGTTGTCGAGGAATTGAGAGGTGAGATAGCTCGATTGTCCAACGGGGCAGCTAGCAAAAAAATAACTATTTCCTGCGTCTGAACCTTCTGGTTACTTCGGACATATGTTTTTATGTATACGAGAATACATTCCAGTACTAAAAAAAATTATTGGACAACAATAAGTCGGCGAGCGACGAGCGGTATCACTGCTCAATTGTTGTAAGGTGGAGCTTCAATTTAAAAAATTGTCATGCGTGTCTGAAGCCCGTGACTTCAGCTCACATGTGTTTTTATGTGCAATAAAGCGCGCCAGCGCTTAAAACAACAAAATGCACGACGTAAATAAGCAATGCATGAGAGGTAAAAGTGCTCGATTGTTGCATGGTAAATCTTCCATAAAAAAAATTATTTAGCGCGTCTGAAGATTCTAGATACTTCTCAGATCTGTTATTATTGTATTTGAACTCTTCAGAACCAAAAAAATATTGTACAGCAATAAATCGATAAGGGTTTAAAGATGACACTGCCCGATTGATTTATGGTACAGTTTTCATTAAAAAAAATAATTTGTCACTTCTGAAGCTTCTGGCTACTTCTCATATGTGCGTTTATGTGTACTAGCACTCTTAAGTGCGCAACAAAAAAAAATTAGACAACAATAAGTTAGCGAAGAATGAGAGATGATACTGCCTGATTGCTGTATCGTATACCTTTCACCGAAAAATACATTTTCTGCGTCTAAAGCTTCTGGCTCCTTCTCCTATGTGTTTTCATGTGTACTAACACTCTGTAATACTCCGAAGAAAATATTAGGCAACAACAGGTCGCCACGAGATAAGCGAATAGATTGTTCTATAGTTCTACAGCGCAGCTTTCGTGACAAAAAAAATCGCGCCTCCGAAGCATCTGGCTACTTCTCAGACATGTTTTTATGTGCACAAGAAGTCTCTTGTACTGTCGAAAAATATTTGACAGTACTAACTCACCAAAACCATGAGAGCTGTGACTGCTCGATTGTTGTATACTACAGCGTCATAAAGAAAAATAATTTTCAGTGTCTGACACTTCTCACGTATGTTTTCATGTGCAACTCTCTGGGATTCTCAAAATGAGACAACAACAACTCATGCAGAGATGAGAAATGAGACTGCACGACTGTTCCATGGTGCACCTTCGACAAAAAAAAATGGTTTGTGAGTCTGGCGACTTCTGAGACATGTTTTTATGTGCACTAGAACGCTTTAGTACTTCAAAAATTATATTGGACAACAATAAGTCAGATAGGATTAAGAGAGGAGGCTGCTCGATTGTTCTATGGCACAGTTTCCATGAAAAAAATATTTCGCACTTACCATTGTCCAATTTATTTTCAACTGCTAGGGAGTTATAGTATCCCTTAATCCGTGAACCTCCGTCGTTTTCGTCCTGCCCAAAATTATTTTCTTCGCAGGTTGCTTAATATTTAATGGAAAAAAAATATATTAAAAATAAAAAAGAAGAAAACGCTATTTTTCCTTGAGAAGTACGGCATGAAGCTCGATCATAATTTTTTTCAGACTTTTTTCGTTGACAACTGTTGGTTTAGTAGTGCAAAAACAAAAACGACCCAGATTCACGGGATTAAGGTGCCTCAAATACCTTCACGGATTGAGGGGTTTACATGAAAACGCATGTAAGAAGTAAGCAAAGGCTTGAGACAAGGGAGACGATAACTTTTTTTTATTAAATGCTGTGATTTCGAACATTCGAGCAGTGTCACCTTTAATCTCTAGTTAACTTTGTTGGATATTTTACAATTTGCGCCTCTGCGTTCACCTTGATTTTTTGGGCGCAACCCCAATTGCACTCTGTGCGAATTCTATTGTCTTGTATTCTCATCAGTTGTCATAGAGAATCTTGATGTGTTCCTGGCAACGACCAAAAACATTCATTCGTTCCCAATCGTTCTGTTCACTAACATGTTAAAATAAACGGCTGTTAAAGATTCAACTCGTTTTTCTCCGTCGTACGTATCTGCCGACTCTAACAGGGTATGGGCCCAGATAATACGCGCTCGACGAGAAAAATAAAAAATTGAATGAATTTTAACTGCTCGGGTGTGCGGGACCTCGCGACGACAGCGTACAAAGACGAAGTATCCAAATTCGTCTAAAAGTAATCAATACCGACCATGGCCAACACGAACTTGATAAGTTCAACTCGAATTGAGCTTTTGGCAAAGCACAACTATGATACGTGGCGAATTCAGGTCGAGGCTCTCTTGATAAAGAACGACACTTGGCCCTACGTTAGTGGTGCTATCCCGATGCCCGCCATTATCGGGGAGGGCGATACGCTTAGAGTAGCGCAAATCGCACTGAAGAATTGGAGCGCTCAAGATCAGAAGGCGAAAAGCGATTTGATCTTATCGATCAGTCCTACGGAGCTCAAGCACATCCGAAACTGCAGCACATCGAAAGAAGTATGGGATCGGCTGAAGGGAGTATATTTGCGTCACAAGGTCCGATGAGAAAGGCTACTCTCTTAGAGCGATTATTAACGAGAAAAATGGACGAAAACGACGATGTGAGGGATTATCTGTCACAATTCATGGATACAGTGGACAAATTGCACAACATGAACGTCGAAATCAATGGTGATCTCCTCTCAATAATGCTCTTACACAGCCTACCAGCCTGGTAGGCTGGTAGGCTGTGTAACCAGGTTTGACCAGGTACTACCTGGTCAAACGTACCTGGTAGTACCAGGTACGTTTGACAATTTTTGTTGCGCTATCAAGTCACGCGACACCCTGCCGGATATCGACACTTTAATGATCAAAATCACGGAAGAGTTCGACAGCAAGGTTCATAAAAACGTCGAATCTGGGCCAAACGTCCTGTTCTCAAAGCAAAAAACATTTAAGTCAAGCGACACTATTTACAGTAACGCTAAATCGAGCAGCTTCTTAAACAGTCAGAAATTGAAATGCTTCTATTGTAAAAAGAAGGGCCACAAGGCGTCTGACTGCTTCAAAAAGAAGAGAGATACTCGGGAATCAAACGTAGCCAGCGACTGTTTTCACACGGACGAGGCCCATCAAACCTGTCAACGAGGCGGGCTCAACGGATCAGAAATGGTGTCTCGATAGCGGCTGCACCACTCACCTTTGTAAAGATTCTCGGCTATTCACGAAGTCCTGCAAAACCGAAAGCGGTATCAGATTAGCGAACGAGTCAATGACGAGAGCTACTGCCAGAGGTGAGGTGAATATAACCACGTCGAATGGTAATCAGAATAGAGAGATTACGCTCTCAAATACACTGTACGTACCTGATCTCCGAACAAACTTGCTATCCATCGCCAAGATAGTTGACAAAAACCATGAGGTTACATTCTCTCGCAAACATGCGCATATCAGGGACGTCAATGGAACGATAAAGATGATAGCCGATCGTGTGGGCGATTTGTTCTACTTACGAGAGAGACTCGACACGGCGTGTAACACCACTGGTGACTCACAAGATAATCGGAGGGAATGGCATCGACGATTCGGGCATTTAAATTGGAAGGATATGACATTCATGATGCGAAACGGAATGGTGTCGGGACTAACCTTCAACGGAAATGGTGCCCCTCCGCAGTGCGAAATCTGTGCTATAGGAAAATTCTCGAGAGCTTCCTTTCCGAAACGCGACAAGAGATCATCGAATCCGCTCGAGATAGTGCACACGGACGTCTGCGGTCCCATGCGGACCGAATCGCAGGGTGGTGCTAGGTATTTTCTACGTTCACCGATGACTATAGTCGCTGGACCACGGTTTACCTCTTGAAGAGTAAGTCCGAGGTCGCTTCAAAGTTTCTCGAATTCAAGAACCATGCAGAAACGCAAACCGGTAAAAAGATCAAAGCACTTCAATCGGACAACGGAAAGGAATTCAGCAACTCACCGATGGATCAAATATTAAGTGGGGCTGGAATTTAACGGCGATTGACAACCACCTACACCCCCGAACAAAATGGAATCGCAGAGAGGAAAAATAGAACACTCATCGAATCCGCTCGCTGCATGCTGGCTGATTCAAAGCTGCCGACGTCATTTTGGGGTGAAGCAATTGTAACGGCGAACTACGTGAGAAATCGATGCGTCACGAAGATTTTGGGCACGAAAACGCCTTTCGAGATGTGGACTGGGAAGGGTCCCAAGTCACACATTTGCAAAGTTTTGGGACGAAAACTTATATTTTAAACAAATCTCCTAATAGGAGCAAACTCTCGCCAAAAGGAATCGAAGGCACACTCGTGGGATACTCTCAGACTTCCAAAGGTTATCGAGTGTGGGTACCATCCGAGAAGAAGATCCACGTAACGCGTGATGTCAAGTTCTTCGACGAGATTCAAACGGATGTTAAATGGCAAAGCCGAGAGGAAAGCGCCTCGGACGATCCGTTATTGACCCTAGACGACTCGGAAAATCCTGTGGCAATTTGAGAATGCGAAATCGGAAGCAACAAACAGGCCCACGAGGAGCTTGACGATCCCCACCAGGATCGTGAAGACGGGCCGGAGGACGAGGGATTGATTCGCGAAGAGGAACTCAACGACGGAATTGTCAATGACTCTACCGGGCCTCAGGGCCAGCTACGACGCGGTCCCGGCAGACCTAAAAAGATTATGACAGGAAAACGCGGTCGACCGGAAAAACAATACAATATGGTACCTGCCGTACTCAACCTACCAGGAGCTGAAGTTGCGAACGAATCATCCGAGGATGAGTTCGTGGACTGCGATGGTGCGGGTGCGGGATTCAACGCGTGTGAGATCCCATTCCAAGAAGCTGTGACTGGCCCGGATAGGGATGAGTGGCTCAACGCGATATACTCAGAGGTGAAGAGCCTCGTTCTGAATGATACCTTCAATATCGTCACAAAGCCCAAGGGCGCGAGGGTTGTAAAATGCAGAACAGTGCTGAGAAACAAACTCGACGCTGATGGGAACCTCGATCGAAGAAAGGCTCGCGTCGTAGCAAAGGGATACACTCAGCGCCAAGGAATTGAATTTTTTGAAACTTTCGCTCCGGTGGCACGCCTAGGATCTCTAAGGTTGTTGGTAGCCTTGGCCGTCAGGTTCGGTCTTAAAATCTCGCAGCTGGATATGGAGACCGCGTACTTAAATGGCAAAATGGAAAAGGATGCCAAAATTCTGGGACGAGCACGCACGCTGTTGAAGAAAATGGAGGGTTCGGGCAGTGTGTGCAAACTAAATAAAGCCCTCTATGGGCTCCGCCAAGCAGGACGACAATGGCACGCGGTGCTGGATGAAAAACTCAAAGACGTCGGGCTGACCCCCACCAATGCCGATCCATGCGTCTACGTTGACGAGCGAAAACTCACCTTCGTTCTAATCTACGTCGACGACATCCTAATCGTCACCAACGACCAAGCCAAAGAAGATCAAATCAAGGATACGCTAAAGAAATCATTTAGGGTGAAGGACCTCGGCGCTGCAAAATATTGTCTTGGTATTGAGATTCGACGCGAGAACAACAGGGTCTGTCTTTCTCAGCGAGGGTATATCAGAGAAATTTTAAAACGCTTTGGCATGGACGACTGTAAACCTGTCAATACCCCAATAGCTTTTGATGCTAAACTGACGAAGAGTGTGGATCCCAAGAACGATGGCAAGGAGGAAGTTCCATATCGAGAACTAGTAGGTGCCTTAATGTACGCGGCTATGGGAACGCGTCCCGATATTGCACATGCGGTGAGTACCTTGAGCCAGTTCACCTCCTGTCATAAAAAGGAGCATTGGGTTGCTGCGAAAAGGGTACTACGGTATCTACACCGAACCTCATATTACGAGTTGGTCTTCAACAAGGATGAACAATGCCTACGAGGTTTCGTTGATGCCGACTGGGGAAATTGTCCTCTTGACAGACGGTCGTACACGGGATACGCCTTTATACTCTACGGTGGAACAATAACTTGGGAATCGCGGAAACAACGAACCGTTGCACTCTCCTCAACTGAAGCTGAGTATATGGCCATTGCGGATGCGACAAAGGAGGCCAAATTTCTGTCCAGTTTCCCCACGGAATTGGGTCTCTCAAAATTAGCTGATGTTGTGGTGTACAATGACAACCGAGGTGCCGGCCTACTGGCTGCAAATCCAGTATTCCACCGCAGGTCTAAACACATAGACATTAGACATCACTTCGTACGTCAAGCCGTCAAAGATGGTGTATTGAAAATCGTACATCTTCCCACCGAGGAAATGATCGCTGACATCCTTACCAAGGCACTACCTGCGGTCAAACATTCCAGATGTGTGAATGGTCTCGGAATTCAATCGAATGAACGTCCCGTGGCACAATTTGTAGAGGGCGTGTTGGATATTTTACAATTTGCGCCTCTGCGTTCACATTGATTTTTTGGGCGCAACCCCGATTGCACTCTGTGCGAATTGTATTGTCTTGTATTCTCATGAGTTGTCATAGAGAATCTTGATGTGTTCCTGGCAACGACCAAAAACATTCATTCGTTCCCAATCGTTCTGTTCACTAACATGTTAAAATAAACGGCTGTTAAAGATTCAACTCGTTTTTCTCCGTCGTACGTATCTACCGACTCTAACAAACTTATTGGTTAATAGTATTTTTCACAGTAGGAGAGACCTTTACTATACATAAAAACGTGTCTGAGAAGTAGCCAGATTCTTAAGAGGCGCGAAAGAACTTTTTTAAATGAAAGCTGCGCGGTACAACATTCGAGAAGTGATACCTTTCATCTCCAGCTCGCTTGTTGTTTTATAGTGTTTTTTTAACAGTACTAGAGACTTGTAGCATCCATGAGACCAGATCTCGGAAGTAGTCGGATGCTTCAAAGGCGCGACATAACTTTTTTTTTAATGAAAACTCTACCGTAGAACAAGCGAGCAGCGTCACGTCTCATCTTTTGATGAATTATTGTTGTCTAATATTTTTTGATACTACTAAAGCGTTCTGGTCTATACAGAAACGCATGAACGAGACAGTGTACAAGAGACCTCGTGTACACGTAAAAACATATCTAAGACGTAGTCAGATGCTTCAAAGGGGCGAAGTAACCTTTTTTTATGGTAGCTGCGCGGTGCAACGGTGGAGCGGTCTCATCGCTTATCTGTTGCCGACCTGTCGTTGCGTAATATTTTTTTCGACGTATTACAGAGTGTTGGCAGACATAAGAACATGTGGGAGAAGGAGCCAGATGCTTGAGACGCAAAAAAATATTTGTTTGGTCGAAGGTGTACGACGCAGCAATCAAGCAGTATCATCTGCCATTCTTCGCTACCTTATTGCTGTCCATTTGTTTTTCTCGAGTACTAAAGAGTTGTAGTATAACGAATAAGACAAATGAGAAGTAGATAGAAGTTTCAGAAGCGCGCATGGATATTTGAAATCGATACTATACCATAGAACAATCGAGCAGTCTCATCCCTGAGCGATTTATCGCTGTACAATTTTTTTTGTTTCAAGTACTGGAGAGTTGTAGCCCATATGAAAACAGATGAGAAGTAACCAGAATCTTCAGACGCGTTAAATAATTTGTTTACGGAACCTGTGCCATGCAACAATCGAGCACGTTCACTTCCCACGCCACGCCTATTTATTGATACGCAGTTTTTTTTTTAAGCACCGGCTTTTTTTAGTACACATGAAAACCCATGTGAGATGAAGTCAGAAGTTTCAGACACACATAACAATTTATTTTATTAAAGCTCCACCATACAACAAGCGAGCAGTCAGACCTCTCATCTCTTGTCGATCGATTGTTGTCCAAATTTTTTTTTGAAGTAATATAGAGTTCTATAACACATAAAAACATATGTGAGAAGTGGTCAGAAGCATCAGACACGCAAAGCCATGTTTTTTGTTGTAACTCCAGCGGGCAAATTTCGAACAGTGTCACCTCTCATTCCTTGATAACTCGTTGTTGTATAATATTTGTTTCACAGTACTAAAGAGTTCCAGTATGCAAAAACCATATCTCAGAAGTAGCCAGTCGCTTCAGAGGTCCAAAATAATATTTTTCGTGGAAGCTTCTCCTCTACAATAATTCAGCAGGTCACCTCTCATGCGTTTACGACTTATTGTCGTCTGATATTTTTTTTGCACAGTACAAGAGAAACCTAGTACCTTTAAAAATGCATGTAAGAATCAGCCATAAGCTTCAGAGGCGCGAAATAATATTTTAAATGAAAACTGTAGCGTAGACCAATGGAGCAGTGTCATCTCTCATCCCTCGTTGAATTATTGTTGTCTGATATTTTTTGTTGACATTACCTAAGAACACTTAGTAAACATAAAAACATGTCTGAGATGTAGCCAGGTGCTTTAGAGGGGCGAAAGAATTTGATTATGGAAGGTACGCGGTAGAACAATCGAGCAGTCTTATCGTTTATATCATGCTGTCTTATTGCTGCCTAATATTTTTTCGAAGTAGTACAGAGTGGTAGTGTGCATATAAACATATGGAAGAAGGAGCTGGAAGCTTTAGAAATAAGAAATAAGTATTTTGGTCCAAGGTGTACGGTAAGGCAGTCGAGCAGTATCATCTCTTATTCTTTGCTAACATATTGTTGTCTTATTTGTTTTGTTGAGTACTCGAGCATTCTAGCACACATGAAAACATATATGAGAAGTAGCCAAAAGCTTCAGACGAGCGAAATGCTTTTTTAAATGCAACGTGTACCATAGGAAAATCGAGCAATCTGATATCTCATCTCTTACATATTTATAGCTGTATTATTTTTTTAAGTACTGGAAAGTTCTCGTACATCTAAAAACAAATCTGAGGAGTAAACGGATGCTTCCGAGGTGCGAAATAACTTTGGTTATGGAAGCTGCGTGGCGCAGTAAGCGAGCTGGCTCTTGTCTCTTGATGACTTATTGTAGCCTAATATCTTTTTAAAGTAGTGCAGAGTGTTAGTACACATAAAAACATATGGGAGGAGGCAGAAGCTTTAGTCGCAGGAAATCATTTTTGGTCGAAGGTGGACGATACAGCAATCGAGCAGAAGTATCGCTCATACTTCGCTGATATAGTCGTGACTAATTTTTTTCGGCGGGCACTCAAGACTCCTAGTAGACACAAAAACACAGACGAAAAGTAGCCAAAATCTTCAGAAGTGTGAAGTGATTTTCTAAATGGAAACTGTTCCACAGAACAGCGTTTCCCAATCTTTTTCAACTATGGACCCCCTGAGCCCCCTTGCCCCTTCGGCGGCGGACCCCCTAGGCCGCGCTCGTTCATTTTGTATGTCTATTCGTGTTGTCTGCAGACCCCTTGGGACATGCTCGCGGACCACAGATTGGAAAACCCTGCCATGGAACAAACGAGCAGTCTCATCTCTCATCCCTTACCTATTTATTGCTGTACGATATGTATATTTTTTAATAGTGGAGAATTCTAGTGCACTTGAAAACATATGTGGGAAGTAGTTCGAAACTTTACACACACGACACAATTTTTTTAAGTAGCTCCACCGCAGAACAATCGTTTTGTATCACCTCTCTTTCCGTGATGACTTAATGGTGGCTAGTATATTTTTCACAGTGCTAGAGAGCTTTCGTACGCAAAAACCTTGCCTGTGAAGTTGCCAGAAGCTTGAGCGGCTTCAGATAATTAATTTTTTATGGCGGCCTATACTTTACAACACTCGAGCAGTGTCACCTTCATCCCTTGATGACTTATTGTTGTCTTTTTTTATGGTACTAGAGTTCTCTAGTACACATGAAAACACATATTCTCTGGTACTGTGAAAAAATACTGGACAGCAATATGTAATCGAGGAAAGAGAGGTGACACTTCTCGATTTTTGTGCGGTGGAGCTTAAGGGGTAAGGCCACTGTAAATTTTTTGAAAAATCGATTTTTTTTTATTGGCTTAAAAAATAGTTTAAACCCTCTAGAATGAGAAAAAAAAGGTCCTGTGCGAAAAAAAATTTGTTGTCCTTAGGAAATGAAGGTCGCCGCCAAGCGTGTCAAAACTTGCTCCGAAACGACTGCAATTATATCGGAGATGGCGATTCCAAAACTTTCAAAGGCATCGTGGATTCGAAGCCTTATGAAAATGTTGATGTTAAAAAAAAAGAGTGCATAGATCACGTGCATAAAAGAATGGGCACTCGATTGAGAAACTTAAAAAAAGGAACAAAAGGTCTCGGGGGAAGAGGAAAACTCACTGCCAAATTGATTGACGAACTAAGCATTTATTACGGCTTAGCAATCCGTCGAAATTCCGATTCCATCAAAAATATGAAAAATGAGATCTGGGCAACCCTTTTTCACAAAATGTCAACGGATGAAAAGCCTCAGCACGAAAAATGTTCGGAGAATTGGTGCAGTTGGAAGAAAGCGAAAGCAGAAAATGCCTTGGATGCGTATCATCACAATCAGCCAATGAGTGTGGAGGTTTATCAAGCCATCAAACCCATCTACATGGAATTGAGCCGGGACGAGTTGCTGGAGCGTTGCTTGGGGGCCTATACTCAAAACAATAACGAAAGTTTCAACGCTACCGTTTGGAGTTTGGCCCCCAAATCATCCTCAAGCGGAAAAACTGTACTAGATATTGCGACGGATATCGCTGTTTGCATATTCAATGGCGGCCTTACCAACGTCTTGCAAAGATTCAAGATGTTGGAGGTGGAAATTGGTGTACAGTTATATAATTTCTGCATCGAAGCCGACGCCAAACGCATCACGCACGCGGAGACATCTCTGAGCGACGCGGCCAAAAGTGCGCGCGCGCTCCAAAAATCAACCAGGAAAGACGAAGAAGACGAAAATTTGGCTATCGAAGGACAAATGTATGGTGCTGGGATTGCAGACTAATGGTAAAAAATTTTTTAACTTATTTTTTAAATTTTTTCCAATAAAAAACTATTCGCAAAACTTTAAACGCGTTTTTCTCGAAACATGGTTTTTCAAAATGGCACGCAGCATAACTCGAACAATTTTTTTTTTTTACTTGAAATTTTAACCAGATGTGAACATTTACATTATCTTGAGAATGTCGATCGGAATTTTCAAGAACTTTATTTATTGATTTTTTATTAACAAAAAACTTGCCGTTTTTTTCGTCAAAAATCAATTTTTTTTTCAAACGCACGCCAAATCCACAAAAATTGATACTTTTTAAAATCCGATCGACATTCTCTAGTTATAGCCCTCTAGATTAATGGTTTTTTTTTTTGTTCTAGATTCAAAAGTGCACCAGTGGTGCTGCGTGCCGCGGAGCCCTGGAAGCAAAACATGTCCCGGGAAGATAGCTGTGGAAACGCCATTTTGTTTTTTTTTACTGTAAAAAAATTTTATAATAAAGTTTAATGTATGCCCGATAACACCATTAAAAGTTTTTTTTCAAATACCTTCAATTTCGGGAGCAAAAAATTAGTGAAAAAACCTTTTTTTTTGGGCCGTTACAGTGGCCTTACTCCTTAAATAAAAAAGATTTTTTGTCTGTCTGAAGTTTCTGGCTAGTTCGTACATAGGTTTTCATGTGTACTAGAAGTCTCAGTACTGTATAGAAAAATACTATGAAACAATATGTCAGCTTGAGATAAGAGGTGAGACTTCTCGAATCTCGTATGGTGGGGCTTCCATAAGAAGAATGATTTCGTGCGTCTGACGCATTTTGCTACTTCTGCAATATAGTCTTATCTGCACGAAAATGTTGTAGTACTGTAAAGAGATATTGGACAGCAATAAGTAATCAATAAGAGATGCGACAGCACGATCGTTCTGTGGTGGGGCTTCAATCAAACAGAATTATTTCGCGAATCGCAAGCTTCGGGCTACTTCTGAGAAATGTTTTACTACAACTTTCCACTTTTCAAAGAAAAATGTTAAAAAACCCTCCTAATAAGCGAGACATGAGAGATGAGATTGCTCGATTGTTGTATAGTACAGCCTCACAAAAAAAAATGATTTTCGGTGTCTAAAGCTTCTGGCTGCTTCTTCATTATGTTTTTATGGGTACTCGAACTCTGTGATACTATAAACAAAAATATTAAGCCATATCAAATCAGCAGAGAGTCAAATGGAACAACACTCGATTATTGTATGGTGCAGCTTTCATACATAAAGTATTTCGCGCGTCTGAAGCTTCTGGCCACTTGTTTCATGTGTTTTTATGTGTACGCGATCTCTCTAGTGGTTCTAAAAAATATTGAGCAACAGTAAATTGGCAAAGGATAAGAGGTGAGGCTGCGCGATTGTTATATTATACAGCCGTATCAAAAAAAAAAATTATTTTGAGCGTCTGGTGCTTCTGGCTACTCCTCACATATGTTTTTCTGTGTACTAGAACTCTCTAGTACTGTAAAATACACTAATGAGAGAACAATAAGTCACGAAGGGATTAGAGATGCGAGAGCACGATTGGTGTATGATACATCTACAAGAGAAAATTGTTTCGTGCAGCTTACTTCTCACATATCTATTTGTGTGTACTAGAATTCCCTTGAACTGTAACAAATATTGAACAACAAATAGTCAACAAGGGATGATAGGCGACATGGTCCGATTCTAGCAGGGTACAGATGCGAGAAAAAATGGTGTGTACCTGGAGCTTCTGGCTGATTCTCCCGTATGTTTTTATGTGTACTAGGAGTCTCTAGAACTGCAAAAATGAGTGAGAAAACATTCGGTCATGACGGGATGAAAGATGGGACTAGACGAGTGTCGTATGGTACATCTTAAAAGAAAAAATAGTAGTATTTAAAAAAAATACCTTATTAAATATACCTTAAAAAAATACCACATTGCCTAGTATTTAAAAAAAATACTAGGCAATGATGAGTTAGCAGGTCCCGAGAGACGACACTACTCGATTCATCTATGGTTCGATTTTCACCAGAGAAAACTATTTTGTTTTTCTGAAGCTTCCGGCTACTTACTCAATATGTTTGTATGTGTACTGGAACGCTCTAATACTGCAAAAAAAATATTAGACGATAATAAATCGATCGAGAGTGAAGTAGAAAAAGCACTCGATTGTTGTAAAGTGCAGCTTCCATGCAAAAAAATTTTTCACGCAACTAAGAGTTCTGCTTACTTCTCACCGATGTTTTTATGTGGAATACAACTCTATCGTGCTAAAAAAAATATTAGGCGACAATATTTAGATATGTAATATCCAATATTACGAGCCATCCAGGTATTAAAGCAAATATTTAATAATACAAGTCATTTAGGGATGAAAGGTGATACTGCTGAAACGTTGTACGGTACACCTTTTATATGTACTAGAACACTCGAGTAATAAGAAAAAATATTAGACAACAGTAACTCAGCATGATATTAGAGATGAGACTGCTCGATTCTTGTATAGTACAGCGTCGTAAAAAATCACTTTACGGGTCTGAAGCTTCTGCTTAATTCTAACATATGTTTTATGTGCACGCGAACTCTCTAGTATTGTCAACAAAAAGTAAGGCAACGATAGGTCATGAAGGGATAATAAATGAGACTGCACGATTGTTGTGTGCTATACCTTCGACAAAGAAAAATTATGTCGTGATTCTTAAGCTTCTGGCTACTTCTCAGGCATATTTTTATGTGCACGATAAGTCTCTAGTACTTACAAAAAATATTAGACAACAATGAGTTGGACAGGAATACGGGATGAGACTCCACCATTGTTCCCTTTAAGGGCGGGGTGAAGTATTTAAATTTAAAAAATTTTCTTTAAATGAATGTGTCACGTCCCATAGTTATTTTATATTTTTTTTGCTTTCCGGCGGCTCCGTCGCCTCGTATCTCTGTGCGGTGTCGGGTAAAAATCGCCTAAGCGAGACCGGATGTGCCCGGTCGAATTCTGCTGATCGGACATCGCCTGATCCACAGAATTCGATCGTGAGACTCCGGGAGCGGGCAAGTTTCCATCAACGTGGAAAAAAAATCCCCACCGGGGTGATAGCCACCGAGCCGATGTCGGTCCGGTGGCAACAAAACAAAGTTAGTTCCGATTAGTCCACGGTTCGCTCCTGGAGTCGGAGGAAACTCCTAATAGAGCAGAGTGCGCGGCGGTGTACTAAGTCCAGGCTAACCACCCGGCGAACCCGCATAGAATCGTCAGCCTCTATTAGTAAGCCCTAATAGCACCGGGCTCGCGGCGGTGTAGTAAGTCCAGGCTAACGACCCGGCGGACCCGCACAGAGTCACCAGTGTTATTCAGCACATTATCTACACAATTTTAAATATATAAAATAACCATCAGTGACCGGGGTGGGGCACACTATAAGGCCGCGATCCAATTAGAGGACATTTAAGGGCGGCGCGCGGTGTGCGGGAGAGACTCGCGGGGGAATTTGTCCCCGCGGAAAAGCGAGAGTGAGAGCCTGTCCCCGCGCAACGGTGTGGCTGCGGTCGACCAGGTCAAAACACCGTGTGAGTAAGAGTGAGTAAGGGAGAATAAATATATTTTAATCCATATTTGTACCACATTAATAGCGAATCAGAGTTACTTTCCCCCATTAATCCCTCCAATTTTCACTGAAGAGTTGCCGGGCCCGTATGGGACCTGCGGCTATCCCTGAACAGTAAGAACGACAAAGGAACCCGAAAATAAATTAAATCGTCCCTTCTGGACGTAACAAATTGGTGACAGCGGTGGGATAACCGCCGTACCGTGCACGCTCAGTGGAAATTGGAAAATCGGTTAGAATTTATATCCATTAAGTTCTAGAAATTTCAAATTTGTATTTCATTACGGTAAATTCGTGAACTGAGTGTCGAACTTTCCATACAAGGAAAAAAATATTAATCAAAATGGTTGACGATCCTCGCGATGGCAATCTCGGGGCCGGCGCGGGAACCAGTCGTGCGGGACCTGACGGCTTGCTTAACGAAACCGTAACACCCGCCGACCTATCGGTCTTACTTAGCGGCATCAACCTGACAAACCGATTGGTGTCAATACCGGAATTCGATGGCACCTCAATTCCCCTCGGTGACTATTTACAAAACATCCAAAATGCAGCTGCATTCGTACCCCCGTATCGAATGCCCGAATTTGTGACCGGGGTACTAAGTAGATTGCGCGGTGAGGCACGTACCTGTGCCCAGGGTCAAAATATTTGATCAGTCAGAGAACTAACGACCGCGTTGCAGGACGGATTAACTCACCGTCGGAATTTCAACTCGTGGTTGGGCAGACTCTACGGGTTACGTTTAAAGCAAGGGGAGACACCCCGATGCTTATATCTTAGAATTCTCCGGCTAATGAGCGTTGCTTGATCCGCCTGGAAAGAAGAATTAGGGTGTGAGGCCTCTGCGATGAACGTTGACCCAATCGCGACGCTGGCCCTTGAATCTTTCCGTCAAGCGTTACCCTCGCGACTGAACGAACTACTTTACATTGCGAAACCAAAGTCTCTCTGAGAAGCGCTTGAAATGGTAGAGGATCTATCCTCGGACTCTCTAGCCGGGACGGTAGAGCCAAAGTGTGGCGAACGACCGCGAACCCCCGTCGGCGATGCCCTCGCGTTAATCGCCAAAACGGGGACAAAACCAAGAGACTCACGTTCGTCTTCCCCCGCGTCCCGCCCTGAGTCGGGACGGGAGCGGCCAAAGGAGCCAGCGCCCCGATTCAGTAGTCCTGGTAGGCCAGAACATTTCAGACCCTCGGGAATACTGAAACACCGAGACGATTCGCCGGCTAGATCGAACCGACCGGGCTCCCCGGATGACCGAGGTGGATGCGAGCGACGTTATTGTTGCTTGCGCGGTTCAGGTTGTGGGTGCTGCCCTTGGAACCAGCGAACCCCGACTCAATATCGTAAAGGCGGTGGCTGTAACCATCGGTACTGCTGTGCCTACACCGGTGGGTGTAATTGCTGTCCTTGGACCACCACCACCCAAAGATATCCCCACGGGGAACGCTCAACATCGTCGCCCGTCGCGGATCGGCGTGGCCCGCGACCCCATAGTCCCGAGCCTTTAAACTCGAAAGAAGCTGGTCGTCCGGACACGACGAGCCAGCCTCCCTTCCCCAACAACGGAAAACGTACCGTAAAATTTCAGGACAGACGTTAGTAGGGAGATATCCGCAATCTGATACCGCAATCTTCTCGTCAGATACCGAGGATGAAGTAGAATCCCCGGTTGTCATATTGTCTGCTCCGGAGCTTGTTAATGGAACCCAGAAATTTTATTGTGATTCCGGGTCGAGCTTAAACTTCATCAAACTCGACGCCCTACGTCATAACGTCACGTACGACCCCGCGAAATCGCGGGAATACGTCGGTCCCACGAACGAAAAAGCGTGGTCGTTGGAAGCGGTAAAATTGACGATTAATGATCAACCCCACACCTTCCACGTCGTCAAAGACTTCGTGACAGAAAGCAACGGATTGCTCGGTAGGCCCTTTATGCGCCGCGAGAAAGCCGAGCTATCGTTTCATCATAACGCTCTGGTAATGATGAGTGATCCTATTCGTCCTCGACCGTTTTTAACAAACGGCTCGCCGCGAACGATTTCCTTCGCGCCGAGTAAAAAGATCTTCACCATCAAAGCTCGGACACGGAAACCCTTGGCAGTTGCCGTCACTAACCCGGACCTTCGTGAGGGTTATTTGCCCCGAATCAAGACCGAACCCGGATTATACATCGGTAATGCTCTAGTATCTCAAAGGAATGGGATATGTCACGTTCTCGCGATAAACACGTTAACTCATGACGTAGACATCGAGGTCACGCCGCAGGAAATCTTGCCCTTCGAATACTACCAGGCTGACCCAAGCGAGGACAGTAATTCCTCGGACGATGAATCATTGCCGCCGCCGGATCGAATTGCAGCAGTGCTAGAAGCTTTGCGCCTGGACGAGTTGAACGATGTCGAACGTTCTCACGTCCGTCGAATCGTGGAAGAAGATCCTATGCGATTCAAACTGCCTCGTGACAAGCTACCCGGTACAAGCCTCGTTGCATACCGGATACCAACGGAAAATGACTTGCCGGTGAACACTCGCCAATACAGATTTCCTTCCATACATCGCGATGAAGCCGAAACACAGATAAAAAGGAAACTCGAGGATGGAGCAATCATACCATCGCAATCCCCGTACAACTCACCGGTATGGATTGTACCCAAGAAACCCGACTCTCAAGGTCGGCCGAGAATGCGAATGGTGATAGACTTCAGGGAACTAAATGAGAAGACTATCTCTGATGCCTACCCGCTGCCTAATATATTCGATATATTGGATCAGTTGGGTGAAGCACAGTATTTCTCGACCTTCGACCTGGCGAGTGGCTTTTCGCAAATTCCAATGGATCCGCGTGATAGTGAGAAGACCGCGTTCTCGACACTGAACGGTCATTACGAGTACGTTCGTATGCCCGAGGGCTTGAAAAACGCACCCGCGACTTTCCAGCGATTGATGGATAGTGTACTTCGAGGTCTTCAGGGTGCGGGATTGTTCGTTTACCTTGACGACATCGTTGTATTCGCTCGATCGTTGGAAGAACATGGGGTAAAAGTTCGTTGATTAATGGCTCGATTGCGGGACGCAAATCTCGTCCTTGAGCCCGACAAGTGTGAGTTCCTGAAAAAGGAAGTATGCTATCTTGGCCACATAATTGGGCGAGATGGTCTACGGCCCGATCCCCGTAAACTCGAAGCTGTAAAGCGCTTCCCGACCCCGAAAATGGCGAAAAATATCCGGCAGTTCCTCGGACTCGCTGGATATTATAGGAGATTTATCAGGAATTTTTCGAGTCGTGCCAAACCGTTAACCGACCTCTTAAAAAAGGGTAAGCCGTTCGAGTGGCGAAGCGCGCAGCGACGAAGCTTCCGAGACTTGCGTAAGGCCCTCTGTACGGAACCCATACTCAAATTTCCCGATTTCAACCGACCATTTATGCTCACCACGGACGCGTCGGATTACGCCGTTGGGGCCGTGTTAAGTCAGGAGCATGACGACTTTGAATTCCCAATCGCCTATTTCTCCCGCATACTTCTCCCAGCCGAAATAAATTACGGTACAACGGAGAAGGAGTGCCTCGCTGTCATGAAAGCTTTGGACCATTTTCAGCCATATTTATATGGCCGGAAATTCAAACTCCTCTCCGACCACGAGCCTCTTAAATGGATTGGCTCTCTGAGTGATCCAGGAAAGAGGTTGGTACGTTGGAGACTGAGCCTCCAAAATTACAACTATGAGTTTGTCTACAAACCAGGAATGCTAAATATCAATGCGGACGCTCTTTCCCGTAACCCGATAAACCCACTCTCATCAGAATCAAGCGAATCGGATGATTCGGACCGACCAAAAATAGTACTCCCTATAGAGACCGGGGACCCCGGCTGCATCCCGCTCCGAACGAACGTCGCGTGTGGTCAAGGAATCCGAGGCGCCCCGATCCCAACGCTCGGAGCCCTATTGCTCAGCGTACGCGTGGCCGAACAGCTGATTCGGATGCAGCGCGCGGGAGACCCAACTATGTAGAGTCTTCGGGGACAAGCTCGGGAGAGGAAGCCCGACCGATACAGCGGTTAAATCGCAGTATGCTCCCTACTCCCCTCCTTCCCCCGAAACGACGTATTCTCAAACGTCCGCCACAGCTGGCCGATAAGACGCTGTTTTCACCACCCGTGGCCATAGACGCCGGGGGCCCCGGACCTGCTAATCCTAACGAACCGATCGTTTCCTTCGAAGCCCCTCCCAGCGACACGGAGGAGAGTATTCCCGTGGAAGATTTTAGTTTTGACGAAAATAAATCGGTCCACGAGGCGCTACAACGTAGCTTCGAAAACTTAGACGAGTCACTCAAACAACTCGAGCAGAAATTTTGCGAAGGACACGAACGAACAGCTGTTACGGTTGAGGTATCATTGCCCAAGCGTTTTTCTGATGGCGAGGAAGTCGACAAGACGGTCCGGGAAGTCCTCAACGATCTAGATCCTATCATAGAAAGAGACGACCACGTACTGAACGAACGACTAGAGCAATTGTCGAAGAGATCCCAACGGCTTACTGAGGAGGAGCTCCTACGGAGAACTAGCCTTATGGGGCACCGTTCTTCGCGTAGGAGCAATCAAGGCAGTGATGCTGATGACGAGGGCGAGGTGCGCGGGGCGCCGGCAGCAGCTTCTACGCTACTGCAAGAGCCAGGCAGCGCGACCGGTGAGCCCCGCTAGGGCCCCTCACTCCATTCCCCTCCTGCACCGCCATCACCGCCGCGCACTGGACGCGGTGACGTAAGGGTTTCGGGGCGACGCACTGTGCTTCAGCCAACCGGCCATAGGATAATCAAGGACGGAAGGCTACCGCGCATCCCCGCGCGGGAAGAAAAGGGAAGCACAGATGAGACTCCAACACAAAGTCGCTTGCCCCCCCACGTCATATCTTCACGCGCCCGGCCGTGGGCCAGCGACGAGCCCGGCGGACCCTATTATGAAACAGAGTTGGATCTATATGGAGTTCCGACGCCCGAAATTCACGCAGATCAGGATCCGATTCCCGACTCCAACAAACCCAAGTCGACAATTATTGGGGACCGGGAGAACCTTACATACAGGAGGGATAATTACGTACATTTTGTCTCAGCCGACGGCGAACTGGTTACCCCGGTAGGGAAATTATTATCTGACCTGGGACTGATCGATTCGTCGTCTATACGAGATAAAAATTTGGCTGTCGGACAGATCGCTATGACGCGGTACGGACAACACCGAATTTTTAGCGTCGTAATAAAGAACCGGTATTATGATGACCCGAGCCACCAAGGAATCCAGAGTGGATTGAGGGCTCTTGAACAAGAGATGGGTCGATTGAAGCTAAGATCATTTCGCATATCCCGTCATGGCGATTTCACCGACGAACTCGGCCCTGACAAATTTCTACATACGATCCACTCCCTATTCGAGAACGAGGGGATAGATGTGGTGGTTTGTTAGGGCAGGACTCAGGTCCCTTCTCCGGAATTAAGGGAGGCCATAATTAAAGAGATGCACTCGAGCCTTATTGGCGGCCATAAAGGCGTTACCAAGACCTATAGACGTATTCGAGAGCGTTTTTATTGGCCCACCCTCAAAAACGACGTCCAAAATTACATCCGTTGTTGTAAAGGTTGCCAAGAGCAGAAACTCGTTCGTGCAAAGACTCGCGAACCCATGCTCTTGACTGATACCCCGGCGGACACTTTTGATAAAGTATCTCTTGATACCGTTGGTCCGTTGCCTATTACTCCCCACGGGAATAAGCATATACTAACGATGCAAGATAATCTATCAAAATACTGTCTTGCTGAGCCCATACCCGATCTAAGGGCGACCACCGTTGCAGAGGCAATAGTGCGTCGGCTGTACAGCCAGTTCGGAGCTCCACGGGCAATTCTAACTTACCGTGGAACCTCTTTCACGAATGGGTTATTGCGAGAAATCTCAAAAATCTACAAGACAAATCATGCGACAACATCTGGGTACCGTCCCCAAACTAACGGCGCGTTGGAACGAAGTCATATCGTTCTAACGGAGTATATCAAGCACTACGCAAACAAATACGACGATTGGGACCGTTTATTACCCTTTGCCGAGTTTTCCTACAAAACCAGCGCTCACGAGGCAACGAATTTCACGCCTCACGAGGTTGTGAACGGAAAGCCCGCCCGACAGCCTAGCGAATTTCCAACCGAGGATCGTCTGGCTACGAGTAGTTCGTTCCTCGTTGAGCTCATAAAGCGGCAAAATGAAATTCGGGAAATGGCCGGGGAATCCCTAAACCAAGCAAAAGAACGCTCTAAACTATACTACGACCGTAAATGCCGGCCCTTCGAAGGAAAAGTCGGGGATCAGGTATACGTTTTAAAAGAACCCCGCAAGGGAAAATTCGACACTCAATATCACGGTCCCTATAAAATAAAATCAATTACCGATAGGAATAACGTCGTCCTCGAGACGGAAAAGGGCGAACGATTCACTAAACATGTCGATGAAGTCAAGTTAGCTTACCTCTAGTTAGTTCAACTATGTATGTGTACCAACAGACAAAATGCGATTATTTGACACGATTGTCTGCGTCATTGCCCTCATGGGCCGTGGAATGACCAATGCAACACCTGAGAGTTCCTACGTCGTCAACAAGCTGGAAGATAACGCGGGAATCTACTACGAGCTACAAACGCCAGTGCAACTACAACGCGCTGACTGGAGAGTAACTCTATTTATCGACCTTGCCGAATTCATCGCGTCCTTCCCGAAGGACGGCGGAAACTCATCGAAAATCCAGGCCGAATGCCTCAAATATAACTCGGAGGCGGGTTGTGAGGAACTGCTGCGTAGACCTTATATAATATCAAGGCTACGCCGCGGCCACGAGCTGACCAGTGATCTATGGGGGATCGGAAACCGCAAGGATTTCAAAACAAAGTCGCCCTTAACGACTATGAAGAGGCGTTCAGTACCCTTCGGTTTCATGGGGAGCATCGGTAAATCCCTATTCGGGACTCTCACCAAGGATGATGCGGATTACCTTTTCTCCCAAATAGATCGACTATTTAAAGATCAACAGGAACTGACTCACCTCCAGGAACAACAAATGCATATTGTAAGCTCGAGATTGCAAACGATACACAGCGAGCACGTGGAGGAATCAAAGCAAGTGAAAGCCATGTATAAAATTGTATCGCACCTGCACAACGACCTTAGCATGATCGCTAACACATCCGCCGTGGCCTATTACAATTTCACGCTCGCTAACTATGGTAATAAGGTCGCAAACAAAATCGACAATTACATACGTGTCTGTGAAAAATACATTTCCGCGATTAGCTCTGCAATCAATGGAAAATTCGATTCCGCGACCATGTCACCGAAGCAATTGCAAATCGTAGCGGAAGAAGCACAGAATCACGCGGGGAGGCTAGAATTTCCCTACCCGCTGGAATACGTACACCCAGAGTACCTCGAGACCCTCGTTCGGACAGATGTAACGTCACGCGACGGACGGTTGTTGATCATCGTGCACATACCGCTCGTGGATCCAACAATTTACGATCTATACCGGATAATCGCCCGGCCCGTCCCTCATCAACTCGGGAACGGCACCGGGTCAGCAAGCATTGTGCCCGCTTCCCCCTACATCGCTTTGGGAAGAAACTGTCAAGCCTTCTTTCTGGTTAGCGACGCTTACAAAAATCAATGTAAGGAGGCCGATCGACGACTGATCTGCTCAGGAAGCGTTCCAGTTCGGGACACAAATGCGGACGTCTACGAATTGCACATGCTTACGAGGCCATCCGAAGAAGCCATGCGTCGGTGCAACATCCGCCTGCATCCGCACCCCGAAGATTTCTGGGAATATGTGCCCACCCACGGCGGCTGGCTTTTCTCCCTCGCCGAGTCCACAAGACTGCGGGTGACGTGTCTAAACGCACCAGTAGTTGACATAACTTTGCAGGGCATGGGAATTCTACAGTTGGAACCTAACTGTGTCGGAGCAACCCGTACCACCACCTTATCAAGCCTCCGTGCTTATACGGGGAAGGAAACATTTTTCTATGATCCGGGAATAACGCTCAATATATCCATCGCGGTTCCCTCCTTGGTTAATAGCGATAACGCATTTGATTTCAATGAGTTATTCGTTCGGGCGCACAAACAGCCAGCAAACGGAAACCCGAGCTTGGAATTTGGGGACGGGGAGCCACTGCTCGCCGTGGAAAGAAAAATTCATGCTATAGGCGAGCATAAAAGAGAGAGAGAGAAAAACAACACCTTCTCACTCTGGCCAGCTTCGCAAGTCAAGCAGGAATAATATTCTTATTCCTAGCCTACACTTCGAGAGCTCGGCTATATCTCTCTCTTTTATACATTTGGACTCGGGTGTGCTCTCGAAAAAAGAACGCTCGCTCCGTCGAAGGGAGGGCGCACGAGCATTCAGCCCAAGGAAATTCTCAAGAAGGCAACGTGACACCCAGCTCGCCGATAAGTACCTCGAATCCAGCGCGAGAGAACCCTCTCCCTCGCCCGATCCCTCGTCAAGAACTACTCGTCGCCTAACGAACAACGACAGGGAAGGGAGGGGAGACGAGCTGAGGGAGGGCTCCCACAGTAAGGAACGCTCATCAGTCTTCTGCAGACCGTAGCAGTAACTCGTCCTTAAAACTCTCATATTAACGAAGAAGTTATGGAACATACGATCTCTCGGTACCTCCGCCGCGAGGAATGCCCGTCGTGCGCGAAAGACTTTCGGCAGTGTACGGACTTACTAGTGTGCGTCAACAACTTTGCCCGGGCACGAGCCGTGAACGACTTGCCACCGTGGTGCCCCGTGTGCGAAGTGCCGATCGAGGAGGAACAGGACAATTCCTCTTCCCACCTCTACACATGTTATATACAGTTTCGGAAGTCGGTGTGCGCACACCCGCTAAGTCCGGGGGTAGAGCGCCACCTCGGGGTCACGGTAGGGGCTACTCGCAGGACGGGTGTCATTCTCTCGCCAGCCACATTGCCAGCCTTCAAGCGGGGTGCATCGGCCGGGAATGTCCTACAGGGTCGTGCGATCGAGAACACCGTCGTTGCCCGCTCCCGCGACCCATGCCCAATCTGCGGAAAGCGCAACGAATGCCCGGGAGTAGGAGCTTGCATGGAAAGGCTCATGGACGAAAGCTCCCGCCGGAAAGGGAAGGCAGTCTGCCCCCTTTGCGGCCTTACGATCCCGGGGACGCGATGCGCGGTCCACGCGGGCGGCTGCCTGTCGCGCTGGGAGGCGCACACCCCCACGGGGGCCCCCCGCGAGGCCGTCGCCCTGCTCACCCCGAACGCGCGACCATTGACACGAGCGCCGACAAATAAGTCGCGTCCTCGTGATGCATCAGCAACAACTCGGGCCGCGGCCGATCCAGGGAAGCAGGAAGCGTCCGAACCGTCCAAGAGCGCCCCGAAACGAGGAACCCGGAACCAGGAACGTCGCGACCCTCGGCGCGACCCAAGCACCGCCGGAGGACAACTCTCTCGCCAGCAGAGGTTGACTAATTTCGGGGAGCTGGTCCAAGCAGCCGCCTCGCAACCAGGGATGAGAGACCAGAGCGAGCAACTGGGACAGCTAGTAGCTGCCCTCGCCAACGTCATGCTGCGCAAGGACTCGTAAGGTGCCAACCCTCGCGACAACCCAGCTCGACGAGGACGTCGAGAGCTCAAAAAGGGGGGTGAATTGTCACGTCCCATAATTATTCTATATTTTTTTTGCTTTCCGGCGGCTCCGTCGCCTCGTGTCTCTGTACGGTGTCGGGTAAAAATCGCCTAAGCGAGACCGGATGTGCCCGGTCGAATTCTGCTGATCGGACATCGCCTGATCCACAGAATTCGACCGTGAGACTCCGGGAGCGGGCAAGTTTCCATCAACGTGGAAAAAAATCCCCACCGGGGTGATAGCCACCGAGCCGATGTCGGTCCGGTGGCAACAAAACATAGTTAGTTCCGATTAGTCCACGGTTCGCTCCTGGAGTTGGAGGAAACTCCTAATAGAGCAGTGTTCGCGGCGGTGTACTAAGTCCAGGCTAACCACGCGGCGAACCCGCATAGAATCGTCAGCCTCTATTAGTAAGCCCGAATAGCACCGGGCTCGCGGCGATGTAGTAAGTCCAGGCTAATGACCCGGCGGACCCGCACAGAGTCACCAGTGTTATTCAGCACATTATCTACACAATTTTAAATATATAAAATAACCATCAGTGACCGGGGTGGGGCACACTATAAGGCCCCGATCCGAATAGAGGACATTTAAGTGCGGCGCGCGGTGTGCGGGAGAGACTCGCGGGGGAATTTGTCCCCGCGGAAAAGCGAGAGTGAGAGCCTGTCCCCGCGCAACGGTGTGGCTGCGGTCGACCAGGTCAAAACACCGTGTGAGTAAGAGTGAGTAAGGGAGAATAAATATATTTTAATCCATATTTGTACCACATTAATAGCGAGTCAGAGTTACTTTCCCCCATTAATCCTTCGAATTTCCACTGAAGAGTTGCCGGGCCCGTATGGGACGTGCGGCTATCCCTGAACAGTAAGAACGACAAAGGAACCCGAAAATGAATTAAATCGTCCCTTCTGGACGTAACAAATGCATAATATATCAAGAATATTGTGTTAAAATTTCAAGTCGATCGGAATAAAATTGACGAAGTTATGAGTATTTGAGCGTCTATTGCTCCATGCCGGGTTTCATACTTGGGCGGCAGCTGCACGCCGCGCTATTGTATTTTTCGATCCCGAATACATTTCTTGATAAACGGGCCTGTTCCGGTCCCGTTATGTATATTCGAGGCATGGTGTATATTAGTATACACATTAGTCTGTACATCAGTACAGACTAATGTGACAGTACAAACGCAAAAAGATGCTCTCGATCATCTTGATGGAAGCCTTTTGCTCTATGGACCTGGCATCGACGACTTTGAATGAGTATATGAAAATTATCGACTTTTATTTTGAATTTCTAAAAATTCAGAGATAATTGAAAAATCTGAAAAAATTCATACGTATTCAGAAAAATGAACTTATCACGAAAAAAAATTGGGTTGCGGGGAAATTTGTTGACTATCTTTTTTTTTCATCATTTTGTTAATAACATTTTGGAATTATTATTATGCAAAATTAATCTTTTGAGTACCTTTAATATGCATGAATTTTCTCAGATTTTTATGCAATCGAGAAGTGTTCTCAAACTTATGTGCAATGAGCCCTAAGCGACCAAACTCTTCTGCGTTTTTCAAACCGTTTTTCTGAGACTTGTCATATTTGAAGTCCGTGTGCACGATAACGCAAAATCTAGTGCACCAATCGCTTTGAAATTTTGCACAGTACTTCTTCACATAATTCACCAGGTATTGTCGGGAGCTTTTTTGTTGTTTTTTTTAATAATTACTAATGTTTCAACAACAAATTACCCGATTTTTTTTAGCGAAAATCGGGTTTTTGGCTCCCAAGTGCTATGAAAAATCGAAAAATCAAAAATAAAAAATCCTCCCGTCATTGCCTCGAGAAACATCTCCTTTCACAAATGCATTTTGATTTTTTTGTTTCAGATGATTCTGTTGCGAGTTATGGTGCACACCGCAAATGCAAATTTAAGAGAATGTTGTTTAAATGTTACTTGATTATATGTAAATATTTCAATAAACGAACATTATTTGTTACGCCAAAAAAAAATCTTTAAACATGCCTTTTTTTCGCCGAATTAACTTTACCCCGCCCTTAAGCAGTTTCCATTTAAAAAATCACCTCGCACGTCTACATTTCCTGGCTACTTCTCATATGTATTTGTATGATTACTAGAGATCTTAAGTACTCGACAAATAAAAATTAGGCAACAATGAGTTAGCGAAGAAGGCGGATGATATTGCTCGACAGCTGTATCGAATACCTTCGACCACAAAATTGTATCGTGCGTCTAAAGCTTCTGGCTTCTACTCCCATATGGTTTCACGTCTACTGACACTCTGTGCTACTTCGAAAAAAATATTGGGCAACAAGAAGTCAGCAACCGATAAGAAAAAAGACTGCTCAATTATTACACCGCGCAGCTTTCATAAAAAAAAATTATTGTGCGCCTCTGAAACATCTGGCTACTTTTCAGGCATGTTTTTATAAATACTTGAAGTCTCTTGTACCGTGAAAAAAATACTATACAACAATACGTCAGGAAGAGATGAAAGGTTACACCGCTCGATTTTTGTAGCGTACAGGCTTCGATAAAAAAAAATTATTCCGCGCCCCTGAAGCTTCTGGCTACTTCTCAGATATGGTTTTATGTGTACTCGGACTTTCTCGTACTGTGAAAAAATGATTAGCCAACAATAAGTCATCAAGACCAGAACCGATTGTTGTGCGGTGGTGCTTCAATAATACAGATTGTTAAGTGTGTCTGTAGCTTCTGAATACATTGCATATATGTTTTTATGTGTACAGAAACTCGCCAGTGGTAAGAAAAAAAATATTGGACAACGATGAATAGGCCCTTGCCGATTCAGTTTCAGTTTCATCTCTCATCCCTCGATGAGAGGTGAAACTGGTTGATTGTTGCATGGTACAGCTTCCAAGAAAGAATGTATTTATCGCAACTGAAGTTCCTGGTTACTTCAGAGATCTGTTTTTATATGTGCTAGAACTCTCCAGTAGTGAAGAAGAATAACTTGGACAGCAATAAATCATGGTGCTGAAGTTTGCATCGTTGGACCGCAACGAAAGTTCCATTTTACGTATTATTTTCCACATTTCTATTACTATAGGCGATCTTTTCTGATAGATTTTTATGTAGATCGCAAAATAAATATCTTAAAAAATGGTTGATGGATTTTTGTAGGCGAAATCTACCAAAATAAATGATGAATTTCATTTATTTTTGCAGTCCAACGATGCAAACTTCAGCATCGTAATAAATCGGTATGGGGTAAGGAATGAGACTGCTCTCTTCGTTTGTGTTGCAGTTTCCATTGAAAAAATCATTTCTCACGTCGGGAGCTTCTCACTTCTGGCTCCTTCTCCCATATGTTTTCATGTGTACTGACGCTCGATAATACTTCGAAAAAAATATTAGGCTGCAACAGCTCGGCAAGAGATAAGCGAAGAGACTGCTCGATAATTGTGGCGCAGCTTCCGTAAAAAAATATATATTTCGCGCCACTGTAGCATCGTGTTATTTCTCAGAATGAACATCCCTCAGGTGTCCGCCTCCGATTTTGTTGAAACTCATATATGTGATAGAGCATCGAAAACTTTGAGGCACGTATTTTTTTTTATCGGCGTGTCGAGGGGTGATTTTGCAGTTTCACCCAGAAGCAATCCACCGATCTGAATGAAACAAAAACGAAAATTCTTCTAATGAAAAGCGATGAAAAATCCACTATGAAATTGTTAAGAAAAAATTTAATTAGAGGGTAAACCACCCCTCAATTTGCCTTTTTTCACCCCACACTTAAGAGGGTTGTATGCAAATTAATAAAACAGGTATCATTTTGAAAGGCAATTAAACTTAAAGTTGACGGGTTTTTGCGTTTTGGCGGCATAGCACATTTAAGGGGGTAAACCACCCCTAACATAAATTTATTTATCATGGTCGTTTTTTCTGTGTTTAAAGTATATCCGCTGATTTCAAATATTTCTATAAGCTACAATTTAATGTTTTATCATATTTTAAAATGATTACATTTGTCTTAAGGGGCAACTACGCCTCTGACGAGAAACATCATTGAAGTATCCGCTCTCGATTTCGTTGAAACTCATATATGTGGTAAAGCATTGCAAACTATTAAACATGTTTTTTTTGTATCGGCAGAAAACCGGTGTTAGGGGATGAAATCACCCCTCAAAGTTTCTCCCACAAGCAGCCCACCGATCTGAATGAAACAAAATCGAAAATTCCTCTAATATTAAGCGATGAAAAATCCACTACGAGAGTGTTGATTAGAAATATAATTAAGGGGTAAACCACCCCTCCATTTTTCGTTTTTCACCCCACGCTTAAGAGGGTTGTATGAAAATTAATAAAACGAGTATCATTTTGAAGGGGAATCAAAATTCAAGTTACCGCGTGTTTGCGTTTCAGCGGAACACCAAATTTAAGGGGGTAATCCACCCCTAACATAAGTTTGTTCATCTCCGTCGTGTTTTCTGTGTTTAACATGTATCCGCGGATTCAAAATATACTCCCGCATTTTTAAATTATTACGTTTTTAAATTTTTACATTTTAAGGGTAAACTACCCCTTCTAATTGCTTTTCGTTTGAAGTTTCGCGAAAGGTTTCACGAATTTCGTTAAAACTGTTTTCATTTAATCGGTAATATCAATTTTGTGTTTGTGTGTGCAGGCATATTCGTTTTGAGTTTTAGGAGCGGTACTTTGGGAGTGGGGACATGGGGCTACCCGTTACTGATAAGACTCATATTTTCGTGTCGAGACGCTTCCGATTTTAATATGCACATCCATTAAGCATCTCCATAGGAATAAACATACACTTCTACTATATCATTAATTATAATAATTTCCAGAATAAGTTATAAGGCTCACTTCGTATATTTCGGAACGATGATGCGCCTGGATCAAGCGATAATATAGCCAGCGACGTAGTTTTGTGGAGGAATGTATATTTTTATTATTTTACTGTTTATTTAATTAAACAAATTAATGCAACTGAGGGTTTTACAGTAGGTTAACGAACATGTTTTTAATATATTTTGACATATTTCATTTGGGAATCATATCAGCCGATTTAATTAATAGTACTTGTGAAAAGTATCGCAGTCATATGCCGTCAAATCATTATCTCGTGACATATACTTTTTTCATATGATAACTATCAACAATCATGGCTCATAATTCCTGCAATAATGATAGTCGTCAAAAAAATGCTTTAAACACAACGACTTTTTGCACCATGCACATCTGATAATGGCCAAATTATTGCAACCGGGTATTTCTCAATGTGTGTTCGATTCACCAAAACCAAAGGTAACAGGATTTTCAAAATCTTCTGGTTTTTTAGATATATAATTACTTTTATACCATGAATATTTAAAAAGATTAGAATACCGCGGTGATGAGAGTTGATTGTGTGTAAGTGATTGCAATTTAATTATATCATTCCTCAAGTGCAAATTCATATCAGATTTTAATAATATTACACTGTCTGAAAAATGTCGGACGAAATTTTTCCACACTCTGAATCCAAATACATCGAGCGGCTGAATTTTTCCAGTTGTACCTTTTGGAATAATCATTGGGATTATCTTCTTATCACGAGGTGTCGCTTCATGAACAACCTTAGGGCAGTGTCCACTCCAGGAGTCTATCAATAATACGCTATGTCTCCCAACGTTAGGAAAGAAAACCTTTTCCAACCAAGTTTTGAAATGCTCTGTTAACACAAAACACATTCAATATTTAAAAAAAATACTCATGTTGACATCAATTACATTTCATATTAAAAAAAAAATCATTCATCATAATATGTGAGCATACGTACCAGAAGTAAGTTTTCCAGATTTGGATGCTAATACAAAGACGTTTTCTGCTTGAAATAGCGCTTTCTCTACTCGTCGTTCGAATTCACCCTTCGTCTCCTTTAAAACGATGAAATGTGGGGAAAGTAATTTCCCCTCAGCGCTTATAGTAGGCTGAATTGTATAGCTGTGAGTTATTGAAGAAACTGACTGTACAACGCATTCAACTTTCTTTTCTCCTTCCGTTGCAAGAGTTCGCGCCGAATGAATTTCCATATGAAAACCGCTTTGATCCGAATTATACACATTGTCCGATCCATACTTTTTTATCAGTGGTGCAACATCGGCGACAAATTTTTCTGCATTTTTCCGTAGAAGTTCTTCTTCTCCCGTAGTTTTGCGCGTTACAAATTTATTGATTTTTCTGGATACAATGCGATGCTGTTTTTTTAAATTCCATAGCCAATTATGAGAGGCCTTAAATCGCACATCATTGAAACCTATCAAGCCCTTTGGGCTTGTAGCGCCCACTTTTGAAGATCAATATCATGTATTATGACACCAGCATCTAGAGCAGTCTTCAAATTCTTCAATGTATATTCAGAAATTTGCGCTAGCTTTTCTTTATAAGTACCGCCTTTATTCAGCTGATGTGCCCAGCGCCGCAATTGTCTTTCAGACTTGACAGATTTGTATTTCTGTTGGACGGTTTTGAGGCTATAGTTTTTTGTCTTACCAGACCTCCAGTATTGAACTGCTTTATTTGTGTAATCGTAGTTCACCTCATCATCACTGGAACAGGCGTCAGAATCACTACCACCAGTATCCTTTTGCCATACGGTATTTTCTACAGCATTGGCTTCGTACTGTTTAAATGGTTCTTGAAAAGCGAGCGTTTCTTCCTCTATCATTTCAACTCCATTATAGTCTTGCATGGAACTGATCAATATTTGTTCAACACCGTCCGCAAGTTCAATTTCCGCGTTGTTAACCGGCGTTTGTGAAATATCCATAGCTTCAAATGTAGCTAGTAGAAGTTTGATAACGTTTATTGGGTTGACTTTCATGGCTGATGAAATTTGTATTATCCAATACACAGTACACTGTTTGTAGCTCACTTTAACGTGAAATGGAAGAATCCGAATGCTAACCGTCTTATAAAGCAAGCGATAAAACTGCAAGCTATTGACAACTTGAACTGCCAGAGGCCAATCACACATTACCCGAAAATGTAAACACATTATCGGGTAATGTATGATTAACGTCTTGCAGTTCAAGATGATAATAGCGTGCAGTTTAATATTTGCCCAGTGTAAAAATTCTGCGTAGAATACAAATTTTGCGCAAATATCGTCATCGCGTCATGACGCGATAAGAATATTCACGCTGGAAGAATTAATTATTGCAGTTAGTCGAGAAAAGCTGATACGTAGGCAAATAAACATCGGTCTGTTCGTTGATTGTATAACTTCATACACAGAGATAAAAGATTTCCGAACGGGAGCATTCTGGATAATTACGCATTTAAGAATCGAAGAGTAAACATTTATCTGCGTATGATTTTTTTTACGCGGAATAACAAAAACGAAAAAACCAAATATATTTATATATACCATTTGAATTTTATTAATAGTATCGTTAATATATTTTTGTTACTGCTTTACATCGTTGCATGGGAGATGCTTTCATCAAAACTTTTGAATTAGAGGAAGAATCATTTCGGTACGAAAATATAATTATGAAAATATGAAAATATGAGCCTTATAAGTAAGGGGTAGCCCCAGGTCCCCACTTCCAAAGCACCGCGCCTAAAACTCAAAACGAATATGCCTGCACACACAAACATAAAATTGATATTACCGATGAAATGAAAACAGTTTTAACGAAATTCGTGAACTCTTTCGCGAAACTTCAAACTAAATGCAATTAGAGGGGGTAGTTTACCCTTAAAATGTGAAGATTTAAAAACGTAATAATTTAAAAACGCGGGAGAATATTTTGAATCCGCGGATACATGTTAAACACAGAAAACACGACGGTGATGAACAAATTTAGGTTAGAGGTGGTTTACCCCCTTAAATTTGCTGTCCCGTTGAACACACAAAAACGCGCCAACTTGAATTTTGATTCCCCTTCAAAATGATACTCGTTTTATTAATTTTCATACAACCCTCTTAAGCGTGGGGTGAAAAAGGGCAAATGGAGGGGTGGTTTACCCCTCAATTATATTTCTAATCAACACTCTCGTAGTGGATTTTTCATCGCTTAATATTAGAGGAAATTTCGATTTTGTTGCATGCAGATCGGTGGACTGCTTGTGGGAGAAACTTTGAGGGGTGGTTTCATCCCCTGAAACCGTTTTTCTGCCGATACAAAAAAACATGTTTAATAGTTTGCAATGCTTTACCACATATATGAGTTTCAACGAAATCGAGAGCGGATACTTCAATGATGTTTCTCGTTAGAGGGGTAGTTACCCCTTAAGACGAATGTAATGATTTTGAAATATGATAAAACATTAAATTGTAGCTTATAGAAATATTTAAAATCAGCGGATATACTTTAAACACAGAAAAAACGACCGTGATAAATAAATTTATGTTAGGGATGGTTTACCCCCTTAAATGTGCTATGCCGCCAAAACGCAAAAACCCGTCAACTTTAATTTTAATTGCACTTCAAAATGATACCTGTTTTATTAATCTGCATACAACCCTCTTAAGTGTGGGGTAAAAAAGGCAAATTGAGGGGTGGTTTACCGCCTAATTCAATTTTTTCTTAACAATTTCATAGATGATTTTTCATCGCAATTCATTAGAAGAATTTTCGTTTTTGTTTCATTCAGATCGGTGGATTGCTTCTGGGTGAAACTGCAAAATCACCCCTCAACACGCCTTTCTTTGAGGGGCGGTTTCCCCCCTTAAATCCGATTTTCCGCCGATAAAAAAAAATACGTATCTCAAAGTTTTCGATGCTCTATCACATATATGAGTTTCAACAAAATCGGAGGCGGACACCTGAGGGATGTTGCTTGTCAGACGCAAATCGAAAGGGTAAAGTGCAGAAGACAGAGAGAAAAAGGGATAATAGAAAGGCAACGCAAAGTTCACTGGAGTGTACTCCAGAGAGTGAACTGTACAGTACAAATAGTGGAAACACGAGCAGTGAAAGTTCCAAAAAATACAAACGGCGCACAAAAAAAGGGAAAAAACGTTCAAAAAAAGAGAAACGGCGTATAAAAAAAGAAAAAAGACGTCCAGAAAAAAGAACAAAAATTTTCACCCGAGATCTTGGTACTGTTAAATTGAATTCGAGAGAATTCAAGACAAATTTAGGCCGCACTCATCAGGAGAAAATACGAACTGCAATAGAAAAGATAATGTTTAAGGTATTAAATGTTATCTGTACTTTAGGATTTTACGGATCGATTCGTTACAACTCACGGGATGTAGTAGCTTATGCAAAATGCACAAGAAGTAATCACAGTCAACGATACCAGTTTCGAATTCATCACATAAATGAGCCTATTGCTATGAGCTCGAAGTAATGAGTAACAAATCCGTCACATGTGAGCACAAAGATCCGATTGAGGCGGTGAAGTATAAAGTGCTGAAAGGTGCGGAGCGACAAAAATGGCAGAAGGATGTAGAATTCCGCACCGTCACTGATTATGTGCGAGAAAAGGCAGCAACGGCAAATACAGAGAAAAGGGGCGATGGAAGTACGGGAGAAGTGCGTCCCGTAGAAGTGGTATATAAAGCGAAATCAGAATACAAATGCCAAGATCGTTGCACTGTGGATTCAGGCGATATCCTAGACTTGATAGGATCGTGGTCACAAGACCAAAAGCTGAAAGATCCGTTTCTGAGGTACATCAGCTTTCCACTAACCGTTATCATGTTCACTGAGGAAGATCTATTCGCTATGATTGGCCAAAAATCTATAATTTTACATATGGATGCGACTGGAGCATGTGTCCGCAAACCCCAAGGTTTGAATTGCAAAAGAATATTGTATTACTGTGTGCTGGCTAAACACGATGTCGAAATACTAAAACTGGCTCATATGATCACATCGGAGCATGGCGTTGCGTCGATCAGTACTTTTTTAAAGCAGTACAAATACTTCGTAATGAAATTATCAAGAAAATGGCCGTTAGCGCAAGTCGTAACAATTGACTGGTCTTGGGCGTTCATTCATTCCGTTTTACAAGAATGGAATTCAGTCACAATCGGTGGTTATTTGGATACTACGTACCACTACTGTTTGCACGGCAAACAGCCACCCAGAGAATGGAGCCTTTTGAAAATATGCTTCGCCCATTTTATGAAAATTGTATCAAGAACCATTCATGACACGTACCCAGAATACAAGCCACACAAAACTATTATCATGGAATGTATGGCTCTATTGTGCGTCTGTAGGAATTTAAAGGATCTGGACGAGATGTTTAAACACGTCTGCACACTTCTACTAGCTAAAACGCAAAGACAAGCAACTGACAGTATGGCAGTGATACGAAATCGTGTAAAGAAAAATTCGGCTCAATTGCGAATCAAGGACGAAGTGGAAAATGTCGAGGAAGAAGAGAAGCTGGACATAATTATAGCTGAGAATGAAAAAAATAGAACAATTTATAGAAACTCTCCATTTTACATACGATACAACACAATGTCGGCAGTTATACAAAAAGAAGTTGAGGAAAACTGTGATGAGGACGATGAAGAATCTGAGATTCGAAATGAATATCGTGCACCAAAGTTTGTGGCTCATGTGGTGAGTACGTGGATGCCGTACGCAATTTTGTGGACCTCGCTGGGTCTGGATCTGGTAGATCCGAATATTTCCAGAGTACGCAATGCTTTTATTGAAAGTGCATTCAAAGTGACGAAAGAATTAGTATTTGGAGGCACTTCTAATGCGTCAATCAGCGACAGAGTTCGGCAGTTGAGAACTTCTCGCCAATCAACGATTGCAATGATTAATTTGAACCTAAATCTAACAAAAACGAAAAGACAACGTGAGAAGCCGAAATACCCGCAGACCGTCTCCGACCCAGATCTTGAAGAAGAATGGAAAAGAGGCCTTCAGGCCAAAAAACGGAAAACCGGGCATGTTGACGCTCCACTACTCAAAAAGCAGGGCAAAAATGCAAAATCTGCAGTTGAAGTCTTAGATATAAACGAAAATGAAGATAAGATTATTGCAGCAAAGGCGAAACCTCGTAATGATATAACAAGTAGTGACGCGCAAATTGATGTCGTGGAAGCGATCGACATACCTGACAAGACAAATGGATTCGAAGATGCACCAAAAATAGTAATAGAAGAGAAGGCATGCAGGGACATAAACAAATTTTTTAATGGCGTCGTCAAGGACCCAAAATATTACATGTCATCAAAGTCTTGCCGATTAACAGTAAGCCGCTATCATACCAATAAAGCGGTGTCAATTGACACATTCCAGTTGACTGTTAAAGAATTTTCGATACTTCGTGATACCATATGGATAAATGGGCTGGTAATTGATTCATTTGCAGTGACGAACATTGACGAGTGGAACGACACAATGTATGTGTCTACTGATGACACGTCTATGATTGTAGGTGATTACAGTCAAAAACGAATGGACAGAAACAGAAGAATCTGCAAAAGTAATAAAGAAATTACAAATCGGCTCTTGTTGCCGTATGTGTATAACGGGCATTGGCGGCTATTAGTCGTAAACGTGAAAGAAGAAGAATTAATGTTCTTAGATCCATATGGAGGTGAAGATGACAAGAGTCGCGCGGTACAAGCTTTGGAAGACTTTATTCTCTTCTGTGGCTCACACTCTTCATTCAACAACTTACAAGGCATAAAATGGAAGGACAGTGAAGTGAAAACACGCCCATATCAGTCAAGCAACGACGGGTATAGTTGTGGAGCGTACGTAATGCACTACATGGATTGTTTGGGAAGAGGCGATCCATTTGCGAAAAAATTTGATCCCTCAGCATACCGATGTGAAGCTGCATACAAATTGCTCTTGAAATCCGACAATATGGAAGATACATGCATCCATTGCTTTGCGCGGACGCGCGTAAATTCAATTATATGCAGAGTGTGTAAACGCAGAAGCCATCAAGAATGTGTATCACATTCAAATGTCAACACAGGCAATGAAGAAATAGACGATCAAAAAAAGATAAAACAGAAAAAAGGAAGTGTTGTGAATGTGGCGACAAAATTTATTTGCAAACTGTGTCAACGTTATTGAGGATGTTTGGGCTTTTACTGAATGATTACAATAACCGGTACTACTAGCAAACAAAAATGCTCAGCAATGCCACGGTGCAAAAGATGTAAATTCTGATTAATAATCACAAGCATGTAAAATTTATAACCATAAGCATGTAAAATCATAAGCATGTAATTAATAATAATAAGCATTCTTAAATAATAATAAGCATGTAAAGAACAATACCTCGTAGTAGAGGTATTGTGACGCGGAAATAAAGGAATATCAGTCGATAATATGTGTATTCTGGAAAAGAAACGGGAGAAAAGTGCCTCAAGTGGGCAAACAGAATTTACGAAATGTATTTCCGAAATTAATATTATGAAATGCATCAGGAATATTTCAGAAGGACCACCCACTAAAGAGGTTACGGGTGGCGGTTGATTAATAGATGAAGATGGAGTTACATTCAAACCTTCATTCCATCTTGTTAATTACTGCCACCCGAATCTAATCATCAAATGGTAAGTATTGTGTCGTCCATTCTCTGAAATTTTAGATCCTGAAGCATTTAGCATAAAGAGATAAATATGATAGAGCGTCTTACACAGAATTTAGAAGCCGTTAGATTGGATCGTTGGAACGAAACGAAAATGATTTGTTCTTACATCGCGAAGTTTGTTTGGCAGATTGAAGCCGCAAAAATCTTGCAAACCTTTTTTAAGGTAATTAATTCACTATCTGTAAAGTAAATCTGCAAAATGTGCGTTTGAATAATAAGAAAATCAAGAATATGAAACGGAGCTTTTACCGCATCAACATATGGATATATGTTGTATATGTTGATGGATATATATATACAGGGTGGATCAATAACTATTAGCACCTTGGATATCCTCGAAACTATAAGGTTCACAGAAATATTTGCTGAAATGAAATTGCACCTTAGGAAAGGGGTCATCCGATAGCGATAATAGTTTTTTGGCATGTGGAGGTACTTCAGACATTTGAAGGTCAACAACATTTTTTTCAATGGATCAGTGTTTTTTTTCTGTATCATGAAAGGGGAGCTTAAAACGAGTTCAACGACCTATAACATAAGGTCATTGAAGGTCATCAAAAGTACAGAAAGGCGATAATACTTACAAGTTAGCAGTAAATAAAATGACTACGTTTATAGTAAGTGTTCGAAATGACGACCATCAGTATCAATGCAACATTGGATTGTTTTTTCGATTGATTGACTTGCAACTTTTACAGCGTTAGAACTTATTGATGCACAGGCTGTAATAATTCTTTGTTGCATGTCGTCAAGGTTAGTTGGTACTTCGTTGTACACTTTATCTTTCAATGTTCCCATAGAAAAAGTCTAAAGGTGTTTGGTCTGGGGAGCGATCTGGCGACGATATTGGACCGCCGCGTCCCATCAAACGATTTCGAAATTTCTCGTCGAGTTGCCTTCATGTATGACAGCAAGTAGGTAAAGTGCAAATGACGTCGTGCATGATGACGAACATCAAGAAGGTCAGAAGGAGACCAAGAAAACAGCTTAAATAGTATTAAGCGAATGGATAAATAGATGTAACATAACTGGAGTTTTACATCCAGTTAATGCGTACAGGAAAAAGGAAATAAGATAAGTCCCACATGAAGCGAGTCAACGGCAAAGTATGCCATATAAGATGCGGTGAGCATCAGAGAGGTCAGAAAGAGACCGAAAGAGCTGTAGGTGAAGTAGTATTAACAGGTTACCCCCACTTGCGATTTTGAAAAAAATCGATTTTTTTTATTGCATTTTTTTGAAGCATAAGTATCTGAGAATATGTCCTGAAAATTTCAAGTCTCTCCGAACAAAATTGACTGAGATATGAGCGTTGAAAGAGAAGAATGCGTGAATTAAAGAACTGAAATTGAAACTTTAAACGCGTTTTTCTCAAAATGCATTTCTGAAGTCGGTGACCAAGATTACTCGAACACTAATGAACCGATCTTCTTGAAGTTTTGCAGGCTTATGTAATACATAAAAATGTAATCTTTAATCGTCCAATTTTTTTTTTCGAAAAAAATGGCCATTTTATAGCCAAAAAACGGCCGTTTTTTCTCGTTAAAATCGAACCATTAACTTTGACCATGAAAGATAAAGAATTTATTCCAGTTTACGAAATCCACCTTCAGCTCGCTGTACAATCATTTGATCATGAGATATTGATGACCTACGAAAAAAAGCTCTTCTTTTTCTTTAAACGCCGATATGTCAGCGACAAATGGTCCTAGAGAGGTCCAAAAACGACCGTTTTGAAGCTGAAGAATCAGGCTAAATGACCAGTATTGATTAATCTAAAGAAAATTTTGTGGAGCTCGTCGACTATTTTGAAGAAAAAAATTCGAAAATTTTTGCCACACGCCACTTCTTAGATTCAGGCCGAGCGTGTTGCATAGAAAATGTTTACCGGTGAGATTCGTAGCGATTTCAAGCTTTAAAACCCTATTTTTTTACGATACGACCTATACAGCTATCCAAAAATCAATGAAAAAATTTTGAAATTGTACTGTTCCCTTCATTTTTGTAATGAGTGTATGTACATCATTTTTGTCATTTCTTGTACGTCTTACATTTTCAGAAACGATGCTGCCAGCACGAGCACCGCCACCGTTGCTGCGACAATTGAGATTTCGTTAAAAAAGAAATTATAAAATTTTTCAAAATATTTGTACGTAAAGCAAATTCAATAAAAAAAAAAATTATTCCCTTTTCCCCGACTTCCAACATACACCCTTGCGGGTTATGACGTGTTACCCTTCGTAATTGGGTCCTTTCCTATCAGTCCCTACCCACACTTCGCTAACGTAACCTAATATTTGTTGCGTCCACAGTCGTCTAAAGGTATACTACACCGCATTTGCCGAGGGTATGGGAAATGTATGGAAAACCCGTACCGGCACAGACAGTCTCATATTCTACTGATTCTTCGACCCACCGACTATTACTCAAATATATACACCCAAAATTTTCAAATTAAAACCGCTACAGTACGACGTTAAGGTCTTCCTTTTACGAATCCGAATAATTATAATATAACTGATTTTTGTATAATAAAATAAAAAGACATTCTAGTATAGTAGTAAGACTTCAAGCCAAGTTACATAACTTGTACCGAAATATCACGACTCTAAAAATCGATTAACTCATACGGCGTTTTATGGAGATGACATGCTGGCACCATTTCTTTTCGATAATGAATACACTTAATGACTCTAGGTTCCTGATATAAACTGCTCACGAGAGTAAAAAATGAAACTTGGAAAAATGGATACCTAGCAGAAGAATTTCCGTGGCTGAGTCGTTGCAAAGAAAATGTAAATCCGCGAATTTTTAATTTCAGTTTATCCTTGGGTATAATACTCTATTGTAAGTTATTTTTCATTGAGCTCCACTAATTTGCCGATGATCAAGAATATAAACGACACGCTCTTCGGTTGGAAAGTCTCCGGAGTTTGAGGCTTTGTTTTTCCTTAAAAAAATTCAACCTTCTATGAGAAAACCAGGTTCGACAATTTGCGAGCCTATGTTGACCTCGTACATGCGCTTAATAGCATTTACATACTGAGAATACCAATAATGATAATCGTTAAAGATAATAAATGTTGACGTAAATATTTTTATCAGCATTCATTATTGTTAATAATGATTACTATTACTGTCATCATTATTATTCCTTTAGTGCGATCAATACTGAAAAAGCAAAAAAAATTGTGATTAAAAATGAGTTTAAAAAATAGAAAAGTGAGACCGTGCGAAATGAAAGGATGATTTTTTCATCATCAGCTTCGAAGGCTGACGTATGAATCGTTAAGATTTTTCAGTAATTATTGGTGAAATCAAATTTATTTTCACCCGCGCCGACTATATATCTATCTGATATGGCTCCGTTCATACCTATATGTTATCGCACTCTCCGTTTTGCCCAAACAAAAATACCCAAACAAACCCAAAAACGATAGCGTGTGGTCAAAAATCCCTTAAGGGGTTGTTTTAAAATGTCTGAAGGTTTGTGCAACACTACATCTCGATCGGAGGAGATTCGGAACCTTACTCAAAAAAATGTGTTAGCTGCAGAAGGTTGCATGATGGCATAACAAACGCTCATTCAGAGATCGGCGTTTTCACCAGCTGTGATTCGAAAAAGTACGCCAAGTAGACAAAAAAGCCTCTCGGACATATTGCTGTTTGTCCTACGAAGAAAGGACGGTTCACCTAAAAACGAATTATTTTAATTGAAAAATGGCTTTATTACATAAATCTTATTTTTTTATCTATCAATTGTACAAGATTAATAAACAGACTTATAAAATATCTAAGTGCAATGTAAGTATTATGCAAGTATACAAGAAATGGTGTACGTAAAACTGTTAAACATTACGAATAAGTTAATTCAAAATGGTTTATTTTAATTGAAAAAATCATATTATGATTACGAAAAATTAATATCACCATTGCAAAGAAATACAACGTATGAAGCACACAAATACAGTGGAAATTCTGTGCAGGGTAATGGCATAATTTCTCTTTACCGATGCCCAATGCAAGGAAGTTCCATATTATTGTTGGTATCGTAATTGTGCTTGTAATCGAGAAATTTTCTATCGCCTATGTTCGACAAGAAAAATGTATATGCTGGCCGTACGATACCTAAAAGTAAAAATCGTTTATTGTCTGCGATCGAGAAAATACATCCATCGATTTGGCATGGCGGTGGTTACACGCTCAATTATATGTTGGGTTTCATGCGAGGCTGATTGATATCCGCTTAAGCCCCTCAACACTTACGATGACGATGAGATGCAACGATTTATTTCCTTATTTCTTAATTTCTATTATTATGCAAAACATTTTCTTATAGCGATTCGAGGTTGCAAATCTTAAATTAAAATTATGCAAAATTAAATTAAAATTATGCAAAATTAAATCTTGCAATTATGCAAATCCAAAGTTAAATTAATTATGCAAAATTAAATTAAAATTATGTAAAATTATGCAAAAACGTTGGAATTATGTTGGTAGCCGAAAACGGCAAAAAGAAATGTTGTTAATGAAAAAGAAAATAATTTTCGTTTCGTTTTAGCATTGCAAACTTAATCATATACTTAACGGCATGTATCTTTCGTTGTCGCTAACAAATAAAAAGTTCATATTACTAAGTTCTAATACCTGAAAATATATAATATATTTATCCTTACCTGTGTCCAATGAAAAAGATTTCATGATTTAAGGGTGTTCGTCTGAAGGACGTTGGTAGATCTACTATTTTTTTCAATTTCACCCTCCCCCTAATGATGGCTTCGGAAGTCGAAAATCATACAACTTGTTCCCAGGCTGCTTTTTCGAGCTCCTGAATGCGAATATCGAAAAACAAAGTGTGCAATCAACGCAGCTCGGTAGATGCGATTCATTTGAAATTTCACCCCTCCCCCTGAAGGTGGCTTCGGGAACTCGAAAATCATCGAATTGTTCCCAGGCTTCGATTTAGAGGTCTTCAATGCGAATATCGAAAGACAAAGTTAGCAATCGACGCACCTCGGCAGATACGATTTTTTTCAAAGTTCACCCCTCCACCTAAGGGTGGCTTCCGGAACACGAAAACTTAGAAATTGTTCCCAGGCTTCTTTTTCGTTGTCCTCAATGCGAATATCGAAAAAGAAAGTGTGCAATCGACGCACCTCGTCGGATACGTTTTTTTTTAAACGTTCACCCCTCCCCCTAAGGCTGGCTTCCGGAACGCGAAAATCATACAAATTGTTTCCAGGCTTCTTTTGAGAGGTCCTCAATGCGGATATCGAAAAACAAAGTGTGCAATCGACGCACCTGGGCAGATACGATTTTTTTCAAAGTTGACCCCCCCCCCCCCCAAAGGGTTGCTTCCGGAACGCGAAAATCATACAAATTGTTCCCAGGCTTCTTTTTCGTTGTCCTCAATGCGAATATCGAAAAACAAAGTGTGCAATCGACGCACCTCGGCAGATACGATTTTTTCCAAAATTCACCCTCCCATAAGGGTGGCTTCCGGAACTCGAAAATCATAGAAATTGTTCCCAGGCTTCTTTTTAGAGGACCTCAATGCGAATATCGAAAAACAAAGTGTGCAATCGACGCACCTCGGCAGATACGATTTTTTTTTCAAAGTTCACCCCTCCCCCTAAGGGTGGCTTCCGGAACGCGAAAATCATACAAATAGTTCCCAGGCTGCTTTTTCGTTGTCCTCAATGTGAATATCGAAAAACAAAGTGTGCAATCGACGCACCTCGTCAGATACGTTTTTTTCAAAGTTCACCCCTCCCCCTAAGGCTGGCTTCCGGAACGCGAAAATCATAGAAATTGTTTCCCGGCTTCTTTTGAGAGGTCCTCAATGCGAATATCGAAGAACAACGTGTGCAATCGACGCACCTCGGCAGATACGATTTTTTTCAAAGTTCACCCCTCCCCCTAAGGGTGGCTTCCGGAACGCGAAAATCGTACAAATTGTTCCCAGGCTTCGTTTTCGTTGTCCTCAATGCGAATATCGAAAAACAAAGTGTGCGATCGACGCACCTCGTCAGATACGTTTTTTTCAAAGTTCATCCCTCTCCCTAAGGCTGGCTTCCGGAACGCGAAAATCATACAAATTGTTCCCAGGCTTCTTTTTCGTTGTCCTCAATGCGAATATCGAGAAACAAAGTGTGCAATCGACGCACCTTGTCACATACGTTTTTTTCAAAGTTCACCCCTCCCCCTAAGGCTGGCTTCCGTACCGCGAAAATCATACAAATTGTTCCCAGGCTTCTTTTTCGTAGTCCTCAATGCGAATATCGAAAAACAAAGTGTGCAATCGACGCACCTCGTCAGATACGTTTTTGTTAAAGTTCACCCCTCCCCCTAAGCTGGCTTCCGGAACGCGAAAATCATACAAATTGTTTCCAGGCTTCTTTTGAGAGGTCCTCAATGCGAATATCGAAAAACAAAGTGTGCAATCGACGCACCTCGGCAGATACGATTTTTTTCAAAGTTCGCCCATCCCCCTGCGGGTGGCATCCGGAACGCGAAAATCATACAAATTGTCCCCAGGCTTCTTTTTCGTTGTCCTCCATGCGAATATCGAAAAACAAAGTGTGCATTCGACGCACCTCGTCAGATACGTTTTTTTTTCAACGTTCACCCCCCCCCCCTAAGGCTGGCTTCCGGAACGCGAAAATCATACAAATTGTTTCCAGGATTCTTTTGAGAGGTCCTCAATGCGAATATCGAAAAACAAAGTGTGCAATCGACGCACCTCGGCAGATACGATTTTATTCAAAGTTCACCCCTCCCCCTAAGGGTGGCTTCGGGATCGCGAAAATCATACAAATTATTCCCAGGCTTCTTTATCGCTGTCCTCAATGCGAATATCGAAAAACAAAGTGTGCAATCGACGCACCTCGGCAGATACGATTTTTTCCAAAATTCGCCCCCCCATAAGGGTGGCTTCCGGAACGCGAAAATCATACAAATTGTTTCCAGGCTTCTTTTGAGAGGTCCTCAATGCGAATATCGAAAAACAAAGTGTGCAATCGACGCACCTCGGCAGATACGATTTTTTTCAAAGTTCACCCCTCCCCCTGAGGGTGGCTTCCAGACCGCGAAAATCATACAAATTGTTCCCAGGCTTATTTTTCGTTGTCCTCAATGCGAATATCGAAAAACAAAGTGCGCAATCGACGCACCTCGTCAGATACGTTTTTTTCAAAGTTCACCCCTCCCCCTAAGGCTGGCTTCCGGAACGCGAAAATCATACAAATTGTTTTCAGGCTTCTTTTGAGAGGTCCTCAATGCGAATATCGAAAAACAAAGTGTGCAATCGACGCACCTCGGCAGATACGATTTTTTTCAAAGTTCACCCCTCCCCCTAAGGGCGGCTTCCGGAACGCGAAAATCATACAAATTGTTCCCAGGCATCTTTTTCGTCGTCCTCAATGCGAATATCGGAAAACAAAGTGTGCAATCGACGCACCTCGTCAGATACGTTTTTTTTTCAAGGTTCACCCCTCCCCCTAAGGCTGGCTTCCGGAACGCGAAAATCATACAAATTGTTTTCAGGCGTCTTTTGAGAGGTCCTCAATGCGAATATTGAGAAACGAAGTGTGCAATCGACGCACCTCGGCAGATACGATTTTCTCCAAAATTCACCCCCCCATAATGGTGGCTTCCGGAACGCGAAAATCATACAAATTGTTCCCAGGCTTCTATTTCGTTGTCCTCAATGCGAATATCGAAAAACAAAGTGTGCAATCGACGCACCTCGGCAGATACGATTTTTTCCAAAATTCGGCCCCACCCCCCATAAGGGTGGCTTCCGCTACTCGAAAATCATACAAATTGTTCCCAGGCTTCTTTTTAGAGGTCCTCAATGCGAATATCGAAAAACAAAGTGTGCAATCGACGCACCTCGGCAGATACGATTTTTTTCAAAGTTCACCCCTCCCCCTAAGGGTGGCTTCCGGAACGCGAAAATCATACAAATTGTTCCCAGGCTTCTTTTTCGTTGTCCTCAATGCGAATATCGAAAAACAAAGTGTGCAATCGACGCACCTCGGCAGATACGATTTTTTCCAAAATTCACTCCCCCATAAGGGTGGCTTCCGGAACTCGAAAATCATACAAATTGTTCCCAGGCTTCTTTTTAGAGGTCCTCAATGCGAATATCGAAAAACAAAGTGTGCAATCGACGCACCTCGGAAGATACGATTTTTTCATAGTTCACCCCTCCCCCTATGGGTGGCTTCCGGAACGCGAAAATCAAACAAATTGTTTCTAGGCTTCTTTTGAGAGGTCCTCAATGCGAATATCGAAAAACAAAGTGTGCAATCGACGCACCTCGGCAGATACGATTTTCTTCAAAGTTCACCCCTCCCCCTGAGGGTGGCTTCCGGACCGCGAAAATCATACAAATTGTTCCCAGGCTTCTTTTTCGTTGTCCTCAATGCGAATATCGAAAAACAAAGTGTGCAATCGACGCCCCTCGTCAGATACGTTTCTTTCAAAGTTCACCCCTCCCCCTAAGGCTGGCTTCCGGAACGCAAAAATCATACAAATTGTTTCCAGGCTTCTTTTGAGAGGTCCTCAATGCGAATGTCGCAAAACAAAGTGTGCAATCGACGCACCTCGGCAGATACGATTTTTTCAAAGTTCACCCCTCCCCCTAAGGCTGGCTTCCGGAACGCGAAAATCAAACAAATTGTTTCCAGGCTTCTTTTGAGAGGTCCTCAATGCGAATATCGAAAAACAAAGTGTGCAATCGACGCACCTCGGCAGATACGATTTTCTTCAAAGTTCACCCCTCCCCCTGAGGGTGGCTTCCGGACCGCGAAAATCATACAAATTGTTCCCAGGCTTCTTTTTCGTTGTCCTCAATGCGAATATCGAAAAACAAAGTGTGCAATCGACGCCCCTCGTCAGATACGTTTCTTTCAAAGTTCACCCCTCCCCCTAAGGCTGGCTTCCGGAACGCAAAAATCATACAAATTGTTTCCAGGCTTCTTTTGAGAGGTCCTCAATGCGAATGTCGCAAAACAAAGTGTGCAATCGACGCACCTCGGCAGATACGATTTTTTCCAAAATTCACCCCCCCCCCCCTAAGGGTGGCTTCTGGACCGCGAAAATCATACAAATTGTTCCCAGGCTTCTTTTTCGTTGTCCTCAATGCGAATATCGAAAAATAAAGTGTGCAATCGACGCACCTCGTCAGATACGTTTTTGTCAAAGTTCACCCCTCCCCCTATGGCTGGCTTCCGGAACGCGAAAATCATACAAATTGTTTCCAGGCTTCTTTTGAGAGGTCCTCAATGCGAATAACGAAAAACAAAGTGTGTAATCAACGCACCTCGGCAGATACGATTTTTTTCAAAGTTCACGCCTCCCCCTAAGGGTGGCTTCCGGAACGCGAAAATCATACAAATTGTCCCCAGGCTTCTTTTTCGTTGTCCTCCATACGAATATCGAAAAACAAAGTGTGCAATCGACGCACCTCGTCAGATACGTTTTTTTTAACGTTCACCCCCCCCCCCTAAGGCTGGTTTCCGGAACGCGGAAATCATACAAATTGTTTCCAGGATTCTTTTGAGAGGTCCTCAATGCGAATATCGAAAAACAAAGTGTGCAATCGACGCACCTCGGCAGATTCGATTTTTTCCAAAATTCGGCCCCCCCCCCATACGGGTGCCTCGCGGAACTCGAAAATCATAAAAATTGTTCCCAGGCTTCTTTTTAGAGGTCCTCAATGCGAATATCGAAAAACAAAGTGTGCAATCGACGCACCTCGTCAGATACGTTTTTTTTAAACGTTCACCCCCCCCTAAGGCTGGCTTCCGGAACGCGAAAATCATACAAATTGTTCCCAGGCTTCTTTTTAGAGGTCCTCAATGCGAATATCGAAAAACAACGTGTGCAATCGACGCTCCTCGGCAGATACGATTTTTTTCTAAATTCACCCCTCCCCCTAAGGCTGGCTTCCGGAAGGCGAAAATCATACAAATTGTTTCCAGGCTTCTTCTAAGAGGTCCTGAATGCGGATATCGAAAAACGAAGTGTGCAATCGACGCACCTCGGCAGAAACGATTTTTTTCAAAGTTGACCCCGCCCCCCAAAGGGTTGCTTCCGGAACGCGAAAATCATACAAATTGTTCCCAGGCTTCTTTTTCGTTGTCCTCAATGCGAATATCGAAAAACAAAGTGTGCAATCGACGCACCTTGTCACATACGTTTTTTTCAAAGTTCACCCCTCCCCCTAAGGCTGGCTTCCGGACCGCGAAAATCATACAAATTGTTCCCAGGCTTCTTTTTCGTTGTCCTCAATGCGAATATCGAAAAACAAAGTGTGCAATCGACGCACCTTAGTAGTAGAGCTAGGCCGGTTCTAACTCAGGGATCTCAGGGGGGAGCGGGGCGGGGGAGTCGAGCGCGGGGAAGCCGGGGTATGCATGGGGGCGGGGGGGGGGGGATCCTGCATGCGGCAGCCGAGTGCGGGGTTCCGGCGGAGAGAGGGGGGGGGGGGGGTGTTCGAGAGTGGGGAGGCTAGTTTTTCCGGGGTATGCATGTCAGCGGGGTCGGGGGGGGGGGGGATCCTGCATGCGGCAGCCGAGTGCTGGGTTGTGGCGGAGGGGGAGGGAGGTGTTAAAGAGTGGGGAGGCTAGTTTTTGGTGACGATGTCTTCCCGGCGATAGCTGGACCCGCGGGCGAGAGGGGGAAGCCGCTGTCGACTCTGTGGGGGAGGGGACATCATAGAGTCGCGTTTCCTTGAAAACCCATAAAATCTGATAATTTATTATCAACATTATAGATGTAAGCGGAGCATTTTTGTCTAGACTATTCACAGGAGTTTATATATATGAAAAAAAAAACTTAGCCAAATGTGTGCGTGCGTGTGCGTGCGTGCGTGCGTGCGTGTACGTGTGTGTGTGTGTGTGTGTGTGTGTGTGTGTGTGTGTGTGTGTGTGTGTGTGTGTGTGTGTGTGTGTGTGTGTGTGTGTGTGTGTGTGTGTGTGTGTGTGTGTGTGTGTGTGTGTGTGTGTGTGTGTGTGTGTGTGTGTGTGTGTGTGTGTGTGTGTGTGTGTGTGTGTGTGTGTGTGTGTGTGTGTGTGTGTGTGTGTGTGTGTGTGTGTGTGTGTGTGTGTGTGTGTGTGTGTGTGTGTGTGTGTGTGTGTGTGTGTGTGTGTGTGTGTGTGTGTGTGTGTGTGTGTGTGTGTGTGTGTGTGTGTGTGTGTGTGTGTGTGTGTGTGTGCGCGCGCGCCAACGTTTCAACCACCTCGTCCGAAAAGTCTCAAATTTTACGACTCTTTTTTTTTCTTACGTCGAGCGCCAGGGACCGTCATACCCTATCGCTTCGCATGTGCAACTCGGGCCTCATCATTCCATAGGTCCACACTTGAAAACCCATAAAATTTTACGACAGCAAGCGACGAAGACAGTGATCCGGGGAAAAAATGCATTTCCATTTTACCGGGCTTTAGTTTTTCATCTCCGAATGAAAATATATACAGAGAGTGCAACGTCGAACCTTGATGCCGACACTTGAGATCATACAGGTCTGGACAAGTTAGTCCCATGGTTAAGGATTTTTTCTTCGTTAACACCACTCTCCAAGCTATTAGAATTTTTTTTTATTGCTCCGCTATTCAGAGCATATACGATAACGCGGTGTTTATGTTGAAAAACTATAAACTTTCGGAGATCTATGGATCGGAGACCTTTTTAGGCTTCGACCGTGGACCACTTGAGCGCCGAGAGCCCATAAATTTTTTTTTTTCACTACACGCATCTTGACTGAGATGCTCTTTTATTTTTCCCGGCATTCCAATGCGATATTAGAACATTCTCGTGGGTTGGTGATATTGACCGAGATGATAGGGAAAGACGGAAAATGTCTAGAGGGGAAAACCATGCTTATTGATCTGCTGCGCTCAAAAGTGTTGGCACTTTCGATCGAGCATTCAGTTAGTGAACATCATCTCTTTTGAGAAGCCTCGTTTCATCAAATATGGAGAGCAACGCGGAGAAGTCAGAACAAATCTTGCACGACCAAGCCGCGCTCCTAAGTTCATTCGAAGATTTTGCTGTGTGGGAACAACGGTGCGTTGAGTTTATCGAAGAGTTGGAAACGCAAAGCCGCATTAAGCGCCCGCGACTATCAATTGGACTTCAACAGTCATTGATAGCCCAAATAGCGCGGCTGGAAGGGTTGAGGAATTCTGTGCGTAATCATTTTATACACACGGGTGCAGGACACGGTCATCATGGGCTAATCTGGCGAGAGATTGACACATCCTTCAATAGTCGAATATTGACCGGTTCCGTAATCAATCGCAATCACATCGAACCACGGCAATTTCTCAACGATGCTCGCGACCTAGTGCTTCAACATGTGCAAAATACTATCTGCAAACATAACAGTATTAAAGTTAATACAGTGTTTAATGGCGAATTCGCGAGTGGAGACAAACATGCCAATAAAAGTGTCAACACGCGAAACTGTGAACTATTTAACACAAGCGATTTGAATGAGTGGTACCAGCAATGCGTTATGGAGCTATTAACCAAACTCGATGAATTTCAAGAACAAGATAGTGGCTGGGCTTTGCGGAAAATACTTAACCTCACGATAAATGTGAATAAGTATAATCCGATGCGTGCTGGGTGCTCCATATCATTGCCGCGGGAAATAATAATGAAGCGGGCTGTGATTAACGTCAAATCGAACGACAATGCATGTTTCGCATGGGCAGTTGGCGCTGCTCTACACCCAGCTGAACGAAACAGTGACCGTCCGTCATCTTACCCACATTACTCAAGCGTACTGAATCTACAGGGCATTCAATTCCCGGTAACCATACACCAAATAAAAAAATTTGAGCTGCAAAACAATTTATCCATCAACGTGTATACCACCACCACCAAAAAGGACATTGTTCCAATACGCGTGACTCAAGAGAAGAAGGAGAAGCACATCAATTTGTTGTACATGCAAGATACCGAGGACAACAAGGTGGGGCATTTTACATGGATTAAGAACTTGTCGAGACTCGTAAATGCACAACTGAGCAAAAAGGAGCACAAACAATATATCTGCGATAGGTATGTAAAGTTCACATAAGTTATATTCCGTTGGCATCTACTAGATCGATTGAACGAAACAATGTTTTTTTTTTTTTGCAGGTGTTTGCATTACTTCGGATCCGAGGATAAATTGCAGTCGCACGAGGTCGATTGTGGAGCAATAAACGACTGCGCGATCCGACTACCGAATGACACCAACAAGTGGCTCCAATTCACCAACTTTAGCCGGAAAGAGCGACATCCCTTCATTGTGTATGCCGATTTGGAGTGTGTTTTAGCAAAGACTGATGAGAAGAACCAAGCAAAAGATATGTATCAACATCATGAAGTGTTTAGTATAGGATACTACGTGTGTTGTGCGTATGATCAAGCACTATCTTCATATCACTCACGTCGCAGTGTCGATTGCGTTTCGTGGTTTGTCGAAGAACTGAAAAAACTAGCATTGCGCATAAAAGAAATTTTCTGCGACAACGTCCCAATGATTTATCTGACACCGAGCGAGTGGGCCAGTTTTCGCAACGCGACCCAATGTCATATATGCAGGAAACCATTCGCGCAAGAAGATGTACGCGTTCGAGATCATTGCCATCTGACTGAACGCTATAGAGGCCCTGCCCATTCTAATTGCAATTTAAACTACAAACAGTCATTCTTCATTCCCATAGTTTTTCACAATTTATCCGGTTACGATGCACATTTTATAATCAAGGAAGTAGCCACAGCGTTCGAAGGAAAAACCGATGTGCTTCCAATCACAAAGGAGAAATACATCTCCTTCACGAAGCATGTTGAAATTACAGACGATTCAAAACATAAGATCCAATTGCGCTTCATCGATTCATACAAATTCCTCAACACCAGTCTCGACAAATTAGCCTCATTTTTGACCGAGGACAAACTCAAAATTTTACGCATGCAATTCCCAACGCTATCGACGGACAATTTCAATTTGCTGACGCGAAAAGGGGTCTTCCCTTATGAGTATATTGATGACGTGACCAAGCTAGACGACACTTGCCTACCATCACGGGACGCATTTTATAGTTCCCTGACAGATGCTACAGTATCTGAGAGTGAGTATGCACATGCTGAGAAAATTTGGGAGCGGTTCTCCATTCGAACGCTGGGTGACTATAGCGATTTATACTTGAAGACAGATGTCTTGTTATTAGCTGATATTTTCGAAAACTTTCGAAATACGTGCATCGAGAGCTATGGCCTAGATCCCGCGTATTACTACACATTGCCGGGGTATACCTGGGATGCAATGCTGAAACATTCGAATGTCAAGTTTGAATTACTAACCGACATCGACATGGTTTTATTCGTTGAGCGGGGTATACGCGGTGGTCTCAGTCAATGCTCAAACCGATATGCACACGCTAATAACAAGTACATGGAGTCGTTTGATCCATCGAAAGCATCATCATACTTGATGTATTTTGACGTCAACAATTTGTATGGATGGGCAATGTGTCAACCTTTGCCATACGGAGATTTTCGATGGGTCAACGACGTGTCCAAGTTTGATCCATCTTCCATCGCGCTAGATTCACCAACAGGCTACATCCTTGAAGTCGACTTGGAATATCCACAATCTCTACATGATGCGCACAAAGACCTGCCGTTTTGTCCAATACATGAAAAACCGCCGGGTAAGCAGGGGGAAAAGCTGTTAGCAACCGTCTGTGATAAAAAACGCTACATCATTCACTATCGAAATTTACAGCAGTGCTTACGACATGGACTTTGCCTCACGAAAATCCATAGGGTATTACAATTCACACAATCCCCATGGCTACGTTCATATATCGAGTTAAATACGCAATTTCGAACGCTGGCCAAAAACGATTTTGAAAAGAATTTATTCAAATTGATGAACAATGCGGTGTTTGGCAAAACGATGGAGAATGTGCGCAATCATGTAGATGTAAAGCTTTTAACAAAATGGGAGGGCAGGTATGGCGCAGAGGCAATGATTTCGAAGCCAAACTTCCACAGCCGAAGTGTTTTTTCGGAAAACCTTATTGCTGTAGAATTGCGCAATCTCGAGGTGAAATTCAACAAGCCGATATATGTGGGTATGTGCATCCTCGACATATCCAAAACGTGCTTGTATGGATTTCATCACGAGTATATGGTGCCTCTGTATCGGGATAAGTGTAAAATCATGTATACCGATACGGATAGTCTCATATATGACATTGAGAGCGATGATATGTACATGGACATGAAGCGCGACATTGTAAAATTCGATACGAGCGATTATCCGGTGGACAATAGGTATGGTATGCCACTTGTCAACAAGAAGGTACCCGGTCTCATGAAAGACGAATGCAATGGTGCAATTATGACCGAGTTCATTGGACTTCGATCGAAAATGTATGCGACACGTGTTGAGGGTAAGAAGGACACTAAAAAAGTCAAAGGTGTCAAGAGCAATGTTGTGGCTAGGACAATCACGTTTGACGATTATGCCCGATGCTTGAAGGAAGACATTGAAATGATGCGTAGTCAAACGTGTATTCGATCGAAGTTGCACAAGGTCTACACCATTCGTGAGACGAAAATAGCTCTAAGTCCTCATGATGATAAGCGGTATATCATACCTGGGACCTCTGAGACCCTACCATGGGGGCATTACAGCATACCGTTGTAACAAAGTATCATGCATATAAACTCGATGTAAAATTGTGTACATTTTTGTAAATACTCGATGTATAAAACTTGTGAAAATTGCGTATGTTTTTGTAAACATTAACTCGATGTAAAACTTGTTTGTTGTAAATATTTGATTTTGCAAAAATGGGCTTTTGTAAGTAAAGGAAACGGCTTTTGTAATCCATGTGTACTCATTATTTCACGCATACACTGTTCGAGAGTAGGGGGAAGAAGGGATTGGAGGGAGAGAAAACGCCTGCTGTGGCGCACCACGTTGACTGGTAGAAAGAGAGTCATAAAAGTCTATATGTTTTTGGCCTTTTTTATTGACGACTACAAATCAGATTTACTTATCCAACTATTGTGGGTATTGTCGAAACCCAGCCATTTTACAAACATTCGATGACCGCGCTTCTTTAAAATTTTTTCTATCAGATAGATATCGGGGTACTTGACACGGAGAAGCTCTTGTTCGTAGAAACCACCGGCGATGGGTTCATCTTTATGGTCCTTCAAACGATACGTCACTGGATGCGTTTTCTTCACACGAGATACCGTAAATATTTCCGTTGTCCAATTTGGCGTGTAACCCTTTTCGAAAACACTCTTAAATTTGCTGATTCTCACTTTATCGCCAGGGGTGAATTTCGGTGGTGTTTTTATTGGCGGCTGAGTCTTATTGAAAACTTGCCGCAATATTTCCTTCTCATTCTCCGCGTTGACATTTCTCGGTTTCATCTTAATGGTACGGTGTACGGAATCATTATATTCAGCTACTAGATTATCAAGAATATCGATCCACTTATAATTACCACGAAGACTAAATTGCATCCACATCTTATTTTTCAATGTACGATTGAAACGCTCGCAAATGGATGCCTTCAAGTTGCTATATGTTGAATACATGTGAATATTGTACTTTTTCATTAGGGATTTAAAGTGACAATTGTAAAATTCTTTTCCCTCGTCGACGTGCAAGTGCTGTGGTATGCGTCCCTTAACGAGTATCGACTTCATTGCGGCTGCTGCATCTTTACCACTCTTACTCAGCATTGGTGCGGCCCAGGCGAATTTTGAGAAAGTATCGATGACGGTGAGGAGGAATTTATGTTTGGTGTTTTGATGTGCGTACGATGACATATCGACGAGATCAGCTTGCCAGGTCTCATCCAAGCCACGGATGTCCACATGTCGACGCGGATAGTTTCGTCGAGCAGGCTTATGTAGCTCCAGCACGAGAGCGCTCTTTTTCTCGTTCATTTTCTAGTCCACTCAGTCGCGCATCCAGTGCAGCAATGGTCCGTGAATTACGAATCACCAAATCTTGTAGATTTTTGACATTGGCCTCGAGTGTCTTTGCAATATCTCTTATCGTAGCTTCAAGTCCATTAACCAGCAGCTGATTACTCTCGTTCATTTCTTTGCGAATGTTCTTAATGATAGTTCGGGATCTTTTGTGTAAAGTATTTAGAGTGATGGCGTCGTCTTGTCCTTCCGGATTAGCGATGTTACACAATCGTTTCTGCCCCACGTCATAATGACCATCTGCGGTGGTTTTAAACCCAATCCCAGGTCGGCCTGGAGGACCTTGCTTACTGAGGAGTACACTCTGACGCAATTGGCGTCCAAACACATCGACACTCATGATGAGAATGCATAAATTTTCCGACGCCGAGTTAATAAATTATTTCAGCTTCACGCAATTCCTCGATAATCGATATAATTTCATTCGCATGGGCCGAATTTCCGGCTGCTTGTGATGCCAGAAGTAGACGAAGACGGTCTACCAGCTCATTGGGATTGTCCCAATATACATAGTCCAATTGAGCGTTTTTTCTAGCCAGCTTATACGTTGGCATACCCTTTCCCACGTGGTGATCGGCTATACTTGCAATATAAGTGTTGAATTTGTGACAGGTATTACGTCGTATGGCCGCACTAGGCTTATAAAATTTTTTGTGAGCATTCGTCGCAATGACAATTTTTTCATAGTTTTTCAAATCGTCTGGTGTGAGAGTTTCGATATTGGGCACTTTTTTAAATAGCAGCTCAGTTAATCCAACAGTTTTCGCATAATTCACATCTCCCACACGAATATGTTGAGAGTCGAAATTTATCGGAGAATCACCAATCATTAATCGGTTGTTTGAGAGATTCCGCACACCATATGATACATCCAGGCTTGCTTTTCTATTTGTTCGTAACAGCAGGAGATATTCGGTGATTAAGTCATCGACATTTTGTGACTCATCATCATCATCATCCTCGTATATCAATTTGAAAGAATCTTGTGTTTCACTCTTGAAGGAATCGTGCGTCTCGTTCTTCAATTCATGTTTCACACTATTTATCGCATCTCCTTCTTTATCGTCGGCTTTTTCATCCTTGATTTCCTCCTTCGCCGGCTCACCGTTTTTGTATGACACCAATTTCTCCAATGGTCTGACTATAGGCTTAAAGACATCTCGCATTCTCTGCTCATCACTCTCTTTGCCAATTTTCATCATTCGATGCTTTCGTCTGATTGCATCGCTCGCCTTGGCAATTCACGCAATACATTTTTTTCTCTCAACAGTTGTTCGCTCTTCATGTTGTCACTGTCGACGCGTGCACAATACTGCCTCTTGAACCACCAGCGACGATTCATTTATCAATGGTGAGAAAATCATCAAAACCTTGTCTATATCGACCCTCGTTCATATTGCTATCTTTGTCGATCGTGATAAATGCATACTTGTCGGAATTCCAGCATTTCATGCACATGTTTTTGAAGCATGTATAAGTCATATCCGTATTAACGTGATCGTTGTACACATGTTTGAGATTCATATCATCCTGCTTGAAAAGCACCACGAAATTTGCATTATCTCTCACGAGATGTTTGGGGATACGGGTGTACGTCTGACAAAGATAAAAACTGTCTACAATCTCATGTCTTCCCATGGAAAAGAATGCTCTAACATTATCCTGCTTTTCGCACGCAATATCATCAAAGATGAATATAGAGTGGGGACGTGCATCACTTGGTGCAATCACTTGTTCATGCTCATTGAATGGATTATATGTAACTCCATGCACAGGTTCAAGTAATTGTTCGAGCAACTTGTACTTTGGTTGCTTCAGCGACTTGGAATACAAATAAATGTTCTCAAATCTCAAGCCATTGGGATGGATGATGAGAGTGAGCAAAGCATTGGTTTTTCCACAATTTGATGGACCACAAAACACCGCACGTATGCTATCCGGCAATAACTGTCCATGACGCTTTTGTCTTTTCTCCCGGCCATCTTCGACAAATTCATCGAAATTTATCACGGGAAGGCTACCTCCGTGAGTTTGCTTCTTGGATGCCATCTCGCACAGGACTAACGGAAAAATCATATAAATAGCATTTTTATACGGATTCGCCGTCAGTCGAGTATTGTCTTTAGACATGATCGTTCATGGCGGTAAAGGTGTCGTCAATCGCCTAATCAACAATCTACCCGTTGAATTGCATCTGCCTGGTTATCAATATTGCGGACCAGGCACAAAGTTGGCCAAGCGTCTTGCTCGTGGTGATCCGGGCATTAATCCATTGGATGCAGCTTGCAAACAACACGATATTGCATATTCGAAAAATCCGGATAATCTTGAAGCGAGACATTTGGCGGATAAAGTGTTGGCTGAACAGGCTTGGCAACGAGTTAGTGCGCGAGACGCTAGTATCGGTGAAAAAGCCAGTGCTTGGGGCGTGGCAAATATTATGAAGACAAAGAGAAAATTTGGTATGGGGATAAAGGCCCGCAAGGGTGGCGTTTGTTTGAAAAAAATAATTGGCGCTGCGAAGAAGACAATGATTCAAAGTGATGATCCACATAAGATTATTAAATCAGCTCTAAAGGGTGCTCGTGCAGCTGTAAAGATGCAAGGTGGTAAAGTACGCACACCTCGAGTTCTACCTGTACCCCATAAAATTGGTGGTTTATTACCGTTCCTCGTGCCCATTTTTGCGGGTCTTAGCGCTGCGGGTGCTTTGTCAGGTGGTGCGGCGAGCATAGCTAAAGCGGTAAATGCTGCTCAAGCAGCTAAACGTGAATTGGATGAAAGTAAGCGCCATAATCGAACAATTGAAGCGATCGCATTGGGTAAGGGCTTACATCTGAAACCATATAAGCAGGGATTGGGTCTTCATATTAAGCCAAAAAACTAGAAGTTACGCTACCTCACCGACCTCTCACCGACATCGATCTTCTCAAATATGCGAAAATCCTAAAAATTCCACATTTTCGTGGAGTTTACATGCGCGATACATTGCCAGCGAGCGGGCCCCTCAAATATGAAGCGGCAATTGTCAATTTGGATGAAAATGTTGGTCCTGGAACACACTGGGTCGCTTACAAAAAGACTGGATGGAAAGTCCTGTACTTTGATAGTTTCGGCAACCTTCCACCACCATCCGAACTCATGAGATATTTTCGTGTTGGTAGCGTAAATTATAATTATACTGGATATCAGGAGTATGATACGATTGAATGTGGACATTTGTGTCTCAAATTTCTTTGTCGGCAATTACAGCACAAAGACAAATATACACTATATATAGGGGGGAAATGACGTGGAGAATTCAGTTGTTAATTTACCAGCATCATGGATGAAAGTTTAACATTGACCATCTCTGGCTCATCATCCATACTCGAGGTGCAATACTTTCCCCCCATCGAACTCTCGCCACACAAAAATTATACTCTCGGTCTCGTGGAATTGTTGACTTTCAACTCTATTCCCAATATCGACGATGGTCACGATAAACTCTACGTGGGAGAAGAGGTGTTGACGATACCTACGGGTAGTTATGAAATAGAGGATATCGAGACGTTTGTACAAGCAGAGCTCTCGCGTAAAAACATCAGCATCAGCATTAAACCCAATAATAATACGCTACGCAGTGAGATCGAGTGTGATCATGATGTAAATTTTGAGCCGACAGATTCTATTGGACATCTACTAGGCTTCACCGCACGCAAATTGGAAGCCAATAAAAGACATGAATCTGACCTTCCTGTAGCCATTCTCAAAGTGAATGCCCTACGCGTTGAGTGCAACATTACCGCTGGTGCCTATATTAACGGACAAAAAGTACACACAATTCATGAATTCTTTCCATCTGTGCCACCGGGCTATAAGATCATTGAAGTTCCCTCACATGTAATTTATCTGCCGATTACAAGTCGAACGATTGATACGATACAGCTTCGCATAGTGGATCAAGACGGTGATTTGGTAAATTTCCGCGGTGAAGTAATCACCATACGCCTGCATATAAAGTCGTGATGGGTATAGTCTTCAATAGATCTTCCAATAACAATAAACAACCATGGATAAAAACGATCAGTCGTCGGCCAGCGCCCAAAGTGCTAACACCTCAAAACGTGCTACTCTTGAAGAGTTTGGGTCTCAAAGTGCGTGGCGAAAGCGTGTAAAAAATTATTTAGTCTGTGCTCTGTGCATCTGCTGCGTGAAATGGAAGAAGAAATCGTAGACATTCAGACACCCGTGGTCTTTGATGAATCCATCATCCATTGCGAGATTCACGCTCATCAGCCATATGCATCTTCAACCTTCAATAACAGCGATGAAATCCGTATTGCCATCCAACATCAAGACCTCTCCATCCTGCCAAGCAAGAGTTCCCTACACATATGTGGGAAATTATCCAAGCGTGATGGGATGCCAACCGCTGCTACAAGTCTCGTCAACAATGCCATTTGTCATTTGTTTGAGGAAGTGCGATATGAATTGAATGCCATAGAAATCGATCGTAATAAGAATGTTGGCATTACGAGTGTAATTAAGGGATATTCGTCTCTCTCACCGGCCAAAAGTTCTATGCTCGAGAACACTGGATGGCTCGATGTCGAAGAGACCAAGCAGATTGTAGATGTATCGGGAAACTTTGATGTGTGTATACCGCTCAGCATGCTCCTCGGCTTTGCCGAAGATTATCGTAAAATTGTCGTAAATGCCAAGCACGAGTTGATTCTCACGAGATCAAAGACCGATGATAATGCCATTGTACAAACGGCCGCCGAAGACTACAAACTCGTATTGCATAAAATAGAATGGCTCGTACCGTATGTAACAGTCTCGGATCAGCGAAAAATTCAGCTGTTAAAGTTTCTCGCCAAAGATGCACCAATCTCCATGAGTTTCCGAACATGGGAACTGTATGAATATCCATTGCTGCCTGCCACCTCTAAGCACGTGTGGTCTGTGAAAACTTCGAATCAACTGGAGAAGCCACGTTATGTCATACTCGCCATGCAGACGGGACGGAAAAATAAGAAACAACAAAATGCCAGCCACTTTGATCATTGTAACCTGAGCGATGTCAAACTTTACCTCAACTCACAATGCTATCCATATGGAAATTTGAATTTGAACATTGACCAAAATCAATATGCTCTACTCTACGAGATGTACGCAAACTTTCAACCGACCTATTACAACAAAGAGGCTGAACCATGGCTGAGCAGGATTGAATTTTTAGAAAAAGCCCCCCTCGTTGTCATTGACTGCTCAAAACAAAACGATTCTCTCAAGTCCGGCCCTGTTGACGTGCGTCTTGAGTTCGAATTGAAAAATAATATTCCGCCACAAACTTCAGCTTACTGCATGATCCTCCATGATCGCATTGTCGAGTACAATCCAATCAGCGGTGGGGTTAAAAAATTGGTATAAAATCATGCTGATGATTCGCACCCGCATCAGTCAACATGGAGCTTATCGTCGATGTACAGGGCTTCAAGAGACCCACGAACAAATTTGTCCTGAAGGAGATGTCCATCATCAAACTCCACGACAAGGATGCTGAACCGCTGACGCTCACCTTCGACGCACCATTTGCATGGGACTCTCTACCGGCCAAGTACAAAATGACAAACAAGTGGTTGGAACGCAATTTCCATGGAATACGATGGGAACACAGCGGCATACCGTACGAGGCAGCTAGAACGACAATTCGAGGAATCTTGCAAGGAGCTCCTACCATCTATGCCAAGGGATTCGAGAAGTGCTCATGGCTATCGAGATTCACGGATTCAGCAACAAAAGTCATCGATCTGGAGACTCTGGACTGTCCATCGCTGCAGAAGTTGCCGAAAATCACGAAATCCAAATGCCCGCATCATTCCTCCAACACGAAATACAATTGCGCCCATGCAAATGTAAAATCACTGAAAAGCTGGTTGAGTGTATACGAAGCGTTGTGTGAGCGAGGGTTTTTTTTTTTAAATGAATAAGAACATTTTGAACACATATCGTTCTCTCCATTTATTTCCACTATCTATGGCGAATACAGTTTGACGACATTTTTCTTTTTTTTTTTTTTTTACATTATATTCGATGAAAAAGTTTTTTTTTTTTGTACATTTTTACATAGCACTAAGCGTTGAAAACTCTATCATGATGACTGTGATGCAAACAGTCTTTGCACTCTACGATGGTGACGATGCCAGCTGCCGCTGAACTCGTTGTTTCCACCGGGCTTTCACGAGCGTTCTTTTCCACCATACTCAGACTCGAGCGTCGAAAACTCTACGATGGTGATGATGATGACTGTGATGCAAACAGTCCTTGCACTCTACGATGGTGATGATGATGCTGGCTGCTGTTGAACTCGTTGTTTCCGCCAAGCCTTCACGAGCATTCTTTTCCACCATACTCAGACTCGACGGAACTCGACGCTGTTGTATTTTCCACCAATGTACTTCATGTAGAGTTGACCATTGCGTGCCAGTTGCAGCATACTCTCGAACATTTTCACATCTTGATCGAAGGCCTTTACCAGCCGCGCTGGCAAGAAGACGGCAAACTCATTTGCAACGTCCACGATGTAGCGTTTTCCAAACTTGGTCTGTACAGCTCTCATGTCCGTGATTTGATGATCCGTATCGACGTGGAGTTCTGACAGCTTCTTCGTTGGGAGGAATTCCGCCATCAGGCTGACTTTGTTGATATTTGAGAGATCCATTTTCACTCTTTTTCAAAGTTCTTTTCGGAGAAGTTGATGGTGCGGTGGAATAGTGCAGTCTGAGCTTGGTCCATGAAATCATAAGCTCCCTCGTAGCCCCTCCACTCAGATTTTACAAACTTCTCCCCACTTATCCAATCATAGGCGCGTTTAACAGGTTCAAACACGTTCGAAGAACCCCGCACGTAGAGCATTTCCCCCCTCGCAACACTTTCCACAGTCCCGACGTTGGGGTGGGGGACCGTCAATGTGATCCTTCATCTGTGGCGTATTATAATGCTCCATGCATGGAAGATACGATATCACTTCACTATCGTTCCGATGATGCTCCGGCAAACGATCCCACAGTAAACCAATAAAGTTACCCCAATACTTTAGGAGCAAGACCTTTGGAACTTGTTCGAGCTCGTTTTTGGTCAAGTCCAGGGGGTGCTTGGCCGGATGCACTGCGTACATACTCGCACATCTGAACATCTTGACGTAATGTTGTGGAATGAAACCTCGACGGGTTGAAACTTATTTTGGAATAACGCCGCAGCTGCATGCAATAAATAAAGCATTTTATGGGCTTTGAAGGGCCACCCTTCATATGGGAACTATCGTTATCTCACTCCCGAGAATTTTCCTAGCCATAGATGGGAGTTCCCCACCCCCCACATACACACGCACGCATACACACACACACACACACACACACACACACACACACACACACACACACACACACACACACACACACACACACACACACACACACACACACACACACACACACACACACACACACACACACACACACACACACACACACACACACACACACACACACACACACACACACACACACACACACACACACACACACACACACACATGCACACATTTGGCTAAGTTTTATATATATATATATATACTCCTGTGAATAGTCTAGACAAAAATGCTCCGCTTACATCTATAATGTTGATAATAAATTATCAGATTTTATGGGCTTTCAAGGAAACGCAACTCTATGATGCCCCCTCCCCCACGGAGTCGACATCGGCTTCCCCCTCTCGCCCACGGGTCCAGCTATCGCCTGGAAGACATCGTCACCAAAAACTAGTCTCCTCACTCTCTAACACCCCCCTCCCCCTCCACCACAACCCAGCACTCGGCTGCCGCATGCAGGATTCCCCCCCCCCCCCCGCCCCTCGCCGCTGACATGCATACCCCGGAAAAACTAGCCTCCCCACTCTCGACCCCACCCCCCTCTCCGCCGGAACCCCGCACTCGGCTGCCGCATGCAGGATCCCCCCCCCCCCGCCGCCATGCATACCCCGGCTTCCCCGCGCTCGACTCCCCCGCCCCGCTCCCCCCTGAGATCCCTGAGTTAGAACCGGCCTAGCTCTACTACTCACCTTGTCACATACGTTTTTTTCAAAGTTCACCCCTCCCCCTAAGGCTGGCTTCCGGACCGCGAAAATCATACAAATTGTTCCCAGGCTTCTTTTTCGTAGTCCTCAATGCGAATATCGAAAAACAAAGTGTGCAATCGACGCACCTCGTCAGATACGTTTTTGTTAAAGTTCACCCCTCCCCCTAAGCTGGCTTCCGGAACGCGAAAATCATACAAATTGTTTCCAGGCTTCTTTTGAGAGGTCCTCAATGCGAATATCGAAAAACAAAGTGTGCAATCGACGCACCTCGGCAGATACGATTTTTTTCAAAGTTCGCCCCTCCCCCTGCGGGTGGCATCCGGAACGCGAAAATCATACAAATTGTCCCCAGGCTTCTTTTTCGTTGTCCTCCATGCGAATATCGAAAATCAAAGTGTGCATTCGACGCACCTCGTCAGATACGTTTTTTTTTCAACGTTCACCCCCCCCCCCCCCCCTAAGGCTGGCTTCCGGAACGCGAAAATCATACAAATTGTTTCCAGGATTCTTTTGAGAGGTCCTCAATGCGAATATCGAAAAACAAAGTGTGCAATCGACGCACCTCGGCAGATACGATTTTATTCAAAGTTCACCCCTCCCCCTAAGGGTGGCTTCGAGATCGCGAAAATCATACAAATTATTCCCAGGCTTCTTTTTCGCTGTCCTCAATGCGAATATCGAAAAACAAAGTGTGCAATCGACGCACCTCGGCAGATACGATTTTTTCCAAAATTCGCCCCCCCATAAGGGTGGCTTCCGGAGCGCGAAAATCATACAAATTGTTTCCAGGCTTCTTTTGAGAGGTCCTCAATGCGAATATCGAAAAACAAAGTGTGCAATCGACGCACCTCGGCAGATACGATTTTTTTCAAAGTTCACCCCTCCCCCTGAGGGTGGCTTCCAGACCGCGAAAATCATACAAATTGTTCCCAGGCTTATTTTTCGTTGTCCTCAATGCGAATATCGAAAAACAAAGTGCGCAATCGACGCACCTCGTCAGATACGTTATTTCAAAGTTCACCCCTCCCCCTAAGGCTGGCTTCCGGAACGCGAAAATCATACAAATTGTTTCCAGGCTTCTTTTGAGAGGTCCTCAATGCGAATATCGAAAAACAAAGTGTGCAATCGACGCACCTCGGCAGATACGATTTTTTTCAAAGTTCACCCCTCCCCCTAAGGGCGGCTTCCGGAACGCGAAAATCATACAAATTGTTCCCAGGCATCTTTTTCGTCGTCCTCAATGCGAATATCGGAAAACAAAGTGTGCAATCGACGCACCTCGTCAGATACGTTTTTTTTTCAAGGTTCACCCCTCCCCCTAAGGCTGGCTTCCGGAACGCGAAAATCATACAAATTGTTTTCAGGCGTCTTTTGAGAGGTCCTCAATGCGAATATTGAGAAACGAAGTGTGCAATCGACGCACCTCGGCAGATACGATTTTCTCCAAAATTCACCCCCTCCATAATGGTGGCTTCCGGAACGCGAAAATCATACAAATTGTTCCCAGGCTTCTATTTCGTTGTCCTCAATGCGAATATCGAAAAACAAAGTGTGCAATCGACGCACCTCGGCAGATACGATGTTTTCCAAAATTCACTCCCCCATAAGGGTGGCTTCCGGAACTCGAAAATCATACAAATTGTTCCCAGGCTTCTTTTTAGAGGTCCTCAATGCGAATATCGAAAAACAAAGTGTGCAATCGACGCACCTCGGAAGATACGATTTTTTCATAGTTCACCCCTCCCCTTAAGGGTGGCTTCCGGAACGCGAAAATCATACAAATTGTTCCCAGGCTTCTTTTTCGTTGTTCTCAATGCGAATATCGAAAAACAAAGTGTGCAATCGACGCACCTCGTCAGATACGTTTTTTTAAAAGTTCACCCCTCCCCCTAAGGCTGGCTTCCGGAACGCGAAAATCAAACAAATTGTTTCCAGGCTTCTTTTGAGAGGTCCTCAATGCGAATATCGAAAAACAAAGTGTGCAATCGACGCACCTCGGCAGATACGATTTTCTTCAAAGTTCACCCCTCCCCCTGAGGGTGGCTTCCGGACCGCGAAAATCATACAAGTTGTTCCCAGGCTTCTTTTTCGTTGTCCTCAATGCGAATATCGAAAAACAAAGTGTGCAATCGACGCCCCTCGTCAGATACGTTTCTTTCAAAGTTCACCCCTCCCCCTAAGGCTGGCTTCCGGAACGCAAAAATCATACAAATTGTTTCCAGGCTTCTTTTGAGAGGTCCTCAATGCGAATATCGCAAAACAAAGTGTGCAATCGACTCACCTCGGCAGATACGATTTTTTCCAAAATTCACCCCCCCCCCCTAAGGGTGGCTTCTGGACCGCGAAAATCATACAAATTGTTCCCAGGCTTCTTTTTCGTTGTCCTCAATGCGAATATCGAAAAACAAAGTGTGCAATCGACGCACCTCGTCAGATACGATTTTTTTCAAAGTTCACGCCTCCCCCTAAGGGTGGCTTCCGGAACGCGAAAATCATACAAATTGTCCCCAGGCTTCTTTTTCGTTGTCCTCCATACGAATATCGAAAAACAAAGTGTGCAATCGACGCACCTCGTCAGATACGTTTTTTTTTAACGTTCACCCCCCCCCCCCCCCTAAGGCTGGCTTCCGGAACGCGGAAATCATACAAATTGTTTCCAGGATTCTTTTGAGAGGTCCTCAATGCGAATATCGAAAAACAAAGTGTGCAATCGACGCACCTCGGCAGATACGATTTTTTCCAAAATTCGGCCCCCCCCCCCCCATACGGGTGCCTCGCGGAACTCGAAAATCATAAAAATTGTTCCCAGGCTTCTTTGTAGAGGTCCTCAATGCGAATATCGAAAAACAAAGTGTGCAATCGACGCACCTCGTCAGATACGTTTTTTTTAAACGTTCACCCCCCCCTAAGGCTGGCTTTCGGAACGCGAAAATCATACAAATTGTTCCCAGGCTTCTTTTTAGAGGTCCTCAATGCGAATATCGAAAAACAACGTGTGCAATCGACCCTCCTCGGCAGATACGATTTTTTTCTAAATTCACCCCTCCCCCTAAGGCTGGCTTCCGGAAGGCGAAAATCATACAAATTGTTTCCAGGCTTCTTCTAAGAGGTCCTGAATGCGGATATCGAAAAACAAAGTGTGCAATCGACGCACCTCGGCAGAAACGATTTTTTTCAAAGTTAACCCCGCCCCCCAAAGGGTTGCTTCCGGAACGCAAAAATCATACAAATTGTTCCCAGGCTTCGTTTTCATTGTCCTCAATGCGAATATCGAAAAACAAAGTGTGCAATCGACGCACCTCGTCAGATACGTTTTTTTCAAAGTTCACCCCTCCCCCTAAGGCTGGCTTCCGGGACGCGAAAATCATACAAATTGTTCCCAGGCTTCTTTTTCGTTGTCCTCAATGCGAATATCGAAAAACAAAGTGGGCAATCGACGCACCTTGTCAGATACGTTTTTTTCAAAGTTCACCCCTCCCCCTAAGGCTGGCTTCCGGAACGCGAAAATCATACAAATTGTTCCCAGGCTTCTTTTTCGTTGTCCTCAATGCGAATATCGCAAAACAAAGTGTGCAATCGACGCACCTCGTCAGATACGTTTTTTTCAAAGTTCACCCCTCCCCCTAAGGCTGGCTTCCGGAACGCGAAAATCATACAACTTGTTTTCAGGCTTCTTTTGAGAGGTCCTCAATGCGAAAATAGAAAAACAAAGTGTGCAATCGACGCACCTCGGCAGATACGATTTTTTTCAAAGTTCACCCCCCCCCTGAGGGTGGCTTCCGGACCGCGGAAATCATACAAATTGTTCCCAGGCTTCTTTTTCGTTGTCCTCAATGCGAATATCGAAAAACAAAGAGTGCAATCGACGCACCTCGGCAGATACGATTTTTTCCAAAATTCACCCCCCCCCATAAGGGTGGCTTCCGGAACTCGAAAATCATACAAATTGTTCCCAGGCTTCTTTTTAGAGGTCCTCAATGCGAATATCGAAAAACAAAGTGTGCAATCGACGCACCTCGGCAGATACGATTTTTTTCATACTTCACCCCACCCCCTAAGGGTGGCTTCCGGAACGCGAAAATCATACAAATTGTTGCCAGGCTTCTTTTTCGTTGTCCTCAATGCGAATATCGAAAAACAAAGTGTGCAATCGACGCACCTCGTCAGATACGTTTTTTTCAAAGTTCACCCCTCCCCCTAAGGCTGGCTTCCGGAACGCGAAAATCATACAAATTGTTTCCAGGCTTCTCTTGAGAGGTCCTCAATGCGAATATCGAAAAACAAAGTGTGCAATCGACACACCTCGGCAGATACGATTTTTTCCAAAATTCACCCCCCCCTAAGGGTGGCTTCCGGACCGCGAAAATCATACAAATTGTTCCCAGGCTTCTTTTTCGTTGTCCTCAATGCGAATATCGAAAAACAAAGTGTGCAATCGACGCACCTCGTCAGATACTTTTTTTTTAACGTTCACCTCCCCCCCCCTAAGGCTGGCTTCCGGAACGCGGAAATCATACGAATTGTTTCCAGGATTCTTTTAAGAGGTCCTCAATGCGAATATCGAAAAACAAAGTGTGCAATCGACGCACCTCGGCAGATACGATTTTTTCCAAAATTCGGCCCCCAACCCCCATACGGGTGGCTCACGGAACTCGAAAATCATACAAATTGTTCCCAGGCTTCTTTGTAGAGGTCCTCAATGCGAATATCGAAATACAAAGTGTGCAATCGACGCACCTCGGCAGATTCGATTTTTTCCAAAATTCACCCCCCCATAAGGGTGGCTTCCGGACCGCGAAAATCATACAAATTGTTCCCACGCTTCTTTATCGTTGTCCTCACCGCGAATATCGAAAAACCAAGTGTGCAATCGACGCACCTAGTCAGATACGTTTTTTTTAAACGTTCACCCCCACCGCCCTAAGGCTGGCTTCCGGAACGCGAAAATCATACAAATTGTTCCCAGGCTTCTTTTTAGAGGTCCTCAATGCGAATATCGAAAAACAACGTGTGCAATCGACGCTCCTCGGCAGATACGATTTTTTTCTAAATTCACCCCTCCCCCTAAGGCTGGCTTCCGGAAGGCGAAAATCATACAAATTGTTTCCAGGCTTCTTCTAAGAGGTCCTGAATGCGGATATCGAAAAACAAAGTGTGCAATCGACGCACCTCGGCAGATACGATTTTTTCCAAAATTCACCCTCCCATAAGGGTGGCTTCCGGAACTCGAAAATCATACAAATTGTTCCCAGGCTGCTTTTTCGTTGTCCTCAATGCGAATATCGAAAAACAAAGTGTGCAATCGACGCACCTCGGCAGATACGATTTTTTCCAAAATTCGGCCCCCCCCCCCCCCCCATAAGGGTGGCTTCCGGAACGCGAAAATCATACAAATTGTTCCCAGGCTTCTTTTTCGTTGTTCTCAATGCGAATATCGAAAAACAAAGTGTGCAATCGACGCACCTCGTCATATACGATTTTTTCAAAGTTCACCCCTCCCCCTAAGGCTGGCTTCCGGAACGCGAAAATCATAGAAATTGTTTCCCGGCTTCTTTTGAGAGGTCCTCAATGCGAATATCGAAGAACAACGTGTGCAATCGACGCACCTCGGCAGATACGATTTTTTTCAAAGTTCACCCCTCCCCCTAAGGGTGGCTTCCGGAACGCGAAAATCGTACAAATTGTTCCCAGGCTTCGTTTTCGTTGTCCTCAATGCGAATATCGAAAAACAAAGTGTGCGATCGACGCACCTCGTCAGATACGTTTTTTTCAAAGTTCATCCCTCTCCCTAAGGCTGGCTTCCGGAACGCGAAAATCATACAAATTGTTCCCAGGCTTCTTTTTCGTTGTCCTCAATGCGAATATCGAAAAACAAAGTGTGCAATCGACGCACCTCGTCACATACGTTTTTTTCACAGTTCACCCCTCCCCCTAAGGCTGGCTTCCGGACCGCGAAAATCATACAAATTGTTCCCAGGCTTCTTTTTCGTGGTCCTCAATGCGAATATCGAAAAACAAAGTGTGCATTCGACGCACCTCGTCAGATACGTTTTTTTTTCAACGTTCACCCCCCCCCCCCTAAGGCTGGCTTCCGGAACGCGAAAATCATACAAATTGTTTCCAGGCTTCTTTTGAGAGGTCCTCAATGCGAATATCGAAAAACAAAGTGTGCAATCGGCGCACCTCGGCAGATACGATTTTATTCAAAGTTCACCCCTCCCCCTAAGGGTGGCTTCGGGATCGCGAAAATCATACAAATTATTCCCAGGCTTCTTTTTCGCTGTCCTCAATGCGAATATCGAAAAACAAAGTGTGCAATCGACGCACCTCGGCAGATACGATTTTTTCCAAAATTCACCCCTCCCCCTGATGGTGGCTTCCAGACCGCGAAAATCATACAAATTGTTTCCAGGCTTCTTTTGAGAGGTCCTCAATGCGAATATCGAAAAACAAAGTGTGCAATCGACGCACCTCGGCAGATACGATTTTTTTCAAAGTTCACCCCTCCCCCTAAGGGCGGCTTCCGGAACGCGAAAATCATACAAATTGTTCCCAGGCATCTTTTTCGTCGTCCTCAATGCGAATATCGGAAAACAAAGTGTGCAATCGACGCACCTCGTCAGATACGTTTTTTTTTCAAGGTTCACCCCTCCCCCTAAGGCTGGCTTCCGGAACGCGAAAATCATACAAATTGTTTTCAGGCGTCTTTTGAGAGGTCCTCAATGCGAATATTGAGAAACGAAGTGTGCAATCGACGCACCTCGGCAGATACGATTTTTTCCAAAATTCACCCCCCCCCATAATGGTGGCTTCCGGAACGCGAAAATCATACAAATTGTTCCCAGGCTTCTATTTCGTTGTCCTCAATGCGAATATCGAAAAACAAAGTGTGCAATCGACGCACATCGGCAGATACGATTTTTTCCAAAATTCGGCCCCCCCTCCATACGGGTGCCTCGCGGAACTCGAAAATCATAAAAATTGTTCCCAGGCTTCTTTTTAGAGGTCCTCAATGCGAATATCGAAAAACAAAGTGTGCAATCGACGCACCTCGTCAGATACGTTTTTTTTAAACGTTCATCCCCCCCTAAGGCTGGCTTCCGGAACGCGAAAATCATACAAATTGTTCCCAGGCTTCTTTTTAGAGGTCCTCAATGCGAATATCGAAAAACAACGTGTGCAATCGACGCTCCTCGGCAGATACGATTTTTTTCTAAATTCACCCCTCTCCCTAAGGCTGGCTTCCGGAAGGCGAAAATCATACAAATTGTTCCCAGGCTTCTTCTAAGAGGTCCTGAATGCGGATATCGAAAAACAAAGTGTGCAATCGACGCACCTCGGCAGATACGATTTTTTCCAAAATTCACCCTCCCATAAGGGTGGCTTCCGGAACTCGAAAATCATACAAATTGTTCCCAGGCTGCTTTTTCGTTGTCCTCAATGCGAATATCGAAAAACAAAGTGTGCAATCGACGCACCTCGGCAGATACGATTTTTTCCAAAATTCGGCCCCCCCCCCCCCCCATAAGGGTGGCTTCCGGAACGCGAAAATCATACAAATTGTTCCCAGGCTTCTTTTTCGTTGTTCTCAATGCGAATATCGAAAAACAAAGTGTGCAATCGACGCACCTCGTCATATACGATTTTTTCAAAGTTCACCCCTCCCCCTAAGGCTGGCTTCCGGAACGCGAAAATCATAGAAATTGTTTCCCGGCTTCTTTTGAGAGGTCCTCAATGCGAATATCGAAGAACAACGTGTGCAATCGACGCACCTCGGCAGATACGATTTTTTTCAAAGTTCACCCCTCCCCCTAAGGGTGGCTTCCGGAACGCGAAAATCGTACAAATTGTTCCCAGGCTTCGTTTTCGTTGTCCTCAATGCGAATATCGAAAAACAAAGTGTGCGATCGACGCACCTCGTCAGATACGTTTTTTTCAAAGGTCATCCCTCTCCCTAAGGCTGGCTTCCGGAACGCGAAAATCATACAAATTGTTCCCAGGCTTCTTTTTCGTTGTCCTCAATGCGAATATCGAAAAACAAAGTGTGCAATCGACGCACCTCGTCACATACGTTTTTTTCACAGTTCACCCCTCCCCCTAAGGCTGGCTTCCGGACCGCGAAAATCATACAAATTGTTCCCAGGCTTCTTTTTCGTGGTCCTCAATGCGAATATCGAAAAACAAAGTGTGCATTCGACGCACCTCGTCAGATACGTTTTTTTTTCAACGTTCACCCCCCCCCCCCCTAAGGCTGGCTTCCGGAACGCGAAAATCATACAAATTGTTTCCAGGCTTCTTTTGAGAGGTCCTCAATGCGAATATCGAAAAACAAAGTGTGCAATCGGCGCACCTCGGCAGATACGATTTTATTCAAAGTTCACCCCTCCCCCTAAGGGTGGCTTCGGGATCGCGAAAATCATACAAATTATTCCCAGGCTTCTTTTTCGCTGTCCTCAATGCGAATATCGAAAAACAAAGTGTGCAATCGACGCACCTCGGCAGATACGATTTTTTCCAAAATTCACCCCTCCCCCTGATGGTGGCTTCCAGACCGCGAAAATCATACAAATTGTTTCCAGGCTTCTTTTGAGAGGTCCTCAATGCGAATATCGAAAAACAAAGTGTGCAATCGACGCACCTCGGCAGATACGATTTTTTTCAAAGTTCACCCCTCCCCCTAAGGGCGGCTTCCGGAACGCGAAAATCATACAAATTGTTCCCAGGCAACTTTTTCGTCGTCCTCAATGCGAATATCGGAAAACATAGTGTGCAATCGACGCACCTCGTCAGATACGTTTTTTTTTCAAGGTTCACCCCTCCCCCTAAGGCTGGCTTCCGGAACGCGAAAATCATACAAATTGTTTTCAGGCGTCTTTTGAGAGGTCCTCAATGCGAATATTGAGAAACGAAGTGTGCAATCGACGCACCTCGGCAGATACGATTTTTTCCAAAATTCACCCCCCCCCATAATGGTGGCTTCCGGAACGCGAAAATCATACAAATTGTTCCCAGGCTTCTATTTCGTTGTCCTCAATGCGAATATCGAAAAACAAAGTGTGCAATCGACGCACCTCGGCAGATACGATTTTTTCCAAAATTCGGCCCCCCCTCCATACGGGTGCCTCGCGGAACTCGAAAATCATAAAAATTGTTCCCAGGCTTCTTTTTAGAGGTCCTCAATGCGAATATCGAAAAACAAAGTGTGCAATCGACGCACCTCGTCAGATACGTTTTTTTTAAACGTTCATCCCCCCCTAAGGCTGGCTTCCGGAACGCGAAAATCATACAAATTGTTCCCAGGCTTCTTTTTAGAGGTCCTCAATGCGAATATCGAAAAACAACGTGTGCAATCGACGCTCCTCGGCAGATACGATTTTTTTCTAAATTCACCCCTCTCCCTAAGGCTGGCTTCCGGAAGGCGAAAATCATACAAATTGTTCCCAGGCTTCTTCTAAGAGGTCCTGAATGCGGATATCGAAAAACAAAGTGTGCAATCGACGCACCTCGGCAGAAACGATTTTTTTCAAAGTTGACCCCGCCCCCCAAAGGGTTGCTTCCGGAACGCGAAAATCATACAAATTGTTCCCAGGCTTCTTTTTCGTAGTCCTCAATGCGAATATCGAAAAACAAAGTGGGCAATCGACGCACCTCGTCAGATACGTTTTTGTTAAAGTTCACCCCTCCCCCTAAGCTGGCTTCCGGAACGCGAAAATCATACAAATTGTTTCCAGGCTTCATTTGAGAGGTCCTCAATGCGAATATCGAAAAACAAAGTGCGCAATCGACGCACCTCGTCAGATACGTTTTTTTCAAAGTTCACCCCTCCCCCTAAGGCTGGCTTCCGGAACGCGAAAATCATACAAATTGTTCCCAGGCTTCTTTTTCGTTGTCCTCAATGCGAATATCGAAAAACAAAGTGTGCAATCGACGCACCTCGTCACATACGTTTTTTTCACAGTTCACCCCTCCCCCTAAGGCTGGCTTCCGGACCGCGAAAATCATACAAATTGTTCCCAGGCTTCTTTTTCGTGGTCCTCAATGCGAATATCGAAAAACAAAGTGTGCATTCGACGCACCTCGTCAGATACGTTTTTTTTTTCAACGTTCACCCCCCCCCCCCCTAAGGCTGGCTTCCGGAACGCGAAAATCATACAAATTGTTTCCAGGCTTCTTTTGAGAGGTCCTCAATGCGAATATCGAAAAACAAAGTGTGCAATCGGCGCACCTCGGCAGATACGATTTTATTCAAAGTTCACCCCTCCCCCTAAGGGTGGCTTCGGGATCGCGAAAATCATACAAATTATTCCCAGGCTTCTTTTTCGCTGTCCTCAATGCGAATATCGAAAATCAAACTGTGCAATCGACGCACCTCGGCAGATACGATTTTTTCCAAAATTCACCCCCCCATAAGGGTGGCTTCCGGAACGCGAAAATCATACAAATTGTTTCCAGGCTTCTTTTGAGAGGTCCTCAATGCGAATATCGAAATACAAAGTGTGCAATCGACGCACCTCGGCAGATACGATTTTATTCAAAGTTCACCCCTCCCCCTAAGGGTGGCTTCGGGATCGCGAAAATCATACAAATTATTCCCAGGCTTCTTTATCGCTGTCCTCAATGCGAATATCGAAAAACAAAGTGTGCAATCGACGCACCTCGGCAGATACGATTTTTTCCAAAATTCGCCCCCCCATAAGGGTGGCTTCCGGAACGCGAAAATCATACAAATTGTTTCCAGGCTTCTTTTGAGAGGTCCTCAATGCGAATATCGAAAAACAAAGTGTGCAATCGACGCACCTCGGCAGATACGATTTTTTTCAAAGTTCACCCCTCCCCCTGAGGGTGGCTTCCAGACCGCGAAAATCATACAAATTGTTCCCAGGCTTATTTTTCGTTGTCCTCAATGCGAATATCGAAAAACAAAGTGCGCAATCGACGCACCTCGTCAGATACGTTTTTTTCAAAGTTCACCCCTCCCCCTAAGGCTGGCTTCCGGAACGCGAAAATCATACAAATTGTTTTCAGGCTTCTTTTGAGAGGTCCTCAATGCGAATATCGAAAAACAAAGTGTGCAATCGACGCACCTCGGCAGATACGATTTTTTTCAAAGTTCACCCCTCCCCCTAAGGGCGGCTTCCGGAACGCGAAAATCATACAAATTGTTCCCAGGCATCTTTTTCGTCGTCCTCAATGCGAATATCGGAAAACAAAGTGTGCAATCGACGCACCTCGTCAGATACGTTTTTTTTTCAAGGTTCACCCCTCCCCCTAAGGCTGGCTTCCGGAAGGCGAAAATCATACAAATTGTTTTCAGGCGTCTTTTGAGAGGTCCTCAATGCGAATATTGAGAAACGAAGTGTGCAATCGACGCACCTCGGCAGATACGATTTTCTCCAAAATTCACCCCCCCATAATGGTGGCTTCCGGAACGCGAAAATCATACAAATTGTTCCCAGGCTTCTATTTCGTTGTCCTCAATGCGAATATCGAAAAACAAAGTGTGCAATCGACGCACCTCGGCAGATACGATTTTTTCCAAAATTCGGCCCCACCCCCCATAAGGGTGGCTTCCGCTACTCGAAAATCATACAAATTGTTCCCAGGCTTCTTTTTAGAGGTCCTCAATGCGAATATCGAAAAACAAAGTGTGCAATCGACGCACCTCGGCAGATACGATTTTTTTCAAAGTTCACCCCTCCCCCTAAGGGTGGCTTCCGGAACGCGAAAATCATACAAATTGTTCCCAGGCTTCTTTTTCGTTGTCCTCAATGTGAATATCGAAAAACAAAGTGTGCAATCGACGCACCTCGGCAGATACGATTTTTTCCAAAATTCACTCCCCCATAAGGGTGGCTTCCGGAACTTGAAAATCATACAAATTGTTCCCAGGCTTCTTTTTAGAGGTCCTCAATGCGAATATCGAAAAACAAAGTGTGCAATCGACGCACCTCGGAAGATACGATTTTTTCATAGTTCACCCCTCCCCCTATGGGTGGCTTCCGGAACGCGAAAATCAAACAAATTGTTTCCAGGCTTCTTTTGAGAGGTCCTCAATGCGAATATCGAAAAACAAAGTGTGCAATCGACGCACCTCGGCAGATACGATTTTCTTCAAAGTTCACCCCTCCCCCTGAGGGTGGCTTCCGGACCGCGAAAATCATACAAATTGTTCCCAGGCTTCTTTTTCGTTGTCCTCAATGCGAATATCGAAAAACAAAGTGTGCAATCGACGCCCCTCGTCAGATACGTTTCTTTCAAAGTTCACCCCTCCCCCTAAGGCTGGCTTCCGGAACGCAAAAATCATACAAATTGTTTCCAGGCTTCTTTTGAGAGGTCCTCAATGCGAATGTCGCAAAACAAAGTGTGCAATCGACGCACCTCGGCAGATACGATTTTTTCAAAGTTCACCCCTCCCCCTAAGGCTGGCTTCCGGAACGCGAAAATCAAACAAATTGTTTCCAGGCTTCTTTTGAGAGGTCCTCAATGCGAATATCGAAAAACAAAGTGTGCAATCGACGCACCTCGGAAGATACGATTTTTTCATAGTTCACCCCTCCCCCTATGGGTGGCTTCCGGAACGCGAAAATCAAACAAATTGTTTCCAGGCTTCTTTTGAGAGGTCCTCAATGCGAATATCGAAAAACAAAGTGTGCAATCGACGCACCTCGGCAGATACGATTTTCTTCAAAGTTCACCCCTCCCCTGAGGGTGGCTTCCGGACCGCGAAAATCATACAAATTGTTCCCAGGCTTCTTTTTCGTTGTCCTCAATGCGAATATCGAAAAACAAAGTGTGCAATCGACGCCCCTCGTCAGATACGTTTCTTTCAAAGTTCACCCCTCCCCCTAAGGCTGGCTTCCGGAACGCAAAAATCATACAAATTGTTTCCAGGCTTCTTTTGAGAGGTCCTCAATGCGAATGTCGCAAAACAAAGTGTGCAATCGACGCACCTCGGCAGATACGATTTTTTCCAAAATTCACCCCCCCCCCCCCTAAGGGTGGCTTCTGGACCGCGAAAATCATACAAATTGTTCCCAGGCTTCTTTTTCGTTGTCCTCAATGCGAATATCGAAAAATAAAGTGTGCAATCGACGCACCTCGTCAGATACGTTTTTGTCAAAGTTCACCCCTCCCCCTATGGCTGGCTTCCGGAACGCGAAAATCATACAAATTGTTTCCAGGCTTCTTTTGAGAGGTCCTCAATGCGAATAACGAAAAACAAAGTGTGTAATCAACGCACCTCGGCAGATACGATTTTTTTCAAAGTTCACGCCTCCCCCTAAGGGTGGCTTCCGGAACGCGAAAATCATACAAATTGTCCCCAGGCTTCTTTTTCGTTGTCCTCCATACGAATATCGAAAAACAAAGTGTGCAATCGACGCACCTCGTCAGATACGTTTTTTTTAACGTTCACCCCCCCCCCCCCCCTAAGGCTGGCTTCCGGAACGCGGAAATCATACAAATTGTTTCCAGGATTCTTTTGAGAGGTCCTCAATGCGAATATCGAAAAACAAAGTGTGCAATCGACGCACCTCGGCAGATACGATTTTTTCCAAAATTCGGCCCCCCCCCATACGGGTGCCTCGCGGAACTCGAAAATCATAAAAATCGTTCCCAGGCTTCTTTTTAGAGGTCCTCAATGCGAATATCGAAAAACAAAGTGTGCAATCGACGCACCTCGTCAGATACGTTTTTTTTAAACGTTCACCCCCCCCTAAGGCTGGCTTCCGGAACGCGAAAATCATACAAATTGTTCCCAGGCTTCTTTTTAGAGGTCCTCAATGCGAATATCGAAAAACAACGTGTGCAATCGACGCTCCTCGGCAGATACGATTTTTTTCTAAATTCACCCCTCCCCCTAAGGCTGGCTTCCGGAAGGCGAAAATCATACAAATTGTTTCCAGGCTTCTTCTAAGAGGTCCTGAATGCGGATATCGAAAAACAAAGTGTGCAATCGACGCACCTCGGCAGAAACGATTTTTTTCAAAGTTGACCCCGCCCCCCAAAGGGTTGCTTCCGGAACGCGAAAATCATACAAATTGTTCCCAGGCTTCTTTTTCGTTGTCCTCAATGCGAATATCGAAAAACAAAGTGTGCAATCGACGCACCTTGTCACATACGTTTTTTTCAAAGTTCACCCCTCCCCCTAAGGCTGGCTTCCGGACCGCGAAAATCATACAAATTGTTCCCAGGCTTCTTTTTCGTTGTCCTCAATGCGAATATCGAAAAACAAAGTGTGCAATCGACGCACCTTGTCACATACGTTTTTTTCAAAGTTCACCCCTCCCCCTAAGGCTGGCTTCCGGACCGCGAAAATCATACAAATTGTTCCCAGGCTTCTTTTTCGTAGTCCTCAATGCGAATATCGAAAAACAAAGTGTGCAATCGACGCACCTCGTCAGATACGTTTTTGTTAAAGTTCACCCCTCCCCCTAAGCTGGCTTCCGGAACGCGAAAATCATACAAATTGTTTCCAGGCTTCTTTTGAGAGGTCCTCAATGCGAATATCGAAAAACAAAGTGTGCAATCGACGCACCTCGGAAGATACGATTTTTTCATAGTTCACCCCTCCCCCTATGGGTGGCTTCCGGAACGCGAAAATCAAACAAATTGTTTCCAGGCTTCTTTTGAGAGGTCCTCAATGCGAATATCGAAAAACAAAGTGTGCAATCGACGCACCTCGGCAGATACGATTTTCTTCAAAGTTCACCCCTCCCCCTGAGGGTGGCTTCCGGACCGCGAAAATCATACAAATTGTTCCCAGGCTTCTTTTTCGTTGTCCTCAATGCGAATATCGAAAAACAAAGTGTGCAATCGACGCCCCTCGTCAGATACGTTTCATTCAAAGTTCACCCCTCCCCCTAAGGCTGGCTTCCGGAACGCAAAAATCATACAAATTGTTTCCAGGCTTCTTTTGAGAGGTCCTCAATGCGAATGTCGCAAAACAAAGTGTGCAATCGACGCACCTCGGCAGATACGATTTTTTCAAAGTTCACCCCTCCCCCTAAGGCTGGCTTCCGGAACGCGAAAATCAAACAAATTGTTTCCAGGCTTCTTTTGAGAGGTCCTCAATGCGAATATCGAAAAACAAAGTGTGCAATCGACGGTCCTCGGCAGATACGATTTTCTTCAAAGTTCACCCCTCCCCCTGAGGGTGGCTTCCGGACCGCGAAAATCATACAAATTGTTCCCAGGCTTCTTTTTCGTTGTCCTCAATGCGAATATCGAAAAACAAAGTGTGCAATCGACGCCCCTCGTCAGATACGTTTCTTTCAAAGTTCACCCCTCCCACTAAGGCTGGCTTCCGGAACGCAAAAATCATACAAATTGTTTCCAGGCTTCTTTTGAGAGGTCCTCAATGCGAATGTCGCAAAACAAAGTGTGCAATCGACGCACCTCGGCAGATACGATTTTTTCCAAAATTCACCCCCCCCCCTAAGGGTGGCTTCTGGACCGCGAAAATCATACAAATTGTTCCCAGGCTTCTTTTTCGTTGTCCTCAATGCGAATATCGAAAAATAAAGTGTGCAATCGACGCACCTCGTCAGATACGTTTTTGTCAAAGTTCACCCCTCCCCCTATGGCTGGCTTCCGGAACGCGAAAATCATACAAATTGTTTCCAGGCTTCTTTTGAGAGGTCCTCAATGCGAATAACGAAAAACAAAGTGTGTAATCAACGCACCTCGGCAGATACGATTTTTTTCAAAGTTCACGCCTCCCCCTAAGGGTGGCTTCCGGAACCCGAAAATCATACAAATTGTCCCCAGGCTTCTTTTTCGTTGTCCTCCATACGAATATCGAAAAACAAAGTGTGCAATCGACGCACCTCGTCAGATACGTTTTTTTTAACGTTCACCCCCCCCCCCCCTAAGGCTGGCTTCCGGAACGCGGAAATCATACAAATTGTTTCCAGGATTCTTTTGAGAGGTCCTCAATGCGAATATCGAAAAACAAAGTGTGCAATCGACGCACCTCGGCAGATACGATTTTTTCCAAAATTCGGCCCCCCCCCCATACGGGTGCCTCGCGGAACTCGAAAATCATAAAAATTGTTCCCAGGCTTCTTTTTAGAGGTCCTCAATGCGAATATCGAAAAACAAAGTGTGCAATCGACGCACCTCGTCAGATACGTTTTTTTTAAACGTTCACCCCCCCCTAAGGCTGGCTTCCGGAACGCGAAAATCATACAAATTGTTCCCAGGCTTCTTTTTAGAGGTCCTCAATGCGAATATCGAAAAACAACGTGTGCAATCGACGCTCCTCGGCAGATACGATTTTTTTCTAAATTCACCCCTCCCCCTAAGGCTGGCTTCCGGAAGGCGAAAATCATACAAATTGTTTCCAGGCTTCTTCTAAGAGGTCCTGAATGCGGATATCGAAAAACAAAGTGTGCAATCGATGCACCTCGGCAGAAACGATTTTTTTCAAAGTTGACCCCGCCCCCCAAAGGGTTGCTTCCGGAACGCGAAAATCATACAAATTGTTCCCAGGCTTCTTTTTCGTTGTCCTCAATGCGAATATCGAAAAACAAAGTGTGCAATCGACGCACCTTGTCACATACGTTTTTTTCAAAGTTCACCCCTCCCCCTAAGGCTGGCTTCCGGACCGCGAAAATCATACAAATTGTTCCCAGGCTTCTTTTTCGTTGTCCTCAATGCGAATATCGAAAAACAAAGTGTGCAATCGACGCACCTTGTCACATACGTTTTTTTCAAAGTTCACCCCTCCCCCTAAGGCTGGCTTCCGGACCGCGAAAATCATACAAATTGTTCGCAGGCTTCTTTTTCGTAGTCCTCAATGCGAATATCGAAAAACAAAGTGTGCAATCGACGCACCTCGTCAGATACGTTTTTGTTAAAGTTCACCCCTCCCCCTAAGCTGGCTTCCGGAACGCGAAAATCATACAAATTGTTTCCAGGCTTCTTTTGAGAGGTCCTCAATGCGAATATCGAAAAACAAAGTGTGCAATCGACGCACCTCGGCAGATACGATTTTTTTCAAAGTTCGCCCCTCCCCCTGCGGGTGGCATCCGGAACGCGAAAATCATACAAATTGTCCCCAGGCTTCTTTTTCGTTGTCCTCCATGCGAATATCGAAAATCAAAGTGTGCATTCGACGCACCTCGTCAGATACGTTTTTTTTTCAACGTTCACCCCCCCCCCCTAAGGCTGGCTTCCGGAACGCGAAAATCATACAAATTGTTTCCAGGATTTTTTTGAGAGGTCCTCAATGCGAATATCGAAAAACAAAGTGTGCAATCGACGCACCTCGGCAGATACGATTTTATTCAAAGTTCACCCCTCCCCCTAAGGGTGGCTTCGAGATCGCGAAAATCATACAAATTATTCCCAGGCTTCTTTTTCGCTGTCCTCAATGCGAATATCGAAAAACAAAGTGTGCAATCGACGCACCTCGGCAGATACGATTTTTTCCAAAATTCGCCCCCCCATAAGGGTGGCTTCCGGAGCGCGAAAATCATACAAATTGTTTCCAGGCTTCTTTTGAGAGGTCCTCAATGCGAATATCGAAAAACAAAGTGTGCAATCGACGCACCTCGGCAGATACGATTTTTTTCAAAGTTCACCCCTCCCCCTGAGGCTGGCTTCCAGACCGCGAAAATCATACAAATTGTTCCCAGGCTTATTTTTCGTTGTCCTCAATGCGAATATCGAAAAACAAAGTGCGCAATCGACGCACCTCGTCAGATACGTTATTTCAAAGTTCACCCCTCCCCCTAAGGCTGGCTTCCGGAACGCGAAAATCATACAAATTGTTTCCAGGCTTCTTTTGAGAGGTCCTCAATGCGAATATCGAAAAACAAAGTGTGCAATCGACGCACCTCGGCAGATACGATTTTTTTCAAAGTTCACCCCTCCCCCTAAGGGCGGCTTCCGGAACGCGAAAATCATACAAATTGTTCCCAGGCATCTTTTTCGTCGTCCTCAATGCGAATATCGGAAAACAAAGTGTGCAATCGACGCACCTCGTCAGATACGTTTTTTTTTCAAGGTTCACCCCTCCCCCTAAGGCTGGCTTCCGGAACGCGAAAATCATACAAATTGTTTTCAGGCGTCTTTTGAGAGGTCCTCAATGCGAATATTGAGAAACGAAGTGTGCAATCGACGCACCTCGGCAGATACGATTTTCTCCAAAATTCACCCCCTCCATAATGGTGGCTTCCGGAACGCGAAAATCATACAAATTGTTCCCAGGCTTCTATTTCGTTGTCCTCAATGCGAATATCGAAAAACAAAGTGTGCAATCGACGCACCTCGGCAGATACGATGTTTTCCAAAATTCACTCCCCCATAAGGGTGGCTTCCGGAACTCGAAAATCATACAAATTGTTCCCAGGCTTCTTTTTAGAGGTCCTCAATGCGAATATCGAAAAACAAAGTGTGCAATCGACGCACCTCGGAAGATACGATTTTTTCATAGTTCACCCCTCCCCTTAAGGGTGGCTTCCGGAACGCGAAAATCATACAAATTGTTCCCAGGCTTCTTTTTCGTTGTTCTCAATGCGAATATCGAAAAACAAAGTGTGCAATCGACGCACCTCGTCAGATACGTTTTTTTAAAAGTTCACCCCTCCCCCTAAGGCTGGCTTCCGGAACGCGAAAATCAAACAAATTGTTTCCAGGCTTCTTTTGAGAGGTCCTCAATGCGAATATCGAAAAACAAAGTGTGCAATCGACGCACCTCGGCAGATACGATTTTCTTCAAAGTTCACCCCTCCCCCTGAGGGTGGCTTCCGGACCGCGAAAATCATACAAGTTGTTCCCAGGCTTCTTTTTCGTTGTCCTCAATGCGAATATCGAAAAACAAAGTGTGCAATCGACGCCCCTCGTCAGATACGTTTCTTTCAAAGTTCACCCCTCCCCCTAAGGCTGGCTTCCGGAACGCAAAAATCATACAAATTGTTTCCAGGCTTCTTTTGAGAGGTCCTCAATGCGAATATCGCAAAACAAAGTGTGCAATCGACTCAGCTCGGCAGATACGATTTTTTCCAAAATTCACCCCCCCCCCCTAAGGGTGGCTTCTGGACCGCGAAAATCATACAAATTGTTCCCAGGCTTCTTTTTCGTTGTCCTCATTGCGAATATCGAAAAACAAAGTGTGCAATCGACGCACCTCGTCAGATACGATTTTTTTCAAAGTTCACGCCTCCCCCTAAGGGTGGCTTCCGGAACGCGAAAATCATACAAATTGTCCCCAGGCTTCTTTTTCGTTGTCCTCCATACGAATATCGAAAAACAAAGTGTGCAATCGACGCACCTCGTCAGATACGTTTTTTTTTAACGTTCACCCCCCCCCCCCCCTAAGGCTGGGTTCCGGAACGCGGAAATCATACAAATTGTTTCCAGGATTCTTTTGAGAGGTCCTCAATGCGAATATCGAAAAACAAAGTGTGCAATCGACGCACCTCGGCAGATACGATTTTTTCCAAAATTCGGCCCCCCCCCCCATACGGGTGCCTCGCGGAACTCGAAAATCATAAAAATTGTTCCCAGGCTTCTTTGTAGAGGTCCTCAATGCGAATATCGAAAAACAAAGTGTGCAATCGACGCACCTCGTCAGATACGTTTTTTTTAAACGTTCACCCCCCCCTAAGGCTGGCTTCCGGAACGCGAAAATCATACAAATTGTTCCCAGGCTTCTTTTTAGAGGTCCTCAATGCGAATATCGAAAAACAACGTGTGCAATCGACCCTCCTCGGCAGATACGATTTTTTTCTAAATTCACCCCTCCCCCTAAGGCTGGCTTCCGGAAGGCGAAAATCATACAAATTGTTTCCAGGCTTCGTTTTCATTGTCCTCAATGCGAATATCGAAAAACAAAGTGTGCAATCGACGCACCTCGTCAGATACGTTTTTTTCAAAGTTCACCCCTCCCCCTAAGGCTGGCTTCCGGAACGCGAAAATCATACAAATTGTTCCCAGGCTTCTTTTTCGTTGTCCTCAATGCGAATATCGAAAAACAAAGTGGGCAATCGACGCACCTTGTCAGATACGTTTTTTTCAAAGTTCACCCCTCCCCCTAAGGCTGGCTTCCGGAACGCGAAAATCATACAAATTGTTCCCAGGCTTCTTTTTCGTTGTCCTCAATGCGAATATCGCAAAACAAAGTGTGCAATCGACGCACCTCGTCAGATACGTTTTTTTCAAAGTTCACCCCTCCCCCTAAGGCTGGCTTCCGGAACGCGAAAATCATACAACTTGTTTTCAGGCTTCTTTTGAGAGGTCCTTAATGCGAAAATCGAAAAACAAAGTGTGCAATCGACGCACCTCGGCAGATACGATTTTTTTCAAAGTTCACCCCCCCCCCTGAGAGTGGCTTCCGGACCGCGGAAATCATACAAATTGTTCCCAGGCTTCTTTTTCGTTGTCCTCAATGCGAATATCGAAAAACAAAGAGTGCAATCGACGCACCTCGGCAGATACGATTTTTTCCAAAATTCACCCCCCCCATAAGGGTGGCTTCCGGAACTCGAAAATCATACAAATTGTTCCCAGGCTTCTTTTTAGAGGTCCTCAATGCGAATATCGAAAAACAAAGTGTGCAATCGACGCACCTCGGCAGATACGATTTTTTTCATACTTCACCCCACCCCCTAAGGGTGGCTTCCGGAACGCGAAAATCATACAAATTGTTCCCAGGCTTCTTTTTCGTTGTCCTCAATGCGAATATCGAAAAACAAAGTGTGCAATCGACGCACCTCGTCAGATACGTTTTTTTCAAAGTTCACCCCTCCCCCTAAGGCTGGCTTCCGGAACGCGAAAATCATACAAATTGTTTCCAGGCTTCTCTTGAGAGGTCCTCAATGCGAATATCGAAAAACAAAGTGTGCAATCGACACACCTCGGCAGATACGATTTTTTCCAAAATTCACCCCCCCCTAAGGGTGGCTTCCGGACCGCGAAAATCATACAAATTGTTCCCAGGCTTCTTTTTCGTTGTCCTCAATGCGAATATCGAAAAACAAAGTGTGCAATCGACGCACCTCGTCAGATACTTTTTTTTTAACGTTCACCTCCCCCCCCCCCTAAGGCTGGCTTCCGGAACGCGGAAATCATACGAATTGTTTCCAGGATTCTTTTAAGAGGTCCTCAATGCGAATATCGAAAAACAAAGTGTGCAATCGACGCACCTCGGCAGATACGATTTTTTCCAAAATTCGGCCCCCAACCCCCATACGGGTGGCTCACGGAACTCGAAAATCATACAAATTGTTCCCAGGCTTCTTTTTAGAGGTCCTCAATGCGAATATCGAAATACAAAGTGTGCAATCGACGCACCTCGGCAGATTCGATTTTTTCCAAAATTCACCCCCCCATAAGGGTGGCTTCCGGACCGCGAAAATCATACAAATTGTTCCCACGCTTCTTTATCGTTGTCCTCACCGCGAATATCGAAAAACAAAGTGTGCAATCGACGCACCTAGTCAGATACGTTTTTTTTAAACGTTCACCCCCACCGCCCTAAGGCTGGCTTCCGGAACGCGAAAATCATACAAATTGTTCCCAGGCTTCTTTTTAGAGGTCCTCAATGCGAATATCGAAAAACAACGTGTGCAATCGACGCTCCTCGGCAGATACGATTTTTTTCTAAATTCACCCCTCCCCCTAAGGCTGGCTTCCGGAAGGCGAAAATCATACAAATTGTTTCCAGGCTTCTTCTAAGAGGTCCTGAATGCGGATATCGAAAAACAAAGTGTGCAATCGACGCACCTCGGCAGATACGATTTTTTCCAAAATTCACCCTCCCATAAGGGTGGCTTCCGGAACTCGAAAATCATACAAATTGTTCCCAGGCTGCTTTTTCGTTGTCCTCAATGCGAATATCGAAAAACAAAGTGTGCAATCGACGCACCTCGGCAGATACGATTTTTTCCAAAATTCGGCCCCCCCCCCCCCCCCCCATAAGGGTGGCTTCCGGAGCGCGAAAATCATACAAATTGTTCCCAGGCTTCTTTTTCGTTGTTCTCAATGCGAATATCGAAAAACAAAGTGTGCAATCGACGCACCTCGTCATATACGATTTTTTCAAAGTTCACCCCTCCCCCTAAGGCTGGCTTCCGGAACGCGAAAATCATAGAAATTGTTTCCCGGCTTCTTTTGAGAGGTCCTCAATGCGAATATCGAAGAACAACGTGTGCAATCGACGCACCTCGGCAGATACGATTTTTTTCAAAGTTCACCCCTCCCCCTAAGGGTGGCTTCCGGAACGCGAAAATCGTACAAATTGTTCCCAGGCTTCGTTTTCGTTGTCCTCAATGCGAATATCGAAAAACAAAGTGTGCGATCGACGCACCTCGTCAGATACGTTTTTTTCAAAGTTCATCCCTCTCCCTAAGGCTGGCTTCCGGAACGCGAAAATCATACAAATTGTTCCCAGGCTTCTTTTTCGTTGTCCTCAATGCGAATATCGAAAAACAAAGTGTGCAATCGACGCACCTCGGCAGATACGATTTTTTCCAAAATTCGGCCCCCAACCCCCATACGGGTGGCTCACGGAACTCGAAAATCATACAAATTGTTCCCAGGCTTCTTTTTAGAGGTCCTCAATGCGAATATCGAAATACAAAGTGTGCAATCGACGCACCTCGGCAGATTCGATTTTTTCCAAAATTCACCCCCCCATAAGGGTGGCTTCCGGACCGCGAAAATCATACAAATTGTTCCCACGCTTCTTTATCGTTGTCCTCACCGCGAATATCGAAAAACAAAGTGTGCAATCGACGCACCTAGTCAGATACGTTTTTTTTAAACGTTCACCCCCACCGCCCTAAGGCTGGCTTCCGGAACGCGAAAATCATACAAATTGTTCCCAGGCTTCTTTTTAGAGGTCCTCAATGCGAATATCGAAAAACAACGTGTGCAATCGACGCTCCTCGGCAGATACGATTTTTTTCTAAATTCACCCCTCCCCCTAAGGCTGGCTTCCGGAAGGCGAAAATCATACAAATTGTTTCCAGGCTTCTTCTAAGAGGTCCTGAATGCGGATATCGAAAAACAAAGTGTGCAATCGACGCACCTCGGCAGATACGATTTTTTCCAAAATTCACCCTCCCATAAGGGTGGCTTCCGGAACTCGAAAATCATACAAATTGTTCCCAGGCTGCTTTTTCGTTGTCCTCAATGCGAATATCGAAAAACAAAGTGTGCAATCGACGCACCTCGGCAGATACGATTTTTTCCAAAATTCGGCCCCCCCCCCCCCCCCCCCCCATAAGGGTGGCTTCCGGAGCGCGAAAATCATACAAATTGTTCCCAGGCTTCTTTTTCGTTGTTCTCAATGCGAATATCGAAAAACAAAGTGTGCAATCGACGCACCTCGTCATATACGATTTTTTCAAAGTTCACCCCTCCCCCTAAGGCTGGCTTCCGGAACGCGAAAATCATAGAAATTGTTTCCCGGCTTCTTTTGAGAGGTCCTCAATGCGAATATCGAAGAACAACGTGTGCAATCGACGCACCTCGGCAGATACGATTTTTTTCAAAGTTCACCCCTCCCCCTAAGGGTGGCTTCCGGAACGCGAAAATCGTACAAATTGTTCCCAGGCTTCGTTTTCGTTGTCCTCAATGCGAATATCGAAAAACAAAGTGTGCGATCGACGCACCTCGTCAGATACGTTTTTTTCAAAGTTCATCCCTCTCCCTAAGGCTGGCTTCCGGAACGCGAAAATCATACAAATTGTTCCCAGGCTTCTTTTTCGTTGTCCTCAATGCGAATATCGAAAAACAAAGTGTGCAATCGACGCACCTCGTCACATACGTTTTTTTCACAGTTCACCCCTCCCCCTAAGGCTGGCTTCCGGACCGCGAAAATCATACAAATTGTTCCCAGGCTTCTTTTTCGTGGTCCTCAATGCGAATATCGAAAAACAAAGTGTGCATTCGACGCACCTCGTCAGATACGTTTTTTTTTTCAACGTTCACCCCCCCCCCCCCCCTAAGGCTGGCTTCCGGAACGCGAAAATCATACAAATTGTTTCCAGGCTTCTTTTGAGAGGTCCTCAATGCGAATATCGAAAAACAAAGTGTGCAATCGGCGCACCTCGGCAGATACGATTTTATTCAAAGTTCACCCCTCCCCCTAAGGGTGGCTTCGGGATCGCGAAAATCATACAAATTATTCCCAGGCTTCTTTTTCGCTGTCCTCAATGCGAATATCGAAAAACAAAGTGTGCAATCGACGCACCTCGGCAGATACGATTTTTTCCAAAATTCACCCCCCCATAAGGGTGGCTTCCGGAACGCGAAAATCATACAAATTGTTTCCAGGCTTCTTTTGAGAGGTCCTCAATGCGAATATCGAAATACAAAGTGTGCAATCGACGCACCTCGGCAGATACGATTTTTTTCAAAGTTCACCCCTCCCCCTGATGGTGGCTTCCAGACCGCGAAAATCATACAAATTGTTCCCAGGCTTATTTTTCGTTTTCCTCAATGCGAATAACGAAAAACAAAGTGCGCAATCGACGCACCTCGTCAGATACGTTTTTTTCAAAGTTCACCCCTCCCCCTAAGGCTGGCTTCCGGAACGCGAAAATCATACAAATTGTTTCCAGGCTTCTTTTGCGAGGTCCTCAATGCGAATATCGAAAAACAAAGTGTGCAATCGACGCACCTCGGCAGATACGATTTTTTTCAAAGTTCACCCCTCCCCCTAAGGGCGGCTTCCGGAACGCGAAAATCATACAAATTGTTCCCAGGCATCTTTTTCGTCGTCCTCAATGCGAATATCGGAAAACAAAGTGTGCAATCGACGCACCTCGTCAGATACGTTTTTTTTTCAAGGTTCACCCCTCCCCCTAAGGCTGGCTTCCGGAACGCGAAAATCATACAAATTGTTTTCAGGCGTCTTTTGAGAGGTCCTCAATGCGAATATTGAGAAACGAAGTGTGCAATCGACGCACCTCGGCAGATACGATTTTTTCCAAAATTCACCCCCCCCAATAATGGTGGCTTCCGGAACGCGAAAATCATACAAATTGTTCCCAGGCTTCTATTTCGTTGTCCTCAATGCGAATATCGAAAAACAAAGTGTGCAATCGACGCACCTCGGCAGATATGATTTTTTCCAAAATTCGGCCCCCCCTCCATACGGGTGCCTCGCGGAACTCGAAAATCATAAAAATTGTTCCCAGGCTTCTTTTTAGAGGTCCTCAATGCGAATATCGAAAAACAAAGTGTGCAATCGACGCACCTCGTCAGATACGTTTTTTTTAAACGTTCACCCCCCCCCCTAAGGCTGGCTTCCGGAACGCGAAAATCATACAAATTGTTCCCAGGCTTCTTTTTAGAGGTCCTCAATGCGAATATCGAAAAACAACGTGTGCAATCGACGCTCCTCGGCAGATACGATTTTTTTCTAAATTCACCCCTCCCCCTAAGGCTGGCTTCCGGAAGGCGAAAATCATACAAATTGTTCCCAGGCTTCTTCTAAGAGGTCCTGAATGCGGATATCGAAAAACAAAGTGTGCAATCGACGCACCTCGGCAGAAACGATTTTTTTCAAAGTTGACCCCGCCCCCCAAAGGGTTGCTTCCGGAACGCGAAAATCATACAAATTGTTCCCAGGCTTCTTTTTCGTAGTCCTCAATGCGAATATCGAAAAACAAAGTGTGCAATCGACGCACCTCGGCAGATTCGATTTTTTCCAAAATTCACCCCCCCATAAGGGTGGCTTCCGGACCGCGAAAATCATACAAATTGTTCCCACGCTTCTTTATCGTTGTCCTCACCGCGAATATCGAAAAACAAAGTGTGCAATCGACGCACCTAGTCAGATACGTTTTTTTTAAACGTTCACCCCCACCGCCCTAAGGCTGGCTTCCGGAACGCGAAAATCATACAAATTGTTCCCAGGCTTCTTTTTAGAGGTTCTCAATGCGAATATCGAAAAACAACGTGTGCAATCGACGCTCCTCGGCAGATACGATTTTTTTCTAAATTCACCCCTCCCCCTAAGGCTGGCTTCCGGAAGGCGAAAATCATACAAATTGTTTCCAGGCTTCTTCTAAGAGGTCCTGAATGCGGATATCGAAAAACAAAGTGTGCAATCGACGCACCTCGGCAGATACGATTTTTTCCAAAATTCACCCTCCCATAAGGGTGGCTTCCGGAACTCGAAAATCATACAAATTGTTCCCAGGCTGCTTTTTCGTTGTCCTCAATGCGAATATCGAAAAACAAAGTGTGCAATCGACGCACCTCGGCAGATACGATTTTTTCCAAAATTCGGCCCCCCCCCCCATAAGGGTGGCTTCCGGAACGCGAAAATCATACAAATTGTTCCCAGGCTTCTTTTTCGTTGTTCTTAATGCGAATATCGAAAAACAAAGTGTGCAATCGACGCACCTCGTCATATACGATTTTTTCAAAGTTCACCCCTCCCCCTAAGGCTGGCTTCCGGAACGCGAAAATCATAGAAATTGTTTCCCGGCTTCTTTTGAGAGGTCCTCAATGCGAATATCGAAGAACAACGTGTGCAATCGACGCACCTCGGCAGATACGATTTTTTTCAAAGTTCACCCCTCCCCCTAAGGGTGGCTTCCGGAACGCGAAAATCGTACAAATTGTTCCCAGGCTTCGTTTTCGTTGTCCTCAATGCGAATATCGAAAAACAAAGTGTGCGATCGACGCACCTCGTCAGATACGTTTTTTTCAAAGTTCATCCCTCTCCCTAAGGCTGGCTTCCGGAACGCGAAAATCATACAAATTGTTCCCAGGCTTCTTTTTCGTTGTCCTCAATGCGAATATCGAAAAACAAAGTGTGCAATCGACGCACCTCGTCACATACGTTTTTTTCACAGTTCACCCCTCCTCCTAAGGCTGGCTTCCGGACCGCGAAAATCATACAAATTGTTCCCAGGCTTCTTTTTCGTGGTCCTCAATGCGAATATCGAAAAACAAAGTGTGCATTCGACGCACCTCGTCAGATACGTTTTTTTTTCAACGTTCACCCCCCCACCCCCCCCTAAGGCTGGCTTCCGGAACGCGAAAATCATACAAATTGTTTCCAGGCTTCTTTTGAGAGGTCCTCAATGCGAATATCGAAAAACAAAGTGTGCAATCGGCGCACCTCGGCAGATACGATTTTATTCAAAGTTCACCCCTCCCCCTAAGGGTGGCTTCGGGATCGCGAAAATCATACAAATTATTCCCAGGCTTCTTTTTCGCTGTCCTCAATGCGAATATCGAAAAACAAAGTGTGCAATCGACGCACCTCGGCAGATACGATTTTTTCCAAAATTCACCCCCCCATAAGGGTGGCTTCCGGAACGCGAAAATCATACAAATTGTTTCCAGGCTTCTTTTGAGAGGTCCTCAATGCGAATATCGAAATACAAAGTGTGCAATCGACGCACCTCGGCAGATACGATTTTTTTCAAAGTTCACCCCTCCCCCTGATGGTGGCTTCCAGACCGCGAAAATCATACAAATTGTTCCCAGGCTTATTTTTCGTTTTCCTCAATGCGAATAACGAAAAACAAAGTGCGCAATCGACGCACCTCGTCAGATACGTTTTTTTCAAAGTTCACCCCTCCCCCTAAGGCTGGCTTCCGGAACGCGAAAATCATACAAATTGTTTCCAGGCTTCTTTTGAGAGGTCCTCAATGCGAATATCGAAAAACAAAGTGTGCAATCGACGCACCTCGGCAGATACGATTTTTTTCAAAGTTCACCCCTCCCCCTAAGGGCGGCTTCCGGAACGCGAAAATCATACAAATTGTTCCCAGGCATCTTTTTCGTCGTCCTCAATGCGAATATCGGAAAACAAAGTGTGCAATCGACGCACCTCGTCAGATACGTTTTTTTTTCAAGGTTCACCCCTCCCCCTAAGGCTGGCTTCCGGAACGCGAAAATCATACAAATTGTTTTCAGGCGTCTTTTGAGAGGTCCTCAATGCGAATATTGAGAAACGAAGTGTGCAATCGACGCACCTCGGCAGATACGATTTTTTCCAAAATTCACCCCCCCCCATAATGGTGGCTTCCGGAACGCGAAAATCATACAAATTGTTCCCAGGCTTCTATTTCGTTGTCCTCAATGCGAATATCGAAAAACAAAGTGTGCAATCGACGCACCTCGGCAGATACGATTTTTTCCAAAATTCGGCCCCCCCTCCATATGGGTGCCTTGCGGAACTCGAAAATCATAAAAATTGTTCCCAGGCTTCTTTTTAGAGGTCCTCAATGCGAATATCGAAAAACAAAGTGTGCAATCGACGCACCTCGTCAGATACGTTTTTTTTAAACGTTCACCCCCCCCTAAGGCTGGCTTCCGGAACGCGAAAATCATACAAATTGTTCCCAGGCTTCTTTTTAGAGGTCCTCAATGCGAATATCGAAAAACAACGTGTGCAATCGACGCTCCTCGGCAGATACGATTTTTTTCTAAATTCACCCCTCCCCCTAAGGCTGGCTTCCGGAAGGCGAAAATCATACAAATTGTTCCCAGGCTTCTTCTAAGAGGTCCTGAATGCGGATATCGAAAAACAAAGTGTGCAATCGACGCACCTCGGCAGAAACGATTTTTTTCAAAGTTGACCCCGCCCCCCAAAGGGTTGCTTCCGGAACGCGAAAATCATACAAATTGTTCCCAGGCTTCTTTTTCGTAGTCCTCAATGCGAATATCGAAAAACAAAGTGGGCAATCGACGCACCTCGTCAGATACGTTTTTGTTAAAGTTCACCCCTCCCCCTAAGCTGGCTTCCGGAACGCGAAAATCATACAAATTGTTTCCAGGCTTCATTTGAGAGGTCCTCAATGCGAATATCGAAAATCAAAGTGCGCAATCGACGCACCTCGTCAGATACGTTTTTTTCAAAGTTCACCCCTCCCCCTAAGGCTGGCTTCCGGAACGCGAAAATCATACAAATTGTTCCCAGGCTTCTTTTTCGTTGTCCTCAATGCGAATATCGAAAAACAAAGTGTGCAATCGACGCACCTCGTCACATACGTTTTTTTCACAGTTCACCCCTCCCCCTAAGGCTGGCTTCCGGACCGCGAAAATCATACAAATTGTTCCCAGGCTTCTTTTTCGTGGTCCTCAATGCGAATATCGAAAAACAAAGTGTGCATTCGACGCACCTCGTCAGATACGTTTTTTTTTTCAACGTTCCCCCCCCCCCCCCCTAAGGCTGGCTTCCGGAACGCGAAAATCATACAAATTGTTTCCAGGCTTCTTTTGAGAGGTCCTCAATGCGAATATCGAAAAACAAAGTGTGCAATCGGCGCACCTCGGCAGATACGATTTTATTCAAAGTTCACCCCTCCCCCTAAGGGTGGCTTCGGGATCGCGAAAATCATACAAATTATTCCCAGGCTTCTTTTTCGCTGTCCTCAATGCGAATATCGAAAAACAACGTGTGCAATCGACGCACCTCGGCAGATACGATTTTTTCCAAAATTCACCCCCCCATAAGGGTGGCTTCCGGAACGCGAAAATCATACAAATTGTTTCCAGGCTTCTTTTGAGAGGTCCTCAATGCGAATATCGAAATACAAAGTGTGCAATCGACGGACCTCGGCAGATACGATTTTTTTCAAAGTTCACCCCTCCCCCTGATGGTGGCTTCCAGACCGCGAAAATCATACAAATTGTTCCCAGGCTTATTTTTCGTTTTCCTCAATGCGAATATCGAAAAACAAAGTGCGCAATCGACGCACCTCGTCACATACGTTTTTTTCACAGTTCACCCCTCCCCCTAAGGCTGGCTTCCGGACCGCGAAAATCATACAAATTGTTCCCAGGCTTCTTTTTCGTGGTCCTCAATGCGAATATCGAAAAACAAAGTGTGCATTCGACGCACCTCGTCAGATACGTTTTTTTTTCAACGTTCACCCCCCCCCCCCCCCTAAGGCTGGCTTCCGGAACGCGAAAATCATACAAATTGTTTCCAGGCTTCTTTTGAGAGGTCCTCAATGCGAATATCGAAAAACAAAGTGTGCAATCGGCGCACCTCGGCAGATACGATTTTATTCAAAGTTCACCCCTCCCCCTAAGGGTGGCTTCGGGATCGCGAAAATCATACAAATTATTCCCAGGCTTCTTTTTCGCTGTCCTCAATGCGAATATCGAAAAACAAAGTGTGCAATCGACGCACCTCGGCAGATACGATTTTTTCCAAAATTCACCCCTCCCCCTGATGGTGGCTTCCAGACCGCGAAAATCATACAAATTGTTTCCAGGCTTCTTTTGAGAGGTCCTCAATGCGAATATCGAAAAACAAAGTGTGCAATCGACGCACCTCGGCAGATACGATTTTTTTCAAAGTTCACCCCTCCCCCTAAGGGCGGCTTCCGGAACGCGAAAATCATACAAATTGTTCCCAGGCATCTTTTTCGTCGTCCTCAATGCGAATATCGGAAAACAAAGTGTGCAATCGACGCACCTCGTCAGATACGTTTTTTTTTCAAGGTTCACCCCTCCCCCTAAGGCTGGCTTCCGGAACGCGAAAATCATACAAATTGTTTTCAGGCGTCTTTTGAGAGGTCCTCAATGCGAATATTGAGAAACGAAGTGTGCAATCGACGCACCTCGGCAGATACGATTTTTTCCAAAATTCACCCCCCCCCATAATGGTGGCTTCCGGAACGCGAAAATCATACAAATTGTTCCCAGGCTTCTATTTCGTTGTCCTCAATGCGAATATCGAAAAACAAAGTGTGCAATCGACGCACCTCGGCAGATACGATTTTTTCCAAAATTCGGCCCCCCCTCCATACGGGTGCCTCGCGGAACTCGAAAATCATAAAAATTGTTCCCAGGCTTCTTTTTAGAGGTCCTCAATGCGAATATCGAAAAACAAAGTGTGCAATCGACGCACCTCGTCAGATACGTTTTTTTTAAACGTTCATCCCCCCCTAAGGCTGGCTTCCGGAACGCGAAAATCATACAAATTGTTCCCAGGCTTCTTTTTAGAGGTCCTCAATGCGAATATCGAAAAACAACGTGGGCAATCGACGCTCCTCGGCAGATACGATTTTTTTCTAAATTCACCCCTCTCCCTAAGGCTGGCTTCCGGAAGGCGAAAATCATACAAATTGTTCCCAGGCTTCTTCTAAGAGGTCCTGAATGCGGATATCGAAAAACAAAGTGTGCAATCGACGCACCTCGGCAGAAACGATTTTTTTCAAAGTTGACCCCGCCCCCCAAAGGGTTGCTTCCGGAACGCGAAAATCATACAAATTGTTCCCAGGCTTCTTTTTCGTAGTCCTCAATGCGAATATCGAAAAACAAAGTGGGCAATCGACGCACCTCGTCAGATACGTTTTTGTTAAAGTTCACCCCTCCCCCTAAGCTGGCTTCCGGAACGCGAAAATCATACAAATTGTTTCCAGGCTTCATTTGAGAGGTCCTCAATGCGAATATCGAAAAACAAAGTGCGCAATCGACGCACCTCGTCAGATACGTTTTTTTCAAAGTTCACCCCTCCCCCTAAGGCTGGCTTCCGGAACGCGAAAATCATACAAATTGTTCCCAGGCTTCTTTTTCGTTGTCCTCAATGCGAATATCGAAAAACAAAGTGTGCAATCGACGCACCTCGTCACATACGTTTTTTTCACAGTTCACCCCTCCCCCTAAGGCTGGCTTCCGGACCGCGAAAATCATACAAATTGTTCCCAGGCTTCTTTTTCGTGGTCCTCAATGCGAATATCGAAAAACAAAGTGTGCATTCGACGCACCTCGTCAGATACGTTTTTTTTTTCAACGTTCACCCCCCCCCCCCTAAGGCTGGCTTCCGGAACGCGAAAATCATACAAATTGTTTCCAGGCTTCTTTTGAGAGGTCCTCAATGCGAATATCGAAAAACAAAGTGTGCAATCGGCGCACCTCGGCAGATACGATTTTATTCAAAGTTCACCCCTCCCCCTAAGGGTGGCTTCGGGATCGCGAAAATCATACAAATTATTCCCAGGCTTCTTTTTCGCTGTCCTCAATGCGAATATCGAAAAACAAACTGTGCAATCGACGCACCTCGGCAGATACGATTTTTTCCAAAATTCACCCCCCCATAAGGGTGGCTTCCGGAACGCGAAAATCATACAAATTGTTTCCAGGCTTCTTTTGAGAGGTCCTCAATGCGAATATCGAAATACAAAGTGTGCAATCGACGCACCTCGGCAGATACGATTTTATTCAAAGTTCACCCCTCCCCCTAAGGGTGGCTTCGGGATCGCGAAAATCATACAAATTATTCCCAGGCTTCTTTATCGCTGTCCTCAATGCGAATATCGAAAAACAAAGTGTGCAATCGACGCACCTCGGCAGATACGATTTTTTCCAAAATTCGCCCCCCCATAAGGGTGGCTTCCGGAACGCGAAAATCATACAAATTGTTTCCAGGCTTCTTTTGAGAGGTCCTCAATGCGAATATCGAAAAACAAAGTGTGCAATCGACGCACCTCGGCAGATACGATTTTTTTCAAAGTTCACCCCTCCCCCTGAGGGTGGCTTCCAGACCGCGAAAATCATACAAATTGTTCCCAGGCTTATTTTTCGTTGTCCTCAATGCGAATATCGAAAAACAAAGTGCGCAATCGACGCACCTCGTCAGATACGTTTTTTTCAAAGTTCACCCCTCCCCCTAAGGCTGGCTTCCGGAACGCGAAAATCATACAAATTGTTTTCAGGCTTCTTTTGAGAGGTCCTCAATGCGAATATCGAAAAACAAAGTGTGCAATCGACGCACCTCGGCAGATACGATTTTTTTCAAAGTTCACCCCTCCCCCTAAGGGCGGCTTCCGGAACGCGAAAATCATACAAATTGTTCCCAGGCATCTTTTTCGTCGTCCTCAATGCGAATATCGGAAAACAAAGTGTGCAATCGACGCACCTCGTCAGATACGTTTTTTTTTCAAGGTTCACCCCTCCCCCTAAGGCTGGCTTCCGGAAGGCGAAAATCATACAAATTGTTTTCAGGCGTCTTTTGAGAGGTCCTCAATGCGAATATTGAGAAACGAAGTGTGCAATCGACGCACCTCGGCAGATACGATTTTCTCCAAAATTCACCCCCCCATAATGGTGGCTTCCGGAACGCGAAAATCATACAAATTGTTCCCAGGCTTCTATTTCGTTGTCCTCAATGCGAATATCGAAAAACAAAGTGTGCAATCGACGCACCTCGGCAGATACGATTTTTTCCAAAATTCGGCCCCACCCCCCATAAGGGTGGCTTCCGCTACTCGAAAATCATACAAATTGTTCCCAGGCTTCTTTTTAGAGGTCCTCAATGCGAATATCGAAAAACAAAGTGTGCAATCGACGCACCTCGGCAGATACGATTTTTTTCAAAGTTCACCCCTCCCCCTAAGGGTGGCTTCCGGAACGCGAAAATCATACAAATTGTTCCCAGGCTTCTTTTTCGTTGTCCTCAATGTGAATATCGAAAAACAAAGTGTGCAATCGACGCACCTCGGCAGATACGATTTTTTCCAAAATTCACTCCCCCATAAGGGTGGCTTCCGGAACTTGAAAATCATACAAATTGTTCCCAGGCTTCTTTTTAGAGGTCCTCAATGCGAATATCGAAAAACAAAGTGTGCAATCGACGCACCTCGGAAGATACGATTTTTTCATAGTTCACCCCTCCCCCTATGGGTGGCTTCCGGAACGCGAAAATCAAACAAATTGTTTCCAGGCTTCTTTTGAGAGGTCCTCAATGCGAATATCGAAAAACAAAGTGTGCAATCGACGCACCTCGGCAGATACGATTTTCTTCAAAGTTCACCCCTCCGCCTGAGGGTGGCTTCCGGACCGCGAAAATCATACAAATTGTTCCCAGGCTTCTTTTTCGTTGTCCTCAATGCGAATATCGAAAAACAAAGTGTGCAATCGACGCCCCTCGTCAGATACGTTTCTTTCAAAGTTCACCCCTCCCCCTAAGGCTGGCTTCCGGAACGCAAAAATCATACAAATTGTTTCCAGGCTTCTTTTGAGAGGTCCTCAATGCGAATGTCGCAAAACAAAGTGTGCAATCGACGCACCTCGGCAGATACGATTTTTTCAAAGTTCACCCCTCCCCCTAAGGCTGGCTTCCGGAACGCGAAAATCAAACAAATTGTTTCCAGGCTTCTTTTGAGAGGTCCTCAATGCAAATATCGAAAAACAAAGTGTGCAATCGACGCACCTCGGAAGATACGATTTTTTCATAGTTCACCGCTCCCCCTATGGGTGGCTTCCGGAACGCGAAAATCAAACAAATTGTTTCCAGGCTTCTTTTGAGAGGTCCTCAATGCGAATATCGAAAAACAAAGTGTGCAATCGACGCACCTCGGCAGATACGATTTTCTTCAAAGTTCACCCCTCCCCCTGAGGGTGGCTTCCGGACCGCGAAAATCATACAAATTGTTCCCAGGCTTCTTTTTCGTTGTCCTCAATGCGAATATCGAAAAACAAAGTGTGCAATCGACGCCCCTCGTCAGATACGTTTCTTTCAAAGTTCACCCCTCCCCCTAAGGCTGGCTTCCGGAACGCAAAAATCATACAAATTGTTTCCAGGCTTCTTTTGAGAGGTCCTCAATGCGAATGTCGCAAAACAAAGTGTGCAATCGACGCACCTCGGCAGATACGATTTTTTCCAAAATTCACCCCCCCCCCCCCTAAGGGTGGCTTCTGGACCGCGAAAATCATACAAATTGTTCCCAGGCTTCTTTTTCGTTGTCCTCAATGCGAATATCGAAAAATAAAGTGTGCAATCGACGCACCTCGTCAGATACGTTTTTGTCAAAGTTCACCCCTCCCCCTATGGCTGGCTTCCGGAACGCGAAAATCATACAAATTGTTTCCAGGCTTCTTTTGAGAGGTCCTCAATGCGAATAACGAAAAACAAAGTGTGTAATCAACGCACCTCGGCAGATACGATTTTTTTCAAAGTTCACGCCTCCCCCTAAGGGTGGCTTCCGGAACGCGAAAATCATACAAATTGTCCCCAGGCTTCTTTTTCGTTGTCCTCCATACGAATATCGAAAAACAAAGTGTGCAATCGACGCACCTCGTCAGATACGTTTTTTTTAACGTTCACCCCCCCCCCCCCCTAAGGCTGGCTTCCGGAACGCGGAAATCATACAAATTGTTTCCAGGATTCTTTTGAGAGGTCCTCAATGCGAATATCGAAAAACAAAGTGTGCAATCGACGCACCTCGGCAGATACGATTTTTTCCAAAATTCGGCCCCCCCCCATACGGGTGCCTCGCGGAACTCGAAAATCATAAAAATTGTTCCCAGGCTTCTTTTTAGAGGTCCTCAATGCGAATATCGAAAAACAAAGTGTGCAATCGACGCACCTCGTCAGATACGTTTTTTTTAAACGTTCACCCCCCCCTAAGGCTGGCTTCCGGAACGCGAAAATCATACAAATTGTTCCCAGGCTTCTTTTTAGAGGTCCTCAATGCGAATATCGAAAAACAACGTGTGCAATCGACGCTCCTCGGCAGATACGATTTTTTTCTAAATTCACCCCTCCCCCTAAGGCTGGCTTCCGGAAGGCGAAAATCATACAAATTGTTTCCAGGCTTCTTCTAAGAGGTCCTGAATGCGGATATCGAAAAACAAAGTGTGCAATCGACGCACCTCGGCAGAAACGATTTTTTTCAAAGTTGACCCCGCCCCCCAAAGGGTTGCTTCCGGAACGCGAAAATCATACAAATTGTTCCCAGGCTTCTTTTTCGTTGTCCTCAATGCGAATATCGAAAAACAAAGTGTGCAATCGACGCACCTTGTCACATACGTTTTTTTCAAAGTTCACCCCTCCCCCTAAGGCTGGCTTCCGGACCGCGAAAATCATACAAATTGTTCCCAGGCTTCTTTTTCGTTGTCCTCAATGCGAATATCGAAAAACAAAGTGTGCAATCGACGCACCTTGTCACATACGTTTTTTTCAAAGTTCACCCCTCCCCCTAAGGCTGGCTTCCGGACCGCGAAAATCATACAAATTGTTCCCAGGCTTCTTTTTCGTAGTCCTCAATGCGAATATCGAAAAACAAAGTGTGCAATCGACGCACCTCGTCAGATACGTTTTTGTTAAAGTTCACCCCTCCCCCTAAGCTGGCTTCCGGAACGCGAAAATCATACAAATTGTTTCCAGGCTTCTTTTGAGAGGTCCTCAATGCGAATATCGAAAAACAAAGTGTGCAATCGACGCACCTCGGAAGATACGATTTTTTCATAGTTCACCCCTCCCCCTATGGGTGGCTTCCGGAACGCGAAAATCAAACAAATTGTTTCCAGGCTTCTTTTGAGAGGTCCTCAATGCGAATATCGAAAAACAAAGTGTGCAATCGACGCACCTCGGCAGATACGATTTTCTTCAAAGTTCACCCCTCCCCCTGAGGGTGGCTTCCGGACCGCGAAAATCATACAAATTGTTCCCAGGCTTCTTTTTCGTTGTCCTCAATGCGAATATCGAAAACCAAAGTGTGCAATCGACGCCCCTCGTCAGATACGTTTCATTCAAAGTTCACCCCTCCCCCTAAGGCTGGCTTCCGGAACGCAAAAATCATACAAATTGTTTCCAGGCTTCTTTTGAGAGGTCCTCAATGCGAATGTCGCAAAACAAAGTGTGCAATCGACGCACCTCGGCAGATACGATTTTTTCAAAGTTCACCCCTCCCCCTAAGGCTGGCTTCCGGAACGCGAAAATCAAACAAATTGTTTCCAGGCTTCTTTTGAGAGGTCCTCAATGCGAATATCGAAAAACAAAGTGTGCAATCGACGGTCCTCGGCAGATACGATTTTCTTCAAAGTTCACCCCTCCCCCTGAGGGTGGCTTCCGGACCGCGAAAATCATACAAATTGTTTCCAGGCTTCTTTTTCGTTGTCCTCAATGCGAATATCGAAAAACAAAGTGTGCAATCGACGCCCCTCGTCAGATACGTTTCTTTCAAAGTTCACCCCTCCCCCTAAGGCTGGCTTCCGGAACGCAAAAATCATACAAATTGTTTCCAGGCTTCTTTTGAGAGGTCCTCAATGCGAATGTCGCAAAACAAAGTGTGCAATCGACGCACCTCGGCAGATACGATTTTTTCCAAAATTCACCCCCCCCCCTAAGGGTGGCTTCTGGACCGCGAAAATCATACAAATTGTTCCCAGGCTTCTTTTTCGTTGTCCTCAATGCGAATATCGAAAAATAAAGTGTGCAATCGACGCACCTCGTCAGATACGTTTTTGTCAAAGTTCACCCCTCCCCCTATGGCTGGCTTCCGGAACGCGAAAATCATACAAATTGTTTCCAGGCTTCTTTTGAGAGGTCCTCAATGCGAATAACGAAAAACAAAGTGTGTAATCAACGCACCTCGGCAGATACGATTTTTTTCAAAGTTCACGCCTCCCCCTAAGGGTGGCTTCCGGAACCCGAAAATCATACAAATTGTCCCCAGGCTTCTTTTTCGTTGTCCTCCATACGAATATCGAAAAACAAAGTGTGCAATCGACGCACCTCGTCAGATACGTTTTTTTTAACGTTCACCCCCCCCCCCCCCTAAGGCTGGCTTCCGGAACGCGGAAATCATACAAATTGTTTCCAGGATTCTTTTGAGAGGTCCTCAATGCGAATATCGAAAAACAAAGTGTGCAATCGACGCACCTCGGCAGATACGATTTTTTCCAAAATTCGGCCCCCCCCCATACGGGTGCCTCGCGGAACTCGAAAATCATAAAAATTGTTCCCAGGCTTCTTTTTAGAGGTCCTCAATGCGAATATCGAAAAACAAAGTGTGCAATCGACGCACCTCGTCAGATACGTTTTTTTTAAACGTTCACCCCCCCCTAAGGCTGGCTTCCGGAACGCGAAAATCATACAAATTGTTCCCAGGCTTCTTTTTAGAGGTCCTCAATGCGAATATCGAAAAACAACGTGTGCAATCGACGCTCCTCGGCAGATACGATTTTTTTCTAAATTCACCCCTCCCCCTAAGGCTGGCTTCCGGAAGGCGAAAATCATACAAATTGTTTCCAGGCTTCTTCTAAGAGGTCCTGAATGCGGATATCGAAAAACAAAGTGTGCAATCGACGCACCTCGGCAGAAACGATTTTTTTCAAAGTTGACCCCGCCCCCCAAAGGGTTGCTTCCGGAACGCGAAAATCATACAAATTGTTCCCAGGCTTCTTTTTCGTTGTCCTCAATGCGAATATCGAAAAACAAAGTGTGCAATCGACGCACCTTGTCACATACGTTTTTTTCAAAGTTCACCCCTCCCCCTAAGGCTGGCTTCCGGACCGCGAAAATCATACAAATTGTTCCCAGGCTTCTTTTTCGTTGTCCTCAATGCGAATATCGAAAAACAAAGTGTGCAATCGACGCACCTTGTCACATACGTTTTTTTCAAAGTTCACCCCTCCCCCTAAGGCTGGCTTCCGGACCGCGAAAATCATACAAATTGTTCGCAGGCTTCTTTTTCGTAGTCCTCAATGCGAATATCGAAAAACAAAGTGTGCAATCGACGCACCTCGTCAGATACGTTTTTGTTAAAGTTCACCCCTCCCCCTAAGCTGGCTTCCGGAACGCGAAAATCATACAAATTGTTTCCAGGCTTCTTTTGAGAGGTCCTCAATGCGAATATCGAAAAACAAAGTGTGCAATCGACGCACCTCGGCAGATACGATTTTTTTCAAAGTTCGCCCCTCCCCCTGCGGGTGGCATCCGGAACGCGAAAATCATACAAATTGTCCCCAGGCTTCTTTTTCGTTGTCCTCCATGCGAATATCGAAAATCAAAGTGTGCATTCGACGCACCTCGTCAGATACGTTTTTTTTTCAACGTTCACCCCCCCCCCCCTAAGGCTGGCTTCCGGAACGCGAAAATCATACAAATTGTTTCCAGGATTTTTTTGAGAGGTCCTCAATGCGAATATCGAAAAACAAAGTGTGCAATCGACGCACCTCGGCAGATACGATTTTATTCAAAGTTCACCCCTCCCCCTAAGGGTGGCTTCGAGATCGCGAAAATCATACAAATTATTCCCAGGCTTCTTATTCGCTGTCCTCAATGCGAATATCGAAAAACAAAGTGTGCAATCGACGCACCTCGGCAGATACGATTTTTTCCAAAATTCGCCCCCCCATAAGGGTGGCTTCCGGAGCGCGAAAATCATACAAATTGTTTCCAGGCTTCTTTTGAGAGGTCCTCAATGCGAATATCGAAAAACAAAGTGTGCAATCGACGCACTTCGGCAGATACGATTTTTTTCAAAGTTCACCCCTCCCCCTGAGGCTGGCTTCCAGACCGCGAAAATCATACAAATTGTTCCCAGGCTTATTTTTCGTTGTCCTCAATGCGAATATCGAAAAACAAAGTGCGCAATCGACGCACCTCGTCAGATACGTTATTTCAAAGTTCACCCCTCCCCCTAAGGCTGGCTTCCGGAACGCGAAAATCATACAAATTGTTTCCAGGCTTCTTTTGAGAGGTCCTCAATGCGAATATCGAAAAACAAAGTGTGCAATCGACGCACCTCGGCAGATACGATTTTTTTCAAAGTTCACCCCTCCCCCTAAGGGCGGCTTCCGGAACGCGAAAATCATACAAATTGTTCCCAGGCATCTTTTTCGTCGTCCTCAATGCGAATATCGGAAAACAAAGTGTGCAATCGACGCACCTCGTCAGATACGTTTTTTTTTCAAGGTTCACCCCTCCCCCTAAGGCTGGCTTCCGGAACGCGAAAATCATACAAATTGTTTTCAGGCGTCTTTTGAGAGGTCCTCAATGCGAATATTGAGAAACGAAGTGTGCAATCGACGCACCTCGGCAGATACGATTTTCTCCAAAATTCACCCCCTCCATAATGGTGGCTTCCGGAACGCGAAAATCATACAAATTGTTCCCAGGCTTCTATTTCGTTGTCCTCAATGCGAATATCGAAAAACAAAGTGTGCAATCGACGCACCTCGGCAGATACGATGTTTTCCAAAATTCACTCCCCCATAAGGGTGGCTTCCGGAACTCGAAAATCATACAAATTGTTCCCAGGCTTCTTTTTAGAGGTCCTCAATGCGAATATCGAAAAACAAAGTGTGCGATCGACGCACCTCGGAAGATACGATTTTTTCATAGTTCACCCCTCCCCTTAAGGGTGGCTTCCGGAACGCGAAAATCATACAAATTGTTCCCAGGCTTCTTTTTCGTTGTTCTCAATGCGAATATCGAAAAACAAAGTGTGCAATCGACGCACCTCGTCAGATACGTTTTTTTAAAAGTTCACCCCTCCCCCTAAGGCTGGCTTCCGGAACGCGAAAATCAAACAAATTGTTTCCAGGCTTCTTTTGAGAGGTCCTCAATGCGAATATCGAAAAACAAAGTGTGCAATCGACGCACCTCGGCAGATACGATTTTCTTCAAAGTTCACCCCTCCCCCTGAGGGTGGCTTCCGGACCGCGAAAATCATACAAGTTGTTCCCAGGCTTCTTTTTCGTTGTCCTCAATGCGAATATCGAAAAACAAAGTGTGCAATCGACGCCCCTCGTCAGATACGTTTTTTTCAAAGTTCACCCCTCCCCCTAAGGCTGGCTTCCGGAACGCAAAAATCATACAAATTGTTTCCAGGCTTCTTTTGAGAGGTCCTCAATGCGAATATCGCAAAACAAAGTGTGCAATCGACTCACCTCGGCAGATACGATTTTTTCCAAAATTCACCCCCCCCCCCTAAGGGTGGCTTCTGGACCGCGAAAATCATACAAATTGTTCCCAGGCTTCTTTTTCGTTGTCCTCATTGCGAATATCGAAAAACAAAGTGTGCAATCGACGCACCTCGTCAGATACGATTTTTTTCAAAGTTCACGCCTCCCCCTAAGGGTGGCTTCCGGAACGCGAAAATCATACAAATTGTCCCCAGGCTTCTTTTTCGTTGTCCTCCATACGAATATCGAAAAACAAAGTGTGCAATCGACGCACCTCGTCAGATACGTTTTTTTTTAACGTTCACCCCCCCCCCCCCCTAAGGCTGGCTTCCGGAACGCGGAAATCATACAAATTGTTTCCAGGATTCTTTTGAGAGGTCCTCAATGCGAATATCGAAAAACAAAGTGTGCAATCGACGCACCTCGGCAGATACGATTTTTTCCAAAATTCGGCCCCCCCCCCCCCATACGGGTGCCTCGCGGAACTCGAAAATCATAAAAATTGTTCCCAGGCTTCTTTGTAGAGGTCCTCAATGCGAATATCGAAAAACAAAGTGTGCAATCGACGCACCTCGTCAGATACGTTTTTTTTAAACGTTCACCCCCCCCTAAGGCTGGCTTCCGGAACGCGAAAATCATACAAATTGTTCCCAGGCTTCTTTTTAGAGGTCCTCAATGCGAATATCGAAAAACAACGTGTGCAATCGACCCTCCTCGGCAGATACGATTTTTTTCTAAATTCACCCCTCCCCCTAAGGCTGGCTTCCGGAAGGCGAAAATCATACAAATTGTTTCCAGGCTTCGTTTTCATTGTCCTCAATGCGAATATCGAAAAACAAAGTGTGCAATCGACGCACCTCGTCAGATACGTTTTTTTCAAAGTTCACCCCTCCCCCTAAGGCTGGCTTCCGGAACGCGAAAATCATACAAATTGTTCCCAGGCTTCTTTTTCGTTGTCCTCAATGCGAATATCGAAAAACAAAGTGGGCAATCGACGCACCTTGTCAGATACGTTTTTTTCAAAGTTCACCCCTCCCCCTAAGGCTGGCTTCCGGAACGCGAAAATCATACAAATTGTTCCCAGGCTTCTTTTTCGTTGTCCTCAATGCGAATATCGCAAAACAAAGTGTGCAATCGACGCACCTCGTCAGATACGTTTTTTTCAAAGTTCACCCCTCCCCCTAAGGCTGGCTTCCGGAACGCGAAAATCATACAACTTGTTTTCAGGCTTCTTTTGAGAGGTCCTTAATGCGAAAATCGAAAAACAAAGTGTGCAATCGACGCACCTCGGCAGATACGATTTTTTTCAAAGTTCACCCCCCCCCTGAGAGTGGCTTCCGGACCGCGGAAATCATACAAATTGTTCCCAGGCTTCTTTTTCGTTGTCCTCAATGCGAATATCGAAAAACAAAGAGTGCAATCGACGCACCTCGGCAGATACGATTTTTTCCAAAATTCACCCCCCCCATAAGGGTGGCTTCCGGAACTCGAAAATCATACAAATTGTTCCCAGGCTTCTTTTTAGAGGTCCTCAATGCGAATATCGAAAAACAAAGTGTGCAATCGACGCACCTCGGCAGATACGATTTTTTTCATACTTCACCCCACCCCCTAAGGGTGGCTTCCGGAACGCGAAAATCATACAAATTGTTCCCAGGCTTCTTTTTCGTTGTCCTCAATGCGAATATCGAAAAACAAAGTGTGCAATCGACGCACCTCGTCAGATACGTTTTTTTCAAAGTTCACCCCTCCCCCTAAGGCTGGCTTCCGGAACGCGAAAATCATACAAATTGTTTCCAGGCTTCTCTTGAGAGGTCCTCAATGCGAATATCGAAAAACAAAGTGTGCAATCGACACACCTCGGCAGATACGATTTTTTCCAAAATTCACCCCCCCCTAAGGGTGGCTTCCGGACCGCGAAAATCATACAAATTGTTCCCAGGCTTCTTTTTCGTTGTCCTCAATGCGAATATCGAAAAACAAAGTGTGCAATCGACGCACCTCGTCAGATACTTTTTTTTTAACGTTCACCTCCCCCCCCCCCTAAGGCTGGCTTCCGGAACGCGGAAATCATACGAATTGTTTCCAGGATTCTTTTAAGAGGTCCTCAATGCGAATATCGAAAAACAAAGTGTGCAATCGACGCACCTCGGCAGATACGATTTTTTCCAAAATTCGGCCCCCAACCCCCATACGGGTGGCTCACGGAACTCGAAAATCATACAAATTGTTCCCAGGCTTCTTTTTAGAGGTCCTCAATGCGAATATCGAAATACAAAGTGTGCAATCGACGCACCTCGGCAGATTCGATTTTTTCCAAAATTCACCCCCCCATAAGGGTGGCTTCCGGACCGCGAAAATCATACAAATTGTTCCCACGCTTCTTTATCGTTGTCCTCACCGCGAATATCGAAAAACAAAGTGTGCAATCGACGCACCTAGTCAGATACGTTTTTTTTAAACGTTCACCCCCACCGCCCTAAGGCTGGCTTCCGGAACGCGAAAATCATACAAATGGTTCCCAGGCTTCTTTTTAGAGGTCCTCAATGCGAATATCGAAAAACAACGTGTGCAATCGACGCTCCTCGGCAGATACGATTTTTTTCTAAATTCACCCCTCCCCCTAAGGCTGGCTTCCGGAAGGCGAAAATCATACAAATTGTTTCCAGGCTTCTTCTAAGAGGTCCTGAATGCGGATATCGAAAAACAAAGTGTGCAATCGACGCACCTCGGCAGATACGATTTTTTCCAAAATTCACCCTCCCATAAGGGTGGCTTCCGGAACTCGAAAATCATACAAATTGTTCCCAGGCTGCTTTTTCGTTGTCCTCAATGCGAATATCGAAAAACAAAGTGTGCAATCGACGCACCTCGGCAGATACGATTTTTTCCAAAATTCGGCCCCCCCCCCCCCCATAAGGGTGGCTTCCGGAGCGCGAAAATCATACAAATTGTTCCCAGGCTTCTTTTTCGTTGTTCTCAATGCGAATATCGAAAAACAAAGTGTGCAATCGACGCACCTCGTCATATACGATTTTTTCAAAGTTCACCCCTCCCCCTAAGGCTGGCTTCCGGAACGCGAAAATCATAGAAATTGTTTCCCGGCTTCTTTTGAGAGGTCCTCAATGCGAATATCGAAGAACAACGTGTGCAATCGACGCACCTCGGCAGATACGATTTTTTTCAAAGTTCACCCCTCCCCCTAAGGGTGGCTTCCGGAACGCGAAAATCGTACAAATTGTTCCCAGGCTTCGTTTTCGTTGTCCTCAATGCGAATATCGAAAAACAAAGTGTGCGATCGACGCACCTCGTCAGATACGTTTTTTTCAAAGTTCATCCCTCTCCCTAAGGCTGGCTTCCGGAACGCGAAAATCATACAAATTGTTCCCAGGCTTCTTTTTCGTTGTCCTCAATGCGAATATCGAAAAACAAAGTGTGCAATCGACGCACCTCGTCACATACGTTTTTTTCACAGTTCACCCCTCCCCCTAAGGCTGGCTTCCGGACCGCGAAAATCATACAAATTGTTCCCAGGCTTCTTTTTCGTGGTCCTCAATGCGAATATCGAAAAACAAAGTGTGCATTCGACGCACCTCGTCAGATACGTTTTTTTTTTCAACGTTCACCCCCCCACCCCCCCCTAAGGCTGGCTTCCGGAACGCGAAAATCATACAAATTGTTTCCAGGCTTCTTTTGAGAGGTCCTCAATGCGAATATCGAAAAACAAAGTGTGCAATCGGCGCACCTCGGCAGATACGATTTTATTCAAAGTTCACCCCTCCCCCTAAGGGTGGCTTCGGGATCGCGAAAATCATACAAATTATTCCCAGGCTTCTTTTTCGCTGTCCTCAATGCGAATATCGAAAAACAAAGTGTGCAATCGACGCACCTCGGCAGATACGATTTTTTCCAAAATTCACCCCCCCATAAGGGTGGCTTCCGGAACGCGAAAATCATACAAATTGTTTCCAGGCTTCTTTTGAGAGGTCCTCAATGCGAATATCGAAATACAAAGTGTGCAATCGACGCACCTCGGCAGATACGATTTTTTTCAAAGTTCACCCCTCCCCCTGATGGTGGCTTCCAGACCGCGAAAATCATACAAATTGTTCCCAGGCTTATTTTTCGTTTTCCTCAATGCGAATAACGAAAAACAAAGTGCGCAATCGACGCACCTCGTCAGATACGTTTTTTTCAAAGTTCACCCCTCCCCCTAAGGCTGGCTTCCGGAACGCGAAAATCATACAAATTGTTTCCAGGCTTCTTTTGAGAGGTCCTCAATGCGAATATCGAAAAACAAAGTGTGCAATCGACGCACCTCGGCAGATACGATTTTTTTCAAAGTTCACCCCTCCCCCTAAGGGCGGCTTCCGGAACGCGAAAATCATACAAATTGTTCCCAGGCATCTTTTTCGTCGTCCTCAATGCGAATATCGGAAAACAAAGTGTGCAATCGACGCACCTCGTCAGATACGTTTTTTTTTCAAGGTTCACCCCTCCCCCTAAGGCTGGCTTCCGGAACGCGAAAATCATACAAATTGTTTTCAGGCGTCTTTTGAGAGGTCCTCAATGCGAATATTGAGAAACGAAGTGTGCAATCGACGCACCTCGGCAGATACGATTTTTTCCAAAATTCACCCCCCCCCCATAATGGTGGCTTCCGGAACGCGAAAATCATACAAATTGTTCCCAGGCTTCTATTTCGTTGTCCTCAATGCGAATATCGAAAAACAAAGTGTGCAATCGACGCACCTCGGCAGATACGATTTTTTCCAAAATTCGGCCCCCCCTCCATACGGGTGCCTTGCGGAACTCGAAAATCATAAAAATTGTTCCCAGGCTTCTTTTTAGAGGTCCTCAATGCGAATATCGAAAAACAAAGTGTGCAATCGACGCACCTCGTCAGATACGTTTTTTTTAAACGTTCACCCCCCCCTAAGGCTGGCTTCCGGAACGCGAAAATCATACAAATTGTTCCCAGGCTTCTTTTTAGAGGTCCTCAATGCGAATATCGAAAAACAACGTGTGCAATCGACGCTCCTCGGCAGATACGATTTTTTTCTAAATTCACCCCTCCCCCTAAGGCTGGCTTCCGGAAGGCGAAAATCATACAAATTGTTCCCAGGCTTCTTCTAAGAGGTCCTGAATGCGGATATCGAAAAACAAAGTGTGCAATCGACGCACCTCGGCAGAAACGATTTTTTTCAAAGTTGACCCCGCCCCCCAAAGGGTTGCTTCCGGAACGCGAAAATCATACAAATTGTTCCCAGGCTTCTTTTTCGTAGTCCTCAATGCGAATATCGAAAAACAAAGTGGGCAATCGACGCACCTCGTCAGATACGTTTTTGTTAAAGTTCACCCCTCCCCCTAAGCTGGCTTCCGGAACGCGAAAATCATACAAATTGTTTCCAGGCTTCATTTGAGAGGTCCTCAATGCGAATATCGAAAATCAAAGTGCGCAATCGACGCACCTCGTCAGATACGTTTTTTTCAAAGTTCACCCCTCCCCCTAAGGATGGCTTCCGGAACGCGAAAATCATACAAACTGTTCCCAGGCTTCTTTTTCGTTGTCCTCAATGCGAATATCGAAAAACAAAGTGTGCAATCGACGCACCTCGTCACATACGTTTTTTTCACAGTTCACCCCTCCCCCTAAGGCTGGCTTCCGGACCGCGAAAATCATACAAATTGTTCCCAGGCTTCTTTTTCGTGGTCCTCAATGCGAATATCGAAAAACAAAGTGTGCATTCGACGCACCTCGTCAGATACGTTTTTTTTTTCAACGTTCCCCCCCCCCCCCTAAGGCTGGCTTCCGGAACGCGAAAATCATACAAATTGTTTCCAGGCTTCTTTTGAGAGGTCCTCAATGCGAATATCGAAAAACAAAGTGTGCAATCGGCGCACCTCGGCAGATACGATTTTATTCAAAGTTCACCCCTCCCCCTAAGGGTGGCTTCGGGATCGCGAAAATCATACAAATTATTCCCAGGCTTCTTTTTCGCTGTCCTCAATGCGAATATCGAAAAACAACGTGTGCAATCGACGCACCTCGGCAGATACGATTTTTTCCAAAATTCACCCCCCCATAAGGGTGGCTTCCGGAACGCGAAAATCATACAAATTGTTTCCAGGCTTCTTTTGAGAGGTCCTCAATGCGAATATCGAAATACAAAGTGTGCAATCGACGCACCTCGGCAGATACGATTTTTTTCAAAGTTCACCCCTCCCCCTGATGGTGGCTTCCAGACCGCGAAAATCATACAAATTGTTCCCAGGCTTATTTTTCGTTTTCCTCAATGCGAATATCGAAAAACAAAGTGCGCAATCGACGCACCTCGTCAGATACGTTTTTTTCAAAGTTCACCCCTCCCCCTAAGGCTGGCTTCCGGAACGCGAAAATCATACAAATTGTTTCCAGGCTTCTTTTGAGCGGTCCTCAATGCGAATATCGAAAAACAAAGTGTGCAATCGACGCACCTCGGCAGATACGATTTTTTTCAAAGTTCACCCCTCCCCCTAAGGGCGGCTTCCGGAACGCGAAAATCATACAAATTGTTCCCAGGCATCTTTTTCGTCGTCCTCAATGCGAATATCGGAAAACAAAGTGTGCAATCGACGCACCTCGTCAGATACGTTTTTTTTTCAAGGTTCACCCCTCCCCCTAAGGCTGGCTTCCGGAACGCGAAAATCATACAAATTGTTTTCAGGCGTCTTTTGAGAGGTCCTCAATGCGAATATTGAGAAACGAAGTGTGCAATCGACGCACCTCGGCAGATACGATTTTTTCCAAAATTCACCCCCCCATAATGGTGGCTTCCGGAACGCGAAAATCATACAAATTGTTCCCAGGCTTCTATTTCGTTGTCCTCAATGCGAATATCGAAAAACAAAGTGTGCAATCGACGCACCTCGGCAGATACGATTTTTTCCATAATTCGGCCCCCCCCCCATACGGGTGCCTCGCGGAACTCGAAAATCATAAAAATTGTTCCCAGGCTTCTTTTTAGAGGTCCTCAATGCGAATATCGAAAAACAAAGTGTGCAATCGACGCACCTCGTCAGATACGTTTTTTTTAAACGTTCACCCCCCCCCCCCTAAGGCTGGCTTCCGGAACGCGAAAATCATACAAATTGTTCCCAGGCTTCTTTTTAGAGGTCCTCAATGCGAATATCGAAAAACAACGTGTGCAATCGACGCTCCTCGGCAGATAGGATTTTTTTCTAAATTCACCCCTCCCCCTAAGGCTGGCTTCCGGAAGGCGAAAATCATACAAATTGTTCCCAGGCTTCTTCTAAGAGGTCCTGAATGCGGATATCGAAAAACAAAGTGTGCAATCGACGCACCTCGGCAGAAACGATTTTTTTCAAAGTTGACCCCGCCCCCCAAAGGCTTGCTTCCGGAACGCGAAAATCATACAAATTGTTCCCAGGCTTCTTTTTCGTAGTCCTCAATGCGAATATCGAAAAACAAAGTGGGCAATCGACGCACCTCGTCAGATACGTTTTTGTTAAAGTTCACCCCTCCCCCTAAGCTGGCTTCCGGAACGCGAAAATCATACAAATTGTTTCCAGGCTTCATTTGAGAGGTCCTCAATGCGAATATCGAAAAACACAGTGCGCAATCGACGCACCTCGTCAGATACGTTTTTTTCAAAGTTCACCCCTCCCCCTAAGGCTGGCTTCCGGAACGCGAAAATCATACAAATTGTTTCCAGGCTTCTTTTTCGTGGTCCTCAATGCGAATATCGAAAAACAAAGTGTGCATTCGACGCACCTCGTCAGATACGTTTTTTTTTTCAACGTTCCCCCCCCCCCCCTAAGGCTGGCTTCCGGAACGCGAAAATCATACAAATTGTTTCCAGGCTTCTTTTGAGAGGTCCTCAATGCGAATATCGAAAAACAAAGTGTGCAATCGGCGCACCTCGGCAGATACGATTTTATTCAAAGTTCACCCCTCCCCCTAAGGGTGGCTTCCGGAACGCGAAAATCATACAAATTGTTTCCAGGCTTCTTTTGAGAGGTCCTCAATGCGAATATCGAAATACAAAGTGTGCAATCGACGCACCTCGGCAGATACGATTTTTTTCAAAGTTCACCCCTCCCCCTGATGGTGGCTTCCAGACCGCGAAAATCATACAAATTGTTCCCAGGCTTATTTTTCGTTTTCCTCAATGCGAATATCGAAAAACAAAGTGCGCAATCGACGCACCTCGTCAGATACGTTTTTTTCAAAGTTCACCCCTCCCCCTAAGGCTGGCTTCCGGAACGCGAAAATCATACAAATTGTTTCCAGGCTTCTTTTGAGCGGTCCTCAATGCGAATATCGAAAAACAAAGTGTGCAATCGACGCACCTCGGCAGATACGATTTTTTTCAAAGTTCACCCCTCCCCCTAAGGGCGGCTTCCGGAACGCGAAAATCATACAAATTGTTCCCAGGCATCTTTTTCGTCGTCCTCAATGCGAATATCGGAAAACAAAGTGTGCAATCAACGCACCTCGTCAGATACGTTTTTTTTTCAAGGTTCACCCCTCCCCCTAAGGCTGGCTTCCGGAACGCGAAAATCATACAAATTGTTTTCAGGCGTCTTTTGAGAGGTCCTCAATGCGAATATTGAGAAACGAAGTGTGCAATCGACGCACCTCGGCAGATACGATTTTTTCCAAAATTCACCCCCCCCCATAATGGTGGCTTCCGGAACGCGAAAATCATACAAATTGTTCCCAGGCTTCTATTTCGTTGTCCTCAATGCGAATATCGAAAAACAAAGTGTGCAATCGACGCACCTCGGCAGATACGATTTTTTCCAAAATTCGGCCCCCCCTCCATACGGGTGCCTTGCGGAACTCGAAAATCATAAAAATTGTTCCCAGGCTTTTTTTTAGAGGTCCTCAATGCGAATATCGAAAAACAAAGTGTGCAATCGACGCACCTCGTCAGATACGTTTTTTTTAAACGTTCACCCCCCCCTAAGGCTGGCTTCCGGAACGCGAAAATCATACAAATTGTTCCCAGGCTTCTTTTTAGAGGTCCTCAATGCGAATATCGAAAAACAACGTGTGCAATCGACGCTCCTCGGCAGATACGATTTTTTTCTAAATTCACCCCTCCCCCTAAGGCTGGCTTCCGGAAGGCGAAAATCATACAAATTGTTCCCAGGCTTCTTCTAAGAGGTCCTGAATGCGGATATCGAAAAACAAAGTGTGCAATCGACGCACCTCGGCAGAAACGATTTTTTTCAAAGTTGACCCCGCCCCCCAAAGGGTTGCTTCCGGAACGCGAAAATCCTACAAATTGTTCCCAGGCTTCTTTTTCGTAGTCCTCAATGCGAATATCGAAAAACAAAGTGGGCAATCGACGCACCTCGTCAGATACGTTTTTGTTAAAGTTCACCCCTCCCCCTAAGCTGGCTTCCGGAACGCGAAAATCATACAAATTGTTTCCAGGCTTCATTTGAGAGGTCCTCAATGCGAATATCGAAAATCAAAGTGCGCAATCGACGCACCTCGTCAGATACGTTTTTTTCAAAGTTCACCCCTCCCCCTAAGGCTGGCTTCCGGAACGCGAAAATCATACAAATTGTTCCCAGGCTTCTTTTTCGTTGTCCTCAATGCGAATATCGAAAAACAAAGTGTGCAATCGACGCACCTCGTCACATACGTTTTTTTCACAGTTCACCCCTCCCCCTAAGGCTGGCTTCCGGACCGCGAAAATCATACAAATTGTTCCCAGGCTTCTTTTTCGTGGTCCTCAATGCGAATATCGAAAAACAAAGTGTGCATTCGACGCACCTCGTCAGATACGTTTTTTTTTTCAACGTTCCCCCCCCCCCCCTAAGGCTGGCTTCCGGAACGCGAAAATCATACAAATTGTTTCCAGGCTTCTTTTGAGAGGTCCTCAATGCGAATATCGAAAAACAAAGTGTGCAATCGGCGCACCTCGGCAGATACGATTTTATTCAAAGTTCACCCCTCCCCCTAAGGGTGGCTTCGGGATCGCGAAAATCATACAAATTATTCCCAGGCTTCTTTTTCGCTGTCCTCAATGCGAATATCAAAAAACAACGTGTGCAATCGACGCACCTCGGCAGATACGATTTTTTCCAAAATTCACCCCCCCATAAGGGTGGCTTCCGGAACGCGAAAATCATACAAATTGTTTCCAGGCTTCTTTTGAGAGGTCCTCAATGCGAATATCGAAATACAAAGTGTGCAATCGACGCACCTCGGCAGATACGATTTTTTTCAAAGTTCACCCCTCCCCCTGATGGTGGCTTCCAGACCGCGAAAATCATACAAATTGTTCCCAGGCTTATTTTTCGTTTTCCTCAATGCGAATATCGAAAAACAAAGTGCGCAATCGACGCACCTCGTCAGATACGTTTTTTTCAAAGTTCACCCCTCCCCCTAAGGCTGGCTTCCGGAACGCGAAAATCATACAAATTGTTTCCAGGCTTCTTTTGAGCGGTCCTCAATGCGAATATCGAAAAACAAAGTGTGCAATCGACGCACCTCGGCAGATACGATTTTTTTCAAAGTTCACCCCTCCCCCTAAGGGCGGCTTCCGGAACGCGAAAATCATACAAATTGTTCCCAGGCATCTTTTTCGTCGTCCTCAATGCGAATATCGGAAAACAAAGTGTGCAATCGACGCACCTCGTCAGATACGTTTTTTTTTCAAGGTTCACCCCTTCCCCTAAGGCTGGCTTCCGGAACGCGAAAATCATACAAATTGTTTTCAGGCGTCTTTTGAGAGGTCCTCAATGCGAATATTGAGAAACGAAGTGTGCAATCGACGCACCTCGGCAGATACGATTTTTTCCAAAATTCACCCCCCCATAATGGTGGCTTCCGGAACGCGAAAATCATACAAATTGTTCCCAGGCTTCTATTTCGTTGTCCTCAATGCGAATATCGAAAAACAAAGTGTGCAATCGACGCACCTCGGCAGATACGATTTTTTCCATAATTCGGCCCCCCCCCCATACGGGTGCCTCGCGGAACTCGAAAATCATAAAAATTGTTCCCAGGCTTCTTTTTAGAGGTCCTCAATGCGAATATCGAAAAACAAAGTGTGCAATCGACGCACCTCGTCAGATACGTTTTTTTTAAACGTTCACCCCCCCCCTAAGGCTGGCTTCCGGAACGCGAAAATCATACAAATTGTTCCCAGGCTTCTTTTTAGAGGTCCTCAATGCGAATATCGAAAAACAACGTGTGCAATCGACGCTCCTCGGCAGATAGGATTTTTTTCTAAATTCACCCCTCCCCCTAAGGCTGGCTTCCGGAAGGCGAAAATCATACAAATTGTTCCCAGGCTTCTTCTAAGAGGTCCTGAATGCGGATATCGAAAAACAAAGTGTGCAATCGACGCACCTCGGCAGAAACGATTTTTTTCAAAGTTGACCCCGCCCCCCAAAGGCTTGCTTCCGGAACGCGAAAATCATACAAATTGTTCCCAGGCTTCTTTTTCGTAGTCCTCAATGCGAATATCGAAAAACAAAGTGGGCAATCGACGCACCTCGTCAGATACGTTTTTGTTAAAGTTCACCCCTCCCCCTAAGCTGGCTTCCGGAACGCGAAAATCATACAAATTGTTTCCAGGCTTCATTTGAGAGGTCCTCAATGCGAATATCGAAAAACAAAGTGCGCAATCGACGCACCTCGTCAGATACGTTTTTTTCAAAGTTCACCCCTCCCCCTAAGGCTGGCTTCCGGAACGCGAAAATCATACAAATTGTTTCCAGGCTTCTTTTGAGAGGTCCTCAATGCGAATATCGAAAAACAAAGTGTGCAATCGACGCACCTCGGCAGATACGATTTTTTTCAAAGTTCACCCCTCCCCCTAAGGGCGGCTTCCGGAACGCGAAAATCATACAAATTGTTCCCAGGCATCTTTTTCGTCGTCCTCAATGCGAATATCGGAAAACAAAGTGTGCAATCGACGCACCTCGTCAGATACGTTTTTTTTTCAAGGTTCACCCCTCCCCCTAAGGCTGGCTTCCGGAACGCGAAAATCATACAAATTGTTTTCAGGCGTCTTTTGAGAGGTCCTCAATGCGAATATTGAGAAACGAAGTGTGCAATCGACGCACCTCGGCAGATACGATTTTTTCCAAAATTCACCCCCCCATAATGGTGGCTTCCGGAACGCGAAAATCATACAAATTGTTCCCAGGCATCTATTTCGTTGTCCTCAATGCGAATATCGAAAAACAAAGTGTGCAATCGACGCACCTCGTCAGATACGTTTTTTTTAAACGTTCACCCCCCCTCTAAGGCTGGCTTCCGGAACGCGAAAATCATACAAATTGTTCCCAGGCTTCTTTTTAGAGGTCCTCAATGCGAATATCGAAAAACAACGTGTGCAATCGACGCTCCTCGGCAGATACGATTTTTTTCTAAATTCACCCCTCCCCCTAAGGCTGGCTTCCGGAAGGCGAAAATCATACAAATTGTTCCCAGGCTTCTTCTAAGAGGTCCTGAATGCGGATATCGAAAAACAAAGTGTGCAATCGACGCACCTCGGCAGAAACGATTTTTTTCAAAGTTGACCCCGCCCCCCAAAGGGTTGCTTCCGGAACGCGAAAATCATACAAATTGTTCCCAGGCTTCTTTTTCGTAGTCCTCAATGCGAATATCGAAAAACAAAGTGGGCAATCGACGCACCTCGTCAGATACGTTTTTGTTAAAGTTCACCCCTCCCCCTAAGCTGGCTTCCGGAACGCGAAAATCATACAAATTGTTTCCAGGCTTCATTTGAGAGGTCCTCAATGCGAATATCGAAAAACAAAGTGTGCAATCGACGCACCTCGGCAGATACGATTTTATTCAAAGTTCGCCCCTCCCCCTGCGGGTGGCATCCGGAACGCGAAAATCATACAAATTGTCCCCAGGCTTCTTTTTCGTTGTCCTCCATGCGAATATCGAAAAACAAAGTGTGCATTCGACGCACCGCGTCAGATACGTTTTTTTTTTCAACGTTCACCCCCCCCCTCCCTAAGGCTGGCTTCCGGAACGCGAAAATCATACAAATTGTTTCCAGGATTCTTTTGAGAGGTCCTCAATGCGAATATCGAAAAACAAAGTGTGCAATCGACGCACCTCGGCAGATACGATTTTTTCCAAAATTCGCCCCCCCATAAGGGTGGCTTCCGGAACGCGAAAATCATACAAATTGTTTCCAGGCTTCTTTTGAGAGGTCCTCAATGCGAATATCGAAAAACAAAGTGTGCAATCGACGCACCTCGGCAGATACGCTTTTTTCAAAGTTCACCCCTCCCCCTGAGGGTGGCTTCCAGACCGCGAAAATCATACAAATTGTTCCCAGGCTTATTTTTCGTTGTCCTCAATGCGAATATCGAAAAACAAAGTGCGCAATCGACGCACCTCGTCAGATACGTTTTTTTCAAAGTTCACCCCTCCCCCTAAGGCTGGCTTCCCGAACTCGAAAATCATTCAAATTGTTTCCAGGCTTCTTTTGAGAGGTCCTCAATGCGAATATCGAAAAACAAAGTGTGCAATCGACGCACCTCGGCAGATACGATTTTTTTCAAAGTTCACCCCTCCCCCTAAGGGCGGCCTCCGGAACGCGAAAATCATACAAATTGTTCCCAGGCATCTTTTTCGTCGTCCTCAATGCGAATATCGGAAAGCAAAGTGTGCAATCGACGCACCTCGTCAGATACGTTTTTTTTCAAGGTTCACCCCTCCCCCTAAGGCTGGCTTCCGGAACGCGAAAATCATACAAATTGTTTTCAGGCGTCTTTTGAGAGGTCCTCAATGCGAATATTGAGAAACGAAGTGTGCAATCGACGCACCTCGGCAGATACGATTTTCTCCAAAATTCACCCCCCCATAATGGTGGCTTCCGGAACGCGAAAATCATACAAATTGTTCCCAGGCTTCTATTTCGTTGTCCTCAATGCGAATATCGAAAAACAAAGCGTGCAATCGACGCACCTCGGCAGATACAATTTTTTCCAAAATTCGGCCCCCCCCCCATAAGGGTGGCTTCCGCTACTCGAAAATCATACAAATTGTTCCCAGGCTTCTTTTAAGAGGTCCTCAATGCGAATATCGAAAAACAAAGTGTGCAATCGACGCACCTCGGCAGATACGATTTCTTTCAAAGTTCACCCCTCCCCCTAAGGGTGGCTTCCGGAACGCGAAAATCAAACAAATTGTTCCCTGGCTTCTTTTTCGTTGTTCTCAATGCGAATATCGAAAAACAAAGTGTGCAATCGACGCACCTCGTCAGATACGTTTTTTTCAAAGTTCACCCCTCCCCCTAAGGCTGGCTTCCGGAACGCGAAAATCAAACAAATTGTTTCCAGGCTTCTTTTGAGAGGTCCTCAATGCGAATATCGAAAAACAAAGTGTGCAATCGACGCACCTCGGCAGATACGACTTTCTTCAAAGTTCACCCCTCCCCCTGAGGGTGGCTTCCGGACCGCGAAAATCATACAAATTGTTCCCAGGCTTCTTTTTCGTTGTCCTCAATGCGAATATCGAAAAACAAAGTGTGCAATCGACGCCCCTCGTCAGATACGTTTCTTTCAAAGTTCACCCCTCCCCCTAAGGCTGGCTTCCGGAACGCAAAAATCATACAAATTGTTTCCAGGCTTCTTTTGAGAGGTCCTCAATGCGAATATCGCAAAACAAAGTGTGCAATCGACGCACCTCGGCAGATACGATTTTTTCCAAAATTCATCCCCCCCCCCCCCTAAGGGTGACTTCTGGACCGCGAAAATCATACAAATTGTTCCCAGGCTTCTTTTTCGTTGTCCTCAATGCGAATATCGAAAAACAAAGTGTGCAATCGACGCACCTCGTCAGATACGTTTTTGTCAAAGTTCACCCCTCCCCCTAAGGCTGGCTTCCGGAACGCGAAAATCATACAAATTGTTTCCAGGCTTCTTTCGAGAGGTCCTCAATGCGAATAACGAAAAACAAAGTGTGCAATCAACGCACCTCGGCAGATACGATTTTTTTCAAAGTTCACGCCTCCCCCTAAGGGTGGCTTCCGGAACGCGAAAATCATACGAATTGTCCCCAGGCTTCTTTTTCGTTGTCCTCCATACGAATATCGAAAAACAAAGTGTGCAATCGACGCATCTCGTCAGATACGTTTTTGTCAAAGTTCACCCCTCCCCCTAAGGCTGGCTTCCGGAACGCGAAAATCATACAAATTGTTTCCAGGCTTCTTTTGAGAGGTCCTCAATGCGAATATCGAAAAACAAAGTGTGCAATCGACGCACCTCGGCAGATACGATTTTTTTCAAAGTTCACCCCTCCCCCTAAGGGCGGCTTCCGGAACGCGAAAATCATACAAATTGTTCCCAGGCATCTTTTTCGTCGTCCTCAATGCGAATATCGGAAAACAAAGTGTGCAATCGACGCACCTCGTCAGATACGTTTTTTTTTCAAGGTTCACCCCTCCCCCTAAGGCTGGCTTCCGGAACGCGAAAATCATACAAATTGTTTTCAGGCGTCTTTTGAGAGGTCCTCAATGCGAATATTGAGAAACGAAGTGTGCAATCGACGCACCTCGGCAGATACGATTTTTTCCAAAATACACCCCCCCATAATGGTGGCTTCCGGAACGCGAAAATCATACAAATTGTTCCCAGGCTTCTATTTCGTTGTCCTCAATGCGAATATCGAAAAACAAAGTGTGCAATCGACGCACCTCGGCAGATACGATTTTTTCCAAAATCCGGCCCCCCCATAAGGGTGGCTTCCGCTACTCGAAAATCATACAAATTGTTCCCAGGCTTCTTTTTAGAGGTCCTCAATGCGGATATCGAAAAACAAAGTGTGCACTCGACGCACCTCGGCAGAAACGATTTTTTTCAAAGTTGACCCCGCCCCCCAAAGGGTTGCTTCCGGAACGCAAAAATCATACAAATTGTTCCCAGGCTTGGTTTTCATTGTCCTCAATGCGAATATCGAAAAACAAAGTGTGCAATCGACGCACCTCGTCAGATACGTTTATTTCAAAGTTCATCCCTCCCCCTAAGGCTGGCTTCCGGAACGCGAAAATCATACAAATTGTTCCCAGGCTTCTTTTTCGTTGTCCTCAATGCGAATATCGAAAAACAAAGTGTGCAATCGACGCACCTCGTCAGATACGTTTTTTTCAAAGTTCACCCCTCCCCCTAAGGCTGGCTTCCGGAACGCGAAAATCATACAAATTGTTCCCAGGCTTCTTTTTCGTTGTCCTCAATGCGAATATCGAAAACCAAAGTGTGCAATCGACGCACCGCGTCAGGTACGTTTTTTTCAAAGTTCACCCCTCCCCCTAAGGCTGGCTTCCGGAACGCGAAAATCATACAACTTGTTTCCAGGCTTCTTTTGAGAGGTCTTCAATGCGAATATCGAAAAACAAAGTGTGCAATCGACGCACCTCGGATGATACGATTTTTTCCAAAATTCACCCCCCCCCAAAAGGGTGGCTTCCGGAACTCGAAAATCATACAAATTGTTCCCAGGCTTCTTTTTCGTTGTCCTCAATGCGAATGTCGAAAAACAAAGTGTGCATTCGACGCACCTCTTCAGATACGTTTTTTTCAATGTTCACCCCTCCCCCTAAGGCTGGCTTCCGGAACGCGAAAATCATACAAATTGTTTCCAGGCTTCTTTTGAGAGGTCCTCAATGCGAATATCGAAAAACGAAGTGTGCAATCGACGCACCTCGGCAGATACGATTTTTTCCAAAATTCGCCCCCCCCCCCCATACGGGTGGCTCGCGGAACTCGAAAATCATACAAATTGTTCCCAGGCTTCTTTTTAGAGGTCCTCAATGCGAATATCGAAAAACAAAGTGTGCAATCGACGCACCTCGGCAGATACGATTTTTTCCAAAATTCACCCCCCCATAAGGGTGGCTTCCGGACCGCGAAAATCATACAAATTGTTCCCACGCTTCTTTATCGTTGTCCTCAATGCGAATATCGAAAAACAAAGTGTGCAATCGACGCACCTAGTCAGATACGTTTTTTTTAAACGTTCACCCCCACCCCCCTAAGGCTGGCTTCCGGAACGCGAAAATCATACAAATTGTTCCCAGGCATCTTTTTAGAGGTCCTCAATGCGAATATCGAAAAACAACGTGTGCAATCGACGCTCCTCGGCAGATACGATTTTTTTCTAAATTCACCCCTCCCCCTAAGGCTGGCTTCCGGAAGGCGAAAATCATACAAATTGTTTCCAGGCTTCTTCTAAGAGGTCCTGAATGCGGATATCGAAAAACAAAGTGTGCAATCGACGCACCTCGGCAGAAACGATTTTTTTCAAAGTTGACCCCGCCGCCCAAAGGGTTGCTTCCGGAACGCAAAAATCATACAAATTGTTCCCAGGCTTCTTTTTCGTTGTCCTCAATGCGAATATCGAAAAACAAAGTGTGCAATCGACGCACCTCGGCAGATACGATTTTTTCCAAAATTCACCCTCCCATAAGGGTGGCTTCCGGAACTCGAAAATCATACAAATTGTTCCCAGGCTTCTTTTGAGAAGTCCTCAATGCGAATATCGAAAAACAAAGTGTGCAATCGACGCACCTCGGCAGATACGATTTTTTTCAAAGTGCACCCCTCCCCCTAAGGGTGGCTTCCGGAACGCGAAAATCATACAAATTGTTCCCAGGCTTCTTTTTCGTTGTCCTCAATGCGAATATCGAAAAACAATGTGTGCAATCGGCGCACCTCGGCAGATACGATTTTTTCCAAAATTCGGCCCCCCCCCATAAGGGTGGCTTCCGGAACTCGAAAATCATACAAATTGTTCCCAGGCTTGATTTTAGAGGTCCTCAATGCGAATATCGAAAAACAAAGTGTGCAATCGACGCAGCTCGTCAGATACGTTTTTTTTTTCAACGTTCACCCCCCACCCTCCTAAGGCTGGCTTCCGGAACGCGAAAATCATACAAATTGTTCCCAGGCTTCTTTTTCGTTGTCCTCAAGGCGAATATCGAAAAACAAAGTGTGCAATCGACGCAGCTCGTCAGATACGTTTTTTTTTCAACGTTCACCCCTCCCCCTAAGGCTGGCTTCCGGAACGCGAAAATCATAGAAATTGTTTCCAGGCTTCTTTTGAGAGGTCCTCAATTCGAATATCGAACAACAAAGTGTGCAATCGACGCACCTCGGCAGATACGATTTTTTTCAAAGTGCACCCCTCCCCCTAAGGGTGGCTTCCGGAACGCGAAAATCATACAAATTGTTCCCAGGCTTCTTTTTCGTTGTCCTCAATGCGAATATCGAAAAACAATGTGTGCAATCGGCGCACCTCGGCAGATACGATTTTTTCCAAAATTCGGCCCCCCCCCATAAGGGTGGCTTCCGGAACTCGAAAATCATACAAATTGTTCCCAGGCTTCTTTTTAGAGGTCCTCAATGCGAATATCGAAAAACAAAGTGTGCAATCGACGCACCTCGGCAGATACGATTTTTTTCATACTTCACCCCACCCCCTAAGGGTGGCTTCCGGAACGCGAAAATCATACAAATTGTTCCCAGGCTTCTTTTTCGTTGTCCTCAATGCGAATATCGAAAAAGTAAGTGTGCAATCGACGCACCTCGTCAGATACGTTTTTTTCAAAGTTCACCCCTCCCCCTAAGGCTGGCTTCCGGAACGCGAAAATCATACAAATTGTTTCCAGGCTTCTTTTGAGAAGTCCTCAATGCGAATATCGAAAAACAAAGTGTGCAATCGACGCACCTCGGCAGATACGATTTTTTCCAAAATTCACCCCCCCCCTAAGGGTGGCTTCCGGACCGCGAAAATCATACAAATTGTTCCCAGGCTTCTTTTTCGTTGTCCTCAATGCGAATATCGAAAAACAAAGTGTGCAATCGACGCACCTCGTCAGATACTTTTTTTTTAACGTTCACCCCCCCACCCCTAAGGCTGGCTTCCGGAACGCGGAAATCATACGAATTGTTTCCAGGATTCTTTTAAGAGGTCCTCAATGCGAATATCGAAAAACAAAGTGTGCAATCGACGCACCTCGGCAGATACGATTTTTTCCAAAATTCGGCCCCCCCCCCCGCCCCCATACGGGTGGCTCACGGAACTCGAAGATCATACAAATTGTTCCCAGGCTTCTTTTTAGAGGTCCTCAATGCGAATATCGAAAAACAAAGTGTGCAATCGACGCACCTCGGCAGATACGATTTTTTCCAAAATTCACCCCCCCATAAGGGCGGCTTCCGGACCGCGAAAATCATACAAATTGTTCCCACGCTTCTTTATCGTTGTCCTCAATGCGAATATCGAAAAACAAAGTGTGCAATCGACGCACCTAGTCAGATACGTTTTTTTTAAACGTTCACCCCCCCACCCCTAAGGCTGGCTTCCGGAACGCGAAAATCATACAAATTGTTCCCAGGCTTCTTTTTAGAGGTCCTCAATGCGAATATCGAAAAACAACGTGTGCAATCGACGCTCCTCGGCAGATACGATTTTGTTCTAAATTCACCCCTCCACCTAAGGCTGGCTTCCGGAAGGCGAAAATCATACAAATTGTTTCCAGGCTTCTTCTAAGAGGTCCTGAATGCGGATATCGAAAAACAAAGTGTGCAATCGACGCACCTCGGCAGAAACGATTTTTTTCAAAGTTGACCCCGCCCCCCAAAGGGTTGCTTCCGGAACGCAAAAATCATACAAGCTGTTCCCAGGCTTCTTTTTCGTTGTCCTCAATGCGAATATCGAAAAACAAAGTGTGCAATCGACGCACCTCGGCAGATACGATTTTTTCCAAAATTCACCCTCCCATAAGGGTGGCTTCCGGAACTCGAAAATCATACAAATTGTTCCCAGGCTTCTTTTTAGAGGTCCTCAATGCGAATATCGAAAAACAAAGTGTGCAATCGACGCACCTCGGCAGATACGATTTTTTTCAATGTTGACCCCTCCCCCTAGGGCTGGCTTCCGGAACGCGAAAATCATACAAATTGTTTCCAGGCTTCTTTCGAGAGACCCTCAATGCGAATATCGGAAAACAAAGTGTGCAATAGACGCACCTCGGCAGATACGATTTTTTTCAAAGTGCACCCCTCCCCCTAAGGGTGGCTTCCGGAACGCGAAAAACATACAAATTTTTCGTGGCTTCTTTTTCGTTGTCCTCAATGCGAATATCGAAAAACAATGTGTGCAATCGGCGCACCTCGGCAGATACGATTTTTTCCAAAATTCGGCCCCCCCCATAAGGGTGGCTTCCGGAACTCGAAAATCATACAAATTGTTCCCAGGCTTGTTTTTAGAGGTCCTCAATGCGAATATCGAAAAACAAAGTCTGCAATCGACGCAGCTCGTCAGATACGTTTTTTTTTCAACGTTCACCCCCCACCCTCCTAAGGCTGGCTTCCGGAACGCGAAAATCATACAAATTGTTCCCAGGCTTCTTTTTCGTTGTCCTCAATACGAATATCGAAAAACAAAGTGTGCAATCGACGCACCTCGTCAGATACGTTTTTTTCAAAGTTCACCCCTCCCCCTAAGGCTGGCTTCCGGAACGCGAAAATCATAGAAATTGTTTCCAGGCTTCTTTTGAGAGGTCCTCAATGCGAATATCGAAGAACAACGTGTGCAATCGACGCACCTCGGCATATACGATTTTTTTCAAAGTTCACCCTAAGGGTGGCTTCCGGAACGCGAAAATCAAACAAATTGTTCCCAGGCTTCGTTTTCGTTGTCCTCAATGCGAATATCGAAAGACAAAGTGTGCAATCGACGCACCTCGTCAGATACGTTTTTTTCAAAGTTCACCCCTCCCCCTAAGGCTGGCTTCCGGAACGCGAAAAACATGTAAATTGTTCCCAGGCTTCTTTTTCGTTGTTCTCAAGGCGAATATCGAAAAACAAGGTGTGCAATCGACGCACCTCGTCAGATACGTTTTTTTCAAAGTTCACCCCTCCCCCTAAGGCTGGCTTCCGGAACGCGAAAATCATACAAATTGTTCCCTGGCTTCTTTTGAGAGGTCCTCAATGCGAATATCGAAAAACAAAGTGTGCAATCGACGCACCTCGGCAGATACGATTTTATTCAAAGTTCACCCCTCCCCCTAAGGGTGGCTTGCGGATCGCGAAAATCATACAAATTATTCCCAGGCTTCTTTTTCGCTGTCCTCAATGTAAATATCGAAAAACAAAGTGTGCAATCGACGCACCTCGGCAGATACAATTTTTTCCAAAATTAACCCCCCCCTAAGGGAGGCTTCCGGACTGCGAAAATCATACAAATTGTTCCCAGGCTTCTTTTTCGTTGGCCTCAATGCGAATATCGAAAAACAAAGTGTGCAATCGACGCACCTCGTCAGATACGTTTTTGTCAAAGTTCACCCCTCCCCCTAAGCTGGCTTCCGGAACGCGAAAATCATACAAATTGTTTCCAGGCTTCTTTTGAGAGGTCCTGAATGCGAATATCGAAAAACAAAGTGTGCAATCGACGCACCTCGGCAGATACGATTTTTTTCAAAGTTCACCCCTCCCCCTGAGGGTGGCTTCCGGACCGCGGAAATCGTACAAATTGTTCCCAGGCTTCTTTTTCGTTGTCCTCAATGCGAATATCGAAAAACAAAGTGTGCGATCGACGCACCTCGTCAGATACGTTTTTTTCAAAGTTCACCCCTCCCCCTAAGGCTGGCTTCCGGAACGCGAAAATCATACAAATTGTTTCCAGGCTTCTTTTGAGAGGTCCTCAATGCGAATATCGAAAAACAAAGTGTGCAATCGAAGCACCTCGGCAGATACGATTTTTTTCAAAGTTCACCCCCCCCCTGAGGGTGGCTTCCGGACCGCGGATATCATACCAATTGTTCCCAGGCTTCTTTTTCGTTGTCCTCAATGCGAATATCGAAAAACAAAGTGTGCAATCCACGCACCTCGGCAGATACGATTTTTTCCAAAATTCACCCCCCCCATAAGGGTGGCTTCCGGAACTCGAAAATCATACAAATTGTTCCCAGACTTCTTTTTAGAGGTCCTCAATGCGAATATCGAAAAACAAAGTGTGCAATCGACGCACCTCGGCAGATACGATTTTTTTCATACTTCACCCCACCCCCTAAGGGTGGCTTCCGGAACGCGAAAATCATACAAATTGTTCCCAGGCTTCTTTTTCGTTGTCCTCAATGCGAATATCGAAAAACAAAGTGTGCAATCGACGCACCTCGTCAGATACGTTTTTTTCAAAGTTCACCCCTACCCCTAAGGCTGGCTTCCGGAACGCGAAAATCATACAAATTGTTTCCAGGCTTCTTTTGAGAGGTCCTCAATGCGAATATCGAAAAACAAAGTGTGCAATCGACACACCTCGGCAGATACGATTTTTTCCAAAATTCACCCCCCCCAAAGGGTGGCTTCCGGACCGCGAAAATCATACAAATTGTTCCCAGGCTTCTTTTTCGTTGTCCTCAATGCGAATATCGAAAAACAAAGTGTGCAATCGACGCACCTCGTCAGATACGTTTTTTTCAAAGTTCACCCCTACCCCTAAGGCTGGCTTCCGGAACGCGGAAATCATACGAATTGTTTCCAGGATTCTTTTAAGAGGTCCTCAATGCGAATATCGAAAAAAAAAAGTGTGCAATCGACGCACCTCGGCAGATACGATTTTTTCCAAAATTCGGCCCCCACCCCCCATACGGGTGGCTCACGGAACTCGAAAATCATACAAATTGTTCCCAGGCTTCTTTTTAGAGGTCCTCAATGCGAATATCGAAAAACAAAGTGTGCAATCGACGCACCTCGGCAGATTCGATTTTTTCCAAAATTCACCCCCCCATAAGGGTGGCTTCCGGACCGCGAAAATCATACAAATTGTTCCCACGCTTCTTTATCGTTGTCCTCACCGCGAATATCGAAAAACAAAGTGTGCAGTCGACGCACCTAGTCAGATACGTTTTTTTTAAACGTTCTCCCCCACCGCCCTAAGGCTGGCTTCCGGAACGCGAAAATCATACAAATTGTTCCCAGGCTTCTTTTTAGAGGTCCTCAATGCGAATATCGAAAAACAACGTGTGCAATCGACGCACCTCGGCAGAAACGATTTTTTTCAAAGTTGACCCCGCCGCCCAAAGGGTTGCTTCCGGAACGCAAAAATCATACAAATTGTTCCCAGGCTTCTTTTTCGTTGTCCTCAATGCGAATATCGAAAAACAAAGTGTGCAATCGACGCACCTCGGCAGATACGATTTTTTCCAAAATTCACCCTCCCATAAGGGTGGCTTCCGGAACTCGAAAATCATACAAATTGTTCCCAGGCTTCTTTTGAGAAGTCCTCAATGCGAATATCGAAAAACAAAGTGTGCAATCGACGCACCTCGGCAGATACGATTTTTTTCAAAGTGCACCCCTCCCCCTAAGGGTGGCTTCCGGAACGCGAAAATCATACAAATTGTTCCCAGGCTTCTTTTTCGTTGTCCTCAATGCGAATATCGAAAAACAATGTGTGCAATCGGCGCACCTCGGCAGATACGATTTTTTCCAAAATTCGGCCCCCCCCCATAAGGGTGGCTTCCGGAACTCGAAAATCATACAAATTGTTCCCAGGCTTGTTTTTAGAGGTCCTCAATGCGAATATCGAAAAACAAAGTGTGCAATCGACGCAGCTCGTCAGATACGTTTTTTTTTTCAACGTTCACCCCCCACCCTCCTAAGGCTGGCTTCCGGAACGCGAAAATCATACAAATTGTTCCCAGGCTTCTTTTTCGTTGTCCTCAAGGCGAATATCGAAAAACAAAGTGTGCAATCGACGCAGCTCGTCAGATACGTTTTTTTTTCAACGTTCACCCCTCCCCCTAAGGCTGGCTTCCGGAACGCGAAAATCATAGAAATTGTTTCCAGGCTTCTTTTGAGAGGTCCTCAATGCGAATATCGAACAACAAAGTGTGCAATCGACGCACATCGTCAGATACGTTTTTTTCAAAGTTCACCCCTCCCCCTAAGGCTGGCTTCCGGAACGCGAAAATCATACAAATTGTTCCCAGGCTTCTTTTTCGTTGTCCTCAATGCTAATATCGAAAAACAAAGTGTGCAATCGACGCACCTCGGCAGATACGATTTTTTCCAAAATTCACCCCCCCCATAAGGGTGGCTTCCGGAACTCGAAAATCATACAAATTGTTCCCAGGCTTCTTTTTAGAGGTCCTCAATGCGAATATCGAAAAACAAAGTGTGCAATCGACGCACCTCGGCAGATGCGATTTTTTTCATACTTCACCCCACCCCCTAAGGGTGGCTTCCGGAACGCGAAAATCATACAAATTGTTCCCAGGCTTCTTTTTCGTTGTCCTCAATGCGAATATCGAAAAAGTAAGTGTGCAATCGACGCACCTCGTCAGATACGTTTTTTTCAAAGTTCACCCCTCCCCCTAAGGCTGGCTTCCGGAACGCGAAAATCATACAAATTGTTTCCAGGCTTCTTTTGAGAAGTCCTCAATGCGAATATCGAAAAACAAAGTGTGCAATCGACGCACCTCGGCAGATACGATTTTTTCCAAAATTCACCCCCCCCTAAGGGTGGCTTCCGGACCGCGAAAATCATACAAATTGTTCCCAGGCTTCTTTTTCGTTGTCCTCAATGCGAATATCGAAAAACAAAGTGTGCAATCGACGCACCTCGTCAGATACTTTTTTTTTAACGTTCACCCCCCCTCCCCTAAGGCTGGCTTCCGGAACGCGGAAATCATACGAATTGTTTCCAGGATTCTTTTAAGAGGTCCTCAATGCGAATATCGAAAAACAAAGTGTGCAATCGACGCACCTCGGCAGATACGATTTTTTCCAAAATTCGGCCCCCCCCCCCCCCCCCCATACGGGTGGCTCACGGAACTCGAAGATCATACAAATTGTTCCCAGGCTTCTTTTTAGAGGTCCTCAATGCGAATATCGAAAAACAAAGTGTGCAATCGACGCACCTCGGCAGATACGATTTTTTCCAAAATTCACCCCCCCATAAGGGCGGCTTCCGGACCGCGAAAATCATACAAATTGTTCCCACGCTTCTTTATCGTTGTCCTCAATGCGAATATCGAAAATCAAAGTGTGCAATCGACGCACCTAGTCAGATACGTTTTTTTTAAACGTTCACCCCCCCACCCCTAAGGCTGGCTTCCGGAACGCGAAAATCATACAAATTGTTCCCAGGCTTCTTTTTAGAGGTCCTCAATGCGAATATCGAAAAACAACGTGTGCAATCGACGCTCCTCGGCAGATACGATTTTGTTCTATATTCACCCCTCCACCTAAGGCTGGCTTCCGGAAGGCGAAAATCATACAAATTGTTTCCAGGCTTCTTCTAAGAGGTCCTGAATGCGGATATCGAAAAACAAAGTGTGCAATCGACGCACCTCGGCAGAAACGATTTTTTTCAAAGTTGACCCCGCCCCCCAAAGGGTTGCTTCCGGAACGCAAAAATCATACAAGCTGTTCCCAGGCTTCTTTTTCGTTGTCCTCAATGCGAATATCGAAAAACAAAGTGTGCAATCGACGCACCTAGGCAGATACGATTTTTTCCAAAATTCACCTTCCCATAAGGGTGGCTTCCGGAACTCGAAAATCATACAAATTGTTCCCAGGCTTCTTTTTAGAGGTCCTCAATGCGAATATCGAAAAACAAAGTGTGCAATCGACGCACCTCGGCAGATACGATTTTTTTCAATGTTGACCCCTCCCCCTAGGGCTGGCTTCCGGAACGCGAAAATCATACAAATTGTTTCCAGGCTTCTTTCGAGAGACCCTCAATGCGAATATCGGAAAACAAAGTGTGCAATAGACGCACCTCGGCAGATACGATTTTTTTCAAAGTGCACCCCTCCCCCTAAGGGTGGCTTCCGGAACGCGAAAAACATACAAATTTTTCGTGGCTTCTTTTTCGTTGTCCTCAATGCGAATATCGAAAAACAATGTGTGCAATCGGCGCACCTCGGCAGATACGATTTTTTCCAAAATTCGGCCCCCCCCATAAGGGTGGCTTCCGGAACTCGAAAATCATACAAATTGTTCCCAGGCTTGTTTTTAGAGGTCCTCAATGCGAATATCGAAAAACAAAGTCTGCAATCGACGCAGCTCGTCAGATACGTTTTTTTTTCAACGTTCACCCCCCACCCTCCTAAGGCTGGCTTCCGGAACGCGAAAATCATACAAATTGTTCCCAGGCTTCTTTTTCGTTGTCCTCAATACGAATATCGAAAAACAAAGTGTGCAATCGACGCACCTCGTCAGATACGTTTTTTTCAAAGTTCACCCCTCCCCCTAAGGCTGGCTTCCGGAACGCGAAAATCATAGAAATTGTTTCCAGGCTTCTTTTGAGAGGTCCTCAATGCGAATATCGAAGAACAACGTGTGCAATCGACGCACCTCGGCATATACGATTTTTTTCAAAGTTCACCCTAAGGGTGGCTTCCGGAACGCGAAAATCAAACAAATTGTTCCCAGGCTTCGTTTTCGTTGTCCTCAATGCGAATATCGAAAGACAAAGTGTGCAATCGACGCACCTCGTCAGATACGTTTTTTTCAAAGTTCACCCCTCCCCCTAAGGCTGGCTTCCGGAACGCGAAAAACATGTAAATTGTTCCCAGGCTTCTTTTTCGTTGTTCTCAAGGCGAATATCGAAAAACAAGGTGTGCAATCGACGCACCTCGTCAGATACGTTTTTTTCAAAGTTCACCCCTCCCCCTAAGGCTGGCTTCCGGAACGCGAAAATCATACAAATTGTTCCCAGGCTTCTTTTGAGAGGTCCTCAATGCGAATATCGAAAAACAAAGTGTGCAATCGACGCACCTCGGCAGATACGATTTTATTCAAAGTTCACCCCTCCCCCTAAGGGTGGCTTGCGGATCGCGAAAATCATACAAATTATTCCCAGGCTTCTTTTTCGCTGTCCTCAATGTAAATATCGAAAAACAAAGTGTGCAATCGACGCACCTCGGCAGATACAATTTTTTCCAAAATTAACCCCCCCCTAAGGGAGGCTTCCGGACCGCGAAAATCATACAAATTGTTCCCAGGCTTCTTTTTCGTTGGCCTCAATGCGAATATCGAAAAACAAAGTGTGCAATCGACGCACCTCGTCAGATACGTTTTTGTCAAAGTTCACCCCTCCCCCTAAGCTGGCTTCCGGAACGCGAAAATCATACAAATTGTTTCCAGGCTTCTTTTGAGAGGTCCTGAATGCGAATATCGAAAAACAAAGTGTGCAATCGACGCACCTCGGCAGATACGATTTTTTTCAAAGTTCACCCCTCCCCCTGAGGGTGGCTTCCGGACCGCGGAAATCGTACAAATTGTTCCCAGGCTTCTTTTTCGTTGTCCTCAATGCGAATATCGAAAAACAAAGTGTGCAATCGACGCACCTCGTCAGATACGTTTTTTTCAAAGTTCACCCCTCCCCCTAAGGCTGGCTTCCGGAACGCGAAAATCATACAAATTGTTTCCAGGCTTCTTTTGAGAGGTCCTCAATGCGAATATCGAAAAACAAAGTGTGCAATCGAAGCACCTCGGCAGATACGATTTTTTTCAAAGTTCACCCCCCCCCTGAGGGTGGCTTCCGGACCGCGGATATCATACCAATTGTTCCCAGGCTTCTTTTTCGTTGTCCTCAATGCGAATATCGAAAAACAAAGTGTGCAATCCACGCACCTCGGCAGATACGATTTTTTCCAAAATTCACCCCCCCCATAAGGGTGGCTTCCGGAACTCGAAAATCATACAAATTGTTCCCAGACTTCTTTTTAGAGGTCCTCAATGCGAATATCGAAAAACAAAGTGTGCAATCGACGCACCTCGGCAGATACGATTTTTTTCATACTTCACCCCACCCCCTAAGGGTGGCTTCCGGAACGCGAAAATCATACAAATTGTTCCCAGGCTTCTTTTTCGTTGTCCTCAATGCGAATATCGAAAAACAAAGTGTGCAATCGACGCACCTCGTCAGATACGTTTTTTTCAAAGTTCACCCCTACCCCTAAGGCTGGCTTCCGGAACGCGAAAATCATACAAATTGTTTCCAGGCTTCTTTTGAGAGGTCCTCAATGCGAATATCGAAAAACAAAGTGTGCAATCGACACACCTCGGCAGATACGATTTTTTCCAAAATTCACCCCCCCCTAAGGGTGGCTTCCGGACCGCGAAAATCATACAAATTGTTCCCAGGCTTCTTTTTCGTTGTCCTCAATGCGAATATCGAAAAACAAAGTGTGCAATCGACGCACCTCGTCAGATACGTTTTTTTCAAAGTTCACCCCTACCCCTAAGGCTGGCTTCCGGAACGCGGAAATCATACGAATTGTTTCCAGGATTCTTTTAAGAGGTCCTCAATGCGAATATCGAAAAACAAAGTGTGCAATCGACGCACCTCGGCAGATACGATTTTTTCCAAAATTCGGCCCCCACCCCCCATACGGGTGGCTCACGGAACTCGAAAATCATACAAATTGTTCCCAGGCTTCTTTTTAGAGGTCCTCAATGCGAATATCGAAAAACAAAGTGTGCAATCGACGCACCTCGGCAGATTCGATTTTTTCCAAAATTCACCCCCCCATAAGGGTGGCTTCCGGACCGCGAAAATCATACAAATTGTTCCCACGCTTCGTTATCGTTGTCCTCACCGCGAATATCGAAAAACAAAGTGTGCAATCGACGCACCTAGTCAGATACGTTTTTTTTAAACGTTCTCCCCCACCGCCCTAAGGCTGGCTTCCGGAACGCGAAAATCATACAAATTGTTCCCAGGCTTCTTTTTAGAGGTCCTCAATGCGAATATCGAAAAACAACGTGTGCAATCGACGCTCCTCGGCAGATACGATTTTTTTCTAAATTCACCCCTCCCCCTAAGGCTGGCTTCCGGAAGGCGAAAATCATACAAATTGTTTCCAGGCTTCTTCTAAGAGGTCCTGAATGCGGATATCGAAAAACAAAGTGTGCAATCGACGCACCTCGGCAGATACGATTTTTTCCAAAATTCGGCCCCCCCCCCATACGGGTGCCTCGCGGAACTCGAAAATCATAAAAATTGTTCCCAGGCTTCTTTTTAGAGGTCCTCAATGCGAATATCGAAAAACAAAGTGTGCAATCGACGCACCTCGTCAGATACGTTTTTTTTAAACGTTCACCCCCCCCTAAGGCTGGCTTCCGGAACGCGAAAATCATACAAATTGTTCCCAGGCTTCTTTTTAGAGGTCCTCAATGCGAATATCGAAAAACAACGTGTGCAATCGACCCTCCTCGGCAGATACGATTTTTTTCTAAATTCGCCCCTCCCCCTAAGGCTGGCTTCCGGAAGGCGAAAATCATACAAATTGTTCCCAGGCTTCGTTTTCATTGTCCTCAATGCGAATATCGAAAAACAAAGTGTGCAATCGACGCACCTCGTCAGATACGTTTTTTTCAAAGTTCACCCCTCCCCCTAAGGCTGGCTTCCGGAACGCGAAAATCATACAAATTGTTCCCAGGCTTCTTTTTCGTTGTCCTCAATGCGAATATCGAAAAACAAAGTGTGCAATCGACGCACCTCGTCAGATACGTTTTTTCAAAGTTCACCCCTCCCCCTAAGGCTGGCTTCCGGAACGCGAAAATCATACAACTTGTTTCCAGGCTTCTTTTGAGAGGTCCTCAATGCGAATATCGAAAAACGAAGTGTGCAATCGACGCACCTCGGCAGATACGATTTTTTCCAAAATTCGCCCCCCCCCCCATACGGGTGGCTCGCGGAACTCGAAAATCATACAAATTGTTCCCAGGCTTCTTTTTAGAGGTCCTCAATGCGAATATCGAAAAACAAAGTGTGCAATCGACGCACCTCGGCAGATACGATTTTTTCCAAAATTCACCCCCCCATAAGGGTGGCTTCCGGACCGCGAAAATCATACAAATTGTTCCCACGCTTCTTTATCGTTGTCCTCAATGCGAATATCGAAAAACAAAGTGTGCAATCGACGCACCTAGTCAGATACGTTTTTTTTAAACGTTCACCCCCACCCCCCTAAGGCTGGCTTCCGGAACGCGAAAATCATACAAATTGTTCCCAGGCATCTTTTTAGAGGTCCTCAATGCGAATATCGAAAATCAACGTGTGCAATCGACGCTCCTCGGCAGATACGATTTTTTTCTAAATTCACCCCTCCCCCTAAGGCTGGCTTCCGGAAGGCGAAAATCATACAAATTGTTTCCCGGCTTCTTCTAAGAGGTCCTGAATGCGGATATCGAAAAACAAAGTGTGCAATCGACGCACCTCGGCAGAAACGATTTTTTTCAAAGTTGACCCCGCCGCCCAAAGGGTTGCTTCCGGAACGCAAAAATCATACAAATTGTTCCCAGGCTTCTTTTTCGTTGTCCTCAATGCGAATATCGAAAAACAAAGTGTGCAATCGACGCACCTCGGCAGATACGATTTTTTCCAAAATTCACCCTCCCATAAGGGTGGCTTCCGGAACTCGAAAATCATACAAATTGTTCCCAGGCTTCTTTTGAGAAGTCCTCAATGCGAATATCGAAAAACAAAGTGTGCAATCGACGCACCTCGGCAGATACGATTTTTTTCAAAGTGCACCCCTCCCCCTAAGGGTGGCTTCCGGAACGCGAAAATCATACAAATTGTTCCCAGGCTTCTTTTTCGTTGTCCTCAATGCGAATATCGAAAAACAATGTGTGCAATCGGCGCACCTCGGCAGATACGATTTTTTCCAAAATTCGGCCCCCCCCCATAAGGGTGGCTTCCGGAACTCGAAAATCATACAAATTGTTCCCAGGCTTGTTTTTAGAGGTCCTCAATGCGAATATCGAAAAACAAAGTGTGCAATCGACGCAGCTCGTCAGATACGTTTTTTTTTTCAACGTTCACCCCCCACCCTCCTAAGGCTGGCTTCCGGAACGCGAAAATCATACAAATTGTTCCCAGGCTTCTTTTTCGTTGTCCTCAAGGCGAATATCGAAAAACAAAGTGTGCAATCGACGCAGCTCGTCAGATACGTTTTTTTTTCAACGTTCACCCCTCCCCCTAAGGCTGGCTTCCGGAACGCGAAAATCATAGAAATTGTTTCCAGGCTTCTTTTGAGAGGTCCTCAATGCGAATATCGAACAACAAAGTGTGCAATCGACGCACATCGTCAGATACGTTTTTTTCAAAGTTCACCCCTCCCCCTAAGGCTGGCTTCCGGAACGCGAAAATCATACAAATTGTTCCCAGGCTTCTTTTTCGTTGTCCTCAATGCTAATATCGAAAAACAAAGTGTGCAATCGACGCACCTCGGCAGATACGATTTTTTCCAAAATTCACCCCCCCCATAAGGGTGGCTTCCGGAACTCGAAAATCATACAAATTGTTCCCAGGCTTCTTTTTAGAGGTCCTCAATGCGAATATCGAAAAACAAAGTGTGCAATCGACGCACCTCGGCAGATACGATTTTTTTCATACTTCACCCCACCCCCTAAGGGTGGCTTCCGGAACGCGAAAATCATACAAATTGTTCCCAGGCTTCTTTTTCGTTGTCCTCAATGCGAATATCGAAAAAGTAAGTGTGCAATCGACGCACCTCGTCAGATACGTTTTTTTCAAAGTTCACCCCTCCCCCTAAGGCTGGCTTCCGGAACGCGAAAATCATACAAATTGTTTCCAGGCTTCTTTTGAGAAGTCCTCAATGCGAATATCGAAAAACAAAGTGTGCAATCGACGCACCTCGGCAGATACGATTTTTTCCAAAATTCACCCCCCCCTAAGGGTGGCTTCCGGACCGCGAAAATCATACAAATTGTTCCCAGGCTTCTTTTTCGTTGTCCTCAATGCGAATATCGAAAAACAAAGTGTGCAATCGACGCACCTCGTCAGATACTTTTTTTTTAACGTTCACCCCCCCGCCCCTAAGGCTGGCTTCCGGAACGCGGAAATCATACGAATTGTTTCCAGGATTCTTTTAAGAGGTCCTCAATGCGAATATCGAAAAACAAAGTGTGCAATCGACGCACCTCGGCAGATACGATTTTTTCCAAAATTCGGCCCCCCCCCCCCCCCATACGGGTGGCTCACGGAACTCGAAGATCATACAAATTGTTCCCAGGCTTCTTTTTAGAGGTCCTCAATGCGAATATCGAAAAACAAAGTGTGCAATCGACGCACCTCGGCAGATACGATTTTTTCCAAAATTCACCCCCCCATAAGGGCGGCTTCCGGACCGCGAAAATCATACAAATTGTTCCCACGCTTCTTTATCGTTGTCCTCAATGCGAATATCGAAAAACAAAGTGTGCAATCGACGCACCTAGTCAGATACGTTTTTTTTAAACGTTCACCCCCCCGCCCCTAAGGCTGGCTTCCGGAACGCGAAAATCATACAAATTGTTCCCAGGCTTCTTTTTAGAGGTCCTCAATGCGAATATCGAAAAACAACGTGTGCAATCGACGCTCCTCGGCAGATACGATTTTGTTCTAAATTCACCCCTCCACCTAAGGCTGGCTTCCGGAAGGCGAAAATCATACAAATTGTTTCCCGGCTTCTTCTAAGAGGTCCTGAATGCGGATATCGAAAAACAAAGTGTGCAATCGACGCACCTCGGCAGAAACGATTTTTTTCAAAGTTGACCCCGCCCCCCAAAGGGTTGCTTCCGGAACGCAAAAATCATACAAGCTGTTCCCAGGCTTCTTTTTCGTTGTCCTCAATGCGAATATCGAAAAACAAAGTGTGCAATCGACGCACCTCGGCAGATACGATTTTTTCCAAAATTCACCCTCCCATAAGGGTGGCTTCCGGAACTCGAAAATCATACAAATTGTTCCCAGGCTTCTTTTTAGAGGTCCTCAATGCGAATATCGAAAAACAAAGTGTGCAATCGACGCACCTCGGCAGATACGATTTTTTTCAATGTTGACCCCTCCCCCTAGGGCTGGCTTCCGGAACGCGAAAATCATACAAATTGTTTCCAGGCTTCTTTCGAGAGACCCTCAATGCGAATATCGGAAAACAATGTGTGCAATAGACGCACCTCGGCAGATACGATTTTTTTCAAAGTGCACCCCTCCCCCTAAGGGTGGCTTCCGGAACGCGAAAAACAAACAAATTTTTCGTGGCTTCTTTTTCGTTGTCCTCAATGCGAATATCGAAAAACAATGTGTGCAATCGGCGCACCTCGGCAGATACGATTTTTTCCAAAATTCGGCCCCCCCCATAAGGGTGGCTTCCGGAACTCGAAAATCATACAAATTGTTCCCAGGCTTGTTTTTAGAGGTCCTCAATGCGAATATCGAAAAACAAAGTGTGCAATCGACGCAGCTCGTCAGATACGTTTTTTTTTCAACGTTCACCCCCCACCCTCCTAAGGCTGGCTTCCGGAACGCGAAAATCATACAAATTGTTCCCAGGCTTCTTTTTCGTTGTCCTCAATACGAATATCGAAAAACAAAGTGTGCAATCGACGCACCTCGTCAGATACGTTTTTTTCAAAGTTCACCCCTCCCCCTAAGGCTGGCTTCCGGAACGCGAAAATCATAGAAATTGTTTCCAGGCTTCTTTTGAGAGGTCCTCAATGCGAATATCGAAGAACAACGTGTGCAATCGACGCACCTCGGCATATACGATTTTTTTCAAAGTTCACCCTAAGGGTGGCTTCCGGAACGCGAAAATCAAACAAATTGTTCCCAGGCTTCGTTTTCGTTGTCCTCAATGCGAATATCGAAAGACAAAGTGTGCAATCGACGCACCTCGTCAGATACGTTTTTTTCAAAGTTCACCCCTCCCCCTAAGGCTGGCTTCCGGAACGCGAAAAACATGTAAATTGTTCCCAGGCTTCTTTTTCGTTGTTCTCAAGGCGAATATCGAAAAACAAGGTGTGCAATCGACGCACCTCGTCAGATACGTTTTTTTCAAAGTTCACCCCTCCCCCTAAGGCTGGCTTCCGGAACGCGAAAATCATACAAATTGTTCCCAGGCTTCTTTTGAGAGGTCCTCAATGCGAATATCGAAAAACAAAGTGTGCAATCGACGCACCTCGGCAGATACGATTTTATTCAAAGTTCACCCCTCCCCCTAAGGGTGGCTTGCGGATCGCGAAAATCATACAAATTATTCCCAGGCTTCTTTTTCGCTGTCCTCAATGTAAATATCGAAAAACAAAGTGTGCAATCGACGCACCTCGGCAGATACAATTTTTTCCAAAATTAACCCCCCCCCTAAGGGAGGCTTCCGGACCGCGAAAATCATACAAATTGTTCCCAGGCTTCTTTTTCGTTGGCCTCAATGCGAATATCGAAAAACAAAGTGTGCAATCGACGCACCTCGTCAGATACGTTTTTGTCAAAGTTCACCCCTCCCCCTAAGCTGGCTTCCGGAACGCGAAAATCATACAAATTGTTTCCAGGCTTCTTTTGAGAGGTCCTGAATGCGAATATCGAAAAACGAAGTGTGCAATCGACGCACCTCGGCAGATACGATTTTTTTCAAAGTTCACCCCTCCCCCTGAGGGTGGTTTCCGGACCGCGGAAATCGTACAAATTGTTCCCAGGCTTCTTTTTCGTTGTCCTCAATGCGAATATCGAAAAACAAAGTGTGCAATCGACGCACCTCGTCAGATACGTTTTTTTCAAAGTTCACCCCTCCCCCTAAGGCTGGCTTCCGGAACGCGAAAATCATACAAATTGTTTCCAGGTTTCTTTTGAGAGGTCCTCAATGCGAATATCGAAAAACAAAGTGTGCAATCGAAGCACCTCGGCAGATACGATTTTTTTCAAAGTTCACCCCCCCCCCTGAGGGTGGCTTCCGGACCGCGGATATCATACCAATTGTTCCCAGGCTTCTTTTTTGTTGTCCTCAATGCGAATATCGAAAAACAAAGTGTGCAATCCACGCACCTCGGCAGATACGATTTTTTCCAAAATTCACCCCCCCCATAAGGGTGGCTTCCGGAACTCGAAAATCATACAAATTGTTCCCAGACTTCTTTTTAGAGGTCCTCAATGCGAATATCGAAAAACAAAGTGTGCAATCGACGCACCTCGGCAGATACGATTTTTTTCATACTTCACCCCACCCCCTAAGGGTGGCTTCCGGAACGCGAAAATCATACAAATTGTTCCCAGGCTTCTTTTTCGTTGTCCTCAATGCGAATATCGAAAAACAAAGTGTGCAATCGACGCACCTCGTCAGATACGTTTTTTTCAAAGTTCACCCCTACCCCTAAGGCTGGCTTCCGGAACGCGAAAATCATACAAATTGTTTCCAGGCTTCTTTTGAGAGGTCCTCAATGCGAATATCGAAAAACAAAGTGTGCAATCGACACACCTCGGCAGATACGATTTTTTCCAAAATTCACCCCCCCCTAAGGGTGGCTTCCGGACCGCGAAAATCATACAAATTGTTCCCAGGCTTCTTTTTCGTTGTCCTCAATGCGAATATCGAAAAACAAAGTGTGCAATCGACGCACCTCGTCAGATACGTTTTTTTCAAAGTTCACCCCTACCCCTAAGGCTGGCTTCCGGAACGCGGAAATCATACGAATTGTTTCCAGGATTCTTTTAAGAGGTCCTCAATGCGAATATCGAAAAACAAAGTGTGCAATCGACGCACCTCGGCAGATACGATTTTTTCCAAAATTCGGCCCCCACCCCCCATACGGGTGGCTCACGGAACTCGAAAATCATACAAATTGTTCCCAGGCTTCTTTTTAGAGGTCCTCAATGCGAATATCGAAAAACAAAGTGTGCAATTGACGCACCTCGGCAGATTCGATTTTTTCCAAAATTCACCCCCCCATAAGGGTGGCTTCCGGACCGCGAAAATCATACAAATTGTTCCCACGCTTCTTTATCGTTGTCCTCACCGCGAATATCGAAAAACAAAGTGTGCAATCGACGCACCTAGTCAGATACGTTTTTTTTAAACGTTCTCCCCCACCGCCCTAAGGCTGGCTTCCGGAACGCGAAAATCATACAAATTGTTCCCAGGCTTCTTTTTAGAGGTCCTCAATGCGAATATCGAAAAACAACGTGTGCAATCGACGCTCCTCGGCAGATACGATTTTTTTCTAAATTCACCCCTCCCCCTAAGGCTGGCTTCCGGAAGGCGAAAATCATACAAATTGTTTCCAGGCTTCTTCTAAGAGGTCCTGAATGCGGATATCGAAAAACAAAGTGTGCAATCGACGCACCTCGGCAGATGCGATTTTTTCCAAAATTCGGCCCCCCCCCCATACGGGTGCCTCGCGGAACTCGAAAATCATAAAAATTGTTCCCAGGCTTCTTTTTAGAGGTCCTCAATGCGAATATCGAAAATCAAAGTGTGCAATCGACGCACCTCGTCAGATACGTTTTTTTTAAACGTTCACCCCCCCCTAAGGCTGGCTTCCGGAACGCGAAAATCATACAAATTGTTCCCAGGCTTCTTTTTAGAGGTCCTCAATGCGAATATCGAAAAACAACGTGTGCAATCGACCCTCCTCGGCAGATACGATTTTTTTCTAAATTCGCCCCTCCCCCTAAGGCTGGCTTCCGGAAGGCGAAAATCATACAAATTGTTCCCAGGCTTCGTTTTCATTGTCCTCAATGCGAATATCGAAAAACAAAGTGTGCAATCGACGCACCTCGTCAGATACGTTTTTTTCAGAGTTCACCCCTCCCCCTAAGGCTGGCTTCCGGAACGCGAAAATCATACAAATTGTTCCCAGGCTTCTTTTTCGTTGTCCTCAATGCGAATATCGAAAAACAAAGTGTGCAATCGACGCACCTCGTCAGATACGTTTTTTCAAAGTTCACCCCTCCCCCTAAGGCTGGCTTCCGGAACGCGAAAATCATACAACTTGTTTCCAGGCTTCTTTTGAGAGGTCCTCAATGCGAATATCGAAAAGCAAAGTGTGCAATCGACGCACCTCGGCAGATACGATTTTTTTCAAAGTTCACCCCCCCCCTGAGGGTCGCTTCCGGACCGCGGAAATCATACAAATTGTTCCCAGGCTTCTTTTTCGTTGTCCTCAATGCGAATATCGAAAAACAAAGTGTGCAATCGACGCACCTCGGCAGATACGATTTTTTCCAAAATTCACCCCCCCCATAAGGGTGGCTTCCGGAACTCGAAAATCATACAAATTGTTCCCAGGCTTCTTTTTAGAGGTCCTCAATGCGAATATCGAAAAACAAAGTGTGCAATCGACGCACCTCGGCAGATACGATTTTTTTCATACTTCACCCCACCCCCTAAGGGTGGCTTCCGGAACGCGAAAATCATACAAATTGTTCCCAGGCTTCTTTCTCGTTGTCCTCGATGCGAATATCGAAAAACAAAGTGTGCAATCGACGCACCTCGTCAGATACGTTTTTTTCAAAGTTCACCCCTCCCCCTAAGGCTGGCTTCCGGAACGCGAAAATCATACAAATTGTTTCCAGGCTTCTTTTGAGAGGTCCTCAATGCGAATATCGAAAAACAAAGTGTGCAATCGACGCACCTCGGCAGATACGATTTTTTCCAAAATTCACCCCCCCCTAAGGGTGGCTTCCGGACCGCGAAAATCATACAAATTGTTCCCAGGCTTCTTTTTCGTTGTCCTCAATTCGAATATCGAAAAACAAAGTGTGCAATCGACGCACCTAGTCAGATACGTTTTTTTTAAACGTTCACCCCCACCGCCCTAAGGCTGGCTTCCGGAACGCGAAAATCATACAAATTGTTCCCAGACTTCTTTTTAGAGGTCCTCAATGCGAATATCGAAAAACAACGTGTGCAATCGACGCTCCTCGGCAGATACGATTTTTTTCTAAATTCACCCCTCCCCCTAAGGCTGGCTTCCGGAAGGCGAAAATCATACAAATTGTTTCCAAGCTTCTTCTAAGAGGTCCTGAATGCGGATATCGAAAAACAAAGTGTGCAATCGACGCACCTCGGCAGATACGATTTTTTCCAAAATTCACCCTCCCATAAGGGTGGCTTCCGGAACTCGAAAATCATACAAATTGTTCCCAGGCTGCTTTTTCGTTGTCCTCAATGCGAATATCGAAAAACAAAGTGTGCAATCGACGCACCTCGGCAGATACGATTTTTTCCAAAATTCGGCCCCCCCCCCATAAGGGTGGCTTCCGGAACGCGAAAATCATACAAATTGTTCCCAGGCTTCTTTTTCGTTGTCCTCAATGCGAATATCGAAAAACAAAGTGTGCAATCGACGCACCTCGTCAGATACGATTTTTTCAAAGTTCACCCCTCCCCCTAAGGCTGGCTTCCGGAACGCGAAAATCATAGAAATTGTTTCCCGGCTTCTTTTGAGAGGTCCTCAATGCGAATATCGAAGAACAACGTGTGCAATCGACGCACCTCGGCAGATACGATTTTTTTCAAAGTTCACCCCTCCCCCTAAGGGTGGCTTCCGGAACGCGAAAATCGTACAAATTGTTCCCAGGCTTCGTTTTCGTTGTCCTCAATGCGAATATCGAAAAACAAAGTGTGCAATCGACGCACCTCGTCACATACGTTTTTTTCACAGTTCACCCCTCCCCCTAAGGCTGGCTTCCGGACCGCGAAAATCATACAAATTGTTCCCAGGCTTCTTTTTCGTGGTCCTCAATGCAAATATCGAAAAACAAAGTGTGCATTCGACGCACCTCGTCAGATACGTTTTTTTTTCAACGTTCACCCCCCCCCCCCCCCTAAGGCTGGCTTCCGGAACGCGAAAATCATACAAATTGTTTCCAGGCTTCTTTTGACAGGTCCTCAATGCGAATATCGAAAAACAAAGTGTGCAATCGGCGCACCTCGGCAGATACGATTTTATTCAAAGTTCACCCCTCCCCCTAAGGGTGGCTTCGGGATCGCGAAAATAATACAAATTATTCCCAGGCTTCTTTTTCGCTGTCCTCAATGCGAATATCGAAAAACAAAGTGTGCAATCGACGCACCTCGGCAGATACGATTTTTTCCAACATTCACCCCCCCATAAGGGTGGCTTCCGGAACGCGAAAATCATACAAATTGTTTCCAGGCTTCTTTTGAGAGGTCCTCAATGCGAATATCGAAATACAAAGTGTGCAATCGACGCACCTCGGCAGATACGATTTTTTTCAAAGTTCACCCCTCCCCCTGATGGTGGCTTCCAGACCGCGAAAATCATACAAATTGTTCCCAGGCTTATTTTTCGTTTTCCTCAATGCGAATATCGAAAAACAAAGTGCGCAATCGACGCACCTCGTCAGATACGTTTTTTTTCAAAGTTCACCCCTCCCCCTAAGGCTGGCTTCCGGAACGCGAAAATCATACAAATTGTTCCCAGGCATCTTTTTCGTCGTCCTCAATGCGAATATCGGAAAACAAAGTGTGCAATCGACGCACCTCGTCAGATACGTTTTTTTTTCAAGGTTCACCCCTCCCCCTAAGGCTGGCTTCCGGAACGCGAAAATCATACAAATTGTTTTCAGGCGTCTTTTGAGAGGTCCTCAATGCGAATATTGAGAAACGAAGTGTGCAATCGACGCACCTCGGCAGATACGATTTTTTCCAAAATTCACCCCCCCATAATGGTGGCTTCCGGAACGCGAAAATCATACAAATTGTTCCCAGGCTTCTATTTCGTTGTCCTCAATGCGAATATCGAAAAACAAAGTGTGCAATCGACGCACCTTGGCAGATTCGATTTTTTCCAAAATTCGGCCCCCCCCCCATACGAGTGCCTCGCGGAACTCGAAAATCATAAAAATTGTTCCCAGGCTTCTTTTTAGAGGTCCTCAATGCGAATATCGAAAAACAAAGTGTGCAATCGACGCACCTCGTCAGATACGTTTTTTTTAAACGTTCACCCCCCCCTAAGGCTGGCTTCCGGAACGCGAAAATCATACAAATTGTTCCCAGGCTTCTTTTTCGAGGTCCTCAATGCGAATATCGAAAATCAACGTGTGCAATCGACGCTCCTCGGCAGATACGATTTTTTTCTAAAGTCACCCCTCCCCCTAAGGCTGGCTCCCGGAAGGCGAAAATCATACAAATTGTTTCCAGGCTTCTTCTAAGAGGTCCTGAATGCGGATATCGAAAAACAAAGTGTGCAATCGACGCACCTCAGCAGAAACGATTTTTTTCAAAGTTGACCCCGCCCCCCAAAGGGTTGCTTCCGGAACGCGAAAATCATACAAATTGTTCCCAGGCTTCTTTTTCGTTGTCCTCAATGCGAATATCGAAAAACAAAGTGTGCAATCGACGCACCTTGTCACATACGTTTTTTTCAAAGTTCACCCCTCCCCCTAAGGCTGGCTTCCGGACCGCGAAAATCATACAAATTGTTCCCAGGCTTCTTTTTCGTAGTCCTCAATGCGAATATCGAAAAACAAAGTGTGCAATCGACGCACCTCGTCAGATACGTTTTTGTTAAAGTTCACCCCTCCCCCTAAGCTGGCTTCCGGAACGCGAAAATCATACAAATTGTTTCCAGGCTCCTTTTGAGAGGTCCTCAATGCGAATATCGAAAAACAAAGTGTGCAATCGACGCACCTCGGCAGATACGATTTTCTTCAAAGTTCACCCCTCCCCCTGAGGGCGGCTTCCGGACCGCGAAAATCATACAAATTGTTCCCAGGCTTCTTTTTCGTTGTCCTCAATGCGAATATCGAAAAACAAAGTGTGCAATCGACGCCCCGCGTCAGATACGTTTCTTTCAAAGTTCACCCCTCCCCCTAAGGCTGGCTTCCGGAACGCAAAAATCATACAAATTGTTTCCAGGCTTCTTTTGAGAGGTCCTCAATGCGAATATCGCAAAACAAAGTGTGCAATCGACGCACCTCGGCAGATACGATTTTTTCCAAAATTCACCCCCCCCCCCCTAAGGGTGACTTCTGGACCGCGAAAATCATACAAATTGTTCCCAGGCTTCTTTTTCGTTGTCCTCAATGCGAATATCGAAAAACAAAGTGTGCAATCGACGCACCTCGTCAGATACGTTTTTGTCAAAGTTCACCCCTCCCCCTAAAGCTGGCTTCCGGAACGCGAAAATCATACAAATTGTTTCCAGGCTTCTTTTGAGAGGTCCTCAATGCGAATAACGAAAAACAAAGTGTGCAATCAACGCACCTCGGCAGATACGATTTTTTTCAAAGTTCACGCCTCCCCCTAAGGGTGGCTTCCGGAACGCGAAAATCATACGAATTGTCCCCAGGCTTCTTTTTCGTTGTCCTCCATACGAATATCGAAAAACAAAGTGTGCAATCGACGCACCTCGTCAGATACGTTTTTTTTAACGTTCACCCCCCCCCCCCCTAAGGCTGGCTTCCGGAACGCGGAAATCATACAAATTGTTTCCAGGATTCTTTTGAGAGGTCCTCAATGCGAATATCGAAAAACAAAGTGTGCAATCGACGCACCTCGGCAGATACGATTTTTTCCAAAATTCGGCCCCCACCCCCCATACGGGTGCCTCGCGAAACTCGAAAATCATAAAAATTGTTCCCAGGCTTCTTTTTAGAGGTCCTCAATGCGAATATCGAAAAACAAAGTGTGCAATCGACGCACCTCGTCAGATACGTTTTTTTTAAACGTTCACCCCCCCCTAAGGCTGGCTTCCGGAACGCGAAAATCATACAAATTGTTCCCAGGCTTCTTTTTAGAGGTCCTCAATGCGAATATCGAAAAACAACGTGTGCAATCGACCCTCCTCGGCAGATACGATTTTTTTCTAAATTCGCCCCTCCCCCTAAGGCTGGCTTCCGGAAGGCGAAAATCATACAAATTGTTTCCAGGCTTCTTCTAAGAGGTCCTGAATGCGGATATCGAAAAACAAAGTGTGCAATCGACGCACCTCGGCAGAAACGATTTTTTTCAATGTTGACCCCGCCCCCCAAAGGGTTGCTTCCGGAACGCAAAAATCATACAAATTGTTCCCAGGCTTCGTTTTTATTGTCCTCAATGCGAATATCGAAAAACAAAGTGTGCAATCGACGCACCTCGTCAGATACGTTTTTTTCAAAGTTCACCCCTCCCCCTAAGGCTGGCTTCCGGAACGCGAAAATCATACAAAATGTTCCCAGGCTTCTTTTTCGTTGTCCTCAATGCGAATATCGAAAAACAAAGTGTGCAATCGACGCACCTCGTCAGATGCGTTTTTTTCAAAGTTCACCCCTCCCCCTAAGGCTGGCTTCCGGAACGCAAAAATCATACAACTTGTTTCCAGGCTTCTTTTGAGAGGTCCTCAATGCGAATATCGAAAAACAAAGTGTGCAATCGACGCACCTCGGCAGATACGATTTTTTTCAAAGTTCACCCCCCCCCCCCCCTGAGGGTGGCTTCCGGACCGCGGAAATCATACAAATTGTTCTCAGGCTTCTTTTTCGTTGTCCTCAATGCGAATATCGAAAAACAAAGTGTGCAATCGACGCACCTTGGCAGATACGATTTTTTCCAAAATTCACCCCCCCCATAAGGGTGGCTTCCGGAACTCGAAAATCATACAAATTGTTCCCAGGCTTCTTTTTAGAGGTCCTCAATGCGAATATCGAAACCAAAGTGTGCAATCGACGCACCTCGGCAGATACGATTTTTTTCATACTTCACCCCACCCCCTAAGGGTGGCTTCCGGACCGCGAAAATCATACAAATTGTTCCCAGGCTTCTTTTTCGTTGTCCTCAATGCGAATATCGAAAAACAAAGTGTGCAATCGACGCACCTAGTCAGATACGTTTTTTTTAAACGTTCATCCCCACCGCCCTAAGGCTGGCTTCCGGAACGCGAAAATCATACAAATTGTTCCCAGACTTCTTTTTAGAGGTCCTCAATGCGAATATCGAAAAACAACGTGTGCAATCGACGCTCCTCGGCAGATACGATTTTTTTCTAAATTCACCCCTCCCCCTAAGGCTGGCTTCCGGAAGGCGAAAATCATACAAATTGTTTCCAGGCTTCTTCTAAGAGGTCCTGAATGCGGATATCGAAAAACAAAGTGTGCAATCGACGCACCTCGGCAGATACGATTTTTTCCAAAATTCACCCTCCCATAAGGGTGGCTTCCGGAACTCGAAAATCATAGAAATTGTTCCCAGGCTTCTTTTTAGAGGACCTCAATGCGAATAACGAAAAACAAAGTGTGCAATCGACGCACCTCGGCAGATACGATTTTTTTTCAAAGTTCACCCCTCCCCCTAAGGGTGGCTTCCGGAACGCGAAAATCATACAAATTGTTCCCAGGCTGCTTTTTCGCGGTCCTCAATGCGAATATCGAAAAACAAAGTCTGCAATCGACGCACCTCGGCAGATACGATTTTCTCCAAAATGCGCCCCCCCATAAGGGTGGCTTCCGGAACGCGAAAATCATACAAATTGTTTCCAGGCTTCTTTTGAGAGGTCCTCAATGCGAATATCGAAAAACAAAGTGTGCAATCGACGCACCTCGGCAGATACGATTTTTTTCAAAGTTCACCCCTCCCCCTGAGGGTGGCTTCCAGACCGCGAAAATCATACAAATTGTTCCCAGGCTTATTTTTCGTTGTCCTCAATGCGAATATCGAAAAACAAAGTGCGCAATCGACGCACCTCGTCAGATACGTTTTTTTCAAAGTTCACCCCTCCCCCTAAGGCTGGCTTCCGGAACGCGAAAATCATACAAATTGTTTCCAGGCTTCTTTTGAGAGGTCCTCAATGCGAATATCGAAAAACAAAGTGTGCAATCGACGCACCTCGGCAGATACGATTTTTTTCAAAGTTCACCCCTCCCCCTAAGGGCGGCTTCCGGAACGCGAAAATCATACAAATTGTTCCCAGGCATCTTTTTCGTCGTCCTCAATGCGAATATCGGAAAGCAAAGTGTGCAATCGACGCACCTCGTCAGATACGTTTTTTTTTCAAGGTTCACCCCTCCCCCTAAGGCTGGCTTCCGGAACGCGAAAATCATACAAATTGTTTTCAGGCGTCTTTTGAGAGGTCCTCAATGCGAATATTGAGAAACGAAGTGTGCAATCGACGCACCTCGGCAGATACGATTTTCTCCAAAATTCACCCCCCCATAATGGTGGCTTCCGGAACGCGAAAATCATACAAATTGTTCCCAGGCTTCTATTTCGTTGTCCTCAATGCGAATATCGAAAAACAAAGTGTGCAATCGACGCACCTCGGCAGATACGATTTTTTCCAAAATTCGGCCCCCCCCCCATAAGGGTGGCTTCCGCTACTCGAAAATCATACAAATTGTTCTCAGGCTTCTTTTAAGAGGTCCTCAATGCGAATATCGAAAAACAAAGTGTGCAATCGACGCACCTCGGCAGATACGTTTTTTTTCAAAGTTCACCCCTCCCCCTCAGGGTGGCTTCCGGAACGCGAAAATCATACAAATTGTTCCCAGGCTTCTTTTTCGTTGTTCTCAATGCGTATATCGAAAAACAAAGTGTGCAATCGACGCACCTCGTCAGATACGTTTTTTTCAAAGTTCACCCCTGCCCCTAAGGCTGGCTTCCGAAACGCGAAAATCAAACAAATTGTTTCCAGGCTTCTTTTGAGAGGTCCTCAATGCGAATATCGAGAAACAAAGTGTGCAATCGACGCACCTCGGCAGATACGATTTTCTTCAAAGTTCACCCCTCCCCCTGAGGGTGGCTTCCGGACCGCGAAAATCATACAAATTGTTCCCAGTCTTCTTTTTCGTTGTCCTCAATGCGAATATCGAAAAACAAAGTGTGCAATCGACGCCCCTCGTCAGATACGTTTCTTTCAAAGTTCACCCCTCCCCCTAAGGCTGGCTTCCGGAACGCAAAAATCATACAAATTGTTTCCAGGCTTCTTTTGAGAGGTCCTCAATGCGAATATCGCAAAACAAAGTGTGCAATCGACGCACCTCGGCAGATACGATTTTTTCCAAAATTCACCCCCCCCCCCCTAAGGGTGACTTCTGGACCGCGAAAATCATACAAATTGTTCCCAGGCTTCTTTTTCGTTGTCCTCAATGCGAATATCGAAAAACAAAGTGTGCAATCGACGCACCTCGTCAGATACGTTTTTGTCAAAGTTCACCCCTCCCCCTAAGGCTGGCTTCCGGAACGCGAAAATCATACAAATTGTTTCCAGGCTTCTTTTGAGAGGTCCTCAATGCGAATAACGAAAAACAAAGTGTGCAATCAACGCACCTCGGCAGATACGATTTTTTTCAAAGTTCACGCCTCCCCCTAAGGGTGGCTTCCGGAACGCGAAAATCATACGAATTGTCCCCAGGCTTCTTTTTCGTTGTCCTCCATACGAATATCGAAAAACAAAGAGTGCAATCGACGCACCTCGTCAGATACGTTTTTTTTAACGTTCACCCCCCCCCCCCCACCCCTAAGGCTGGCTTCCGGAACGCGGAAATCATACAAATTGTTTCCAGGATTCTTTTGAGAGGTCCTCAATGCGAATATCGAAAAACAACATGTGCAATCGACGCTCCTCGGCAGATACGATTTTTTTCTAAATTCACCCCTCCCCCTAAGGCTGGCTTCCGGAAGGCGAAAATCATACAAATTGTTTCCAGGCTTCTTCTAAGAGGTCCTGAATGCGGATATCGAAAAACAAAGTGTGCAATCGACGCACCTCGGCAGAAACGATTTTTTTCAAAGTTCACCCCTCCCCCTAAGGGCGGCTTCCGGAACGCGAAAATCATACAAATTGTTCCCAGGCATCTTTTTCGTCGTCCTCAATGCGAATATCGGAAAACAAAGTGTGCAATCGACGCACCTCGTCAGATACGTTTTTTTTTCAAGGTTCACCCCTCCCCCTAAGGCTGGCTTCCGGAACGCGAAAATCAAACAAATTGTTTTCAGGCGTCTTTTGAGAAGTCCTCAATGCGAATATTGAGAAACGAAGTGTGCAATCGACGCACCTCGGCAGATACGATTTTTTCCAAAATTCACCCCCCCATAATGGTGGCTTCCGGAACGCGAAAATCATACAAATTGTTCCCAGGCATCTTTTTCGTCGTCCTCAATGCGAATATCGGAAAACAAAGTGTGCAATCGACGCACCTCGTCAGATACGTTTTTTTTTCAAGGTTCACCCCTCCCCCTAAGGCTGGCTTCCGGAACGCCAAAATCATACAAATTGTTTCCAGGCTTCTTTTGAGAGGTCCTCAATGCGAATATCGAAAAACAAAGTGTGCAATCGGCGCACCTCGGCAGATACGATTTTATTCAAAGTTCACCCCTCCCCCTAAGGGTGGCTTCGGGATCGCGAAAATCATACAAATTATTCCCAGGCTTCTTTTTCTCTGTCCTCAATGCGAATATCGAAAAACAAAGTGTGCAATCGACGCACCTCGGCAGATACGATTTTTTCCAAAATTCACCCCCCCATAAGGGTGGCTTCCGGAACGCGAAAATCATACAAATTGTTTCCAGGCTTCTTTTGAGAGGTCCTCAATGCGAATATCGAAATACAAAGTGTGCAATCGACGCACCTCGGCAGATACGATTTTTTTCAAAGTTCACCCCTCCCCCTGATGGTGGCTTCCAGACCGCGAAAATCATACAAATTGTTCCCAGGCTTATTTTTCGTTTTCCTCAATGCGAATATCGAAAAACAAAGTGCGCAATCGACGCACCTCGTCAGATACGTTTTTTTCAAAGTTCACCCCTCCCCCTAAGGCTGGCTTCCGGAACGCGAAAATCATACAAATTGTTTCCAGGCTTCTTTTGAGAGGTCCTCAATGCGAATATCGAAAAACAAAGTGTGCAATCGACGCACCTCGGCAGATACGATTTTTTTCAAAGTTCACCCCTCCCCCTAAGGGCGGCCTCCGGAACGCGAAAATCATACAAATTGTTCCCAGGCATCTTTTTCGTCGTCCTCAATGCGAATATCGGAAAGCAAAGTGTGCAATCGACGCACCTCGTCAGATACGTTTTTTTTTCAAGGTTCATCCCTCCCCCTAAGGCTGGCTTCCGGAACGCGAAAATCATACAAATTGTTTTCAGGCGTCTTTTGAGAGGTCCTCAATGCGAATATTGAGAAACGAAGTGTGCAATCGACGCACCTCGGCAGATACGATTTTCTCCAAAATTCACCCCCCCATAATGGTGGCTTCCGGAACGCGAAAATCATACAAATTGTTCCCAGGCTTCTATTTCGTTGTCCTCAATGCGAATATCGAAAAACAAAGTGTGCAATCGACGCACCTCGGCAGATACGATTTTTTCCAAAATTCGGCCCCCCCCCCCCCATAAGGGTGGCTTCCGCTACTCGAAAATCATACAAATTGTTCCCAGGCTTCTTTTAAGAGGTCCTCAATGCGAATATCGAAAAACAAAGTGTGCAATCGACGCACCTCGGCAGATACGATTTTTTTCAAAGTTCACCCCTCCCCCTAAGGGTGGCTTCCGGAACGCGAAAATCATACAAATTGTTCCCAGGCTTCTTTTTCGTTGTTCTCAATGCGAATATCGAAAAACAAAGTGTGCAATCGACGCACCTCGTCAGATACGTTTTTTTCAAAGTGCACCCCTCCCCCTAAGGCTGGCTTCCGGAACGCGAAAATCAAACAAATTGTTTCCAGGCTTCTTTTGAGAGGTCCTCAATGCGAATATCGAAAAACAAAGTGTGCAATCGACGCACCTCGGCAGATACGATTTTCTTCAAAGTTCACCCCTCCCCCTGAGGGTGGCTTCCGGACCGCGAAAATCATACAAATTGTTCCCAGGCTTCTTTTTCGTTGTCCTCAATGCGAATATCGAAAAACAAAGTGTGCAATCGACGCCCCTCGTCAAATACGTTTCTTTCAAAGTTCACCCCTCCCCCTAAGGCTGGCTTCCGGAACGCAAAAATCACACAAATTGTTTCCAGGCTTCTTTTGAGAGGTCCTCAATGCGAATATCGCAAAACAAAGTGTGCAATCGACGCTCCTCGGCAGATACGATTTTTTCCAAAATTCACCCCCCCCCCCCCTAAGGGTGACTTCTGGACCGCGAAAATCATACATATTGTTCCCAGGCTTCTTTTTCGTTGTCCTCAATGCGAATATCGAAAAACAAAGTGTGCAATCGACGCACCTCGTCAGATACGTTTTTTTTTCAAGGTTCACCCCTCCCCCTAAGGCTGGCTTCCGGAACGCGAAAATCATACAAATTGTTTCCAGGCTTCTTTTGAGAGGTCCTCAATGCGAATATCGAAAAACAAAGTGTGCAATCGGCGCACCTCGGCATATACGATTTTATTCAAAGTTCACCCCTCCCCCTAAGGGTGGCTTCGGGATCGCGAAAATCATACAAATTATTCCCAGGCTTCTTTTTCGCTGTCCTCAATGCGAATATCGAAAAACAAAGTGTGCAATCGACGCACCTCGGCAGATACGATTTTTTCCAAATATCACCCCCCCATAAGGGTGGCTTCCGGAACGCGAAAATCATACAAATTGTTTCCAGGCTTCTTTCGAGAGGTCCTCAATGCGAATATCGAAATACAAAGTGTGCAATCGACGCACCTCGGCAGATACGATTTTTTTCAAAGTTCACCCCTCCGCCTGATGGTGGCTTCCAGACCTCGAAAATCATACAAATTGTTCCCAGGCGTATTTTTCGTTTTCCTCAATGCGAATATCGAAAAACAAAGTGCGCAATCGACGCACCTCGTCAGATACGTTTTTTTCAAAGTTCACCCCTCCCCCTAAGGCTGGCTTCCGGAACGCGAAAATCATACAAATTGTTTCCAGGCTTCTTTTGAGAGGTCCTCAATGCGAATATCGAAAAACAAAGTGTGCAATCGACGCACCTCGGCAGATACGATTTTTTCCAAAATTCGGCCCCCCCCCCATACGGGTGCCTCACGGAACTTGAAAATCATAAAAATTGTTCCCAGGCTTCTTTTTAGAGGTCCTCAATGCGAATATCGAAAAACAAATTCTGCAATCGAGGCACCTCGTCAGATACGTTTTTTTTAAACGTTCACCCCCCCCTAAGGCTGGCTTCCGGAACGCGAAAATCATACAAATTGTTCCCAGGCTTCTTTTTAGAGGTCCTCAATGCGAATATCGAAAAACAACGTGTGCAATCGACGCTCCTCGGCAGATACGATTTTTTTCTAAATTCACCCCTCCCCCTAAGGCTGGCTTCCGGAAGGCGAAAATCATACAAATTGTTTCCAGGCTTCTTCTAAGAGGTCCTGAATGCGGATATCGAAAAACAAAGTGTGCAATCGACGCACCTCGGCAGAAACGATTTTTTTCAAAGTTGACCCCGCCCCCCAAAGGGTTGCTTCCGGAACGCGAAAATCATACAAATTGTTCCCAGGCTTCTTTTTCGTTGTCCTCAATGCGAATATCGAAAAACAAAGTGTGCAATCGACGCACCTTGTCACATACGTTTTTTTCAAAGTTCACCCCTCCCCCTAAGGCTGGCTTCCGGACCGCGAAAATCATACAAATTGTTCCCAGGCTTCTTTTTCGTAGTCCTCAATGCGAATATCGAAAAACAAAGTGTGCAATCGACGCACCTCGTCAGATACGTTTTTGTTAAAGTTCACCCCTCCCCCTAAGCTGGCTTCCGGAACGCGAAAATCATACAAATTGTTTCCAGGCTTCATTTGAGAGGTCCTCAATGCGAATATCGAAAAACAAAGTGTGCAATCGACGCACCTCGGCAGATAGGATTTTATTCAAAGTTCACCCCTCCCCCTAAGGGTGGCTTCGGGATCGCGAAAATCATACAAATTATTCCCAGGCTTCTTTTTCGCTGTCCTCAATGCGAATATCGAAAAACAAAGTGTGCAATCGACGCCCCTCGTCAGATACGTTTCTTTCAAAGTTCACCCCTCCCCCTAAGGCTGGCTTCCGGAACGCAAAAATCATACAAATTGTTTCCAGGCTTCTTTTGAGAGGTCGTCAATGCGAATATCGCAAAACAAAGTGTGCAATCGACGCACCTCGGCAGATACGATTTTTTCCAAAATTCACCCCCCCCCCCTAAGGGTGACTTCTGGACCGCGAAAATCATACAAATTGTTCCCAGGCTTCTTTTTCGTTGTCCTCAATGCGAATATCGAAAAACAAAGTGTGCAATCGACGCACCTCGTCAGATACGTTTTTTTTTCAAGGTTCACCCCTCCCCCTAAGGCTGGCTTCCGGAACGCGAAAATCATACAAATTGTTTCCAGGCTTCTTTTGAGAGGTCCTCAATGCGAATATCGAAAAACAAAGTGTGCAATCGGCGCACCTCGGCAGATACGATTTTATTCAAAGTTCACCCCTCCCCCTAAGGGTGGCTTCGGGATCGCGAAAATCATACAAATTATTCCCAGGCTTCTTTTTCGCTGTCCTCAATGCGAATATCGAAAAACAAAGTGTGCAATCGACGCACCTCGGCAGATACGATTTTTTCCAAATATCACCCCCCCATAAGGGTGGCTTCCGGAACGCGAAAATCATACAAATTGTTTCCAGGCTTCTTTCGAGAGGTCGTCAATGCGAATATCGAAATACAAAGTGTGCAATCGACGCACCTCGGCAGATACGATTTTTTTCAAAGTTCGCCCCTCCCCCTGATGGTGGCTTCCAGACCTCGAAAATCATACAAATTGTTCCCAGGCGTATTTTTCGTTTTCCTCAATGCGAATATCGAAAAACAAAGTGCGCAATCGACGCACCTCGTCAGATACGTTTTTTTCAAAGTTCACCCCTCCCCCTAAGGCTGGCTTCCGGAACGCGAAAATCATACAAATTGTTTCCAGGCTTCTTTTGAGAGGTCCTCAATGCGAATATCGAAAAACAAAGTGTGCAATCGACGCACCTCGGCAGATACGATTTTTTTCAAAGTTCACCCCTCCCCCTAAGGGCGGCTTCCGGAACGCGAAAATCATACAAATTGTTCCCAGGCATCTTTTTCGTCGTCCTCAATGCGAATATCGGAAAACAAAGTGTGCAATCGACGCACCTCGTCAGATACGTTTTTGTCAAAGTTCACCCCTCCCCCTAAGGCTGGCTTCCGGAACGCGAAAATCATACAAATTGTTTCCAGGCTTCTTTTGAGAGGTCCTCAATGCGAATAACGAAAAACAAAGTGTGCAATCAACGCACCTCGGAAGATACGATTTTTTTCAAAGTTCACGCCTCCCCCTAAGGGTGGCTTCCGGAACGCGAAAATCATACAAATTGTTTCCAGGCTTCTTTTGAGAGGTCCTCAATGCGAATATCGAAAAACAAAGTGTGCAATCGACGCACCTCGGCAGATACGATTTTTTTCAAAGTTCACCCCTCCCCCTGAGGGTGGCTTCCAGACCGCGAAAATCATACAAATTGTTCCCAGGCTTATTTTTCGTTGTCCTCAATGCGAATATCGAAAAACAAAGTGCGCAATCGACGCACCTCGTCAGATACGTTTTTTTCAAAGTTCACCCCTCCCCCTAAGGCTGGCTTCCCGAACGCGAAAATCATACAAATTGTTTCCAGGCTTCTTTTGAGAGGTCCTCAATGCGAATATCGAAAAACAAAGTGTGCAATCGACGCACCTCGGCAGATACGATTTTTTTCAAAGTTCACCCCTCCCCCTAAGGGCGGCCTCCGGAACGCGAAAATCATACAAATACTTCCCAGGCATCTTTTTCGTCGTCCTCAATGCGAATATCGGAAAGCAAAGTGTGCAATCGACGCACCTCGTCAGATACGTTTTTTTTTCAAGGTTCACCCCTCCCCCTAAGGCTGGCTTCCGGAACGCGAAAATCATACAAATTGTTCCGAGGCTTCTTTTTCGTTGTCCTCAATGCGAATATCGAAAACCAAAGTGTGCAATCGACGCACCGCGTCAGGTACGTTTTTTTCAAAGTTCACCCCTACCCCTAAGGCTGGCTTCCGGACCGCGGAAATCATACAAATTGTACCCAGGCTTCTTTTTCGTTGTCCTCAATGCGAATATCGAAAAACAAAGTGTGCAATCGACGCACCTCGGATGATACGATTTTTTCCAAAATTCACCCCCCCCCAAAAGGGTGGCTTCCGGAACTCGAAAATCATACAAATTGTTCCCAGGCTTCTTTTTAGAGGTCCTCAATGCGAATATCGAAAAACAAAGTGTGCAATCGACGCACCTCGGCAGATACGATTTTTTTCATACTTCACCCCCCCATAAGGGTGGCTTCCGGACCGCGAAAATCATACAAATTGTTCCCACGCTTCTTTATCGTTGTCCTCAATGCGAATATCGAAAAACAAAGTGTGCAATCGACGCACCTAGTCAGATACGTTTTTTTTAAACGTTCACCCCCACCCCCCTAAGGCTGGCTTCCGGAACGCGAAAATCATACAAATTGTTCCCAGGCTTCTTTTTAGAGGTCCTCAATGCGAATATCGAAAAACAACGTGTGCAATCGACGCTCCTCGGCAGATACGATTTGTTTATAAATTCACCCCTCCCCCTAAGGCTGGCTTCCGGAAGGCGAAAATCATACAAATTGTTTCCAGGCTTCTTCTAAGAGGTCCTGAATGCGGATATCGAAAAACAAAGTGTGCAATCGACGCACCTCGGCAGAAACGATTTTTTTCAAAGTTGACCCCGCCGCCCAAAGGGTTGCTTCCGGAACGCAAAAATCATACAAATTGTTCCCAGGCTTCTTTTTCGTTGTCCTCAATGCGAATATCGAAAAACAAAGTGTGCAATCGACGCACCTCGGCAGATACGATTTTTTTCAAAGTGCACCCCTCCCCCTAAGGGTGGCTTCCGGAACGCGAAAATCATACAAATTGTTCCCAGGCTTCTTTTTCGTTGTCCTCAATGCGAATATCGAAAAACAATGTGTGCAATCGGCGCACCTCGGCAGATACGATTTTTTCCAAAATTCGGCCCCCCCCCATAAGGGTGGCTTCCGGAACTCGAAAATCATACAAATTGTTCCCAGGCTTGTTTTTAGAGGTCCTCAATGCGAATATCGAAAAACAAAGTGTGCAATCGACGCAGCTCGTCAGATACGTTTTTTTTTTCAACGTTCACCCCCCACCCTCCTAAGGCTGGCTTCCGGAACGCGAAAATCATACAAATTGTTCCCAGGCTTCTTTTTCGTTGTCCTCAAGGCGAATATCGAAAAACAAAGTGTGCAATCGACGCACCTCGTCAGATACGTTTTTTTCAAAGTTCACCCCTCCCCCTAAGGCTGGCTTCCGGAACGCGAAAATCATAGAAATTGTTTCCAGGCTTCTTTTGAGAGGTCCTCAATGCGAATATCGAAAAACAACGTGTGCAATCGACGCACCTCGGCATATACGATTTTTTTCAAAGTTCACCCTAAGGGTGGCTTCCGGAACGCGAAAATCATACAAATTGTTCCCAGGCTTCGTTTTCGTTGTCCTCAATGCGAATATCGAAAAACAAAGTGTGCAATCGACGCACCTCGTCAGATACGTTTTTTTCAAAGTTCACCCCTCCCCCTAAGGCTGGCTTCCGGAACGCGAAAAACATACAAATTGTTCCCAGGCTTCTATTTCGTTGTTCTCAATGCGAATATCGAAAAACAAGGTGTGCAATCGACGCACCTCGTCAGATACGTTTTTTTCAAAGTTCACCCCTCCCCCTAAGGCTGGCTTCCGGAACGCGAAAATCATGCAAATTGTTCCCAGGCTTCTTTTTCGTTGTCCTCAATGCGAATATCGAAAAACAAAGTGTGCAATGGACGCACCGCGTCAGATACGTTTTTTTTCAAAGTTCACCCCTCCCCCTAAGGCTGGCTTCCGGAACGCGAAAATCATACAACTTGTTTCCAGGCTTCTTTTGAGAGGTCCTCAATGCGAATATCGAAAAACAAAGTGTGCAATCGACGCACCTCGGCAGATACGATTTTTTTCAAAGTTCACCCCTCCCCCTGAGGGTGGCTTCCGGACCGCGGAAATCATACAAATTGTTCCCAGGCTTCTTTTTCGTTGTCCTCAATGCGAATATCGAAAAACAAAGTGTGCAATCGACGCACCTCGTCAGATACGTTTTTTTCAAAGTTCACCCCTCCCCCTAAGGCTGGCTTCCGGAACGCGAAAATCATACAAATTGTTTCCAGGCTTCTCTTGAGAGGTCCTCAATGCGAATATCGAAAAACAAAGTGTGCAATCGACGCACCTCGGCAGATACGATTTTATTCAAAGTTCACCCCTCCCCCTAAGGGTGGCTTCCGGATCGCGAAAATCATACAAATTATTCCCAGGCTTCTTTTTCGCTGTCCTCAATGCAAATATCGAAAAACAAAGTGTGCAATCGACGCACCTCGGCAGATACGTTTTTTTCCAAAATTCACCCCCCCCCCCTAAGGGAGGCTTCCGGACCGCGAAAATCATACAAATTGTTCCCAGGCTTCTTTTTCGTTGGCCTCAATGCGAATATCGAAAAACAAAGTGTGCAATCGACGCACCTCGTCAGATACGTTTTTGTCAAAGTTCACCCCTCCCCCTAAGCTGGCTTCCGGAACGCGAAAATCATACAAATTGTTTCCAGGCTTCTTTTGAGAGGTCCTCAATGCGAATATCGAAAAACAAAGTGTGCAATCGACGCACCTCGGCAGATACGATTTTTTTCAAAGTTCACCCCTCCCCCTAAGGGTGGCTTCCGGAACGCGAAAATCATACCAATTGTTCCCAGGCTTCTTTTTCGTTGTCCTCAATGCGAATATCGAAAAACAAAGTGTGCAATCGACGCACCTCGATAGATACGATTTTTTTCAAAGTTTTCCCCTCCCCCTAAGGATGGCGCCGGAACGCGAAAATCATACAAATTGTTCCCAGGCTTCTTTGTCATTGTCCTCAATGCGAATATCGAAAAACAAAGTGTGCAATCGACGCACCTCGTCAGATACGTTTTTTTCAAAGTTCACCCCTCCCCCTGAGGCTGGCTTCCGGAAGGCGAAAATCATACAAATTGTTTCCAGGCTTCTTTTGAGAGGTCCTCAATGCGAATATCGAAAAACAAAGTGTGCAATCGACGCACCTTGGCAGATCTGATTTTTTCCATAATTCACCTCCCCCTAAGGGTGGCTTCCGGATCGCGAAAATCATACAAATTGTTCCCAGGCTTCGTTTTCGTTGTCCTCAATGCGAATATCGAAAAACAAAGTGTGCAATCGACGCACCTCGTCAGATACGTTTTTGTCAAAGTTCACCCCTCGCCCTAAGGCTGGCTTCCGGAACTCGAAAATCATACAAATTGTTTCCAGGCTTTTTTTGAGAGGTCCTCAATGCGAATATCGAAAAACAAAGCGTGCAATCGACGCACCTCGGCAGATACGATTTTTTTCAAAGTTCACCCCTCCCCCTAAGGGTGGCTTCCGGAACTCGAAAATCATACAAATTGTCCCCAGGCTTCTTTTTCGTTGTCCTCCATGCGAATATCGAAAAACAAAGTGTGCAATCGACGCACCTCGTCAGATACGTTTTTTTTTTAACGTTCACCCCCCCCCTAAGGCTGGATTCCGGAACGCGGAAATCATACAAATTGTTCCCACGCTTCTTTATCGTTGTCCTCAGTGCGAATATCGAAAAACAAAGTGTGCAATCGACGCACCTCGTCAGATACGTTTTTTTTCAACGTTCACCCCCCCCCCCCTAAGGCTGGCTTCCGGAACGCGGAAATCATACAAATTATTCCCTGGCTTCTTTTTAGAGGTCCTCAATGCGAATATCGAAAAACAACGTGTGCAATCGACGCACCTCGGCAGATACGATTTTTTTCAAAATTCACTTCTCCCCCTAAGGCTGGCTTCCGGAAGGCGAAAATCATACAAATGGTTTCCAGGCTTCTTCTAAGAGGTCCTGAATGCGGATATCGAAAAACAAAGTGTGCAATCGACGCACCTCGGCAGAAATGATTTTTTTCAAAGTTGACCCCGCCCCCCAAAGGGTTGCTTCCGGAACGCAAAAATCATACAAATTGTTCCCAGGCTTCTTTTTCGTTGTCCTCAATGCGAATATCGAAAAACAAAGTGTGCAATCGACGCACCTCGGCAGATACGATTTTTTCCAAAATTCACCCTCCCATAAGGGTGGCTTCCGGAACTCGAAAATCATACAAATTGTTCCCAGGCTTCTTTTTAGAGGTCCTCAATGCGAATATCGAAAAACAAAGTGTGCAATCGACGCACCTCGGCAGATACGATTTTTTTCAATGTTGACCCCTCCCCCTAGGGCTGGCTTCCGGAACGCGAAAATCATACAAATTGTTTCCAGGCTTCTTTCGAGAGGTCCTCAATGCGAATATCGGAAAACAAAGTGTGCAATAGACGCACCTCGGCAGATACGATTCTTTGCAAAGTGCACCCGTCCCCCTAAGGGTGGCTTCCGGAACGCGAAAATCATACAAATTGTTCCCAGGCTTCTTTTTCGTTGTCCTCAATGCGAATATCGAAAAACAATGTGTGCAATCGGCGCACCTCGGCAGATACGATTTTTTCCAAAATTCGGCCCCCCCCCATAAGGGTGGCTTCCGAAACTCGACAATCATACAAATTGTTCCCAGGCTTGTTTTTAGAGGTCCTCAATGCGAATATCGAAAAACAAAGTGTGCAATCGACGCACCTCGTCAGATACGTTTTTTTTTCAACGTTCACCCCCCACCCTCCTAAGGCTGGCTTCCGGAACGCGAAAATCATACAAATTGTTCCCAGGCTTCTTTTTCGTTGTCCTCAATGCGAATATCGAACAACAAAGTGTGCAATCGACGCACCTCGTCAGATACGTTTTTTTCAAAGTTCACCCCTCCCCCTAAGGCTGGCTTCCGGAACGCGAAAATCATAGAAAATGTTTCCAGGATTCTTTTGAGAGGTCCTCAATGCGAATGTCGAAGAACAACGTGTGCAATCGACGCACCTCGGCATATACGATTTTTTTCAAAGTTCACCCTAAGGGTGGCTTCCGGAACGCGAAAATCAAACAAATTGTTCCCAGGCTTCGTTTTCGTTGTCCTCAATGCGAATATCGAAAGACAAAGTGTGCAATCGCCGCACCTCGTCAGATACGTTTTTTTCAAAGTTCACCCCTCCCCCTAAAGCTGGCTTCCGGAACGCGAAAAACATGTAAATTGTTCCCAGGCTTCTTTTTCGTTGTTCTCAAGGCGAATATCGAAAAACAAGGTGTGCAATCGACGCACCTCGTCAGATACGTTTTTTTCAAAGTTCACCCCTCCCCCTAAGGCTGGCTTCCGGAACGCGAAAATCATACAAATTGTTCCCAGGCTTCTTTTGAGAGGTCCTCAATGCGAATATCGAAAAACAAAGTGTGCAATCGACGCACCTCGGCAGATACGATTTTATTCAAAGTTCACCCCTCCCCCTAAGGGTGGCTTGCGGATCGCGAAAATGATACAAATTATTCCCAGGCTTCTTTTTCGCTGTCCTCAATGTAAATATCGATAAACAAAGTGTGCAATCGACGCACCTCGGCAGATACAATTTTTTCCAAAATTCACCCCCCCCTAAGGGAGGCTTCCGGACCGCGAAAATCATACAAATTGTTCCCAGGCTTCTTTTTCGTTGGCCTCAATGCGAATATCGAAAAACAAAGTGTGCAATCGACGCACCTCGTCAGATACGTTTTTGTCAAAGTTCACCCCTCCCCCTAAGCTGGCTTCCGGAACGCGAAAATCATACAAATTGTTTCCAGGCTTCTTTTGAGAGGTCCTGAATGCGAATATCGAAAAACAAAGTGTGCAATCGACGCACCTCGGCAGATACGATTTTTTTCAAAGTTCACCCCTCCCCCTGAGGGTGGCTTCCGGACCGCGGACATCGTACAAATTGTTCCCAGGCTTCTTTTTCGTTGTCCTCAATGCGAATATCGAAAAACAAAGTGTGCAATCGACGCACCTCGTCAGATACGTTTTTTTCAAAGTTCACCCCTCCCCCTAAGGCTGGCTTCCGGAACGCGAAAATCTTACAAATTGTTTCCAGGCTTCTTTTGAGAGGTCCTCAATGCGAATATCGAAAAACAAAGTGTGCAATCGACGCACCTCGGCAGATACGATTTTTTTCAAAGTTCACCCCCCCCCCTGAGGGTGGCTTCCGGACCGCGGATATCATACCAATTGTTCCCAGGCTTCTTTTTCGTTGTCCTCAATGCGAATATCGAAAAACAAAGTGTGCAATCCACGCACCTCGGCAGATACGATTTTTTCCAAAATTCACCCCCCCCATAAGGGTGGCTTCCGGAATTCGAAAATCATACAAATTGTTCCCAGACTTCTTTTTAGAGGTCCTCAATGCGAATATCGAAAAACAAAGTGTGCAATCGACGCACCTCGGCAGATACGATTTTTTTCATACTTCACCCCACCCCCTAAGGGTGGCTTCCGGAACGCGAAAATCATACAAATTGTTCCCAGGCTTCTTTTTCGTTGTCCTCAATGCGAATATCGAAAAACAAAGTGTGCAATCGACGCACCTCGTCAGATACGTTTTTTTCAAAGTTCACCCCTACCCCTAAGGCTGGCTTCCGGAACGCGAAAATCATACAAATTGTTTCCAGGCTTCTTTTGAGAGGTCCTCAATGCGAATATCGAAAAACAAAGTGTGCAATCGACACACCTCGGCAGATACGATTTTTTCCAAAATTCACCCCCCCCTAAGGGTGGCTTCCGGACCGCGAAAATTATACAAATTGTTCCCAGGCTTCTTTTTCGTTGTCCTCAATGCGAATATCGAAAAACAAAGTGTGCAATCGACGCACCTCGTCAGATACGTTTTTTTCAAAGTTCACCCCTACCCCTAAGGCTGGCTTCCGGAACGCGGAAATCATACGAATTGTTTCCAGGATTCTTTTAAGAGGTCCTCAATGCGAATATCGAAAAACAAAGTGTGCAATCGACGCACCTCGGCAGATACGATTTTTTCCAAAATTCGGCCCCGACCCCCCATACGGGTGGCTCACGGAACTCGAAAATCATACAAATTGTTCCCAGGCTTCTTTTTAGAGGTCCTCAATGCGAATATCGAAAAACAAAGTGTGCAATCGACGCACCTCGGCAGATTCGATTTTTTCCAAAATTCACCCCCCCATACGGGTGGCTTCCGGACCGCGAAAATCATACAAATTGTTCCCACGCTTCTTTATCGTTGTCCTCACCGCGAATATCGAAAAACAAAGTGTGCAATCGACGCACCTAGTCAGATACGTTTTTTTTAAACGTTCACCCCCACCGCCCTAAGGCTGGCTTCCGGAACGCGAAAATCATACAAATTGTTCCCAGGCTTCTTTTTAGAGGTCCTCAATGCGAATATCGAAAAACAACGTGTGCAATCGACGCTCCTCGGCAGATACGATTTTTTTCTAAATTCACCCCTCCCCCTAAGGCTGGCTTCCGGAAGGCGAAAATCATACAAATTGTTTCCAGGCTTCTTCTAAGAGGTCCTGAATGCGGATATCGAATAACAAAGTGTGCAATCGACGCACCTCGGCAGATACGATTTTTTCCAAAATTCACCCTCCCATAAGGGTGGCTTCCGGAACTCGAAAATCATACAAATTGTTCCCAGGCTGCTTTTTCGTTGTCCTCAATGCGAATATCGAAAAACAAAGTGTGCAATCGACGCACCTCGGCAGATACGATTTTTTCCAAAATTCGCCCCCCCCCCCATAAGGGTGGCTTCCGGAACGCGAAAATCATACAAATTGTTCCCAGGCTTCGTTTTCGTTGTCCTCAATGCGAATATCGAAAAACAAAGTGTGCAATCGACGCACCTCGTCAGATACGTTTTTGTCAAAGTTCACCCCTCGCCCTAAGGCTGGCTTCCGGAACTCGAAAATCATACAAATTGTTTCCAGGCTTTTTTTGAGAGGTCCTCAATGCGAATATCGAAAAACAAAGTGTGCAATCGACGCACCTCGGCAGATACGATTTTTTTCAAAGTTCACCCCTCCCCCTAAGGGTGGCTTCCGGAACTCGAAAATCATACAAATTGTCCCCAGGCTTCTTTTTCGTTGTCCTCCATGCGAATATCGAAAAACAAAGTGTGCAATCGACGCACCTCGTCAGATACGTTTTTTTTTTAACGTTCACCCCCCCCCTAAGGCTGGATTCCGGAACGCGGAAATCATACAAATTGTTCCCACGCTTCTTTATCGTTGTCCTCAGTGCGAATATCGAAAAACAAAGTGTGCAATCGACGCACCTCGTCAGATACGTTTTTTTTCAACGTTCACCCCCCCCCCCCCTAAGGCTGGCTTCCGGAACGCGGAAATCATACAAATTATTCCCTGGCTTCTTTTTAGAGGTCCTCAATGCGAATATCGAAAAACAACGTGTGCAATCGACGCACCTCGGCAGATACGATTTTTTTCAAAATTCACCCCTCCCCCTAAGGCTGGCTTCCGGAAGGCGAAAATCATACAAATGGTTTCCAGGCTTCTTCTAAGAGGTCCTGAATGCGGATATCGAAAAACAAAGTGTGCAATCGACGCACCTCGGCAGAAATGATTTTTTTCAAAGTTGACCCCGCCCCCCAAAGGGTTGCTTCCGGAACGCAAAAATCATACAAATTGTTCCCAGGCTTCTTTTTCGTTGTCCTCAATGCGAATATCTAAAAACAAAGTGTGCAATCGACGCACCTCGGCAGATACGATTTTTTCCAAAATTCACCCTCCCATAAGGGTGGCTTCCGGAACTCGAAAATCATACAAATTGTTCCCAGGCTTCTTTTTAGAGGTCCTCAATGCGAATATCGAAAAACAAAGTGTGCAATCGTCGCACCTCGGCAGATACGATTTTTTTCAATGTTGACCCCTCCCCCTAGGGCTGGCTTCCGGAACGCGAAAATCATACAAATTGTTTCCAGGCTTCTTTCGAGAGGTCCTCAATGCGAATATCGGAAAACAAAGTGTGCAATAGACGCACCTCGGCAGATACGATTCTTTGCAAAGTGCACCCGTCCCCCTAAGGGTGGCTTCCGGAACGCGAAAATCATACAAATTGTTCCCAGGCTTCTTTTTCGTTGTCCTCAATGCGAATATCGAAAAACAATGTGTGCAATCGGCGCACCTCGGCAGATACGATTTTTTCCAAAATTCGGCCCCCCCCCATAAGGGTGGCTTCCGAAACTCGACAATCATACAAATTGTTCCCAGGCTTGTTTTTAGAGGTCCTCAATGCGAATATCGAAAAACAAAGTGTGCAATCGACGCACCTCGTCAGATACGTTTTTTTTTCAACGTTCACCCCCCACCCTCCTAAGGCTGGCTTCCGGAACGCGAAAATCATACAAATTGTTCCCAGGCTTCTTTTTCGTTGTCCTCAATGCGAATATCGAAAAACAAAGTGTGCAATCGACGCACCTCGTCAGATACGTTTTTTTCAAAGTTCACCCCTCCCCCTAAGGCTGGCTTCCGGAACGCGAAAATCATAGAAATTGTTTCCAGGATTCTTTTGAGAGGTCCTCAATGCGAATATCGAAAATCAAAGTGTGCAATCGACGCACCTCGGCAGATACGATTTTTTCCAAAATTCGGCCCCCCACCCCCCCCCCCCCCCCCATAAGGGTGGCTTCCGGAACTCGAAATTCATACAAATTGTTCCCAGGCTTCTTTTTAGAGGTCCTCAATGCGAATATCGAAAAACAAAGTGTGCAATCGACGCACTTCGGCAGATACGATTTTTTTCAAAGTTCACCCGTCCCCCTAAGGGTGGCTTCCGGAACGCGAAAATCATACCAATTGTTCCCAGGCTTCTCTTTCGTTGTCCTCAATGCGAATATCGAAAAACAAAGTGTGCAATCGACGCACCTCGGTAGATACGATTTTTTTCAAAGTTCACCCCTCCCCCTAAGGCTGGCTTCCGGAACGCGAAAATCATACAAATTGTTTCCAGGCTTCTTTTGAGAGGTCCTCAATGCGAATATCGAAAAACAAAGTGTGCAATCGACGCACCTTGGCAGATACGATTTTTTCCATAATTCACCCCCCCCCCTAAGGGTGGCTTCCGGACCGCGAAAATCATACAAATTGTTCCCAGGCTTCGTTTTCGTTGTCCTCAATGCGAATATCGAAAAACAAAGTGTGCAATCGACGCACCTCGTCAGATACGTTTTTTTCAAAGTTCACCCCTCCCCCTAAGGATGGCTTCCGGAACGCGAAAATCATACTAATTGTTCCCAGGCTTCTTTTTCGTTGTCCTCAATGCGAATATCGAACAACAAAGTGTGCAATCGACGCACCTCGTCAGATACGTTTTTTTCAAAGTTCACCCCTCCCCCTAAGGCTGGCTTCCGGAACGCGAAAATCATACAAATTGTTCCCAGGCTTCTTTTTCGTTGTCCTCAATGCTAATATCGAAAAACAAAGTGTGCAATCGACGCACCTCGGCAGATACGATTTTTTCCAAAATTCACCCCCCCCATAAGGGTGGCTTCCGGAACTCGAAAATCATACAAATTGTTCCCAGGCTTCTTTTTAGAGGTCCTCAATGCGAATATCGAAAAACAAAGTGTGCAATCGACGCACCTCGGCAGATACGATTTTTTTCATACTTCACCCCACCCCCTAAGGGTGGTTTCCGGAACGCGAAAATCATACAAATTGTTCCCAGGCTTCTTTTTCGTTGTCCTCAATGCGAATATCGAAAAAGTAAGTGTGCAATCGACGCACCTCGTCAGATACGTTTTTTTCAAAGTTCACCCCTCCCCCTAAGGCTGGCTTCCGGAACGCGAAAATCATACAAATTGTTTCCAGGCTTCTTTTGAGAAGTCCTCAATGCGAATATCGAAAAACAAAGTGTGCAATCGACGCACCTCGGCAGATACGATTTTTTCCAAAATTCACCCCCCCCTAAGGGTGGCTTCCGGACCGCGAAAATCATACAAATTGTTCCCAGGCTTCTTTTTCGTTGTCCTCAATGCGAATATCGAAAAACAAAGTGTGCAATCGACGCACCTCGTCAGATACTTTTTTTTTAACGTTCACCCCCCCACCCCTAAGGCTGGCTTCCGGAACGCGGAAATCATACGAATTGTTTCCAGGATTCTTTTAAGAGGTCCTCAATGCAAATATCGAAAAACAAAGTGTGCAATCGACGCACCTCGGCAGATACGATTTTTTCCAAAATTCGGCCCCCCCCCCCCATACGGGTGGCTCGCGGAACTCGAAGATCATACAAATTGTTCCCAGGCTTCTTTTTAGAGGTCCTCAATGCGAATATCGAAAAACAAAGTGTGCAATCGACGCACCTCGGCAGATACGATTTTTTCCAAAATTCACCCCCCCATAAGGGTGGCTTCCGGACCGCGAAAATCATACAAATTGTTCCCACGCTTCTTTATCGTTGTCCTCAATGCGAATATCGAAAAACAAAGTGTGCAATCGACGCACCTAGTCAGATACGTTTTTTTTAAACGTTCACCCCCCCCCCCCCCTTAAGGCTGGCTTCCGGAACGCGAAAATCATACAAATTGTTCCCAGGCTTCTTTTTAGAGATCCTCAATGCGAATATCGAAAAACAACGTGTGCAATCGACGCTCCTCGGCAGATACGATTTTGTTCTAAATTCACCCCTCCACCTAAGGCTGGCTTCCGGAAGGCGAAAATCATACAAATTGTTTCCAGGCTTCTTCTAAGAGGTCCTGAATGCGGATATCGAAAAACAAAGTGTGCAATCGACGCACCTCGGCAGAAACGATTTTTTTCAAAGTTGACCCCGCCACCCAAAGGGTTGCTTCCGGAACGCAAAAATCATACAAGCTGTTCCCAGGCTTCTTTTTCGTTGTCCTCAATGCGAATATCGAAAAACAAAGTGTGCAATCGACGCACCTCGGCAGATACGATTTTTTCCAAAATTCACCCTCCCATAAGGGTGGCTTCCGGAACTCGAAAATCATACAAATTGTTCCCAGGCTTCTTTTTAGAGGTCCTCAATGCGAATATCGAAAAACAAAGTGTGCAATCGACGCACCTCGGCAGATACGATTTTTTTCAATGTTGACCCCTCCCCCTAGGGCTGGCTTCCGGAACGCGAAAATCATACAAATTGTTTCCAGGCTTCTTTCGAGAGACCCTCAATGCAAATATCGGAAAACAAAGTGTGCAATAGACGCACGTCGGCAGATACGATTTTTTTCAAAGTGCACCCCTCCCCCTAAGGGTGGCATCCGGAACGCGAAAAACATACAAATTTTTCGTGGCTTCTTTTTCGTTGTCCTCAATGCGAATATCGAAAAACAATGTGTGCAATCGGCGCACCTCGGCAGATACGATTTTTTCCAAAATTCGGCCCCCCCCATAAGGGTGGCTTCCGGAACTCGAAAATCATACAAATTGTTCCCAGGCTTGTTTTTAGAGGTCCTCAATGCGAATATCGAAAAACAAAGTGTGCAATCGACGCAGCTCGTCAGATACGTTTTTTTTTCAACGTTCACCCCCACCCTCCTAAGGCTGGCTTCCGGAACGCGAAAATCATACAAATTGTTCCCAGGCTTCTTTTTCGTTGTCCTCAATGCGAATATCGAAAAACAAAGTGTGCAATCGACGCACCTCGTCAGATACGTTTTTTTCAAAGTTCACCCCTCCCCCTAAGGCTGGCTTCCGGAACGCGAAAATCATAGAAAATGTTTCCAGGCTTCTTTTGAGAGGTCCTCAATGCGAATGTCGAAGAACAACGTGTGCAATCGACGCACCTCGGCATATACGATTTTTTTCAAAGTTCACCCTAAGGGTGGCTTCCGGAACGCGAAAATCAAACAAATTGTTCCCAGGCTTCGTTTTCGTTGTCCTCAATGCGAATATCGAAAGACAAAGTGTGCAATCGACGCACCTCGTCTGATACGTTTTTTTCAAAGTTCACCCCTCCCCCTAAGGCTGGCTTCCGGAACGCGAAAAACATGTAAATTGTTCCCAGGCTTCTTTTTCGTTGTTCTCAAGGCGAATATCGAAAAACAAGGTGTGCAATCGACGCACCTCGTCAGATACGTTTTTTTCAAAGTTCACCCCTCCCCCTAAGGCTGGCTTCCGGAACGCGAAAATCATACAAATTGTTCCCAGGCTTCTTTTGAGAGGTCCTCAATGCGAATATCGAAAAACAAAGTGTGCAATCGACGCACCTCGGCAGATACGATTTTATTCAAAGTTCACCCCTCCCCCTAAGGGTGGCTTGCGGATCGCGAAAATCATACAAATTATTCCCAGGCTAAGGGAGGCTTCCGGACCGCGAAAATCATACAAATTGTTCCCAGGCTTCTTTTTCGTTGTCCTCAATGCGAATATCGAAAAACAAAGTGTGCAATCGACGCACCTCGTCAGATACGTTTTTTTCAAAGTTCACCCCTCCCCCTAAGGCTGGCTTCCGGAACGCGAAAATCATACAAATTGTTTCCAGGCTTCTTTTGAGAGGTCCTCAATGCGAATATCGAAAAACAAAGTGTGCAATCGACGCACCTCGGCAGATACGATTTTTTTCAAAGTTCACCCCCCCCCTGAGGGTGGCTTCCGGACCGCGGATATCATACCAATTGTTCCCAGGCTTCTTTTTCGTTGTCCTCAATGCGAATATCGAAAAACAAAGTGTGCAATCCACGCACCTCGGCAGATACGATTTTTTCCAAAATTCACCCCCCCCATAAGGGTGGCTTCCGGAACTCGAAAATCATACAAATTGTTCCCAGACTTCTTTTTAGAGGTCCTCAATGCGAATATCGAAAAACAAAGTGTGCAATCGACGCACCTCGGCAGATACGATTTTTTTCATACTTCACCCCACCCCCTAAGGGTGGCTTCCGGAACGCGAAAATCATACAAATTGTTCCCAGGCTTCTTTTTCGTTGTCCTCAATGCGAATATCGAAAAACAAAGTGTGCAATCGACGCACCTCGTCAGATACGTTTTTTTCAAAGTTCACCCCTACCCCTAAGGCTGGCTTCCGGAACGCGAAAATCATAAAATTGTTTCCAGGCTTCTTTTGAGAGGTCCTCAATGCGAATATCGAAAAACAAAGTGTGCAATCGACACACCTCGGCAGATACGATTTTTTCCAAAATTCACCCCCCCCCTAAGGGTGGCTTCCGGACCGCGAAAATCATACAAATTGTTCCCAGGCTTCTTTTTCGTTGTCCTCAATGCGAATATCGAAAAACAAAGTGTGCAATCGACGCACCTCGTGAGATACGTTTTTTTCAAAGTTCACCCCTACCCCTAAGGCTGGCTTCCGGAACGCGGAAATCATACGAATTGTTTCCAGGATTCTTTTAAGAGGTCCTCAATGCGAATATCGAAAAACAAAGTGTGCAATCGACGCACCTCGGCAGATACGATTTTTTCCAAAATTCGGCCCCGACCCCCCATACGGGTGGCTCACGGAACTCGAAAATCATACAAATTGTTCCCAGGCTTCTTTTTAGAGGTCCTCAATGCGAATATCGAAAAACAAAGTGTGCAATCGACGCACCTCGGCAGATTCGATTTTTTCCAAAATTCACCCCCCCATAAGGGTGGCTTCCGGACCGCGAAAATCATACAAATTGTTCCCACGCTTCTTTATCGTTGTCCTCAATGCGAATATCGAAAAACAAAGTGTGCAATCGACGCACCTCGTCAGATACGATTTTTTCAAAGCTCACCCCTCCCCCTAAGGCTGGCTTCCGGAACGCGAAAATCATAGAAATTGTTTCCCGGCTTCTTTTGAGAGGTCCTCAATGCGAATATCGAAGAACAACGTGTGCAATCGACGCACCTCGGCAGATACGATTTTTTTCAAAGTTCACCCCTCCCCCTAAGGGTGGCTTCCGGAACGCGAAAATCGTACAAATTGTTCCCAGGCTTCGTTTTCGTTGTCCTCAATGCGAATATCGAAAAACAAAGTGTGCGATCGACGCACCTCGTCAGATACGTTTTTTTCAAAGTTCATCCCTCTCCCTAAGGCTGGCTTCCGGAACGCGAAAATCATACAAATTGTTCCCAGGCTTCTTTTTCGTTGTCCTCAATGCGAATATCGAAAAACAAAGTGTGCAATCGACGCACCTCGTCACATACGTTTTTTTCACAGTTCACCCCTCCCCCTAAGGCTGGCTTCCGGACCGCGAAAATGATACAAATTGTTCCCAGGCTTCTTTTTCGTGGTCCTCAATGCGAATATCGAAAAACAAAGTGTGCATTCGACGCACCTCGTCAGATACGTTTTTTTTTCAACGTTCACCCCCCCCCCCCTAAGGCTGGCTTCCGGAACGCGAAAATCATACAAATTGTTTCCAGGCTTCTTTTGACAGGTCCTCGATGCGAATATCGAAAAACAAAGTGTGCAATCGGCGCACCTCGGCAGGTACGATTTTATTCAAAGTTCACCCCTCCCCCTAAGGGTGGCTTCGGGATCGCGAAAATCATACAAATTATTCCCAGGCTTCTTTTTCGCTGTCCTCAATGCGAATATCGAAAAACAAAGTGTGCAATCGACGCCCCTCGGCAGATACGATTTTTTCCAAAATTCACCCCCCCATAAGGTGGCTTCCGGAACGCGAAAATCATACAACTTGTTTCCAGGCTTCTTTTGAGAGGTCCTCAATGCGAATATCGAAATACAAAGTGTGCAATCGACGCACCTCGGCAGATACGATTTATTTCAAAGTTCACCCCTCCCCCTGATGGTGGCTTCCAGACCGCGAAAATCATACAAATTGTTCCCAGGCTTATTTTTCGTTTTCCTCAATGCGAATATCGAAAAACAAAGTGCGCAATCAACGCACCTCGTCAGATACGTTTTTTTCAAAGTTCACCCCTCCCCCTAAGGCTGGCTTCCGGAACGCGAAAATCATACAAATTGTTCCCAGGCATCTTTTTCGTCGTCCTCAATGCGAATATCGGAAAACAAAGTGTGCAATCGACGCACCTCGTCAGATACGTTTTTTTTTCAAGGTTCACCCCTCCCCCTAAGGCTGGCTTCCGGAACGCGAAAATCATACAAATTGTTTTCAGGTGTCTTTTGAGAGGTCCTCAATGCGAATATTGAGAAACGAAGTGTGCAATCGACGCACCTCGGCAGATACGATTTTTTCCAAAATTCACCCCCCCATAATGGTGGCTTCCGGAACGCGAAAATCATACAAATTGTTCCCAGGCTTCTATTTCGTTGTCCTCAATGCGAATATCGAAAAACAAAGTGTGCAATCGACGCACCTTGGCAGATTCGATTTTTTCCAAAATTCGGCCCCCCCCCATACGGGTGCCTCGCGGAACTCGAAAATCATAAAAATTGTTCCCAGGCTTCTTTTTAGAGGTCCTCAATGCGAATATCGAAAAACAAAGTGTGCAATCGACGCACCTCGTCAGATACGTTTTTTTTAAACGTTCATCCCCCCCTAAGGCTGGCTTCCGGAACGCGAAAATCATACAAATTGTTCCCAGGCTTCTTTTTCGAGGTCCTCAATGCGAATATCGAAAAACAACGTGTGCAATCGACGCTCCTCGGCAGATACGATTTTTTTCTAAAGTCACCCCTCCCCCTAAGGCTGGCTTCCGGAAGGCGAAAATCATACAAATTGTTTCCAGGCTTCTTCTAAGAGGTCCTGAATGCGGATATCGAAAAACAAAGTGTGCAATCGACGCACCTCAGCAGAAACGATTTTTTTCATAGTTGACCCCGCCCCCCAAAGGGTTGCTTCCGGAACGCGAAAATCATACAAATTGTTCCCAGTCTTCTTTTTCGTTGTCCTCAATGCGAATATCGAAAAACAAAGTGTGCAATCGACGCACCGTGTCACATACGTTTTTTTCAAAGTTCACCCCTCCCCCTAAGGCTGGCTTCCGGACCGCGAAAATCATACAAATTGTTCCCAGGCTTCTTTTTCGTAGTCCTCAATGCGAATATCGAAAAACAAAGTGTGCAATCGACGCACCTCGTCAGATACGTTTTTGTTAAAGTTCACCCCTCCCCCTAAGCTGGCTTGCGGAACGCGAAAATCATACAAATTGTTTCCAGGCTTCTTTTGAGAGGTCCTCAATGCGAATATCGAAAAACAAAGTGTGCAATCGACGCACCTCGGCAGATACGATTTTTTTCAAAGTTCGCCCCTCCCCCTGCGGGTGGCATCCGGAACGCGAAAATCATACAAATTGTCCCCAGGCTTCTTTTTCGTTGTCCTCCATGCGAATATCGAAAAACAAAGTGTGCATTCGACGCACCTCGTCAGATACGTTTTTTTTTCAACGTTCACCCCCCCCCCCCCTAAGGCTGGCTTCCGGAACGCGAAAATCTTACAAATTGTTTCCAGGCTTCTTTTGAGAGGTCCTCAATGCGAATATCGAAAAACAAAGTGTGCAATCGACGCACCTCGGCAGATACGATTTTTTTCAAAGTTCACCCCTCCCCCTGAGGGTGGCTTCCAGAGCGCGAAAATCATACAAATTGTTCCCAGGCTTATTTTTCGTTGTCCTCAATGCGAATATCGAAAAACAAAGTGCGCAATCGACGCACCTCGTCAGATACGTTTTTTTCAAAGTTCACCCCTCCCCCTAAGGCTGGCTTCCGGAACGCGAAAATCATACAAATTGTTTCCAGGCTTCTTTTGAGAGGTCCTCAATGCGAATATCGAAAAACAAAGTGTGCAATCGACGCACCTCGGCAGATACGATTTTTTTCAAAGTTCACCCCTCCCCCTAAGGGCGGCTTCCGGAACGCGAAAATCATACAAATTGTTCCCAGGCATCTTTTTCGTCGTCCTCAATGCGAATATCGGAAAGCAAAGTGTGCAATCGACGCACCTCGTCAGATACGTTTTTTTTTCAAGGTTCACCCCTCCCCCTAAGGCTGGCTTCCGGAACGCGAAAATCATACAAATTGTTTTCAGGCGTCTTTTGAGAGCTCCTCAATGCGAATATTGAGAAACGAAGTGTGCAATCGACGCACCTCGGCAGATACGATTTTCTCCAAAATTCACCCCCCCATAATGGTGGCTTGCGGAACGCGAAAATCATACAAATTGTTCCCAGGCTTCTATTTCGTTGTCCTCAATGCGAATATCGAAAAACAAAGTGTGCAATCGACGCACCTCGGCAGATACGATTTTTTCCAAAATTCGGCCCCCCCCCCCCCCCATAAGGGTGGCTTCCGCTACTCGAAAATCATACAAATTGTTCCCAGGCTTCTTTTAAGAGGTCCTCAATGCGAATATCGAAAAACAAAGTGTGCAATCGACGCACCTCGGCAGATACGATTTTTTTCAAAGTTCACCCCTCCCCCTAAGGGTGGCTTCCGGAACGCGAAAATCATACAAATTGTTCCCAGGCTTCTTTTTCGTTGTTCTCAATGCGAATATCGAAAAACAAAGTGTGCAATCGACGCACCTCGTCAGATACGTTTTTTTCAAAGTTCACCCCTCCCCCTAAGGCTGGCTTCCGGAACGCGAAAATCAAACAAATTGTTTCCAGGCTTCTTTTGAGAGGTTCTCAATGCGAATATCGAAAAACAAAGTGTGCAATCGACGCACCTCGGCAGATACGATTTTCTTCAAAGTTCACCCCTCCCCCTGAAGGTGGCTTCCGGACCGCGAAATTCATACAAATTGTTCCCAGGCTTCTTTTTCGTTGTCCTCAATGCGAATATCGAAAAACAAAGTGTGCAATCGACGCCCCGCGTCAGATACGTTTCTTTCAAAGTTCACCCCTCCCCCTAAGGCTGGCTTCCGGAACGCAAAAATCATACAAATTGTTTCCAGGCTTCTTTTGAGAGGTCCTCAATGCGAATATCGCAAAACAAAGTGTGCAATCGACGCACCTCGGCAGATACGATTTTTTCCAACATTCACCCCCCCCCCCCCTAAGGGTGACTTCTGGACCGCGAAAATCATACAAATTGTTCCCAGGCTTCTTTTTCGTTGTCCTCAATGCGAATATCGAAAAACAAAGTGTGCAATCGACGCACCTCGTCAGATACGTTTTTGTCAAAGTTCACCCATCCCCCTAAGGCTGGCTTCCGGAACGCGAAAATCATACAAATTGTTTCCAGGCTTCTTTTGAGAGGTCCTCAATGCGAATAACGAAAAACAAAGTGTGCAATCAACGCACCTCGGCAGATACGAATTTTTTCAAAGTTCACGCCTCCCCCTAAGGGTGGCTTCCGGAACGCGAAAATCATACGAATTGTCCCCAGGCTTCTTTTTCGTTGTCCTCCATACGAATATCGAAAAACAAAGTGTGCGATCGACGCACCTCGTCAGATACGTTTTTTTTAACGTTCACCCCCCCCCCCCCTAAGGCTGGCTTCCGGAACGCGGAAATCATACAAATTGTTTCCAGGATTCTTTTGAGAGGTCCTCAATGCGAATATCGAAAAACAAAGTGTGCAATCGACGCACCTCGGCAGATACGATTTTTTCCAAAATTCGGCCCCCCCCCGCCCATACGGGTGCCTCGCGGAACTCGAAAATCATAAAAATTGTTCCCGTGCTTCTTTTTAGAGGTCCTCAATGCGAATATCGAAAAACAAAGTGTGCAATCGACGCACCTCGTCAGATACGTTTTTTTTAAACGTTCACCCCCCCCTAAGGCTGGCTTCCGGAACGCGAAAATCATACAAATTGTTCCCAGGCTTCTTTTTAGAGGTCCTCAATGCGAATATCGAAAAACAACGTGTGCAATCGACCCTCCTCGGCAGATACGATTTTTTTCTAAATTCGCCCCTCCCCCTAAGGCTGGCTTCCGGAAGGCGAAAATCATACAAATTGTTTCCAGGCTTCTTCTAAGAGGTCCTGAATGCGGATATCGAAAAACAAAGTGTGCAATCGACGCACCTCGGCAGAAACGATTTTTTTCAATGTTGACCCCACCCCCCAAAGGGTTGCTTCCGGAACGCAAAAATCATACAAATTGTTCCCAGGCTTCGTTTTCATTGTCCTCAATGCGAATATCGAAAAACAAAGTGTGCAATCGACGCACCTCGTCAGATACGTTTTTTTCAAAGTTCACCCCTCCCCCTAAGGCTGGCTTCCGGAACGCGAAAATCATACAAATTGTTCCCAGGCTTCTTTTTCGTTGTCCTCAATGCGAATATCGAAAAACAAAGTGTGCAATCGACGCACCTCGTCAGATACGTTTTTTCAAAGTTCACCCCTACCCCTAAGGCTGGCTTCCGGAACGCGAAAATCATACAACTTGTTTCCAGGCTTCTTTTGAGAGGTCCTCAATGCGAATATCGAAAAGCAAAGTGTGCAATCGACGCACCTCGGCAGATACGATTTTTTTCAAAGTTCACCCCCCCCCTGAGGGTGGCTTCCGGACCGCGGAAATCATACAAATTGTTCCCAGGCTTCTTTTTCGTTGTCCTCAATGCGAATATCGAAAAACAAAGTGTGCAATCGACGCACCTCGGCAGATACGATTTTTTCCAAAATTCACCCCCCCCATAAGGGTGGCTTCCGGAACTCGAAAATCATACAAATTGTTCCCAGGCTTCTTTTTAGAGGTCCTCAATGCGAATATCGAAAAACAAAGTGTGCAATCGACGCACCTCGGCAGATACGATTTTTTTCATACTTCACCCCACCCCCTAAGGGTGGCTTCCGGAACGCGAAAATCATACAAATTGTTCCCAGGCTTCTTTCTCGTTGTCCTCGATGCGAATATCGAAAAACAAAGTGTGCAATCGACGCACCTCGTCAGATACGTTTTTTTCAAAGTTCACCCCTCCCCCTAAGGCTGGCTTCCGGAACGCGAAAATCATACAAATTGTTTCCAGGCTTCTTTTGAGAGGTCCTCAATGCGAATATCGAAAAACAAAGTGTGCAATCGACGCACCTCGGCAGATACGATTTTTTCCAAAATTCACCCCCCCCTAAGGGTGGCTTCCGGACCGCGAAAATCATACAAATTGTTCCCAGGCTTCTTTTTCGTTGTCCTCAATGCGAATATCGAAAAACAAAGTGTGCAATCGACGCACCTAGTCAGATACGTTTTTTTTAAACGTTCACCCCCACCGCCCTAAGGCTGGCTTCCGGAACGCGAAAATCATACAAATTGTTCTCAGACTTCTTTTTAGAGGTCCTCAATGCGAATATCGAAAAACAACGTGTGCAATCGACGCTCCTCGGCAGATACGATTTTTTTCTAAATTCACCCCTCCCCCTAAGGCTGGCTTCCGGAAGGCGAAAATCATACAAATTGTTTCCAGGCTTCTTCTAAGAGGTCCTGAATGCGGATATCGAAAAACAAAGTGTGCAATCGACGCACCTCGGCAGATACGATTTTTTCCAAAATTCACCCTCCCATAAGGGTGGCTTCCGGAACTCGAAAATCATACAAATTGTTCCCAGGCTGCTTTTTCGTTGTCCTCAATGCGAATATCGAAAAACAAAGTGTGCAATCGACGCACCTCGGCAGATACGATTTTTTCCAAAATTCGCCCCCCCCCCCCCCCATAAGGGTGGCTTCCGGAACGCGAAAATCATACAAATTGTTCCCAGGCTTCTTTTTCGTTGTCCTCAATGCGAATATCGAAAAACAAAGTGTGCAATCGACGCACCTCGTCACATACGTTTTTTTCACAGTTCACCCCTCCCCCTAAGGCTGGCTTCCGGACCGCGAAAATCATACAAATTGTTCCCAGGCTTCTTTTTCGTGGTCCTCAATGCGAATATCGAAAAACAAAGTGTGCATTCGACGCACCTCGTCAGATACGTTTTTTTTTCAACGTTCACCCCCCCCCCCTAAGGCTGGCTTCCGGAACGCGAAAATCATACAAATTGTTTCCAGGCTTCTTTTGACAGGTCCTCAATGCGAATATCGAAAAACAAAGTGTGCAATCGGCGCACCTCGGCAGATACGATTTTATTCAAAGTTCACCCCTCCCCCTAAGGGTGGCTTCGGGATCGCGAAAATAATACAAATTATTCCCAGGCTTCTTTTTCGCTGTCCTCAATGCGAATATCGAAAAACAAAGTGTGCAATCGACGCACCTCGGCAGATACGATTTTTTCCAACATTCACCCCCCCATAAGGGTGGCTTCCGGAACGCGAAAATCATACAAATTGTTTCCAGGCTTCTTTTGAGAGGTCCTCAATGCGAATATCGAAATACAAAGTGTGCAATCGACGCACCTCGGCAGATACGATTTTTTTCAAAGTTCACCCCTCCCCCTGATGGTGGCTTCCAGACCGCGAAAATCATACAAATTGTTCCCAGGCTTATTTTTCGTTTTCCTCAATGCGAATATCGAAAAATAAAGTGCGCAATCGACGCACCTCGTCAGATACGTTTTTTTCAAAGTTCACCCCTCCCCCTAAGGCTGGCTTCCGGAACGCGAAAATCATACAAATTGTTCCCAGGCTTCTTTTTCGTGGTCCTCAATGCGAATATCGAAAAACAAAGTGTGCATTCGACGCACCTCGTCAGATACGTTTTTTTTTCAACGTTCACCCCCCCCCCCCCTAAGGCTGGCTTCCGGAACGCGAAAATCATACAAATTGTTTCCAGGCTTCTTTTGACAGGTCCTCAATGCGAATATCGAAAAACAAAGTGTGCAATCGGCGCACCTCGGCAGATACGATTTTATTCAAAGTTCACCCCTCCCCCTAAGGGTGGCTTCGGGATCGCGAAAATAATACAAATTATTCCCAGGCTTCTTTTTCGCTGTCCTCAATGCGAATATCGAAAAACAAAGTGTGCAATCGACGCACCTCGGCAGATACGATTTTTTCCAACATTCACCCCCCCATAAGGGTGGCTTCCGGAACGCGAAAATCATACAAATTGTTTCCAGGCTTCTTTTGAGAGGTCCTCAATGCGAATATCGAAATACAAAGTGTGCAATCGACGCACCTCGGCAGATACGATTTTTTTCAAAGTTCACCCCTCCCCCTGATGGTGGCTTCCAGACCGCGAAAATCATACAAATTGTTCCCAGGCTTATTTTTCGTTTTCCTCAATGCGAATATCGAAAAACAAAGTGCGCAATCGACGCACCTCGTCAGATACGTTTTTTTCAAAGTTCACCCCTCCCCCTAAGGCTGGCTTCCGGAACGCGAAAATCATACAAATTGTTCCCAGGCATCTTTTTCGTCGTCCTCAATGCGAATATCGGAAAACAAAGTGTGCAATCGACGCACCTCGTCAGATACGTTTTTTTTTCAAGGTTCACCCCTCCCCCTAAGGCTGGCTTCCGGAACGCGAAAATCATACAAATTGTTTTCAGGCTTCTTTTGAGAGGTCCTCAATGCGAATATTGAGAAACGAAGTGTGCAATCGACGCACCTCGGCAGATACGATTTTTTCCAAAATTCACCCCCCCATAATGGTGGCTTCCGGAACGCGAAAATCATACAAATTGTTCCCAGGCTTCTATTTCGTTGTCCTCAATGCGAATATCGAAAAACAAAGTGTGCAATCGACGCACCTTGGCAGATTCGATTTTTTCCAAAATTCGGCCCCCCCCCCATACGGGTGCCTCGCGGAACTCGAAAATCATAAAAATTGTTCCCAGGCTTCTTTTTAGAGGTCCTCAATGCGAATATCGAAAAACAAAGTGTGCAATCGACGCACCTCGTCAGATACGTTTTTTTTAAACGTTCACCCCCCCCTAAGGCTGGCTTCCGGAACGCGAAAATCATACAAATTGTTCCCAGGCTTCTTTTTCGAGGTCCTCAATGCGAATATCGAAAAACAACGTGTGCAATCGACGCTCCTCGGCAGATACGATTTTTTTCTAAAGTCACCCCTCCCCCTAAGGCTGGCTTCCGGAAGGCGAAAATCATACAAATTGTTTCCAGGCTTCTTCTAAGAGGTCCTGAATGCGGATATCGAAAAACAAAGTGTGCAATCGACGCACCTCGGCAGATACGATTTTTTCCAAAATTCACCCCCCCCATAAGGGTGGCTTCCGGAACTCGAAAATCATACAAATTGTTCCCAGGCTTCTTTTTAGAGGTCCTCAATGCGAATATCGAAAAACAAAGTGTGCAATCGACGCACCTCGGCAGATACGATTTTTTTCATACTTCACCCCACCCCCTAAGGGTGGCTTCCGGACCGCGAAAATCATACAAATTGTTCCCAGGCTTCTTTTTCGTTGTCCTCAATGCGAATATCGAAAAACAAAGTGTGCAATCGACGCACCTAGTCAGATACGTTTTTTTTAAACGTTCACCCCCGCCGCCCTAAGGCTGGCTTCCGGAACGCGAAAATCATACAAATTGTTCCCAGACTTCTTTTTAGAGGTCCTCAATGCGAATATCGAAAAACAACGTGTGCAATCGACGCTCCTCGGCAGATACGATTTTTTTCTAAATTCACCCCTCCCCCTAAGGCTGGCTTCCGGAAGGCGAAAATCATACAAATTGTTTCCAGGCTTCTTCTAAGAGGTCCTGAATGCGGATATCGAAAAACAAAGTGTGCAATCGACGCACCTCGGCAGATACGATTTTTTCCAAAATTCACCCCCCCCATAAGGGTGGCTTCCGGAACTCGAAAATCATACAAATTGTTCCCAGGCTTCTTTTTAGAGGTCCTCAATGCGAATATCGAAAAACAAAGTGTGCAATCGACGCACCTCGGCAGATACGATTTTTTTCATACTTCACCCCACCCCCTAAGGGTGGCTTCCGGACCGCGAAAATCATACAAATTGTTCCCAGGCTTCTTTTTCGTTGTCCTCAATGCGAATATCGAAAAACAAAGTGTGCAATCGACGCACCTAGTCAGATACGTTTTTTTTAAACGTTCACCCCCACCGCCCTAAGGCTGGCTTCCGGAACGCGAAAATCATACAAATTGTTCCCAGACTTCTTTTTAGAGGTCCTCAATGCGAATATCGTAAAACAACGTGTGCAATCGACGCTCCTCGGCAGATACGATTTTTTTCTAAATTCACCCCTCCCCCTAAGGCTGGCTTCCGGAAGGCGAAAATCATACAAATTGTTTCCAGGCTTCTTCTAAGAGGTCCTGAATGCGGATATCGAAAAACAAAGTGTGCAATCGACGCACCTCGGCAGATACGATTTTTTCCAAAATTCACCCTCCCATAAGGGTGGCTTCCGGAACTCGAAAATCATAGAAATTGTTCCCAGGCTTCTTTTTAGAGGACCTCAATGCGAATAACGAAAAACAAAGTGTGCAATCGACGCACCTCGGCAGATACGATTTTTTTTCAAAGTTCACCCCTCCCCCTAAGGGTGGCTTCCGGAACGCGAAAATCATACAAATTGTTCCCAGGCTGCTTTTTCGCTGTCCTCAATGCGAATATCGAAAAACAAAGTGTGCAATCGACGCACCTCGGCAGATACGATTTTCTCCAAAATGCGCCCCCCCATAAGGGTGGCTTCCGGAACGCGAAAATCATACAAATTGTTTCCAGGCTTCTTTTGAGAGGTCCTCAATGCGAATATCGAAAAACAAAGTGTGCAATCGACGCACCTCGGCAGATACGATTTTTTTCAAAGTTCACCCCTCCCCCTGAGGGTGGCTTCCAGACCGCGAAAATCATACAAATTGTTCCCAGGCTTATTTTTCGTTGTCCTCAATGCGAATATCGAAAAACAAAGTGCGCAATCGACGCACCTCGTCAGATACGTTTTTTTCAAAGTTCACCCCTCCCCCTAAGGCTGGCTTCCGGAACGCGAAAATCATACAAATTGTTTCCAGGCTTCTTTTGAGAGGTCCTCAATGCGAATATCGAAAAACAAAGTGTGCAATCGACGCACCTCGGCAGATACGATTTTTTTCAAAGTTCACCCCTCCCCCTAAGGGCGGCTTCCGGAACGCGAAAATCATACAAATTGTTCCCAGGCATCTTTTTCGTCGTCCTCAATGCGAATATCGGAAAGCAAAGTGTGCAATCGACGCACCTCGTCAGATACCTTTTTTTTCCAAGGTTCACCCCTCCCCCTAAGGCTGGCTTCCGGAACGCGAAAATCATACAAATTGTTTTCAGGCGTCTTTTGAGAGGTCCTCAATGCGAATATTGAGAAACGAAGTGTGCAATCGACGCACCTCGGCAGATACGATTTTCTCCAAAATTCACCCCCCCATAATGGTGGCTTCCGGAACGCGAAAATCATACAAATTGTTCCCAGGCTTCTATTTCGTTGTCCTCAATGCGAATATCGAAAAACAAAGTGTGCAATCGACGCACCTCGGCAGATACGATTTTTTCCAAAATTCGGCCCCCCCCCCATAAGGGTGGCTTCCGCTACTCGAAAATCATACAAATTGTTCCCAGGCTTCTTTTAAGAGGTCCTCAATGCGAATATCGAAAAACAAAGTGTGCAATCGACGCACCTCGGCAGATACGTTTTTTTTCAAAGTTCACCCCTCCCCCTAAGGGTGGCTTCCGGAACGCGAAAGTCATACAAATTGTTCCCAGGCTTCTTTTTCGTTGTTCTCAATGCGAATATCGAAAAACAAAGTGTGCAATCGACGCACCTCGTCAGATACGTTTTTTTCAAAGTTCACCCCTGCCCCTAAGGCTGGCTTCCGAAACGCGAAAATCAAACAAATTGTTTCCAGGCTTCTTTTGAGAGGTCCTCAATGCGAATATCGAAAAACAAAGTGTGCAATCGACGCACCTCGGCAGATACGATTTTCTTCAAAGTTCACCCCTCCCCCTGAGGGTGGCTTCCGGACCGCGAAAATCATACAAATTGTTCCCAGGCTTCTTTTTCGTTGTCCTTAATGCGAATATCGAAAAACAAAGTGTGCAATCGACGCCCCTCGTCAGATACGTTTCTTTCAAAGTTCACCCCTGCCCCTAAGGCTGGCTTCCGGAACGCAAAAATCATACAAATTGTTTCCAGGCTTCTTTTGAGAGGTCCTCAATGCGAATATCGCAAAACAAAGTGTGCAATCGACGCACCTCGGCAGATACGATTTTTTCCAAAATTCACCCCCCCCCCCCCTAAGGGTGACTTCTGGACCGCGAAAATCATACAAATTGTTCCCAGGCTTCTTTTTCGTTGTCCTCAATGCGAATATCGAAAAACAAAGTGTGCAATCGACGCACCTCGTCAGATACGTTTTTGTCAAAGTTCACCCCTCCCCCTAAGGCTGGCTTCCGGAACGCGAAAATCATACAAATTGTTTCCAGGCTTCTTTTGAGAGGTCCTCAATGCGAATAACGAAAAACAAAGTGTGCAATCAACGCACCTCGGCAGATACGATTTTTTTCAAAGTTCACGCCTCCCCCTAAGGGTGGCTTCCGGAACGCGAAAATCATACGAATTGTCCCCAGGCTTCTTTTTCGTTGTCCTCCATACGAATATCGAAAAACAAAGTGTGCAATCGACGCACCTCGTCAGATACGTTTTTTTTAACGTTCACCCCCCCCCCCCCTAAGGCTGGCTTCCGGAACGCGGAAATCATACAAATTGTTTCCAGGATTCTTTTGAGAGGTCCTCAAGGCGAATGTCGAAAAACAACGTGTGCAATCGACGCTCCTCGGCAGATACGATTTTTTTCTAAATTCACCCCTCCCCCTAAGGCTGGCTTCCGGAAGGCGAAAATCATACAAATTGTTTCCAGGCTTCTTCTAAGAGGTCCTGAATACGGATATCGAAAAACAAAGTGTGCAATCGACGCACCTCGGCAGAAACGATTTTTTTCAAAGTTCACCCCTCCCCCTAAGGGCGGCTTCCGGAACGCGAAAATCATACAAATTGTTCCCAGGCATCTTTTTCGTCGTCCTCAATGCGAATATCGGAAAACAAAGTGTGCAATCGACGCACCTCGTCAGATACGTTTTTTTTTCAAGGTTCACCCCTCCCCCTAAGGCTGGCTTCCGGAACGCGAAAATCATACAAAATGTTTTCAGGCGTCTTTTGAGAGGTCCTCAATGCGAATATTGAGAAACGAAGTGTGCAATCGACGCACCTCGGCAGATACGATTTTTTCCAAAATTCACCCCCCCATAATGGTGGCTTCCGGAACGCGAAAATCATACAAATTGTTCCCAGGCATCTTTTTCGTCGTCCTCAATGCGAATATCGGAAAACAAAGTGTGCAATCGACGCACCTCGTCAGATACGTTTTTTTTTCAAGGTTCACCCCTCCCCCTAAGGCTGGCTTCCGGAACGCGAAAATCATACAAATTGTTTCCAGGCTTCTTTTAAGAGGTCCTCAATGCGAATATCGAAAAACAAAGTGTGCAATCGGCGCACCTCGGCAGATACGATTTTATTCAAAGTTCACCCCTCCCCCTAAGGGTGGCTTCGGGATCGCGAAAATCATACAAATTATTCCCAGGCTTCTTTTTCGCTGTCCTCAATGCGAATATTGAGAAACGAAGTGTGCAATCGACGCACCTCGGCAGATACGATTTTCTCCAAAATTCACCCCCCCATAATGGTGGCTTCCGGAACGCGAAAATCATACAAATTGTTCCCAGACTTCTATTTCGTTGTCCTCAATGCGAATATCGAAAAACAAAGTGTGCAATCGACGCACCTCGGCAGATACGATTTTTTCCAAAATTCGGCCCCCCCCCCCCCCCATAAGGGTGGCTTCCGCTACTCGAAAATCATACAAATTGTTCCCAGGCTTCTTTTAAGAGGTCCTCAATGCGAATATCGAAAAACAAAGTGTGCAATCGACGCACCTCGGCAGATACGATTTTTTTCAAAGTTCACCCCTCCCCCTAAGGGTGGCTTCCGGAACGCGAAAATCATACAAATTGTTCCCAGGCTTCGTTTTCATTGTCCTCAATGCGAATATCGAAAAACAAAGTGTGCAATCGACGCACCTCGTCAGATACGTTTTTTTCAAAGTTCACCCCTCCCCCTAAGGCTGGCTTCCGGAACGCGAAAATCATACAAATTGTTCCCAGGCTTCTTTTTCGTTGTCCTCAATGCGAATATCGAAAAACAAAGTGTGCAATCGACGCACCTCGTCAGATACGTTTTTTCAAAGTTCACCCCTACCCCTAAGGCTGGCTTCCGGAACGCGAAAATCATACAACTTGTTTCCAGGCTTCTTTTGAGAGGTCCTCAATGCGAATATCGAAAAGCAAAGTGTGCAATCGACGCACCTCGGCAGATACGATTTTTTTCAAAGTTCACCCCCCCCCTGAGGGTGGCTTCCGGACCGCGGAAATCATACAAATTGTTCCCAGGCTTCTTTTTCGTTGTCCTCAATGCGAATATCGAAAAACAAAGTGTGCAATCGACGCACCTCGGCAGATACGATTTTTTCCAAAATTCACCCCCCCCATAAGGGTGGCTTCCGGAACTCGAAAATCATACAAATTGTTCCCAGGCTTCTTTTTAGAGGTCCTCAATGCGAATATCGAAAAACAAAGTGTGCAATCGACGCACCTCGGCAGATACGATTTTTTTCATACTTCACCCCACCACCTAAGGGTGGCTTCCGGAACGCGAAAATCATACAAATTGTTCCCAGGCTTCTTTCTCGTTGTCCTCGATGCGAATATCGAAAAACAAAGTGTGCAATCGACGCACCTCGTCAGATACGTTTTTTTCAAAGTTCACCCCTCCCCCTAAGGCTGGCTTCCGGAACGCGAAAATCATACAAATTGTTTCCAGGCTTCTTTTGAGAGGTCCTCAATGCGAATATCGAAAAACAAAGTGTGCAATCGACGCACCTCGGCAGATACGATTTTTTCCAAAATTCACCCCCCCCTAAGGGTGGCTTCCGGACCGCGAAAATCATACAAATTGTTCCCAGGCTTCTTTTTCGTTGTCCTCAATGCGAATATCGAAAAACAAAGTGTGCAATCGACGCACCTAGTCAGATACGTTTTTTTTAAACGTTCACCCCCACCGCCCTAAGGCTGGCTTCCGGAACGCGAAAATCATACAAATTGTTCTCAGACTTCTTTTTAGAGGTCCTCAATGCGAATATCGAAAAACAACGTGTGCAATCGACGCTCCTCGGCAGATACGATTTTTTTCTAAATTCACCCCTCCCCCTAAGGCTGGCTTCCGGAAGGCGAAAATCATACAAATTGTTTCCAGGCTTCTTCTAAGAGGTCCTGAATGCGGATATCGAAAAACAAAGTGTGCATTCGACGCACCTCGGCAGATACGATTTTTTCCAAAATTCACCCTCCCATAAGGGTGGCTTCCGGAACTCGAAAATCATACAAATTGTTCCCAGGCTGCTTTTTCGTTGTCCTCAATGCGAATATCGAAAAACAAAGTGTGCAATCGACGCACCTCGGCAGATACGATTTTTTCCAAAATTCGCCCCCCCCCCCCCCTCCATAAGGGTGGCTTCCGGAACGCGAAAATCATACAAATTGTTCACAGGCTTCTTTTTCGTTGTCCTCAATGCGAATATCGAAAAACAAAGTGTGCAATCGACGCACCTCGTCAGATACGATTTTTTCAAAGTTCACCCCTCCCCCTAAGGCTGGCTTCCGGAACGCGAAAATCATAGAAATTGTTTCCCGGCTTCTTTTGAGAGGTCCTCAATGCGAATATCGAAGAACAACGTGTGCAATCGACGCACCTCGGCAGATACGATTTTTTTCAAAGTTCACCCCTCCCCCTAAGGGTGGCTTCCGGAACGCGAAAATCGTACAAATTGTTCCCAGGCTTCGTTTTCGTTGTCCTCAATGCGAATATCGAAAAACAAAGTGTGCGATCGACGCACCTCGTCAGATACGTTTTTTTCAAAGTTCATCCCTCTCCCTAAGGCTGGCTTCCGGAACGCGAAAATCATACAAATTGTTCCCAGGCTTCTTTTTCGTTGTCCTCAATGCGAATATCGAAAAACAAAGTGTGCAATCGACGCACCTCGTCACATACGTTTTTTTCACAGTTCACCCCTCCCCCTAAGGCTGGCTTCCGGACCGCGAAAATCATACAAATTGTTCCCAGGCTTCTTTTTCGTGGTCCTCAATGCGAATATCGAAAAACAAAGTGTGCATTCGACGCACCTCGTCAGATACGTTTTTTTTTCAACGTTCACCCCCCCCCCCTAAGGCTGGCTTCCGGAACGCGAAAATCATACAAATTGTTTCCAGGCTTCTTTTGACAGGTCCTCAATGCGAATATCGAAAAACAAAGTGTGCAATCGGCGCACCTCGGCAGATACGATTTTATTCAAAGTTCACCCCTCCCCCTAAGGGTGGCTTCGGGATCGCGAAAATAATACAAATTATTCCCAGGCTTCTTTTTCGCTGTCCTCAATGCGAATATCGAAAAACAAAGTGTGCAATCGACGCACCTCGGCAGATACGATTTTTTCCAACATTCACCCCCCCATAAGGGTGGCTTCCGGAACGCGAAAATCATACAAATTGTTTCCAGGCTTCTTTTGAGAGGTCCTCAATGCGAATATCGAAATACAAAGTGTGCAATCGACGCACCTCGGCAGATACGATTTTTTTCAAAGTTCACCCCTCCCCCTGATGGTGGCTTCCAGACCGCGAAAATCATACAAATTGTTCCCAGGCTTATTTTTCGTTTTCCTCAATGCGAATATCGAAAAATAAAGTGCGCAATCGACGCACCTCGTCAGATACGTTTTTTTCAAAGTTCACCCCTCCCCCTAAGGCTGGCTTCCGGAACGCGAAAATCATACAAATTGTTCCCAGGCTTCTTTTTCGTGGTCCTCAATGCGAATATCGAAAAACAAAGTGTGCATTCGACGCACCTCGTCAGATACGTTTTTTTTTCAACGTTCACCCCCCCCCCCTAAGGCTGGCTTCCGGAACGCGAAAATCATACAAATTGTTTCCAGGCTTCTTTTGACAGGTCCTCAATGCGAATATCGAAAAACAAAGTGTGCAATCGGCGCACCTCGGCAGATACGATTTTATTCAAAGTTCACCCCTCCCCCTAAGGGTGGCTTCGGGATCGCGAAAATAATACAAATTATTCCCAGGCTTCTTTTTCGCTGTCCTCAATGCGAATATCGAAAAACAAAGTGTGCAATCGACGCACCTCGGCAGATACGATTTTTTCCAACATTCACCCCCCCATAAGGGTGGCTTCCGGAACGCGAAAATCATACAAATTGTTTCCAGGCTTCTTTTGAGAGGTCCTCAATGCGAATATCGAAATACAAAGTGTGCAATCGACGCACCTCGGCAGATACGATTTTTTTCAAAGTTCACCCCTCCCCCTGATGGTGGCTTCCAGACCGCGAAAATCATACAAATTGTTCCCAGGCTTATTTTTCGTTTTCCTCAATGCGAATATCGAAAAACAAAGTGCGCAATCGACGCACCTCGTCAGATACGTTTTTTTCAAAGTTCACCCCTCCCCCTAAGGCTGGCTTCCGGAACGCGAAAATCATACAAATTGTTCCCAGGCATCTTTTTCGTCGTCCTCAATGCGAATATCGGAAAACAAAGTGTGCAATCGACGCACCTCGTCAGATACGTTTTTTTTTCAAGGTTCACCCCTCCCCCTAAGGCTGGCTTCCGGAACGCGAAAATCATACAAATTGTTTTCAGGCTTCTTTTGAGAGGTCCTCAATGCGAATATTGAGAAACGAAGTGTGCAATCGACGCACCTCGGCAGATACGATTTTTTCCAAAATTCACCCCCCCATAATGGTGGCTTCCGGAACGCGAAAATCATACAAATTGTTCCCAGGCTTCTATTTCGTTGTCCTCAATGCGAATATCGAAAAACAAAGTGTGCAATCGACGCACCTTGGCAGATTCGATTTTTTCCAAAATTCGGCCCCCCCCCCATACGGGTGCCTCGCGGAACTCGAAAATCATAAAAATTGTTCCCAGGCTTCTTTTTAGAGGTCCTCAATGCGAATATCGAAAAACAAAGTGTGCAATCGACGCACCTCGTCAGATACGTTTTTTTTAAACGTTCACCCCCCCCTAAGGCTGGCTTCCGGAACGCGAAAATCATACAAATTGTTCCCAGGCTTCTTTTTCGAGGTCCTCAATGCGAATATCGAAAAACAACGTGTGCAATCGACGCTCCTCGGCAGATACGATTTTTTTCTAAAGTCACCCCTCCCCCTAAGGCTGGCTTCCGGAAGGCGAAAATCATACAAATTGTTTCCAGGCTTCTTCTAAGAGGTCCTGAATGCGGATATCGAAAAACAAAGTGTGCAATCGACGCACCTCGGCAGATACGATTTTTTCCAAAATTCACCCCCCCCATAAGGGTGGCTTCCGGAACTCGAAAATCATACAAATTGTTCCCAGGCTTCTTTTTAGAGGTCCTCAATGCGAATATCGAAAAACAAAGTGTGCAATCGACGCACCTCGGCAGATACGATTTTTTTCATACTTCACCCCACCCCCTAAGGGTGGCTTCCGGACCGCGAAAATCATACAAATTGTTCCCAGGCTTCTTTTTCGTTGTCCTCAATGCGAATATCGAAAAACAAAGTGTGCAATCGACGCACCTAGTCAGATACGTTTTTTTTAAACGTTCACCCCCGCCGCCCTAAGGCTGGCTTCCGGAACGCGAAAATCATACAAATTGTTCCCAGACTTCTTTTTAGAGGTCCTCAATGCGAATATCGAAAAACAACGTGTGCAATCGACGCTCCTCGGCAGATACGATTTTTTTCTAAATTCACCCCTCCCCCTAAGGCTGGCTTCCGGAAGGCGAAAATCATACAAATTGTTTCCAGGCTTCTTCTAAGAGGTCCTGAATGCGGATATCGAAAAACAAAGTGTGCAATCGACGCACCTCGGCAGATACGATTTTTTCCAAAATTCACCCCCCCCATAAGGGTGGCTTCCGGAACTCGAAAATCATACAAATTGTTCCCAGGCTTCTTTTTAGAGGTCCTCAATGCGAATATCGAAAAACAAAGTGTGCAATCGACGCACCTCGGCAGATACGATTTTTTTTCAAAGTTCACCCCTCCCCCTAAGGGTGGCTTCCGGAACGCGAAAATCATACAAATTGTTCCCAGGCTGCTTTTTCGCTGTCCTCAATGCGAATATCGAAAAACAAAGTGTGCAATCGACGCACCTCGGCAGATACGATTTTCTCCAAAATGCGCCCCCCCATAAGGGTGGCTTCCGGAACGCGAAAATCATACAAATTGTTTCCAGGCTTCTTTTGAGAGGTCCTCAATGCGAATATCGAAAAACAAAGTGTGCAATCGACGCACCTCGGCAGATACGATTTTTTTCAAAGTTCACCCCTCCCCCTGAGGGTGGCTTCCAGACCGCGAAAATCATACAAATTGTTCCCAGGCTTATTTTTCCTTGTCCTCAATGCGAATATCGAAAAACAAAGTGCGCAATCGACGCACCTCGTCAGATACGTTTTTTTCAAAGTTCACCCCTCCCCCTAAGGCTGGCTTCCGGAACGCGAAAATCATACAAATTGTTTCCAGGCTTCTTTTGAGAGGTCCTCAATGCGAATATCGAAAAACAAAGTGTGCAATCGACGCACCTCGGCAGATACGATTTTTTTCAAAGTTCACCCCTCCCCCTAAGGGCGGCTTCCGGAACGCGAAAATCATACAAATTGTTCCCAGGCATCTTTTTCGTCGTCCTCAATGCGAATATCGGAAAGCAAAGTGTGCAATCGACGCACCTCGTCAGATACCTTTTTTTTCCAAGGTTCACCCCTCCCCCTAAGGCTGGCTTCCGGAACGCGAAAATCATACAAATTGTTTTCAGGCGTCTTTTGAGAGGTCCTCAATGCGAATATTGAGAAACGAAGTGTGCAATCGACGCACCTCGGCAGATACGATTTTCTCCAAAATTCACCCCCCCATAATGGTGGCTTCCGGAACGCGAAAATCATACAAATTGTTCCCAGGCTTCTATTTCGTTGTCCTCAATGCGAATATCGAAAAACAAAGTGTGCAATCGACGCACCTCGGCAGATACGATTTTTTCCAAAATTCGGCCCCCCCCCCATAAGGGTGGCTTCCGCTACTCGAAAATCATACAAATTGTTCCCAGGCTTCTTTTAAGAGGTCCTCAATGCGAATATCGAAAAACAAAGTGTGCAATCGACGCACCTCGGCAGATACGTTTTTTTTCAAAGTTCACCCCTCCCCCTAAGGGTGGCTTCCGGAACGCGAAAGTCATACAAATTGTTCCCAGGCTTCTTTTTCGTTGTTCTCAATGCGAATATCGAAAAACAAAGTGTGCAATCGACGCACCTCGTCAGATACGTTTTTTTCAAAGTTCACCCCTGCCCCTAAGGCTGGCTTCCGAAACGCGAAAATCAAACAAATTGTTTCCAGGCTTCTTTTGAGAGGTCCTCAATGCGAATATCGAAAAACAAAGTGTGCAATCGACGCACCTCGGCAGATACGATTTTCTTCAAAGTTCACCCCTCCCCCTGAGGGTGGCTTCCGGACCGCGAAAATCATACAAATTGTTCCCAGGCTTCTTTTTCGTTGTCCTTAATGCGAATATCGAAAAACAAAGTGTGCAATCGACGCCCCTCGTCAGATACGTTTCTTTCAAAGTTCACCCCTGCCCCTAAGGCTGGCTTCCGGAACGCAAAAATCATACAAATTGTTTCCAGGCTTCTTTTGAGAGGTCCTCAATGCGAATATCGCAAAACAAAGTGTGCAATCGACGCACCTCGGCAGATACGATTTTTTCCAAAATTCACCCCCCCCCCCCCTAAGGGTGACTTCTGGACCGCGAAAATCATACAAATTGTTCCCAGGCTTCTTTTTCGTTGTCCTCAATGCGAATATCGAAAAACAAAGTGTGCAATCGACGCACCTCGTCAGATACGTTTTTGTCAAAGTTCACCCCTCCCCCTAAGGCTGGCTTCCGGAACGCGAAAATCATACAAATTGTTTCCAGGCTTCTTTTGAGAGGTCCTCAATGCGAATAACGAAAAACAAAGTGTGCAATCAACGCACCTCGGCAGATACGATTTTTTTCAAAGTTCACGCCTCCCCCTAAGGGTGGCTTCCGGAACGCGAAAATCATACGAATTGTCCCCAGGCTTCTTTTTCGTTGTCCTCCATACGAATATCGAAAAACAAAGTGTGCAATCGACGCACCTCGTCAGATACGTTTTTTTTAACGTTCACCCCCCCCCCCCCTAAGGCTGGCTTCCGGAACGCGGAAATCATACAAATTGTTTCCAGGATTCTTTTGAGAGGTCCTCAATGCGAATGTCGAAAAACAACGTGTGCAATCGACGCTCCTCGGCAGATACGATTTTTTTCTAAATTCACCCCTCCCCCTAAGGCTGGCTTCCGGAAGGCGAAAATCATACAAATTGTTTCCAGGCTTCTTCTAAGAGGTCCTGAATACGGATATCGAAAAACAAAGTGTGCAATCGACGCACCTCGGCAGAAACGATTTTTTTCAAAGTTCACCCCTCCCCCTAAGGGCGGCTTCCGGAACGCGAAAATCATACAAATTGTTCCCAGGCATCTTTTTCGTCGTCCTCAATGCGAATATCGGAAAACAAAGTGTGCAATCGACGCACCTCGTCAGATACGTTTTTTTTTCAAGGTTCACCCCTCCCCCTAAGGCTGGCTTCCGGAACGCGAAAATCATACAAAATGTTTTCAGGCGTCTTTTGAGAGGTCCTCAATGCGAATATTGAGAAACGAAGTGTGCAATCGACGCACCTCGGCAGATACGATTTTTTCCAAAATTCACCCCCCCATAATGGTGGCTTCCGGAACGCGAAAATCATACAAATTGTTCCCAGGCATCTTTTTCGTCGTCCTCAATGCGAATATCGGAAAACAAAGTGTGCAATCGACGCACCTCGTCAGATACGTTTTTTTTTCAAGGTTCACCCCTCCCCCTAAGGCTGGCTTCCGGAACGCGAAAATCATACAAATTGTTTCCAGGCTTCTTTTAAGAGGTCCTCAATGCGAATATCGAAAAACAAAGTGTGCAATCGGCGCACCTCGGCAGATACGATTTTATTCAAAGTTCACCCCTCCCCCTAAGGGTGGCTTCGGGATCGCGAAAATCATACAAATTATTCCCAGGCTTCTTTTTCGCTGTCCTCAATGCGAATATTGAGAAACGAAGTGTGCAATCGACGCACCTCGGCAGATACGATTTTCTCCAAAATTCACCCCCCCATAATGGTGGCTTCCGGAACGCGAAAATCATACAAATTGTTCCCAGACTTCTATTTCGTTGTCCTCAATGCGAATATCGAAAAACAAAGTGTGCAATCGACGCACCTCGGCAGATACGATTTTTTCCAAAATTCGGCCCCCCCCCCCCCCCCATAAGGGTGGCTTCCGCTACTCGAAAATCATACAAATTGTTCCCAGGCTTCTTTTAAGAGGTCCTCAATGCGAATATCGAAAAACAAAGTGTGCAATCGACGCACCTCGGCAGATACGATTTTTTTCAAAGTTCACCCCTCCCCCTAAGGGTGGCTTCCGGAACGCGAAAATCATACAAATTGTTCCCAGGCTTCGTTTTCATTGTCCTCAATGCGAATATCGAAAAACAAAGTGTGCAATCGACGCACCTCGTCAGATACGTTTTTTTCAAAGTTCACCCCTCCCCCTAAGGCTGGCTTCCGGAACGCGAAAATCATACAAATTGTTCCCAGGCTTCTTTTTCGTTGTCCTCAATGCGAATATCGAAAAACAAAGTGTGCAATCGACGCACCTCGTCAGATACGTTTTTTCAAAGTTCACCCCTACCCCTAAGGCTGGCTTCCGGAACGCGAAAATCATACAACTTGTTTCCAGGCTTCTTTTGAGAGGTCCTCAATGCGAATATCGAAAAGCAAAGTGTGCAATCGACGCACCTCGGCAGATACGATTTTTTTCAAAGTTCACCCCCCCCCTGAGGGTGGCTTCCGGACCGCGGAAATCATACAAATTGTTCCCAGGCTTCTTTTTCGTTGTCCTCAATGCGAATATCGAAAAACAAAGTGTGCAATCGACGCACCTCGGCAGATACGATTTTTTCCAAAATTCACCCCCCCCATAAGGGTGGCTTCCGGAACTCGAAAATCATACAAATTGTTCCCAGGCTTCTTTTTAGAGGTCCTCAATGCGAATATCGAAAAACAAAGTGTGCAATCGACGCACCTCGGCAGATACGATTTTTTTCATACTTCACCCCACCCCCTAAGGGTGGCTTCCGGAACGCGAAAATCATACAAATTGTTCCCAGGCTTCTTTCTCGTTGTCCTCGATGCGAATATCGAAAAACAAAGTGTGCAATCGACGCACCTCGTCAGATACGTTTTTTTCAAAGTTCACCCCTCCCCCTAAGGCTGGCTTCCGGAACGCGAAAATCATACAAATTGTTTCCAGGCTTCTTTTGAGAGGTCCTCAATGCGAATATCGAAAAACAAAGTGTGCAATCGACGCACCTCGGCAGATACGATTTTTTCCAAAATTCACCCCCCCCTAAGGGTGGCTTCCGGACCGCGAAAATCATACAAATTGTTCCCAGGCTTCTTTTTCGTTGTCCTCAATGCGAATATCGAAAAACAAAGTGTGCAATCGACGCACCTAGTCAGATACGTTTTTTTTAAACGTTCACCCCCACCGCCCTAAGGCTGGCTTCCGGAACGCGAAAATCATACAAATTGTTCTCAGACTTCTTTTTAGAGGTCCTCAATGCGAATATCGAAAAACAACGTGTGCAATCGACGCTCCTCGGCAGATACGATTTTTTTCTAAATTCACCCCTCCCCCTAAGGCTGGCTTCCGGAAGGCGAAAATCATACAAATTGTTTCCAGGCTTCTTCTAAGAGGTCCTGAATGCGGATATCGAAAAACAAAGTGTGCATTCGACGCACCTCGGCAGATACGATTTTTTCCAAAATTCACCCTCCCATAAGGGTGGCTTCCGGAACTCGAAAATCATACAAATTGTTCCCAGGCTGCTTTTTCGTTGTCCTCAATGCGAATATCGAAAAACAAAGTGTGCAATCGACGCACCTCGGCAGATACGATTTTTTCCAAAATTCGCCCCCCCCCCCCCCTCCATAAGGGTGGCTTCCGGAACGCGAAAATCATACAAATTGTTCCCAGGCTTCTTTTTCGTTGTCCTCAATGCGAATATCGAAAAACAAAGTGTGCAATCGACGCACCTCGTCAGATACGATTTTTTCAAAGTTCACCCCTCCCCCTAAGGCTGGCTTCCGGAACGCGAAAATCATAGAAATTGTTTCCCGGCTTCTTTTGAGAGGTCCTCAATGCGAATATCGAAGAACAACGTGTGCAATCGACGCACCTCGGCAGATACGATTTTTTTCAAAGTTCACCCCTCCCCCTAAGGGTGGCTTCCGGAACGCGAAAATCGTACAAATTGTTCCCAGGCTTCGTTTTCGTTGTCCTCAATGCGAATATCGAAAAACAAAGTGTGCGATCGACGCACCTCGTCAGATACGTTTTTTTCAAAGTTCATCCCTCTCCCTAAGGCTGGCTTCCGGAACGCGAAAATCATACAAATTGTTCCCAGGCTTCTTTTTCGTTGTCCTCAATGCGAATATCGAAAAACAAAGTGTGCAATCGACGCACCTCGTCACATACGTTTTTTTCACAGTTCACCCCTCCCCCTAAGGCTGGCTTCCGGACCGCGAAAATCATACAAATTGTTCCCAGGCTTCTTTTTCGTGGTCCTCAATGCGAATATCGAAAAACAAAGTGTGCATTCGACGCACCTCGTCAGATACGTTTTTTTTTCAACGTTCACCCCCCCCCCCCTAAGGCTGGCTTCCGGAACGCGAAAATCATACAAATTGTTTCCAGGCTTCTTTTGACAGGTCCTCAATGCGAATATCGAAAAACAAAGTGTGCAATCGGCGCACCTCGGCAGATACGATTTTATTCAAAGTTCACCCCTCCCCCTAAGGGTGGCTTCGGGATCGCGAAAATAATACAAATTATTCCCAGGCTTCTTTTTCGCTGTCCTCAATGCGAATATCGAAAAACAAAGTGTGCAATCGACGCACCTCGGCAGATACGATTTTTTCCAACATTCACCCCCCCATAAGGGTGGCTTCCGGAACGCGAAAATCATACAAATTGTTTCCAGGCTTCTTTTGAGAGGTCCTCAATGCGAATATCGAAATACAAAGTGTGCAATCGACGCACCTCGGCAGATACGATTTTTTTCAAAGTTCACCCCTCCCCCTGATGGTGGCTTCCAGACCGCGAAAATCATACAAATTGTTCCCAGGCTTATTTTTCGTTTTCCTCAATGCGAATATCGAAAAATAAAGTGCGCAATCGACGCACCTCGTCAGATACGTTTTTTTCAAAGTTCACCCCTCCCCCTAAGGCTGGCTTCCGGAACGCGAAAATCATACAAATTGTTCCCAGGCTTCTTTTTCGTGGTCCTCAATGCGAATATCGAAAAACAAAGTGTGCATTCGACGCACCTCGTCAGATACGTTTTTTTTTCAACGTTCACCCCCCCCCCCCTAAGGCTGGCTTCCGGAACGCGAAAATCATACAAATTGTTTCCAGGCTTCTTTTGACAGGTCCTCAATGCGAATATCGAAAAACAAAGTGTGCAATCGGCGCACCTCGGCAGATACGATTTTATTCAAAGTTCACCCCTCCCCCTAAGGGTGGCTTCGGGATCGCGAAAATAATACAAATTATTCCCAGGCTTCTTTTTCGCTGTCCTCAATGCGAATATCGAAAAACAAAGTGTGCAATCGACGCACCTCGGCAGATACGATTTTTTCCAACATTCACCCCCCCATAAGGGTGGCTTCCGGAACGCGAAAATCATACAAATTGTTTCCAGGCTTCTTTTGAGAGGTCCTCAATGCGAATATCGAAATACAAAGTGTGCAATCGACGCACCTCGGCAGATACGATTTTTTTCAAAGTTCACCCCTCCCCCTGATGGTGGCTTCCAGACCGCGAAAATCATACAAATTGTTCCCAGGCTTATTTTTCGTTTTCCTCAATGCGAATATCGAAAAACAAAGTGCGCAATCGACGCACCTCGTCAGATACGTTTTTTTCAAAGTTCACCCCTCCCCCTAAGGCTGGCTTCCGGAACGCGAAAATCATACAAATTGTTCCCAGGCATCTTTTTCGTCGTCCTCAATGCGAATATCGGAAAACAAAGTGTGCAATCGACGCACCTCGTCAGATACGTTTTTTTTTCAAGGTTCACCCCTCCCCCTAAGGCTGGCTTCCGGAACGCGAAAATCATACAAATTGTTTTCAGGCTTCTTTTGAGAGGTCCTCAATGCGAATATTGAGAAACGAAGTGTGCAATCGACGCACCTCGGCAGATACGATTTTTTCCAAAATTCACCCCCCCATAATGGTGGCTTCCGGAACGCGAAAATCATACAAATTGTTCCCAGGCTTCTATTTCGTTGTCCTCAATGCGAATATCGAATAACAAAGTGTGCAATCGACGCACCTTGGCAGATTCGATTTTTTCCAAAATTCGGCCCCCCCCCCATACGGGTGCCTCGCGGAACTCGAAAATCATAAAAATTGTTCCCAGGCTTCTTTTTAGAGGTCCTCAATGCGAATATCGAAAAACAAAGTGTGCAATCGACGCACCTCGTCAGATACGTTTTTTTTAAACGTTCACCCCCCCCTAAGGCTGGCTTCCGGAACGCGAAAATCATACAAATTGTTCCCAGGCTTCTTTTTCGAGGTCCTCAATGCGAATATCGAAAAACAACGTGTGCAATCGACGCTCCTCGGCAGATACGATTTTTTTCTAAAGTCACCCCTCCCCCTAAGGCTGGCTTCCGGAAGGCGAAAATCATACAAATTGTTTCCAGGCTTCTTCTAAGAGGTCCTGAATGCGGATATCGAAAAACAAAGTGTGCAATCGACGCACCTCGGCAGATACGATTTTTTCCAAAATTCACCCCCCCCATAAGGGTGGCTTCCGGAACTCGAAAATCATACAAATTGTTCCCAGGCTTCTTTTTAGAGGTCCTCAATGCGAATATCGAAAAACAAAGTGTGCAATCGACGCACCTCGGCAGATACGATTTTTTTCATACTTCACCCCACCCCCTAAGGGTGGCTTCCGGACCGCGAAAATCATACAAATTGTTCCCAGGCTTCTTTTTCGTTGTCCTCAATGCGAATATCGAAAAACAAAGTGTGCAATCGACGCACCTAGTCAGATACGTTTTTTTTAAACGTTCACCCCCACCGCCCTAAGGCTGGCTTCCGGAACGCGAAAATCATACAAATTGTTCCCAGACTTCTTTTTAGAGGTCCTCAATGCGAATATCGAAAAACAACGTGTGCAATCGACGCTCCTCGGCAGATACGATTTTTTTCTAAATTCACCCCTCCCCCTAAGGCTGGCTTCCGGAAGGCGAAAATCATACAAATTGTTTCCAGGCTTCTTCTAAGAGGTCCTGAATGCGGATATCGAAAAACAAAGTGTGCAATCGACGCACCTCGGCAGATACGATTTTTTCCAAAATTCACCCCCCCCATAAGGGTGGCTTCCGGAACTCGAAAATCATACAAATTGTTCCCAGGCTTCTTTTTAGAGGTCCTCAATGCGAATATCGAAAAACAAAGTGTGCAATCGACGCACCTCGGCAGATACGATTTTTTTCATACTTCACCCCACCCCCTAAGGGTGGCTTCCGGACCGCGAAAATCATACAAATTGTTCCCAGGCTTCTTTTTCGTTGTCCTCAATGCGAATATCGAAAAACAAAGTGTGCAATCGACGCACCTAGTCAGATACGTTTTTTTTAAACGTTCACCCCCACCGCCCTAAGGCTGGCTTCCGGAACGCGAAAATCATACAAATTGTTCCCAGACTTCTTTTTAGAGGTCCTCAATGCGAATATCGAAAAACAACGTGTGCAATCGACGCTCCTCGGCAGATACGATTTTTTTCTAAATTCACCCCTCCCCCTAAGGCTGGCTTCCGGAAGGCGAAAATCATACAAATTGTTTCCAGGCTTCTTCTAAGAGGTCCTGAATGCGGATATCGAAAAACAAAGTGTGCAATCGACGCACCTCGGCAGATACGATTTTTTCCAAAATTCACCCTCCCATAAGGGTGGCTTCCGGAACTCGAAAATCATAGAAATTGTTCCCAGGCTTCTTTTTAGAGGACCTCAATGCGAATAACGAAAAACAAAGTGTGCAATCGACGCACCTCGGCAGATACGATTTTTTTTCAAAGTTCACCCCTCCCCCTAAGGGTGGCTTCCGGAACGCGAAAATCATACAAATTGTTCCCAGGCTGCTTTTTCGCTGTCCTCAATGCGAATATCGAAAAACAAAGTGTGCAATCGACGCACCTCGGCAGATACGATTTTCTCCAAAATGCGCCCCCCCATAAGGGTGGCTTCCGGAACGCGAAAATCATACAAATTGTTTCCAGGCTTCTTTTGAGAGGTCCTCAATGCGAATATCGAAAAACAAAGTGTGCAATCGACGCACCTCGGCAGATACGATTTTTTTCAAAGTTCACCCCTCCCCCTGAGGGTGGCTTCCAGACCGCGAAAATCATACAAATTGTTCCCAGGCTTATTTTTCGTTGTCCTCAATGCGAATATCGAAAAACAAAGTGCGCAATCGACGCACCTCGTCAGATACGTTTTTTTCAAAGTTCACCCCTTCCCCTAAGGCTGGCTTCCGGAACGCGAAAATCATACAAATTGTTTCCAGGCTTCTTTTGAGAGGTCCTCAATGCGAATATCGAAAAACAAAGTGTGCAATCGACGCACCTCGGCAGATACGATTTTTTTCAAAGTTCACCCCTCCCCCTAAGGGCGGCTTCCGGAACGCGAAAATCATACAAATTGTTCCCAGGCATCTTTTTCGTCGTCCTCAATGCGAATATCGGAAAGCAAAGTGTGCAATCGACGCACCTCGTCAGATACGTTTTTTTTTCAAGGTTCACCCCTCCCCCTAAGGCTGGCTTCCGGAACGCGAAAATCATACAAATTGTTTTCAGGCGTCTTTTGAGAGGTCCTCAATGCGAATATTGAGAAACGAAGTGTGCAATCGACGCACCTCGGCAGATACGATTTTCTCCAAAATTCACCCCCCCATAATGGTGGCTTCCGGAACGCGAAAATCATACAAATTGTTCCCAGGCTTCTATTTCGTTGTCCTCAATGCGAATATCGAAAAACAAAGTGTGCAATCGACGCACCTCGGCAGATACGATTTTTTCCAAAATTCGGCCCCCCCCCCATAAGGGTGGCTTCCGCTACTCGAAAATCATACAAATTGTTCCCAGGCTTCTTTTAAGAGGTCCTCAATGCGAATATCGAAAAACAAAGTGTGCAATCGACGCACCTCGGCAGATACGTTTTTTTTCAAAGTTCACCCCTCCCCCTAAGGGTGGCTTCCGGAACGCGAAAGTCATACAAATTGTTCCCAGGCTTCTTTTTCGTTGTTCTCAATGCGAATATCGAAAAACAAAGTGTGCAATCGACGCACCTCGTCAGATACGTTTTTTTCAAAGTTCACCCCTGCCCCTAAGGCTGGCTTCCGAAACGCGAAAATCAAACAAATTGTTTCCAGGCTTCTTTTGAGAGGTCCTCAATGCGAATATCGAAAAACAAAGTGTGCAATCGACGCACCTCGGCAGATACGATTTTCTTCAAAGTTCACCCCTCCCCCTGAGGGTGGCTTCCGGACCGCGAAAATCATACAAATTGTTCCCAGGCTTCTTTTTCGTTGTCCTTAATGCGAATATCGAAAAACAAAGTGTGCAATCGACGCCCCTCGTCAGATACGTTTCTTTCAAAGTTCACCCCTGCCCCTAAGGCTGGCTTCCGGAACGCAAAAATCATACAAATTGTTTCCAGGCTTCTTTTGAGAGGTCCTCAATGCGAATATCGCAAAACAAAGTGTGCAATCGACGCACCTCGGCAGATACGATTTTTTCCAAAATTCACCCCCCCCCCCTAAGGGTGACTTCTGGACCGCGAAAATCATACAAATTGTTCCCAGGCTTCTTTTTCGTTGTCCTCAATGCGAATATCGAAAAACAAAGTGTGCAATCGACGCACCTCGTCAGATACGTTTTTGTCAAAGTTCACCCCTCCCCCTAAGGCTGGCTTCCGGAACGCGAAAATCATACAAATTGTTTCCAGGCTTCTTTTGAGAGGTCCTCAATGCGAATAACGAAAAACAAAGTGTGCAATCAACGCACCTCGGCAGATACGATTTTTTTCAAAGTTCACGCCTCCCCCTAAGGGTGGCTTCCGGAACGCGAAAATCATACGAATTGTCCCCAGGCTTCTTTTTCGTTGTCCTCCATACGAATATCGAAAAACAAAGTGTGCAATCGACGCACCTCGTCAGATACGTTTTTTTTAACGTTCACCCCCCCCCCCCTAAGGCTGGCTTCCGGAACGCGGAAATCATACAAATTGTTTCCAGGATTCTTTTGAGAGGTCCTCAATGCGAATGTCGAAAAACAACGTGTGCAATCGACGCTCCTCGGCAGATACGATTTTTTTCTAAATTCACCCCTCCCCCTAAGGCTGGCTTCCGGAAGGCGAAAATCATACAAATTGTTTCCAGGCTTCTTCTAAGAGGTCCTGAATGCGGATATCGAAAAACAAAGTGTGCAATCGACGCACCTCGGCAGAAACGATTTTTTTCAAAGTTCTCCCCTCCCCCTAAGGGCGGCTTCCGGAACGCGAAAATCATACAAATTGTTCCCAGGCATCTTTTTCGTCGTCCTCAATGCGAATATCGGAAAACAAAGTGTGCAATCGACGCACCTCGTCAGATACGTTTTTTTTTCAAGGTTCACCCCTCCCCCTAAGGCTGGCTTCCGGAACGCGAAAATCATACAAAATGTTTTCAGGCGTCTTTTGAGAGGTCCTCAATGCGAATATTGAGAAACGAAGTGTGCAATCGACGCACCTCGGCAGATACGATTTTTTCCAAAATTCACCCCCCCATAATGGTGGCTTCCGGAACGCGAAAATCATACAAATTGTTCCCAGGCATCTTTTTCGTCGTCCTCAATGCGAATATCGGAAAACAAAGTGTGCAATCGACGCACCTCGTCAGATACGTTTTTTTTTCAAGGTTCACCCCTCCCCCTAAGGCTGGCTTCCGGAACGCGAAAATCATACAAATTGTTTCCAGGCTTCTTTTAAGAGGTCCTCAATGCGAATATCGAAAAACAAAGTGTGCAATCGGCGCACCTCGGCAGATACGATTTTATTCAAAGTTCACCCCTCCCCCTAAGGGTGGCTTCGGGATCGCGAAAATCATACAAATTATTCCCAGGCTTCTTTTTCGCTGTCCTCAATGCGAATATTGAGAAACGAAGTGTGCAATCGACGCACCTCGGCAGATACGATTTTCTCCAAAATTCACCCCCCCATAATGGTGGCTTCCGGAACGCGAAAATCATACAAATTGTTCCCAGACTTCTATTTCGTTGTCCTCAATGCGAATATCGAAAAACAAAGTGTGCAATCGACGCACCTCGGCAGATACGATTTTTTCCAAAATTCGGCCCCCCCCCCCCCCCCATAAGGGTGGCTTCCGCTACTCGAAAATCATACAAATTGTTCCCAGGCTTCTTTTAAGAGGTCCTCAATGCGAATATCGAAAAACAAAGTGTGCAATCGACGCACCTCGGCAGATACGATTTTTTTCAAAGTTCACCCCTCCCCCTAAGGGTGGCTTCCGGAACGCGAAAATCATACAAATTGTTCCCAGGCTTCTTTTTCGTTGTTCTCAATGCGAATATCGAAAAACAAAGTGTGCAATCGACGCACCTCGTCAGATACGTTTTTTTCAAAGTTCACCCCTCCCCCTAAGGCTGGCTTCCGGAACGCGAAAATCAAACAAATTGTTTCCAGGCTTCTTTTGAGAGGTCCTCAATGCGAATATCGCAAAACAAAGTGTGCAATCGACGCACCTCGGCAGATACGATTTTTTCCAAAATTCACCCCCCCCCCCTAAGGGTGACTTCTGGACCGCGAAAATCATACAAATTGTTCCCAGGCTTCTTTTTCGTTGTCCTCAATGCGAATATCGAAAAACAAAGTGTGCAATCGACGCACCTCGTCAGATACGTTTTTTTTTCAAGGTTCACCCCTCCCCCTAAGGGTGGCTTCGGGATCGCGAAAATCATACAAATTATTCCCAGGCTTCTTTTTCGCTGTCCTCAATGCGAATATCGAAAAACAAAGTGTGCAATCGACGCACCTCGGCAGATACGATTTTTTCCAAAATTCACCCCCCCATAAGGGTGGCTTCCGGAACGCGAAAATCATACAAATTGTTTCCAGGCTTCTTTTGAGAGGTCCTCAATGCGAATATCGAAATACAAAGTGTGCAATCGACGCACCTCGGCAGATACGATTTTTTTCAAAGTTAACCCCTCCCCCTGATGGTGGCTTCCAGACCGCGAAAATCATACAAATTGTTCCCAGGCTTATTTTTCGTTTTCCTCAATGCGAATATCGAAAAACAAAGTGCGCAATCGACGCACCTCGTCAGATACGTTTTTTTCAAAGTTCACCCCTCCCCCTAAGGCTGGCTTCCGGAACGCGAAATTCATACAAATTGTTTCCAGGCTTCTTTTGAGAGGTCCTCAATGCGAATATCGAAAAACAAAGTGTGCAATCGATGCACCTCGGCAGATACGATTTTTTTCAAAGTTCACCCCTCCCCCTAAGGGCGGCTTCCGGAACGCGAAAATCATACAAATTGTTCCCAGGCATCTTTTTCGTCGTCCTCAATGCGAATATCGGAAAACAAAGTGTGCAATCGACGCACCTCGTCAGATACGTTTTTTTTTCAAGGTTCACCCCTCCCCCTAAGGCTGGCTTCCGGAACGCGAAAATCATACAAATTGTTTTCAGGCGTCTTTTGAGAGGTCCTCAATGCGAATATTGAGAAACGAAGTGTGCAATCGACGCACCTCGGCAGATACGATTTTTTCCAAAATTCACCCCCCCCATAATGGTGGCTTCCGGAACGCGAAAATCATACAAATTGTTCCCAGGCTTCTATTTCGTTGTCCTCAATGCGAATATCGAAAAACAAAGTGTGCAATCGACGCACCTCGGCAGATACGATTTTTTCCAAAATTCGGCCCCCCCCCCCCCATACGGGTGCCTCACGGAACTCGAAAATCATAAAAATTGTTCCCAGGCTTCTTTTTAGAGGTCCTCAATGCGAATATCGAAAAACAAAGTGTGCAATCGACGCACCTCGTCAGATACGTTTTTTTTAAACGTTCACCCCCCCCTAAGGCTGGCTTCCGGAACGCGAAAATCATACAAATTGTTCCCAGGCTTCTTTTTAGAGGTCCTCAATGCGAATATCGAAAAACAACGTGTGCAATCGACGCTCCTCGGCAGATACGATTTTTTTCTAAATTCACCCCTCCCCCTAAGGCTGGCTTCCGGAAGGCGAAAATCATACAAATTGTTTCCAGGCTTCTTCTAAGAGGTCCTGAATGCGGATATCGAAAAACAAAGTGTGCAATCGACGCACCTCGGCAGAAACGATTTTTTTCAAAGTTGACCCCGCCCCCCAAAGGGTTGCTTCCGGAACGCGAAAATCATACAAATTGTTCCCAGGCTTCTTTTTCGTTGTCCTCAATGCGAATATCGAAAAACAAAGTGTGCAATCGACGCACCTTGTCACATACGTTTTTTTCAAAGTTCACCCCTCCCCCTAAGGCTGGCTTCCGGACCGCGAAAATCATACAAATTGTTCCCAGGCTTCTTTTTCGTAGTCCTCAATGCGAATATCGAAAAACAAAGTGTGCAATCGACGCACCTCGTCAGATACGTTTTTTTCAAAGTTCACCCCTCCCCCTAAGGCTGGCTTCCGGAACGCGAAAATCAAACAAATTGTTTCCAGGCTTCTTTTGAGAGGTCCTCAATGCGAATATCGAAAAACAAAGTGTGCAATCGACGCACCTCGGCAGATACGATTTTCTTCAAAGTTCACCCCTCCCCCTGAGGGTGGCTTCCGGACCGCGAAAATCATACAAATTGTTCCCAGGCTTCTTTTTCGTTGTCCTCAATGCGAATATCGAAAAACAAAGTGTGCAATCGACGCCCCTCGTCAGATACGTTTCTTTCAAAGTTCACCCCTCCCCCTAAGGCTGGCTTCCGGAACGCAAAAATCATACAAATTGTTTCCAGGCTTCTTTTGAGAGGTCCTCAATGCGAATATCGCAAAACAAAGTGTGCAATCGACGCACCTCGGCAGATACGATTTTTTCCAAAATTCACCCCCCCCCCCCTAAGGGTGGCTTGCGGAACGCGAAAATCATACAAATTGTCCCCAGGCTTCTTTTTCGTTGTCCTCAATGCGAATATCGAAAAACAAAGTGTGCAATCGACGCACCTCGTCAGATACGTTTTTGTCAAAGTTCACCCCTCCCCCTAAGGCTGGCTTCCGGAACGCGAAAATCATGCAAATTGTTTCCAGGCTTCTTTTGAGAGGTCCTCAATGCGTATATCGAAAAACAAAGTGTGCAATCGACGCACCTCGGCAGATACGATTTTTTTCAAAGTTCACCCCTCCCCCTAATGGCGGCTTCCGGAACGTGAAAATCATACAAATTGTTCCCAGGCATCTTTTTCGTCGTCCTCAATGCGAATATCGGAAAACAAAGTGTGCAATCGACGCACCTCGTCAGATACGTTTTTTTTTCAAGGTTCACCCCTCCCCCTAAGGCTGGCTTCCGGAACGCGAAAATCATACAAATTGTTTTCAGGCGTCTTTTGAGAGGTCCTCAATGCGAATATTGAGAAACGAAGTGTGCAATCGACGCACCTCGGCAGATACGATTTTTTCCAAAATTCACCCCCCCATAATGGTGGCTTCCGGAACGCGAAAATCATACAAATTGTTCCCAGGCTTCTATTTCGTTGTCCTCAATGCGAATATCGAAAAACAAAGTGTGCAATCGACGCACCTCGGCAGATACGATTTTTTCCAAAATTCGGCCCCCCCCATAAGGGTGGCTTCCGCTACTCGAAAATCATACAAATTGTTCCCAGGCTTCTTTTTAGAGGTCCTCAATGCGGATATCGAAAACCAAGTGTGCACTCGACGCACCTCGGCAGAAACGATTTTTTTCAAAGTTGACCCCGCCCCCCAAAGGGTTGCTTCCGGAACGCAAAAATCATACAAATTGTTCCCAGGCTTCGTTTTCATTGTCCTCAATGCGAATATCGAAAAACAAAGTGTGCAATCGACGCACCTCGTCAGATAAGTTTTTTTCAAAGTTCATCCCTCCCCCTAAGGCTGGCTTCCGGAACGCGAAAATCATACAAATTGTTCCCAGGCTTCTTTTTCGTTGTCCTGTATGCGAATATCGAAAAACAAAGTGTGCAATCGACGCATCTCGTCAGATACGTTTTTTTCAAAGTTCACCCCTCCCCCTAAGGCTGGCTTCCGGAACGCGAAAATCATACAAATTGTTCCCAGGCTTCTTTTTCGTTGTCCTCAATGCGAATATCGAAAACCAAAGTGTGCAATCGACGCACCGCGTCAGGTACGTTTTTTTCAAAGTTCACCCCTCCCCCTAAGGCTGGCTTCCGGAACGCAAAAATCATACAACTTGTTTCCAGGCTTCTTTTGAGAGGTCCTCAATGCGAATATCGAAAAACAAAGTGTGCAATCGACGCACCTCGGCAGATACGATTTTTTTCAAAGTTCACCCCCCCCCCTGAGGGTGGCTTCCGGACCGCGGAAATCATACAAATTGTACCCAGGCTTCTTTTTCGTTGTCCTCAATGCGAATATCGAAAAACAAAAAGTGTGCAATCGACGCACCTCGGATGATACGATTTTTTCCAAAATTCACCCCCCCCCAAAAGGGTGGCTTCCGGAACTCGAAAATCATACAAATTGTTCCCAGGCTTCTTTTTAGAGGTCCTCAATGCGAATGTCGAAAAACAAAGTGTGCAATCGACGCACCTCGGCACATACGATTTTTTTCATACTTCACCCCACCCCCTAAGGGTGGCTTCCGGAACGCGAAAATCATACAAATTGTTCCCAGGCTTCTTTTTCGTTGTCCTCAATGCGAATGTCGAAAAACAAAGTGTGCAATCGACGCACCTCTTCAGATACGTTTTTTTCAATGTTCACCCCTCCCCCTAAGGCTGGCTTCCGGAACGCGAAAATCATACAAATTGTTTCCAGGCTTCTTTTGAGAGGTCCTCAATGCGAATATCGAAAAACGAAGTGTGCAATCGACGCACCTCGGCAGATACGATTTTTTCCAAAATTCGGCCCCCCCCCCCACCCCCATACGGGTGGCTCACGGAACACGAAAATCATACAAATTGTTCCCAGGCTTCTTTTTAGAGGTCCTCAATGCGAATATCGAAAAACAAAGTGTGCAATCGACGCACCTCGGCAGATACGATTTTTTCCAAAATTCACCCCCCCATAAGGGTGGCTTCCGGACCGCGAAAATCATACAAATTGTTCCCACGCTTCTTTATCGTTGTCCTCAATGCGAATATCGAAAAACAAAGTGTGCAATCGACCCACCTAGTCAGATACGTTTTTTTTAAACGTTCACCCCCACCCCCCTAAGGCTGGCTTCCGGAACGCGAAAATCATACAAATTGTTCCCAGGCTTCTTTTTAGAGGTCCTCAATGCGAATATCGAAAAACAACGTGTGCAATCGACGCTCCTCGGCAGACACGATTTTTTTCTAAATTCACCCCTCCCCCTAAGGCTGGCTTCCGGAAGGCGAAAATCATACAAATTGTTTCCAGGCTTCTTCTAAGAGGTCCTGAATGCGGATATCGAAAAACAAAGTGTGCAATCGACGCACCTCGGCAGAAACGATTTTTTTCAAAGTTGACCCCGCCGCCCAAAGGGTTGCTTCCGGAACGCAAAAATCATACAAATTGTTCCCAGGCTTCTTTTTCGTTGTCCTCAATGCGAATATCGAAAAACAAAGTGTGCAATCGACGCACCTCGGCAGATACGATTTTTTCCAAAATTCGGCCCCCCCCATAAGGGGGGCTTCCGCTACTCGAAAATCATACAAATTGTTCCCAGGCTTCTTTTTAGAGGTCCTCAATGCGGATATCGAAAAAAGAAGTGTGCACTCGACGCACCTCGGCAGAAACGATTTTTTTCAAAGTTGACCCCGCCCCCCAAAGGGTTGCTTCCGGAACGCAAAAATCATACAAATTGTTCCCAGGCTTCGTTTTCATTGTCCTCAATGCGAATATCGAAAAACAAAGTGTGCAATCGACGCACCTCGTCAGATACGTTTTTTTCAAAGTTCATCCCTCCCCCTAAGGCTGGCTTCCGGAACGCGAAAATCATACAAATTGTTCCCAGGCTTCTTTTTCGTTGTCCTCAATGCGAATATCGAAAAACAAAGTGTGCAATCGACGCACCTCGTCAGATACGTTTTTTTCAAAGTTCACCCCTCCCCCTAAGGCTGGCTTCCGGAACGCGAAAATCATACAAATTGTTCCCAGGCTTCTTTTTCGTTGTCCTCAATGCGAATATCGAAAACCAAAGTGTGCAATCGACGCACCGCGTCAGGTACGTTTTTTTCAAAGTTCACCCCTCCCCCTAAGTCTGGCTTCCGGAACGCGAAAATCATACAACTTGTTTCCAGGCTTCTTTTGAGAGGTCCTCAATGCGAATATCGAAAAACAAAGTGTGCAATCGACGCACCTCGGCAGATACGATTTTTTTCAAAGTTCACCCCCCCCCCCTGAGGGTGGCTTCCGGACCGCGGAAATCATACAAATTGTACCCAGGCTTCTTTTTCGTTGTCCTCAATGCGAATATCGAAAAACAAAGTGTGCAATCGACGCACCTCGGATGATACGATTTTTTCCAAAATTCACCCCCCCCCAAAAGGGTGGCTTCCGGAACTCGAAAATCATACAAATTGTTCCCAGGCTTCTTTTTAGACGTCCTCAATGCGAATATCGAAAAACAAAGTGTGCAATCGACGCATCTCGGCAGATGCGATTTTTTTCATACTTCACCCCACCCCCTAAGGGTGGCTTCCGGAACGCGAAAATCATACAAATTGTTCCCAGGCTTCTTTTTCGTTGTCCTCAATGCGAATGTCGAAAAACAAAGTGTGCAATCGACGCACCTCTTCAGATACGTTTTTTTCAATGTTCACCCCTCCCCCTAAGGCTGGCTTCCGGAACGCGAAAATCATACAAATTGTTTCCAGGCTTCTTTTGAGAGGTCCTCAATGCGAATATCGAAAAACGAAGTGTGCAATCGACGCACCTCGGCAGATACGATTTTTTCCAAAATTCGGCCCCCCCCCCCCCCCATACGGGTGGCTCACGGAACTCGAAAATCATACAAATTGTTCCCAGGCTTCTTTTTAGAGGTCCTCAATGCGAATATCGAAAAACAAAGTGTGCAATCGACGCACCTCGGCAGATACGATTTTTTCCAAAATTCACCCCCCCATAAGGGTGGCTTCCGGACCGCGAAAATCATACAAATTGTTCCCACGCTCCTTTATCGTTGTCCTCAATGCGAATATCGAAAAACAAAGTGTGCAATCGACCCACCTAGTCAGATACGTTTTTTTTAAACGTTCACCCCCACCCCCCTAAGGCTGGCTTCCGGAACGCGAAAATCATACAAATTGTTCCCAGGCTTCTTTTTAGAGGTCCTCAATGCGAATATCGAAAAACAACGTGTGCAATCGACGCTCCTCGGCAGATACGATTTTTTTCTAAATTCACCCCTCCCCCTAAGGCTGGCTTCCGGAAGGCGAAAATCATACAAATTGTTTCCAGGCTTCTTCTAAGAGGTCCTGAATGCGAATATCGAAAAACAAAGTGTGCAATCGACGCACCTCGGCAGAAACGATTTTTTTCAAAGTTGACCCCGCCGCCCAAAGGGTTGCTTCCGGAACGCAAAAATCATACAAATTGTTCCCAGGCTTCTTTTTCGTTGTCCTCAATGCGAATATCGAAAAACAAAGTGTGCAATCGACGCACCTCGGCAGATACGATTTTTTTCAAAGTGCACCCCTCCCCCTAAGGGTGGCTTCCGGAACGCGAAAATCATACAAATTGTTCCCAGGCTTCTTTTTCGTTGTCCTCAATGCGAATATCGAAAAACAATGTGTGCAATCGGCGCACCTCGGCAGATACGATTTTTTCCAAAATTCGGCCCGCCCCATAAGGGTGGCTTCCGGAACTCGAGAATCATACAAATTGTTCCCAGGCTTCTTTTTCGTTGTCCTCAAGGCGAATATCGAAAAACAAAGTGTGCAATCGACGCACCTCGTCAGATACGTTTTTTTCAAAGTTCACCCCTCCCCCTAAGGCTGGCTTCCGGAACGCGAAAATCATAGAAATTGTTTCCAGGCTTCTTTTGAGAGGTCCTCAATGCGAATATCGAAAAACAACGTGTGCAATCGACGCACCTCGGCATATACGATTTTTTTCAAAGTTCACCCTAAGGGTGGCTTCCGGAACGCGAAAATCATACAAATTGTTCCCAGGCTTCGTTTTCGTTGTCCTCAATGCGAATATCGAAAAACAAAGTGTGCAATCGACGCACCTCGTCAGATACGTTTTTTTCAAAGTTCACCCCTCCCCCTAAGGCTGGCTTCCGGAACGCGAAAAACATACAAATTGTTCCCAGGCTTCTTTTTCGTTGTTCTCAATGCGAATATCGAAAAACAAGGTGTGCAATCGCCGCACCTCGTCAGATACGTTTTTTTCAAAGTTCACCCCTCCCCCTAAGGCTGGCTTCCGGAACGCGAAAATCATACAAATTGTTCCCAGGCTTCTTTTTCGTTGTCCTCAATGCGAATATCGAAAAACAAAGTGTGCAATGGACGCACCGCGTCAGATACGTTTTTTTCAAAGTTCACCCCTGCCCCTAAGGCTGGCTTCCGGAACGCGAAAATCATACAACTTGTTTCCAGGCTTCTTTTGAGAGGTCCTCAATGCGAATATCGAAAAACAAAGTGTGCAATCGACGCACCTCGGCAGATACGATTTTTTTCAAAGTTCACCCCTCCCCCTGAGGGTGGCTTCCGGACCGCGGAAATCATACAAATTGTTCCCAGGCTTCTTTTTCGTTGTCCTCAATGCGAATATCGAAAAACAAAGTGTGCAATCGACGCACCTCGTCAGATACGTTTTTTTCAAAGTTCACCCCTCCCCCTAAGGCTGGCTTCCGGAACGCGAAAATCATACAAATTGTTTCCAGGCTTCTTTTGAGAGGTCCTCAATGCGAATATCGAAAAACAAAGTGTGCAATCGACGCACCTCGGCAGATACGATTTTATGCAAAGTTCACCCCTCCCCCTAAGGGTGGCTTCCGGATCGCGAAAATCATACAAATTATTCCCAGGCTTCTTTTTCGCTGTCCTCAATGCAAATATCGAAAAACAAAGTGTGCAATCGACGCACCTCGGCAGATACGTTTTTTTCCAAAATTCACCCCCCCCCCCTAAGGGAGGCTTCCGGACCGCGAAAATCATACAAATTGTTCCCAGGCTTCTTTTTCGTTGGCCTCAATGCGAATATCGAAAAACAAAGTGTGCAATCGACGCACCTCGTCAGATACGTTTTTGTCAAAGTTCACCCCTCCCCCTAAGCTGGCTTCCGGAACGCGAAAATCATACAAATTGTTTCCAGGCTTCTTTTGAGAGGTCCTCAATGCGAATATCGAAAAACAAAGTGTGCAATCGACGCACCTCGGCCGATACGATTTTTTTCAAAGTTCACCCCTCCCCCTAAGGGTGGCTTCCGGAACGCGAAAATCATACAAATTGTCCCCAGACTTCTTTTTCGTTTTCCTCCATGCGAATATCGGAAAACAAAGTGTGCAATCGACGCACCTCGTCAGATACGATTTTTTCAAAAATTGGGCCCCCCCCCCCCCGTAAGGGTGGCTTCCGGAACTCGAAAATCATATAAATTGTTCCCAGGCTTCTTTTTAGAGGTCCTCAATGCGAATATCGAAAAACAAAGTGTGCAATCGACGCACCTCGGCAGATACGATTTTTTTCAAAGTTCACCCCTCCCCCTAAGGGTGGCTTCCGGAACGCGAAAATCATACCAATTGTTCCCAGGCTTCTTTTTCGTTGTCCTTAATGCGAATATCGAAAAACAAAGTGTGCAATCGACGCACTTCGATAGATACGATTTTTTTCAAAGTTCGCCCCTCCCCCTAAGGATGGCGCCGGAACGCGAAAATCATACAAATTGTTCCCAGGCTTTTTTGTCATTGTCCTCAATGCGAATATCGAAAAACAAAGTGTGCAATCGACGCACCTCGTCAGATACGTTTTTTTCAAAGTTCACCCCTGCCCCTGAGGCTGGCTTCCGGAACTCGAAAATCATACAAATTGTTCCCAGGCTTGTTTTTAGAGGTCCTCAATGCGAATATCGAAAAACAAAGTGTGCAATCGACGCAGCTCGTCAGATACGTTTTTTTTTTCAACGTTCACCCCCCACCCTCCTAAGGCTGGCTTCCGGAACGCGAAAATCATACAAATTGTTCCCAGGCTTCTTTTTCGTTGTCCTCAAGGCGAATATCGAAAAACAAAGTGTGCAATCGACGCACCTCGTCAGATACGTTTTTTTCAAAGTTCACCCCTCCCCCTAAGGCTGGCTTCCGGAACACGAAAATCATAGAAATTGTTTCCAGGCTTCTTTTGAGAGGTCCTCAATGCGAATATCGAAAAACAACGTGTGCAATCGACGCACCTCGGCATATACGATTTTTTTCAAAGTTCACCCTAAGGGTGGCTTCCGGAACGCGAAAATCATACAAATTGTTCCCAGGCTTCGTTTTCGTTGTCCTCAATGCGAATATCGAAAAACAAAGTGTGCAATCGACGCACCTCGTCAGATACGTTTTTTTCAAAGTTCACCCCTCCCCCTAAGGCTGGCTTCCGGAACGCGAAAAACATACAAATTGTTCCCAGGCTTCTTTTTCGTTGTTCTCAATGCGAATATCGAAAAACAAGGTGTGCAATCGACGCACCTCGTCAGATACGTTTTTTTCAAAGTTCACCCCTCCCCCTAAGGCTGGCTTCCGGAACGCGAAAATCATACAAATTGTTCCCAGGCTTCTTTTTCGTTGTCCTCAATGCGAATATCGAAAAACAAAGTGTGCAATGGACGCACCGCGTCAGATACGTTTTTTTCAAAGTTCACCCCTCCCCCTAAGGCTGGCTTCCGGAACGCGAAAATCATACAACTTGTTTCCAGGCTTCTTTTGAGAGGTCCTCAATGCGAATATCGAAAAACAAAGTGTGCAATCGACGCACCTCGGCAGATACGATTTTTTTCAAAGTTCACCCCTCCCCCTGAGGGTGGCTTCCGGACCGCGGAAATCATACAAATTGTTCCCAGGCTTCTTTTTCGTTGTCCTCAATGCGAATATCGAAAAACAAAGTGTGCAATCGACGCACCTTGGCAGATACGATTTTTTCCATAATTCACCCCCCCCCTAAGGGTGGCTTCCGGACCGCGAAAATCATACAAATTGTTCCCAGGCTTCGTTTTCGTTGTCCTCAATGCGAATATCGAAAAACAAAGTGTGCAATCGACGCACCTCGTCAGATACGTTTTTTTCAAAGTTCACCCCTCCCCCTAAGGCTGGCTTCCGGACCGCGAAAATCATACAAATTGTTCCCAGGCTTCTTTTTCGTTGTCCTCAATGCGAATATCGAACAACAAAGTGTGCAATCGACGCACCTCGTCAGATACGTTTTTTTCAAAGTTCACCCCTCCCCCTAAGGCTGGCTTCCGGAACGCGAAAATCATACAAATTGTTCCCAGGCTTCTTTTTCGTTGTCCTCAATGCTAATATCGAAAAACAAAGTGTGCAATCGACGCACCTCGGCAGATACGATTTTTTCCAAAATTCACCCCCCCCATAAGGGTGGCTTCCGGAACTCGAAAATCATACAAATTGTTCCCAGGCTTCTTTTTAGAGGTCCTCAATGCGAATATCGAAAAACAAAGTCTGCAATCGACGCACCTCGGCAGATACGATTTTTTTCATACTTCACCCCACCCCCTAAGGGTGGCTTCCGGAACGCGAAAATCATACAAATTGTTCCCAGGCTTCTTTTTCGTTGTCCTCAATGCGAATATCGAAAAAGTAAGTGTGCAATCGACGCACCTCGTCAGATACGCTTTTTTCAAAGTTCACCCCTCCCCCTAAGGCTGGCTTCCGGAACGCGAAAATCATACAAATTGTTTCCAGGCTTCTTCTAAGAGGTCCTGAATGCGGATATCGAAAAACAAAGTGTGCAATCGACGCACCTCGGCAGAAACGATTTTTTTCAAAGTTGACCCCGCCCCCCAAAGGGTTGCTTCCGGAACGCGAAAATCATACAAATTGTTCCCAGGCTTCTTTTTCGTTGTCCTCAATGCGAATATCGAAAAACAAAGTGTGCAATCGACGCACCTTGTCACATACGTTTTTTTCAAAGTTCACCCCTCCCCCTAAGGCTGGCTTCCGGACCGCGAAAATCATACAAATTGTTCCCAAGCTTCTTTTTCGTTGTCCTCAATGCGAATATCGAAAAACAAAGTGTGCAATCGACGCACCTTGTCACATACGTTTTTTTCAAAGTTCACCCCTCCCCCTAAGGCTGGCTTCCGGACCGCGAAAATCATACAAATTGTTCCCAGGCTTCTTTTTCGTAGTCCTCAATGCGAATATCGAAAAACAAAGTGTGCAATCGACGCACCTCGTCAGATACGTTTTTGTTAAAGTTCACCCCTCCCCCTAAGCTGGCTTCCGGAACGCGAAAATCATACAAATTGTTTCCAGGCTTCTTTTGAGAGGTCCTCAATGCGAATATCGAAAAACAAAGTGTGCAATCGACGCACCTCGGCAGATACGATTTTTTTCAAAGTTCGCCCCTCCCCCTGCGGGTGGCATCCGGAACGCGAAAATCATACAAATTGTCCCCAGGCTTCTTTTTCGTTGTCCTCCATGCGAATATCGAAAAACAAAGTGTGCATTCGACGCACCTCGTCAGATACGTTTTTTTTTCAACGTTCACCCCCCCCCCCCCTAAGGCTGGCTTCCGGAACGCGAAAATCATACAAATTGTTTCCAGGATTCTTTTGAGAGGTCCTCAATGCGAATATCGAAAAACAAAGTGTGCAATCGACGCACCTCGGCAGATACGATTTTATTCAAAGTTCACCCCTCCCCCTAAGGGTGGCTTCGAGATCGCGAAAATCATACAAATTATTCCCAGGCTTCTTTTTCGCTGTCCTCAATGCGAATATCGAAAAACAAAGTGTGCAATCGACGCACCTCGGCAGATACGATTTTTTCCAAAATTCGCCCCCCCATAAGGGTGGCTTCCGGAGCGCGAAAATCATACAAATTGTTTCCAGGCTTCTTTTGAGAGGTCCTCAATGCGAATATCGAAAAACAAAGTGTGCAATCGACGCACCTCGGCAGATACGATTTTTTTCAAAGTTCACCCCTCCCCCTGAGGGTGGCTTCCAGACCGCGAAAATCATACAAATTGTTCCCAGGCATCTTTTTCGTCGTCCTCAATGCGAATATCGGAAAACAAAGTGTGCAATCGACGCACCTCGTCAGATACGTTTTTTTTTCAAGGTTCACCCCTCCCCCTAAGGCTGGCTTCCGGAACGCGAAAATCATACAAATTGTTTTCAGGCGTCTTTTGAGAGGTCCTCAATGCGAATATTGAGAAACGAAGTGTGCAATCGACGCACCTCGGCAGATACGATTTTCTCCAAAATTCACCCCCTCCATAATGGTGGCTTCCGGAACGCGAAAATCATACAAATTGTTCCCAGGCTTCTATTTCGTTGTCCTCAATGCGAATATCGAAAAACAAAGTGTGCAATCGACGCACCTCGGCAGATACGATGTTTTCCAAAATTCACTCCCCCATAAGGGTGGCTTCCGGAACTCGAAAATCATACAAATTGTTCCCAGGCTTCTTTTTAGAGGTCCTCAATGCGAATATCGAAAAACAAAGTGTGCAATCGACGCACCTCGTCAGATACGTTTGTTTAAAAGTTCACCCCTCCCCCTAAGGCTGGCTTCCGGAACGCGAAAATCAAACAAATTGTTTCCAGGCTTCTTTTGAGAGGTCCTCAATGCGAATATCGAAAAACAAAGTGTGCAATCGACGCACCTCGGCAGATACGATTTTCTTCAAAGTTCACCCCTCCCCCTGAGGGTGGCTTCCGGACCGCGAAAATCATACAAGTTGTTCCCAGGCTTCTTTTTCGTTGTCCTCAATGCGAATATCGAAAAACAAAGTGTGCAATCGACGCCCCTCGTCAGATACGTTTCTTTCAAAGTTCACCCCTCCCCCTAAGGCTGGCTTCCGGAACGCAAAAATCATACAAATTGTTTCCAGGCTTCTTTTGAGAGGTCCTCAATGCGAATATCGCAAAACAAAGTGTGCAATCGACTCACCTCGGCAGATACGATTTTTTCCAAAATTCACCCCCCCCCCTAAGGGTGGCTTCTGGACCGCGAAAATCATACAAATTGTTCCCAGGCTTCTTTTTCGTTGTCCTCAATGCGAATATCGAAAAACAAAGTGTGCAATCGACGCACCTCGTCAGATACGATTTTTTTCAAAGTTCACGCCTCCCCCTAAGGGTGGCTTCCGGAACGCGAAAATCATACAAATTGTCCCCAGGCTTCTTTTTCGTTGTCCTCCATACGAATATCGAAAAACAAAGTGTGCAATCGACGCACCTCGTCAGATACGTTTTTTTTTAACGTTCACCCCCCCCCCCTAAGGCTGGCTTCCGGAACGCGGAAATCATACAAATTGTTTCCAGGATTCTTTTGAGAGGTCCTCAATGCGAATATCGAAAAACAAAGTGTGCAATCGACGCACCTCGGCAGATACGATTTTTTCCAAAATTCGGCCCCCCCCCCCCATACGGGTGCCTCGCGGAACTCGAAAATCATAAAAATTGTTCCCAGGCTTCTTTGTAGAGGTCCTCAATGCGAATATCGAAAAACAAAGTGTGCAATCGACGCACCTCGTCAGATACGTTTTTTTTAAACGTTCACCCCCCCCCTAAGGCTGGCTTCCGGAACGCGAAAATCATACAAATTGTTCCCAGGCTTCTTTTTAGAGGTCCTCAATGCGAATATCGAAAAACAACGTGTGCAATCGACCCTCCTCGGCAGATACGATTTTTTTCTAAATTCACCCCTCCCCCTAAGGCTGGCTTCCGGAAGGCGAAAATCATACAAATTGTTTCCAGGCTTCTTCTAAGAGGTCCTGAATGCGGATATCGAAAAACAAAGTGTGCAATCGACGCACCTCGTCAGATACGTTTTTTTCAAAGTTCACCCCTCCCCCTAAGGCTGGCTTCCGGAACGCGAAAATCATACAAATTGTTTCCAGGCTTCTCTTGAGAGGTCCTCAATGCGAATATCGAAAAACAAAGTGTGCAATCGACACACCTCGGCAGATACGATTTTTTCCAAAATTCACCCCCCCCCAAGGGTGGCTTCCGGACCTCGAAAATCATACAAATTGTTCCCAGGCTTCTTTTTCGTTGTCCTGAATGCGAATATCGAAAAACAAAGTGTGCAATCGACGCACCTCGTCAGATACTTTTTTTTTAACGTTCACCTCCCCCCCCCTAAGGCTGGCTTCCGGAACGCGGAAATCATACGAATTGTTTCCAGGATTCTTTTAAGAGGTCCTCAATGCGAATATCGAAAAACAAAGTGTGCAATCGACGCACCTCGGCAGATACGATTTTTTCCAAAATTCGGCCCCCAACCCCCATACGGGTGGCTCACGGAACTCGAAAATCATACAAATTGTTCCCAGGCTTCTTTTAGAGGTCCTCAATGCGAATATCGAAATACAAAGTGTGCAATCGACGCACCTCGGCAGATTCGATTTTTTCCAAAATTCACCCCCCCATAAGGGTGGCTTCCGGACCGCGAAAATCATACCAATTGTTCCCACGCTTCTTTATCGTTGTCCTCACCGCGAATATCGAAAAACAAAGTGTGCAATCGACGCACCTAGTCAGATACGTTTTTTTTAAACGTTCACCCCCACCGCCCTAAGGCTGGCTTCCGGAACGCGAAAATCATACAAATTGTTCCCAGGCTTCTTTTTAGAGGTCCTCAATGCGAATATCGAAAAACAACGTGTGCAATCGACGCTCCTCGGCAGATACGATTTTTTTCTAAATTCACCCCTCCCCCTAAGGCTGGCTTCCGGAAGGCGAAAATCATACAAATTGTTTCCAGGCTTCTTCTAAGAGGTCCTGAATGCGGATATCGAAAAACAAAGTGTGCAATCGACGCACCTCGGCAGATACGATTTTTTCCAAAATTCACCCTCCCATAAGGGTGGCTTCCGGAACTCGAAAATCATACAAATTGTTCCCAGGCTGCTTTTTCGTTGTCCTCAATGCGAATATCGAAAAACAAAGTGTGCAATCGACGCACCTCGGCAGATACGATTTTTTCCAAAATTCGGCCCCCCCCCCCCCCCCATAAGGGTGGCTTCCGGAACGCGAAAATCATACAAATTGTTCCCAGGCTTCTTTTTCGTTGTTCTCACTGCGAATATCGAAAAACAACGTGTGCAATCGACGCTCCTCGGCAGATACGATTTTTTTCTAAATTCACCCCTCCCCCTAAGGCTGGCTTCCGGAAGGCGAAAATCATACAAATTGTTTCCAGGCTTCTTCTAAGAGGTCCTGAATGCGGATATCGAAAAACAAAGTGTGCAATCGACGCACCTCGGCAGAAACGATTTTTTTCAAAGTTGACCCCGCCGCCCAAAGGGTTGCTTCCGGAACGCAAAAATCATACAAATTGTTCCCAGGCTTCTTTTTCGTTGTCCTCAATGCGAATATCGAAAAACAAAGTGTGCAATCGACGCACCTCGGCAGATACGATTTTTTTCAAAGTGCACCCCTCCCCCTAAGGGTGGCTTCCGGAACGCGAAAATCATACAAATTGTTCCCAGGCTTCTTTTTCGTTGTCCTCAATGCGAATATCGAAAAACAATGTGTGCAATCGGCGCACCTCGGCAGATACGATTTTTTCCAAAATTCGGCCCGCCCCATAAGGGTGGCTTCCGGAACTCGAGAATCATACAAATTGTTCCCAGGCTTCTTTTTCGTTGTCCTCAAGGCGAATATCGAAAAACAAAGTGTGCAATCGACGCACCTCGTCAGATACGTTTTTTTCAAAGTTCACCCCTCCCCCTAAGGCTGGCTTCCGGAACGCGAAAATCATAGAAATTGTTTCCAGGCTTCTTTTGAGAGGTCCTCAATGCGAATATCGAAAAACAACGTGTGCAATCGACGCACCTCGGCATATACGATTTTTTTCAAAGTTCACCCTAAGGGTGGCTTCCGGAACGCGAAAATCATACAAATTGTTCCCAGGCTTCGTTTTCGTTGTCCTCAATGCGAATATCGAAAAACAAAGTGTGCAATCGACGCACCTCGTCAGATACGTTTTTTTCAAAGTTCACCCCTCCCCCTAAGGCTGGCTTCCGGAACGCGAAAAACATACAAATTGTTCCCAGGCTTCTTTTTCGTTGTTCTCAATGCGAATATCGAAAAACAAGGTGTGCAATCGCCGCACCTCGTCAGATACGTTTTTTTCAAAGTTCACCCCTCCCCCTAAGGCTGGCTTCCGGAACGCGAAAATCATACAAATTGTTCCCAGGCTTCTTTTTCGTTGTCCTCAATGCGAATATCGAAAAACAAAGTGTGCAATGGACGCACCGCGTCAGATACGTTTTTTTCAAAGTTCACCCCTGCCCCTAAGGCTGGCTTCCGGAACGCGAAAATCATACAACTTGTTTCCAGGCTTCTTTTGAGAGGTCCTCAATGCGAATATCGAAAAACAAAGTGTGCAATCGACGCACCTCGGCAGATACGATTTTTTTCAAAGTTCACCCCTCCCCCTGAGGGTGGCTTCCGGACCGCGGAAATCATACAAATTGTTCCCAGGCTTCTTTTTCGTTGTCCTCAATGCGAATATCGAAAAACAAAGTGTGCAATCGACGCACCTCGTCAGATACGTTTTTTTCAAAGTTCACCCCTCCCCCTAAGGCTGGCTTCCGGAACGCGAAAATCATACAAATTGTTTCCAGGCTTCTTTTGAGAGGTCCTCAATGCGAATATCGAAAAACAAAGTGTGCAATCGACGCACCTCGGCAGATACGATTTTATGCAAAGTTCACCCCTCCCCCTAAGGGTGGCTTCCGGATCGCGAAAATCATACAAATTATTCCCAGGCTTCTTTTTCGCTGTCCTCAATGCAAATATCGAAAAACAAAGTGTGCAATCGACGCACCTCGGCAGATACGTTTTTTTCCAAAATTCACCCCCCCCCCCCTAAGGGAGGCTTCCGGACCGCGAAAATCATACAAATTGTTCCCAGGCTTCTTTTTCGTTGGCCTCAATGCGAATATCGAAAAACAAAGTGTGCAATCGACGCACCTCGTCAGATACGTTTTTGTCAAAGTTCACCCCTCCCCCTAAGCTGGCTTCCGGAACGCGAAAATCATACAAATTGTTTCCAGGCTTCTTTTGAGAGGTCCTCAATGCGAATATCGAAAAACAAAGTGTGCAATCGACGCACCTCGGCCGATACGATTTTTTTCAAAGTTCACCCCTCCCCCTAAGGGTGGCTTCCGGAACGCGAAAATCATACAAATTGTCCCCAGACTTCTTTTTCGTTTTCCTCCATGCGAATATCGGAAAACAAAGTGTGCAATCGACGCACCTCGTCAGATACGATTTTTTCAAAAATTGGGCCCCCCACCCCCCGTAAGGGTGGCTTCCGGAACTCGAAAATCATATAAATTGTTCCCAGGCTTCTTTTTAGAGGTCCTCAATGCGAATATCGAAAAACAAAGTGTGCAATCGACGCACCTCGGCAGATACGATTTTTTTCAAAGTTCACCCCTCCCCCTAAGGGTGGCTTCCGGAACGCGAAAATCATACCAATTGTTCCCAGGCTTCTTTTTCGTTGTCCTTAATGCGAATATCGAAAAACAAAGTGTGCAATCGACGCACTTCGATAGATACGATTTTTTTCAAAGTTCGCCCCTCCCCCTAAGGATGGCGCCGGAACGCGAAAATCATACAAATTGTTCCCAGGCTTCTTTGTCATTGTCCTCAATGCGAATATCGAAAAACAAAGTGTGCAATAGACGCACCTCGTCAGATACGTTTTTTTCAAAGTTCACCCCTGCCCCTGAGGCTGGCTTCCGGAACTCGAAAATCATACAAATTGTTCCCAGGCTTGTTTTTAGAGGTCCTCAATGCGAATATCGAAAAACAAAGTGTGCAATCGACGCAGCTCGTCAGATACGTTTTTTTTTTCAACGTTCACCCCCCACCCTCCTAAGGCTGGCTTCCGGAACGCGAAAATCATACAAATTGTTCCCAGGCTTCTTTTTCGTTGTCCTCAAGGCGAATATCGAAAAACAAAGTGTGCAATCGACGCACCTCGTCAGATACGTTTTTTTCAAAGTTCACCCCTCCCCCTAAGGCTGGCTTCCGGAACACGAAAATCATAGAAATTGTTTCCAGGCTTCTTTTGAGAGGTCCTCAATGCGAATATCGAAAAACAACGTGTGCAATCGACGCACCTCGGCATATACGATTTTTTTCAAAGTTCACCCTAAGGGTGGCTTCCGGAACGCGAAAATCATACAAATTGTTCCCAGGCTTCGTTTTCGTTGTCCTCAATGCGAATATCGAAAAACAAAGTGTGCAATCGACGCACCTCGTCAGATACGTTTTTTTCAAAGTTCACCCCTCCCCCTAAGGCTGGCTTCCGGAACGCGAAAAACATACAAATTGTTCCCAGGCTTCTTTTTCGTTGTTCTCAATGCGAACATCGAAAAACAAGGTGTGCAATCGACGCACCTCGTCAGATACGTTTTTTTCAAAGTTCACCCCTCCCCCTAAGGCTGGCTTCCGGAACGCGAAAATCATACAAATTGTTCCCAGGCTTCTTTTTCGTTGTCCTCAATGCGAATATCGAAAAACAAAGTGTGCAATGGACGCACCGCGTCAGATACGTTTTTTTCAAAGTTCACCCCTCCCCCTAAGGCTGGCTTCCGGAACGCGAAAATCATACAACTTGTTTCCAGGCTTCTTTTGAGAGGTCCTCAATGCGAATATCGAAAAACAAAGTGTGCAATCGACGCACCTCGGCAGATACGATTTTTTTCAAAGTTCACCCCTCCCCCTGAGGGTGGCTTCCGGACCGCGGAAATCATACAAATTGTTCCCAGGCTTCTTTTTCGTTGTCCTCAATGCGAATATCGAAAAACAAAGTGTGCAATCGACGCACCTTGGCAGATACGATTTTTTCCATAATTCACCCCCCCCCTAAGGGTGGCTTCCGGACCGCGAAAATCATACAAATTGTTCCCAGGCTTCGTTTTCGTTGTCCTCAATGCGAATATCGAAAAACAAAGTGTGCAATCGACGCACCTCGTCAGATACGTTTTTTTCAAAGTTCACCCCTCCCCCTAAGGCTGGCTTCCGGACCGCGAAAATCATACAAATTGTTCCCAGGCTTCTTTTTCGTTGTCCTCAATGCGAATATCGAACAACAAAGTGTGCAATCGACGCACCTCGTCAGATACGTTTTTTTCAAAGTTCACCCCTCCCCCTAAGGCTGGCTTCCGGAACGCGAAAATCATACAAATTGTTCCCAGGCTTCTTTTTCGTTGTCCTCAATGCTAATATCGAAAAACAAAGTGTGCAATCGACGCACCTCGGCAGATACGATTTTTTCCAAAATTCACCCCCCCCATAAGGGTGGCTTCCGGAACTCGAAAATCATACAAATTGTTCCCAGGCTTCTTTTTAGAGGTCCTCAATGCGAATATCGAAAAACAAAGTCTGCAATCGACGCACCTCGGCAGATACGATTTTTTTCATACTTCACCCCACCCCCTAAGGGTGGCTTCCGGAACGCGAAAATCATACAAATTGTTCCCAGGCTTCTTTTTCGTTGTCCTCAATGCGAATATCGAAAAAGTAAGTGTGCAATCGACGCACCTCGTCAGATACGCTTTTTTCAAAGTTCACCCCTCCCCCTAAGGCTGGCTTCCGGAACGCGAAAATCATACAAATTGTTTCCAGGCTTCTTCTAAGAGGTCCTGAATGCGGATATCGAAAAACAAAGTGTGCAATCGACGCACCTCGGTAGAAACGATTTTTTTCAAAGTTGACCCCGCCCCCCAAAGGGTTGCTTCCGGAACGCGAAAATCATACAAATTGTTCCCAGGCTTCTTTTTCGTTGTCCTCAATGCGAATATCGAAAAACAAAGTGTGCAATCGACGCACCTTGTCACATACGTTTTTTTCAAAGTTCACCCCTCCCCCTAAGGCTGGCTTCCGGACCGCGAAAATCATACAAATTGTTCCCAGGCTTCTTTTTCGTTGTCCTCAATGCGAATATCGAAAAACAAAGTGTGCAATCGACGCACCTTGTCACATACGTTTTTTTCAAAGTTCACCCCTCCCCCTAAGGCTGGCTTCCGGACCGCGAAAATCATACAAATTGTTCCCAGGCTTCTTTTTCGTAGTCCTCAATGCGAATATCGAAAAACAAAGTGTGCAATCGACGCACCTCGTCAGATACGTTTTTGTTAAAGTTCACCCCTCCCCCTAAGCTGGCTTCCGGAACGCGAAAATCATACAAATTGTTTCCAGGCTTCTTTTGAGAGGTCCTCAATGCGAATATCGAAAAACAAAGTGTGCAATCGACGCACCTCGGCAGATACGATTTTTTTCAAAGTTCGCCCCTCCCCCTGCGGGTGGCATCCGGAACGCGAAAATCATACAAATTGTCCCCAGGCTTCTTTTTCGTTGTCCTCCATGCGAATATCGAAAAACAAAGTGTGCATTCGACGCACCTCGTCAGATACGTTTTTTTTTCAACGTTCACCCCCCCCCCCCTAAGGCTGGCTTCCGGAACGCGAAAATCATACAAATTGTTTCCAGGATTCTTTTGAGAGGTCCTCAATGCGAATATCGAAAAACAAAGTGTGCAATCGACGCACCTCGGCAGATACGATTTTATTCAAAGTTCACCCCTCCCCCTAAGGGTGGCTTCGAGATCGCGAAAATCATACAAATTATTCCCAGGCTTCTTTTTCGCTGTCCTCAATGCGAATATCGAAAAACAAAGTGTGCAATCGACGCACCTCGGCAGATACGATTTTTTCCAAAATTCGCCCCCCCATAAGGGTGGCTTCCGGAGCGCGAAAATCATACAAATTGTTTCCAGGCTTCTTTTGAGAGGTCCTCAATGCGAATATCGAAAAACAAAGTGTGCAATCGACGCACCTCGGCAGATACGATTTTTTTCAAAGTTCACCCCTCCCCCTGAGGGTGGCTTCCAGACCGCGAAAATCATACAAATTGTTCCCAGGCATCTTTTTCGTCGTCCTCAATGCGAATATCGGAAAACAAAGTGTGCAATCGACGCACCTCGTCAGATACGTTTTTTTTTCAAGGTTCACCCCTCCCCCTAAGGCTGGCTTCCGGAACGCGAAAATCATACAAATTGTTTTCAGGCGTCTTTTGAGAGGTCCTCAATGCGAATATTGAGAAACGAAGTGTGCAATCGACGCACCTCGGCAGATACGATTTTCTCCAAAATTCACCCCCTCCATAATGGTGGCTTCCGGAACGCGAAAATCATACAAATTGTTCCCAGGCTTCTATTTCGTTGTCCTCAATGCGAATATCGAAAAACAAAGTGTGCAATCGACGCACCTCGGCAGATACGATGTTTTCCAAAATTCACTCCCCCATAAGGGTGGCTTCCGGAACTCGAAAATCATACAAATTGTTCCCAGGCTTCTTTTTAGAGGTCCTCAATGCGAATATCGAAAAACAAAGTGTGCAATCGACGCACCTCGTCAGATACGTTTGTTTAAAAGTTCACCCCTCCCCCTAAGGCTGGCTTCCGGAACGCGAAAATCAAACAAATTGTTTCCAGGCTTCTTTTGAGAGGTCCTCAATGCGAATATCGAAAAACAAAGTGTGCAATCGACGCACCTCGGCAGATACGATTTTCTTCAAAGTTCACCCCTCCCCCTGAGGGTGGCTTCCGGACCGCGAAAATCATACAAGTTGTTCCCAGGCTTCTTTTTCGTTGTCCTCAATGCGAATATCGAAAAACAAAGTGTGCAATCGACGCCCCTCGTCAGATACGTTTCTTTCAAAGTTCACCCCTCCCCCTAAGGCTGGCTTCCGGAACGCAAAAATCATACAAATTGTTTCCAGGCTTCTTTTGAGAGGTCCTCAATGCGAATATCGCAAAACAAAGTGTGCAATCGACTCACCTCGGCAGATACGATTTTTTCCAAAATTCACCCCCCCCCCTAAGGGTGGCTTCTGGACCGCGAAAATCATACAAATTGTTCCCAGGCTTCTTTTTCGTTGTCCTCAATGCGAATATCGAAAAACAAAGTGTGCAATCGACGCACCTCGTCAGATACGATTTTTTTCAAAGTTCACGCCTCCCCCTAAGGGTGGCTTCCGGAACGCGAAAATCATACAAATTGTCCCCAGGCTTCTTTTTCGTTGTCCTCCATACGAATATCGAAAAACAAAGTGTGCAATCGACGCACCTCGTCAGATACGTTTTTTTTTAACGTTCACCCCCCCCCCCCTAAGGCTGGCTTCCGGAACGCGGAAATCATACAAATTGTTTCCAGGATTCTTTTGAAAGGTCCTCAATGCGAATATCGAAAAACAAAGTGTGCAATCGACGCACCTCGGCAGATACGATTTTTTCCAAAATTCGGCCCCCCCCCCCCATACGGGTGCCTCGCGGAACTCGAAAATCATAAAAATTGTTCCCAGGCTTCTTTGTAGAGGTCCTCAATGCGAATATCGAAAAACAAAGTGTGCAATCGACGCACCTCGTCAGATACGTTTTTTTTAAACGTTCACCCCCCCCTAAGGCTGGCTTCCGGAACGCGAAAATCATACAAATTGTTCCCAGGCTTCTTTTTAGAGGTCCTCAATGCGAATATCGAAAAACAACGTGTGCAATCGACCCTCCTCGGCAGATACGATTTTTTTCTAAATTCACCCCTCCCCCTAAGGCTGGCTTCCGGAAGGCGAAAATCATACAAATTGTTTCCAGGCTTCTTCTAAGAGGTCCTGAATGCGGATATCGAAAAACAAAGTGTGCAATCGACGCACCTCGTCAGATACGTTTTTTTCAAAGTTCACCCCTCCCCCTAAGGCTGGCTTCCGGAACGCGAAAATCATACAAATTGTTTCCAGGCTTCTCTTGAGAGGTCCTCAATGCGAATATCGAAAAACAAAGTGTGCAATCGACACACCTCGGCAGATACGATTTTTTCCAAAATTCACCCCCCCCCAAGGGTGGCTTCCGGACCTCGAAAATCATACAAATTGTTCCCAGGCTTCTTTTTCGTTGTCCTGAATGCGAATATCGAAAAACAAAGTGTGCAATCGACGCACCTCGTCAGATACTTTTTTTTTAACGTTCACCTCCCCCCCCCTAAGGCTGGCTTCCGGAACGCGGAAATCATACGAATTGTTTCCAGGATTCTTTTAAGAGGTCCTCAATGCGAATATCGAAAAACAAAGTGTGCAATCGACGCACCTCGGCAGATACGATTTTTTCCAAAATTCGGCCCCCAACCCCCATACGGGTGGCTCACGGAACTCGAAAATCATACAAATTGTTCCCAGGCTTCTTTTAGAGGTCCTCAATGCGAATATCGAAATACAAAGTGTGCAATCGACGCACCTCGGCAGATTCGATTTTTTCCAAAATTCACCCCCCCATAAGGGTGGCTTCCGGACCGCGAAAATCATACCAATTGTTCCCACGCTTCTTTATCGTTGTCCTCACCGCGAATATCGAAAAACAAAGTGTGCAATCGACGCACCTAGTCAGATACGTTTTTTTTAAACGTTCACCCCCACCGCCCTAAGGCTGGCTTCCGGAACGCGAAAATCATACAAATTGTTCCCAGGCTTCTTTTTAGAGGTCCTCAATGCGAATATCGAAAAACAACGTGTGCAATCGACGCTCCTCGGCAGATACGATTTTTTTCTAAATTCACCCCTCCCCCTAAGGCTGGCTTCCGGAAGGCGAAAATCATACAAATTGTTTCCAGGCTTCTTCTAAGAGGTCCTGAATGCGGATATCGAAAAACAAAGTGTGCAATCGACGCACCTCGGCAGATACGATTTTTTCCAAAATTCACCCTCCCATAAGGGTGGCTTCCGGAACTCGAAAATCATACAAATTGTTCCCAGGCTGCTTTTTCGTTGTCCTCAATGCGAATATCGAAAAACAAAGTGTGCAATCGACGCACCTCGGCAGATACGATTTTTTCCAAAATTCGGCCCCCCCCCCCCCCCCCATAAGGGTGGCTTCCGGAACGCGAAAATCATACAAATTGTTCCCAGGCTTCTTTTTCGTTGTTCTCACTGCGAATATCGAAAAACAACGTGTGCAATCGACGCTCCTCGGCAGATACGATTTTTTTCTAAATTCACCCCTCCCCCTAAGGCTGGCTTCCGGAAGGCGAAAATCATACAAATTGTTTCCAGGCTTCTTCTAAGAGGTCCTGAATGCGGATATCGAAAAACAAAGTGTGCAATCGACGCACCTCGGCAGAAACGATTTTTTTCAAAGTTGACCCCGCCGCCCAAAGGGTTGCTTCCGGAACGCAAAAATCATACAAATTGTTCCCAGGCTTCTTTTTCGTTGTCCTCAATGCGAATATCGAAAAACAAAGTGTGCAATCGACGCACCTCGGCAGATACGATTTTTTTCAAAGTGCACCCCTCCCCCTAAGGGTGGCTTCCGGAACGCGAAAATCATACAAATTGTTCCCAGGCTTCTTTTTCGTTGTCCTCAATGCGAATATCGAAAAACAATGTGTGCAATCGGCGCACCTCGGCAGATACGATTTTTTCCAAAATTCGGCCCGCCCCATAAGGGTGGCTTCCGGAACTCGAGAATCATACAAATTGTTCCCAGGCTTCTTTTTCGTTGTCCTCAAGGCGAATATCGAAAAACAAAGTGTGCAATCGACGCACCTCGTCAGATACGTTTTTTTCAAAGTTCACCCCTCCCCCTAAGGCTGGCTTCCGGAACGCGAAAATCATAGAAATTGTTTCCAGGCTTCTTTTGAGAGGTCCTCAATGCGAATATCGAAAAACAACGTGTGCAATCGACGCACCTCGGCATATACGATTTTTTTCAAAGTTCACCCTAAGGGTGGCTTCCGGAACGCGAAAATCATACAAATTGTTCCCAGGCTTCGTTTTCGTTGTCCTCAATGCGAATATCGAAAAACAAAGTGTGCAATCGACGCACCTCGTCAGATACGTTTTTTTCAAAGTTCACCCCTCCCCCTAAGGCTGGCTTCCGGAACGCGAAAAACATACAAATTGTTCCCAGGCTTCTTTTTCGTTGTTCTCAATGCGAATATCGAAAAACAAGGTGTGCAATCGCCGCACCTCGTCAGATACGTTTTTTTCAAAGTTCACCCCTCCCCCTAAGGCTGGCTTCCGGAACGCGAAAATCATACAAATTGTTCCCAGGCTTCTTTTTCGTTGTCCTCAATGCGAATATCGAAAAACAAAGTGTGCAATGGACGCACCGCGTCAGATACGTTTTTTTCAAAGTTCACCCCTGCCCCTAAGGCTGGCTTCCGGAACGCGAAAATCATACAACTTGTTTCCAGGCTTCTTTTGAGAGGTCCTCAATGCGAATATCGAAAAACAAAGTGTGCAATCGACGCACCTCGGCAGATACGATTTTTTTCAAAGTTCACCCCTCCCCCTGAGGGTGGCTTCCGGACCGCGGAAATCATACAAATTGTTCCCAGGCTTCTTTTTCGTTGTCCTCAATGCGAATATCGAAAAACAAAGTGTGCAATCGACGCACCTCGTCAGATACGTTTTTTTCAAAGTTCACCCCTCCCCCTAAGGCTGGCTTCCGGAACGCGAAAATCATACAAATTGTTTCCAGGCTTCTTTTGAGAGGTCCTCAATGCGAATATCGAAAAACAAAGTGTGCAATCGACGCACCTCGGCAGATACGATTTTATGCAAAGTTCACCCCTCCCCCTAAGGGTGGCTTCCGGATCGCGAAAATCATACAAATTATTCCCAGGCTTCTTTTTCGCTGTCCTCAATGCAAATATCGAAAAACAAAGTGTGCAATCGACGCACCTCGGCAGATACGTTTTTTTCCAAAATTCACCCCCCCCCCCCTAAGGGAGGCTTCCGGACCGCGAAAATCATACAAATTGTTCCCAGGCTTCTTTTTCGTTGGCCTCAATGCGAATATCGAAAAACAAAGTGTGCAATCGACGCACCTCGTCAGATACGTTTTTGTCAAAGTTCACCCCTCCCCCTAAGCTGGCTTCCGGAACGCGAAAATCATACAAATTGTTTCCAGGCTTCTTTTGAGAGGTCCTCAATGCGAATATCGAAAAACAAAGTGTGCAATCGACGCACCTCGGCCGATACGATTTTTTTCAAAGTTCACCCCTCCCCCTAAGGGTGGCTTCCGGAACGCGAAAATCATACAAATTGTCCCCAGACTTCTTTTTCGTTTTCCTCCATGCGAATATCGGAAAACAAAGTGTGCAATCGACGCACCTCGTCAGATACGATTTTTTCAAAAATTGGGCCCCCCACCCCCCGTAAGGGTGGCTTCCGGAACTCGAAAATCATATAAATTGTTCCCAGGCTTCTTTTTAGAGGTCCTCAATGCGAATATCGAAAAACAAAGTGTGCAATCGACGCACCTCGGCAGATACGATTTTTTTCAAAGTTCACCCCTCCCCCTAAGGGTGGCTTCCGGAACGCGAAAATCATACCAATTGTTCCCAGGCTTCTTTTTCGTTGTCCTTAATGCGAATATCGAAAAACAAAGTGTGCAATCGACGCACTTCGATAGATACGATTTTTTTCAAAGTTCGCCCCTCCCCCTAAGGATGGCGCCGGAACGCGAAAATCATACAAATTGTTCCCAGGCTTCTTTGTCATTGTCCTCAATGCGAATATCGAAAAACAAAGTGTGCAATAGACGCACCTCGTCAGATACGTTTTTTTCAAAGTTCACCCCTGCCCCTGAGGCTGGCTTCCGGAACTCGAAAATCATACAAATTGTTCCCAGGCTTGTTTTTAGAGGTCCTCAATGCGAATATCGAAAAACAAAGTGTGCAATCGACGCAGCTCGTCAGATACGTTTTTTTTTTCAACGTTCACCCCCCACCCTCCTAAGGCTGGCTTCCGGAACGCGAAAATCATACAAATTGTTCCCAGGCTTCTTTTTCGTTGTCCTCAAGGCGAATATCGAAAAACAAAGTGTGCAATCGACGCACCTCGTCAGATACGTTTTTTTCAAAGTTCACCCCTCCCCCTAAGGCTGGCTTCCGGAACACGAAAATCATAGAAATTGTTTCCAGGCTTCTTTTGAGAGGTCCTCAATGCGAATATCGAAAAACAACGTGTGCAATCGACGCACCTCGGCATATACGATTTTTTTCAAAGTTCACCCTAAGGGTGGCTTCCGGAACGCGAAAATCATACAAATTGTTCCCAGGCTTCGTTTTCGTTGTCCTCAATGCGAATATCGAAAAACAAAGTGTGCAATCGACGCACCTCGTCAGATACGTTTTTTTCAAAGTTCACCCCTCCCCCTAAGGCTGGCTTCCGGAACGCGAAAAACATACAAATTGTTCCCAGGCTTCTTTTTCGTTGTTCTCAATGCGAACATCGAAAAACAAGGTGTGCAATCGACGCACCTCGTCAGATACGTTTTTTTCAAAGTTCACCCCTCCCCCTAAGGCTGGCTTCCGGAACGCGAAAATCATACAAATTGTTCCCAGGCTTCTTTTTCGTTGTCCTCAATGCGAATATCGAAAAACAAAGTGTGCAATGGACGCACCGCGTCAGATACGTTTTTTTCAAAGTTCACCCCTCCCCCTAAGGCTGGCTTCCGGAACGCGAAAATCATACAACTTGTTTCCAGGCTTCTTTTGAGAGGTCCTCAATGCGAATATCGAAAAACAAAGTGTGCAATCGACGCACCTCGGCAGATACGATTTTTTTCAAAGTTCACCCCTCCCCCTGAGGGTGGCTTCCGGACCGCGGAAATCATACAAATTGTTCCCAGGCTTCTTTTTCGTTGTCCTCAATGCGAATATCGAAAAACAAAGTGTGCAATCGACGCACCTTGGCAGATACGATTTTTTCCATAATTCACCCCCCCCCTAAGGGTGGCTTCCGGACCGCGAAAATCATACAAATTGTTCCCAGGCTTCGTTTTCGTTGTCCTCAATGCGAATATCGAAAAACAAAGTGTGCAATCGACGCACCTCGTCAGATACGTTTTTTTCAAAGTTCACCCCTCCCCCTAAGGCTGGCTTCCGGACCGCGAAAATCATACAAATTGTTCCCAGGCTTCTTTTTCGTTGTCCTCAATGCGAATATCGAACAACAAAGTGTGCAATCGACGCACCTCGTCAGATACGTTTTTTTCAAAGTTCACCCCTCCCCCTAAGGCTGGCTTCCGGAACGCGAAAATCATACAAATTGTTCCCAGGCTTCTTTTTCGTTGTCCTCAATGCTAATATCGAAAAACAAAGTGTGCAATCGACGCACCTCGGCAGATACGATTTTTTCCAAAATTCACCCCCCCCATAAGGGTGGCTTCCGGAACTCGAAAATCATACAAATTGTTCCCAGGCTTCTTTTTAGAGGTCCTCAATGCGAATATCGAAAAACAAAGTCTGCAATCGACGCACCTCGGCAGATACGATTTTTTTCATACTTCACCCCACCCCCTAAGGGTGGCTTCCGGAACGCGAAAATCATACAAATTGTTCCCAGGCTTCTTTTTCGTTGTCCTCAATGCGAATATCGAAAAAGTAAGTGTGCAATCGACGCACCTCGTCAGATACGCTTTTTTCAAAGTTCACCCCTCCCCCTAAGGCTGGCTTCCGGAACGCGAAAATCATACAAATTGTTTCCAGGCTTCTTCTAAGAGGTCCTGAATGCGGATATCGAAAAACAAAGTGTGCAATCGACGCACCTCGGTAGAAACGATTTTTTTCAAAGTTGACCCCGCCCCCCAAAGGGTTGCTTCCGGAACGCGAAAATCATACAAATTGTTCCCAGGCTTCTTTTTCGTTGTCCTCAATGCGAATATCGAAAAACAAAGTGTGCAATCGACGCACCTTGTCACATACGTTTTTTTCAAAGTTCACCCCTCCCCCTAAGGCTGGCTTCCGGACCGCGAAAATCATACAAATTGTTCCCAGGCTTCTTTTTCGTTGTCCTCAATGCGAATATCGAAAAACAAAGTGTGCAATCGACGCACCTTGTCACATACGTTTTTTTCAAAGTTCACCCCTCCCCCTAAGGCTGGCTTCCGGACCGCGAAAATCATACAAATTGTTCCCAGGCTTCTTTTTCGTAGTCCTCAATGCGAATATCGAAAAACAAAGTGTGCAATCGACGCACCTCGTCAGATACGTTTTTGTTAAAGTTCACCCCTCCCCCTAAGCTGGCTTCCGGAACGCGAAAATCATACAAATTGTTTCCAGGCTTCTTTTGAGAGGTCCTCAATGCGAATATCGAAAAACAAAGTGTGCAATCGACGCACCTCGGCAGATACGATTTTTTTCAAAGTTCGCCCCTCCCCCTGCGGGTGGCATCCGGAACGCGAAAATCATACAAATTGTCCCCAGGCTTCTTTTTCGTTGTCCTCCATGCGAATATCGAAAAACAAAGTGTGCATTCGACGCACCTCGTCAGATACGTTTTTTTTTCAACGTTCACCCCCCCGCCCCTAAGGCTGGCTTCCGGAACGCGAAAATCATACAAATTGTTTCCAGGATTCTTTTGAGAGGTCCTCAATGCGAATATCGAAAAACAAAGTGTGCAATCGACGCACCTCGGCAGATACGATTTTATTCAAAGTTCACCCCTCCCCCTAAGGGTGGCTTCGAGATCGCGAAAATCATACAAATTATTCCCAGGCTTCTTTTTCGCTGTCCTCAATGCGAATATCGAAAAACAAAGTGTGCAATCGACGCACCTCGGCAGATACGATTTTTTCCAAAATTCGCCCCCCCATAAGGGTGGCTTCCGGAGCGCGAAAATCATACAAATTGTTTCCAGGCTTCTTTTGAGAGGTCCTCAATGCGAATATCGAAAAACAAAGTGTGCAATCGACGCACCTCGGCAGATACGATTTTTTTCAAAGTTCACCCCTCCCCCTGAGGGTGGCTTCCAGACCGCGAAAATCATACAAATTGTTCCCAGGCATCTTTTTCGTCGTCCTCAATGCGAATATCGGAAAACAAAGTGTGCAATCGACGCACCTCGTCAGATACGTTTTTTTTTCAAGGTTCACCCCTCCCCCTAAGGCTGGCTTCCGGAACGCGAAAATCATACAAATTGTTTTCAGGCGTCTTTTGAGAGGTCCTCAATGCGAATATTGAGAAACGAAGTGTGCAATCGACGCACCTCGGCAGATACGATTTTCTCCAAAATTCACCCCCTCCATAATGGTGGCTTCCGGAACGCGAAAATCATACAAATTGTTCCCAGGCTTCTATTTCGTTGTCCTCAATGCGAATATCGAAAAACAAAGTGTGCAATCGACGCACCTCGGCAGATACGATGTTTTCCAAAATTCACTCCCCCATAAGGGTGGCTTCCGGAACTCGAAAATCATACAAATTGTTCCCAGGCTTCTTTTTAGAGGTCCTCAATGCGAATATCGAAAAACAAAGTGTGCAATCGACGCACCTCGTCAGATACGTTTGTTTAAAAGTTCACCCCTCCCCCTAAGGCTGGCTTCCGGAACGCGAAAATCAAACAAATTGTTTCCAGGCTTCTTTTGAGAGGTCCTCAATGCGAATATCGAAAAACAAAGTGTGCAATCGACGCACCTCGGCAGATACGATTTTCTTCAAAGTTCACCCCTCCCCCTGAGGGTGGCTTCCGGACCGCGAAAATCATACAAGTTGTTCCCAGGCTTCTTTTTCGTTGTCCTCAATGCGAATATCGAAAAACAAAGTGTGCAATCGACGCCCCTCGTCAGATACGTTTCTTTCAAAGTTCACCCCTCCCCCTAAGGCTGGCTTCCGGAACGCAAAAATCATACAAATTGTTTCCAGGCTTCTTTTGAGAGGTCCTCAATGCGAATATCGCAAAACAAAGTGTGCAATCGACTCACCTCGGCAGATACGATTTTTTCCAAAATTCACCCCCCCCCCTAAGGGTGGCTTCTGGACCGCGAAAATCATACAAATTGTTCCCAGGCTTCTTTTTCGTTGTCCTCAATGCGAATATCGAAAAACAAAGTGTGCAATCGACGCACCTCGTCAGATACGATTTTTTTCAAAGTTCACGCCTCCCCCTAAGGGTGGCTTCCGGAACGCGAAAATCATACAAATTGTCCCCAGGCTTCTTTTTCGTTGTCCTCCATACGAATATCGAAAAACAAAGTGTGCAATCGACGCACCTCGTCAGATACGTTTTTTTTTAACGTTCACCCCCCCCCCCCTAAGGCTGGCTTCCGGAACGCGGAAATCATACAAATTGTTTCCAGGATTCTTTTGAAAGGTCCTCAATGCGAATATCGAAAAACAAAGTGTGCAATCGACGCACCTCGGCAGATACGATTTTTTCCAAAATTCGGCCCCCCCCCCCCATACGGGTGCCTCGCGGAACTCGAAAATCATAAAAATTGTTCCCAGGCTTCTTTGTAGAGGTCCTCAATGCGAATATCGAAAAACAAAGTGTGCAATCGACGCACCTCGTCAGATACGTTTTTTTTAAACGTTCACCCCCCCCTAAGGCTGGCTTCCGGAACGCGAAAATCATACAAATTGTTCCCAGGCTTCTTTTTAGAGGTCCTCAATGCGAATATCGAAAAACAACGTGTGCAATCGACCCTCCTCGGCAGATACGATTTTTTTCTAAATTCACCCCTCCCCCTAAGGCTGGCTTCCGGAAGGCGAAAATCATACAAATTGTTTCCAGGCTTCTTCTAAGAGGTCCTGAATGCGGATATCGAAAAACAAAGTGTGCAATCGACGCACCTCGTCAGATACGTTTTTTTCAAAGTTCACCCCTCCCCCTAAGGCTGGCTTCCGGAACGCGAAAATCATACAAATTGTTTCCAGGCTTCTCTTGAGAGGTCCTCAATGCGAATATCGAAAAACAAAGTGTGCAATCGACACACCTCGGCAGATACGATTTTTTCCAAAATTCACCCCCCCCCAAGGGTGGCTTCCGGACCTCGAAAATCATACAAATTGTTCCCAGGCTTCTTTTTCGTTGTCCTGAATGCGAATATCGAAAAACAAAGTGTGCAATCGACGCACCTCGTCAGATACTTTTTTTTTAACGTTCACCTCCCCCCCCCTAAGGCTGGCTTCCGGAACGCGGAAATCATACGAATTGTTTCCAGGATTCTTTTAAGAGGTCCTCAATGCGAATATCGAAAAACAAAGTGTGCAATCGACGCACCTCGGCAGATACGATTTTTTCCAAAATTCGGCCCCCAACCCCCATACGGGTGGCTCACGGAACTCGAAAATCATACAAATTGTTCCCAGGCTTCTTTTAGAGGTCCTCAATGCGAATATCGAAATACAAAGTGTGCAATCGACGCACCTCGGCAGATTCGATTTTTTCCAAAATTCACCCCCCCATAAGGGTGGCTTCCGGACCGCGAAAATCATACCAATTGTTCCCACGCTTCTTTATCGTTGTCCTCACCGCGAATATCGAAAAACAAAGTGTGCAATCGACGCACCTAGTCAGATACGTTTTTTTTAAACGTTCACCCCCACCGCCCTAAGGCTGGCTTCCGGAACGCGAAAATCATACAAATTGTTCCCAGGCTTCTTTTTAGAGGTCCTCAATGCGAATATCGAAAAACAACGTGTGCAATCGACGCTCCTCGGCAGATACGATTTTTTTCTAAATTCACCCCTCCCCCTAAGGCTGGCTTCCGGAAGGCGAAAATCATACAAATTGTTTCCAGGCTTCTTCTAAGAGGTCCTGAATGCGGATATCGAAAAACAAAGTGTGCAATCGACGCACCTCGGCAGATACGATTTTTTCCAAAATTCACCCTCCCATAAGGGTGGCTTCCGGAACTCGAAAATCATACAAATTGTTCCCAGGCTGCTTTTTCGTTGTCCTCAATGCGAATATCGAAAAACAAAGTGTGCAATCGACGCACCTCGGCAGATACGATTTTTTCCAAAATTCGCCCCCCCCCCCCCCCCCATAAGGGTGGCTTCCGGAACGCGAAAATCATACAAATTGTTCCCAGGCTTCTTTTTCGTTGTTCTCACTGCGAATATCGAAAAACAAAGTGTGCAATCGACGCACCTCGTCATATACGATTTTTTCAAAGTTCACCCCTCCCCCTAAGGCTGGCTTCCGGAACGCGAAAATCATAGAAATTGTTTCCCGGCTTTTTTTGAGAGGTCCTCAATGCGAATATCGAAGAACAACGTGTGCAATCGACGCACCTCGGCAGATACGATTTTTTTCAAAGTTCACCCCTCCCCCTAAGGGTGGCTTCCGGAACGCGAAAATCGTACAAATTGTTCCCAGGCTTCGTTTTCGTTGTCCTCAATGCGAATATCGAAAAACAAAGTGTGCGATCGACGCACCTCGTCAGATACGTTTTTTTCAAAGTTCATCCCTCTCCCTAAGGCTGGCTTCCGGAACGCGAAAATCATACAAATTGTTCCCAGGCTTCTTTTTCGTTGTCCTCAATGCGAATATCGAAAAACAAAGTGTGCAATCGACGCACCTCGTCACATACGTTTTTTTCACAGTTCACCCCTCCCCCTAAGGCTGGCTTCCGGACCGCGAAAATCATACAAATTGTTCCCAGGCTTCTTTTTCGTGGTCCTCAATGCGAATATCGAAAAACAAAGTGTGCATTCGACGCACCTCGTCAGATACGTTTTTTTTTTCAACGTTCACCCCCCCCCCCCCCTAAGGCTGGCTTCCGGAACGCGAAAATCATACAAATTGTTTCCAGGCTTCTTTTGAGAGGTCCTCAATGCGAATATCGAAAAACAAAGTGTGCAATCGGCGCACCTCGGCAGATACGATTTTATTCAAAGTTCACCCCTCCCCCTAAGGTTGGCTTCGGGATCGCGAAAATCATAGAAATTATTCCCAGGCTTCTTTTTCGCTGTCCTCAATGCGAATATCGAAAAACAAAGTGTGCAATCGACGCACCTCGGCAGATACGATTTTTTCCAAAATTCACCCCCCCATAAGGGTGGCTTCCGGAACGCGAAAATCATACAAATTGTTTCCAGGCTTCTTTTGAGAGGTCCTCAATGCGAATATCGAAATACAAAGTGTGCAATCGACGCACCTCGGCAGATACGATTTTTTTCAAAGTTCACCCCTCCTCCTGATGGTGGCTTCCAGACCGCGAAAATCATACAAATTGTTCCCAGGCTTATTTTTCGTTTTCCTCAATGCGAATAACGAAAAACAAAGTGCGCAATCGACGCACCTCGGCAGATACGATTTTCTCCAAAATTCACCCCCCCATAATGGTGGCTTCCGGAACGCGAAAATCATACAAATTGTTCCCAGGCTTCTATTTCGTTGTCCTCAATGCGAATATCGAAAAACAAAGTGTGCAATCGACGCACCTCGGCAGATACAATTTTTTCCAAAATTCGGCCCCGCCCCCCCCCATAAGGGTGGCTTCCGCTACTCGAAAATCATACAAATTGTTCCCAGGCTTCTTTTAAGAGGTCCTCAATGCGAATATCGAAAAACAAAGTGTGCAATCGACGCACCTCGGCAGATACGATTTCTTTCAAAGTTCACCCCTCCCCCTAAGGGTGGCTTCCGGAACGCGAAAATCATACAAATTGTTCCCAGGCTTCTTTTTCGTTGTTCTCAATGCGAATATCGAAAAACAAAGTGTGCAATCGACGCACCTCGTCAGATACGTTTTTTTCAAAGTTCACCCCTCCCCCTAAGGCTGGCTTCCGGAACGCGAAAATCAAACAAATTGTTTCCAGGCTTCTTTTGAGAGGTCCTCAATGCGAATATCGAAAAACAAAGTGTGCAATCGACGCACCTCGGCAGATACGATTTTCTTCAAAGTTCACCCCTCCCCCTGAGGGTGGCTTCCGGACCGCGAAAATCATACAAATTGTTCCCAGGCTTCTTTTTCGTTGTCCTCAATGCGAATATCGAAAAACAAAGTGTGCAATCGACGCCCCTCGTCAGATACGTTTCTTTCAAAGTTCACCCCTCCCCCTAAGGCTGGCTTCCGGAACGCAAAAATCATACAAATTGTTTCCAGGCTTCTTTTGAGAGGTCCTCAATGCGAATATCGCAAAACAAAGTGTGCAATCGACGCACCTCGGCAGATACGATTTTTTCCAAAATTCACCCCCCCCCCTAAGGGTGACTTCTGGACCGCGAAAATCATACAAATTGTTCCCAGGCTTCTTTTTCGTTGTCCTCAATGCGAATATCGAAAAACAAAGTGTGCAATCGACGCACCTCGTCAGATACGTTTTTGTCAAAGTTCACCCCTCCCCCTAAGGCTGGCTTCCGGAACGCGAAAATCATACAAATTGTTTCCAGGCTTGTTTTGAGAGGTCCTCAATGCGAATAACGAAAAACAAAGTGTGCAATCAACGCACCTCGGCAGATACGATTTTTTTCAAAGTTCACGCCTCCCCCTAAGGGTGGCTTCCGGAACGCGAAAATCATACGAATTGTCCCCAGGCTTCTTTTTCGTCGTCCTCCATACGAATATCGAAAAACAAAGTGTGCAATCGACGCACCTCGTCAGATACGTTTTTGTCAAAGTTCACCCCTCCCCCTAAGGCTGGCTTCCGGAACGCGAAAATCATACAAATTGTTTCCAGGCTTCTTTTGAGAGGTCCTCAATGCGAATATCGAAAAACAAAGTGTGCAATCGACGCACCTCGGCAGATACGATTTTTTTCAAAGTTCACCCCTCCCCCTAAGGGCGGCTTCCGGAACGCGAAAATCATACAAATTGTTCCCAGGCATCTTTTTCGTCGTCCTCAATGCGAATATCGGAAAACAAAGTGTGCAATCGACGCACCTCGTCAGATACGTTTTTTTTTCAAGGTTCACCCCTCCCCCTAAGGCTGGCTTCCGGAACGCGAAAATCATACAAATCGTTTTCAGGCGTCTTTTGAGAGGTCCTCAATGCGAATATTGAGAAACGAAGTGTGCAATCGACGCACCTCGTCAGATACGTTTTTGTCAAAGTTCACCCCTCCCCCTAAGCTGGCTTCCGGAACGCGAAAATCATACAAATTGTTCCCAGGCTTCTTTTTCGTTGTCCTCAATGCGAATATCGAAAAACAACGTGTGCAATCGACGCACCTCGGCATATACGATTTTTTTCAAAGTTCACCCTAAGGGTGGCTTCCGGAACGCGAAAATCATACAAATTGTTCCCAGGCTTCGTTTTCGTTGTCCTCAATGCGAATATCGAAAAACAAAGTGTGCAATCGACGCACCTCGTCAGATACGTTTTTTTCAAAGTTCACCCCTCCCCCTAAGGCTGGCTTCCGGAACGCGAAAATCATACAAATTGTTCCCAGGCTTCTTTTTCGTTGTTCTCAATGCGAATATCGAAAAACAAGGTGTGCAATCGACGCACCTCGTCAGATACATTTTTTTCAAAGTTCACCCCTCCCCCTAAGGCTGGCTTCCGGAACGCGAAAATCATACAAATTGTTCCCAGGCTTCTTTTTCGTTGTCCTCAATGCGAATATCGAAAAACAAAGTGTGCAATGGACGCACCGCGTCAGATACGTTTTTTTCAAAGTTCACCCCTCCCCCTAAGGCTGGCTTCCGGAACGCGAAAATCATACAACTTGTTTCCAGGCTTCTTTTGAGAGGTCCTCAATGCGAATATCGAAAAACAAAGTGTGCAATCGACGCACCTCGGCAGATACGATTTTTTTCAAAGTTCACCCCTCCCCCTGAGGGTGGCTTCCGGACCGCGGAAATCATACAAATTGTTCCCAGGCTTCTTTTTCGTTGTCCTCAATGCGAATATCGAAAAACAAAGTGTGCAATCGACGCACCTCGTCAGATACGTTTTTTTCAAAGTTCACCCCTCCCCCTAAGGCTGGCTTCCGGAACGCGAAAATCATACAAATTGTTTCCAGGCTTCTTTTGAGAGCTCCTCAATGCGAATATCGAAAAACAAAGTGTGCAATCGACGCACCTCGGCAGATACGATTTTATTCAAAGTTCACCCCTCCCCCTAAGGGTGGCTTCCGGATCGCGAAAATCATACAAATTATTCCCAGGCTTCTTTTTCGCTGTCCTCAATGCAAATATCGAAAAACAAAGTGTGCAATCGACGCACCTCGGCAGATACGATTTTTTCCAAAATTCACCCCCCCCTAAGGGAGGCTTCCGGACCGCGAAAATAATACAAATTGTTCCCAGGCTTCTTTTTCGTTGGCCTCAATGCGAATATCCAAAAACAAAGTGTGCAATCGACGCACCTCGTCAGATACGTTTTTGTCAAAGTTCACCCCTCCCCCTAAGCTGGCTTCCGGAACGCGAAAATCATACAAATTGTTTCCAGGCTTCTTTTGAGAGGTCCTCAATGCGAATATCGAAAAACAAAGTGTGCAATCGGCGCACCTCGGCCGATACGATTTTTTTCAAAGTTCACCCCTCCCCCTAAGGGTGGCTTCCGGAACGCGAAAATCATACAAATTGTCCCCAGACTTCTTTTTCGTTTTCCTCCATGCGAATATCGGAAAACAAAGTGTGCAATCGACGCACCTCGTCAGATACGATTTTTTCCAAAATTCGGCCCCCCCCCCCATAAGGGTGGCTTCCGGAACTCGAAAATCATATAAATTGTTCCCAGGCTTCTTTTTAGAGGTCCTCAATGCGAATATCGAAAAACAAAGTGTGCAATCGACGCACCTCGGCAGATACGATTTTTTTCAAAGTTCACCCCTCCCCCTAAGGGTGGCTTCCGGAACGCGAAAATCATACCAATTGTTCCCAGGCTTCTTTTTCGTTGTCCTCAATGCGAATATCGAAAAACAAAGTGTGCAATCGACGCACCTCGATAGATACGATTTTTTTCAAAGTTCGCCCCTCCCCCTAAGGATGGCGCCGGAACGCGAAAATCATACAAATTGTTCCCAGGCTTCTTCGTCATTGTCCTCAATGCGAATATCGAAAAACAAAGTGTGCAATCGACGCACCTCGTCAGATACGTTTTTTTCAAAGATCACCCCTCCCCCTGAGGCTGGCTTCCGGAACGCGAAAATCATACAAATTGTTTCCAGGCTTCTTTTGAGAGGTCCTCAATGCGAATATCGAAAAACAAAGTGTGCAATCGACGCACCTTGGCAGATCTGATTTTTTCCATAATTCACCTCCCCCTAAGGGTGGCTTCCGGATCGCGAAAATCATACAAATTGTTCCCAGGCTTCGTTTTCGTTGTCCTCAATGCGAATATCGAAAAACAAAGTGTGCAATCGACGCACCTCGTCAGATACGTTTTTGTCAAAGTTCACCCCTCCCCCTAAGGCTGGCTTCCGGAACTCGAAAATCATACAAATTGTTTCCAGGCTTTTTTTGAGAGGTCCTCAATGCGAATATCGAAAAACAAAGTGTGCAATCGACGCACCTCGGCAGATACGATTTTTTTCAAAGTTCACCCCTCCCCCTAAGGGTGGCTTCCGGAACTCGAAAATCATACAAATTGTCCCCAGGCTTCTTTTTCGTTGTCCTCCATGCGAATATCGAAAAACAAAGTGTGCAATCGACGCACCTCGTCAGATACGTTTTTTTTTTAACGTTCACCCCCCCCCTAAGGCTGGATTCCGGAACGCGGAAATCATACAAATTGTTCCCACGCTTCTTTATCGTTGTCCTCAGTGCGAATATCGAAAAACAAAGTGTGCAATCGACGCACCTCGTCAGATACGTTTTTTTTCAACGTTCACCCCCCCCCCCCTAAGGCTGGCTTCCGGAACGCGGAAATCATACAAATTATTCCCTGGCTTCTTTTTAGAGGTCCTCAATGCGAATATCGAAAAACAACGTGTGCAATCGACGCACCTCGGCAGATACGATTTTTTTCAAAATTCACCCCTCCCCCTAAGGCTGGCTTCCGGAAGGCGAAAATCATACAAATGGTTTCCAGGCTTCTTCTAAGAGGTCCTGAATGCGGATATCGAAAAACAAAGTGTGCAATCGACGCACCTCGGCAGAAATGATTTTTTTCAAAGTTGACCCCGCCCCCCAAAGGGTTGCTTCCGGAACGCAAAAATCATACAAATTGTTCCCAGGCTTCTTTTTCGTTGTCCTCAATGCGAATATCGAAAAACAAAGTGTGCAATCGACGCACCTCGGCAGATACGATTTTTTCCAAAATTCACCCTCCCATAAGGGTGGCTTCCGGAACTCGAAAATCACACAAATTGTTCCCAGGCTTCTTTTTAGAGGTCCTCAATGCGAATATCGAAAAACAAAGTGTGCAATCGACGCACCTCGGCAGATACGATATTTTTCAATGTTGACCCCTCCCCCTAGGGCTGGCTTCCGGAACGCGAAAATCATACAAATTGTTTCCAGGCTTCTTTCGAGAGGTCCTCAATGCGAATATCGGAAAACAAAGTGTGCAATAGACGCACCTCGGCAGATACGATTTTTTGCAAAGTGCACCCGTCCCCCTAAGGGTGGCTTCCGGAACGCGAAAATCATACAAATTGTTCCTAGGCTTCTTTTTCGTTGTCCTCAATGTGAATATCGAAAAACAATGTGTGCAATCGGCGCACCTCGGCAGATACGATTTTTTCCAAAATTCGGCCCCCCCCCATAAGGGTGGCTTCCGGAACTCGACAATCATACAAATTGTTCCCAGGCTTGTTTTTAGAGGTCCTCAATGCGAATATCGAAAAACAAAGTGTGCAATCGACGCACCTCGTCAGATACGTTTTTTTTCAACGTTCACCCCCCACCCTCCTAAGGCTGGCTTCCGGAACGCGAAAATCATACAAATTGTTCCCAGGCTTCTTTTTCGTTGTCCTCAATGCGAATATCGAAAAACAAAGTGTGCAATCGACGCACCTCGTCAGATACGTTTTTTTCAAAGTTCACCCCTCCCCCTAAGGCTGGCTTCCGGAACGCGAAAATCATAGAAATTGTTTCCAGGATTCTTTTGAGAGGTCCTCAATGCGAATATCGAAAATCAAAGTGTGCAATCGACGCACCTCGGCAGATACGATTTTTTCCAAAATTCGGCCCCCCACCCCCCCCCCCCCATAAGGGTGGCTTCCGGAACTCGAAATTCATACAAATTGTTCCCAGGCTTCTTTTTAGAGGTCCTCAATGCGAATATCGAAAAACAAAGTGTGCAATCGACGCACTTCGGCAGATACGATTTTTTTCAAAGTTCACCCCTCCCCCTAAGGGTGGCTTCCGGAACGCGAAAATCATACCAATTGTTCCCAGGCTTCTCTTTCGTTGTCCTCAATGCGAATATCGAAAAACAAAGTGTGCAATCGACGCACCTCGGTAGATACGATTTTTTTCAAAGTTCACCCCTCCCCCTAAGGCTGGCTTCCGGAACGCGAAAATCATACAAATTGTTTCCAGGCTTCTTTTGAGAGGTCCTCAATGCGAATATCGAAAAACAAAGTGTGCAATCGACGCACCTTGGCAGATACGATTTTTTCCATAATTCACCCCCCCCCCCTAAGGGTGGCTTCCGGAGCGCGAAAATCATACAAATTGTTCCCAGGCTTCGTTTTCGTTGTCCTCAATGCGAATATCGAAAAACAAAGTGTGCAATCGACGCACCTCGTCAGATACGTTTTTTTCAAAGTTCACCCCTCCCCCTAAGGCTGGCTTCCGGAACGCGAAAATCATACAAATTGTTCCCAGGCTTCTTTTTCGTTGTCCTCAATGCTAATATCGAAAAACAAAGTGTGCAATCGACGCACCTCGGCAGATACGATTTTTTTCAATGTTGACCCCTTCCCCTAGGGCTGGCTTCCGGAACGCGAAAATCATACAAATTGTTTCCAGGCTTCTTTCGAGAGACCCTCAATGCGAATATCGGAAAACAAAGTGTGCAATAGACGCACCTCGGCAGATACGATTTTTTTCAAAGTGCACCCCTCCCCCTAAGGGTGGCTTCCGGAACGCGAAAAACATACAAATTTTTCGTGGCTTCTTTTTCGTTGTCCTCAATGCGAATATCGAAAAACAATGTGTGCAATCGGCGCACCTCGGCAGATACGATTTTTTCCAAAATTCGGCCCCCCCCATAAGGGTGGCTTCCGGAACTCGAAAATCGTACAAATTGTTCCCAGGCTTGTTTTTAGAGGTCCTCAATGCGAATATCGAAAAACAAAGTGTGCAATCGACGCAGCTCGTCAGATACGTTTTTTTTTCAACGTTCACCCCCCACCCTCCTAAGGCTGGCTTCCGGAACGCGAAAATCATACAAATTGTTCCCAGGCTTCTTTTTCGTTGTCCTCAATGCGAATATCGAACAACAAAGTGTGCAATCGACGCACATCGTCAGATACGTTTTTTTCAAAGTTCACCCCTCCCCCTAAGGCTGGCTTCCGGAACGCGAAAATCATACAAATTGTTCCCAGGCTTCTTTTTCGTTGTCCTCAATGCTAATATCGAAAAACAAAGTGTGCAATCGACGCACCTCGGCAGATACGATTTTTTCCAAAATTCACCCCCCCCATAAGGGTGGCTTCCGGAACTCGAAAATCATACAAATTGTTCCCAGGCTTCTTTTTAGAGGTCCTCAATATCGAATATCGAAAAACAAAGTGTGCAAACGACGCACCTCGGCAGATACGATTTTTTTCATACTTCACCCCACCCCCTAAGGGTGGCTTCCGGAACGCGAAAATCATACAAATTGTTCCCAGGCTTCTTTTTCGTTGTCCTCAATGCGAATATCGAAAAAGTAAGTGTGCAATCGACGCACCTCGTCAGATACGTTTTTTTCAAAGTTCACCCCTCCCCCTAAGGCTGGCTTCCGGAACGCGAAAATCATACAAATTGTTTCCAGGCTTCTTTTGAGAAGTCCTCAATGCGAATATCGAAAAACAAAGTGTGCAATCGACGCACCTCGGCAGATACGATTTTTTCCAAAATTCACCCCCCCCTAAGGGTGGCTTCCGGACCGCGAAAATCATACAAATTGTTCCCAGGCTTCTTTTTCGTTGTCCTCAATGCGAATATCGAAAAACAAAGTGTGCAATCGACGCACCTCGTCAGATACTTTTTTTTTAACGTTCACCCCCCCACCCCTAAGGCTGGCTTCCGGAACGCGGAAATCATACGAATTGTTTCCAGCATTCTTTTAAGAGGTCCTCAATGCGAATATCGAAAAACAAAGTGTGCAATCGACGCACGTCGGCAGATACGATTTTTTCCAAAATTCGGCCCCCCCCCCCCCCCCCCCATACGGGTGGCTCACGGAACTCGAAGATCATACAAATTGTTCCCAGGCTTCTTTTTAGAGGTCCTCAATGCGAATATCGAAAAACAAAGTGTGCAATCGACGCACCTCGGCAGATACGATTTTTTTCAAAGTTCACCCCTCCCCCTAAGGGCGGCTTCCGGAACGCGAAAATCATACAAATTGTTCCCAGGCATCTTTTTCGTCGTCCTCAATGCGAATATCGGAAAGCAAAGTGTGCAATCGACGCACCTCGTCAGATACGTTTTTTTTTCAAGGTTCACCCCTCCCCCTAAGGCTGGCTTCCGGAACGCGAAAATCATACAAATTGTTTTCAGGCGTCTTTTGAGAGCTCCTCAATGCGAATATTGAGAAACGAAGTGTGCAATCGACGCACCTCGGCAGATACGATTTTCTCCAAAATTCACCCCCCCATAATGGTGGCTTCCGGAACGCGAAAATCATACAAATTGTTCCCAGGCTTCTATTTCGTTGTCCTCAATGCGAATATCGAAAAACAAAGTGTGCAATCGACGCACCTCGGCAGATACGATTTTTTCCAAAATTCGGCCCCCCCCCCCCATAAGGGTGGCTTCCGCTACTCGAAAATCATACAAATTGTTCCCAGGCTTCTTTTAAGAGGTCCTCAATGCGAATATCGAAAAACAAAGTGTGCAATCGACGCACCTCGGCAGATACGATTTTTTTCAAAGTTCACCCCTCCCCCTAAGGGTGGCTTCCGGAACGCGAAAATCATACACATTGTTCCCAGGCTTCTTTTTCGTTGTTCTCAATGCGAATATCGAAAAACAAAGTGTGCAATCGACGCACCTCGTCAGATACGTTTTTTTCAAAGTTCACCCCTCCCCCTAAGGCTGGCTTCCGGAACGCGAAAATCAAACAAATTGTTTCCAGGCTTCTTTTGAGAGGTTCTCAATGCGAATATCGATAAACAAAGTGTGCAATCGACGCATCTCGGCAGATACGATTTTCTTCAAAGTTCACCCCTCCCCCTGAAGGTGGCTTCCGGACCGCGAAAATCATACAAATTGTTCCCAGGCTTCTTTTTCGTTGTCCTCAATGCGAATATCGAAAAACAAAGTGTGCAATCGACGCCCCGCGTCAGATACGTTTCTTTCAAAGTTCACCCCTCCCCCTAAGGCTGGCTTCCGGAACGCAAAAATCATACAAATTGTTTCCAGGCTTCTTTTGAGAGGTCCTCAATGCGAATATCGCAAAACAAAGTGTGCAATCGACGCACCTCGGCAGATACGATTTTTTCCAAAATTCACCCCCCCCCCCTAAGGGTGACTTCTGGACCGCGAAAATCATACAAATTGTTCCCAGGCTTCTTTTTCGTTGTCCTCAATGCGAATATCGAAAAACAAAGTGTGCAATCGACGCACGTCGTCAGATACGTTTTTGTCAAAGTTCACCCCTCCCCCTAAGGCTGGCTTCCGGAACGCGAAAATCATACAAATTGTTTCCAGGCTTCTTTTGAGAGGTCCTCAATGCGAATAACGAAAAACAAAGTGTGCAATCAACGCACCTCGGCAGATACGATTTTTTTCAAAGTTCACGCCTCCCCCTAAGGGTGGCTTCCGGAACGCGAAAATCATACGAATTGTCCCCAGGCTTCTTTTTCGTTGTCCTCCATACGAATATCGAAAAACAAAGTGTGCGATCGACGCACCTCGTCAGATACGTTTTTTTTAACGTTCACCCCCCCCCCCCCCTAAGGCTGGCTTCCGGAACGCGGAAATCATACAAATTGTTTCCAGGATTCTTTTGAGAGGTCCTCAATGCGAATATCGAAAAACAAAGTGTGCAATCGACGCACCTCGGCAGATACGATTTTTTCCAAAATTCGGCCCCCCCCCGCCCATACGGGTGCCACGCGGAACTCGAAAATCATAAAAATTGTTCCCGTGCTTCTTTTTAGAGGTCCTCAATGCGAATATCGAAAAACAAAGTGTGCAATCGACGCACCTCGTCAGATACGTTTTTTTTAAACGTTCACCCCCCCCTAAGGCTGGCTTCCGGATCGCGAAAATCATACAAATTGTTCCCAGGCTTCTTTTTAGAGGTCCTCAATGCGAATATCGAAAAACAACGTGTGCAATCGACCCTCCTCGGCAGATACGATTTTTTTCTAAATTCGCCCCTCCCCCTAAGGCTGGCTTCCGGAAGGCGAAAATCATACAAATTGTTTCCAGGCTTCTTCTAAGAGGTCCTGAATGCGGATATCGAAAAACAAAGTGTGCAATCGACGCACCTCGGCAGAAACGATTTTTTTCAATGTTGACCCCGCCCCCCAAAGGGTTGCTTCCGGAACGCAAAAATCATACAAATTGTTCCCAGGCTTCGTTTTCATTGTCCTCAATGCGAATATCGAAAAACAAAGTGTGCAATCGACGCACCTCGTCAGATACGTTTTTTTCAAAGTTCACCCCTCCCCCTAAGGCTGGCTTCCGGAACGCGAAAATCATACAAATTGTTCCCAGGCTTCTTTTTCGTTGTCCTCAATGCGAATATCGAAAAACAAAGTGTGCAATCGACGCACCTCGGCAGATACGATTTTTTTCAAAGTTCACCCCTCCCCCTAAGGGCGGCTTCCGGAACGCGAAAATCATACAAATTGTTCCCAGGCATCTTTTTCGTCGTCCTCAATGCGAATATCGGAAAGCAAAGTGTGCAATCGACGCACCTCGTCAGATACGTTTTTTTTTCAAGGTTCACCCCTCCCCCTAAGGCTGGCTTCCGGAACGCGAAAATCATACAAATTGTTTTCAGGCGTCTTTTGAGAGGTCCTCAATGCGAATATTGAGAAACGAAGTGTGCAATCGACGCACCTCGGCAGATACGATTTTCTCCAAAATTCACCCCCCCCCATAATGGTGGCTTCCGGAACGCGAAAATCATACAAATTGTTCCCAGGCTTCTATTTCGTTGTCCTCAATGCGAATATCGAAAAACAAAGTGTGCAATCGACGCACCTCGGCAGATACGATTTTTTCCAAAATTCGGCCCCCCCCCCCATAAGGGTGGCTTCCGCTACTCGAAAATCATACAAATTGTTCCCAGGCTTCTTTTAAGAGGTCCTCAATGCGAATATCGAAAAACAAAGTGTGCAATCGACGCAGCTCGTCAGATACGTTTTTTTTTTCAACGTTCACCCCCCACCCTCCTAAGGCTGGCTTCCGGAACGCGAAAATCATACAAATTGTTCCCAGGCTTCTTTTTCGTTGTCCTCAAGGCGAATATCGAAAAACAAAGTGTGCAATCGACGCAGCTCGTCAGATACGTTTTTTTTTCAACGTTCACCCCTCCCCCTAAGGCTGGCTTCCGGAACGCGAAAATCATAGAAATTGTTTCCAGGCTTCTTTTGAGAGGTCCTCAATGCGAATATCGAACAACAAAGTGTGCAATCGACGCACATCGTCAGATACGTTTTTTTCAAAGTTCACCCCTCCCCCTAAGGCTGGCTTCCGGAACGCGAAAATCATACAAATTGTTTCCAGGCTTCTTTTGAGAAGTCCTCAATGCGAATATCGAAAAACAAAGTGTGCAATCGACGCACCTCGGCAGATACGATTTTTTCCAAAATTCACCCCCCCCTAAGGGTGGCTTCCGGACCGCGAAAATCATACAAATTGTTCCCAGGCTTCTTTTTCGTTGTCCTCAATGCGAATATCGAAAAACAAAGTGTGCAATCGACGCACCTCGTCAGATACTTTTTTTTTAACGTTCACCCCCCCACCCCTAAGGCTGGCTTCCGGAACGCGGAAATCATACGAATTGTTTCCAGGATTCTTTTAAGAGGTCCTCAATGCGAATATCGAAAAACAAAGTGTGCAATCGACGCACCTCGGCAGATACGATTTTTTCCAAAATTCGGCCCCCCCCCCCCCCCCATACGGGTGGCTCACGGAACTCGAAGATCATACAAATTGTTCCCAGGCTTCTTTTTAGAGGTCCTCAATGCGAATATCGAAAAACAAAGTGTGCAATCGACGCACCTCGGCAGATACGATTTTTTCCAAAATTCACCCCCCCATAAGGGCGGCTTCCGGACCGCGAAAATCATACAAATTGTTCCCACGCTTCTTTATCGTTGTCCTCAATGCGAATATCGAAAAACAAAGTGTGCAATCGACGCACCTAGTCAGATACGTTTTTTTTAAACGTTCACCCCCCCACCCCTAAGGCTGGCTTCCGGAACGCGAAAATCATACAAATTGTTCCCAGGCTTCTTTTTAGAGGTCCTCAATGCGAATATCGAAAAACAACGTGTGCAATCGACGCTCCTCGGCAGATACGATTTTGTTCTAAATTCACCCCTCCACCTAAGGCTGGCTTCCGGAAGGCGAAAATCATACAAATTGTTTCCAGGCTTCTTCTAAGAGGTCCTGAATGCGGATATCGAAAAACAAAGTGTGCAATCGACGCACCTCGGCAGAAACGATTTTTTTCAAAGTTGACCCCGCCCCCCAAAGGGTTGCTTCCGGAACGCAAAAATCATACAAGCTGTTCCCAGGCTTCTTTTTCGTTGTCCTCAATGCGAATATCGAAAAACAAAGTGTGCAATCGACGCACCTCGGCAGATACGATTTTTTCCAAAAATCACCCTCCCATAAGGGTGGCTTCCGGAACTCGAAAATCATACAAATTGTTCCCAGGCTTCTTTTTAGAGGTCCTCAATGCGAATATCGAAAAACAAAGTGTGCAATCGACGCACCTCGGCAGATACGATTTTTTTCAATGTTGACCCCTCCCCCTAGGGCTGGCTTCCGGAACGCGAAAATCATACAAATTGTTTCCAGGCTTCTTTCGAGAGACCCTCAATGCGAATATCGGAAAACAAAGTGTGCAATAGACGCACCTCGGCAGATACGATTTTTTTCAAAGTGCACCCCTCCCCCTAAGGGTGGCTTCCGGAACGCGAAAAACATACAAATTTTTCGTGGCTTCTTTTTCGTTGTCCTCAATGCGAATATCGAAAAACAATGTGTGCAATCGGCGCACCTCGGCAGATACGATTTTTTCCAAAATTCGGCCCCCCCCATAAGGGTGGCTTCCGGAACTCGAAAATCATACAAATTGTTCCCAGGCTTGTTTTTAGAGGTCCTCAATGCGAATATCGAAAAACAAAGTGTGCAATCGACGCAGCTCGTCAGATACGTTTTTTTTTCAACGTTCACCCCCCACCCTCCTAAGGCTGGCTTCCGGAACGCGAAAATCATACAAATTGTTCCCAGGCTTCTTTTTCGTTGTCCTCAATACGAATATCGAAAAACAAAGTGTGCAATCGACGCACCTCGTCAGATACGTTTTTTTCAAAGTTCACCCCTCCCCCTAAGGCTGGCTTCCGGAACGCGAAAATCATAGAAATTGTTTCCAGGCTTCTTTTGAGAGGTCCTCAATGCGAATATCGAAGAACAACGTGTGCAATCGACGCACCTCGGCATATACGATTTTTTTCAAAGTTCACCCTAAGGGTGGCTTCCGGAACGCGAAAATCAAACAAATTGTTCCCAGGCTTCGTTTTCGTTGTCCTCAATGCGAATATCGAAAGACAAAGTGTGCAATCGACGCACCTCGTCAGATACGTTTTTTTCAAAGTTCACCCCTCCCCCTAAGGCTGGCTTCCGGAACGCGAAAATCATACAAATTGTTCCCAGGCTTCTTTTGAGAGGTCCTCAATGCGAATATCGAAAAACAAAGTGTGCAATCGACGCACCTCGGCAGATACGATTTTATTCAAAGTTCACCCCTCCCCCTAAGGGTGGCTTGCGGATCGCGAAAATCATACAAATTATTCCCAGGCTTCTTTTTCGCTGTCCTCAATGTAAATATCGAAAAACAAAGTGTGCAATCGACGCACCTCGGCAGATACAATTTTTTCCAAAATTCACCCCCCCCTAAGGGAGGCTTCCGGACCGCGAAAATCATACAAATTGTTCCCAGGCTTCTTTTTCGTTGGCCTCAATGCGAATATCGAAAAACAAAGTGTGCAATCGACGCACCTCGTCAGATACGTTTTTGTCAAAGTTCACCCCTCCCCCTAAGCTGGCTTCCGGAACGCGAAAATCATACAAATTGTTTCCAGGCTTCTTTTGAGAGGTCCTGAATGCGAATATCGAAAAACAAAGTGTGCAATCGACGCACCTCGGCAGATACGATTTTTTTCAAAGTTCACCCCTCCCCCTGAGGGTGGCTTCCGGACCGCGGAAATCGTACAAATTGTTCCCAGGCTTCTTTTTCGTTGTCCTCAATGCGAATATCGAAAAACAAAGTGTGCAATCGACGCACCTCGTCAGATACGTTTTTTTCAAAGTTCACCCCTCCCCCTAAGGCTGGCTTCCGGAACGCGAAAATCATACAAATTGTTTCCAGGCTTCTTTTGAGAGGTCCTCAATGCGAATATCGAAAAACAAAGTGTGCAATCGAAGCACCTCGGCAGATACGATTTTTTTCAAAGTTCACCCCCACCCTGAGGGTGGCTTCCGGACCGCGGATATCATACCAATTGTTCCCAGGCTTCTTTTTCGTTGTCCTCAATGCGAATATCGAAAAACAAAGTGTGCAATCCACGCACCTCGGCAGATACGATTTTTTCCAAAATTCACCCCCCCCATAAGGGTGGCTTCCGGAACTCGAAAATCATACAAATTGTTCCCAGACTTCTTTTTAGAGGTCCTCAATGCGAATATCGAAAAACAAAGTGTGCAATCGACGCACCTCGGCAGATACGATTTTTTTCATACTTCACCCCACCCCCTAAGGGTGGCTTCCGGAACGCGAAAATCATACAAATTGTTCCCAGGCTTCTTTTTCGTTGTCCTCAATGCGAATATCGAAAAACAAAGTGTGCAATCGACGCACCTCGTCAGATACGTTTTTTTCAAAGTTCACCCCTACCCCTAAGGCTGGCTTCCGGAACGCGAAAATCATACAAATTGTTTCCAGGCTTCTTTTGAGAGGTCCTCAATGCGAATATCGAAAAACAAAGTGTGCAATCGACACACCTCGGCAGATACGATTTTTTCCAAAATTCACCCCCCCCTAAGGGTGGCTTCCGGACCGCGAAAATCATACAAATTGTTCCCAGGCTTCTTTTTCGTTGTCCTCAATGCGAATATCGAAAAACAAAGTGTGCAATCGACGCACCTCGTCAGATACGTTTTTTTCAAAGTTCACCCCTACCCCTAAGGCTGGCTTCCGGAACGCGGAAATCATACGAATTGTTTCCAGGATTCTTTTAAGAGGTCCTCAATGCGAATATCGAAAAACAAAGTGTGCAATCGACGCACCTCGGCAGATACGATTTTTTCCAAAATTCGGCCCCCACCCCCCATACGGGTGGCTCACGGAACTCGAAAATCATACAAATTGTTCCCAGGCTTCTTTTTAGAGGTCCTCAATGCGAATATCGAAAAACAAAGTGTGCAATCGACGCACCTCGGCAGCTTCGATTTTTTCCAAAATTCACCCCCCCATAAGGGTGGCTTCCGGACCGCGAAAATCATACAAATTGTTCCCACGCTTCTTTATCGTTGTCCTCACCGCGAATATCGAAAAACAAAGTGTGCAATCGACGCACCTAGTCAGATACGTTTTTTTTAAACGTTCTCCCCCACCGCCCTAAGGCTGGCTTCCGGAACGCGAAAATCATACAAATTGTTCCCAGGCTTCTTTTTAGAGGTCCTCAATGCGAATATCGAAAAACAACGTGTGCAATCGACGCTCCTCGGCAGATACGATTTTTTTCTAAATTCACCCCTCCCCCTAAGGCTGGCTTCCGGAAGGCGAAAATCATACAAATTGTTTCCAGGCTTCTTCTAAGAGGTCCTGAATGCGGATATCGAAAAACAAAGTGTGCAATCGACGCACCTCGGCAGATACGATTTTTTCCAAAATTCGGCCCCCCCCCCATACGGGTGCCTCGCGGAACTCGAAAATCATAAAAATTGTTCCCAGGCTTCTTTTTAGAGGTCCTCAATGCGAATATCGAAAAACAAAGTGTGCAATCGACGCACCTCGTCAGATACGTTTTTTTTAAACGTTCACCCCCCCCTAAGGCTGGCTTCCGGAACGCGAAAATCATACAAATTGTTCCCAGGCTTCTTTTTAGAGGTCCTCAATGCGAATATCGAAAAACAACGTGTGCAATCGACCCTCCTCGGCAGATACGATTTTTTTCTAAATTCGCCCCTCCCCCTAAGGCTGGCTTCCGGAAGGCGAAAATCATACAAATTGTTCCCAGGCTTCGTTTTCATTGTCCTCAATGCGAATATCGAAAAACAAAGTGTGCAATCGACGCACCTCGTCAGATACGTTTTTTTCAAAGTTCACCCCTCCCCCTAAGGCTGGCTTCCGGAACGCGAAAATTATACAAATTGTTCCCAGGCTTCTTTTTCGTTGTCCTCAATGCGAATATCGAAAAACAAAGTGTGCAATCGACGCACCTCGTCAGATACGTTTTTTCAAAGTTCACCCCTCCCCCTAAGGCTGGCTTCCGGAACGCGAAAATCATACAACTTGTTTCCAGGCTTCTTTTGAGAGGTCCTCAATGCGAATATCGAAAAGCAAAGTGTGCAATCGACGCACCTCGGCAGATACGATTTTTTTCAAAGTTCACCCCCCCCCTGAGGGTCGCTTCCGGACCGCGGAAATCATACAAATTGTTCCCAGGCTTCTTTTTCGTTGTCCTCAATGCGAATATCGAAAAACAAAGTGTGCAATCGACGCCCCTCGGCAGATACGATTTTTTCCAAAATTCACCCCCCCCATAAGGGTGGCTTCCGGAACTCGAAAATCATACAAATTGTTCCCAGGCTTCATTTTAGAGGTCCTCAATGCGAATATCGAAAAACAAAGTGTGCAATCGACGCACCTCGGCAGATACGATTTTTTTCATACTTCACCCCACCCCCTAAGGGTGGCTTCCGGAACGCGAAAATCATACAAATTGTTCCCAGGCTTCTTTCTCGTTGTCCTCGATGCGAATATCGAAAAACAAAGTGTGCAATCGACGCACCTCGTCAGATACGTTTTTTTCAAAGTTCACCCCTCCCCCTAAGGCTGGCTTCCGGAACGCGAAAATCATACAAATTGTTTCCAGGCTTCTTTTGAGAGGTCCTCAATGCGAATATCGAAAAACAAAGTGTGCAATCGACGCACCTCGGCAGATACGATTTTTTCCAAAATTCACCCCCCCCCTAAGGGTGGCTTCCGGACCGCGAAAATCATACAAATTGTTCCCAGGCTTCTTTTTCGTTGTCCTCAATTCGAATATCGAAAAACAAAGTGTGCAATCGACGCACCTAGTCAGATACGTTTTTTTTAAACGTTCACCCCCACCGCCCTAAGGCTGGCTTCCGGAACGCGAAAATCATACAAATTGTTCCCAGACTTCTTTTTAGAGGTCCTCAATGCGAATATCGAAAAACAACGTGTGCAATCGACGCTCCTCGGCAGATACGATTTTTTTCTAAATTCACCCCTCCCCCTAAGGCTGGCTTCCGGAAGGCGAAAATCATACAAATTGTTTCCAAGCTTCTTCTAAGAGGTCCTGAATGCGGATATCGAAAAACAAAGTGTGCAATCGACGCACCTCGGCAGATACGATTTTTTCCAAAATTCACCCTCCCATAAGGGTGGCTTCCGGAACTCAAAAATCATACAAATTGTTCCCAGGCTGCTTTTTCGTTGTCCTCAATGCGAATATCGAAAAACAAAGTGTGCAATCGACGCACCTCGGCAGATACGATTTTTTCCAAAATTCGGCCCCCCCCCCCATAAGGGTGGCTTCCGGAACGCGAAAATCATACAAATTGTTCCCAGGCTTCTTTTTCGTTGTCCTCAATGCGAATATCGAAAAACAAAGTGTGCAATCGACGCACCTCGTCAGATACGATTTTTTCAAAGTTCACCCCTCCCCCTAAGGCTGGCTTCCGGAACGCGAAAATCATAGAAATTGTTTCCCGGCTTCTTTTGAGAGGTCCTCAATGCGAATATCGAAGAACAACGTGTGCAATCGACGCACCTCGGCAGATACGATTTTTTTCAAAGTTCACCCCTCTCCCTAAGGCTGGCTTCCGGAACGCGAAAATCATACAAATTGTTCCCAGGCTTCTTTTTCGTTGTCCTCAATGCGAATATCGAAAAACAAAGTGTGCAATCGACGCACCTCGTCACATACGTTTTTTTCACAGTTCACCCCTCCCCCTAAGGCTGGCTTCCGGACCGCGAAAATCATACAAATTGTTCCCAGGCTTCTTTTTCGTGGTCCTCAATGCAAATATCGAAAAACAAAGTGTGCATTCGACGCACCTCGTCAGATACGTTTTTTTTTCAACGTTCACCCCCCCCCCCCTAAGGCTGGCTTCCGGAATGCGAAAATCATACAAATTGTTTCCAGGCTTCTTTTGACAGGTCCTCAATGCGAATATCGAAAAACAAAGTGTGCAATCGGCGCACCTCGGCAGATACGATTTTATTCAAAGTTCACCCCTCCCCCTAAGGGTGGGTTCGGGATCGCGAAAATAATACAAATTATTCCCAGGCTTCTTTTTCGCTGTCCTCAATGCGAATATCGAAAAACAAAGTGTGCAATCGACGCACCTCGGCAGATACGATTTTTTCCAACATTCACCCCCCCATAAGGGTGGCTTCCGGAACGCGAAAATCATACAAATTGTTTCCAGGCTTCTTTTGAGAGGTCCTCAATGCGAATATCGAAATACAAAGTGTGCAATCGACGCACCTCGGCAGATACGATTTTTTTCAAAGTTCACCCCTCCCCCTGATGGTGGCTTCCAGACCGCGAAAATCATACAAATTGTTCCCAGGCTTATTTTTCGTTTTCCTCAATGCGAATATCGAAAAACAAAGTGCGCAATCGACGCACCTCGTCAGATACGTTTTTTTTCAAAGTTCACCCCTCCCCCTAAGGCTGGCTTCCGGAACGCGAAAATCATACAAATTGTTCCCAGGCATCTTTTTCGTCGTCCTCAATGCGAATATCGGAAAACAAAGTGTGCAATCGACGCACCTCGTCAGATACGTTTTTTTTTCAAGGTTCACCCCTCCCCCTAAGGCTGGCTTCCGGAACGCGAAAATCATACAAATTGTTTTCAGGCGTCTTTTGAGAGGTCCTCAATGCGAATATTGAGAAACGAAGTGTGCAATCGACGCACCTCGGCAGATACGATTTTTTCCAAAATTCACCCCCCCATAATGGTGGCTTCCGGAACGCGAAAATCATACAAATTGTTCCCAGGCTTCTATTTCGTTGTCCTCAATGCGAATATCGAAAAACAAAGTGTGCAATCGACGCACCTTGGCAGATTCGATTTTTTCCAAAATTCGGCCCCCCCCCCATACGAGTGCCTCGCGGAACTCGAAAATCATAAAAATTGTTCCCAGGCTTCTTTTTAGAGGTCCTCAATGCGAATATCGAAAAACAAAGTGTGCAATCGACGCACCTCGTCAGATACGTTTTATTTAAACGTTCACCCCCCCCTAAGGCTGGCTTCCGGAACGCGAAAATCATACAAATTGTTCCCAGGCTTCTTTTTCGAGGTCCTCAATGCGAATATCGAAAAACAACGTGTGCAATCGACGCTCCTCGGCAGATACGATTTTTTTCTAAAGTCACCCCTCCCCCTAAGGCTGGCTTCCGGAAGGCGAAAATCATACAAATTGTTTCCAGGCTTCTTCTAAGAGGTCCTGAATGCGGATATCGAAAAACAAAGTGTGCAATCGACGCACCTCAGCAGAAACGATTTTTTTCAAAGTTGACCCCGCCCCCCAAAGGGTTGCTTCCGGAACGCGAAAATCATACAAATTGTTCCCAGGCTTCTTTTCCGTTGTCCTCAATGCGAATATCGAAAAACAAAGTGTGCAATCGACGCACCTTGTCACATACGTTTTTTTCAAAGTTCACCCCTCCCCCTAAGGCTGGCTTCCGGACCGCGAAAATCATACAAATTGTTCCCAGGCTTCTTTTTCGTAGTCCTCAATGCGAATATCGAAAAACAAAGTGTGCAATCGACGCACCTCGTCAGATACGTTTTTGTTAAAGTTCACCCCTCCCCCTAAGCTGGCTTCCGGAACGCGAAAATCATACAAATTGTTTCCAGGCTCCTTTTGAGAGGTCCTCAATGCGAATATCGAAAAACAAAGTGTGCAATCGACGCACCTCGGCAGATACGATTTTCTTCAAAGTTCACCCCTCCCCCTGAGGGCGGCTTCCGGACCGCGAAAATCATACAAATTGTTCCCAGGCTTCTTTTTCGTTGTCCTCAATGCGAATATCGAAAAACAAAGTGTGCAATCGACGCCCCGCGTCAGATACGTTTCTTTCAAAGTTCACCCCTCCCTCTAAGGCTGGCTTCCGGAACGCAAAAATCATACAAATTGTTTCCAGGCTTCTTTTGAGAGGTCCTCAATGCGAATATCGCAAAACAAAGTGTGCAATCGACGCACCTCGGCAGATACGATTTTTTCCAAAATTCACCCCCCCCCCCCCTAAGGGTGACTTCTGGACCGCGAAAATCATACAAATTGTTCCCAGGCTTCTTTTTCGTTGTCCTCAATGCGAATATCGAAAAACAAAGTGTGCAATCGACGCACCTCGTCAGATACGTTTTTGTCAAAGTTCACCCCTCCCCCTAAAGCTGGCTTCCGGAACGCGAAAATCATACAAATTGTTTCCAGGCTTCTTTTGAGAGGTCCTCAATGCGAATAACGAAAAACAAAGTGTGCAATCAACGCACCTCGGCAGATACGATTTTTTTCAAAGTTCACGCCTCCCCCTAAGGGTGGCTTCCGGAACGCGAAAATCATACGAATTGTCCCCAGGCTTCTTTTTCGTTGTCCTCCATACGAATATCGAAAAACAAAGTGTGCAATCGACGCACCTCGTCAGATACGTTTTTTTTAACGTTCACCCCCCCCCCCTAAGGCTGGCTTCCGGAACGCGGAAATCATACAAATTGTTTCCAGGATTCTTTTGAGAGGTCCTCAATGCGAATATCGAAAAACAAAGTGTGCAATCGACGCACCTCGGCAGATACGATTTTTTCCAAAATTCGGCCCCCACCCCCCATACGGGTGCCTCGCGAAACTCGAAAATCATAAAAATTGTTCCCAGGCTTCTTTTTAGAGGTCCTCAATGCGAATATCGAAAAACAAAGTGTGCAATCGACGCACCTCGTCAGATACGTTTTTTTTAAACGTTCACCCCCCCCTAAGGCTGGCTTCCGGAACGCGAAAATCATACAAATTGTTCCCAGGCTTCTTTTTAGAGGTCCTCAATGCGAATATCGAAAAACAACGTGTGCAATCGACCCTCCTCGGCAGATACGATTTTTTTCTAAATTCGCCCCTCCCCCTAAGGCTGGCTTCCGGAAGGCGAAAATCATACAAATTGTTTCCAGGCTTCTTCTAAGAGGTCCTGAATGCGGATATCGAAAAACAAAGTGTGCAATCGACGCACCTCGGCAGAAACGATTTTTTTCAATGTTGACCCCGCCCCCCAAAGGGTTGCTTCCGGAACGCAAAAATCATACAAATTGTTCCCAGGCTTCGTTTTTATTGTCCTCAATGCGAATATCGAAAAACAAAGTGTGCAATCGACGCACCTCGTCAGATACGTTTTTTTCAAAGTTCACCCCTCCCCCTAAGGCTGGCTTCCGGAACGCGAAAATCATACAAAATGTTCCCAGGCTTCTTTTTCGTTGTCCTCAATGCGAATATCGAAAAACAAAGTGTGCAATCGACGCACCTCGTCAGATGCGTTTTTTTCAAAGTTCACCCCTCCCCCTAAGGCTGGCTTCCGGAACGCAAAAATCATACAACTTGTTTCCAGGCTTCTTTTGAGAGGTCCTCAATGCGAATATCGAAAAACAAAGTGTGCAATCGACGCACCTCGGCAGATACGATTTTTTTCAAAGTTCACCCCCCCCCCCTGAGGGTGGCTTCCGGACCGCGGAAATCATACAAATTGTTCCCAGGCTTCTTTTTCGTTGTCCTCAATGCGAATATCGAAAAACAAAGTGTGCAATCGACGCACCTTGGCAGATACGATTTTTTCCAAAATTCACCCCCCCCATAAGGGTGGCTTCCGGAACTCGAAAATCATACAAATTGTTCCCAGGCTTCTTTTTAGAGGTCCTCAATGCGAATATCGAAACCAAAGTGTGCAATCGACGCACCTCGGCAGATACGATTTTTTTCATACTTCACCCCACCCCCTAAGGGTGGCTTCCGGACCGCGAAAATCATACAAATTGTTCCCAGGCTTCTTTTTCGTTGTCCTCAATGCGAATATCGAAAAACAAAGTGTGCAATCGACGCACCTAGTCAGATACGTTTTTTTTAAACGTTCATCCCCACCGCCCTAAGGCTGGCTTCCGGAACGCGAAAATCATACAAATTGTTCCCAGACTTCTTTTTAGAGGTCCTCAATGCGAATATCGAAAAACAACGTGTGCAATCGACGCTCCTCGGCAGATACGATTTTTTTCTAAATTCACCCCTCCCCCTAAGGCTGGCTTCCGGAAGGCGAAAATCATACAAATTGTTTCCAGGCTTCTTCTAAGAGGTCCTGAATGCGGATATCGAAAAACAAAGTGTGCAATCGACGCACCTCGGCAGATACGATTTTTTCCAAAATTCACCCTCCCATAAGGGTGGCTTCCGGAACTCGAAAATCATAGAAATTGTTCCCAGGCTTCTTTTTAGAGGACCTCAATGCGAATAACGAAAAACAAAGTGTGCAATCGACGCACCTCGGCAGATACGATTTTTTTTCAAAGTTCACCCCTCCCCCTAAGGGTGGCTTCCGGAACGCGAAAATCATACAAATTGTTCCCAGGCTGCTTTTTCGCGGTCCTCAATGCGAATATCGAAAAACAAAGTCTGCAATCGACGCACCTCGGCAGATACGATTTTCTCCAAAATGCGCCCCCCCATAAGGGTGGCTTCCGGAACGCGAAAATCATACAAATTGTTTCCAGGCTTCTTTTGAGAGGTCCTCAATGCGAATATCGAAAAACAAAGTGTGCAATCGACGCACCTCGGCAGATACGGTTTTTTTCAAAGTTCACCCCTCCCCCTGAGGGTGGCTTCCAGACCGCGAAAATCATACAAATTGTTCCCAGGCTTATTTTTCGTTGTCCTCAATGCGAATATCGAAAAACAAAGTGCGCAATCGACGCACCTCGTCAGATACGTTTTTTTCAAAGTTCACCCCTCCCCCTAAGGCTGGCTTCCGGAACGCGAAAATCATACAAATTGTTTCCAGGCTTCTTTTGAGAGGTCCTCAATGCGAATATCGAAAAACAAAGTGTGCAATCGACGCACCTCGGCAGATACGATTTTTTTCAAAGTTCACCCCTCCCCCTAAGGGCGGCTTCCGGAACGCGAAAATCATACAAATTGTTCCCAGGCATCTTTTTCGTCGTCCTCAATGCGAATATCGGAAAGCAAAGTGTGCAATCGACGCACCTCGTCAGATACGTTTTTTTTTCAAGGTTCACCCCTCCCCCTAAGGCTGGCTTCCGGAACGCGAAAATCATACAAATTGTTTTCAGGCGTCTTTTGAGAGGTCCTCAATGCGAATATTGAGAAACGAAGTGTGCAATCGACGCACCTCGGCAGATACGATTTTCTCCAAAATTCACCCCCCCATAATGGTGGCTTCCGGAACGCGAAAATCATACAAATTGTTCCCAGGCTTCTATTTCGTTGTCCTCAATGCGAATATCGAAAAACAAAGTGTGCAATCGACGCACCTCGGCAGATACGATTTTTTCCAAAATTCGGCCCCCCCCCCCATAAGGGTGGCTTCCGCTACTCGAAAATCATACAAATTGTTCTCAGGCTTCTTTTAAGAGGTCCTCAATGCGAATATCGAAAAACAAAGTGTGCAATCGACGCACCTCGGCAGATACGTTTTTTTTCAAAGTTCACCCCTCCCCCTAAGGGTGGCTTCCGGAACGCGAAAATCATACAAATTGTTCCCAGGCTTCTTTTTCGTTGTTCTCAATGCGTATATCGAAAAACAAAGTGTGCAATCGACGCACCTCGTCAGATACGTTTTTTTCAAAGTTCACCCCTGCCCCTAAGGCTGGCTTCCGAAACGCGAAAATCAAACAAATTGTTTCCAGGCTTCTTTTGAGAGGTCCTCAATGCGAATATCGAGAAACAAAGTGTGCAATCGACGCACCTCGGCAGATACGATTTTCTTCAAAGTTCACCCCTCCCCCTGAGGGTGGCTTCCGGACCGCGAAAATCATACAAATTGTTCCCAGTCTTCTTTTTCGTTGTCCTCAATGCGAATATCGAAAAACAAAGTGTGCAATCGACGCCCCTCGTCAGATACGTTTCTTTCAAAGTTCACCCCTCCCCCTAAGGCTGGCTTCCGGAACGCAAAAATCATACAAATTGTTTCCAGGCTTCTTTTGAGAGGTCCTCAATGCGAATATCGCAAAACAAAGTGTGCAATCGACGCACCTCGGCAGATACGATTTTTTCCAAAATTCACCCCCCCCCCCTAAGGGTGACTTCTGGACCGCGAAAATCATACAAATTGTTCCCAGGCTTCTTTTTCGTTGTCCTCAATGCGAATATCGAAAAACAAAGTGTGCAATCGACGCACCTCGTCAGATACGTTTTTGTCAAAGTTCACCCCTCCCCCTAAGGCTGGCTTCCGGAACGCGAAAATCATACAAATTGTTTCCAGGCTTCTTTTGAGAGGTCCTCAATGCGAATATCGAAAAACAACGTGTGCAATCGACGCTCCTCGGCAGATACGATTTTTTTCTAAATTCACCCCTCCCCCTAAGGCTGGCTTCCGGAAGGCGAAAATCATACAAATTGTTTCCAGGCTTCTTCTAAGAGGTCCTGAATGCGGATATCGAAAAACAAAGTGTGCAATCGACGCACCTCGGCAGAAACGATTTTTTTCAAAGTTCACCCCTCCCCCTAAGGGCGGCTTCCGGAACGCGAAAATCATACAAATTGTTCCCAGGCATCTTTTTCGTCGTCCTCAATGCGAATATCGGAAAACAAAGTGTGCAATCGACGCACCTCGTCAGATACGTTTTTTTTTCAAGGTTCACCCCTCCCCCTAAGGCTGGCTTCCGGAACGCGAAAATCATACAAATTGTTTTCAGGCGTCTTTTGAGAAGTCCTCAATGCGAATATTGAGAAACGAAGTGTGCAATCGACGCACCTCGGCAGATACGATTTTTTCCAAAATTCACCCCCCCATAATGGTGGCTTCCGGAACGCGAAAATCATACAAATTGTTCCCAGGCATCTTTTTCGTCGTCCTCAATGCGAATATCGGAAAACAAAGTGTGCAATCGACGCACCTCGTCAGATACGTTTTTTTTTCAAGGTTCACCCCTCCCCCTAAGGCTGGCTTCCGGAACGCCAAAATCATACAAATTGTTTCCAGGCTTCTTTTGAGAGGTCCTCAATGCGAATATCGAAAAACAAAGTGTGCAATCGGCGCACCTCGGCAGATACGATTTTATTCAAAGTTCACCCCTCCCCCTAAGGGTGGCTTCGGGATCGCGAAAATCATACAAATTATTCCCAGGCTTCTTTTTCTCTGTCCTCAATGCGAATATCGAAAAACAAAGTGTGCAATCGACGCACCTCGGCAGATACGATTTTTTCCAAAATTCACCCCCCCATAAGGGTGGCTTCCGGAACGCGAAAATCATACAAATTGTTTCCAGGCTTCTTTTGAGAGGTCCTCAATGCGAATATCGAAATACAAAGTGTGCAATCGACGCACCTCGGCAGATACGATTTTTTTCAAAGTTCACCCCTCCCCCTGATGGTGGCTTCCAGACCGCGAAAATCATACAAATTGTTCCCAGGCTTATTTTTCGTTTTCCTCAATGCGAATATCGAAAAACAAAGTGCGCAATCGACGCACCTCGTCAGATACGTTTTTTTCAAAGTTCACCCCTCCCCCTAAGGCTGGCTTCCGGAACGCGAAAATCATACAAATTGTTTCCAGGCTTCTTTTGAGAGGTCCTCAATGCGAATATCGAAAAACAAAGTGTGCAATCGACGCACCTCGGCAGATACGATTTTTTTCAAAGTTCACCCCTCCCCCTAAGGGCGGCCTCCGGAACGCGAAAATCATACAAATTGTTCCCAGGCATCTTTTTCGTCGTCCTCAATGCGAATATCGGAAAGCAAAGTGTGCAATCGACGCACCTCGTCAGATACGTTTTTTTTTCAAGGTTCATCCCTCCCCCTAAGGCTGGCTTCCGGAACGCGAAAATCATACAAATTGTTTTCAGGCGTCTTTTGAGAGGTCCTCAATGCGAATATTGAGAAACGAAGTGTGCAATCGACGCACCTCGGCAGATACGATTTTCTCCAAAATTCACCCCCCCATAATGGTGGCTTCCGGAACGCGAAAATCATACAAATTGTTCCCAGGCTTCTATTTCGTTGTCCTCAATGCGAATATCGAAAAACAAAGTGTGCAATCGACGCACCTCGGCAGATACGATTTTTTCCAAAATTCGGCCCCCCCCCCCCCCCATAAGGGTGGCTTCCGCTACTCGAAAATCATACAAATTGTTCCCAGGCTTCTTTTAAGAGGTCCTCAATGCGAATATCGAAAAACAAAGTGTGCAATCGACGCACCTCGGCAGATACGATTTTTTTCAAAGTTCACCCCTCCCCCTAAGGGTGGCTTCCGGAACGCGAAAATCATACAAATTGTTCCCAGGCTTCTTTTTCGTTGTTCTCAATGCGAATATCGAAAAACAAAGTGTGCAATCGACGCACCTCGTCAGATACGTTTTTTTCAAAGTGCACCCCTCCCCCTAAGGCTGGCTTCCGGAACGCGAAAATCAAACAAATTGTTTCCAGGCTTCTTTTGAGAGGTCCTCAATGCGAATATCGAAAAATAAAGTGTGCAATCGACGCACCTCGGCAGATACGATTTTCTTCAAAGTTCACCCCTCCCCCTGAGGGTGGCTTCCGGACCGCGAAAATCATACAAATTGTTCCCAGGCTTCTTTTTCGTTGTCCTCAATGCGAATATCGAAAAACAAAGTGTGCAATCGACGCCCCTCGTCAGATACGTTTCTTTCAAAGTTCACCCCTCCCCCTAAGGCTGGCTTCCGGAACGCAAAAATCATACAAATTGTTTCCAGGCTTCTTTTGAGAGGTCCTCAATGCGAATATCGCAAAACAAAGTGTGCAATCGACGCTCCTCGGCAGATACGATTTTTTCCAAAATTCACCCCCCCCCCCTAAGGGTGACTTCTGGACCGCGAAAATCATACAAATTGTTCCCAGGCTTCTTTTTCGTTGTCCTCAATGCGAATATCGAAAAACAAAGTGTGCAATCGACGCACCTCGTCAGATACGTTTTTTTTTCAAGGTTCACCCCTCCCCCTAAGGCTGGCTTCCGGAACGCGAAAATCATACAAATTGTTTCCAGGCTTCTTTTGAGAGGTCCTCAATGCGAATATCGAAAAACAAAGTGTGCAATCGGCGCACCTCGGCAGATACGATTTTATTCAAAGTTCACCCCTCCCCCTAAGGGTGGCTTCGGGATCGCGAAAATCATACAAATTATTCCCAGGCTTCTTTTTCGCTGTCCTCAATGCGAATATCGAAAAACAAAGTGTGCAATCGACGCACCTCGGCAGATACGATTTTTTCCAAATATCACCCCCCCATAAGGGTGGCTTCCGGAACGCGAAAATCATACAAATTGTTTCCAGGCTTCTTTCGAGAGGTCCTCAATGCGAATATCGAAATACAAAGTGTGCAATCGACGCACCTCGGCAGATACGATTTTTTTCAAAGTTCACCCCTCCCCCTGATGGTGGCTTCCAGACCTCGAAAATCATACAAATTGTTCCCAGGCGTATTTTTCGTTTTCCTCAATGCGAATATCGAAAAACAAAGTGCGCAATCGACGCACCTCGTCAGATACGTTTTTTTCAAAGTTCACCCCTCCCCCTAAGGCTGGCTTCCGGAACGCGAAAATCATACAAATTGTTTCCAGGCTTCTTTTGAGAGGTCCTCAATGCGAATATCGAAAAACAAAGTGTGCAATCGACGCACCTCGGCAGATACGATTTTTTCCAAAATTCGGCCCCCCCCCCATACGGGTGCCTCGCGGAACTCGAAAATCATGAAAATTGTTCCCAGGCTTCTTTTTAGAGGTCCTCAATGCGAATATCGAAAAACAAATTCTGCAATCGAGGCACCTCGTCAGATACGTTTTTTTTAAACGTTCACCCCCCCCTAAGGCTGGCTTCCGGAACGCGAAAATCATACAAATTGTTCCCAGGCTTCTTTTTAGAGGTCCTCAATGCGAATATCGAAAAACAACGTGTGCAATCGACGCTCCTCGGCAGATACGATTTTTTTCTAAATTCACCCCTCCCCCTAAGGCTGGCTTCCGGAAGGCGAAAATCATACAAATTGTTTCCAGGCTTCTTCTAAGAGGTCCTGAATGCGGATATCGAAAAACAAAGTGTGCAATCGACGCACCTCGGCAGAAACGATTTTTTTCAAAGTTGACCCCGCCCCCCAAAGGGTTGCTTCCGGAACGCGAAAATCATACAAATTGTTCCCAGGCTTCTTTTTCGTTGTCCTCAATGCGAATATCGAAAAACAAAGTGTGCAATCGACGCACCTTGTCACATACGTTTTTTTCAAAGTTCACCCCTCCCCCTAAGGCTGGCTTCCGGACCGCGAAAATCATACAAATTGTTCCCAGGCTTCTTTTTCGTAGTCCTCAATGCGAATATCGAAAAACAAAGTGTGCAATCGACGCACCTCGTCAGATACGTTTTTGTTAAAGTTCACCCCTCCCCCTAAGCTGGCTTCCGGAACGCGAAAATCATACAAATTGTTTCCAGGCTTCATTTGAGAGGTCCTCAATGCGAATATCGAGAAACAAAGTGTGCAATCGACGCACCTCGGCAGATACGATTTTATTCAAAGTTCACCCCTCCCCCTAAGGGTGGCTTCGGGATCGCGAAAATCATACAAATTATTCCCAGGCGTCTTTTTCGCTGTCCTCAATGCGAATATCGAAAAACAAAGTGTGCAATCGACGCACCTCGGCAGATACGATTTTTTCCAAAATTCGGCCCCCCCCCCATAAGGGTGGCTTCCGCTACTCGAAAATCATACAAATTGTTCCCAGGCTTCTTTTAAGAGGTCCTCAATGCGAATATCGAAAAACAAAGTGTGCAATCGACGCACCTCGGCAGATACGATTTTTTTCAAAGTTCACCCCTCCCCCTAAGGGTGGCTTCCGGAACGCGAAAATCATAGAAATTGTTCCCAGGCTTCTTTTTCGTTGTCCTCAATGCGAATATCGAAAAACAAAGTGTGCAATCGACGCCCCTCGTCAGATACGTTTCTTTCAAAGTTCACCCCTCCCCCTAAGGCTGGCTTCCGGAACGCAAAAATCATACAAATTGTTTCCAGGCTTCTTTTGAGAGGTCGTCAATGCGAATATCGCAAAACAAAGTGTGCAATCGACGCACCTCGGCAGATACGATTTTTTCCAAAATTCACCCCCCCCCTAAGAGTGACTTCTGGACCGCGAAAATCATACAAATTGTTCCCAGGCTTCTTTTTCGTTGTCCTCAATGCGAATATCGAAAAACAAAGTGTGCAATCGACGCACCTCGTCAGATACGTTTTTTTTTCAAGGTTCACCCCTCCCCCTAAGGCTGGCTTCCGGAACGCGAAAATCATACAAATTGTTTCCAGGCTTCTTTTGAGAGGTCCTCAATGCGAATATCGAAAAACAAAGTGTGCAATCGGCGCACCTCGGCAGATACGATTTTATTCAAAGTTCACCCCTCCCCCTAAGGGTGGCTTCGGGATCGCGAAAATCATACAAATTATTCCCAGGCTTCTTTTTCGCTGTCCTCAATGCGAATATCGAAAAACAAAGTGTGCAATCGACGCACCTCGGCAGATACGATTTTTTCCAAATATCACCCCCCCATAAGGGTGGCTTCCGGAACGCGAAAATCATACAAATTGTTTCCAGGCTTCTTTCGAGAGGTCGTCAATGCGAATATCGAAATACAAAGTGTGCAATCGACGCACCTCGGCAGATACGATTTTTTTCAAAGTTCGCCCCTCCCCCTGATGGTGGCTTCCAGACCTCGAAAATCATACAAATTGTTCCCAGGCGTATTTTTCGTTTTCCTCAATGCGAATATCGAAAAACAAAGTGCGCAATCGACGCACCTCGTCAGATACGTTTTTTTCAAAGTTCACCCCTCCCCCTAAGGCTGGCTTCCGGAACGCGAAAATCATACAAATTGTTTCCAGGCTTCTTTTGAGAGGTCCTCAATGCGAATATCGAAAAACAAAGTGTGCAATCGACGCACCTCGGCAGATACGATTTTTTTCAAAGTTCACCCCTCCCCCTAAGGGCGGCTTCCGGAACGCGAAAATCATACAAATTGTTCCCAGGCATCTTTTTCGTCGTCCTCAATGCGAATATCGGAAAACAAAGTGTGCAATCGACGCACCTCGTCAGATACGTTTTTGTCAAAGTTCACCCCTCCCCCTAAGGCTGGCTTCCGGAACGCGAAAATCATACAAATTGTTTCCAGGCTTCTTTTGAGAGGTCCTCAATGCGAATAACGAAAAACAAAGTGTGCAATCAACGCACCTCGGCAGATACGATTTTTTTCAAAGTTCACGCCTCCCCCTAAGGGTGGCTTCCGGAACGCGAAAATCATACAAATTGTTTCCAGGCTTCTTTTGAGAGGTCCTCAATGCGAATATCGAAAAACAAAGTGTGCAATCGACGCACCTCGGCAGATACGATTTTTTTCAAAGTTCACCCCTCCCCCTGAGGGTGGCTTCCAGACCGCGAAAATCATACAAATTGTTCCCAGGCTTATTTTTCGTTGTCCTCAATGCGAATATCGAAAAACAAAGTGCGCAATCGACGCACCTCGTCAGATACGTTTTTTTCAAAGTTCACCCCTCCCCCTAAGGCTGGCTTCCGGAACGCGAAAATCATACAAATTGTTTTCAGGCGTCTTTTGAGAGGTCCTCAATGCGAATATTGAGAAACGAAGTGTGCAATCGACGCACCTCGGCAGATACGATTTTCTCCAAAATTCACCCCCCCATAATGGTGGCTTCCGGAACGCGAAAATCATACAAATTGTTCCCAGGCTTCTATTTCGTCGTCCTCAATGCGAATATCGAAAAACAAAGTGTGCAATCGACGCACCTCGGCAGATACGATTTTTTCCAAAATTCGGCCCCCCCCCCCCATAAGGGTGGCTTCCGCTACTCGAAAATCATACAAATTGTTCCCAGGCTTCGTTTTCATTGTCCTCAATGCGAATATCGAAAAACAAAGTGTGCAATCGACGCACCTCGTCAGATACGTTTTTTTCAAAGTTCATCCCTCCCCCTAAGGCTGGCTTCCGGAACGCGAAAATCATACAAATTGTTCCCAGGCTTCTTTTTCGTTGTCCTCAATGCGAATATCGAAAAACAAAGTGTGCAATCGACGCACCTCGTCAGATACGTTTTTTTCAAAGTTCACCCCTCCCCCTAAGGCTGGCTTCCGGAACGCGAAAATCATACAAATTGTTCCGAGGCTTCTTTTTCGTTGTCCTCAATGCGAATATCGAAAACCAAAGTGTGCAATCGACGCACCGCGTCAGGTACGTTTTTTTCAAAGTTCACCCCTACCCCTAAGGCTGGCTTCCGGACCGCGGAAATCATACAAATTGTACCCAGGCTTCTTTTTCGTTGTCCTCAATGCGAATATCGAAAAACAAAGTGTGCAATCGACGCACCTCGGATGATACGATTTTTTCCAAAATTCACCCCCCCCCAAAAGGGTGGCTTCCGGAACTCGAAAATCATACAAATTGTTCCCAGGCTTCTTTTTAGAGGTCCTCAATGCGAATATCGAAAAACAAAGTGTGCAATCGACGCACCTCGGCAGATACGATTTTTTTCATACTTCACCCCCCCATAAGGGTGGCTTCCGGACCGCGAAAATCATACAAATTGTTCCCACGCTTCTTTATCGTTGTCCTCAATGCGAATATCGAAAAACAAAGTGTGCAATCGACGCACCTAGTCAGATACGTTTTTTTTAAACGTTCACCCCCACCCCCCTAAGACTGGCTTCCGGAACGCGAAAATCATACAAATTGTTCCCAGGCTTCTTTTTAGAGGTCCTCAATGCGAATATCGAAAAACAACGTGTGCAATCGACGCTCCTCGGCAGATACGATTTGTTTCTAAATTCACCCCTCCCCCTAAGGCTGGCTTCCGGAAGGCGAAAATCATACAAATTGTTTCCAGGCTTCTTCTAAGAGGTCCTGAATGCGGATATCGAAAAACAAAGTGTGCAATCGACGCACCTCGGCAGAAACGATTTTTTTCAAAGTTGACCCCGCCGCCCAAAGGGTTGCTTCCGGAACGCAAAAATCATACAAATTGTTCCCAGGCTTCTTTTTCGTTGTCCTCAATGCGAATATCGAAAAACAAAGTGTGCAATCGACGCACCTCGGCAGATACGATTTTTTTCAAAGTGCACCCCTCCCCCTAAGGGTGGCTTCCGGAACGCGAAAATCATACAAATTGTTCCCAGGCTTCTTTTTCGTTGTCCTCAATGCGAATATCGAAAAACAATGTGTGCAATCGGCGCACCTCGGCAGATACGATTTTTTCCAAAATTCGGCCCCCCCCCCATAAGGGTGGCTTCCGGAACTCGAAAATCATACAAATTGTTCCCAGGCTTGTTTTTAGAGGTCCTCAATGCGAATATCGAAAAACAAAGTGTGCAATCGACGCAGCTCGTCAGATACGTTTTTTTTTTCAACGTTCACCCCCCACCCTCCTAAGGCTGGCTTCCGGAACGCGAAAATCATACAAATTGTTCCCAGGCTTCTTTTTCGTTGTCCTCAAGGCGAATATCGAAAAACAAAGTGTGCAATCGACGCACCTCGTCAGATACGTTTTTTTCAAAGTTCACCCCTCCCCCTAAGGCTGGCTTCCGGAACGCGAAAATCATAGAAATTGTTTCCAGGCTTCTTTTGAGAGGTCCTCAATGCGAATATCGAAAAACAACGTGTGCAATCGACGCACCTCGGCATATACGATTTTTTTCAAAGTTCACCCTAAGGGTGGCTTCCGGAACGCGAAAATCATACAAATTGTTCCCAGGCTTCGTTTTCGTTGTCCTCAATGCGAATATCGAAAAACAAAGTGTGCAATCGACGCACCTCGTCGGATACGTTTTTTTCAAAGTTCACCCCTCCCCCTAAGGCTGGCTTCCGGAACGCGAAAAACATACAAATTGTTCCCAGGCTTCTATTTCGTTGTTCTCAATGCGAATATCGAAAAACAAGGTGTGCAATCGACGCACCTCGTCAGATACGTTTTTTTCAAAGTTCACCCCTCCCCCTAAGGCTGGCTTCCGGAACGCGAAAATCATGCAAATTGTTCCCAGGCTTCTTTTTCGTTGTCCTCAATGCGAATATCGAAAAACAAAGTGTGCAATGGACGCACCGCGTCAGATACGTTTTTTTTCAAAGTTCACCCCTCCCCCTAAGGCTGGCTTCCGGAACGCGAAAATCATACAACTTGTTTCCAGGCTTCTTTTGAGAGGTCCTCAATGCGAATATCGAAAAACAAAGTGTGCAATCGACGCACCTCGGCAGATACGATTTTTTTCAAAGTTCACCCCTCCCCCTGAGGGTGGCTTCCGGACCGCGGAAATCATACAAATTGTTCCCAGGCTTCTTTTTCGTTGTCCTCAATGCGAATATCGAAAAACAAAGTGTGCAATCGACGCACCTCGTCAGATACGTTTTTTTCAAAGTTCACCCCTCCCCCTAAGGCTGGCTTCCGGAACGCGAAAATCATACAAATTGTTTCCAGGCTTCTTTTGAGAGGTCCTCAATGCGAATATCGAAAAACAAAGTGTGCAATCGACGCACCTCGGCAGATACGATTTTATTCAAAGTTCACCCCTCCCCCTAAGGGTGGCTTCCGGATCGCGAAAATCATACAAATTATTCCCAGGCTTCTTTTTCGCTGTCCTCAATGCAAATATCGAAAAACAAAGTGTGCAATCGACGCACCTCGGCAGATACGTTTTTTTCCAAAATTCACCCCCCCCCCCTAAGGGAGGCTTCCGGACCGCGAAAATCATACAAATTGTTCCCAGGCTTCTTTTTCGTTGGCCTCAATGCGAATATCGAAAAACAAAGTGTGCAATCGACGCACCTCGTCAGATACGTTTTTGTCAAAGTTCACCCCTCCCCCTAAGCTGGCTTCCGGAACGCGAAAATCATACAAATTGTTTCCAGGCTTCTTTTGAGAGGTCCTCAATGCGAATATCGAAAAACAAAGTGTGCAATCGACGCACCTCGGCAGATACGATTTTTTTCAAAGTTCACCCCTCCCCCTAAGGGTGGCTTCCGGAACGCGAAAATCATACCAATTGTTCCCAGGCTTCTTTTTCGTTGTCCTCAATGCGAATATCGAAAAACAAAGTGTGCAATCGACGCACCTCGATAGATACGATTTTTTTCAAAGTTTTCCCCTCCCCCTAAGGATGGCGCCGGAACGCGAAAATCATACAAATTGTTCCCAGGCTTCTTTGTCATTGTCCTCAATGCGAATATCGAAAAACAAAGTGTGCAATCGACGCACCTCGTCAGATACGTTTTTTTCAAAGTTCACCCCTCCCCCTGAGGCTGGCTTCCGGAAGGCGAAAATCATACAAATTGTTTCCAGGCTTCTTTTGAGAGGTCCTCAATGCGAATATCGAAAAACAAAGTGTGCAATCGACGCACCTTGGCAGATCTGATTTTTTCCATAATTCACCTCCCCCTAAGGGTGGCTTCCGGATCGCGAAAATCATACAAATTGTTCCCAGGCTTCGTTTTCGTTGTCCTCAATGCGAATATCGAAAAACAAAGTGTGCAATCGACGCACCTCGTCAGATACGTTTTTGTCAAAGTTCACCCCTCGCCCTAAGGCTGGCTTCCGGAACTCGAAAATCATACAAATTGTTTCCAGGCTTTTTTTGAGAGGTCCTCAATGCGAATATCGAAAAACAAAGTGTGCAATCGACGCACCTCGGCAGATACGATTTTTTTCAAAGTTCACCCCTCCCCCTAAGGGTGGCTTCCGGAACTCGAAAATCATACAAATTGTCCCCAGGCTTCTTTTTCGTTGTCCTCCATGCGAATATCGAAAAACAAAGTGTGCAATCGACGCACCTCGTCAGATACGTTTTTTTTTTAACGTTCACCCCCCCCCTAAGGCTGGATTCCGGAAAGCGGAAATCATACAAATTGTTCCCACGCTTCTTTATCGTTGTCCTCAGTGCGAATATCGAAAAACAAAGTGTGCAATCGACGCACCTCGTCAGATACGTTTTTTTTCAACGTTCACCCCCCCCCCCCCCCCCTAAGGCTGGCTTCCGGAACGCGGAAATCATACAAATTATTCCCTGGCTTCTTTTTAGAGGTCCTCAATGCGAATATCGAAAAACAACGTGTGCAATCGACGCACCTCGGCAGATACGATTTTTTTCAAAATTCACCCCTCCCCCTAAGGCTGGCTTCCGGAAGGCGAAAATCATACAAATGGTTTCCAGGCTTCTTCTAAGAGGTCCTGAATGCGGATATCGAAAAACAAAGTGTGCAATCGACGCACCTCGGCAGAAATGATTTTTTTCAAAGTTGACCCCGCCCCCCAAAGGGTTGCTTCCGGAACGCAAAAATCATACAAATTGTTCCCAGGCTTCTTTTTCGTTGTCCTCAATGCGAATATCGAAAAACAAAGTGTGCAATCGACGCACCTCGGCAGATACGATTTTTTCCAAAATTCACCCTCCCATAAGGGTGGCTTCCGGAACTCGAAAATCATACAAATTGTTCCCAGGCTTCTTTTTAGAGGTCCTCAATGCGAATATCGAAAAACAAAGTGTGCAATCGACGCACCTCGGCAGATACGATTTTTTTCAATGTTGACCCCTCCCCCTAGGGCTGGCTTCCGGAACGCGAAAATCATACAAATTGTTTCCAGGCTTCTTTCGAGAGGTCCTCAATGCGAATATCGGAAAACAAAGTGTGCAATAGACGCACCTCGGCAGATACGATTCTTTGCAAAGTGCACCCGTCCCCCTAAGGGTGGCTTCCGGAACGCGAAAATCATACAAATTGTTCCCAGGCTTCTTTTTCGTTGTCCTCAATGCGAATATCGAAAAACAATGTGTGCAATCGGCGCACCTCGGCAGATACGATTTTTTCCAAAATTCGGCCCCCCCCCATAAGGGTGGCTTCCGAAACTCGACAATCATACAAATTGTTCCCAGGCTTGTTTTTAGAGGTCCTCAATGCGAATATCGAAAAACAAAGTGTGCAATCGACGCACCTCGTCAGATACGTTTTTTTTTCAACGTTCACCCCCCACCCTCCTAAGGCTGGCTTCCGGAACGCGAAAATCATACAAATTGTTCCCAGGCTTCTTTTTCGTTGTCCTCAATGCGAATATCGAACAACAAAGTGTGCAATCGACGCACCTCGTCAGATACGTTTTTTTCAAAGTTCACCCCTCCCCCTAAGGCTGGCTTCCGGAACGCGAAAATCATAGAAATTGTTTCCAGGATTCTTTTGAGAGGTCCTCAATGCGAATATCGAAAATCAAAGTGTGCAATCGACGCACCTCGGCAGATACGATTTTTTCCAAAATTCGGCCCCCCACCCCCCCCCCATAAGGGTGGCTTCCGGAACTCGAAATTCATACAAATTGTTCCCAGGCTTCTTTTTAGAGGTCCTCAATGCGAATATCGAAAAACAAAGTGTGCAATCGACGCACTTCGGCAGATACGATTTTTTTCAAAGTTCACCCGTCCCCCTAAGGGTGGCTTCCGGAACGCGAAAATCATACCAATTGTTCCCAGGCTTCTCTTTCGTTGTCCTCAATGCGAATATCGAAAAACAAAGTGTGCAATCGACGCACCTCGGTAGATACGATTTTTTTCAAAGTTCACCCCTCCCCCTAAGGCTGGCTTCCGGAACGCGAAAATCATACAAATTGTTTCCAGGCTTCTTTTGAGAGGTCCTCAATGCGAATATCGAAAAACAAAGTGTGCAATCGACGCACCTTGGCAGATACGATTTTTTCCATAATTCACCCCCCCCCCTAAGGGTGGCTTCCGGACCGCGAAAATCATACAAATTGTTCCCAGGCTTCGTTTTCGTTATCCTCAATGCGAATATCGAAAAACAAAGTGTGCAATCGACGCACCTCGTCAGATACGTTTTTTTCAAAGTTCACCCCTCCCCCTAAGGCTGGCTTCCGGAACGCGAAAATCATACAAATTGTTCCCAGGCTTCTTTTTCGTTGTCCTCAATGCGAATATCGAACAACAAAGTGTGCAATCGACGCACCTCGTCAGATACGTTTTTTTCAAAGTTCACCCCTCCCCCTAAGGCTGGCTTCCGGAACGCGAAAATCATACAAATTGTTCCCAGGCTTCTTTTTCGTTGTCCTCAATGCTAATATCGGAAAACAAAGTGTGCAATCGACGCACCTCGGCAGATACGATTTTTTCCAAAATTCACCCCCCCCATAAGGGTGGCTTCCGGAACTCGAAAATCATACAAATTGTTCCCAGGCTTCTTTTTAGAGGTCCTCAATGCGAATATCGAAAAACAAAGTGTGCAATCGACGCACCTCGGCAGATACGATTTTTTTCATACTTCACCCCACCCCCTAAGGGTGGCTTCCGGAACGCGAAAATCATACAAATTGTTCCCAGGCTTCTTTTTCGTTGTCCTCAATGCGAATATCGAAAAAGTAAGTGTGCAATCGACGCACCTCGTCAGATACGTTTTTTTCAAAGTTCACCCCTCCCCCTAAGGCTGGCTTCCGGAACGCGAAAATCATACAAATTGTTTCCAGGCTTCTTTTGAGAAGTCCTCAATGCGAATATCGAAAAACAAAGTGTGCAATCGACGCACCTCGGCAGATACGATTTTTTCCAAAATTCACCCCCCCCTAAGGGTGGCTTCCGGACCGCGAAAATCATACAAATTGTTCCCAGGCTTCTTTTTCGTTGTCCTCAATGCGAATATCGAAAAACAAAGTGTGCAATCGACGCACCTCGTCAGATACTTTTTTTTTAACGTTCACCCCCCCACCCCTAAGGCTGGCTTCCGGAACGCGGAAATCATACGAATTGTTTCCAGGATTCTTTTAAGAGGTCCTCAATGCGAATAATGAAAAACAAAGTGTGCAATCGACGCACCTCGGCAGATACGATTTTTTCCAAAATTCGCCCCCCCCCCCCCATACGGGTGGCTCACGGAACTCGAAGATCATACAAATTGTTCCCAGGCTTCTTTTTAGAGGTCCTCAATGCGAATATCGAAAAACAAAGTGTGCAATCGACGCACCTCGGCAGATACGATTTTTTCCAAAATTCACCCCCCCATAAGGGTGGCTTCCGGACCGCGAAAATCATACAAATTGTTCCCACGCTTCTTTATCGTTGTCCTCAATGCGAATATCGAAAAACAAAGTGTGCAATCGACGCACCTAGTCAGATACGTTTTATTTAAACGTTCACCCCCCCACCCCTAAGGCTGGCTTCCGGAACGCGAAAATCATACAAATTGTTCCCAGGCTTCTTTTTAGAGGTCCTCAATGCGAATATCGAAAAACAACGTGTGCAATCGACGCTCCTCGGCAGATACGATTTTGTTCTAAATTCACCCCTCCACCTAAGGCTGGCTTCCGGAAGGCGAAAATCATACAAATTGTTTCCAGGCTTCTTCTAAGAGGTCCTGAATGCGGATATCGAAAAACAAAGTGTGCAATCGACGCACCTCGGCAGAAACGATTTTTTTCAAAGTTGACCCCGCCCCCCAAAGGGTTGCTTCCGGAACGCAAAAATCATACAAGCTGTTCCCAGGCTTCTTTTTCGTTGTCCTCAATGCGAATAACGAAAAACAAAGTGTGCAATCGACGCACCTCGGCAGATACGATTTTTTCCAAAATTCACCCTCCCATAAGGGTGGCTTCCGGAACTCGAAAATCATACAAATTGTTCCCAGGCTTCTTTTTAGAGGTCCTCAATGCGAATATCGAAAAACAAAGTGTGCAATCGACGCACCTCGGCAGATACGATTTTTTTCAATGTTGACCCCTCCCCCTAGGGCTGGCTTCCGGAACGCGAAAATCATACAAATTGTTTCCAGGCTTCTTTCGAGAGACCCTCAATGCGAATATCGGAAAACAAAGTGTGCAATAGACGCACCTCGGCAGATACGATTTTTTTCAAAGTGCACCCCTCCCCCTAAGGGTGGCTTCCGGAACGCGAAAAACATACAAATTTTTCGTGGCTTCTTTTTCGTTGTCCTCAATGCGAATATCGAAAAACAATGTGTGCAATCGGCGCACCTCGGCAGATACGATTTTTTCCAAAATTCGGCCCCCCCCATAAGGGTGGCTTCCGGAACTCGAAAATCATACAAATTGTTCCCAGGCTTGTTTTAAGAGGTCCTCAATGCGAATATCGAAAAACAAAGTGTGCAATCGACGCAGCTCGTCAGATACGTTTTTTTTTCAACGTTCACCCCCCACCCTCCTAAGGCTGGCTTCCGGAACGCGAAAATCATACAAATTGTTCCCAGGCTTCTTTTTCGTTGTCCTCAATGCGAATATCGAAAAACAAAGTGTGCAATCGACGCACCTCGTCAGATACGTTTTTTTCAAAGTTCACCCCTCCCCCTAAGGCTGGCTTCCGGAACGCGAAAATCATAGAAAATGTTTCCAGGCTTCTTTTGAGAGGTCCTCAATGCGAATGTCGAAGAACAACGTGTGCAATCGACGCACCTCGGCATATACGATTTTTTTCAAAGTTCACCCTAAGGGTGGCTTCCGGAACGCGAAAATCAAACAAATTGTTCCCAGGCTTCGTTTTCGTTGTCCTCAATGCGAATATCGAAAGACAAAGTGTGCAATCGACGCACCTCGTCAGATACGTTTTTTTCAAAGTTCACCCCTCCCCCTAAAGCTGGCTTCCGGAACGCGAAAAACATGTAAATTGTTCCCAGGCTTCTTTTTCGTTGTTCTCAAGGCGAATATCGAAAAACAAGGTGTGCAATCGACGCACCTCGTCAGATACGTTTTTTTCAAAGTTCACCCCTCCCCCTAAGGCTGGCTTCCGGAACGCGAAAATCATACAAATTGTTCCCAGGCTTCTTTTGAGAGGTCCTCAATGCGAATATCGAAAAACAAAGTGTGCAATCGACGCACCTCGGCAGATACGATTTTATTCAAAGTTCACCCCTCCCCCTAAGGGTGGCTTGCGGATCGCGAAAATCATACAAATTATTCCCAGGCTTCTTTTTCGCTGTCCTCAATGTAAATATCGATAAACAAAGTGTGCAATCGACGCACCTCGGCAGATACAATTTTTTCCAAAATTCACCCCCCCCTAAGGGAGGCTTCCGGACCGCGAAAATCATACAAATTGTTCCCAGGCTTCTTTTTCGTTGGCCTCAATGCGAATATCGAAAAACAAAGTGTGCAATCGACGCACCTCGTCAGATACGTTTTTGTCAAAGTTCACCCCTCCCCCTAAGCTGGCTTCCGGAACGCGAAAATCATACAAATTGTTTCCAGGCTTCTTTTGAGAGGTCCTGAATGCGAATATCGAAAAACAAAGTGTGCAATCGACGCACCTCGGCAGATACGATTTTTTTCAAAGTTCACCCCTCCCCCTGAGGGTGGCTTCCGGACCGCGGAAATCGTACAAATTGTTCCCAGGCTTCTTTTTCGTTGTCCTCAATGCGAATATCGAAAAACAAAGTGTGCAATCGACGCACCTCGTCAGATACGTTTTTTTCAAAGTTCACCCCTCCCCCTAAGGCTGGCTTCCGGAACGCGAAAATCATACAAATTGTTTCCAGGCTTCTTTTGAGAGGTCCTCAATGCGAATATCGAAAAACAAAGTGTGCAATCGACGCACCTCGGCAGATACGATTTTTTTCAAAGTTCACCCCCCCCCCTGAGGGTGGCTTCCGGACCGCGGATATCATACCAATTGTTCCCAGGCTTCTTTTTCGTTGTCCTCAATGCGAATATCGAAAAACAAAGTGTGCAATCCACGCACCTCGGCAGATACGATTTTTTCCAAAATTCACCCCCCCCATAAGGGTGGCTTCCGGAATTCGAAAATCATACAAATTGTTCCCAGACTTCTTTTTAGAGGTCCTCAATGCGAATATCGAAAAACAAAGTGTGCAATCGACGCACCTCGGCAGATACGATTTTTTTCATACTTCACCCCACCCCCTAAGGGTGGCTTCCGGAACGCGAAAATCATACAAATTGTTCCCAGGCTTCTTTTTCGTTGTCCTCAATGCGAATATCGAAAAACAAAGTGTGCAATCGACGCACCTCGTCAGATACGTTTTTTTCAAAGTTCACCCCTACCCCTAAGGCTGGCTTCCGGAACGCGAAAATCATACAAATTGTTTCCAGGCTTCTTTTGAGAGGTCCTCAATGCGAATATCGAAAAACAAAGTGTGCAATCGACACACCTCGGCAGATACGATTTTTTCCAAAATTCACCCCCCCCTAAGGGTGGCTTCCGGACCGCGAAAATTATACAAATTGTTCCCAGGCTTCTTTTTCGTTGTCCTCAATGCGAATATCGAAAAACAAAGTGTGCAATCGACGCACCTCGTCAGATACGTTTTTTTCAAAGTTCACCCCTACCCCTAAGGCTGGCTTCCGGAAGGCGGAAATCATACGAATTGTTTCCAGGATTCTTTTAAGAGGTCCTCAATGCGAATATCGAAAAACAAAGTGTGCAATCGACGCACCTCGGCAGATACGATTTTTTCCAAAATTCGGCCCCGACCCCCCATACGGGTGGCTCACGGAACTCGAAAATCATACAAATTGTTCCCAGGCTTCTTTTTAGAGGTCCTCAATGCGAATATCGAAAAACAAAGTGTGCAATCGACGCACCTCGGCAGATTCGATTTTTTCCAAAATTCACCCCCCCATAAGGTCGGCTTCCGGACCGCGAAAATCATACAAATTGTTCCCACGCTTCTTTATCGTTGTCCTCACCGCGAATATCGAAAAACAAAGTGTGCAATCGACGCACCTAGTCAGATACGTTTTTTTTAAACGTTCACCCCCACCGCCCTAAGGCTGGCTTCCGGAACGCGAAAATCATACAAATTGTTCCCAGGCTTCTTTTTAGAGGTCCTCAATGCGAATATCGAAAAACAACGTGTGCAATCGACGCTCCTCGGCAGATACGATTTTTTTCTAAATTCACCCCTCCCCCTAAGGCTGGCTTCCGGAAGGCGAAAATCATACAAATTGTTTCCAGGCTTCTTCTAAGAGGTCCTGAATGCGGATATCGAATAACAAAGTGTGCAATCGACGCACCTCGGCAGATACGATTTTTTCCAAAATTCACCCTCCCATAAGGGTGGCTTCCGGAACTCGAAAATCATACAAATTGTTCCCAGGCTGCTTTTTCGTTGTCCTCAATGCGAATATCGAAAAACAAAGTGTGCAATCGACGCACCTCGGCAGATACGATTTTTTCCAAAATTCGCCCCCCCCCCCCCATAAGGGTGGCTTCCGGAACGCGAAAATCATACAAATTGTTCCCAGGCTTCGTTTTCGTTGTCCTCAATGCGAATATCGAAAAACAAAGTGTGCAATCGACGCACCTCGTCAGATACGTTTTTGTCAAAGTTCACCCCTCGCCCTAAGGCTGGCTTCCGGAACTCGAAAATCATACAAATTGTTTCCAGGCTTTTTTTGAGAGGTCCTCAATGCGAATATCGAAAAACAAAGTGTGCAATCGACGCACCTCGGCAGATACGATTTTTTTCAAAGTTCACCCCTCCCCCTAAGGGTGGCTTCCGGAACTCGAAAATCATACAAATTGTCCCCAGGCTTCTTTTTCGTTGTCCTCCATGCGAATATCGAAAAACAAAGTGTGCAATCGACGCACCTCGTCAGATACGTTTTTTTTTTAACGTTCACCCCCCCCCTAAGGCTGGATTCCGGAACGCGGAAATCATACAAATTGTTCCCACGCTTCTTTATCGTTGTCCTCAGTGCGAATATCGAAAAACAAAGTGTGCAATCGACGCACCTCGTCAGATACGTTTTTTTTCAACGTTCACCCCCCCCCCCCCCCCCCCTAAGGCTGGCTTCCGGAACGCGGAAATCATACAAATTATTCCCTGGCTTCTTTTTAGAGGTCCTCAATGCGAATATCGAAAAACAACGTGTGCAATCGACGCACCTCGGCAGATACGATTTTTTTCAAAATTCACCCCTCCCCCTAAGGCTGGCTTCCGGAAGGCGAAAATCATACAAATGGTTTCCAGGCTTCTTCTAAGAGGTCCTGAATGCGGATATCGAAAAACAAAGTGTGCAATCGACGCACCTCGGCAGAAATGATTTTTTTCAAAGTTGACCCCGCCCCCCAAAGGGTTGCTTCCGGAACGCAAAAATCATACAAATTGTTCCCAGGCTTCTTTTTCGTTGTCCTCAATGCGAATATCGAAAAACAAAGTGTGCAATCGACGCACCTCGGCAGATACGATTTTTTCCAAAATTCACCCTCCCATAAGGGTGGCTTCCGGAACTCGAAAATCATACAAATTGTTCCCAGGCTTCTTTTTAGAGGTCCTCAATGCGAATATCGAAAAACAAAGTGTGCAATCGTCGCACCTCGGCAGATACGATTTTTTTCAATGTTGACCCCTCCCCCTAGGGCTGGCTTCCGGAACGCGAAAATCATACAAATTGTTTCCAGGCTTCTTTCGAGAGGTCCTCAATGCGAATATCGGAAAACAAAGTGTGCAATAGACGCACCTCGGCAGATACGATTCTTTGCAAAGTGCACCCGTCCCCCTAAGGGTGGCTTCCGGAACGCGAAAATCATACAAATTGTTCCCAGGCTTCTTTTTCGTTGTACTCAATGCGAATATCGAAAAACAATGTGTGCAATCGGCGCACCTCGGCAGATACGATTTTTTCCAAAATTCGGCCCCCCCCCATAAGGGTGGCTTCCGAAACTCGACAATCATACAAATTGTTCCCAGGCTTGTTTTTAGAGGTCCTCAATGCGAATATCGAAAAACAAAGTGTGCAATCGACGCACCTCGTCAGATACGTTTTTTTTTCAACGTTCACCCCCCACCCTCCTAAGGCTGGCTTCCGGAACGCGAAAATCATACAAATTGTTCCCAGGCTTCTTTTTCGTTGTCCTCAATGCGAATATCGAAAAACAAAGTGTGCAATCGACGCACCTCGTCAGATACGTTTTTTTCAAAGTTCACCCCTCCCCCTAAGGTTGGCTTCCGGAACGCGAAAATCATAGAAATTGTTTCCAGGATTCTTTTGAGAGGTCCTCAATGCGAATATCGAAAATCAAAGTGTGCAATCGACGCACCTCGGCAGATACGATTTTTTCCAAAATTCGGCCCCCCACCCCCCCCCCCCCCATAAGGGTGGCTTCCGGAACTCGAAATTCATACAAATTGTTCCCAGGCTTCTTTTTAGAGGTCCTCAATGCGAATATCGAAAAACAAAGTGTGCAATCGACGCACTTCGGCAGATACGATTTTTTTCAAAGTTCACCCGTCCCCCTAAGGGTGGCTTCCGGAACGCGAAAATCATACCAATTGTTCCCAGGCTTCTCTTTCGTTGTCCTCAATGCGAATATCGAAAAACAAAGTGTGCAATCGACGCACCTCGGTAGATACGATTTTTTTCAAAGTTCACCCCTCCCCCTAAGGCTGGCTTCCGGAACGCGAAAATCATACAAATTGTTTCCAGGCTTCTTTTGAGAGGTCCTCAATGCGAATATCGAAAAACAAAGTGTGCAATCGACGCACCTTGGCAGATACGATTTTTTCCATAATTCACCCCCCCCCCTAAGGGTGGCTTCCGGACCGCGAAAATCATACAAATTGTTCCCAGGCTTCGTTTTCGTTGTCCTCAATGCGAATATCGAAAAACAAAGTGTGCAATCGACGCACCTCGTCAGATACGTTTTTTTCAAAGTTCTCCCCTCCCCCTAAGGCTGGCTTCCGGAACGCGAAAATCATACAAATTGTTCCCAGGCTTCTTTTTCGTTGTCCTCAATGCTAATATCGAAAAACAAAGTGTGCAATCGACGCACCTCGGCAGATACGATTTTTTTCATACTTCACCCCACCCCCTAAGGGTGGTTTCCGGAACGCGAAAATCATACAAATTGTTCCCAGGCTTCTTTTTCGTTGTCCTCAATGCGAATATCGAAAAAGTAAGTGTGCAATCGACGCACCTCGTCAGATACGTTTTTTTCAAAGTTCACCCCTCCCCCTAAGGCTGGCTTCCGGAACGCGAAAATCATACAAATTGTTCCCAGGCTTCTTTTTCGTTGTCCTCAATGCGAATATCGAAAAACAAAGTGTGCAATCGACGCACCTCGTCAGATACTTTTTTTTTAACGTTCACCCCCCCGCCCCTAAGGCTGGCTTCCGGAACGCGGAAATCATACGAATTGTTTCCAGGATTCTTTTAAGAGGTCCTCAATGCAAATATCGAAAAACAAAGTGTGCAATCGACGCACCTCGGCAGATACGATTTTTTCCAAAATTCGGCCCCCCCCCCCCATACGGGTGGCTCGCGGAACTCGAAGATCATACAAATTGTTCCCAGGCTTCTTTTTAGAGGTCCTCAATGCGAATATCGAAAAACAAAGTGTGCAATCGACGCACCTCGGCAGATACGATTTTTTCCAAAATTCACCCCCCCATAAGGGTGGCTTCCGGACCGCGAAAATCATACAAATTGTTCCCACGCTTCTTTATCGTTGTCCTCAATGCGAATATCGAAAAACAAAGTGTGCAATCGACGCACCTAGTCAGATACGTTTTTTTTAAACGTTCACCCCCCCGCCCCTAAGGCTGGCTTCCGGAACGCGAAAATCATACAAATTGTTCCCAGGCTTCTTTTTAGAGATCCTCAATGCGAATATCGAAAAACAACGTGTGCAATCGACGCTCCTCGGCAGATACGATTTTGTTCTAAATTCACCCCTCCACCTAAGGCTGGCTTCCGGAAGGCGAAAATCATACAAATTGTTTCCAGGCTTCTTCTAAGAGGTCCTGAATGCGGATATCGAAAAACAAAGTGTGCAATCGACGCACCTCGGCAGAAACGATTTTTTTCAAAGTTGACCCCGCCACCCAAAGGGTTGCTTCCGGAACGCAAAAATCATACAAGCTGTTCCCAGGCTTCTTTTTCGTTGTCCTCAATGCGAATATCGAAAAACAAAGTGTGCAATCGACGCACCTCGGCAGATACGATTTTTTCCAAAATTCACCCTCCCATAAGGGTGGCTTCCGGAACTCGAAAATCATACAAATTGTTCCCAGGCTTCTTTTTAGAGGTCCTCAATGCGAATATCGAAAAACAAAGTGTGCAATCGACGCACCTCGGCAGATACGATTTTTTTCAATGTTGACCCCTCCCCCTAGGGCTGGCTTCCGGAACGCGAAAATCATACAAATTGTTTCCAGGCTTCTTTCGAGAGACCCTCAATGCGAATATCGGAAAACAAAGTGTGCAATAGACGCACGTCGGCAGATACGATTTTTTTCAAAGTGCACCCCTCCCCCTAAGGGTGGCATCCGGAACGCGAAAAACATACAAATTTTTCGTGGCTTCTTTTTCGTTGTCCTCAATGCGAATATCGAAAAACAATGTGTGCAATCGGCGCACCTCGGCAGATACGATTTTTTCCAAAATTCGGCCCCCCCCATAAGGGTGGCTTCCGGAACTCGAAAATCATACAAATTGTTCCCAGGCTTGTTTTTAGAGGTCCTCAATGCGAATATCGAAAAACAAAGTGTGCAATCGACGCAGCTCGTCAGATACGTTTTTTTTTCAACGTTCACCCCCACCCTCCTAAGGCTGGCTTCCGGAACGCGAAAATCATACAAATTGTTCCCAGGCTTCTTTTTCGTTGTCCTCAATGCGAATATCGAAAAACAAAGTGTGCAATCGACGCACCTCGTCAGATACGTTTTTTTCAAAGTTCACCCCTCCCCCTAAGGCTGGCTTCCGGAACGCTAAAATCATAGAAAATGTTTCCAGGCTTCTTTTGAGAGGTCCTCAATGCGAATGTCGAAGAACAACGTGTGCAATCGACGCACCTCGGCATATACGATTTTTTTCAAAGTTCACCCTAAGGGTGGCTTCCGGAACGCGAAAATCAAACAAATTGTTCCCAGGCTTCGTTTTCGTTGTCCTCAATGCGAATATCGAAAGACAAAGTGTGCAATCGACGCACCTCGTCTGATACGTTTTTTTCAAAGTTCACCCCTCCCCCTAAGGCTGGCTTCCGGAACGCGAAAAACATGTAAATTGTTCCCAGGCTTCTTTTTCGTTGTTCTCAAGGCGAATATCGAAAAACAAGGTGTGCAATCGACGCACCTCGTCAGATACGTTTTTTTCAAAGTTCACCCCTCCCCCTAAGGCTGGCTTCCGGAACGCGAAAATCATACAAATTGTTCCCAGGCTTCTTTTGAGAGGTCCTCAATGCGAATATCGAAAAACAAAGTGTGCAATCGACGCACCTCGGCAGATACGATTTTATTCAAAGTTCACCCCTCCCCCTAAGGGTGGCTTGCGGATCGCGAAAATCATACAAATTATTCCCAGGCTAAGGGAGGCTTCCGGACCGCGAAAATCATACAAATTGTTCCCAGGCTTCTTTTTCGTTGGCCTCAATGCGAATATCGAAAAACAAAGTGTGCAATCGACGCACCTCGTCAGATACGTTTTTGTCAAAGTTCAGCCCTCCCCCTAAGCTGGCTTCCGGAACGCGAAAATCATACAAATTGTTTCCAGGCTTCTTTTGAGAGGTCCTCAATGCGAATATCGAAAAACAAAGTGTGCAATCGACGCACCTCGGCAGATACGATTTTATTCAAAGTTCACCCCTCCCCCTGAGGGTGGCTTCCGGACCGCGGAAATCGTACAAATTGTTCCCAGGCTTCTTTTTCGTTGTCCTCAATGCGAATATCGAAAAACAAAGTGTGCAATCGACGCACCTCGTCAGATACGTTTTTTTCAAAGTTCACCCCTCCCCCTAAGGCTGGCTTCCGGAACGCGAAAATCATACAAATTGTTTCCAGGCTTCTTTTGAGAGGTCCTCAATGCGAATATCGAAAAACAAAGTGTGCAATCGACGCACCTCGGCAGATACGATTTTTTTCAAAGTTCACCCCCCCCCTGAGGGTGGCTTCCGGACCGCGGATATCATACCAATTGTTCCCAGGCTTCTTTTTCGTTGTCCTCAATGCGAATATCGAAAAACAAAGTGTGCAATCCACGCACCTCGGCAGATACGATTGTTTCCAAAATTCACCCCCCCCATAAGGGTGGCTTCCGGAATTCGAAAATCATACAAATTGTTCCCAGACTTCTTTTTAGAGGTCCTCAATGCGAATATCGAAAAACAAAGTGTGCAATCGACGCACCTCGGCAGATACGATTTTTTTCATACTTCACCCCACCCCCTAAGGGTGGCTTCCGGAACGCGAAAATCATACAAATTGTTCCCAGGCTTCTTTTTCGTTGTCCTCAATGCGAATATCGAAAAACAAAGTGTGCAATCGACGCACCTCGTCAGATACGTTTTTTTCAAAGTTCACCCCTACCCCTAAGGCTGGCTTCCGGAACGCGAAAATCATAAAATTGTTTCCAGGCTTCTTTTGAGAGGTCCTCAATGCGAATATCGAAAAACAAAGTGTGCAATCGACACACCTCGGCAGATACGATTTTTTCCAAAATTCACCCCCCCCCTAAGGGTGGCTTCCGGACCGCGAAAATCATACAAATTGTTCCCAGGCTTCTTTTTCGTTGTCCTCAATGCGAATATCGAAAAACAAAGTGTGCAATCGACGCACCTCGTGAGATACGTTTTTTTCAAAGTTCACCCCTACCCCTAAGGCTGGCTTCCGGAACGCGGAAATCATACGAATTGTTTCCAGGATTCTTTTAAGAGGTCCTCAATGCGAATATCGAAAAACAAAGTGTGCAATCGACGCACCTCGGCAGATACGATTTTTTCCAAAATTCGGCCCCGACCCCCCATACGGGTGGCTCACGGAACTCGAAAATCATACAAATTGTTCCCAGGCTTCTTTTTAGAGGTCCTCAATGCGAATATCGAAAAACAAAGTGTGCAATCGACGCACCTCGGCAGATTCGATTTTTTCCAAAATTCACCCCCCCATAAGGGTGGCTTCCGGACCGCGAAAATCATACAAATTGTTCCCACGCTTCTTTATCGTTGTCCTCACCGCGAATATCGAAACACAAAGTGTGCAATCGACGCACCTAGTCAGATACGTTTTTTTTAAACGTTCACCCCCACCGCCCTAAGGCTGGCTTCCGGAACGCGAAAATCATACAAATTGTTCCCAGGCTTCTTTTTAGAGGTCCTCAATGCGAATATCGAAAAATAACGTGTGCAATCGACGCTCCTCGGCAGATACGATTTTTTTCTAAATTCACCCCTCCCCCTAAGGCTGGCTTCCGGAAGGCGAAAATCATACAAATTGTTTCCAGGCTTCTTCTAAGAGGTCCTGAATGCGGATATCGAAAAACAAAGTGTGCAATCGACGCACCTCGGCAGATACGATTTTTTCCAAAATTCGCCCCCCCCCCCCCCCATAAGGGTGGCTTCCGGAACGCGAAAATCATACAAATTGTTCCCAGGCTTCTTTTTCGTTGTCGTCAATGCGAATATCGAAAAACAAAGTGTGCAATCGACGCACCTCGTCAGATACGATTTTTTCAAAGTTCACCCCTCCCCCTAAGGCTGGCTTCCGGAACGCGAAAATCATAGAAATTGTTTCCCGGCTTCTTTTGAGAGGTCCTCAATGCGAATATCGAAGAACAACGTGTGCAATCGACGCACCTCGGCAGATACGATTTTTTTCAAAGTTCACCCCTCCCCCTAAGGGTGGCTTCCGGAACGCGAAAATCGTACAAATTGTTCCCAGGCTTCGTTTTCGTTGTCCTCAATGCGAATATCGAAAAACAAAGTGTGCGATCGACGCACCTCGTCAGATACGTTTTTTTCAAAGTTCATCCCTCTCCCTAAGGCTGGCTTCCGGAACGCGAAAATCATACAAATTGTTCCCAGGCTTCTTTTTCGTTGTCCTCAATGCGAATATCGAAAAACAAAGTGTGCAATCGACGCACCTCGTCACATACGTTTTTTTCACAGTTCACCCCTCCCCCTAAGGCTGGCTTCCGGACCGCGAAAATGATACAAATTGTTCCCAGGCTTCTTTTTCGTGGTCCTCAATGCGAATATCGAAAAACAAAGTGTGCATTCGACGCACCTCGTCAGATACGTTTTTTTTTCAACGTTCACCCCCCCCCCCCCCTAAGGCTGGCTTCCGGAACGCGAAAATCATACAAATTGTTTCCAGGCTTCTTTTGACAGGTCCTCGATGCGAATATCGAAAAACAAAGTGTGCAATCGGCGCACCTCGGCAGATACGATTTTATTCAAAGTTCACCCCTCCCCCTAAGGGTGGCTTCGGGATCGCGAAAATCATACAAATTATTCCCAGGCTTCTTTTTCGCTGTCCTCAATGCGAATATCGAAAAACAAAGTGTGCAATCGACGCCCCTCGGCAGATACGATTTTTTCCAAAATTCACCCCCCCATAAGGGTGGCTTCCGGAACGCGAAAATCATACAACTTGTTTCCAGGCTTCTTTTGAGAGGTCCTCAATGCGAATATCGAAATACAAAGTGTGCAATCGACGCACCTCGGCAGATACGATTTATTTCAAAGTTCACCCCTCCCCCTGATGGTGGCTTCCAGACCGCGAAAATCATACAAATTGTTCCCAGGCTTATTTTTCGTTTTCCTCAATGCGAATATCGAAAAACAAAGTGCGCAATCGACGCACCTCGTCAGATACGTTTTTTTCAAAGTTCACCCCTCCCCCTAAGGCTGGCTTCCGGAACGCGAAAATCATACAAATTGTTCCCAGGCATCTTTTTCGTCGTCCTCAATGCGAATATCGGAAAACAAAGTGTGCAATCGACGCACCTCGTCAGATACGTTTTTTTTTCAAGGTTCACCCCTCCCCCTAAGGCTGGCTTCCGGAACGCGAAAATCATACAAATTGTTTTCAGGTGTCTTTTGAGAGGTCCTCAATGCGAATATTGAGAAACGAAGTGTGCAATCGACGCACCTCGGCAGATACGATTTTTTCCAAAATTCACCCCCCCATAATGGTGGCTTCCGGAACGCGAAAATCATACAAATTGTTCCCAGGCTTCTATTTCGTTGTCCTCAATGCGAATATCGAAAAACAAAGTGTGCAATCGACGCACCTTGGCAGATTCGATTTTTTCCAAAATTCGGCCCCCCCCCATACGGGTGCCTCGCGGAACTCGAAAATCATAAAAATTGTTCCCAGGCTTCTTTTTAGAGGTCCTCAATGCGAATATCGAAAAACAAAGTGTGCAATCGACGCACCTCGTCAGATACGTTTTTTTTAAACGTTCATCCCCCCCTAAGGCTGGCTTCCGGAACGCGAAAATCATACAAATTGTTCCCAGGCTTCTTTTTCGAGGTCCTCAATGCGAATATCGAAAAACAACGTGTGCAATCGACGCTCCTCGGCAGATACGATTTTTTTCTAAAGTCACCCCTCCCCCTAAGGCTGGCTTCCGGAAGGCGAAAATCATACAAATTGTTTCCAGGCTTCTTCTAAGAGGTCCTGAATGCGGATATCGAAAAACAAAGTGTGCAATCGACGCACCTCGGCAGATACGATTTTTTCCAAAATTCACCCCCCCCATAAGGGTGGCTTCCGGAACTCGAAAATCATACAAATTGTTCCCAGGCTTCTTTTTAGAGGTCCTCAATGCGAATATCGAAAAACAAAGTGTGCAATCGACGCACCTCGGCAGATACGATTTTTTTCAATGTTGACCCCTCCCCCTAGGGCTGGCTTCCGGAACGCGAAAATCATACAAATTGTTTCCAGGCTTCTTTCGAGAGACCCTCAATGCGAATATCGGAAAACAAAGTGTGCAATAGACGCACGTCGGCAGATACGATTTTTTTCAAAGTGCACCCCTCCCCCTAAGGGTGGCATCCGGAACGCGAAAAACATACAAATTTTTCGTGGCTTCTTTTTCGTTGTCCTCAATGCGAATATCGAAAAACAATGTGTGCAATCGGCGCACCTCGGCAGATACGATTTTTTCCAAAATTCGGCCCCCCCCATAAGGGTGGCTTCCGGAACTCGAAAATCATACAAATTGTTCCCAGGCTTGTTTTTAGAGGTCCTCAATGCGAATATCGAAAAACAAAGTGTGCAATCGACGCAGCTCGTCAGATACGTTTTTTTTTCAACGTTCACCCCCACCCTCCTAAGGCTGGCTTCCGGAACGCGAAAATCATACAAATTGTTCCCAGGCTTCTTTTTCGTTGTCCTCAATGCGAATATCGAAAAACAAAGTGTGCAATCGACGCACCTCGTCAGATACGTTTTTTTCAAAGTTCACCCCTCCCCCTAAGGCTGGCTTCCGGAACGCGAAAATCATAGAAAATGTTTCCAGGCTTCTTTTGAGAGGTCCTCAATGCGAATGTCGAAGAACAACGTGTGCAATCGACGCACCTCGGCATATACGATTTTTTTCAAAGTTCACCCTAAGGGTGGCTTCCGGAACGCGAAAATCAAACAAATTGTTCCCAGGCTTCGTTTTCGTTGTCCTCAATGCGAATATCGAAAGACAAAGTGTGCAATCGACGCACCTCGTCTGATACGTTTTTTTCAAAGTTCACCCCTCCCCCTAAGGCTGGCTTCCGGAACGCGAAAATCATACAAATTGTTCCCAGGCTTCTTTTGAGAGGTCCTCAATGCGAATATCGAAAAACAAAGTGTGCAATCGACGCACCTCGGCAGATACGATTTTATTCAAAGTTCACCCCTCCCCCTAAGGGTGGCTTGCGGATCGCGAAAATCATACAAATTATTCCCAGGCTAAGGGAGGCTTCCGGACCGCGAAAATCATACAAATTGTTCCCAGGCTTCTTTTTCGTTGGCCTCAATGCGAATATCGAAAAACAAAGTGTGCAATCGACGCACCTCGTCAGATACGTTTTTGTCAAAGTTCACCCCTCCCCCTAAGCTGGCTTCCGGAACGCGAAAATCATACAAATTGTTTCCAGGCTTCTTTTGAGAGGTCCTGAATGCGAATATCGAAAAACAAAGTGTGCAATCGACGCACCTCGGCAGATACGATTTTTTTCAAAGTTCACCCCTCCCCCTGAGGGTGGCTTCCGGACCGCGGAAATCGTACAAATTGTTCCCAGGCTTCTTTTTCGTTGTCCTCAATGCGAATATCGAAAAACAAAGTGTGCAATCGACGCACCTCGTCAGATACGTTTTTTTCAAAGTTCACCCCTCCCCCTAAGGCTGGCTTCCGGAACGCGAAAATCATACAAATTGTTTCCAGGCTTCTTTTGAGAGGTCCTCAATGCGAATATCGAAAAACAAAGTGTGCAATCGACGCACCTCGGCAGATACGATTTTTTTCAAAGTTCACCCCCCCCCTGAGGGTGGCTTCCGGACCGCGGATATCATACCAATTGTTCCCAGGCTTCTTTTTCGTTGTCCTCAATGCGAATATCGAAAAACAAAGTGTGCAATCCACGCACCTCGGCAGATACGATTTTATCCAAAATTCACCCCCCCCATAAGGGTGGCTTCCGGAACTCGAAAATCATACAAATTGTTCCCAGACTTCTTTTTAGAGGTCCTCAATGCGAATATCGAAAAACCAAGTGTGCAATCGACGCACCTCGGCAGATACGATTTTTTTCATACTTCACCCCACCCCCTAAGGGTGGCTTCCGGAACGCGAAAATCATACAAATTGTTCCCAGGCTTCTTTTTCGTTGTCCTCAATGCGAATATCGAAAAACAAAGTGTGCAATCGACGCACCTCGTCAGATACGTTTTTTTCAAAGTTCACCCCTACCCCTAAGGCTGGCTTCCGGAACGCGAAAATCATAAAATTGTTTCCAGGCTTCTTTTGAGAGGTCCTCAATGCGAATATCGAAAAACAAAGTGTGCAATCGACACACCTCGGCAGATACGATTTTTTCCAAAATTCACCCCCCCCCCTAAGGGTGGCTTCCGGACCGCGAAAATCATACAAATTGTTCCCAGGCTTCTTTTTCGTTGTCCTCAATGCGAATATCGAAAAACAAAGTGTGCAATCGACGCACCTCGTGAGATACGTTTTTTTCAAAGTTCACCCCTACCCCTAAGGCTGGCTTCCGGAACGCGGAAATCATACGAATTGTTTCCAGGATTCTTTCAAGAGGTCCTCAATGCGAATATCGAAAAACAAAGTGTGCAATCGACGCACCTCGGCAGATACGATTTTTTCCAAAATTCGGCCCCGACCCCCCATACGGGTGGCTCACGGAACTCGAAAATCATACAAATTGTTCCCAGGCTTCTTTTTAGAGGTCCTCAATGCGAATATCGAAAAACAAAGTGTGCAATCGACGCACCTCGGCAGATTCGATTTTTTCCAAAATTCACCCCTCCATAAGGGTGGCTTCCGGACCGCGAAAATCATACAAATTGTTCCCACGCTTCTTTATCGTTGTCCTCACCGCGAATATCGAAAAACAAAGTGTGCAATCGACGCACCTAGTCAGATACGTTTTTTTTAAACGTTCACCCCCACCGCCCTAAGGCTGGCTTCCGGAACGCGAAAATCATACAAATTGTTCCCAGGCTTCTTTTTAGAGGTCCTCAATGCGAATATCGAAAAACAACGTGTGCAATCGACGCTCCTCGGCAGATACGATTTTTTTCTAAATTCACCCCTCCCCCTAAGGCTGGCTTCCGGAAGGCGAAAATCATACAAATTGTTTCCAGGCTTCTTCTAAGAGGTCCTGAATGCGGATATCGAAAAACAAAGTGTGCAATCGACGCACCTCGGCAGATACGATTTTTTCCAAAATTCGCCCCCCCCCCCCCATAAGGGTGGCTTCCGGAACGCGAAAATCATACAAATTGTTCCCAGGCTTCTTTTTCGTTGTCGTCAATGCGAATATCGAAAAACAAAGTGTGCAATCGACGCACCTCGTCAGATACGATTTTTTCAAAGTTCACCCCTCCCCCTAAGGCTGGCTTCCGGAACGCGAAAATCATAGAAATTGTTTCCCGGCTTCTTTTGAGAGGTCCTCAATGCGAATATCGAAGAACATCGTGTGCAATCGACGCACCTCGGCAGATACGATTTTTTTCAAAGTTCACCCCTCCCCCTAAGGGTGGCTTCCGGAACGCGAAAATCGTACAAATTGTTCCCAGGCTTCGTTTTCGTTGTCCTCAATGCGAATATCGAAAAACAAAGTGTGCGATCGACGCACCTCGTCAGATACGTTTTTTTCAAAGTTCATCCCTCTCCCTAAGGCTGGCTTCCGGAACGCGAAAATCATACAAATTGTTCCCAGGCTTCTTTTTCGTTGTCCTCAATGCGAATATCGAAAAACAAAGTGTGCAATCGACGCACCTCGTCACATACGTTTTTTTCACAGTTCACCCCTCCCCCTAAGGCTGGCTTGGCTTCCGGACCGCGAAAATGATACAAATTGTTCCCAGGCTTCTTTTTCGTGGTCCTCAATGCGAATATCGAAAAACAAAGTGTGCATTCGACGCACCTCGTCAGATACGTTTTTTTTTCAACGTTCACCCCCCCCCCACCCCCTAAGGCTGGCTTCCGGAACGCGAAAATCATACAAATTGTTTCCAGGCTTCTTTTGACAGGTCCTCGATGCGAATATCGAAAAACAAAGTGTGCAATCGGCGCACCTCGGCAGATACGATTTTATTCAAAGTTCACCCCTCCCCCTAAGGGTGGCTTCGGGATCGCGAAAATCATACAAATTATTCCCAGGCTTCTTTTTCGCTGTCCTCAATGCGAATATCGAAAAACAAAGTGTGCAATCGACGCCCCTCGGCAGATACGATTTTTTCCAAAATTCACCCCCCCATAAGGGTGGCTTCCGGAACGCGAAAATCATACAACTTGTTTCCAGGCTTCTTTTGAGAGGTCCTCAATGCGAATATCGAAATACAAAGTGTGCAATCGACGCACCTCGGCAGATACGATTTATTTCAAAGTTCACCCCTCCCCCTGATGGTGGCTTCCAGACCGCGAAAATCATACAAATTGTTCCCAGGCTTATTTTTCGTTTTCCTCAATGCGAATATCGAAAAACAAAGTGCGCAATCGACGCACCTCGTCAGATACGTTTTTTTCAAAGTTCACCCCTCCCCCTAAGGCTGGCTTCCGGAACGCGAAAATCATACAAATTGTTCCCAGGCATCTTTTTCGTCGTCCTCAATGCGAATATCGGAAAACAAAGTGTGCAATCGACGCACCTCGTCAGATACGTTTTTTTTTCAAGGTTCACCCCTCCCCCTAAGGCTGGCTTCCGGAACGCGAAAATCATACAAATTGTTTTCAGGTGTCTTTTGAGAGGTCCTCAATGCGAATATTGAGAAACGAAGTGTGCAATCGACGCACCTCGGCAGATACGATTTTTTCCAAAATTCACCCCCCCATAATGGTGGCTTCCGGAACGCGAAAATCATACAAATTGTTCCCAGGCTTCTATTTCGTTGTCCTCAATGCGAATATCGAAAAACAAAGTGTGCAATCGACGCACCTTGGCAGATTCGATTTTTTCCAAAATTCGGCCCCCCCCCATACGGGTGCCTCGCGGAACTCGAAAATCATAAAAATTGTTCCCAGGCTTCTTTTTAGAGGTCCTCAATGCGAATATCGAAAAACAAAGTGTGCAATCGACGCACCTCGTCAGATACGTTTTTTTTAAACGTTCATCCCCCCCTAAGGCTGGCTTCCGGAACGCGAAAATCATACAAATTGTTCCCAGGCTTCTTTTTCGAGGTCCTCAATGCGAATATCGAAAAACAACGTGTGCAATCGACGCTCCTCGGCAGATACGATTTTTTTCTAAAGTCACCCCTCCCCCTAAGGCTGGCTTCCGGAAGGCGAAAATCATACAAATTGTTTCCAGGCTTCTTCTAAGAGGTCCTGAATGCGGATATCGAAAAACAAAGTGTGCAATCGACGCACCTCAGCAGAAACGATTTTTTTCATAGTTGACCACGCCCCCCAAAGGGTTGCTTCCGGAACGCGAAAATCATACAAATTGTTCCCAGGCTTCTTTTTCGTTGTCCTCAATGCGAATATCGAAAAACAAAGTGTGCAATCGACGCACCGTGTCACATACGTTTTTTTCAAAGTTCACCCCTCCCCCTAAGGCTGGCTTCCGGACCGCGAAAATCATACAAATTGTTCCCAGGCTTCTTTTTCGTAGTCCTCAATGCGAATATCGAAAAACAAAGTGTGCAATCGACGCACCTCGTCAGATACGTTTTTGTTAAAGTTCACCCCTCCCCCTAAGCTGGCTTGCGGAACGCGAAAATCATACAAATTGTTTCCAGGCTTCTTTTGAGAGGTCCTCAATGCGAATATCGAAAAACAAAGTGTGCAATCGACGCACCTCGGCAGATACGATTTTTTTCAAAGTTCGCCCCTCCCCCTGCGGGTGGCATCCGGAACGCGAAAATCATACAAATTGTCCCCAGGCTTCTTTTTCGTTGTCCTCCATGCGAATATCGAAAAACAAAGTGTGCATTCGACGCACCTCGTCAGATACGTTTTTTTTTCAACGTTCACCCCCCCCCCCCCTAAGGCTGGCTTCCGGAACGCGAAAATCTTACAAATTGTTTCCAGGCTTCTTTTGAGAGGTCCTCAATGCGAATATCGAAAAACAAAGTGTGCAATCGACGCACCTCGGCAGATACGATTTTTTTCAAAGTTCACCCCTCCCCCTGAGGGTGGCTTCCAGAGCGCGAAAATCATACAAATTGTTCCCAGGCTTATTTTTCGTTGTCCTCAATGCGAATATCGAAAAACAAAGTGCGCAATCGACGCACCTCGTCAGATACGTTTTTTTCAAAGTTCACCCCTCCCCCTAAGGCTGGCTTCCGGAACGCGAAAATCATACAAATTGTTTCCAGGCTTCTTTTGAGAGGTCCTCAATGCGAATATCGAAAAACAAAGTGTGCAATCGACGCACCTCGGCAGATACGATTTTTTTCAAAGTTCACCCCTCCCCCTAAGGGCGGCTTCCGGAACGCGAAAATCATACAAATTGTTCCCAGGCATCTTTTTCGTCGTCCTCAATGCGAATATCGGAAAGCAAAGTGTGCAATCGACGCACCTCGTCAGATACGTTTTTTTTTCAAGGTTCACCCCTCCCCCTAAGGCTGGCTTCCGGAACGCGAAAATCATACAAATTGTTTTCAGGCGTCTTTTGAGAGCTCCTCAATGCGAATATTGAGAAACGAAGTGTGCAATCGACGCACCTCGGCAGATACGATTTTCTCCAAAATTCACCCCCCCATAATGGTGGCTTGCGGAACGCGAAAATCATACAAATTGTTCCCAGGCTTCTATTTCGTTGTCCTCAATGCGAATATCGAAAAACAAAGTGTGCAATCGACGCACCTCGGCAGATACGATTTTTTCCAAAATTCGGCCCCCCCCCCCCATAAGGGTGGCTTCCGCTACTCGAAAATCATACAAATTGTTCCCAGGCTTCTTCTAAGAGGTCCTCAATGCGAATATCGAAAAACAAAGTGTGCAATCGACGCACCTCGGCAGATACGATTTTTTTCAAAGTTCACCCCTCCCCCTAAGGGTGGCTTCCGGAACGCGAAAATCATACAAATTGTTCCCAGGCTTCTTTTTCGTTGTTCTCAATGCGAATATCGAAAAACAAAGTGTGCAATCGACGCACCTCGTCAGATACGTTTTTTTCAAAGTTCACCCCTCCCCCTAAGGCTGGCTTCCGGAACGCGAAAATCAAACAAATTGTTTCCAGGCTTCTTTTGAGAGGTTCTCGATGCGAATATCGAAAAACAAAGTGTGCAATCGACGCACCTCGGCAGATACGATTTTCTTCAAAGTTCACCCCTCCCCCTGAAGGTGGCTTCCGGACCGCGAAATTCATACAAATTGTTCCCAGGCTTCTTTTTCGTTGTCCTCAATGCGAATATCGAAAAACAAAGTGTGCAATCGACGCCCCGCGTCAGATACGTTTCTTTCAAAGTTCACCCCTCCCCCTAAGGCTGGCTTCCGGAACGCAAAAATCATACAAATTGTTTCCAGGCTTCTTTTGAGAGGTCCTCAATGCGAATATCGCAAAACAAAGTGTGCAATCGACGCACCTCGGCAGATACGATTTTTTCCAAAATTCACCCCCCCCCCCCTAAGGGTGACTTCTGGACCGCGAAAATCATACAAATTGTTCCCAGGCTTCTTTTTCGTTGTCCTCAATGCGAATATCGAAAAACAAAGTGTGCAATCGACGCACCTCGTCAGATACGTTTTTGTCAAAGTTCACCCCTCCCCCTAAGGCTGGCTTCCGGAACGCGAAAATCATACAAATTGTTTCCAGGCTTCTTTTGAGAGGTCCTCAATGCGAATAACGAAAAACAAAGTGTGCAATCAACGCACCTCGGCAGATACGAATTTTTTCAAAGTTCACGCCTCCCCCTAAGGGTGGCTTCCGGAACGCGAAAATCATACGAATTGTCCCCAGGCTTCTTTTTCGTTGTCCTCCATACGAATATCGAAAAACAAAGTGTGCGATCGACGCACCTCGTCAGATACGTTTTTTTTAACGTTCACCCCCCCCCCCCCCCCCTAAGGCTGGCTTCCGGAACGCGGAAATCATACAAATTGTTTCCAGGATTCTTTTGAGAGGTCCTCAATGCGAATATCGAAAAACAAAGTGTGCAATCGACGCACCTCGGCAGATACGATTTTTTCCAAAATTCGGCCCCCCCCCACCCATACGGGTGCCTCGCGGAACTCGAAAATCATAAAAATTGTTCCCGTGCTTCTTTTTAGAGGTCCTCAATGCGAATATCGAAAAACAAAGTGTGCAATCGACGCACCTCGTCAGATACGTTTTTTTTAAACGTTCACCCCCCCCTAAGGCTGGCTTCCGGAACGCGAAAATCATACAAATTGTTCCCAGGCTTCTTTTTAGAGGTCCTCAATGCGAATATCGAAAAACAACGTGTGCAATCGACCCTCCTCGGCAGATACGATTTTTTTCTAAATTCGCCCCTCCCCCTAAGGCTGGCTTCCGGAAGGCGAAAATCATACAAATTGTTTCCAGGCTTCTTCTAAGAGGTCCTGAATGCGGATATCGAAAAACAAAGTGTGCAATCGACGCACCTCGGCAGAAACGATTTTTTTCAATGTTGACCCCGCCCCCCAAAGGGTTGCTTCCGGAACGCAAAAATCATACAAATTGTTCCCAGGCTTCGTTTTCATTGTCCTCAATGCGAATATCGAAAAACAAAGTGTGCAATCGACGCACCTCGTCAGATACGTTTTTTTCAAAGTTCACCCCTCCCCCTAAGGCTGGCTTCCGGAACGCGAAAATCATACAAATTGTTCCCAGGCTTCTTTTTCGTTGTCCTCAATGCGAATATCGAAAAACAAAGTGTGCAATCGACGCACCTCGTCAGATACGTTTTTTCAAAGTTCACCCCTACCCCTAAGGCTGGCTTCCGGAACGCGAAAATCATACAACTTGTTTCCAGGCTTCTTTTGAGAGGTCCTCAATGCGAATATCGAAAAGCAAAGTGTGCAATCGACGCACCTCGGCAGATACGATTTTTTTCAAAGTTCACCCCCCCCCTGAGGGTGGCTTCCGGACCGCGGAAATCATACAAATTGTTCCCAGGCTTCTTTTTCGTTGTCCTCAATGCGAATATCGAAAAACAAAGTGTGCAATCGACGCACCTCGGCAGATACGATTTTTTCCAAAATTCACCCCCCCCATAAGGGTGGCTTCCGGAACTCGAAAATCATACAAATTGTTCCCAGGCTTCTTTTTAGAGGTCCTCAATGCGAATATCGAAAAACAAAGTGTGCAATCGACGCACCTCGGCAGATACGATTTTTTTCATACTTCACCCCACCCCCTAAGGGTGGCTTCCGGAACGCGAAAATCATACAAATTGTTCCCAGGCTTCTTTCTCGTTGTCCTCGATGCGAATATCGAAAAACAAAGTGTGCAATCGACGCACCTCGTCAGATACGTTTTTTTCAAAGTTCACCCCTCCCCCTAAGGCTGGCTTCCGGAACGCGAAAATCATACAAATTGTTTCCAGGCTTCTTTTGAGAGGTCCTCAATGCGAATATCGAAAAACAAAGTGTGCAATCGACGCACCTCGGCAGATACGATTTTTTCCAAAATTCACCCCCCCCTAAGGGTGGCTTCCGGACCGCGAAAATCATACAAATTGTTCCCAGGCTTCTTTTTCGTTGTCCTCAATGCGAATATCGAAAAACAAAGTGTGCAATCGACGCACCTAGTCAGATACGTTTTTTTTAAACGTTCACCCCCACCGCCCTAAGGCTGGCTTCCGGAACGCGAAAATCATACAAATTGTTCTCAGACTTCTTTTTAGAGGTCCTCAATGCGAATATCGAAAAACAACGTGTGCAATCGACGCTCCTCGGCAGATACGATTTTTTTCTAAATTCACCCCTCCCCCTAAGGCTGGCTTCCGGAAGGCGAAAATCATACAAATTGTTTCCAGGCTTCTTCTAAGAGGTCCTGAATGCGGATATCGAAAAACAAAGTGTGCAATCGACGCACCTCGGCAGATACGATTTTTTCCAAAATTCACCCTCCCATAAGGGTGGCTTCCGGAACTCGAAAATCATACAAATTGTTCCCAGGCTGCTTTTTTGTTGTCCTCAATGCGAATATCGAAAAACAAAGTGTGCAATCGACGCACCTCGGCAGATACGATTTTTTCCAAAATTCGCCCCCCCCCCCCCATAAGGGTGGCTTCCGGAACGCGAAAATCATACAAATTGTTCCCAGGCTTCTTTTTCGTTGTCCTCAATGCGAATATCGAGAAACAAAGTGTGCAATCGACGCACCTCGTCAGATACGATTTTTTCAAAGTTCACCCCTCCCCCTAAGGCTGGCTTCCGGAACGCGAAAATCATAGAAATTGTTTCCCGGCTTCTTTTGAGAGGTCCTCAATGCGAATATCGAAGAACAACGTGTGCAATCGACGCACCTCGGCAGATACGATTTTTTTCAAAGTTCACCCCTCCCCCTAACGGTGGCTTCCGGAACGCGAAAATCGTACAAATTGTTCCCAGGCTTCGTTTTCGTTGTCCTCAATGCGAATATCGAAAAACAAAGTGTGCGATCGACGCACCTCGTCAGATACGTTTTTTTCAAAGTTCATCCCTCTCCCTAAGGCTGGCTTCCGGAACGCGAAAATCATACAAATTGTTCCCAGGCTTCTTTTTCGTTGTCCTCAATGCGAATATCGAAAAACAAAGTGTGCAATCGACGCACCTCGTCACATACGTTTTTTTCACAGTTCACCCCTCCCCCTAAGGCTGGCTTCCGGACCGCGAAAATCATACAAATTGTTCCCAGGCTTCTTTTTCGTGGTCCTCAATGCGAATATCGAAAAACAAAGTGTGCATTCGACGCACCTCGTCAGATACGTTTTTTTTTCTACGTTCACCCCCCCCCCCCCCCTAAGGCTGGCTTCCGGAACGCGAAAATCATACAAATTGTTTCCAGGCTTCTTTTGACAGGTCCTCAATGCGAATATCGAAAAACAAAGTGTGCAATCGGCGCACCTCGGCAGATACGATTTTATTCAAAGTTCACCCCTCCCCCTAAGGTTGGCTTCGGGATCGCGAAAATAATACAAATTATTCCCAGGCTTCTTTTTCGCTGTCCTCAATGCGAATATCGAAAAACAAAGTGTGCAATCGACGCACCTCGGCAGATACGATTTTTTCCAACATTCACCCCCCCATAAGGGTGGCTTCCGGAACGCGAAAATCATACAAATTGTTTCCAGGCTTCTTTTGAGAGGTCCTCAATGCGAATATCGAAATACAAAGTGTGCAATCGACGCACCTCGGCAGATACGATTTTTTTCAAAGTTCACCCCTCCCCCTGATGGTGGCTTCCAGACCGCGAAAATCATACAAATTGTTCCCAGGCTTATTTTTCGTTTTCCTCAATGCGAATATCGAAAAACAAAGTGCGCAATCGACGCACCTCGTCAGATACGTTTTTTTCAAAGTTCACCCCTCCCCCTAAGGCTGGCTTCCGGAACGCGAAAATCATACAAATTGTTCCCAGGCTTCTTTTTCGTGGTCCTCAATGCGAATATCGAAAAACAAAGTGTGCATTCGACGCACCTCGTCAGATACGTTTTTTTTTCAACGTTCACCCCCCCCCCCCTAAGGCTGGCTTCCGGAACGCGAAAATCATACAAATTGTTTCCAGGCTTCTTTTGACAGGTCCTCAATGCGAATATCGAAAAACAAAGTGTGCAATCGGCGCACCTCGGCAGATACGATTTTATTCAAAGTTCACCCCTCCCCCTAAGGGTGGCTTCGGGATCGCGAAAATAATACAAATTATTCCCAGGCTTCTTTTTCGCTGTCCTCAATGCGAATATCGAAAAACAAAGTGTGCAATCGACGCACCTCGGCAGATACGATTTTTTCCAACATTCACCCCCCCATAAGGGTGGCTTCCGGAACGCGAAAATCATACAAATTGTTTCCAGGCTTCTTTTGAGAGGTCCTCAATGCGAATATCGAAATACAAAGTGAGCAATCGACGCACCTCGGCAGATACGATTTTTTTCAAAGTTCACCCCTCCCCCTGATGGTGGCTTCCAGACCGCGAAAATCATACAAATTGTTCCCAGGCTTATTTTTCGTTTTCCTCAATGCGAATATCGAAAAACAAAGTGCGCAATCGACGCACCTCGTCAGATACGTTTTTTTCAAAGTTCACCCCTCCCCCTAAGGCTGGCTTCCGGAACGCGAAAATCATACAAATTGTTCCCAGGCATCTTTTTCGTCGTCCTCAATGCGAATATCGGAAAACAAAGTGTGCAATCGACGCACCTCGTCAGATACGTTTTTTTTTCAAGGTTCACCCCTCCCCCTAAGGCTGGCTTCCGGAACGCGAAAATCATACAAATTGTTTTCAGGCTTCTTTTGAGAGGTCCTCAATGCGAATATTGAGAAACGAAGTGTGCAATCGACGCACCTCGGCAGATACGATTTTTTCCAAAATTCACCCCCCCATAATGGTGGCTTCCGGAACGCGAAAATCATACAAATTGTTCCCAGGCTTCTATTTCGTTGTCCTCAATGCGAATATCGAAAAACAAAGTGTGCAATCGACGCACCTTGGCAGATTCGATTTTTTCCAAAATTCGGCCCCCCCCCCCATACGGGTGCCTCGCGGAACTCGAAAATCATAAAAATTGTTCCCAGGCTTCTTTTTAGAGGTCCTCAATGCGAATATCGAAAAACAAAGTGTGCAATCGACGCACCTCGTCAGATACGTTTTTTTTAAACGTTCACCCCCCCCTAAGGCTGGCTTCCGGAACGCGAAAATCATACAAATTGTTCCCAGGCTTCTTTTTCGAGGTCCTCAATGCGAATATCGAAAAACAACGTGTGCAATCGACGCTCCTCGGCAGATACGATTTTTTTCTAAAGTCACCCCTCCCCCTAAGGCTGGCTTCCGGAAGGCGAAAATCATACAAATTGTTTCCAGGCTTCTTCTAAGAGGTCCTGAATGCGGATATCGAAAAACAAAGTGTGCAATCGACGCACCTCGGCAGATACGATTTTTTCCAAAATTCACCCCCCCCATAAGGGTGGCTTCCGGAACTCGAAAATCATACAAATTGTTCCCAGGCTTCTTTTTAGAGGTCCTCAATGCGAATATCGAAAAACAAAGTGTGCAATCGACGCACCTCGGCAGATACGATTTTTTTCATACTTCACCCCACCCCCTAAGGGTGGCTTCCGGACCGCGAAAATCATACAAATTGTTCCCAGGCTTCTTTTTCGTTGTCCTCAATGCGAATATCGAAAAACAAAGTGTGCAATCGACGCACCTAGTCAGATACGTTTTTTTTAAACGTTCACCCCCACCGCCCTAAGGCTGGCTTCCGGAACGCGAAAATCATACAAATTGTTCCCAGACTTCTTTTTAGAGGTCCTCAATGCGAATATCGAAAAACAACGTGTGCAATCGACGCTCCTCGGCAGATACGATTTTTTTCTAAATTCACCCCTCCCCCTAAGGCTGGCTTCCGGAAGGCGAAAATCATACAAATTGTTTCCAGGCTTCTTCTAAGAGGTCCTGAATGCGGATATCGAAAAACAAAGTGTGCAATCGACGCACCTCGGCAGATACGATTTTTTCCAAAATTCACCCCCCCCATAAGGGTGGCTTCCGGAACTCGAAAATCATACAAATTGTTCCCAGGCTTCTCTTTAGAGGTCCTCAATGCGAATATCGAAAAACAAAGTGTGCAATCGACGCACCTCGGCAGATACGATTTTTTTCATACTTCACCCCACCCCCTAAGGGTGGCTTCCGGACCGCGAAAATCATACAAATTGTTCCCAGGCTTCTTTTTCGTTGTCCTCAATGCGAATATCGAAAAACAAAGTGTGCAATCGACGCACCTAGTCAGATACGTTTTTTTTAAACGTTCACCCCCACCGCCCTAAGGCTGGCTTCCGGAACGCGAAAATCATACAAATTGTTCCCAGACTTCTTTTTAGAGGTCCTCAATGCGAATATCGAAAAACAACGTGTGCAATCGACGCTCCTCGGCAGATACGATTTTTTTCTAAATTCACCCCTCCCCCTAAGGCTGGCTTCCGGAAGGCGAAAATCATACAAATTGTTTCCAGGCTTCTTCTAAGAGGTCCTGAATGCGGATATCGAAAAACAAAGTGTGCAATCGACGCACCTCGGCAGATACGATTTTTTCCAAAATTCACCCTCCCATAAGGGTGGCTTCCGGAACTCGAAAATCATAGAAATTGTTCCCAGGCTTCTTTTTAGAGGACCTCAATGCGAATAACGAAAAACAAAGTGTGCAATCGACGCACCTCGGCAGATACGATTTTTGTTCAAAGTTCACCCCTCCCCCTAAGGGTGGCTTCCGGAACGCGAAAATCATACAAATTGTTCCCAGGCTGCTTTTTCGCTGTCCTCAATGCGAATATCGAAAAACAAAGTGTGCAATCGACGCACCTCGGCAGATACGATTTTCTCCAAAATGCGCCCCCCCATAAGGGTGGCTTCCGGAACGCGAAAATCATACAAATTGTTTCCAGGCTTCTTTTGAGAGGTCCTCAATGCGAATATCGAAAAACAAAGTGTGCAATCGACGCACCTCGGCAGATACGATTTTTTTCAAAGTTCACCCCTCCCCCTGAGGGTGGCTTCCAGACCGCGAAAATCATACAAATTGTTCCCAGGCTTATTTTTCGTTGTCCTCAATGCGAATATCGAAAAACAAAGTGCGCAATCGACGCACCTCGTCAGATACGTTTTTTTCAAAGTTCACCCCTCCCCCTAAGGGCGGCTTCCGGAACGCGAAAATCATACAAATTGTTCCCAGGCATCTTTGTCATCGTCCTCAATGCGAATTTCGGAAAGCAAAGTGTGCAATCGACGCACCTCGTCAGATACGTTTTTTTTTCAAGGTTCACCCCTCCCCCTAAGGCTGGCTTCCGGAACGCGAAAATCATACAAATTGTTTTCAGGCGTCTTTTGAGAGGTCCTCAATGCGAATATTGAGAAACGAAGTGTGCAATCGACGCACCTCGGCAGATACGATTTTCTCCAAAATTCACCCCCCCATAATGGTGGCTTCCGGAACGCGAAAATCATACAAATTGTTCCCAGGCTTCTATTTCGTTGTCCTCAATGCGAATATCGAAAAACAAAGTGTGCAATCGACGCACCTCGGCAGATACGATTTTTTCCAAAATTCGGCCCCCCCCCCCCATAAGGGTGGCTTCCGCTACTCGAAAATCATACAAATTGTTCCCAGGCTTCTTTTAAGAGGTCCTCAATGCGAATATCGAAAAACAAAGTGTGCAATCGACGCACCTCGGCAGATACGTTTTTTTTCAAAGTTCACCCCTCCCCCTAAGGGTGGCTTCCGGAACGCGAAAGTCATACAAATTGTTCCCAGGCTTTTTTTTCGTTGTTCTCAATGCGAATATCGAAAAACAAAGTGTGCAATCGACGCACCTCGTCAGATACGTTTTTTTCAAAGTTCACCCCTGCCCCTAAGGCTGGCTTCCGAAACGCGAAAATCAAACAAATTGTTTCCAGGCTTCTTTTGAGAGGTCCTCAATGCGAATATCGAAAAACAAAGTGTGCAATCGACGCACCTCGGCAGATACGATTTTCTTCAAAGTTCACCCCTCCCCCTGAGGGTGGCTTCCGGACCGCGAAAATCATACAAATTGTTCCCAGGCTTCTTTTTCGTTGTCCTTAATGCGAATAACGAAAAACAAAGTGTGCAATCGACGCACCTCGGCAGATACGATTTTTTCCAAAATTCACCCCCCCCCCCCTAAGGGTGACTTCTGGACCGCGAAAATCATACAAATTGTTCCCAGGCTTCTTTTTCGTTGTCCTCAATGCGAATATCGAAAAACAAAGTGTGCAATCGACGCACCTCGTCAGATACGTTTTTGTCAAAGTTCACCCCTCCCCCTAAGGCTGGCTTCCGGAACGCGAAAATCATACAAATTGTTTCCAGGCTTCTTTTGAGAGGTCCTCAATGCGAATAACGAAAAACAAAGTGTGCAATCAACGCACCTCGGCAGATACGATTTTTTTCAAAGTTCACGCCTCCCCCTAAGGGTGGCTTCCGGAACGCGAAAATCATACGAATTGTCCCCAGGCTTCTTTTTCGTTGTCCTCCATACGAATATCGAAAAACAAAGTGTGCAATCGACGCACCTCGTCAGATACGTTTTTTTTAACGTTCACCCCCCCCCCCCTAAGGCTGGCTTCCGGAACGCGGAAATCATACAAATTGTTTCCAGGATTCTTTTGAGAGGTCCTCAATGCGAATGTCGAAAAACAACGTGTGCAATCGACGCTCCTCGGCAGATACGATTTTTTTCTAAATTCACCCCTCCCCCTAAGGCTGGCTTCCGGAAGGCGAAAATCATACAAATTGTTTCCAGGCTTCTTCTAAGAGGTCCTGAATGCGGATATCGAAAAACAAAGTGTGCAATCGACGCACCTCGGCAGAAACGATTTTTTTCAAAGTTCACCCCTCCCCCTAAGGGCGGCTTCCGGAACGCGAAAATCATACAAATTGTTCCCAGGCATCTTTTTCGTCGTCCTCAATGCGAATATCGGAAAACAAAGTGTGCAATCGACGCACCTCGTCAGATACGTTTTTTTTTCAAGGTTCACCCCTCCCCCTAAGGCTGGCTTCCGGAACGCGAAAATCATACAAAATGTTTTCAGGCGTCTTTTGAGAGGTCCTCAATGCGAATATTGAGAAACGAAGTGTGCAATCGACGCACCTCGGCAGATACGATTTTTTCCAAAATTCACCCCCCCATAATGGTGGCTTCCGGAACGCGAAAATCATACAAATTGTTCCCAGGCATCTTTTTCGTCGTCCTCAATGCGAATATCGGAAAACAAAGTGTGCAATCGACGCACCTCGTCAGATACGTTTTTTTTTCAAGGTTCACCCCTCCCCCTAAGGCTGGCTTCCGGAACGCGAAAATCATACAAATTGTTTCCAGGCTTCTTTTAAGAGGTCCTCAATGCGAATATCGAAAAACAAAGTGTGCAATCGGCGCACCTCGGCAGATACGATTTTATTAAAAGTTCACCCCTCCCCCTAAGGGTGGCTTCGGGATCGCGAAAATCATACAAATTATTCCCAGGCTTCTTTTTCGCTGTCCTCAATGCGAATATTGAGAAACGAAGTGTGCAATCGACGCACCTCGGCAGATACGATTTTCTCCAAAATTCACCCCCCCATAATGGTGGCTTCCGGAACGCGAAAATCATACAAATTGTTCCCAGGCTTCTATTTCGTTGTCCTCAATGCGAATATCGAAAAACAAAGTGTGCAATCGACGCACCTCGGCAGATACGATTTTTTCCAAAATTCGGCCCCCCCCCCCCCCCATAAGGGTGGCTTCCGCTACTCGAAAATCATACAAATTGTTCCCAGGCTTCTTTTAAGAGGTCCTCAATGCGAATATCGAAAAACAAAGTGTGCAATCGACGCACCTCGGCAGATACGATTTTTTTCAAAGTTCACTCCTCCCCCTAAGGGTGGCTTCCGGAACGCGAAAATCATACAAATTGTTCCCAGGCTTCTTTTTCGTTGTTCTCAATGCGAATATCGAAAAACAAAGTGTGCAATCGACGCACCTCGTCAGATACGTTTTTTTCAAAGTTCACCCCTCCCCCTAAGGCTGGCTTCCGGAACGCGAAAATCAAACAAATTGTTTCCAGGCTTCTTTTGAGAGGTCCTCAATGCGAATATCGAAAAACAAAGTGTGCAATCGACGCACCTCGGCAGATACGATTTTCTTCAAAGTTCACCCCTCCCCCTGAGGGTGGCTTCCGGACCGCGAAAATCATACAAATTGTTCCCAGGCTTCTTTTTCGTTGTCCTCAAAGCGAATATCGAAAAACAAAGTGTGCAATCGACGCCCCTCGTCAGATACGTTTCTTTCAAAGTTCACCCCTCCCCCTAAGGCTGGCTTCCGGAACGCAAAAATCATACAAATTGTTTCCAGGCTTCTTTTAAGAGGTCCTCAATGCGAATATCGCAAAACAAAGTGTGCAATCGACGCACCTCGGCAGATACGATTTTTTCCAAAATTCACCCCCCCCCCCTAAGGGTGACTTCTGGACCGCGAAAATCATACAAATTGTTCCCAGGCTTCTTTTTCGTTGTCCTCAATGCGAATATCGAAAAACAAAGTGTGCAATCGACGCACCTCGTCAGATACGTTTTTTTTTCAAGGTTCACCCCTCCCCCTAAGGCTGGCTTCCGGAACGCGAAAATCATACAAATTGTTTCCAGGCTTCTTTTGAGAGGTCCTCAATGCGAATATCGAAAAACAAAGTGTGCAATCGGCGCACCTCGGCAGATACGATTTTATTCAAAGTTCACCCCTCCCCCTAAGGGTGGCTTCGGGATCGCGAAAATCATACAAATTATTCCCAGGCTTCTTTTTCGCTGTCCTCAATGCGAATATCGAAAAACAAAGTGTGCAATCGACGCACCTCGGCAGATACGATTTTTTCCAAAATTCACCCCCCCATAAGGGTGGCTTCCGGAACGCGAAAATCATACAAATTGTTTCCAGGCTTCTTTTGAGAGGTCCTCAATGCGAATATCGAAATACAAAGTGTGCAATCGACGCACCTCGGCAGATACGATTTTTTTCAAAGTTAACCCCTCCCCCTGATGGTGGCTTCCAGACCGCGAAAATCATACAAATTGTTCCCAGGCTTATTTTTCGTTTTCCTCAATGCGAATATCGAAAAACAAAGTGCGCAATCGACGCACCTCGTCAGATACGTTTTTTTCAAAGTTCACCCCTCCCCCTAAGGCTGGCTTCCGGAACGCGAAATTCATACAAATTGTTTCCAGGCTTCTTTTGAGAGGTCCTCAATGCGAATATCGAAAAACAAAGTGTGCAATCGACGCACCTCGGCAGATACGATTTTTTTCAAAGTTCACCCCTCCCCCTAAGGGCGGCTTCCGGAACGCGAAAATCATACAAATTGTTCCCAGGCATCTTTTTCGTCGTCCTCAATGCGAATATCGGAAAACAAAGTGTGCAATCGACGCACCTCGTCAGATACGTTTTTTTTTCAAGGTTCACCCCTCCCCCTAAGGCTGGCTTCCGGAACGCGAAAATCATACAAATTGTTTTCAGGCGTCTTTTGAGAGGTCCTCAATGCGAATATTGAGAAACGAAGTGTGCAATCGACGCACCTCGGCGGATACGATTTTTTCCAAAATTCACCCCCCCATAATGGTGGCTTCCGGAACGCGAAAATCATACAAATTGTTCCCAGGCTTCTATTTCGTTGTCCTCAATGCGAATATCGAAAAACAAAGTGTGCAATCGACGCACCTCGGCAGATACGATTTTTTCCAAAATTCGGCCCCCCCCCCCCATACGGGTGCCTCACGGAACTCGAAAATCATAAAAATTGTTCCCAGGCTTCTTTTTAGAGGTCCTCAATGCGAATATCGAAAAACAAAGTGTGCAATCGACGCACCTCGTCAGATACGTTTTTTTTAAACGTTCACCCCCCCCTAAGGCTGGCTTCCGGAACGCGAAAATCATACAAATTGTTCCCAGGCTTCTTTTTAGAGGTCCTCAATGCGAATATCGAAAAACAACGTGTGCAATCGACGCTCCTCGGCAGATACGATTTTTTTCTAAATTCACCCCTCCCCCTAAGGCTGGCTTCCGGAAGGCGAAAATCATACAAATTGTTTCCAGGCTTCTTCTAAGAGGTCCTGAATGCGGATATCGAAAAACAAAGTGTGCAATCGACGCACCTCGGCAGAAACGATTTTTTTCAAAGTTGACCCCGCCCCCCAAAGGGTTGCTTCCGGAACGCGAAAATCATACAAATTGTTCCCAGGCTTCTTTTTCGTAGTCCTCAATGCGAATATCGAAAAACAAAGTGGGCAATCGACGCACCTCGTCAGATACGTTTTTGTTAAAGTTCACCCCTCCCCCTAAGCTGGCTTCCGGAACGCGAAAATCATACAAATTGTTTCCAGGCTTCATTTGAGAGGTCCTCAATGCGAATATCAAAAACAAAGTGTGCAATCGACGCACCTCGGCAGATACGATTTTTTTCAAAGTTCGCCCCACCCCCTGCGGGTGGCATCCGGAACGCGAAAATCATACAAATTGTCCCCAGGCTTCTTTTTCGTTGTCCTCCATGCGAATATCGAAAAACAAAGTGTGCATTCGACGCACCGCGTCAGATACGTTTTTTTTTTCAACGTTCACCCCCCCCTCCCTCAGGCTGGCTTCCGGAACGCGAAAATCATACAAATTGTTTCCAGGATTCTTTTGAGAGGTCCTCAATGCGAATATCGAAAAACAAAGTGTGCAATCGACGCACCTCGGCAGATACGATTTTATTCAAAGTTCACCCCTCCCCCTAAGGGTGGCTTCGGGATCGCGAAAATCATACAAATTATTCCCAGGCTTCTTTTTCGCTGTCCTCAATGCGAATATCGCAAAACAAAGTGTGCAATCGACGCACCTCGGCAGATACGATTTTTTCCAAAATTCGCCCCCCCATAAGGGTGGCTTCCGGAACGCGAAAATCATACAAATTGTTTCCAGGCTTCTTTTGAGAGGTCCTCAATGCGAATATCGAAAAACAAAGTGTGCAATCGACGCACCTCGGCAGATACGATTTTTTTCAAAGTTCACCCCTCCCCCTGAGGGTGGCTTCCAGACCGCGAAAATCATACAAATTGTTCCCAGGCTTATTTTTCGTTGTCCTCAATGCGAATATCGAAAAACAAAGTGCGCAATCGACGCACCTCGTCAGATACGTTTTTTTCAAAGTTCACCCCTCCCCCTAAGGCTGGCTTCCCGAACGCGAAAATCATACAAATTGTTTCCAGGCTTCTTTTGAGAGGTCCTCAATGCGAATATCGAAAAACAAAGTGTGCAATCGACGCACCTCGGCAGATACGATTTTTTTCAAAGTTCACCCCTCCCCCTAAGGGCGGCCTCCGGAACGCGAAAATCATACAAATTGTTCCCAGGCATCTTTTTCGTCGTCCTCAATGCGAATATCGGAAAGCAAAGTGTGCAATCGACGCACCTCGTCAGATACGTTTTTTTTTCAAGGTTCACCCCTCCCCCTAAGGCTGGCTTCCGGAACGCGAAAATCATACAAATTGTTTTCAGGCGTCTTTTGAGAGGTCCTCAATGCGAATATTGAGAAACGAAGTGTGCAATCGACGCACCTCGGCAGATACGATTTTCTCCAAAATTCACCCCCCCATAATGGTGGCTTCCGGAACGCGAAAATCATACAAATTGTTCCCAGGCTTCTATTTCGTTGTCCTCAATGCGAATATCGAAAAACAAAGTGTGCAATCGACGCACCTCGGCAGATACAATTTTTTCCAAAATTCGGCCCCCCCCCCATAAGGGTGGCTTCCGCTACTCGAAAATCATACAAATTGTTCCCAGGCTTCTTTTAAGAGGTCCTCAATGCGAATATCGAAAAACAAAGTGTGCAATCGACGCACCTCGGCAGATACGATTTCTTTCAAAGTTCACCCCTCCCCCTAAGGGTGGCTTCCGGAACGCGAAAATCATACAAATTGTTCCCAGGCTTCTTTTTCGTTGTTCTCAATGCGAATATCGAAAAACAAAGTGTGCAATCGACGCACCTCGTCAGATACGTTTTTTTCAAAGTTCACCCCTCCCCCTAAGGCTGGCTTCCGGAACGCGAAAATCAAACAAATTGTTTCCAGGCTTCTTTCGAGAGGTCCTCAATGCGAATATCGAAAAACAAAGTGTGCAATCGACGCACCTCGGCAGATACGATTTTCTTCAAAGTTCACCCCTCCCCCTGAGGGTGGCTTCCGGACCGCGAAAATCATACAAATTGTTCCCAGGCTTCTTTTTCGTTGTCCTCAATGCGAATATCGAAAAACAAAGTGTGCAATCGACGCCCCTCGTCAGATACGTTTCTTTCAAAGTTCACCCCTCCCCCTAAGGCAGGCTTCCGGAACGCAAAAATCATACAAATTGTTTCCAGGCTTCTTTTGAGAGGTCCTCAATGCGAATATCGCAAAACAAAGTGTGCAATCGACGCACCTCGGCATATACGATTTTTTCCAAAATTCACCCCCCCCCCCCTAAGGGTGACTTCTGGACCGCGAAAATCATACAAATTGTTCCCAGGCTTCTTTTTCGTTGTCCTCAATGCGAATATCGAAAAACAAAGTGTGCAATCGACGCACCTCGTCAGATACGTTTTTGTCAAAGTTCACCCCTCCCCCTAAGGCTGGCTTCCGGAACGCGAAAATCATACAAATTGTTTCCAGGCTTGTTTTGAGAGGTCCTCAATGCGAATAACGAAAAACAAAGTGTGCAATCAACGCACCTCGGCAGATACGATTTTTTTCAAAGTTCACGCCTCACCCTAAGGGTGGCTTCCGGAACGCGAAAATCATACGAATTGTCCCCAGGCTTCTTTTTCGTCGTCCTCCATACGAATATCGAAAAACAAAGTGTGCAATCGACGCACCTCGTCAGATACGTTTTTGTCAAAGTTCACCCCTCCCCCTAAGGCTGGCTTCCGGAACGCGAAAATCATACAAATTGTTTCCAGGCTTCTTTTGAGAGGTCCTCAATGCGAATATCGAAAAACAAAGTGTGCAATCGACGCACCTCGGCAGATACGATTTTTTTCAAAGTTCACCCCTCCCCCTAAGGGCGGCTTCCGGAACGCGAAAATCATACAAATTGTTCCCAGGCATCTTTTTCGTCGTCCTCAATGCGAATATCGGAAAACAAAGTGTGCAATCGACGCACCTCGTCAGATACGTTTTTTTTTCAAGGTTCACCCCTCCCCCTAAGGCTGGCTTCCGGAACGCGAAAATCATACAAATTGTTTTCAGGCGTCTTTTGAGAGGTCCTCAATGCGAATATTGAGAAACGAAGTGTGCAATCGACGCACCTCGTCAGATACGTTTTTGTCAAAGTTCACCCCTCCCCCTAAGCTGGCTTCCGGAACGCGAAAATCATACAAATTGTTCCCAGGCTTCTTTTTCGTTGTCCTCAATGCGAATATCGAAAAACAACGTGTGCAATCGACGCACCTCGGCATATACGATTTTTTTCAAAGTTCACCCTAAGGGTGGCTTCCGGAACGCGAAAATCATACAAATTGTTCCCAGGCTTCGTTTTCGTTGTCCTCAATGCGAATATCGAAAAACAAAGTGTGCAATCGACGCACCTCGTCAGATACGTTTTTTTCAAAGTTCACCCCTCCCCCTAAGGCTGGCTTCCGGAACGCGAAAAACATACAAATTGTTCCCAGGCTTCTTTTTCGTTGTTCTCAATGCGAATATCGAAAAACAAGGTGTGCAATCGACGCACCTCGTCAGATACGTTTTTTTCAAAGTTCACCCCTCCCCCTAAGGCTGGCTTCCGGAACGCGAAAATCATACAAATTGTTCCCAGGCTTCTTTTTCGTTGTCCTCAATGCGAATATCGAAAAACAAAGTGTGCAATGGACGCACCGCGTCAGATACGTTTTTTTCAAAGTTCACCCCTCCCCCTAAGGCTGGCTACCGGAACGCGAAAATCATACAACTTGTTTCCAGGCTTCTTTTGAGAGGTCCTCAATGCGAATATCGAAAAACAAAGTGTGCAATCGACGCACCTCGGCAGATACGATTTTTTTCAAAGTTCACCCCTCCCCCTGAGGGTGGCTTCCGGACCGCGGAAATCATACAAATTGTTCCCAGGCTTCTTTTTCGTTGTCCTCAATGCGAATATCGAAAAACAAAGTGTGCAATCGACGCACCTCGTCAGATACGTTTTTTTCAAAGTTCACCCCTCCCCCTAAGGCTGGCTTCCGGAACGCGAAAATCATACAAATTGTTTCCAGGCTTCTTTTGAGAGGTCCTCAATGCGAATATCGAAAAACAAAGTGTGCAATCGACGCACCTCGGCAGATACGATTTTATTCAAAGTTCACCCCTCCCCCTAAGGGTGGCTTCCGGATCGCGAAAATCATACAAATTATTCCCAGGCTTCTTTTTCGCTGTCCTCAATGCAAATATCGAAAAACAAAGTGTGCAATCGACGCACCTCGGCAGATACGATTTTTTCCAAAATTCACCCCCCCCTAAGGGAGGCTTCCGGACCGCGAAAATCATACAAATTGTTCCCAGGCTTCTTTTTCGTTGGCCTCAATGCGAATATCCAAAAACAAAGTGTGCAATCGACGCACCTCGTCAGATACGTTTTTGTCAAAGTTCACCCCTCCCCCTAAGCTGGCTTCCGGAACGCGAAAATCATACAAATTGTTTCCAGGCTTCTTTTGAGAGGTCCTCGATGCGAATATCGAAAAACAAAGTGTGCAATCGGCGCACCTCGGCCGATACGATTTTTTTCAAAGTTCACCCCTCCCCCTAAGGGTGGCTTCCGGAACGCGAAAATCATACAAATTGTCCCCAGACTTCTTTTTCGTTTTCCTCCATGCGAATATCGGAAAACAAAGTGTGCAATCGACGCACCTCGTCAGATACGATTTTTTCCAAAATTCGGCCCCCCCCCCCATAAGGGTGGCTTCCGGAACTCGAAAATCATATAAATTGTTCCCAGGCTTCTTTTTAGAGGTCCTCAATGCGAATATCGAAAAACAAAGTGTGCAATCGACGCACCTCGGCAGATACGATTTTTTTCAAAGTTCACCCCTCCCCCTAAGGGTGGCTTCCGGAACGCGAAAATCATACAAATTGTCCCCAGACTTCTTTTTCGTTTTCCTCCATGCGAATATCGGAAAACAAAGTGTGCAATCGACGCACCTCGTCAGATACGATTTTTTCCAAAATTCGGCCCCCCCCCCCCATAAGGGTGGCTTCCGGAACTCGAAAATCATATAAATTGTTCCCAGGCTTCTTTTTAGAGGTCCTCAATGCGAATATCGAAAAACAAAGTGTGCAATCGACGCACCTCGGCAGATACGATTTTTTTCAAAGTTCACCCCTCCCCCTAAGGGTGGCTTCCGGAACGCGAAAATCATACCAATTGTTCCCAGGCTTCTTTTTCGTTGTCCTCAATGCGAATATCGAAAAACAAAGTGTGCAATCGACGCACCTCGATAGATACGATTTTTTTCAAAGTTCGCCCCTCCCCCTAAGGATGGCGCCGGAACGCGAAAATCATACAAATTGTTCCCAGGCTTCTTCGTCATTGTCCTCAATGCGAATATCGAAAAACAAAGTGTGCAATCGACGCACCTCGTCAGATACGTTTTTTTCAAAGATCACCCCTCCCCCTGAGGCTGGCTTCCGGAACGCGAAAATCATACAAATTGTTTCCAGGCTTCTTTTGAGAGGTCCTCAATGCGAATATCGAAAAACAAAGTGTGCAATCGACGCACCTTGGCAGATCTGATTTTTTCCATAATTCACCTCCCCCTAAGGGTGGCTTCCGGATCGCGAAAATCATACAAATTGTTCCCAGGCTTCGTTTTCGTTGTCCTCAATGCGAATACGAAAAACAAAGTGTGCAATCGACGCACCTCGTCAGATACGTTTTTGTCAAAGTTCACCCCTCCCCCTAAGGCTGGCTTCCGGAACTCGAAAATCATACAAATTGTTTCCAGGCTTTTTTTGAGAGGTCCTCAATGCGAATATCGAAAAACAAAGTGTGCAATCGACGCACCTCGGCAGATACGATTTTTTTCAAAGTTCACCCCTCCCCCTAAGGGTGGCATCCGGAACGCGAAAATCATACAAATTGTCCCGAGGCTTCTTTTTCGTTGTCCTCCATGCGAATATCGAAAAACAAAGTGTGCATTCGACGCACCGCGTCAGATACGTTTTTTTTTTCAACGTTCACCCCCCCCTCCCTCAGGCTGGCTTCCGGAACGCGAAAATCATACAAATTGTTTCCAGGATTCTTTTGAGAGGTCCTCAATGCGAATATCGAAAAACAAAGTGTGCAATCGACGCACCTCGGCAGATACGATTTTATTCAAAGTTCACCCCTCCCCCTAAGGGTGGCTTCGGGATCGCGAAAATCATACAAATTATTCCCAGGCTTCTTTTTCGCTGTCCTCAATGCGAATATCGCAAAACAAAGTGTGCAATCGACGCACCTCGGCAGATACGATTTTTTCCAAAATTCGCCCCCCCATAAGGGTGGCTTCCGGAACGCGAAAATCATACAAATTGTTTCCAGGCTTCTTTTGAGAGGTCCTCAATGCGAATATCGAAAAACAAAGTGTGCAATCGACGCACCTCGGCAGATACGATTTTTTTCAAAGTTCACCCCTCCCCCTGAGGGTGGCTTCCAGACCGCGAAAATCATACAAATTGTTCCCAGGCTTATTTTTCGTTGTCCTCAATGCGAATATCGAAAAACAAAGTGCGCAATCGACGCACCTCGTCAGATACGTTTTTTTCAAAGTTCACCCCTCCCCCTAAGGCTGGCTTCCCGAACGCGAAAATCATACAAATTGTTTCCAGGCTTCTTTTGAGAGGTCCTCAATGCGAATATCGAAAAACAAAGTGTGCAATCGACGCACCTCGGCAGATACGATTTTTTTCAAAGTTCACCCCTCCCCCTAAGGGCGGCCTCCGGAACGCGAAAATCATACAAATTGTTCCCAGGCATCTTTTTCGTCGTCCTCAATGCGAATATCGGAAAGCAAAGTGTGCAATCGACGCACCTCGTCAGATACGTTTTTTTTTCAAGGTTCACCCCTCCCCCTAAGGCTGGCTTCCGGAACGCGAAAATCATACAAATTGTTTTCAGGCGTCTTTTGAGAGGTCCTCAATGCGAATATTGAGAAACGAAGTGTGCAATCGACGCACCTCGGCAGATACGATTTTCTCCAAAATTCACCCCCCCATAATGGTGGCTTCCGGAACGCGAAAATCATACAAATTGTTCCCGGGCTTCTATTTCGTTGTCCTCAATGCGAATATCGAAAAACAAAGTGTGCAATCGACGCACCTCGGCAGATACAATTTTTTCCAAAATTCGGCCCCCCCCCCCCATAAGGGTGGCTTCCGCTACTCGAAAATCATACAAATTGTTCCCAGGCTTCTTTTAAGAGGTCCTCAATGCGAATATCGAAAAACAAAGTGTGCAATCGACGCACCTCGGCAGATACGATTTCTTTCAAAGTTCACCCCTCCCCCTAAGGGTGGCTTCCGGAACGCGAAAATCATACAAATTGTTCCCAGGCTTCTTTTTCGTTGTTCTCAATGCGAATATCGAAAAACAAAGTGTGCAATCGACGCACCTCGTCAGATACGTTTTTTTCAAAGTTCACCCCTCCCCCTAAGGCTGGCTTCCGGAACGCGAAAATCAAACAAATTGTTTCCAGGCTTCTTTTGAGAGGTCCTCAATGCGAATATCGAAAAACAAAGTGTGCAATCGACGCACCTCGGCAGATACGATTTTCTTCAAAGTTCACCCCTCCCCCTGAGGGTGGCTTCCGGACCGCGAAAATCATACAAATTGTTCCCAGGCTTCTTTTTCGTTGTCCTCAATGCGAATATCGAAAAACAAAGTGTGCAATCGACGCCCCTCGTCAGATACGTTTCTTTCAAAGTTCACCCCTCCCCCTAAGGCTGGCTTCCGGAACGCAAAAATCATACAAATTGTTTCCAGGCTTCTTTTGAGAGGTCCTCAATGCGAATATCGCAAAACAAAGTGTGCAATCGACGCACCTCGGCAGATACGATTTTTTCCAAAATTCACCCCCCCCCCTAAGGGTGACTTCTGGACCGCGAAAATCATACAAATTGTTCCCAGGCTTCTTTTTCGTTGTCCTCAATGCGAATATCGAAAAACAAAGTGTGCAATCGACGCACCTCGTCAGATACGTTTTTGTCAAAGTTCACCCCTCCCCCTAAGGCTGGCTTCCGGAACGCGAAAATCATACAAATTGTTTCCAGGCTTGTTTTGAGAGGTCCTCAATGCGAATAACGAAAAACAAAGTGTGCAATCAACGCACCTCGGCAGATACGATTTTTTTCAAAGTTCACGCCTCCCCCTAAGGGTGGCTTCCGGAACGCGAAAATCATACGAATTGTCCCCAGGCTTCTTTTTCGTCGTCCTCCATACGAATATCGAAAAACAAAGTGTGCAATCGACGCACCTCGTCAGATACGTTTTTGTCAAAGTTCACCCCTCCCCCTAAGGCTGGCTTCCGGAACGCGAAAATCATACAAATTGTTTCCAGGCTTCTTTTGAGAGGTCCTCGATGCGAATATCGAAAAACAAAGTGTGCAATCGACGCACCTCGGCAGATACGATTTTTTTCAAAGTTCACCCCTCCCCCTAAGGGCGGCTTCCGGAACGCGAAAATCATACAAATTGTTCCCAGGCATCTTTTTCGTCGTCCTCAATGCGAATATCGGAAAACAAAGTGTGCAATCGACGCACCTCGTCAGATACGTTTTTTTTTCAAGGTTCACCCCTCCCCCTAAGGCTGGCTTCCGGAACGCGAAAATCATACAAATTGTTTTCAGGCGTCTTTTGAGAGGTCCTCAATGCGAATATTGAGAAACGAAGTGTGCAATCGACGCACCTCGTCAGATACGTTTTTGTCAAAGTTCACCCCTCCCCCTAAGCTGGCTTCCGGAACGCGAAAATCATACAAATTGTTCCCTGGCTTCTTTTTCGTTGTCCTCAATGCGAATATCGAAAAACAACGTGTGCAATCGACGCACCTCGGCATATACGATTTTTTTCAAAGTTCACCCTAAGGGTGGCTTCCGGAACGCGAAAATCATACAAATTGTTCCCAGGCTTCGTTTTCGTTGTCCTCAATGCGAATATCGAAAAACAAAGTGTGCAATCGACGCACCTCGTCAGATACGTTTTTTTCAAAGTTCACCCCTCCCCCTAAGGCTGGCTTCCGGAACGCGAAAAACATACAAATTGTTCCCAGGCTTCTTTTTCGTTGTTCTCAATGCGAATATCGAAAAACAAGGTGTGCAATCGACGCACCTCGTCAGATACGTTTTTTTCAAAGTTCACCCCTCCCCCTAAGGCTGGCTTCCGGAACGCGAAAATCATACAAATTGTTCCCAGGCTTCTTTTTCGTTGTCCTCAATGCGAATATCGAAAAACAAAGTGTGCAATGGACGCACCGCGTCAGATACGTTTTTTTCAAAGTTCACCCCTCCCCCTAAGGCTGGCTTCCGGAACGCGAAAATCATACAACTTGTTTCCAGGCTTCTTTTGAGAGGTCCTCAATGCGAATATCGAAAAACAAAGTGTGCAATCGACGCACCTCGGCAGATACGATTTTTTTCAAAGTTCACCCCTCCCCCTGAGGGTGGCTTCCGGACCGCGGAAATCATACAAATTGTTCCCAGGCTTCTTTTTCGTTGTCCTCAATGCGAATATCGAAAAACAAAGTGTGCAATCGACGCACCTCGTCAGATACGTTTTTTTCAAAGTTCACCCCTCCCCCTAAGGCTGGCTTCCGGAACGCGAAAATCATACAAATTGTTTCCAGGCTTCTTTTGAGAGGTCCTCAATGCGAATATCGAAAAACAAAGTGTGCAATCGACGCACCTCGGCAGATACGATTTTATTCAAAGTTCACCCCTCCCCCTAAGGGTGGCTTCCGGATCGCGAAAATCATACAAATTATTCCCAGGCTTCTTTTTCGCTGTCCTCAATGCAAATATCGAAAAACAAAGTGTGCAATCGACGCACCTCGGCAGATACGATTTTTTCCAAAATTCACCCCCCCCTAAGGGAGGCTTCCGGACCGCGAAAATAATACAAATTGTTCCCAGGCTTCTTTTTCGTTGGCCTCAATGCGAATATCCAAAAACAAAGTGTGCAATCGACGCACCTCGTCAGATACGTTTTTGTCAAAGTTCACCCCTCCCCCTAAGCTGGCTTCCGGAACGCGAAAATCATACAAATTGTTTCCAGGCTTCTTTTGAGAGGTCCTCAATGCGAATATCGAAAAACAAAGTGTGCAATCGGCGCACCTCGGCCGATACGATTTTTTTCAAAGTTCACCCCTCCCCCTAAGGGTGGCTTCCGGAACGCGAAAATCATACAAATTGTCCCCAGACTTCTTTTTCGTTTTCCTCCATGCGAATATCGGAAAACAAAGTGTGCAATCGACGCACCTCGTCAGATACGATTTTTTCCAAAATTCGGCCCCCCCCCCATAAGGGTGGCTTCCGGAACTCGAAAATCATATAAATTGTTCCCAGGCTTCTTTTTAGAGGTCCTCAATGCGAATATCGAAAAACAAAGTGTGCAATCGACGCACCTCGGCAGATACGATTTTTTTCAAAGTTCACCCCTCCCCCTAAGGGTGGCTTCCGGAACTCGAAAATCATATAAATTGTTCCCAGGCTTCTTTTTAGAGGTCCTCAATGCGAATATCGAAAAACAAAGTGTGCAATCGACGCACCTCGGCAGATACGATTTTTTTCAAAGTTCACCCCTCCCCCTAAGGGTGGCTTCCGGAACGCGAAAATCATACCAATTGTTCCCAGGCTTCTTTTTCGTTGTCCTCAATGCGAATATCGAAAAACAAAGTGTGCAATCGACGCACCTCGATAGATACGATTTTTTTCAAAGTTCGCCCCTCCCCCTAAGGATGGCGCCGGAACGCGAAAATCATACAAATTGTTCCCAGGCTTCTTCGTCATTGTCCTCAATGCGAATATCGAAAAACAAAGTGTGCAATCGACGCACCTCGTCAGATACGTTTTTTTCAAAGATCACCCCTCCCCCTGAGGCTGGCTTCCGGAACGCGAAAATCATACAAATTGTTTCCAGGCTTCTTTTGAGAGGTCCTCAATGCGAATATCGAAAAACAAAGTGTGCATTCGACGCACCTTGGCAGATCTGATTTTTTCCATAATTCACCTCCCCCTAAGGGTGGCTTCCGGATCGCGAAAATCATACAAATTGTTCCCAGGCTTCGTTTTCGTTGTCCTCAATGCGAATATCGAAAAACAAAGTGTGCAATCGACGCACCTCGTCAGATACGTTTTTGTCAAAGTTCACCCCTCCCCCTAAGGCTGGCTTCCGGAACTCGAAAATCATACAAATTGTTTCCAGGCTTTTTTTGAGAGGTCCTCAATGCGAATATCGAAAAACAAAGTGTGCAATCGACGCACCTCGGCAGATACGATTTTTTTCAAAGTTCACCCCTCCCCCTAAGGGTGGCTTCCGGAACTCGAAAATCATACAAATTGTCCCCAGGCTTCTTTTTCGTTGTCCTCCATGCGAATATCGAAAAACAAAGTGTGCAATCGACGCACCTCGTCAGATACGTTTTTTTTTTAACGTTCACCCCCCCCCTAAGGCTGGATTCCGGAACGCGGAAATCATACAAATTGTTCCCACGCTTCTTTATCGTTGTCCTCAGTGCGAATATCGAAAAACAAAGTGTGCAATCGACGCACCTCGTCAGATACGTTTTTTTTCAACGTTCACCCCCCCCCCCTAAGGCTGGCTTCCGGAACGCGGAAATCATACAAATTATTCCCTGGCTTCTTTTTAGAGGTCCTCAATGCGAATATCGAAAAACAACGTGTGCAATCGACGCACCTCGGCAGATACGATTTTTTTCAAAATTCACCCCTCCCCCTAAGGCTGGCTTCCGGAAGGCGAAAATCATACAAATGGTTTCCAGGCTTCTTCTAAGAGGTCCTGAATGCGGATATCGAAAAACAAAGTGTGCAATCGACGCACCTCGGCAGAAATGATTTTTTTCAAAGTTGACCCCGCCCCCCAAAGGGTTGCTTCCGGAACGCAAAAATCATACAAATTGTTCCCAGGCTTCTTTTTCGTTGTCCTCAATGCGAATATCGAAAAACAAAGTGTGCAATCGACGCACCTCGGCAGATACGATTTTTTCCAAAATTCACCCTCCCATAAGGGTGGCTTCCGGAACTCGAAAATCATACAAATTGTTCCCAGGCTTCTTTTTAGAGGTCCTCAATGCGAATATCGAAAAACAAAGTGTGCAATCGACGCACCTCGGCAGATACGATATTTTTCAATGTTGACCCCTCCCCCTAGGGCTGGCTTCCGGAACGCGAAAATCATACAAATTGTTTCCAGGCTTCTTTCGAGAGGTCCTCAATGCGAATATCGGAAAACAAAGTGTGCAATAGACGCACCTCGGCAGATACGATTTTTTGCAAAGTGCACCCGTCCCCCTAAGGGTGGCTTCCGGAACGCGAAAATCATACAAATTGTTCCTAGGCTTCTTTTTCGTTGTCCTCAATGTGAATATCGAAAAACAATGTGTGCAATCGGCGCACCTCGGCAGATACGATTTTTTCCAAAATTCGGCCCCCCCCCATAAGGGTGGCTTCCGGAACTCGACAATCATACAAATTGTTCCCAGGCTTGTTTTTAGAGGTCCTCAATGCGAATATCGAAAAACAAAGTGTGCAATCGACGCACCTCGTCAGATACGTTTTTTTTTCAACGTTCCCCCCCCACCCTCCTAAGGCTGGCTTCCGGAACGCGAAAATCATACAAATTGTTCCCAGGCTTCTTTTTCGTTGTCCTCAATGCGAATATCGAAAAACAAAGTGTGCAATCGACGCACCTCGTCAGATACGTTTTTTTCAAAGTTCACCCCTCCCCCTAAGGCTGGCTTCCGGAACGCGAAAATCATAGAAATTGTTTCCAGGATTCTTTTGAGAGGTCCTCAATGCGAATATCGAAAATCAAAGTGTGCAATCGACGCACCTCGGCAGATACGATTTTTTCCAAAATTCGGCCCCCCACCCCCCCGCCCCCATAAGGGTGGCTTCCGGAACTCGAAATTCATACAAATTGTTCCCAGGCTTCTTTTTAGAGGTCCTCAATGCGAATATCGAAAAACAAAGTGTGCAATCGACGCACTTCGGCAGATACGATTTTTTTCAAAGTTCACCCCTCCCCCTAAGGGTGGCTTCCGGAACGCGAAAATCATACCAATTGTTCCCAGGCTTCTCTTTCGTTGTCCTCAATGAGAATATCGAAAAACAAAGTGTGCAATCGACGCACCTCGGTAGATACGATTTTTTTCAAAGTTCACCCCTCCCCCTAAGGCTGGCTTCCGGAACGCGAAAATCATACAAATTGTTTCCAGGCTTCTTTTGAGAGGTCCTCAATGCGAATATCGAAAAACAAAGTGTGCAATCGACGCACCTTGGCAGATACGATTTTTTCCATAATTCACCCCCCCCCCTAAGGGTGGCTTCCGGAGCGCGAAAATCATACAAATTGTTCCCAGGCTTCGTTTTCGTTGTCCTCAATGCGAATATCGAAAAACAAAGTGTGCAATCGACGCACCTCGTCAGATACGTTTTTTTCAAAGTTCACCCCTCCCCCTAAGGCTGGCTTCCGGAACGCGAAAATCATACAAATTGTTCCCAGGCTTCTTTTTCGTTGTCCTCAATGCTAATATCGAAAAACAAAGTGTGCAATCGACGCACCTCGGCAGATACGATTTTTTCCAAAATTCACCCCCCCCATAAGGGTGGCTTCCGGAACTCGAAAATCATACAAATTGTTCCCAGGCTTCTTTTTAGAGGTCCTCAATGCGAATATCGAAAAACAAAGTGTGCAATCGACGCACCTCGGCAGATACGATTTTTTTCATACTTCACCCCACCCCCTAAGGGTGGCTTCCGGAACGCGAAAATCATACAAATTGTTCCCAGGCTTCTTTTTCGTTGTCCTCAATGCGAATATCGAAAAAGTAAGTGTGCAATCGACGCACCTCGTCAGATACGTTTTTTTCAAAGTTCACCCCTCCCCCTAAGGCTGGCTTCCGGAACGCGAAAATCATACAAATTGTTTCCAGGTTTCTTTTGAGAAGTCCTCAATGCGAATATCGAAAAACAAAGTGTGCAATCGACGCACCTCGGCAGATACGATTTTTTCCAAAATTCACCCCCCCCTAAGGGTGGCTTCCGGACCGCGAAAATCATACAAATTGTTCCCAGGCTTCTTTTTCGTTGTCCTCAATGCGAATATCGAAAAACAAAGTGTGCAATCGACGCACGTCGTCAGATACTTTTTTTTTAACGTTCACCCCCCCACCCCTAAGGCTGGCTTCCGGAACGCGGAAATCATACGAATTGTTTCCAGGATTCTTTTAGGAGGTCCTCAATGCGAATATCGAAAAACAAAGTGTGCAATCGACGCACCTCGGCAGATACGATTTTTTCCAAAATTCGGCCCCCCACCCCCCCCATACGGGTGGCTCACGGAACTCGAAGATCATACAAATTGTTCCCAGGCTTCTTTTTAGAGGTCCTCAATGCGAATATCGAAAAACAAAGTGTGGAATCGACGCACCTCGGCAGATACGATTTTTTCCAAAATTCACCCCCCCATAAGGGTGGCTTCCCGACCGCGAAAATCATACAAATTGTTCCCACGCTTCTTTATCGTTGTCCTCAATGCGAATATCGAAAAACAAAGTGTGCAATCGACGCACCTAGTCAGATACGTTTTTTTTAAACGTTCACCCCCCCGCCCCTAAGGCTGGCTTCCGGAACGCGAAAATCATACAAATTGTTCCCAGGCTTCTTTTTAGAGGTCCTCAATGCGAATATCGAAAAACAACGTGTGCAATCGACGCTCCTCGGCAGATACGATTTTGTTCTAAATTCACCCCTCCACCTAAGGCTGGCTTCCGGAAGGCGAAAATCATACAAATTGTTTCCAGGCTTCTTCTAAGAGGTCCTGAATGCGGATATCGAAAAACAAAGTGTGCAATCGACGCACCTCGGCAGAAACGATTTTTTTCAAAGTTGACCCCGCCCCCCAAAGGGTTGCTTCCGGAACGCAAAAATCATACAAGCTGTTCCCAGGCTTCTTTTTCGTTGTCCTCAATGCGAATATCGAAAAACAAAGTGTGCAATCGACGCACCTCGGCAGATACGATTTTTTCCAAAATTCACCCTCCCATAAGGGTGGCTTCCGGAACTCGAAAATCATACAAATTGTTCCCAGGCTTCTTTTTAGAGGTCCTCAATGCGAATATCGAAAAACAACGTGTGCAATCGACGCACCTCGGCAGATACGATTTTTTTCAATGTTGACCCCTTCCCCTAGGGCTGGCTTCCGGAACGCGAAAATCATACAAATTGTTTCCAGGCTTCTTTCGAGAGACCCTCAATGCGAATATCGGAAAACAAAGTGTGCAATAGACGCACCTCGGCAGATACGATTTTTTTCAAAGTGCACCCCTCCCCCTAAGGGTGGCTTCCGGAACGCGAAAAACATACAAATTTTTCGTGGCTTCTTTTTCGTTGTCCTCAATGCGAATATCGAAAAACAATGTGTGCAATCGGCGCACCTCGGCAGATACGATTTTTTCCAAAATTCGGCCCCCCCCATAAGGGTGGCTTCCGGAACTCGAAAATCGTACAAATTGTTCCCAGGCTTGTTTTTAGAGGTCCTCAATGCGAATATCGAAAAACAAAGTGTGCAATCGACGCAGCTCGTCAGATACGTTTTTTTTTCAACGTTCACCCCCCACCCTCCTAAGGCTGGCTTCCGGAACGCGAAAATCATACAAATTGTTCCCAGGCTTCTTTTTCGTTGTCCTCAATGCGAATATCGAACAACAAAGTGTGCAATCGACGCACATCGTCAGATACGTTTTTTTCAAAGTTCACCCCTCCCCCTAAGGCTGGCTTCCGGAACGCGAAAATCATACAAATTGTTCCCAGGCTTCTTTTTCGTTGTCCTCAATGCTAATATCGAAAAACAAAGTGTGCAATCGACGCACCTCGGCAGATACGATTTTTTCCAAAATTCACCCCCCCCATAAGGGTGGCTTCCGGAACTCGAAAATCATACAAATTGTTCCCAGGCTTCTTTTTAGAGGTCCTCAATGCGAATATCGAAAAACAAAGTGTGCAATCGACGCACCTCGGCAGATACGATTTTTTTCATACTTCACCCCACCCCCTAAGGGTGGCTTCCGGAACGCGAAAATCATACAAATTGTTCCCAGGCTTCTTTTTCGTTGTCCTCAATGCGAATATCGAAAAAGTAAGTGTGCAATCGACGCACCTCGTCAGATACGTTTTTTTCAAAGTTCACCCCTCCCCCTAAGGCTGGCTTCCGGAACGCGAAAATCATACAAATTGTTTCCAGGCTTCTTTTGAGAAGTCCTCAATGCGAATATCGAAAAACAAAGTGTGCAATCGACGCACCTCGGCAGATACGATTTTTTCCAAAATTCACCCCCCCCTAAGGGTGGCTTCCGGACCGCGAAAATCATACAAATTGTTCCCAGGCTTCTTTTTCGTTGTCCTCAATGCGAATATCGAAAAACAAAGTGTGCAATCGACGCACCTCGTCAGATACTTTTTTTTTAACGTTCACCCCCCCACCCCTAAGGCTGGCTTCCGGAACGGGGAAATCATACGAATTGTTTCCAGGATTCTTTTAAGAGGTCCTCAATGCGAATATCGAAAAACAAAGTGTGCAATCGACGCACGTCGGCAGATACGATTTTTTCCAAAATTCGGCCCCCCCCCCCCCCCATACGGGTGGCTCACGGAACTCGAAGATCATACAAATTGTTCCCAGGCTTCTTTTTAGAGGTCCTCAATGCGAATATCGAAAAACAAAGTGTGCAATCGACGCACCTCGGCAGATACGATTTTTTCCAAAATTCACCCCCCCATAAGGGTGGCTTCCGGACCGCGAAAATCATACAAATTGTTCCCACGCTTCTTTATCGTTGTCCTCAATGCGAATATCGAAAAACAAAGTGTGCAATCGACGCACCTAGTCAGATACGTTTTTTTTAAACGTTCACCCCCCCGCCCCTAAGGCTGGCTTCCGGAACGCGAAAATCATACAAATTGTTCCCAGGCTTCTTTTTAGAGGTCCTCAATGCGAATATCGAAAAACAACGTGTGCAATCGACGCTCCTCGGCAGATACGATTTTGTTCTAAATTCACCCCTCCACCTAAGGCTGGCTTCCGGAAGGCGAAAATCATACAAATTGTTTCCAGGCTTCTTCTAAGAGGTCCTGAATGCGGATATCGAAAAACAAAGTGTGCAATCGACGCACCTCGGCAGAAACGATTTTTTTCAAAGTTGACCCCGCCCCCCAAAGGGTTGCTTCCGGAACGCAAAAATCATACAAGCTGTTCCCAGGCTTCTTTTTCGTTGTCCTCAATGCGAATATCGAAAAACAAAGTGTGCAATCGACGCACCTCGGCAGATACGATTTTTTCCAAAATTCACCCTCCCATAAGGGTGGCTTCCGGAACTCGAAAATCATACAAATTGTTCCCAGGCTTCTTTTTAGAGGTCCTCAATGCGAATATCGAAAAACAAAGTGTGCAATCGACGCAACTCGGCAGATACGATTTTTTTCAATGTTGACCCCTTCCCCTAGGGCTGGCTTCCGGAACGCGAAAATCATACAAATTGTTTCCAGGCTTCTTTCGAGAGACCCTCAATGCGAATATCGGAAAACAAAGTGTGCAATAGACGCACCTCGGCAGATACGATTTTTTTCAAAGTGCACCCCTCCCCCTAAGGGTGGCTTCCGGAACGCGAAAAACATACAAATTTTTCGTGGCTTCTTTTTCGTTGTCCTCAATGCGAATATCGAAAAACAATGTGTGCAATCGGCGCACCTCGGCAGATACGATTTTTTCCAAAATTCGGCCCCCCCCATAAGGGTGGCTTCCGGAACTCGAAAATCGTACAAATTGTTCCCAGGCTTGTTTTTAGAGGTCCTCAATGCGAATATCGAAAAACAAAGTGTGCAATCGACGCAGCTCGTCAGATACGTTTTTTTTTCAACGTTCACCCCCCACCCTCCTAAGGCTGGCTTCCGGAACGCGAAAATCATACAAATTGTTCCCAGGCTTCTTTTTCGTTGTCCTCAATGCGAATATCGAACAACAAAGTGTGCAATCGACGCACATCGTCAGATACGTTTTTTTCAAAGTTCACCCCTCCCCCTAAGGCTGGCTTCCGGAACGCGAAAATCATACAAATTGTTCCCAGGCTTCTTTTTCGTTGTCCTCAATGCTAATATCGAAAAACAAAGTGTGCAATCGACGCACCTCGGCAGATACGATTTTTTCCAAAATTCACCCCCCCCATAAGGGTGGCTTCCGGAACTCGAAAATCATACAAATTGTTCCCAGGCTTCTTTTTAGAGGTCCTCAATGCGAATATCGAAAAACAAAGTGTGCAATCGACGCACCTCGGCAGATACGATTTTTTTCATACTTCACCCCACCCCCTAAGGGTGGCTTCCGGAACGCGAAAATCATACAAATTGTTCCCAGGCTTCTTTTTCGTTGTCCTCAATGCGAATATCGAAAAAGTAAGTGTGCAATCGACGCACCTCGTCAGATACGTTTTTTTCAAAGTTCACCCCTCCCCCTAAGGCTGGCTTCCGGAACGCGAAAATCATACAAATTGTTTCCAGGCTTCTTTTGAGAAGTCCTCAATGCGAATATCGAAAAACAAAGTGTGCAATCGACGCACCTCGGCAGATACGATTTTTTCCAAAATTCACCCCCCCCTAAGGGTGGCTTCCGGACCGCGAAAATCATACAAATTGTTCCCAGGCTTCTTTTTCGTTGTCCTCAATGCGAATATCGAAAAACAAGGTGTGCAATCGACGCACCTCGTCAGATACGTTTTTTTCAAAGTTCACCCCTCCCCCTAAGGCTGGCTTCCGGAACGCGAAAATCATAGAAAATGTTTCCAGGCTTCTTTTGAGAGGTCCTCAATGCGAATGTCGAAGAACAACGTGTGCAATCGACGCACCTCGGCAGATACGATTTTATTCAAAGTTCACCCCTCCCCCTAAGGGTGGCTTGCGGATCGCGAAAATCATACAAATTATTCCCAGGCTTCTTTTTCGCTGTCCTCAATGTAAATATCGAAAAACAAAGTGTGCAATCGACGCACCTCGGCAGATACAATTTTTTCCAAAATTCACCCCCCCCTAAGGGAGGCTTCCGGACCGCGAAAATCATACAAATTGTTCCCAGGCTTCTTTTTCGTTGGCCTCAATGCGAATATCGAAAAACAAAGTGTGCAATCGACGCACCTCGTCAGATACGTTTTTGTCAAAGTTCACCCCTCCCCCTAAGCTGGCTTCCGGAACGCGAAAATCATACAAATTGTTTCCAGGCTTCTTTTGAGAGGTCCTGAATGCGAATATCGAAAAACAAAGTGTGCAATCGACGCACCTCGGCAGATACGATTTTTTTCAAAGTTCACCCCTCCCCCTGAGGGTGGCTTCCGGACCGCGGAAATCGTACAAATTGTTCCCAGGCTTCTTTTTCGTTGTTCTCAATGCGAATATCGAAAAACAAAGTGTGCAATCGACGCACCTCGTCAGATACGTTTTTTTCAAAGTTCACCCCTCCCCCTAAGGCTGGCTTCCGGAACGCGAAAATCATACAAATTGTTTCCAGGCTTCTTTTGAGAGGTCCTCAATGCGAATATCGAAAAACACAGTGTGCAATCGACGCACCTCGGCAGATACGATTTTTTTCAAAGTTCACCCCCCCCCCTGAGGGTGGCTTCCGGACCGCGGATATCATACCAATTGTTCCCAGGCTTCTTTTTCGTTGTCCTCAATGCGAATATCGAAAAACAAAGTGTGCAATCCACGCACCTCGGCAGATACGATTTTTTCCAAAATTCACCCCCCCCATAAGGGTGGCTTCCGGAACTCGAAAATCATACAAATTGTTCCCAGACTTCTTTTTAGAGGTCCTCAATGCGAATATCGAAAAACAAAGTGTGCAATCGACGCACCTCGGCAGATACGATTTTTTTCATACTTCACCCCACCCCCTAAGGGTGGCTTCCGGAACGCGAAAATCATACAAATTGTTCCCAGGCTTCTTTTTCGTTGTCCTCAATGCGAATATCGAAAAACAAAGTGTGCAATCGACGCACCTCGTCAGATACGTTTTTTTCAAAGTTCACCCCTACCCCTAAGGCTGGCTTCCGGAACGCGAAAATCATACAAATTGTTTCCAGGCTTCTTTTGAGAGGTCCTCAATGCGAATATCGAAAAACAAAGTGTGCAATCGACACACCTCGGCAGATACGATTTTTTCCAAAATTCACCCCCCCCTAAGGGTGGCTTCCGGACCGCGAAAATCATACAAATTGTTCCCAGGCTTCTTTTTCGTTGTCCTCAATGCGAATATCGAAAAACAAAGTATGCAATCGACGCACCTCGTCAGATACGTTTTTTTCAAAGTTCACCCCTACCCCTAAGGCTGGCTTCCGGAACGCGGAAATCATACGAATTGTTTCCAGGATTCTTTTAAGAGGTCCTCAATGCGAATATCGAAAAACAAAGTGTGCAATCGACGCACCTCGGCAGATACGATTTTTTCCAAAATTCGGCCCCGACCCCCCATACGGGTGGCTCACGGAACTCGAAAATCATACAAATTGTTCCCAGGCTTCTTTTTAGAGGTCCTCAATGCGAATATCGAAAAACAAAGTGTGCAATCGACGCACCTCGGCAGATTCGATTTTTTCCAAAATTCACCCCCCCATAAGGGTGGCTTCCGGACCGCGAAAATCATACAAATTGTTCCCACGCTTCTTTATCGTTGTCCTCACCGCGAATATCGAAAAACAAAGTGTGCAATCGACGCACCTAGTCAGATACGTTTTTTTTAAACGTTCACCCCCACCGCCCTAAGGCTGGCTTCCGGAACGCGAAAATCATACAAATTGTTCCCAGGCTTCTTTTTAGAGGTCCTCAATGCGAATATCGAAAAACAACGTGTGCAATCGACGCTCCTCGGCAGATACGATTTTTTTCTAAATTCACCCCTCCCCCTAAGGCTGGCTTCCGGAAGGCGAAAATCATACAAATTGTTTCCAGGCTTCTTCTAAGAGGTCCTGAATGCGGATATCGAAAAACAAAGTGTGCAATCGACGCACCTCGGCAGATACGATTTTTTCCAAAATTCACCCTCCCATAAGGGTGGCTTCCGGAACTCGAAAATCATACAAATTGTTCCCAGGCTGCTTTTTCGTTGTCCTCAATGCGAATATCGAAAAACAAAGTGTGCAATCGACGCACCTCGGCAGATACGATTTTTTCCAAAATTCGCCCCCCCCCCCATAAGGGTGGCTTCCGGAACGCGAAAATCATACAAATTGTTCCCAGGCTTCTTTTTCGTTGTCCTCAATGCGAATATCGAAAAACAAAGTGTGCAATCGACGCACCTCGTCAGATACGATTTTTTCAAAGTTCACCCCTCCCCCTAAGGCTGGCTTCCGGAACGCGAAAATCATACAAATTGTTTCCAGGCTTCTTCTAAGAGGTCCTGAATGCGGATATCGAAAAACAAAGTGTGCAATCGACGCACCTCGGCAGAAACGATTTTTTTCAAAGTTGACCCCGCCCCCCAAAGGGTTGCTTCCGGAACGCAAAAATCATACAAGCTGTTCCCAGGCTTCTTTTTCGTTGTCCTCAATGCGAATATCGAAAAACAAAGTGTGCAATCGACGCACCTCGGCAGATACGATTTTTTCCAAAATTCGCCCTCCCATAAGGGTGGCTTCCGGAACTCGAAAATCATACAAATTGTTCCCAGGCTTCTTTTTAGAGGTCCTCAATGCGAATATCGAAAAACAAAGTGTGCAATCGACGCACCTCGGCAGATACGATTTTTTTCAATGTTGACCCCTCCCCCTAGGGCTGGCTTCCGGAACGCGAAAATCATACAAATTGTTTCCAGGCTTCTTTCGAGAGACCCTCAATGCGAATATCGGAAAACAAAGTGTGCAATAGATGCACCTCGGCAGATACGATTTTTTTCAAAGTGCACCCCTCCCCCTAAGGGTGGCTTCCGGAACGCGAAAAACATACAAATTTTTCGTGGCTTCTTTTTCGTTGTCCTCAATGCGAATATCGAAAAACAATGTGTGCAATCGGCGCACCTCGGCAGATACGATTTTTTCCAAAATTCGGCCCCCCCCATAAGGGTGGCTTCCGGAACTCGAAAATCATACAAATTGTTCCCAGGCTTGTTTTTAGAGGTCCTCAATGCGAATATCGAAAAACAAAGTGTGCAATCGACGCAGCTCGTCAGATACGTTTTTTTTTCAACGTTCACCCCCCACCCTCCTAAGGCTGGCTTCCGGAACGCGAAAATCATACAAATTGTTCCCAGGCTTCTTTTTCGTTGTCCTCAATGCGAATATCGAAAAACAAAGTGTGCAATCGACGCACCTCGTCAGATACGTTTTTTTCAAAGTTCACCCCTCCCCCTAAGGCTGGCTTCCGGAACGCGAAAATCATAGAAAATGTTTCCAGGCTTCTTTTGAGAGGTCCTCAATGCGAATGTCGAAGAACAACGTGTGCAATCGACGCACCTCGGCATATACGATTTTTTTCAAAGTTCACCCTAAGGGTGGCTTCCGGAACGCGAAAATCAAACAAATTGTTCCCAGGCTTCGTTTTCGTTGTCCTCAATGCGAATATCGAAAGACAAAGTGTGCAATCGACGCACCTCGTCAGATACGTTTTTTTCAAAGTTCACCCCTCCCCCTAAGGCTGGCTTCCGGAACGCGAAAAACATGTAAATTGTTCCCAGGCTTCTTTTTCGTTGTTCTCAAGGCGAATATCGAAAAACAAGGTGTGCAATCGACGCACCTCGTCAGATACGTTTTTTTCAAAGTTCACCCCTCCCCCTAAGGCTGGCTTCCGGAACGCGAAAATCATACAAATTGTTCCCAGGCTTCTTTTGAGAGGTCCTCAATGCGAATATCGAAAAACAAAGTGTGCAATCGACGCACCTCGGCAGATACGATTTTATTCAAAGTTCACCCCTCCCCCTAAGGGTGGCTTGCGGATCGCGAAAATCATACAAATTATTCCCAGGCTTCTTTTTCGCTGTCCTCAATGTAAATATCGAAAAACAAAGTGTGCAATCGACGCACCTCGGCAGATACAATTTTTTCCAAAATTCACCCCCCCCTAAGGGAGGCTTCCGGACCGCGAAAATCATACAAATTGTTCCCAGGCTTCTTTTTCGTTGGCCTCAATGCGAATATCGAAAAACAAAGTGTGCAATCGACGCACCTCGTCAGATACGTTTTTGTCAAAGTTCACCCCTCCCCCTAAGCTGGCTTCCGGAACGCGAAAATCATACAAATTGTTTCCAGGCTTCTTTTGAGAGGTCCTGAATGCGAATATCGAAAAACAAAGTGTGCAATCGACGCACCTCGGCAGATACGATTTTTTTCAAAGTTCACCCCTCCCCCTGAGGGTGGCTTCCGGACCGCGGAAATCGTACAAATTGTTCCCAGGCTTCTTTTTCGTTGTCCTCAATGCGAATATCGAAAAACAAAGTGTGCAATCGACGCACCTCGTCAGATACGTTTTTTTCAAAGTTCACCCCTCCCCCTAAGGCTGGCTTCCGGAACGCGAAAATCATACAAATTGTTTCCAGGCTTCTTTTGAGAGGTCCTCAATGTGAATATCGAAAAACACAGTGTGCAATCGACGCACCTCGGCAGATACGATTTTTTTCAAAGTTCACCCCCCCCCTGAGGGTGGCTTCCGGACCGCGGATATCATACCAATTGTTCCCAGGCTTCTTTTTCGTTGTCCTCAATGCGAATATCGAAAAACAAAGTGTGCAATCCACGCACCTCGGCAGATACGATTTTTTCCAAAATTCACCCCCCCCATAAGGGTGGCTTCCGGAACTCGAAAGTCATACAAATTGTTCCCAGACTTCTTTTTAGAGGTCCTCAATGCGAATATCGAAAAACAAAGTGTGCAATCGACGCACCTCGGCAGATACGATTTTTTTCATACTTCACCCCACCCCCTAAGGGTGGCTTCCGGAACGCGAAAATCATACAAATTGTTCCCAGGCTTCTTTTTCGTTGTCCTCAATGCGAATATCGAAAAACAAAGTGTGCAATCGACGCACCTCGTCAGATACGTTTTTTTCAAAGTTCACCCCTACCCCTAAGGCTGGCTTCCGGAACGCGAAAATCATACAAATTGTTTCCAGGCTTCTTTTGAGAGGTCCTCAATGCGAATATCGAAAAACAAAGTGTGCAATCGACACACCTCGGCAGATACGATTTTTTCCAAAATTCACCCCCCCCTAAGGGTGGCTTCCGGACCGCGAAAATCATACAAATTGTTCCCAGGCTTCTTTTTCGTTGTCCTCAATGCGAATATCGAAAAACAAAGTGTGCAATCGACGCACCTCGTCAGATACGTTTTTTTCAAAGTTCACCCCTACCCCTAAGGCTGGCTTCCGGAACGCGGAAATCATACGAATTGTTTCCAGGATTCTTTTAAGAGGTCCTCAATGCGAATATCGAAAAACAAAGTGTGCAATCGACGCACCTCGGCAGATACGATTTTTTCCAAAATTCGGCCCCGACCCCCCATACGGGTGGCTCACGGAACTCGAAAATCATACAAATTGTTCCCAGGCTTCTTTTTAGAGGTCCTCAATGCGAATATCGAAAAACAAAGTGTGCAATCGACGCACCTCGGCAGATTCGATTTTTTCCAAAATTCACCCCCCCATAAGGGTGGCTTCCGGACCGCGAAAATCATACAAATTGTTCCCACGCTTCTTTATCGTTGTCCTCACCGCGAATATCGAAAAACAAAGTGTGCAATCGACGCACCTAGTCAGATACGTTTTTTTTAAACGTTCACCCCCACCGCCCTAAGGCTGGCTTCCGGAACGCGAAAATCATACAAATTGTTCCCAGGCTTCTTTTTAGAGGTCCTCAATGCGAATATCGAAAAACAACGTGTGCAATCGACGCTCCTCGGCAGATACGATTTTTTTCTAAATTCACCCCTCCCCCTAAGGCTGGCTTCCGGAAGGCGAAAATCATACAAATTGTTTCCAGGCTTCTTCTAAGAGGTCCTGAATGCGGATATCGAAAAACAAAGTGTGCAATCGACGCACCTCGGCAGATACGATTTTTTCCAAAATTCACCCTCCCATAAGGGTGGCTTCCGGAACTCGTAAATCATACAAATTGTTCCCAGGCTGCTTTTTCGTTGTCCTCAATGCGAATATCGAAAAACAAAGTGTGCAATCGACGCACCTCGGCAGATACGATTTTTTCCAAAATTCGCCCCCCCCCCCCATAAGGGTGGCTTCCGGAACGCGAAAATCATACAAATTGTTCCCAGGCTTCTTTTTCGTTGTCCTCAATGCGAATATCGAAAAACAAAGTGTGCAATCGACGCACCTCGTCAGTTACGATTTTTTCAAAGTTCACCCCCCCCCCTAAGGCTGGCTTCCGGAACGCGAAAATCATACAAATTGTTTCCAGGCTTCTTTTGACAGGTCCTCAATGCGAATATCGAAAAACAAAGTGTGCAATCGGCGCACCTCGGCAGATACGATTTTATTCAAAGTTCACCCCTCCCCCTAAGGGTGGCTTCGGGATCGCGAAAATCATACAAATTATTCCCAGGCTTCTTTTTCGCTGTCCTCAATGCGAATAACGAAAAACAAAGTGTGCAATCGACGCCCCTCGGCAGATACGATTTTTTCCAAAATTCACCCCCCCATAAGGGTGGCTTCCGGAAGGCGAAAATCATACAACTTGTTTCCAGGCTTCTTTTGAGAGGTCCTCAATGCGAATATCGAAATACAAAGTGTGCAATCGACGCACCTCGGCAGATACGATTTTTTTCAAAGTTCACCCCTCCCCCTGATGGTGGCTTCCAGACCGCGAAAATCATACAAATTGTTCCCAGGCTTATTTTTCGTTTTCCTCAATGCGAATATCGAAAAACAAAGTGTGCAATCGACGCACCTCGGCAGATACGATTTTTTTCAAAGTTCGCCCCTCCCCCTGCGGGTGGCATCCGGAACGCGAAAATCATACAAATTGTCCCCAGGCTTCTTTTTCGTTGTCCTCCATGCGAATATCGAAAAACAAAGTGTGCATTCGACGCACCTCGTCAGATACGTTTTTTTTTCAACGTTCACCCCCCCCCCTAAGGCTGGCTTCCGGAACGCGAAAATCATACAAATTGTTTCCAGGCTTCTTTTGAGAGGTCCTCAATGCGAATATCGAAAAACAAAGTGTGCAATCGACGCACCTCGGCAGATACGATTTTTTTCAAAGTTCACCCCTCCCCCTGAGGGTGGCTTCCAGAGCGCGAAAATCATACAAATTGTTCCCAGGCTTATTTTTCGTTGTCCTCAATGCGAATATCGAAAAACAAAGTGCGCAATCGACGCACCTCGTCAGATACGTTTTTTTCAAAGTTCACCCCTCCCCCTAAGGCTGGCTTCCGGAACGCGAAAATCATACAAATTGTTTCCAGGCTTCTTTTGAGAGGTCCTCAATGCGAATATCGAAAAACAAAGTGTGCAATCGACGCACCTCGGCAGATACGATTTTTTTCAAAGTTCACCCCTCCCCCTAAGGGCGGCTTCCGGAACGCGAAAATCATACAAATTGTTCCCAGGCATCTTTTTCGTCGTCCTCAATGCGAATATCGGAAAGCAAAGTGTGCAATCGACGCACCTCGTCAGATACGTTTTTTTTTCAAGGTTCACCCCTCCCCCTAAGGCTGGCTTCCGGAACGCGAAAATCATACAAATTGTTTTCAGGCGTCTTTTGAGAGCTCCTCAATGCGAATATTGAGAAACGAAGTGTGCAATCGACGCACCTCGGCAGATACGATTTTCTCCAAAATTCACCCCCCCATAATGGTGGCTTCCGGAACGCGAAAATCATACAAATTGTTCCCAGGCTTCTATTTCGTTGTCCTCAATGCGAATATCGAAAAACAAAGTGTGCAATCGACGCACCTCGGCAGATACGATTTTTTCCAAAATTCGGCCCCCCCCCCCCATAAGGGTGGCTTCCGCTACTCGAAAATCATACAAATTGTTCCCAGGCTTCTTTTAAGAGGTCCTCAATGCGAATATCGAAAAACAAAGTGTGCAATCGACGCACCTCGGCAGATACGATTTTTTTCAAAGTTCACCCCTCCCCCTAAGGGTGGCTTCCGGAACGCGAAAATCATACACATTGTTCCCAGGCTTCTTTTTCGTTGTTCTCAATGCGAATATCGAAAAACAAAGTGTGCAATCGACGCACCTCGTCAGATACGTTTTTTTCAAAGTTCACCCCTCCCCCTAAGGCTGGCTTCCGGAACGCGAAAATCAAACAAATTGTTTCCAGGCTTCTTTTGAGAGGTTCTCAATGCGAATATCGATAAACAAAGTGTGCAATCGACGCATCTCGGCAGATACGATTTTCTTCAAAGTTCACCCCTCCCCCTGAAGGTGGCTTCCGGACCGCGAAAATCATACAAATTGTTCCCAGGCTTCTTTTTCGTTGTCCTCAATGCGAATATCGAAAAACAAAGTGTGCAATCGACGCCCCGCGTCAGATACGTTTCTTTCAAAGTTCACCCCTCCCCCTAAGGCTGGCTTCCGGAACGCAAAAATCATACAAATTGTTTCCAGGCTTCTTTTGAGAGGTCCTCAATGCGAATATCGCAAAACAAAGTGTGCAATCGACGCACCTCGGCAGATACGATTTTTTCCAAAATTCACCCCCCCCCCCTAAGGGTGACTTCTGGACCGCGAAAATCATACAAATTGTTCCCAGGCTTCTTTTTCGTTGTCCTCAATGCGAATATCGAAAAACAAAGTGTGCAATCGACGCACCTCGTCAGATACGTTTTTGTCAAAGTTCACCCCTCCCCCTAAGGCTGGCTTCCGGAACGCGAAAATCATACAAATTGTTTCCAGGCTTCTTTTGAGAGGTCCTCAATGCGAATAACGAAAAACAAAGTGTGCAATCAACGCACCTCGGCAGATACGATTTTTTTCAAAGTTCACGCCTCCCCCTAAGGGTGGCTTCCGGAACGCGAAAATCATACGAATTGTCCCCAGGCTTCTTTTTCGTTGTCCTCCATACGAATATCGAAAAACAAAGTGTGCGATCGACGCACCTCGTCAGATACGTTTTTTTTAACGTTCACCCCCCCCCCCCCTAAGGCTGGCTTCCGGAACGCGGAAATCATACAAATTGTTTCCAGGATTCTTTTGAGAGGTCCTCAATGCGAATATCGAAAAACAACGTGTGCAATCGACCCTCCTCGGCAGATACGATTTTTTTCTAAATTCGCCCCTCCCCCTAAGGCTGGCTTCCGGAAGGCGAAAATCATACAAATTGTTTCCAGGCTTCTTCTAAGAGGTCCTGAATGCGGATATCGAAAAACAAAGTGTGCAATCGACGCACCTCGGCAGAAACGATTTTTTTCTATGTTGACCCCGCCCCCCAAAGGGTTGCTTCCGGAACGCAAAAATCATACAAATTGTTCCCAGGCTTCGTTTTCATTGTCCTCAATGCGAATATCGAAAAACAAAGTGTGCAATCGACGCACCTCGTCAGATACGTTTTTTTCAAAGTTCACCCCTCCCCCTAAGGCTGGCTTCCGGAACGCGAAAATCATACAAATTGTTCCCAGGCTTCTTTTTCGTTGTCCTCAATGCGAATATCGAAAAACAAAGTGTGCAATCGACGCACCTCGTCAGATACGTTTTTTCAAAGTTCACCCCTCCCCCTAAGGCTGGCTTCCGGAACGCGAAAATCATACAACTTGTTTCCAGGCTTCTTTTGAGAGGTCCTCAATGCGAATATCGAAAAGCAAAGTGTGCAATCGACGCACCTCGGCAGATACGATTTTTTTCAAAGTTCACCCCCCCCCTGAGGGTGGCTTCCGGACCGCGGAAATCATACAAATTGTTCCCAGGCTTCTTTTTCGTTGTCCTCAATGCGAATATCGAAAAACAAAGTGTGCAATCGACGCACCTCGGCAGATACGATTTTTTCCAAAATTCACCCCCCCCCCATAAGGGTGGCTTCCGGAACTCGAAAATCATACAAATTGTTCCCAGGCTTCTTTTTAGAGGTCCTCAATGCGAATATCGAAAAACAAAGTGTGCAATCGACGCACCTCGGCAGATACGATTTTTTTCATACTTCACCCCACCCCCTAAGGGTGGCTTCCGGAACGCGAAAATCATACAAATTGTTCCCAGGCTTCTTTCTCGTTGTCCTCGATGCGAATATCGAAAAACAAAGTGTGCAATCGACGCACCTCGTCAGATACGTTTTTTTCAAAGTTCACCCCTCCCCCTAAGGCTGGCTTCCGGAACTCGAAAATCATAGAAATTGTTCCCAGGCTTCTTTTTAGAGGACCTCAATGCGAATAACGAAAAACAAAGTGTGCAATCGACGCACCTCGGCAGATACGATTTTTTTCAAAGTTCGCCCCTCCCCCTGCGGGTGGCATCCGGAACGCGAAAATCATACAAATTGTCCCCAGGCTTCTTTTTCGTTGTCCTCCATGCGAATATCGAAAAACAAAGTGTGCAATCGACGCACCTCGGCAGATACGATTTTTTCCAAAATTCGGCCCCCCCCCCCCATAAGGGTGGCTTCCGGAACGCGAAAATCATACAAATTGTTCCCAGGCTCCTTTTGAGAGGTCCTCAATGCGAATATCGAAGAACAACGTGTGCAATCGACGCACCTCGGCAGATACGATTTTTTTCAAAGTTCACCCCTCCCCCTAAGGGTGGCTTCCGGAACGCGAAAATCGTACAAATTGTTCCCAGGCTTCGTTTTCGTTGTCCTCAATCCGAATATCGAAAAACAAAGTGCGCAATCGACGCACCTCGTCAGATACGTTTTTTTCAAAGTTCACCCCTCCCCCTAAGGCTGGCTTCCGGAACGCGAAAATCATACAAATTGTTCCCAGGCATCTTTTTCGTCGTCCTCAATGCGAATATCGGAAAACAAAGTGTGCAATCGACGCACCTCGTCAGATACGTTTTTTTTTTCAAGGTTCACCCCTCCCCCTAAGGCTGGCTTCCGGAACGCGAAAATCATACAAATTGTTTTCAGGCTTCTTTTGAGAGGTCCTCAATGCGAATATTGAGAAACGAAGTGTGCAATCGACGCACCTCGGCAGATACGATTTTTTCCAAAATTCACCCCCCCATAATGGTGGCTTCCGGAACGCGAAAATCATACAAATTGTTCCCAGGCTTCTATTTCGTTGTCCTCAATGCGAATATCGAAAAACAAAGTGTGCAATCGACGCACCTCGTCAGATACGTTTTTTTTAAACGTTCACCCCCCCCTCAGGCTGGCTTCCGGAACGCGAAAATCATACAAATTGTTCCCAGGCTTCTTTTTCGAGGTCCTCAATGCGAATATCGAAGAACAACGTGTGCAATCGACGCACCTCGGCAGATACGATTTTTTTCAAAGTTCACCCCTCCCCCTAAGGGTGGCTTCCGGAACGCGAAAATCGTACAAATTGTTCCCAGGCTTCGTTTTCGTTGTCCTCAATGCGAATATCGAAAAACAAAGTGTGCGATCGACGCACCTCGTCAGATACGTTTTTTTCAAAGTTCATCCCTCTCCCTAAGGCTGGCTTCCGGAACGCGAAAATCATACAAATTGTTCCCAGGCTTCTTTTTCGTTGTCCTCAATGCGAATATCGAAAAACAAAGTGTGCAATCGACGCACCTCGTCACATACGTTTTTCTCACAGTTCACCCCTCCCCCTAAGGCTGGCTTCCGGACCGCGAAAATCATACAAATTGTTCCCAGGCTTCTTTTTCGTGGTCCTCAATGCGAATATCGAAAAACAAAGTGTGCATTCGACGCACCTCGTCAGATACGTTTTTTTTTCAACGTTCACCCCCCCCCCCCCCTAAGGCTGGCTTCCGGAACGCGAAAATCATACAAATTGTTTCCAGGCTTCTTTTGACAGGTCCTCAATGCGAATATCGAAAAACAAAGTGTGCAATCGGCGCACCTCGGCAGATACGATTTTATTCAAAGTTCACCCCTCCCCCTAAGGGTGGCTTCGGGATCGCGAAAATACTACAAATTATTCCCAGGCTTCTTTTTCGCTGTCCTCAATGCGAATATCGAAAAACAAAGTGTGCAATCGACGCACCTCGGCAGATACGATTTTTTCCAACATTCACCCCCCCATAAGGGTGGCTTCCGGAACGCGAAAATCATACAAATTGTTTCCAGGCTTCTTTTGAGAGGTCCTCAATGCGAATATCGAAATACAAAGTGTGCAATCGACGCACCTCGGCAGATACGATTTTTTTCAAAGTTCACCCCTCCCCCTGATGGTGGCTTCCAGACCGCGAAAATCATACAAATTGTTCCCAGGCTTATTTTTCGTTTTCCTCAATGCGAATATCGAAAAACAAACTGCGCAATCGACGCACCTCGTCAGATACGTTTTTTTCAAAGTTCACCCCTCCCCCTAAGGCTGGCTTCCGGAACGCGAAAATCATACAAATTGTTCCCAGGCATCTTTTTCGTCGTCCTCAATGCGAATATCGGAAAACAAAGTGTGCAATCGACGCACCTCGCCAGATACGTTTTTTTTTCAAGGTTCACCCCTCCCCCTAAGGCTGGCTTCCGGAACGCGAAAATCATACAAATTGTTTTCAGGCTTCTTTTGAGAGGTCCTCAATGCGAATATTGAGAAACGAAGTGTGCAATCGACGCACCTCGGCAGATACGATTTTTTCCAAAATTCACCCCCCCATAATGGTGGCTTCCGGAACGCGAAAATCATACAAATTGTTCCCAGGCTTCTATTTCGTTGTCCTCAATGCGAATATCGAAAAACAAAGTGTGCAATCGACGCACCTTGGCAGATTCGATTTTTTCCAAAATTCGGCCCCCCCCCCCCATACGGGTGCCTCGCGGAACTCGAAAATCATAATCCCTAATAAAATCAAAATCATGTTCCCAGGCTTCTTTTTAGAGGTCCTCAATGCGAATATCGAAAAACAAAGTGTGCAATCGACGCACCTCGTCAGATACGTTTTTTTAAACGTTCACCCCCCCCTAAGGCTGGCTTCCGGAACGCGAAAATCATACAAATTGTTCCCAGGCTTCTTTTTCGAGGTCCTCAATGCGAATATCGAAAAACAACGTGTGCAATCGACGCTCCTCGGCAGATACGATTTTTTTCTAAAGTCACCCCTCCCCCTAAGGCTGGCTTCCGGAAGGCGAAAATCATACAAATTGTTTCCAGGCTTCTTCTAAGAGGTCCTGAATGCGGATATCGAAAAACAAAGTGTGCAATCGACGCACCTCGGCAGATACGATTTTTTCCAAAATTCACCCCCCCCATAAGGGTGGCTTCCGGAACTCGAAAATCATACAAATTGTTCCCAGGCTTCTTTTTAGAGGTCCTCAATGCGAATATCGAAAAACAAAGTGTGCAATCGACGCACCTCGGCAGATACGATTTTTTTCATACTTCACCCCACCCCCTAAGGGTGGCTTCCGGACCGCGAAAATCATACAAATTGTTCCCAGGCTTCTTTTTCGTTGTCCTCAATGCGAATATCGAAAAACAAAGTGTGCAATCGACGCACCTAGTCAGATACGTTTTTTTTAAACGTTCACCCCCACCGCCCTAAGGCTGGCTTCCGGAACGCGAAAATCATACAAATTGTTCCCAGACTTCTTTTTAGAGGTCCTCAATGCGAATATCGAAAAACAACGTGTGCAATCGACGCTCCTCGGCAGATACGATTTTTTTCTAAATTCACCCCTCCCCCTAAGGCTGGCTTCCGGAAGGCGAAAATCATACAAATTGTTTCCAGGCTTCTTCTAAGAGGTCCTGAATGCGGATATCGAAAAACAAAGTGTGCAATCGACGCACCTCGGCAGATACGATTTTTTCCAAAATTCACCCTCCCATAAGGGTGGCTTCCGGAACTCGAAAATCATAGAAATTGTTCCCAGGCTTCTTTTTAGAGGACCTCAATGCGAATAACGAAAAACAAAGTGTGCAATCGACGCACCTCGGCAGATACGATTTTTTTCAAAGTTCGCCCCTCCCCCTGCGGGTGGCATCCGGAACGCGAAAATCATACAAATTGTCCCCAGGCTTCTTTTTCGTTGTCCTCCATGCGAATATCGAAAAACAAAGTGTGCATTCGACGCACCTCGTCAGATACGTTTTTTTTTCAACGTTCACCCCCCCCCCCTAAGGCTGGCTTCCGGAACGCGAAAATCATACAAATTGTTTCCAGGCTTCTTTTGAGAGGTCCTCAATGCGAATATCGAAAAACAAAGTGTGCAATCGACGCACCTCGGCAGATACGATTTTTTTCAAAGTTCACCCCTCCCCCTGAGGGTGGCTTCCAGAGCGCGAAAATCATACAAATTGTTCCCAGGCTTATTTTTCGTTGTCCTCAATGCGAATATCGAAAAACAAAGTGCGCAATCGACGCACCTCGTCAGATACGTTTTTTTCAAAGTTCACCCCTCCCCCTAAGGCTGGCTTCCGGAACGCGAAAATCATACAAATTGTTTCCAGGCTTCTTTTGAGAGGTCCTCAATGCGAATATCGAAAAACAAAGTGTGCAATCGACGCACCTCGGCAGATACGATTTTTTTCAAAGTTCACCCCTCCCCCTAAGGGCGGCTTCCGGAACGCGAAAATCATACAAATTGTTCCCAGGCATCTTTTTCGTCGTCCTCAATGCGAATATCGGAAAGCAAAGTGTGCAATCGACGCACCTCGTCAGATACGTTTTTTTTTCAAGGTTCACCCCTCCCCCTAAGGCTGGCTTCCGGAACGCGAAAATCATACAAATTGTTTTCAGGCGTCTTTTGAGAGCTCCTCAATGCGAATATTGAGAAACGAAGTGTGCAATCGACGCACCTCGGCAGATACGATTTTCTCCAAAATTCACCCCCCCATAATGGTGGCTTCCGGAACGCGAAAATCATACAAATTGTTCCCAGGCTTCTATTTCGTTGTCCTCAATGCGAATATCGAAAAACAAAGTGTGCAATCGACGCACCTCGGCAGATACGATTTTTTCCAAAATTCGGCCCCCCCCCCCATAAGGGTGGCTTCCGCTACTCGAAAATCATACAAATTGTTCCCAGGCTTCTTTTAAGAGGTCCTCAATGCGAATATCGAAAAACAAAGTGTGCAATCGACGCACCTCGGCAGATACGATTTTTTTCAAAGTTCACCCCTCCCCCTAAGGGTGGCTTCCGGAACGCGAAAATCATACACATTGTTCCCAGGCTTCTTTTTCGTTGTTCTCAATGCGAATATCGAAAAACAAAGTGTGCAATCGACGCACCTCGTCAGATACGTTTTTTTCAAAGTTCACCCCTCCCCCTAAGGCTGGCTTCCGGAACGCGAAAATCAAACAAATTGTTTCCAGGCTTCTTTTGAGAGGTTCTCAATGCGAATATCGATAAACAAAGTGTGCAATCGACGCATCTCGGCAGATACGATTTTCTTCAAAGTTCACCCCTCCCCCTGAAGGTGGCTTCCGGACCGCGAAAATCATACAAATTGTTCCCAGGCTTCTTTTTCGTTGTCCTCAATGCGAATATCGAAAAACAAAGTGTGCAATCGACGCCCCGCGTCAGATACGTTTCTTTCAAAGTTCACCCCTCCCCCTAAGGCTGGCTTCCGGAACGCAAAAATCATACAAATTGTTTCCAGGCTTCTTTTGAGAGGTCCTCAATGCGAATATCGCAAAACAAAGTGTGCAATCGACGCACCTCGGCAGATACGATTTTTTCCAAAATTCACCCCCCCCCCCTAAGGGTGACTTCTGGACCGCGAAAATCATACAAATTGTTCCCAGGCTTCTTTTTCGTTGTCCTCAATGCGAATATCGAAAAACAAAGTGTGCAATCGACGCACCTCGTCAGATACGTTTTTGTCAAAGTTCACCCCTCCCCCTAAGGCTGGCTTCCGGAACGCGAAAATCATACAAATTGTTTCCAGGCTTCTTTTGAGAGGTCCTCAATGCGAATAACGAAAAACAAAGTGTGCAATCAACGCACCTCGGCAGATACGATTTTTTTCAAAGTTCACGCCTCCCCCTAAGGGTGGCTTCCGGAACGCGAAAATCATACGAATTGTCCCCAGGCTTCTTTTTCGTTGTCCTCCATACGAATATCGAAAAACAAAGTGTGCGATCGACGCACCTCGTCAGATACGTTTTTTTTAACGTTCACCCCCCCCCCCCCCTAAGGCTGGCTTCCGGAACGCGGAAATCATACAAATTGTTTCCAGGATTCTTTTGAGAGGTCCTCAATGCGAATATCGAAAAACAACGTGTGCAATCGACCCTCCTCGGCAGATACGATTTTTTTCTAAATTCGCCCCTCCCCCTAAGGCTGGCTTCCGGAAGGCGAAAATCATACAAATTGTTTCCAGGCTTCTTCTAAGAGGTCCTGAATGCGGATATCGAAAAACAAAGTGTGCAATCGACGCACCTCGGCAGAAACGATTTTTTTCTATGTTGACCCCGCCCCCCAAAGGGTTGCTTCCGGAACGCAAAAATCATACAAATTGTTCCCAGGCTTCGTTTTCATTGTCCTCAATGCGAATATCGAAAAACAAAGTGTGCAATCGACGCACCTCGTCAGATACGTTTTTTTCAAAGTTCACCCCTCCCCCTAAGGCTGGCTTCCGGAACGCGAAAATCATACAAATTGTTCCCAGGCTTCTTTTTCGTTGTCCTCAATGCGAATATCGAAAAACAAAGTGTGCAATCGACGCACCTCGTCAGATACGTTTTTTCAAAGTTCACCCCTCCCCCTAAGGCTGGCTTCCGGAACGCGAAAATCATACAACTTGTTTCCAGGCTTCTTTTGAGAGGTCCTCAATGCGAATATCGAAAAGCAAAGTGTGCAATCGACGCACCTCGGCAGATACGATTTTTTTCAAAGTTCACCCCCCCCCTGAGGGTGGCTTCCGGACCGCGGAAATCATACAAATTGTTCCCAGGCTTCTTTTTCGTTGTCCTCAATGCGAATATCGAAAAACAAAGTGTGCAATCGACGCACCTCGGCAGATACGATTTTTTCCAAAATTCACCCCCCCCCCATAAGGGTGGCTTCCGGAACTCGAAAATCATACAAATTGTTCCCAGGCTTCTTTTTAGAGGTCCTCAATGCGAATATCGAAAAACAAAGTGTGCAATCGACGCACCTCGGCAGATACGATTTTTTTCATACTTCACCCCACCCCCTAAGGGTGGCTTCCGGAACGCGAAAATCATACAAATTGTTCCCAGGCTTCTTTCTCGTTGTCCTCGATGCGAATATCGAAAAACAAAGTGTGCAATCGACGCACCTCGTCAGATACGTTTTTTTCAAAGTTCACCCCTCCCCCTAAGGCTGGCTTCCGGAACGCGAAAATCATACAAATTGTTTCCAGGCTTCTTTTGAGAGGTCCTCAATGCGAATATCGAAAAACAAAGTGTGCAATCGACGCACCTCGGCAGATACGATTTTTTCCAAAATTCACCCCCCCCTAAGGGTGGCTTCCGGACCGCGAAAATCATACAAATTGTTCCCAGGCTTCTTTTTCGTTGTCCTCAATGCGAATATCGAAAAACAAAGTGTGCAATCGACGCACCTAGTCAGATACGTTTTTTTTAAACGTTCACCCCCACCGCCCTAAGGCTGGCTTCCGGAACGCGAAAATCATACAAATTGTTCCCAGACTTCTTTTTAGAGGTCCTCAATGCGAATATCGAAAAACAACGTGTGCAATCGACGCTCCTCGGCAGATACGATTTTTTTCTAAATTCACCCCTCCCCCTAAGGCTGGCTTCCGGAAGGCGAAAATCATACAAATTGTTTCCAGGCTTCTTCTAAGAGGTCCTGAATGCGGATATCGAAAAACAAAGTGTGCAATCGACGCACCTCGGCAGATACGATTTTTTCCAAAATTCACCCTCCCATAAGGGTGGCTTCCCGAACTCGAAAATCATACAAATTGTTCCCAGGCTGCTTTTTCGTTGTCCTCAATGCGAATATCGAAAAACAAAGTGTGCAATCGACGCACCTCGGCAGATACGATTTTTTCCAAAATTCGGCCCCCCCCCCCCCATAAGGGTGGCTTCCGGAACGCGAAAATCATACAAATTGTTCCCAGGCTCCTTTTGAGAGGTCCTCAATGCGAATATCGAAGAACAACGTGTGCAATCGACGCACCTCGGCAGATACGATTTTTTTCAAAGTTCACCCCTCCCCCTAAGGGTGGCTTCCGGAACGCGAAAATCGTACAAATTGTTCCCAGGCTTCGTTTTCGTTGTCCTCAATCCGAATATCGAAAAACAAAGTGCGCAATCGACGCACCTCGTCAGATACGTTTTTTTCAAAGTTCACCCCTCCCCCTAAGGCTGGCTTCCGGAACGCGAAAATCATACAAATTGTTCCCAGGCATCTTTTTCGTCGTCCTCAATGCGAATATCGGAAAACAAAGTGTGCAATCGACGCACCTCGTCAGATACGTTTTTTTTTTCAAGGTTCACCCCTCCCCCTAAGGCTGGCTTCCGGAACGCGAAAATCATACAAATTGTTTTCAGGCTTCTTTTGAGAGGTCCTCAATGCGAATATTGAGAAACGAAGTGTGCAATCGACGCACCTCGGCAGATACGATTTTTTCCAAAATTCACCCCCCCATAATGGTGGCTTCCGGAACGCGAAAATCATACAAATTGTTCCCAGGCTTCTATTTCGTTGTCCTCAATGCGAATATCGAAAAACAAAGTGTGCAATCGACGCACCTTGGCAGATTCGATTTTTTCCAAAATTCGGCCCCCCCCCCCCCCCCATACGGGTGCCTCGCGGAACTCGAAAATCATAAAAATTGTTCCCAGGCTTCTTTTTAGAGGTCCTCAATGCGAATATCGAAAAACAAAGTGTGCAATCGACGCACCTCGTCAGATACGTTTTTTTTAAACGTTCACCCCCCCCTCAGGCTGGCTTCCGGAACGCGAAAATCATACAAATTGTTCCCAGGCTTCTTTTTCGAGGTCCTCAATGCGAATATCGAAGAACAACGTGTGCAATCGACGCACCTCGGCAGATACGATTTTTTTCAAAGTTCACCCCTCCCCCTAAGGGTGGCTTCCGGAACGCGAAAATCGTACAAATTGTTCCCAGGCTTCGTTTTCGTTGTCCTCAATGCGAATATCGAAAAACAAAGTGTGCGATCGACGCACCTCGTCAGATACGTTTTTTTCAAAGTTCATCCCTCTCCCTAAGGCTGGCTTCCGGAACGCGAAAATCATACAAATTGTTCCCAGGCTTCTTTTTCGTTGTCCTCAATGCGAATATCGAAAAACAAAGTGTGCAATCGACGCACCTCGTCACATACGTTTTTCTCACAGTTCACCCCTCCCCCTAAGGCTGGCTTCCGGACCGCGAAAATCATACAAATTGTTCCCAGGCTTCTTTTTCGTGGTCCTCAATGCGAATATCGAAAAACAAAGTGTGCATTCGACGCACCTCGTCAGATACGTTTTTTTTTCAACGTTCACCCCCCCCCCCCCCCCTAAGGCTGGCTTCCGGAACGCGAAAATCATACAAATTGTTTCCAGGCTTCTTTTGACAGGTCCTCAATGCGAATATCGAAAAACAAAGTGTGCAATCGGCGCACCTCGGCAGATACGATTTTATTCAAAGTTCACCCCTCCCCCTAAGGGTGGCTTCGGGATCGCGAAAATACTACAAATTATTCCCAGGCTTCTTTTTCGCTGTCCTCAATGCGAATATCGAAAAACAAAGTGTGCAATCGACGCACCTCGGCAGATACGATTTTTTCCAACATTCACCCCCCCATAAGGGTGGCTTCCGGAACGCGAAAATCATACAAATTGTTTCCAGGCTTCTTTTGAGAGGTCCTCAATGCGAATATCGAAATACAAAGTGTGCAATCGACGCACCTCGGCAGATACGATTTTTTTCAAAGTTCACCCCTCCCCCTGATGGTGGCTTCCAGACCGCGAAAATCATACAAATTGTTCCCAGGCTTATTTTTCGTTTTCCTCAATGCGAATATCGAAAAACAAAGTGCGCAATCGACGCACCTCGTCAGATACGTTTTTTTCAAAGTTCACCCCTCCCCCTAAGGCTGGCTTCCGGAACGCGAAAATCATACAAATTGTTCCCAGGCATCTTTTTCGTCGTCCTCAATGCGAATATCGGAAAACAAAGTGTGCAATCGACGCACCTCGCCAGATACGTTTTTTTTTCAAGGTTCACCCCTCCCCCTAAGGCTGGCTTCCGGAACGCGAAAATCATACAAATTGTTTTCAGGCTTCTTTTGAGAGGTCCTCAATGCGAATATTGAGAAACGAAGTGTGCAATCGACGCACCTCGGCAGATACGATTTTTTCCAAAATTCACCCCCCCATAATGGTGGCTTCCGGAACGCGAAAATCATACAAATTGTTCCCAGGCTTCTATTTCGTTGTCCTCAATGCGAATATCGAAAAACAAAGTGTGCAATCGACGCACCTTGGCAGATTCGATTTTTTCCAAAATTCGGCCCCCCCCCCCCATACGGGTGCCTCGCGGAACTCGAAAATCATAATCCCTAATAAAATCAAAATCATGTTCCCAGGCTTCTTTTTAGAGGTCCTCAATGCGAATATCGAAAAACAAAGTGTGCAATCGACGCACCTCGTCAGATACGTTTTTTTAAACGTTCACCCCCCCCTAAGGCTGGCTTCCGGAACGCGAAAATCATACAAATTGTTCCCAGGCTTCTTTTTCGAGGTCCTCAATGCGAATATCGAAAAACAACGTGTGCAATCGACGCTCCTCGGCAGATACGATTTTTTTCTAAAGTCACCCCTCCCCCTAAGGCTGGCTTCCGGAAGGCGAAAATCATACAAATTGTTTCCAGGCTTCTTCTAAGAGGTCCTGAATGCGGATATCGAAAAACAAAGTGTGCAATCGACGCACCTCGGCAGATACGATTTTTTCCAAAATTCACCCCCCCCATAAGGGTGGCTTCCGGAACTCGAAAATCATACAAATTGTTCCCAGGCTTCTTTTTAGAGGTCCTCAATGCGAATATCGAAAAACAAAGTGTGCAATCGACGCACCTCGGCAGATACGATTTTTTTCATACTTCACCCCACCCCCTAAGGGTGGCTTCCGGACCGCGAAAATCATACAAATTGTTCCCAGGCTTCTTTTTCGTTGTCCTCAATGCGAATATCGAAAAACAAAGTGTGCAATCGACGCACCTAGTCAGATACGTTTTTTTTAAACGTTCACCCCCACCGCCCTAAGGCTGGCTTCCGGAACGCGAAAATCATACAAATTGTTCCCAGACTTCTTTTTAGAGGTCCTCAATGCGAATATCGAAAAACAACGTGTGCAATCGACGCTCCTCGGCAGATACGATTTTTTTCTAAATTCACCCCTCCCCCTAAGGCTGGCTTCCGGAAGGCGAAAATCATACAAATTGTTTCCAGGCTTCTTCTAAGAGGTCCTGAATGCGGATATCGAAAAACAAAGTGTGCAATCGACGCACCTCGGCAGATACGATTTTTTCCAAAATTCACCCTCCCATAAGGGTGGCTTCCGGAACTCGAAAATCATAGAAATTGTTCCCAGGCTTCTTTTTAGAGGACCTCAATGCGAATAACGAAAAACAAAGTGTGCAATCGACGCACCTCGGCAGATACGATTTTTTTTCAAAGTTCACCCCTCCCCCTAAGGGTGGCTTCCGGAACGCGAAAATCATACAAATTGTTCACAGGCTGCTTTTTCGCTGTCCTCAATGCGAATATCGAAAAACAAAGTGTGCAATCGACGCACCTCGGCAGATACGATTTTCTCCAAAATGCGCCCCCCCATAAGGGTGGCTTCCGGAACGCGAAAATCATACAAATTGTTTCCAGGCTTCTTTTGAGAGGTCCTCAATGCGAATATCGAAAAACAAAGTGTGCAATCGACGCACCTCGGCAGATACGATTTTTTTCAAAGTTCACCCCTCCCCCTGAGGGTGGCTTCCACACCGCGAAAATCATACAAATTGTTCCCAGGCTTATTTTTCGTTGTCCTCAATGCGAATATCGAAAAACAAAGTGCGCAATCGACGCACCTCGTCAGATACGTTTTTTTCAAAGTTCACCCCTCCCCCTAAGGCTGGCTTCCGGAACGCGAAAATCATACAAATTGTTTCCAGGCTTCTTTTGAGAGGTCCTCAATGCGAATATCGAAAAACAAAGTGTGCAATCGACGCACCTCGGCAGATACGATTTTTTTCAAAGTTCACCCCTCCCCCTAAGGGCGGCTTCCGGAACGCGAAAATCATACAAATTGTTCCCAGGCATCTTTTTCGTCGTCCTCAATGCGAATATCGGAAAGCAAAGTGTGCAATCGACGCACCTCGTCAGATACGTTTTTTTTTCAAGGTTCACCCCTCCCCCTAAGGCTGGCTTCCGGAACGCGAAAATCATACAAATTGTTTTCAGGCGTCTTTTGAGAGGTCCTCAATGCGAATATTGAGAAACGAAGTGTGCAATCGACGCACCTCGGCAGATACGATTTTCTCCAAAATTCACCCCCCCCCATAATGGTGGCTTCCGGAACGCGAAAATCTTACAAATTGTTCCCAGGCTTCTATTTCGTTGTCCTCAATGCGAATATCGAAAAACAAAGTGTGCAATCGACGCACCTCGGCAGATACGATTTTTTCCAAAATTCGGCCCCCCCCCCCATAAGGGTGGCTTCCGCTACTCGAAAATCATACAAATTGTTCCCAGGCTTCTTTTAAGAGGTCCTCAATGCGAATATCGAAAACCAAAGTGTGCAATCGACGCACCTCGGCAGATACGTTTTTTTTCAAAGTTCACCCCTCCCCCTAAGGGTGGCTTCCGGAACGCGAAAGTCATACAAATTGTTCCCAGGCTTCTTTTTCGTTGTTCTCAATGCGAATATCGAAAAACAAAGTGTGCAATCGACGCACCTCGTCAGATACGTTTTTTTCAAAGTTCACCCCTGCCCCTAAGGCTGGCTTCCGGAACGCGAAAATCATAGAAATTGTTTCCCGGCTTCTTTTGAGAGGTCCTCAATGCGAATATCGAAGAACAACGTGTGCAATCGACGCACCTCGGCAGATACGATTTTTTTCAAAGTTCACCCCTCCCCCTAAGGGTGGCTTCCGGAACGCGAAAATCGTACAAATTGTTCCCAGGCTTCGTTTTCGTTGTCCTCAATGCGAATATCGAAAAACAAAGTGTGCGATCGACGCACCACGTCAGATACGTTTTTTTCAAAGTTCATCCCTCTCCCTAAGGCTGGCTTCCGGAACGCGAAAATCATACAAATTGTTCCCAGGCTTCTTTTTCGTTGTCCTCAATGCGAATATCGAAAAACAAAGTGTGCAATCGACGCACCTCGTCACATACGTTTTTCTCACAGTTCACCCCTCCCCCTAAGGCTGGCTTCCGGACCGCGAAAATCATACAAATTGTTCCCAGGCTTCTTTTTCGTGGTCCTCAATGCGAATATCGAAAAACAAAGTGTGCATTCGACGCACCTCGTCAGATACGTTTTTTTTTCAACGTTCACCCCCCCCCCCCCTAAGGCTGGCTTCCGGAACGCGAAAATCATACAAATTGTTTCCAGGCTTCTTTTGACAGGTCCTCAATGCGAATATCGAAAAACAAAGTGTGCAATCGGCGCACCTCGGCAGATACGATTTTATTCAAAGTTCACCCCTCCCCCTAAGGTTGGCTTCGGGATCGCGAAAATAATACAAATTATTCCCAGGCTTCTTTTTCGCTGTCCTCAATGCGAATATCGAAAAACAAAGTGTGCAATCGACGCACCTCGGCAGATACGATTTTTTCCAACATTCACCCCCCCATAAGGGTGGCTTCCGGAACGCGAAAATCATACAAATTGTTTCCAGGCTTCTTTTGAGAGGTCCTCAATGCGAATATCGAAATACAAAGTGTGCAATCGACGCACCTCGGCAGATACGATTTTTTTCAAAGTTCACCCCTCCCCCTGATGGTGGCTTCCAGACCGCGAAAATCATACAAATTGTTCCCAGGCTTATTTTTCGTTTTCCTCGATGCGAATATCGAAAAACAAAGTGCGCAATCGACGCACCTCGTCAGATACGTTTTTTTCAAAGTTCACCCCTCCCCCTAAGGCTGGCTTCCGGAACGCGAAAATCATACAAATTGTTCCCAGGCATCTTTTTCGTCGTCCTCAATGCGAATATCGGAAAACAAAGTGTGCAATCGACGCACCTCGTCAGATACGTTTTTTTTTTCAAGGTTCACCCCTCCCCCTAAGGCTGGCTTCCGGAACGCGAAAATCATACAAATTGTTTTCAGGCTTCTTTTGAGAGGTCCTCAATGCGAATATTGAGAAACGAAGTGTGCAATCGACGCACCTCGGCAGATACGATTTTTTCCAAAATTCACCCCCCCATAATGGTGGCTTCCGGAACGCGAAAATCATACAAATTGTTCCCAGGCTTCTATTTCGTTGTCCTCAATGCGAATATCGAAAAACAAAGTGTGCAATCGACGCACCTTGGCAGATTCGATTTTTTCCAAAATTCGGCCCCCCCCCGCCCCCATACGGGTGCCTCGCGGAACTCGAAAATCATAAAAATTGTTCCCAGGCTTCTTTTTAGAGGTCCTCAATGCGAATATCGAAAAACAAAGTGTGCAATCGACGCACCTCGTCAGATACGTTTTTTTTAAACGTTCACCCCCCCCTAAGGCTGGCTTCCGGAACGCGAAAATCATACAAATTGTTCCCAGGCTTCTTTTTCGAGGTCCTCAATGCGAATATCGAAGAACAACGTGTGCAATCGACGCACCTCGGCAGATACGATTTTTTTCAAAGTTCACCCCTCCCCCTAAGGGTGGCTTCCGGAACGCGAAAATCGTACAAATTGTTCCCAGGCTTCGTTTTCGTTGTCCTCAATGCGAATATCGAAAAACAAAGTGTGCGATCGACGCACCTCGTCAGATACGTTTTTTTCAAAGTTCATCCCTCTCCCTAAGGCTGGCTTCCGGAACGCGAAAATCATACAAATTGTTCCCAGGCTTCTTTTTCGTTGTCCTCAATGCGAATATCGAAAAACAAAGTGTGCAATCGACGCACCTCGTCACATACGTTTTTCTCACAGTTCACCCCTCCCCCTAAGGCTGGCTTCCGGACCGCGAAAATCATACAAATTGTTCCCAGGCTTCTTTTTCGTGGTCCTCAATGCGAATATCGAAAAACAAAGTGTGCATTCGACGCACCTCGTCAGATACGTTTTTTTTTCAACGTTCACCCCCCCCCCCCTAAGGCTGGCTTCCGGAACGCGAAAATCATACAAATTGTTTCCAGGCTTCTTTTGAGAGGTCCTCAATGCGAATATCGAAAAACAAAGTGTGCAATCGACGCACCTCGGCAGATACGATTTTTTTCAAAGTTCACCCCTCCCCCTAAGGGCGGCTTCCGGAACGCGAAAATCATACAAATTGTTCCCAGGCATCTTTTTCGTCGTCCTCAATGCGAATATCGGAAAGCAAAGTGTGCAATCGACGCACCTCGTCAGATACGTTTTTTTTTCAAGGTTCACCCCTCCCCCTAAGGCTGGCTTCCGGAACGCGAAAATCATACAAATTGTTTTCAGGCGTCTTTTGAGAGCTCCTCAATGCGAATATTGAGAAACGAAGTGTGCAATCGACGCACCTCGGCAGATACGATTTTCTCCAAAATTCACCCCCCCATAATGGTGGCTTCCGGAACGCGAAAATCATACAAATTGTTCCCAGGCTTCTATTTCGTTGTCCTCAATGCGAATATCGAAAAACAAAGTGTGCAATCGACGCACCTCGGCAGATACGATTTTTTCCAAAATTCGGCCCCCCCCCCCATAAGGGTGGCTTCCGCTACTCGAAAATCATACAAATTGTTCCCAGGCTTCTTTTAAGAGGTCCTCAATGCGAATATCGAAAAACAAAGTGTGCAATCGACGCACCTCGGCAGATACGATTTTTTTCAAAGTTCACCCCTCCCCCTAAGGGTGGCTTCCGGAACGCGAAAATCATACACATTGTTCCCAGGCTTCTTTTTCGTTGTTCTCAATGCGAATATCGAAAAACAAAGTGTGCAATCGACGCACCTCGTCAGATACGTTTTTTTCAAAGTTCACCCCTCCCCCTAAGGCTGGCTTCCGGAACGCGAAAATCAAACAAATTGTTTCCAGGCTTCTTTTGAGAGGTTCTCAATGCGAATATCGATAAACAAAGTGTGCAATCGACGCATCTCGGCAGATACGATTTTCTTCAAAGTTCACCCCTCCCCCTGAAGGTGGCTTCCGGACCGCGAAAATCATACAAATTGTTCCCAGGCTTCTTTTTCGTTGTCCTCAATGCGAATATCGAAAAACAAAGTGTGCAATCGACGCCCCGCGTCAGATACGTTTCTTTCAAAGTTCACCCCTCCCCCTAAGGCTGGCTTCCGGAACGCAAAAATCATACAAATTGTTTCCAGGCTTCTTTTGAGAGGTCCTCAATGCGAATATCGCAAAACAAAGTGTGCAATCGACGCACCTCGGCAGATACGATTTTTTCCAAAATTCACCCCCCCCCCCTAAGGGTGACTTCTGGACCGCGAAAATCATACAAATTGTTCCCAGGCTTCTTTTTCGTTGTCCTCAATGCGAATATCGAAAAACAAAGTGTGCAATCGACGCACCTCGTCAGATACGTTTTTGTCAAAGTTCACCCCTCCCCCTAAGGCTGGCTTCCGGAACGCGAAAATCATACAAATTGTTTCCAGGCTTCTTTTGAGAGGTCCTCAATGCGAATAACGAAAAACAAAGTGTGCAATCAACGCACCTCGGCAGATACGATTTTTTTCAAAGTTCACGCCTCCCCCTAAGGGTGGCTTCCGGAACGCGAAAATCATACGAATTGTCCCCAGGCTTCTTTTTCGTTGTCCTCCATACGAATATCGAAAAACAAAGTGTGCGATCGACGCACCTCGTCAGATACGTTTTTTTTAACGTTCACCCCCCCCCCCCCCCCCTAAGGCTGGCTTCCGGAACGCGGAAATCATACAAATTGTTTCCAGGATTCTTTTGAGAGGTCCTCAATGCGAATATCGAAAAACAAAGTGTGCAATCGACGCACCTCGGCAGATACGATTTTTTCCAAAATTCGGCCCCCCCCCGCCCATACGGGTGCCACGCGGAACTCGAAAATCATAAAAATTGTTCCCGTGCTTCTTTTTAGAGGTCCTCAATGCGAATATCGAAAAACAAAGTGTGCAATCGACGCACCTCGTCAGATACGTTTTTTTTAAACGTTCACCCCCCCCTAAGGCTGGCTTCCGGAACGCGAAAATCATACAAATTGTTCCCAGGCTTCTTTTTAGAGGTCCTCAATGCGAATATCGAAAAACAACGTGTGCAATCGACCCTCCTCGGCAGATACGATTTTTTTCTAAATTCGCCCCTCCCCCTAAGGCTGGCTTCCGGAAGGCGAAAATCATACAAATTGTTTCCAGGCTTCTTCTAAGAGGTCCTGAATGCGGATATCGAAAAACAAAGTGTGCAATCGACGCACCTCGGCAGAAACGATTTTTTTCTATGTTGACCCCGCCCCCCAAAGGGTTGCTTCCGGAACGCAAAAATCATACAAATTGTTCCCAGGCTTCGTTTTCATTGTCCTCAATGCGAATATCGAAAAACAAAGTGTGCAATCGACGCACCTCGTCAGATACGTTTTTTTCAAAGTTCACCCCTCCCCCTAAGGCTGGCTTCCGGAACGCGAAAATCATACAAATTGTTCCCAGGCTTCTTTTTCGTTGTCCTCAATGCGAATATCGAAAAACAAAGTGTGCAATCGACGCACCTCGTCAGATACGTTTTTTCAAAGTTCACCCCTCCCCCTAAGGCTGGCTTCCGGAACGCGAAAATCATACAACTTGTTTCCAGGCTTCTTTTGAGAGGTCCTCAATGCGAATATCGAAAAGCAAAGTGTGCAATCGACGCACCTCGGCAGATACGATTTTTTTCAAAGTTCACCCCCCCCCTGAGGGTGGCTTCCGGACCGCGGAAATCATACAAATTGTTCCCAGGCTTCTTTTTCGTTGTCCTCAATGCGAATATCGAAAAACAAAGTGTGCAATCGACGCACCTCGGCAGATACGATTTTTTCCAAAATTCACCCCCCCCCCATAAGGGTGGCTTCCGGAACTCGAAAATCATACAAATTGTTCCCAGGCTTCTTTTTAGAGGTCCTCAATGCGAATATCGAAAAACAAAGTGTGCAATCGACGCACCTCGGCAGATACGATTTTTTTCATACTTCACCCCACCCCCTAAGGGTGGCTTCCGGAACGCGAAAATCATACAAATTGTTCCCAGGCTTCTTTCTCGTTGTCCTCGATGCGAATATCGAAAAACAAAGTGTGCAATCGACGCACCTCGTCAGATACGTTTTTTTCAAAGTTCACCCCTCCCCCTAAGGCTGGCTTCCGGAACGCGAAAATCATACAAATTGTTTCCAGGCTTCTTTTGAGAGGTCCTCAATGCGAATATCGAAAAACAAAGTGTGCAATCGACGCACCTCGGCAGATACGATTTTTTCCAAAATTCACCCCCCCCTAAGGGTGGCTTCCGGACCGCGAAAATCATACAAATTGTTCCCAGGCTTCTTTTTCGTTGTCCTCAATGCGAATATCGAAAAACAAAGTGTGCAATCGACGCACCTAGTCAGATACGTTTTTTTTAAACGTTCACCCCCACCGCCCTAAGGCTGGCTTCCGGAACGCGAAAATCATACAAATTGTTCCCAGACTTCTTTTTAGAGGTCCTCAATGCGAATATCGAAAAACAACGTGTGCAATCGACGCTCCTCGGCAGATACGATTTTTTTCTAAATTCACCCCTCCCCCTAAGGCTGGCTTCCGGAAGGCGAAAATCATACAAATTGTTTCCAGGCTTCTTCTAAGAGGTCCTGAATGCGGATATCGAAAAACAAAGTGTGCAATCGACGCACCTCGGCAGATACGATTTTTTCCAAAATTCACCCTCCCATAAGGGTGGCTTCCCGAACTCGAAAATCATACAAATTGTTCCCAGGCTGCTTTTTCGTTGTCCTCAATGCGAATATCGAAAAACAAAGTGTGCAATCGACGCACCTCGGCAGATACGATTTTTTCCAAAATTCGGCCCCCCCCCCCCATAAGGGTGGCTTCCGGAACGCGAAAATCATACAAATTGTTCCCAGGCTCCTTTTGAGAGGTCCTCAATGCGAATATCGAAGAACAACGTGTGCAATCGACGCACCTCGGCAGATACGATTTTTTTCAAAGTTCACCCCTCCCCCTAAGGGTGGCTTCCGGAACGCGAAAATCGTACAAATTGTTCCCAGGCTTCGTTTTCGTTGTCCTCAATCCGAATATCGAAAAACAAAGTGCGCAATCGACGCACCTCGTCAGATACGTTTTTTTCAAAGTTCACCCCTCCCCCTAAGGCTGGCTTCCGGAACGCGAAAATCATACAAATTGTTCCCAGGCATCTTTTTCGTCGTCCTCAATGCGAATATCGGAAAACAAAGTGTGCAATCGACGCACCTCGTCAGATACGTTTTTTTTTTCAAGGTTCACCCCTCCCCCTAAGGCTGGCTTCCGGAACGCGAAAATCATACAAATTGTTTTCAGGCTTCTTTTGAGAGGTCCTCAATGCGAATATTGAGAAACGAAGTGTGCAATCGACGCACCTCGGCAGATACGATTTTTTCCAAAATTCACCCCCCCATAATGGTGGCTTCCGGAACGCGAAAATCATACAAATTATTCCCAGGCTTCTATTTCGTTGTCCTCAATGCGAATATCGAAAAACAAAGTGTGCAATCGACGCACCTTGGCAGATTCGATTTTTTCCAAAATTCGGCCCCCCCCCCCCCCCCATACGGGTGCCTCGCGGAACTCGAAAATCATAAAAATTGTTCCCAGGCTTCTTTTTAGAGGTCCTCAATGCGAATATCGAAAAACAAAGTGTGCAATCGACGCACCTCGTGAGATACGTTTTTTTTAAACGTTCACCCCCCCCTCAGGCTGGCTTCCGGAACGCGAAAATCATACAAATTGTTCCCAGGCTTCTTTTTCGAGGTCCTCAATGCGAATATCGAAGAACAACGTGTGCAATCGACGCACCTCGGCAGATACGATTTTTTTCAAAGTTCACCCCTCCCCCTAAGGGTGGCTTCCGGAACGCGAAAATCGTACAAATTGTTCCCAGGCTTCGTTTTCGTTGTCCTCAATGCGAATATCGAAAAACAAAGTGTGCGATAGACGCACCTCGTCAGATACGTTTTTTTCAAAGTTCATCCCTCTCCCTAAGGCTGGCTTCCGGAACGCGAAAATCATACAAATTGTTCCCAGGCTTCTTTTTCGTTGTCCTCAATGCGAATATCGAAAAACAAAGTGTGCAATCGACGCACCTCGTCACATACGTTTTTCTCACAGTTCACCCCTCCCCCTAAGGCTGGCTTCCGGACCGCGAAAATCATACAAATTGTTCCCAGGCTTCTTTTTCGTGGTCCTCAATGCGAATATCGAAAAACAAAGTGTGCATTCGACGCACCTCGTCAGATACGTTTTTTTTTCAACGTTCACCCCCCCCCCCCCCCTAAGGCTGGCTTCCGGAACGCGAAAATCATACAAATTGTTTCCAGGCTTCTTTTGACAGGTCCTCAATGCGAATATCGAAAAACAAAGTGTGCAATCGGCGCACCTCGGCAGATACGATTTTATTCAAAGTTCACCCCTCCCCCTAAGGGTGGCTTCGGGATCGCGAAAATACTACAAATTATTCCCAGGCTTCTTTTTCGCTGTCCTCAATGCGAATATCGAAAAACAAAGTGTGCAATCGACGCACCTCGGCAGATACGATTTTTTCCAACATTCACCCCCCCATAAGGGTGGCTTCCGGAACGCGAAAATCATACAAATTGTTTCCAGGCTTCTTTTGAGAGGTCCTCAATGCGAATATCGAAATACAAAGTGTGCAATCGACGCACCTCGGCAGATACGATTTTTTTCAAAGTTCACCCCTCCCCCTGATGGTGGCTTCCAGACCGCGAAAATCATACAAATTGTTCCCAGGCTTATTTTTCGTTTTCCTCAATGCGAATATCGAAAAACAAAGTGCGCAATCGACGCACCTCGTCAGATACGTTTTTTTCAAAGTTCACCCCTCCCCCTAAGGCTGGCTTCCGGAACGCGAAAATCATACAAATTGTTCCCAGGCATCTTTTTCGTCGTCCTCAATGCGAATATCGGAAAACAAAGTGTGCAATCGACGCACCTCGCCAGATACGTTTTTTTTTCAAGGTTCACCCCTCCCCCTAAGGCTGGCTTCCGGAACGCGAAAATCATACAAATTGTTTTCAGGCTTCTATTGAGAGGTCCTCAATGCGAATATTGAGAAACGAAGTGTGCAATCGACGCACCTCGGCAGATACGAATTTTTCCAAAATTCACCCCCCCATAATGGTGGCTTCCGGAACGCGAAAATCATACAAATTGTTCCCAGGCTTCTATTTCGTTGTCCTCAATGCGAATATCGAAAAACAAAGTGTGCAATCGACGCACCTTGGCAGATTCGATTTTTTCCAAAATTCGGCCCCCCCCCCCCATACGGGTGCCTCGCGGAACTCGAAAATCATAATCCCTAATAAAATCAAAATCATGTTCCCAGGCTTCTTTTTAGAGGTCCTCAATGCGAATATCGAAAAACAAAGTGTGCAATCGACGCACCTCGTCAGATACGTTTTTTTAAACGTTCACCCCCCCTTAAGGCTGGCTTCCGGAACGCGAAAATCATACAAATTGTTCCCAGGCTTCTTTTTCGAGGTCCTCAATGCGAATATCGAAAAACAACGTGTGCAATCGACGCTCCTCGGCAGATACGATTTTTTTCTAAAGTCACCCCTCCCCCTAAGGCTGGCTTCCGGAAGGCGAAAATCATACAAATTGTTTCCAGGCTTCTTCTAAGAGGTCCTGAATGCGGATATCGAAAAACAAAGTGTGCAATCGACGCACCTCGGCAGATACGATTTTTTCCAAAATTCACCCCCCCCATAAGGGTGGCTTCCGGAACTCGAAAATCATACAAATTGTTCCCAGGCTTCTTTTTAGAGGTCCTCAATGCGAATATCGAAAAACAAAGTGTGCAATCGACGCACCTCGGCAGATACGATTTTTTTCATACTTCACCCCACCCCCTAAGGGTGGCTTCCGGACCGCGAAAATCATACAAATTGTTCCCAGGCTTCTTTTTCGTTGTCCTCAATGCGAATATCGAAAAACAAAGTGTGCAATCGACGCACCTAGTCAGATACGTTTTTTTTAAACGTTCACCCCCACCGCCCTAAGGCTGGCTTCCGGAACGCGAAAATCATACAAATTGTTCCCAGACTTCTTTTTAGAGGTCCTCAATGCGAATATCGAAAAACAACGTGTGCAATCGACGCTCCTCGGCAGATACGATTTTTTTCTAAATTCACCCCTCCCCCTAAGGCTGGCTTCCGGAAGGCGAAAATCATACAAATTGTTTCCAGGCTTCTTCTAAGAGGTCCTGAATGCGGATATCGAAAAACAAAGTGTGCAATCGACGCACCTCGGCAGATACGATTTTTTCCAAAATTCACCCTCCCATAAAGGTGGCTTCCGGAACTCGAAAATCATAGAAATTGTTCCCAGGCTTCTTTTTAGAGGACCTCAATGCGAATAACGAAAAACAAAGTGTGCAATCGACGCACCTCGGCAGATACGATTTTTTTTCAAAGTTCACCCCTCCCCCTAAGGGTGGCTTCCGGAACGCGAAAATCATACAAATTGTTCACAGGCTGCTTTTTCGCTGTCCTCAATGCGAATATCGAAAAACAAAGTGTGCAATCGACGCACCTCGGCAGATACGATTTTCTCCAAAATGCGCCCCCCCATAAGGGTGGCTTCCGGAACGCGAAAATCATACAAATTGTTTCCAGGCTTCTTTTGAGAGGTCCTCAATGCGAATATCGAAAAACAAAGTGTGCAATCGACGCACCTCGGCAGATACGATTTTTTTCAAAGTTCACCCCTCCCCCTGAGGGTGGCTTCCACACCGCGAAAATCATACAAATTGTTCCCAGGCTTATTTTTCGTTGTCCTCAATGCGAATATCGAAAAACAAAGTGCGCAATCGACGCACCTCGTCAGATACGTTTTTTTCAAAGTTCACCCCTCCCCCTAAGGCTGGCTTCCGGAACGCGAAAATCATACAAATTGTTTCCAGGCTTCTTTTGAGAGGTCCTCAATGCGAATATCGAAAAACAAAGTGTGCAATCGACGCACCTCGGCAGATACGATTTTTTTCAAAGTTCACCCCTCCCCCTAAGGGCGGCTTCCGGAACGCGAAAATCATACAAATTGTTCCCAGGCATCTTTTTCGTCGTCCTCAATGCGAATATCGGAAAGCAAAGTGTGCAATCGACGCACCTCGTCAGATACGTTTTTTTTTCAAGGTTCACCCCTCCCCCTAAGGCTGGCTTCCGGAACGCGAAAATCATACAAATTGTTTTCAGGCGTCTTTTGAGAGGTCCTCAATGCGAATATTGAGAAACGAAGTGTGCAATCGACGCACCTCGGCAGATACGATTTTCTCCAAAATTCACCCCCCCCCATAATGGTGGCTTCCGGAACGCGAAAATCATACAAATTGTTCCCAGGCTTCTATTTCGTTGTCCTCAATGCGAATATCGAAAAACAAAGTGTGCAATCGACGCACCTCGGCAGATACGATTTTTTCCAAAATTCGGCCCCCCCCCCCATAAGGGTGGCTTCCGCTACTCGAAAATCATACAAATTGTTCCCAGGCTTCTTTTAAGAGGTCCTCAATGCGAATATCGAAAAACAAAGTGTGCAATCGACGCACCTCGGCAGATACGTTTTTTTTCAAAGTTCACCCCTCCCCCTAAGGGTGGCTTCCGGAACGCGAAAGTCATACAAATTGTTCCCAGGCTTCTTTTTCGTTGTTCTCAATGCGAATATCGAAAAACAAAGTGTGCAATCGACGCACCTCGTCAGATACGTTTTTTTCAAAGTTCACCCCTGCCCCTAAGGCTGGCTTCCGGAACGCGAAAATCATAGAAATTGTTTCCCGGCTTCTTTTGAGAGGTCCTCAATGCGAATATCGAAGAACAACGTGTGCAATCGACGCACCTCGGCAGATACGATTTTTTTCAAAGTTCACCCCTCCCCCTAAGGGTGGCTTCCGGAACGCGAAAATCGTACAAATTGTTCCCAGGCTTCGTTTTCGTTGTCCTCAATGCGAATATCGAAAAACAAAGTGTGCGATCGACGCACCACGTCAGATACGTTTTTTTCAAAGTTCATCCCTCTCCCTAAGGCCGGCTTCCGGAACGCGAAAATCATACAAATTGTTCCCAGGCTTCTTTTTCGTTGTCCTCAATGCGAATATCGAAAAACAAAGTGTGCAATCGACGCACCTCGTCACATACGTTTTTCTCACAGTTCACCCCTCCCCCTAAGGCTGGCTTCCGGACCGCGAAAATCATACAAATTGTTCCCAGGCTTCTTTTTCGTGGTCCTCAATGCGAATATCGAAAAACAAAGTGTGCATTCGACGCACCTCGTCAGATACGTTTTTTTTTCAACGTTCACCCCCCCCCCCCCCCCTAAGGCTGGCTTCCGGAACGCGAAAATCATACAAATTGTTTCCAGGCTTCTTTTGACAGGTCCTCAATGCGAATATCGAAAAACAAAGTGTGCAATCGGCGCACCTCGGCAGATACGATTTTATTCAAAGTTCACCCCTCCCCCTAAGGGTGGCTTCGGGATCGCGAAAATAATACAAATTATTCCCAGGCTTCTTTTTCGCTGTCCTCAATGCGAATATCGAAAAACAAAGTGTGCAATCGACGCACCTCGGCAGATACGATTTTTTCCAACATTCACCCCCCCATAAGGGTGGCTTCCGGAACGCGAAAATCATACAAATTGTTTCCAGGCTTCTTTTGAGAGGTCCTCAATGCGAATATCGAAATACAAAGTGTGCAATCGACGCACCTCGGCAGATACGATTTTTTTCAAAGTTCACCCCTCCCCCTGATGGTGGCTTCCAGACCGCGAAAATCATACAAATTGTTCCCAGGCTTATTTTTCGTTTTCCTCGATGCGAATATCGAAAAACAAAGTGCGCAATCGACGCACCTCGTCAGATACGTTTTTTTCAAAGTTCACCCCTCCCCCTAAGGCTGGCTTCCGGAACGCGAAAATCATACAAATTGTTCCCAGGCATCTTTTTCGTCGTCCTCAATGCGAATATCGGAAAACAAAGTGTGCAATCGACGCACCTCGTCAGATACGTTTTTTTTTTCAAGGTTCACCCCTCCCCCTAAGGCTGGCTTCCGGAACGCGAAAATCATACAAATTGTTTTCAGGCTTCTTTTGAGAGGTCCTCAATGCGAATATTGAGAAACGAAGTGTGCAATCGACGCACCTCGGCAGATACGATTTTTTCCAAAATTCACCCCCCCATAATGGTGGCTTCCGGAACGCGAAAATCATACAAATTGTTCCCAGGCTTCTATTTCGTTGTCCTCAATGCGAATATCGAAAAACAAAGTGTGCAATCGACGCACCTTGGCAGATTCGATTTTTTCCAAAATTCGGCCCCCCCCCCCCCCCATACGGGTGCCTCGCGGAACTCGAAAATCATAAAAATTGTTCCCAGGCTTCTTTTTAGAGGTCCTCAATGCGAATATCGAAAAACAAAGTGTGCAATCGACGCACCTCGTCAGATACGTTTTTTTTAAACGTTCACCCCCCCCTAAGGCTGGCTTCCGGAACGCGAAAATCATACAAATTGTTCCCAGGCTTCTTTTTCGAGGTCCTCAATGCGAATATCGAAGAACAACGTGTGCAATCGACGCACCTCGGCAGATACGATTTTTTTCAAAGTTCACCCCTCCCCCTAAGGGTGGCTTCCGGAACGCGAAAATCGTACAAATTGTTCCCAGGCTTCGTTTTCGTTGTCCTCAATGCGAATATCGAAAAACAAAGTGTGCGATCGACGCACCTCGTCAGATACGTTTTTTTCAAAGTTCATCCCTCTCCCTAAGGCTGGCTTCCGGAACGCGAAAATCATACAAATTGTTCCCAGGCTTCTTTTTCGTTGTCCTCAATGCGAATATCGAAAAACAAAGTGTGCAATCGACGCACCTCGTCACATACGTTTTTCTCACAGTTCACCCCTCCCCCTAAGGCTGGCTTCCGGACCGCGAAAATCATACAAATTGTTCCCAGGCTTCTTTTTCGTGGTCCTCAATGCGAATATCGAAAAACAAAGTGTGCATTCGACGCACCTCGTCAGATACGTTTTTTTTTCAACGTTCACCCCCCCCCCCCCCTAAGGCTGGCTTCCGGAACGCGAAAATCATACAAATTGTTTCCAGGCTTCTTTTGACAGGTCCTCAATGCGAATATCGAAAAACAAAGTGTGCAATCGGCGCACCTCGGCAGATACGATTTTATTCAAAGTTCACCCCTCCCCCTAAGGGTGGCTTCGGGATCGCGAAAATACTACAAATTATTCCCAGGCTTCTTTTTCGCTGTCCTCAATGCGAATATCGAAAAACAAAGTGTCCAATCGACGCACCTCGGCAGATACGATTTTTTCCAACATTCACCCCCCCATAAGGGTGGCTTCCGGAACGCGAAAATCATACAAATTGTTTCCAGGCTTCTTTTGAGAGGTCCTCAATGCGAATATCGAAAAACAAAGTGTGCAATCGACGCACCTCGGCAGATACGATTTTCTTCAAAGTTCACCCCTCCCCCTGAGGGTGGCTTCCGGACCGCGAAAATCATACAAATTGTTCCCAGGCTTCTTTTTCGTTGTCCTTAATGCGAATATCGAAAAACAAAGTGTGCAATCGACGCCCCTCGTCAGATACGTTTCTTTCAAAGTTCACCCCTGCCCCTAAGGCTGGCTTCCGGAACGCAAAAATCATACAAATTGTTTCCAGGCTTCTTTTGAGAGGTCCTCAATGCGAATATCGCAAAACAAAGTGTGCAATCGACGCACCTCGGCAGATACGACTTTTTCCAAAATTCACCCCCCCCCCCTAAGGGTGACTTCTGGACCGCGAAAATCATACAAATTGTTCCCAGGCTTCTTTTTCGTTGTCCTCAATGCGAATATCGAAAAACAAAGTGTGCAATCGACGCACCTCGTCAGATACGTTTTTGTCAAAGTTCACCCCTCCCCCTAAGGCTGGCTTCCGGAACGCGAAAATCATACAAATTGTTTCCAGGCTTCTTTTGAGAGGTCCTCAATGCGAATAACGAAAAACAAAGTGTGCAATCAACGCACCTCGGCAGATACGATTTTTTTCAAAGTTCACGCCTCCCCCTAAGGGTGGCTTCCGGAACGCGAAAATCATACGAATTGTCCCCAGGCTTCTTTTTCGTTGTCCTCCATACGAATATCGAAAAACAAAGTGTGCAATCGACGCACCTCGTCAGATACGTTTTTTTTAACGTTCACCCCCCCTTCCCAAAGGCTGGCTTCCGGAACGCGGAAATCATACAAATTGTTTCCAGGATTCTTTTGAGAGGTCCTCAATGCGAATATCGAAAAACAACGTGTGCAATCGACGCTCCTCGGCAGATACGATTTTTTTCTAAATTCACCCCTCCCCCTAAGGCTGGCTTCCGGAAGGCGAAAATCATACAAATTGTTTCCAGGCTTCTTCTAAGAGGTCCTGAATGCGGATATCGAAAAACAAAGTGTGCAATCGACGCACCTCGGCAGAAACGATTTTTTTCAAAGTTCACCCCTCCCCCTAAGGGCGGCTTCCGGAACGCGAAAATCATACAAATTGTTCCCAGGCATCTTTTTCGTCGTCCTCAATGCGAATATCGGAAAACAAAGTGTGCAATCGACGCACCTCGTCAGATACGTTTTTTTTTCAAGGTTCACCCCTCCCCCTAAGGCTGGCTTCCGGAACGCGAAAATCATACAAAATGTTTTCAGGCGTCTTTTGAGAGGTCCTCAATGCGAATATTGAGAAACGAAGTGTGCAATCGACGCACCTCGGCAGATACGATTTTTTCCAAAATTCACCCCCCCATAATGGTGGCTTCCGGAACGCGAAAATCATACAAATTGTTCCCAGGCATCTTTTTCGTCGTCCTCAATGCGAATATCGGAAAACAAAGTGTGCAATCGACGCACCTCGTCAGATACGTTTTTTTTTCAAGGTTCACCCCTCCCCCTAAGGCTGGCTTCCGGAACGCGAAAATCATACAAATTGTTTCCAGGCTTCTTTTGAGAGGTCCTGAATGCGAATATCGAAAAACAAAGTGTGCAATCGGCGCACCTCGGCAGATACGATTTTATTCAAAGTTCACCCCTCCCCCTAAGGGTGGCTTCGGGATCGCGAAAATCATACAAATTATTCCCAGGCTTCTTTTTCGCTGTCCTCAATGCGAATATCGAAAAACAAAGTGTGCAATCGACGCACCTCGGCAGATACGATTTTTTCCAAAATTCACCCCCCCATAAGGGTGGCTTCCGGAACGCGAAAATCATACAAATTGTTTCCAGGCTTCTTTTGAGAGGTCCTCAATGCGAATATCGAAATACAAAGTGTGCAATCGACGCACCTCGGCAGATACGATTTTTTTCAAAGTTCACCCCTCCCCCTGATGGTGGCTTCCAGACCGCGAAAATCATACAAATTGTTCCCAGGCTTATTTTTCGTTTTCCTCAATGCGAATATCGAAAAACAAAGTGCGCAATCGACGCACCTCGTCAGATACGTTTTTTTCAAAGTTCACCCCTCCCCCTAAGGCTGGCTTCCGGAACGCGAAAATCATACAAATTGTTTCCAGGCTTCTTTTGAGAGGTCCTCAATGCGAATATCGAAAAACAAAGTGTGCAATCGACGCACCTCGGCAGATACGATTTTTTTCAAAGTTCACCCCTCCCCCTAAGGGCGGCTTCCGGAACGCGAAAATCATACAAATTGTTCCCAGGCATCTTTTTCGTCGTCCTCAATGCGAATATCGGAAAACAAAGTGTGCAATCGACGCATCTCGTCAGATACGTTTTTTTTTCAAGGTTCACCCCTCCCCCTAAGGCTGGCTTCCGGAATGCGAAAATCATACAAATTGTTTTCAGGCTTCTTTTGAGAGGTCCTCAATGCGAATATTGAGAAACGAAGTGTGCAATCGACGCACCTCGGCAGATACGATTTTTTCCAAAATTCACCCCCCCATAATGGTGGCTTCCGGAACGCGAAAATCATACAAATTGTTCCCAGGCTTCTATTTCGTTGTCCTCAATGCGAATATCGAAAAACAAAGTGTGCAATCGACGCACCTTGGCAGATTCGATTTTTTCCAAAATTCGGCCCCCCCCCCCCCATACGGGTGCCTCGCGGAACTCGAAAATCATAATCCCTAATAAAATCAAAATCATGTTCCCAGGCTTCTTTTTAGAGGTCCTCAATGCGAATATCGAAAAACAAAGTGTGCAATCGACGCACCTCGTCAGATACGTTTTTTTTAAACGTTCACCCCCCCCTAAGGCTGGCTTCCGGAACGCGAAAATCATACAAATTGTTCCCAGGCTTCTTTTTCGAGGTCCTCAATGCGAATATCGAAAAACAACGTGTGCAATCGACGCTCCTCGGCAGATACGATTTTTTTCTAAAGTCACCCCTCCCCCTAAGGCTGGCTTCCGGAAGGCGAAAATCATACAAATTGTTTCCAGGCTTCTTCTAAGAGGTCCTGAATGCGGATATCGAAAAACAAAGTGTGCAATCGACGCACCTCGGCAGATACGATTTTTTCCAAAATTCACCCCCCCCATAAGGGTGGCTTCCGGAACTCGAAAATCATACAAATTGTTCCCAGGCTTCTTTTTAGAGGTCCTCAATGCGAATATCGAAAAACAAAGTGTGCAATCGACGCACCTCGGCAGATACGATTTTTTTCATACTTCACCCCACCCCCTAAGGGTGGCTTCCGGACCGCGAAAATCATACAAATTGTTCCCAGGCTTCTTTTTCGTTGTCCTCAATGCGAATATCGAAAAACAAAGTGTGCAATCGACGCACCTAGTCAGATACGTTTTTTTTAAACGTTCACCCCCACCGCCCTAAGGCTGGCTTCCGGAACGCGAAAATCATACAAATTGTTCCCAGACTTCTTTTTAGAGGTCCTCAATGCGAATAACGAAAAACAAAGTGTGCAATCGACGCACCTCGGCAGATACGATTTTTTTTCAAAGTTCACCCCTCCCCCTAAGGGTGGCTTCCGGAACGCGAAAATCATACAAATTGTTCACAGGCTGCTTTTTCGCTGTCCTCAATGCGAATATCGAAAAACAAAGTGTGCAATCGACGCACCTCGGCAGATACGATTTTCTCCAAAATGCGCCCCCCCATAAGGGTGGCTTCCGGAACGCGAAAATCATACAAATTGTTTCCAGGCTTCTTTTGAGAGGTCCTCAATGCGAATATCGAAAAACAAAGTGTGCAATCGACGCACCTCGGCAGATACGATTTTTTTCAAAGTTCACCCCTCCCCCTGAGGGTGGCTTCCAGACCGCGAAAATCATACAAATTGTTCCCAGGCTTATTTTTCGTTGTCCTCAATGCGAATATCGAAAAACAAAGTGCGCAATCGACGCACCTCGTCAGATACGTTTTTTTCAAAGTTCACCCCTCCCCCTAAGGCTGGCTTCCGGAACGCGAAAATCATACAAATTGTTTCCAGGCTTCTTTTGAGAGGTCCTCAATGCGAATATCGAAAAACAAAGTGTGCAATCGACGCACCTCGGCAGATACGATTTTTTTCAAAGTTCACCCCTCCCCCTAAGGGCGGCTTCCGGAACGCGAAAATCATACAAATTGTTCCCAGGCATCTTTTTCGTCGTCCTCAATGCGAATATCGGAAAGCAAAGTGTGCAATCGACGCACCTCGTCAGATACGTTTTTTTTTCAAGGTTCACCCCTCCCCCTAAGGCTGGCTTCCGGAACGCGAAAATCATACAAATTGTTTTCAGGCGTCTTTTGAGAGGTCCTCAATGCGAATATTGAGAAACGAAGTGTGCAATCGACGCACCTCGGCAGATACGATTTTCTCCAAAATTCACCCCCCCCCCCATAATGGTGGCTTCCGGAACGCGAAAATCATACAAATTGTTCCCAGGCTTCTATTTCGTTGTCCTCAATGCGAATATCGAAAAACAAAGTGTGCAATCGACACACCTCGGCAGATACGATTTTTTCCAAAATTCGGCCCCCCCCCCATAAGGGTGGCTTCCGCTACTCGAAAATCATACAAATTGTTCCCAGGCTTCTTTTAAGAGGTCCTCAATGCGAATATCGAAAAACAAAGTGTGCAATCGACGCACCTCGGCAGATACGTTTTTTTTCAAAGTTCACCCCTCCCCCTAAGGGTGGCTTCCGGAACGCGAAAGTCATACAAATTGTTCCCAGGCTTCTTTTTCGTTGTTCTCAATGCGAATATCGAAAAACAAAGTGTGCAATCGACGCACCTCGTCAGATACGTTTTTTTCAAAGTTCACCCCTGCCCCTAAGGCTGGCTTCCGAAACGCGAAAATCATACAAATTGTTTCCAGGCTTCTTTTGAGAGGTCCTCAATGCGAATATCGAAAAACAAAGTGTGCAATCGACGCACCTCGGCAGATACGATTTTCTTCAAAGTTCACCCCTCCCCCTGAGGGTGGCTTCCGGACCGCGAAAATCATACAAATTGTTCCCAGGCTTCTTTTTCGTTGTCCTTAATGCGAATATCGAAAAACAAAGTGTGCAATCGACGCCCCTCGTCAGATACGTTTCTTTCAAAGTTCACCCCTGCCCCTAAGGCTGGCTTCCGGAACGCAAAAATCATACAAATTGTTTCCAGGCTTCTTTTGAGAGGTCCTCAATGCGAATATCGCAAAACAAAGTGTGCAATCGACGCACCTCGGCAGATACGACGTTTTCCAAAATTCACCCCCCCCCCCCTAAGGGTGACTTCTGGACCGCGAAAATCATACAAATTGTTCCCAGGCTTCTTTTTCGTTGTCCTCAATGCGAATATCGAAAAACAAAGTGTGCAATCGACGCACCTCGTCAGATACGTTTTTGTCAAAGTTCACCCCTCCCCCTAAGGCTGGCTTCCGGAACGCGAAAATCATACAAATTGTTTCCAGGCTTCTTTTGAGAGGTCCTCAATGCGAATAACGAAAAACAAAGTGTGCAATCAACGCACCTCGGCAGATACGATTTTTTTCAAAGTTCACGCCTCCCCCTAAGGGTGGCTTCCGGAACGCGAAAATCATACGAATTGTCCCCAGGCTTCTTTTTCGTTGTCCTCCATACGAATATCGAAAAACAAAGTGTGCAATCGACGCACCTCGTCAGATACGTTTTTTTTAACGTTCACCCCCCCGCCCCTAAGGCTGGCTTGCGGAACGCGGAAATCATACAAATTGTTTCCAGGATTCTTTTGAGAGGTCCTCAATGCGAATATCGAAAAACAACGTGTGCAATCGACGCTCCTCGGCAGATACGATTTTTTTCTAAATTCACCCCTCCCCCTAAGGCTGGCTTCCGGAAGGCGAAAATCATACAAATTGTTTCCAGGCTTCTTCTAAGAGGTCCTGAATGCGGATATCGAAAAACAAAGTGTGCAATCGACGCACCTCGGCAGAAACGATTTTTTTCAAAGTTCACCCCTCCCCCTAAGGGCGGCTTCCGGAACGCGAAAATCATACAAATTGTTCCCAGGCATCTTTTTCGTCGTCCTCAATGCGAATATCGGAAAACAAAGTGTGCAATCGACGCACCTCGTCAGATACGTTTTTTTTTCAAGGTTCACCCCTCCCCCTAAGGCTGGCTTCCAGAACGCGAAAATCATACAAAATGTTTTCAGGCGTCTTTTGAGAGGTCCTCAATGCGAATATTGAGAAACGAAGTGTGCAATCGACGCACCTCGGCAGATACGATTTTTTCCAAAATTCACCCCCCCATAATGGTGGCTTCCGGAACGCGAAAATCATACAAATTGTTCCCAGGCATCTTTTTCGTCGTCCTCAATGCGAATATCGGAAAACAAAGTGTGCAATCGACGCACCTCGTCAGATACGTTTTTTTTTCAAGGTTCACCCCTCCCCCTAAGGCTGGCTTCCGGAACGCGAAAATCATACAAATTGTTTCCAGGCTTCTTTTGAGAGGTCCTGAATGCGAATATCGAAAAACAAAGTGTGCAATCGGCGCACCTCGGCAGATACGATTTTATTCAAAGTTCACCCCTCCCCCTAAGGGTGGCTTCGGGATCGCGAAAATCATACAAATTATTCCCAGGCTGCTTTTTCGCTGTCCTCAATGCGAATATCGAAAAACAAAGTGTGCAATCGACGCACCTCGGCAGATACGATTTTTTCCAAAATTCACCCCCCCATAAGGGTGGCTTCCGGAACGCGAAAATCATACAAATTGTTTCCAGGCTTCTTTTGAGAGGTCCTCAATGCGAATATCGAAATACAAAGTGTGCAATCGACGCACCTCGGCAGATACGATTTTTTTCAAAGTTCACCCCTCCCCCTGATGGTGGCTTCCAGACCGCGAAAATCATACAAATTGTTCCCAGGCTTATTTTTCGTTTTCCTCAATGCGAATATCGAAAAACAAAGTGCGCAATCGACGCACCTCGTCAGATACGTTTTTTTCAAAGTTCACCCCTCCCCCTAAGGCTGGCTTCCGGAACGCGAAAATCATACAAATTGTTTCCAGGCTTCTTTTGAGAGGTCCTCAATGCGAATATCGAAAAACAAAGTGTGCAATCGACGCACCTCGGCAGATACGATTTTTTTCAAAGTTCACCCCTCCCCCTAAGGGCGGCTTCCGGAACGCGAAAATCATACAAATTGTTCCCAGGCATCTTTTTCGTCGTCGTCAATGCGAATATCGGAAAACAAAGTGTGCAATCGACGCATCTCGTCAGATACGTTTTTTTTTCAAGGTTCACCCCTCCCCCTAAGGCTGGCTTCCGGAACGCGAAAATCATACAAATTGTTTTCAGGCGTCTTTTGAGAGGTCCTCAATGCGAATATTGAGAAACGAAGTGTGCAATCGACGCACCTCGGCAGATACGATTTTTTCCAAAATTCACCCCCCCATAATGGTGGCTTCCGGAACGCGAAAATCATACAAATTGTTCCCAGGCTTCTATTTCGTTGTCCTCAATGCGAATATCGAAAAACAAAGTGTGCAATCGACGCACCTCGGCAGATACGATTTTTTCCAAAATTCGGCCCCCCCCCCCCATACGGGTGCCTCACGGAACTCGAAAATCATAAAAATTGTTCCCACGCTTCTTTTTAGAGGTCCTCAATGCGAATATCGAAAAACAAAGTGTGCAATCGACGCACCTCGTCAGATACGTTTTTTTTAAACGTTCACCCCCCCCTAAGGCTGGCTTCCGGAACGCGAAAATCATACAAATTGTTCCCAGGCTTCTTTTTAGAGGTCCTCAATGCGAATATCGAAAAACAACGTGTGCAATCGACGCTCCTCGGCAGATACGATTTTTTTCTAAATTCACCCCTCCCCCTAAGGCTGGCTTCCGGAAGGCGAAAATCATACAAATTGTTTCCAGGCTTCTTCTAAGAGGTCCTGAATGCGGATATCGAAAAACAAAGTGTGCAATCGACGCACCTCGGCAGAAACGATTTTTTTCAAAGTTGACCCCGCCCCCCAAAGGGTTGCTTCCGGAACGCGAAAATCATACAAATTGTTCCCAGGCTTCTTTTTCGTTGTCCTCAATGCGAATATCGAAAAACAAAGTGTGCAATCGACGCACCTTGTCACATACGTTTTTTTCAAAGTTCACCCCTCCCCCTAAGGCTGGCTTCCGGACCGCGAAAATCATACAAATTGTTCCCAGGCTTCTTTTTCGTAGTCCTCAATGCGAATATCGAAAAACAAAGTGTGCAATCGACGCACCTCGTCAGATACGTTTTTGTTAAAGTTCTCCCCTCCCCCTAAGCTGGCTTCCGGAACGCGAAAATCATACAAATTGTTTCCAGGCTTCATTTGAGAGGTCCTCAATGCGAATATCGAAAAACAAAGTGTGCAATCGACGCACCTCGGCAGATACGATTTTTTTCAAAGTTCGCCCCTCCCCCTGCGGGTGGCATCCGGAACGCGAAAATCATACAAATTGTCCCCAGGCTTCTTTTTCGTTGTCCTCCATGCGAATATCGAAAAACAAAGTGTGCATTCGACGCACCTCGTCAGATACGTTTTTTTTTCAACGTTCACCCCCCCCCCCTAAGGCTGGCTTCCGGAACGCGAAAATCATACAAATTGTTTCCAGGATTCTTTTGAGAGGTCCTCAATGCGAATATCGAAAAACAAAGTGTGCAATCGACGCACCTCGGCAGATACGATTTTATTCAAAGTTCACCCCTCCCCCTAAGGGTGGCTTCGGGATCGCGAAAATCATACAAATTATTCCCAGGCTTCTTTTTCGCTGTCCTCAATGCGAATATCGAAAAACAAAGTGTGCAATCGACGCACCTCGGCAGATACGATTTTTTCCAAAATTCGCCCCCCCATAAGGGTGGCTTCCGGAACGCGAAAATCATACAAATTGTTTCCAGGCTTCTTTTGAGAGGTCCTCAATGCGAATATCGAAAAACAAAGTGTGCAATCGACGCACCTCGGCAGATACGATTTTTTTCAAAGTTCACCCCTCCCCCTGAGGGTGGCTTCCAGACCGCGAAAATCATACAAATTGTTCCCAGGCTTATTTTTCGTTGTCCTCAATGCGAATATCGAAAAACAAAGTGCGCAATCGACGCACCTCGTCAGATACGTTTTTTTCGAAGTTCACCCCTCCCCCTAAGGCTGGCTTCCCGAACGCGAAAATCATACAAATTGTTTCCAGGCTTCTTTTGAGAGGTCCTCAATGCGAATATCGAAAAACAAAGTGTGCAATCGACGCACCTCGGCAGATACGATTTTTTTCAAAGTTCACCCCTCCCCCTAAGGGCGGCCTCCGGAACGCGAAAATCATACAAATTGTTCCCAGGGATCTTTTTCGTCGTCCTCAATGCGAATATCGGAAAGCAAAGTGTGCAATCGACGCACCTCGTCAGATACTTTTTTTTTTCAAGGTTCATCCCTCCCCCTAAGGCTGGCTTCCGGAACGCGAAAATCAAACAAATTGTTTCCAGGCTTCTTTTGAGAGGTCCTCAATGCGAATATCGAAAAACAAAGTGTGCAATCGACGCACCTCGGCAGATACGATTTTCTTCAATGTTCACCCCTCCCCCTGAGGGTGGCTTCCGGACCGCGAAAATCATACAAATTGTTCCCAGGCTTCTTTTTCGTTGTCCTCAATGCAAATATCGAAAAACAAAGTGTGCAATCGACGCACCGCGTCAGGTACGTTTTTTTCAAAGTTCACCCCTCCCCCTAAGGCTGGCTTCCGGAACGCGAAAATCATACAACTTGTTCCCAGGCTTCTTTTTCGTTGTCCTCAATGCGAATATCGAAAACCAAAGTGTGCAATCGACGCACCGCGTCAGGTACGTTTTTTTCAAAGTTCACCCCTCCCCCTAAGGCTGGCTTCCGGAACGCGAAAATCATACAACTTGTTTCCAGGCTTCTTTTGAGAGGTCCTCAATGCGAATATCGAAAAACAAAGTGTGCAATCGACGCACCTCGGCAGATACGATTTTTTCAAAGTTCACCCCCCCCCCCTGAGGGTGGCTTCCGGACCGCGGAAATCATACAAATTGTACCCAGGCTTCTTTTTCGTTGTCCTCAATGCGAATATCGAAAAACAAAGTGTGCAATCGACGCACCTCGGATGATACGATTTTTTCCAAAATTCACCCCCCCCCCCCCAAAAGGGTGGCTTCCGGAACTCGAAAATCATACAAATTGTTCCCAGGCTTCTTTTTAGAGGTCCTCAATGCGAATATCGAAAAACAAAGTGTGCAATCGACGCACCTCGGCAGATACGATTTTTTTCATACTTCACCCCACCCCCTAAGGGTGGCTTCCGGAACGCGAAAATCATACAAATTGTTCCCAGGCTTCTTTTTCGTTGTCCTCAATGCGAATGTCGAAAAACAAAGTGTGCAATCGACGCACCTCTTCAGATACGTTTTTTTCAATGTTCACCCCTCCCCCTAAGGCTGGCTTCCGGAACGCGAAAATCATACAAATTGTTTCCAGGCTTCTTTTGAGAGGTCCTCAATGCGAATATCGAAAAACGAAGTGTGCAATCGACGCACCTCGGCAGATACGATTTTTTCCAAAATTCGGCCCCCCCCCCCCCCCATACGGGTGGCTCACGGAACACGAAAATCATACAAATTGTTCCCAGGCTTCTTTTTAGAGGTCATCAATGCGAATATCGAAAAACAAAGTGTGCAATCGACGCACCTCGGCAGATACGATTTTTTCCAAAATTCAGCCCCCCATAAGGGTGGCTTCCGGACCGCGAAAATCATACAATTTGTTCCCACGCTTCTTTATCGTTGTCCTCAATGCGAATATCGAAAAACAAAGTGTGCAATCGACCCACCTAGTCAGATACGTTTTTTTTAAACGTTCACCCCCACCCCCCTAAGGCTGGCTTCCGGAACGCGAAAATCATACAAATTGTTCCCAGGCTTCTTTTTAGAGGTCCTCAATGCGAATATCGAAAAACAACGTGTGCAATCGACGCTCCTCGGCAGATACGATTTTTTTCTAAATTCACCCCTCCCTCTAAGGCTGGCTTCCGGAAGGCGAAAATCATACAAATTGTTTCCAGGCTTCTTCTAAGAGGTCCTGAATGCGGATATCGAAAAACAAAGTGTGCAATCGACGCACCTCGGCAGATACGATTTTTTTCAAAGTGCACCCCTTCCCCTAAGGGTGGCTTCCGTAACGCGAAAATCATACAAATTGTTCCCAGGCTTCTTTTTCGTTGTCCTCAATGCGAATATCGAAAAACAATGTGTGCAATCGGCGCACCTCGGCAGATACGATTTTTTCCAAAATTCGGCCCCCCCCCATAAGGGTGGCTTCCGGAACTCGAAAATCATACAAATTGTTCCCAGGCTTGTTTTTAGAGGTCCTCAATGCGAATATCGAAAAACAAAGTGTGCAATCGACGCAGCTCGTCAGATACGTTTTTTTTTTTAACGTTCACCCCCCACCCTCCTAAGGCTGGCTTCCGGAACGCGAAAATCATACAAATTGTTCCCAGGCTTCTTTTTCGTTGTCCTCAAGGCGAATATCGAAAAACAAAGTGTGCAATCGACGCACCTCGGCATATACGATTTTTTTCAAAGTTCACCCTAAGGGTGGCTTCCGGAACGCGAAAATCATACAAATTGTTCCCAGGCTTCGTTTTCGTTGTCCTCAATGCGAATATCGAAAAACAAAGTGTGCAATCGACGCACCTCGTCAGATACGTTTTTTTCAAAGTTCACCCCTCCCCCTAAGGCTGGCTTCCGGAACGCGAAAAACATACAAATTGTTCCCAGGCTTCTTTTTCGTTGTTCTCAATGCGAATATCGAAAAACAAGGTGTGCAATCGACGCACCTCGTCAGATACGTTTTTTTCAAAGTTCACCCCTCCCCCTAAGGCTGGCTTCCGGAACGCGAAAATCATACAAATTGTTCCCAGGCTTCTTTTTCGTTGTCCTCAATGCGAATATCGAAAAACAAAGTGTGCAATGGACGCACCGCGTCAGATACGTTTTTTTCAAAGTTCACCCCTCCCCCTAAGGCTGGCTTCCGGAACGCGAAAATCATACAACTTGTTTCCAGGCTTCTTTTGAGAGGTCCTCAATGCGAATATCGAAAAACAAAGTGTGCAATCGACGCACCTCGGCAGATACGATTTTTTTCAAAGTTCACCCCTCCCCCTGAGGGTGGCTTCCGGACCGCGGAAATCATACAAATTGTTCCCAGGCTTCTTTTTCGTTGTCCTCAATGCGAATATCGAAAAACAAAGTGTGCAATCGACGCACCTCGTCAGATACGTTTTTTTCAAAGTTCACCCCTCCCCCTAAGGCTGGCTTCCGGAACGCGAAAATCATACAAATTGTTTCCAGGCTTCTTTTGAGAGGTCCTCAATGCGAATATCGAAAAACAAAGTGTGCAATCGACGCACCTCGGCAGATACGATTTTATTCAAAGTTCACCCCTCCCCCTAAGGGTGGCTTCCGGATCGCGAAAATCATACAAATTATTCCCAGGCTTCTTTTTCGCTGTCCTCAATGCAAATATCGAAAAACAAAGTGTGCAATCGACGCACCTCGGCAGATACGTTTTTTTCCAAAATTCACCCCCCCCCCCTAAGGGAGGCTTCCGGACCGCGAAAATCATACAAATTGTTCCCAGGCTTCTTTTTCGTTGCCCTCAATGCGAATATCGAAAAACAATGTGTGCAATCGGCGCACCTCGGCAGATACGATTTTTTCCAAAATTCGGCCCCCCCCCATAAGGGTGGCTTCCGGAACTCGAAAATCATACAAATTGTTCCCAGGCTTGTTTTTAGAGGTCCTCAATGCGAATATCGAAAAACAAAGTGTGCAATCGACGCAGCTCGTCAGATACGTTTTTTTTTTTAACGTTCACCCCCCACCCTCCTAAGGCTGGCTTCCGGAACGCGAAAATCATACAAATTGTTCCCAGGCTTCTTTTTCGTTGTCCTCAAGGCGAATATCGAAAAACAAAGTGTGCAATCGACGCACCTCGGCATATACGATTTTTTTCAAAGTTCACCCTAAGGGTGGCTTCCGGAACGCGAAAATCATACAAATTGTTCCCAGGCTTCGTTTTCGTTGTCCTCAATGCGAATATCGAAAAACAAAGTGTGCAATCGACGCACCTCGTCAGATACGTTTTTTTCAAAGTTCACCCCTCCCCCTAAGGCTGGCTTCCGGAACGCGAAAAACATATAAATTGTTCCCAGGCTTCTTTTTCGTTGTTCTCAATGCGAATATCGAAAAACAAGGTGTGCAATCGACGCACCTCGTCAGATACGTTTTTTTCAAAGTTCACCCCTCCCCCTAAGGCTGGCTTCCGGAACGCGAAAATCATACAAATTGTTCCCAGGCTTCTTTTTCGTTGTCCTCAATGCGAATATCGAAAAACAAAGTGTGCAATGGACGCACCGCGTCAGATACGTTTTTTTCAAAGTTCACCCCTCCCCCTAAGGCTGGCTTCCGGAACGCGAAAATCATACAACTTGTTTCCAGGCTTCTTTTGAGAGGTCCTCAATGCGAATATCGAAAAACAAAGTGTGCAATCGACGCACCTCGGCAGATACGATTTTTTTCAAAGTTCACCCCTCCCCCTGAGGGTGGCTTCCGGACCGCGGAAATCATACAAATTGTTCCCAGGCTTCTTTTTCGTTGTCCTCAATGCGAATATCGAAAAACAAAGTGTGCAATCGACGCACCTCGTCAGATACGTTTTTTTCAAAGTTCACCCCTCCCCCTAAGGCTGGCTTCCGGAACGCGAAAATCATACAAATTGTTTCCAGGCTTCTTTTGAGAGGTCCTCAATGCGAATATCGAAAAACAAAGTGTGCAATCGACGCACCTCGGCAGATACGATTTTATTCAAAGTTCACCCCTCCCCCTAAGGGTGGCTTCCGGATCGCGAAAATCATACAAATTATTCCCAGGCTTCTTTTTCGCTGTCCTCAATGCAAATATCGAAAAACAAAGTGTGCAATCGACGCACCTCGGCAGATACGTTTTTTTCCAAAATTCACCCCCCCCCCCTAAGGGAGGCTTCCGGACCGCGAAAATCATACAAATTGTTCCCAGGCTTCTTTTTCGTTGGCCTCAATGCGAATATCGAAAAACAAAGTGTGCAATCGACGCACCTCGTCAGATACGTTTTTGTCAAAGTTCACCCCTCCCCCTAAGCTGGCTTCCGGAACGCGAAAATCATACAAATTGTTTCCAGGCTTCTTTTGAGAGGTTCTCAATGCGAATATCGAAAAACAAAGTGTGCAATCGACGCACCTCGGCCGATACGATTTTTTTCAAAGTTCACCCCTCCCCCTAAGGGTGGCTTCCGGAACGCGAAAATCATACAAATTGTCCCCAGACTTCTTTTTCGTTTTCCTGCATGCGAATATCGGAAAACAAAGTGTGCAATCGACGCACCTCGTCAGATACGATTTTTTCCAAAATTGGGCCCCCCCCCCCCATAAGGGTGGCTTCCGGAACTCGAAAATCATATAAATTGTTCCCAGGCTTCTTTTTAGAGGTCCTCAATGCGAATATCGAAAAACAAAGTGTGCAATCGACGCACCTCGGCAGATACGATTTTTTTCAAAGTTCACCCCTCCCCCTAAGGGTGGCTTCCGGAACGCGAAAATCATACCAATTGTTCCCAGGCTTCTTTTTCGTTGTCCTCAATGCGAATATCGAAAAACAAAGTGTGCAATCGACGCACCTCGATAGATACGATTTTTTTCAAAGTTCGCCCCTCCCCCTAAGGATGGCGCCGGAACGCGAAAATCATACAAATTGTTCCCAGGCTTCTTCGTCATTGTCCTCAATGCGAATATCGAAAAACAAAGTGTGCAATCGACGCACCTCGTCAGATACGTTTTTTTCAAAGTTCACCCCTCCCCCTGAGGCTGGCTTCCGGAACGCGAAAATCATACAAATTGTTTCCAGGCTTCTTTTGAGAGGTCCTCAATGCGAATATCGAAAAACAAAGTGTGCAATCGACGCACCTTGGCAGATCTGATTTTTTCCATAATTCACCTCCCCCTAAGGGTGGCTTCCGGATCGCGAAAATCATACAAATTGTTCCCAGGCTTCGTTTTCGTTGTCCTCAATGCGAATATCGAAAAACAAAGTGTGCAATCGACGCACCTCGTCAGATACGTTTTTGTCAAAGTTCACCCCTCGCCCTAAGGCTGGCTTCCGGAACTCGAAAATCATACAAATTGTTTCCAGGCTTTTTTTGAGAGGTCCTCAATGCGAATATCGAAAAACAAAGTGTGCAATCGACGCACCTCGGCAGATACGATTTTTTTCAAAGTTCACCCCTCCCCCTAAGGGTGGCTTCCGGAACTCGAAAATCATACAAATTGTCCCCAGGCTTCTTTTTCGTTGTCCTCCATGCGAATATCGAAAAACAAAGTGTGCAATTGACGCACCTCGTCAGATACGTTTTTTTTTTAACGTTCACCCCCCCCCTAAGGCTGGATTCCGGAACGCGGAAATCATACAAATTGTTCCCACGCTTCTTTATCGTTGTCCTCAGTGCGAATATCGAAAAACAAAGTGTGCAATCGACGCACCTCGTCAGATACGTTTTTTTTCAACGTTCACCCCCCCCCCCCCCTAAGGCTGGCTTCCGGAACGCGGAAATCATACAAATTATTCCCTGGCTTCTTTTTAGAGGTCCTCAATGCGAATATCGAAAAACAACGTGTGCAATCGACGCACCTCGGCAGATACGATTTTTTTCAAAATTCACCCCTCCCCCTAAGGCTGGCTTCCGGAAGGCGAAAATCATACAAATGGTTTCCAGGCTTCTTCTAAGAGGTCCTGAATGCGGATATCGAAAAACAAAGTGTGCAATCGACGCACCTCGGCAGAAATGATTTTTTTCAAAGTTGACCCCGCCCCCCAAAGGGTTGCTTCCGGAACGCAAAAATCATACAAATTGTTCCCAGGCTTCTTTTTCGTTGTCCTCAATGCGAATATCGAAAAACAAAGTGTGCAATCGACGCACCTCGGCAGATACGATTTTTTCCAAAATTCACCCTCCCATAAGGGTGGCTTCCGGAACTCGAAAATCATACAAATTGTTCCCAGGCTTCTTTTTAGAGGTCCTCAATGCGAATATCGAAAAACAAAGTGTGCAATCGACGCACCTCGGCAGATACGATTTTTTTCAATGTTGACCCCTCCCCCTAGGGCTGGCTTCCGGAACGCGAAAATCATACAAATTGTTTCCAGGCTTCTTTCGAGAGGTCCTCAATGCGAATATCGGAAAACAAAGTGTGCAATAGACGCACCTCGGCAGATACGATTTTTTGCAAAGTGCACCCGTCCCCCTAAGGGTGGCTTCCGGAACGCGAAAATCATACAAATTGTTCCCAGGCTTCTTTTTCGTTGTCCTCAATGCGAATATCGAAAAACAATGTGTGCAATCGGCGCACCTCGGCAGATACGATTTTTTCCAAAATTCGGCCCCCCCCCATAAGGGTGGCTTCCGGAACTCGACAATCATGCAAATTGTTCCCAGGCTTGTTTTTAGAGGTCCTCAATGCGAATATCGAAAAACAAAGTGTGCAATCGACGCACCTCGTCAGACACGTTTTTTTTTCAACGTTCACCCCCCACCCTCCTAAGGCTGGCTTCCGGAACGCGAAAAACATACAAATTGTTCTCAGGCTTCTTTTTCGTTGTCCTCAATGCGAATATCGAAAAACAAAGTGTGCAATCGACGCACCTCGTCAGATACGTTTTTTTCAAAGTTCACGCCTCCCCCTAAGGCTGGCTTCCGGAACGCGAAAATCATACAAATTGTTCCCAGGCTTCTTTTTCGTTGTCCTCAATGCTAATATCGAAAAACAAAGTGTGCAATCGACGCACCTCGGCAGATACGATTTTTTCCAAAATTCACCCCCCCCCATAAGGGTGGCTTCCGGAACTCGAAAATCATACAAATTGTTCCCAGGCTTCTTTTTAGAGGTCCTCAATGCGAATATCGAAAAACAAAGTGTGCAATCGACGCACCTCGGCAGATACGATTTTTTCCAAAATTCGGCCCCCCACCGCCCCGCCCATAAGGGTGGCTTCCGGAACTCGAAATTCATACAAATTGTTCCCAGGCTTCTTTTTAGAGGTCCTCAATGCGAATATCGAAAAACAAAGTGTGCAATCGACGCACTTCGGCAGATACGATTTTTTTCAAAGTTCACCCGTCCCCCTAAGGGTGGCTTCCGGAACGCGAAAATCATACCAATTGTTCCCAGGCTTCTCTTTCGTTGTCCTCAATGCGAATATCGAAAAACAAAGTGTGCAATCGACGCACCTCGGTAGATACGATTTTTTTCAAAGTTCACCCCTCCCCCTAAGGCTGGCTTCCGGAACGCGAAAATCATACAAATTGTTTCCAGGCTTCTTTTGAGAAGTCCTCAATGCGAATATCGAAAAACAAAGTGTGCAATCGACGCACCTTGGCAGATACGATTTTTTCCATAATTCACCCCCCCCCCTAAGGGTGGCTTCCGGACCGCGAAAATCATACAAATTGTTCCCAGGCTTCGTTTTCGTTGTCCTCAATGCGAATATCGAAAAACAAAGTGTGCAATCGACGCACCTCGTCAGATACGTTTTTTTCAAAGTTCACCCCTCCCCCTAAGGCTGGCTTCCGGAACGCGAAAATCATACAAATTGTTCCCAGGCTTCTTTTTCGTTGTCCTCAATGCGAATATCGAACAACAAAGTGTGCAATCGACGCACCTCGTCAGATACGTTTTTTTCAAAGTTCACCCCTCCCCCTAAGGCAGGCTTCCGGAACGCGAAAATCATACAAATTGTTCCCAGGCTTCTTTTTCGTTGTCCTCAATGCTAATATCGAAAAACAAAGTGTGCAATCGACGCACCTCGGCAGATACGATTTTTTCCAAAATTCACCCCCCCCATAAGGGTGGCTTCCGGAACTCGAAAATCATACAAATTGTTCCCAGGCTTCTTTTTAGAGGTCCTCAATGCGAATATCGAAAAACAAAGTGTGCAATCGACGCACCTCGGCAGATACGATTTTTTTCATACTTCACCCCACCCCCTAAGGGTGGCTTCCGGAACGCGAAAATCATACAAATTGTTCCCAGGCTTCTTTTTCGTTGTCCTCAATGCGAATATCGAAAAAGTAAGTATGCAATCGACGCACCTCGTCAGATACGTTTTTTTCAAAGTTCACCCCTCCCCCTAAGGCTGGCTTCCGGAACGCGAAAATCATACAAATTGTTTCCAGGCTTCTTTTGAGAAGTCCTCAATGCGAATATCGAAAAACAAAGTGTGCAATCGACGCACCTCGGCAGATACGATTTTTTCTAAAATTCACCCCCCCCTACGGGTGGCTTCCGGACCGCGAAAATCATACAAATTGTTCCCAGGCTTCTTTTTCGTTGTCCTCAATGCGAATATCGAAAAACAAAGTGTGCAATCGACGCACCTCGTCAGATACTTTTTTTTTAACGTTCACACCCCCACCCCTAAGGCTGGCTTCCGGAACGCGGAAATCATACGAATTGTTTCCAGGATTCTTTTAAGAGGTCCTCAATGCGAATATCGAAAAACAAAGTGTGCAATCGACGCACCTCGGCAGATACGATTTTTTCCAAAATTCGGCCCCCCCCCCCCCCCCCATACGGGTGGCTCACGGAACTCGAAGATCATACAAATTGTTCCCAGGCTTCTTTTTAGAGGTCCTCAATGTGAATATCGAAAAACAAAGTGTGCAATCGACGCACCTCGGCAGATACGATTTTTTCCAAAATTCACCCCCCCATAAGGGTGGCTTCCGGACCGCGAAAATCATACAAATTGTTCCCACGCTTCTTTATCGTTGTCCTCAATGCGAATATCGAAAAACAAAGTGTGCAATCGACGCACCTAGTCAGATACGTTTTTTTTAAACGTTCACCCCCCCACCCCTAAGGCTGGCTTCCGGAACGCGAAAATCATACAAATTGTTCCCAGGCTTCTTTTTAGAGGTCCTCAATGCGAATATCGAAAAACAACGTGTGCAATCGACGCTCCTCGGCAGATACGATTTTGTTCTAAATTCACCCCTCCACCTAAGGCTGGCTTCCGGAAGGCGAAAATCATACAAATTGTTTCCAGGCTTCTTCTAAGAGGTCCTGAATGCGGATATCGAAAAACAAAGTGTGCAATCGACGCACCTCGGCAGAAACGATTTTTTTCAAAGTTGACCCCGCCCCCCAAAGGGTTGCTTCCGGAACGCAAAAATCATACAAGCTGTTCCCAGGCTTCTTTTTCGTTGTCCTCAATGCGAATATCGAAAAACAAAGTGTGCAATCGACGCACCTCGGCAGATACGATTTTTTCCAAAATTCACCCTCCCATAAGGGTGGCTTCCGGAACTCCAAAATCATACAAATTGTTCCCAGGCTTCTTTTTAGAGGTCCTCAATGCGAATATCGAAAAACAAAGTGTGCAATCGACGCACCTCGGCAGATACGATTTTTTCCAAAATTCGGCCCCCCCCCCCCCATAAGGGTGGCTTCCGCTACTCGAAAATCATACAAATTGTTCCCAGGCTTCTTTTAAGAGGTCCTCAATGCGAATATCGAAAAACAAAGTGTGCAATCGACGCACCTCGGCAGATACGATTTTTTTCAAAGTTCACCCCTCCCCCTAAGGGTGGCTTCCGGAACGCGAAAATCATACAAATTGTTCCCAGGCTTCTTTTTCGTTGTTCTCAATGCGAATATCGAAAAACAAAGTGTGCAATCGACGCACCTCGTCAGATACGTTTTTTTCAAAGTTCACCCCTCCCCCTAAGGCTGGCTTCCGGAACGCGAAAATCAAACAAATTGTTTCCAGGCTTCTTTTGAGAGGTCCTCAATGCGAATATCGAAAAACAAAGTGTGCAATCGACGCACCTCGGCAGATACGATTTTCTTCAAAGTTCACCCCTCCCCCTGAGGGTGGCTTCCGGACCGCGAAAATCATACAAATTGTTCCCAGGCTTCTTTTTCGTTGTCCTCAATGCGAATATCGAAAAACAAAGTGTGCAATCGACGCCCCTCGTCAGATACGTTTCTTTCAAAGTTCACCCCTCCCCCTAAGGCTGGCTTCCGGAACGCAAAAATCATACAAATTGTTTCCAGGCTTCTTTTGAGAGGTCCTCAATGCGAATATCGCAAAACAAAGTGTGCAATCGACGCACCTCGGCAGATACGATTTTTTCCAAAATTCACCCCCCCACCCCTAAGGGTGACTTCTGGACCGCGAAAATCATACAAATTGTTCCCAGGCTTCTTTTTCGTTGTCCTCAATGCGAATATCGAAAAACAAAGTGTGCAATCGACGCACCTCGTCAGATACGTTTTTGTCAAAGTTCACCCCTCCCCCTAAGGCTGGCTTCCGGAACGCGAAAATCATACAAATTGTTTCCAGGCTTCTTTTGAGAGGTCCTCAATGCGAATAACGAAAAACAATGTGTGCAATCAACGCACCTCGGCAGATACGATTTTTTTCAAAGTTCACGCCTCCCCCTAAGGGTGGCTTCCGGAACGCGAAAATCATACGAATTGTCCCCAGGCTTCTTTTTCGTTGTCCTCCATACGAATATCGAAAAACAAAGTGTGCAATCGACGCACCTCGTCAGATACGTTTTTGTCAAAGTTCACCCCTCCCCCTAAGGCTGGCTTCCGGAACGCGAAAATCATACAAATTGTTTCCAGGCTTCTTTTGAGATGTCCTCAATGCGAATATGGAAAAACAAAGTGTGCAATCGACGCACCTCGGCAGATACGATTTTTTTCAAAGTTCACCCCTCCCCCTAAGGGCGGCTTCCGGAACGCGAAAATCATACAAATTGTTCCCAGGCATCTTTTTCGTCGTCCTCAATGCGAATATCGGAAAACAAAGTGTGCAATCGACGCACCTCGTCAGATACGTTTTTTTTTCAAGGTTCACCCCTCCCCCTAAGGCTGGCTTCCGGAACGCGAAAATCATACAAATTGTTTTCAGGCGTCTTTTGAGAGGTCCTCAATGCGAATATTGAGAAACGAAGTGTGCAATCGACGCACCTCGGCAGATACGATTTTTTCCAAAATTCACCCCCCCATAATGGTGGCTTCCGGAACGCGAAAATCATACAAATTGTTCCCAGGCTTCTATTTCGTTGTCCTCAATGCGAATATCGAAAAACAAAGTGTGCAATCGACGCACCTCGGCAGATACGATTTTTTCCAAAATTCGGCCCCCCCCATAAGGGTGGCTTCCGCTACTCGAAATTCATACAAATTGTTCCCAGGCTTCTTTTTAGAGGTCCTCAATGCGGATATCGAAAAAAGAAGTGTGCACTCGACGCACCTCGGCAGAAACGATTTTTTTCAAAGTTGACCCCGCCCCCCAAAGGGTTGCTTCCGGAACGCAAAAATCATACAAATTGTTCCCAGGCTTCGTTTTCATTGTCCTCAATGCGAATATCGAAAAACAAAGTGTGCAATCGACGCACCTCGTCAGATACGTTTTTTTCAAAGTTCATCCCTCCCCCTAAGGCTGGCTTCCGGAACGCGAAAATCATACAAATTGTTCCCAGGCTTCTTTTTCGTTGTCCTCAATGCGAATATCGAAAAACAAAGTGTGCAATCGACGCACCTCGTCAGATACGTTTTTTTCAAAGTTCACCCCTCCCCCTAAGGCTGGCTTCCGGAACGCGAAAATCATACAAATTGTTCCCAGGCTTCTTTTTCGTTGTCCTCAATGCGAATATCGAAAACCAAAGTGTGCAATCGACGCACCGCGTCAGGTACGTTTTTTTCAAAGTTCACCCCTCCCCCTAAGGCTGGCTTCCGGAACGCGAAAATCATACAACTTGTTTCCAGGCTTCTTTTGAGAGGTCCTCAATGCGAATATCGAAAAACAAAGTGTGCAATCGACGCACCTCGGCAGATACGATTTTTTTCAAAGTTCACCCCCCCCGCTGAGGGTGGCTTCCGGACCGCGGAAATCATACAAATTGTACCCAGGCTTCTTTTTCGTTGTCCTCAATGCGAATATCGAAAAACAAAGTGTGCAATCGACGCACCTCGGATGATACGATTTTTTCCAAAATTCGACCCCCCCCCAAAAGGGTGGCTTCCGGAACTCGAAAATCATACAAATTGTTCCCAGGCTTCTTTTTAGAGGTCCTCAATGCGAATATCGAAAAACAAAGTGTGCAATCGACGCATCTCGGCAGATACGATTTTTTTCATACTTCACCCCACCCCCTAAGGGTGGCTTCCGGAACGCGAAAATCATACAAATTGTTCCCAGGCTTCTTTTTCGTTGTCCTCAATGCGAATGTCGAAAAACAAAGTGTGCAATCGACGCACCTCTTCAGATACGTTTTTTTCAATGTTCACCCCTCCCCCTAAGGCTGGCTTCCGGAACGCGAAAATCATACAAATTGTTTCCAGGCTTCTTTTGAGAGGTCCTCAATGCGAATATCGAAAAACGAAGTGTGCAATCGACGCACCTCGGCAGATACGATTTTTTCCAAAATTCGGCCCCCCCCCCCCATACGGGTGGCTCACGGAACTCGAAAATCATACAAATTGTTCCCAGGCTTCTTTTTAGAGGTCCTCAATGCGAATATCGAAAAACAAAGTGTGCAATCGACGCACCTCGGCAGATACGATTTTTTCCAAAATTCACCCCCCCATAAGGGTGGCTTCCGGACCGCGAAAATCATACAAATTGTTCCCACGCTCCTTTATCGTTGTCCTCAATGCGAATATCGAAAAACAAAGTGTGCAATCGACCCACCTAGTCAGGTACGTTTTTTTTAAACGTTCACCCCCACCCCCCTAAGGCTGGCTTCCGGAACGCGAAAATCATACAAATTGTTCCCAGGCTTCTTTTTAGAGGTCCTCAATGCGAATATCGAAAAACAACGTGTGCAATCGACGCTCCTCGGCAGATACGATTTTTTTCTAAATTCACCCCTCCCCCTAAGGCTGGCTTCCGGAAGGCGAAAATCATACAAATTGTTTCCAGGCTTCTTCTAAGAGGTCCTGAATGCGGATATCGAAAAACAAATTGTGCAATCGACGCACCTCGGCAGAAACGATTTTTTTCAAAGTTGACCCCGCCGCCCAAAGGGTTGCTTCCGGAACGCAAAAATCATACAAATTGTTCCCAGGCTTCTTTTTCGTTGTCCTCAATGCGAATATCGAAAAACAAAGTGTGCAATCGACGCACCTCGGCAGATACGATTTTTTTCAAAGTGCACCCCTCCCCCTAAGGGTGGCTTCCGGAACGCGAAAATCATACAAATTGTTCCCAGCCTTCTTTTTCGTTGTCCTCAATGCGAATATCGAAAAACAATGTGGGCAATCGGCGCACCTCGGCAGATACGATTTTTTCCAAAATTCGGCCCCCCCCGATAAGGGTGGCTTCCGGAACTCGAGAATCATACAAATTGTTCCCAGGCTTCTTTTTCGTTGTCCTCAAGGCGAATATCGAAAAACAAAGTGTGCAATCGACGCACCTCGTCAGATACGTTTTTTTCAAAGTTCACCCCTCCCCCTAAGGCTGGCTTCCGGAACGCGAAAATCATAGAAATTGTTTCCAGGCTTCTTTTGAGAGGTCCTCAATGCGAATATCGAAAAACAACGTGTGCAATCGACGCACCTCGGAATATACGATTTTTTTCAAAGTTCACCCTAAGGGTGGCTTCCGGAACGCGAAAATCATACAAATTGTTCCCAGGCTTCGTTTTCGTTGTCCTCAATGCGAATATCGAAAAACACAGTGTGCAATCGACGCACCTCGTCAGATACGTTTTTTTCAAAGTTCACCCCTCCCCCTAAGGCTGGCTTCCGGAACGCGAAAAACATACAAATTGTTCCCAGGCTTCTTTTTCGTTGTTCTCAATGCGAATATCGAAAAACAAGGTGTGCAATCGCCGCACCTCGTCAGATACGTTTTTTTCAAAGTTCACCCCTCCCCCTAAGGCTGGCTTCCGGAACGCGAAAATCATACAAATTGTTCCCAGGCTTCTTTTTCGTTGTCCTCAATGCGAATATCGAAAAACAAAGTGTGCAATGGACGCACCGCGTCAGATACGTTTTTTTCAAAGTTCACCCCTCCCCCTAAGGCTGGCTTCCGGAACGCGAAAATCATACAACTTGTTTCCAGGCTTCTTTTGAGAGGTCCTCAATGCGAATATCGAAAAACAAAGTGTGCAATCGACGCACCTCGGCAGATACGATTTTTTTCAAAGTTCACCCCTCCCCCTGAGGGTGGCTTCCGGACCGCGGAAATCATACAAATTGTTTCCAGGCTTCTTTTGAGAGGTCCTCAATGCGAATATCGAAAAACAAAGTGTGCAATCGACGCACCTCGGCAGATACGATTTTATTCAAAGTTCACCCCTCCCCCTAAGGGTGGCTTCCGGATCGCGAAAATCATACAAATTATTCCCAGGCTTCTTTTTCGCTGTCCTCAATGCAAATATCGAAAAACAAAGTGTGCAATCGACGCACCTCGGCAGATACGTTTTTTTCCAAAATTCACCCCCCCCCCTAAGGGAGGCTTCCGGACCGCGAAAATCATACAAATTGTTCCCAGGCTCCTTTTTCGTTGGCCTCAATGCGAATATCGAAAAACAAAGTGTGCAATCGACGCACCTCGTCAGATACGTTTTTGTCAAAGTTCACCCCTCCCCCTAAGCTGGCTTCCGGAACGCGAAAATCATACAAATTGTTTCCAGGCTTCTTTTGAGAGGTCCTCAATGCGAATATCGAAAAACAAAGTGTGCAATCGACGCACCTCGGCCGATACGATTTTTTTCAAAGTTCACCCCTCCCCCTAAGGGTGGCTTCCGGAACGCGAAAATCATACAAATTGTCCCCAGACTTGTTTTTCGTTTTCCTCCATGCGAATATCGGAAAACAAAGTGTGCAATAGACGCACCTCGTCAGATACGATTTTTTCCAAAATTGGGCCCCCCCCCCCATAAGGGTGGCTTCCGGAACTCGAAAATCATATAAATTGTTCCCAGGCTTCTTTTTAGAGGTCCTCAATGCGAATATCGAAAAACAAAGTGTGCAATCGACGCACCTCGGCAGATACGATTTTTTTCAAAGTTCACCCCTCCCCCTAAGGGTGGCTTCCGGAACGCGAAAATCATACCAATTGTTCCCAGGCTTCTTTTTCGTTGTCCTTAATGCGAATATCGAAAAACAAAGTGTGCAATCGACGCACCTCGATAGATACGATTTTTTTCAAAGTTCGCCCCTCCCCCTAAGGATGGCGCCGGAACGCGAAAATCATACAAATTGTTCCCAGGCTTCTTTGTCATTGTCCTCAATGCGAATATCGAAAAACGAAGTGTGCAATCGACGCACCTCGTCAGATACGTTTTTTTCAAAGTTCACCCCTCCCCCTGAGGCTGGCTTCCGGAACTCGAAAATCATAAAAATTGTTCCCAGGCTTGTTTTTAGAGGTCCTCAATGCGAATATCGAAAAACAAAGTGTGCAATCGACGCAGCTCGTCAGATACGTTTTTTTTTTCAACGTTCACCCCCCACCCTCCTAAGGCTGGCTTCCGGAACGCGAAAATCATACAAATTGTTCCCAGGCTTCTTTTTCGTTGTCCTCAAGGCGAATATCGAAAAACAAAGTGTGCAATCGACGCACCTCGTCAGATACGTTTTTTTCAAAGTTCACCCCTCCCCCTAAGGCTGGCTTCCGGAACACGAAAATCATAGAAATTGTTTCCAGGCTTCTTTTGAGAGGTCCTCAATGCGAATATCGAAAAACAACGTGTGCAATCGACGCACCTCGGCATATACGATTTTTTTCAAAGTTCACCCTAAGGGTGGCTTCCGGAACGCGAAAATCATACAAATTGTTCCCAGGCTTCGTTTTCGTTGTCCTCAATGCGAATATCGAAAAACAAAGTGTGCAATCGACGCACCTCGTCAGATACGTTTTTTTCAAAGTTCACCCCTCCCCCTAAGGCTGGCTTCCGGAACGCGAAAAACATACAAATTGTTCCCAGGCTTCTTTTTCGTTGTTCTCAATGCGAATATCGAAAAACAAGGTGTGCAATCGACGCACCTCGTCAGATACGTTTTTTTCAAAGTTCACCCCTCCCCCTAAGGCTGGCTTCCGGAACGCGAAAATCATACAAATTGTTCCCAGGCTTCTTTTTCGTTGTCCTCAATGCGAATATCGAAAAACAAAGTGTGCAATGGACGCACCGCGTCAGATACGTTTTTTTCAAAGTTCACCCCTCCCCCTAAGGCTGGCTTCCGGAACGCGAAAATCATACAACTTGTTTCCAGGCTTCTTTTGAGAGGTCCTCAATGCGAATATCGAAAAACAAAGTGTGCAATCGACGCACCTCGGCAGATACGATTTTTTTCAAAGTTCACCCCTCCCCCTGAGGGTGGCTTCCGGACCGCGGAAATCATACAAATTGTTCCCAGGCTTCTTTTTCGTTGTCCTCAATGCGAATATCGAAAAACAAAGTGTGCAATCGACGCACCTTGGCAGATACGATTTTTTCCATAATTCACCCCCCCCCTAAGGGTGGCTTCCGGACCGCGAAAATCATACAAATTGTTCCCAGGCTTCGTTTTCGTTGTCCTCAATGCGAATATCGAAAAACAAAGTGTGCAATCGACGCACCTCGTCAGATACGTTTTTTTCAAAGTTCACCCCTCCCCCTAAGGCTGGCTTCCGGAACGCGAAAATCATACAAATTGTTCCCAGGCTTCTTTTTCGTTGTCCTCAACGCGAATATCGAACAACAAAGTGTGCAATCGACGCACCTCGTCAGATACGTTTTTTTCAAAGTTCACCCCTCCCCCTAAGGCTGGCTTCCGGAACGCGAAAATCATACAAATTGTTCCCAGGCTTCTTTTTCGTTGTCCTCAATGCTAATATCGAAAAACAAAGTGTGCAATCGACGCACCTCGGCAGATACGATTTTTTCCAAAATTCACCCCCCCCATAAGGGTGGCTTCCGGAACTCGAAAATCATACAAATTGTTCCCAGGCTTCTTTTTAGAGGTCCTCAATGCGAATATCGAAAAACAAAGTCTGCAATCGACGCACCTCGGCAGATACGATTTTTTTCATACTTCACCCCACCCCCTAAGGGTGGCTTCCGGAACGCGAAAATCATACAAATTGTTCCCAGGCTTCTTTTTCGTTGTCCTCAATGCGAATATCGAAAAAGTAAGTGTGCAATCGACGCACCTCGTCAGATACGTTTTTTTCAAAGTTCACCCCTCCCCCTAAGGCTGTTTTCCGGAACGCGAAAATCATACAAATTGTTTCCAGGCTTCTTTTGAGAAGTCCTCAATGCGAATATCGAAAAACAAAGTGTGCAATCGACGCACCTCGGCAGATACGATTTTTTCCAAAATTCACCCCCCCCTAAGGGTGGCTTCCGGACCGCGAAAATCATACAAATTGTTCCCAGGCTTCTTTTTCGTTGTCCTCAATGCGAATATCGAAAAACAAAGTGTGCAATCGACGCACCTCGTCAGATAATTTTTTTTTAACGTTCACCCCCCCACCCCTAAGGCTGGCTTCCGGAACGCGGAAATCATACGAATTGTTTCCAGGATTCTTTTAAGAGGTCCTCAATGCGAATATCGAAAAACAAAGTGTGCAATCGACGCACTTCGGCAGATACGATTTTTTCCAAAATTCGGCCCCCCCCCCCCCCCCATACGGGTGGCTCACGGAACTCGAAGATCATACAAATTGTTCCCAGGCTTCTTTTTAGAGGTCCTCAATGCGAATATCGAAAAACAAAGTGTGCAATCGACGCACCTCGGCAGATACGATTTTTTCCAAAATTCACCCCCCCCATAAGGGTGGCTTCCGGACCGCGAAAATCATACAAATTGTTCCCACGCTTCTTTATCGTTGTCCTCAATGCGAATATCGAAAAACAAAGTGTGCAATCGACGCACCTAGTCAGATACGTTTTTTTTAAACGTTCACCCCCCCGCCCCTAAGGCTGGCTTCCGGAACGCGAAAATCATACAAATTGTTCCCAGGCTTCTTTTTAGAGGTCCTCAATGCGAATATCGAAAAACAACGTGTGCAATCGACGCTCCTCGGCAATACGATTTTGTTCTAAATTCACCCCTCCACCTAAGGCTGGCTTCCGGAAAACGAAAATCATACAAATTGTTTCCAGGCTTCTTCTAAGAGGTCCTGAATGCGGATATCGAAAAACAAAGTGTGCAATCGACGCACCTCGGCAGAAACGATTTTTTTCAAAGTTGACCCCGCCCCCCAAAGGGTTGCTTCCGGAACGCAAAAATCATACAAGCTGTTCCCAGGCTTCTTTTTCGTTGTCCTCAATGCGAATATCGAAAAACAAAGTGTGCAATCGACGCACCTCGGCAGATACGATTTTTTCCAAAATTCACCCTCCCATAAGGGTGGCTTCCGGAACTCGAAAATCATACAAATTGTTCCCAGGCTTCTTTTTAGAGGTCCTCAATGCGAATATCGAAAAACAAAGTGTGCAATCGACGCACCTCGGCAGATACGATTTTTTTCAATGTTGACCCCTCCCCCTAGGGCTGGCTTCCGGAACGCGAAAATCATACAAATTGTTTCCAGGCTTCTTTCGAGAGACCCTCAATGCGAATATCGGAAAACAAAGTGTGCAATAGACGCACCTCGGCAGATACGATTTTTTTCAAAGTGCACCCCTCCCCCTAAGGGTGGCTTCCGGAACGCGAAAAACATACAAATTTTTCGTGGCTTCTTTTTCGTTGTCCTCAATGCGAATATCGAAAAACAATGTGTGCAATCGGCGCACCTCGGCAGATACGATTTTTTCCAAAATTCGGCCCCCCCCATAAGGGTGGCTTCCGGAACTCGAAAATCATACAAATTGTTCCCAGGCTTGTTTTTAGAGGTCCTCAATGCGAATATCGAAAAACAAAGTGTGCAATCGACGCAGCTCGTCAGATACGTTTTTTTTTCAACGTTCACCCCCCACCCTCCTAAGGCTGGCTTCCGGAACGCGAAAATCAAACAAATTGTTCCCAGGCTTCGTTTTCGTTGTCCTCAATGCGAATATCGAAAGACAAAGTGTGCAATCGACGCACCTCGTCAGATACGTTTTTTTCAAAGTTCACCCCTCCCCCTAAGGCTGGCTTCCGGAACGCGAAAAACATGTAAATTGTTCCCAGGCTTCTTTTTCGTTGTTCTCAAGGCGAATATCGAACAACAAGGTGTGCAATCGACGCACCTCGTCAGATACGTTTTTTTCAAAGTTCACCCCTCCCCCTAAGGCTGGCTTCCGGAACACGAAAATCATACAAATTGTTCCCAGGCTTCTTTTGAGAGGTCCTCAATGCGAATATCGAAAAACAAAGTGTGCAATCGACGCACCTCGGAAGATACGATTTTATTCAAAGTTCACCCCTCCCCCTAAGGGTGGCTTGCGGATCGCGAAAATCATACAAATTATTCCCAGGCTTCTTTTTCGCTGTCCTCAATGTAAATATCGAAAAACAAAGTGTGCAATCGACGCACCTCGGCAGATACAATCTTTTCCAAAATTCACCCCCCCCTAAGGGAGGCTTCCGGACCGCGAAAATCATACAAATTGTTCCCAGGCTTCTTTTTCGTTGGCCTCAATGCGAATATCGAAAAACAAAGTGTGCACTCGACGCACCTCGTCAGATACGTTTTTGTCAAAGTTCACCCCTCCCCCTAAGCTGGCTTCCGGAACGCGAAAATCATACAAATTGTTTCCAGGCTTCTTTTGAGAGGTCCTCAATGCGAATATCGAAAAACAAAGTGTGCAATCGACGCACCTCGGCAGATACGATTTTTTTCAAAGTTCACCCCTCCCCCTGAGGGTGGCTTCCGGACCGCGGAAATCGTACAAATTGTTCCCAGGCTTCTTTTTCGTTGTCCTCAATGCGAATATCGAAAAACAAAGTGTGCAATCGACGCACCTCGTCAGATACGTTTTTTTCAAAGTTCACCCCTCCCCCTAAGGCTGGCTTCCGGAACGCGAAAATCATACAAATTGTTTCCAGGCTTCTTTTGAGAGGTCCTCAATGCGAATATCGAAAAACAAAGTGTGCAATCGACGCACCTCGGCAGATACGATTTTATTCAAAATTCGGCCCCCCCCCCCATAAGGGTGGCTTCCGGAACTCGAAAATCATACAAATTGTTCCCAGGCTTCTTTTTAGAGGTCCTCAATGCGAATATCGAAAAACAAAGTGTGCAATCGACGCACCTCGGCAGATACGATTTTTTTTAAAGTTCACCCCTCCCCCTAAGGGTGGCTTCCGGAACGCGAAAATCATACCAATTGTTCCCAGGCTTCTTTTTCGTTGTCCTCAATGCGAATATCGAAAAACAAAGTGTGCAATCGACGCACCTCGATAGATACGATTTGTTTCAAAGTTCGCCCCTCCCCCTAAGGATGGCTTCCGGAACGCGAAAATCATACAAATTGTTCCCAGGCTTCTTTGTCATACTCCTCAATGCGAATATCGAAAAACAAAGTGTGCAATCGACGCACCTCGTCAGATACGTTTTTTTCAAAGTTCACCCCTCCCCCTGAGGCTGGCTTCCGGAACGCGAAAATCATACAAATTGTTTCCAGGCTTCTTTTGAGAGGTCCTCAATGCGAATATCGAAAAACAAAGTGTGCAATCGACGCACCTTGGCAGATACGATTTTTTCCATAATTCACCTCCCCCTAAGGGTGGCTTCCGGACCGCGAAAATCATACAAATTGTTCCCAGGCTTCGTTTTCGTTGTCCTCAATGCGAATATCGAAAAACAAAGTGTGCAATCGACGCACCTCGTCAGATACGTTTTTGTCAAAGTTCACCCCTCCCCCTAAGGCTGGCTTCCGGAACGCGAAAATCATACAAATTGTTTCCAGGCTTTTTTTGAGAGGTCCTCAATGCGAATATCGAAAAACAAAGTGTGCAATCGACGCACCTCGGCAGACACGATTTTTTTCAAAGTTCACCCCTCCCCCTAAGGGTGGCTTCCGGAACTCGAAAATCATACAAATTGTCCCCAGGCTTCTTTTTCGTTGTCCTCCATGCGAATATCGAAAAACAAAGTGTGCAATCGACGCACCTCGTCAGATACGTTTTTTTTTAACGTTCATCCCCCCACCCTAAGGCTGGCTTCCGGAACGCGGAAATCATACAAATTGTTCCCACACTTCTTTATCGTTGTCCTCAATGCGAATATCGAAAAACAAAGTGTGCAATCGACGCACCTCGTCAGATACGTTTTTTTCCAACGTTCACCCCCCCCCCCCTAAGGCTGGCTTCCGGAACGCGGAAATCATACAAATTGTTCCCTGGCTTCTTTTTAGAGGTCCTCAATGCGAATATCGAGAAACAACGTGTGCAATCGACGCACCTCGGCAGATACGATTTTTTTCAAAATTCACCCCTCTCCCTAAGGCTGGCTTCCGGAAGGCGAAAATCATACAAATGGTATCCAGGCTTCTTCTGTGAGGTCCTGAATGCGGATATCGAAAAACAAAGTGTGCAATCGACGCACCTCGGCAGAAACGATTTTTTTCAAAGTTGACCCCGCCCCCCAAAGGGTTGCTTCCGGAACGCAAAAATCATACAAATTGTTCCCAGGCTTCTTTTTCGTTGTCCTCAATGCGAATATCGAAAAACAAAGTGTGCAATCGACGCACCTCGGCAGATACGATTTTATCCAAAATTCACCCTCCCATAAGGGTGGCTTCCGGAACTCGAAAATCATACAAATTGTTCCCAGGCTTCTTTTTAGACGTCCTCAATGCGAATATCGAAAAACAAAGTGTGCAATCGACGCACCTCGGCAGATACGATTTTTTTCAATGTTGACCCCTCCCCCTAGGGCTGGCTTCCGGAACGCGAAATTCATACAAATTGTTTCCAGGCTTCTTTCGAGAGACCTTCAATGCGAATATCGGAAAACAAAGTGTGCAATAGACGCACCTCGGCAGATACGATTTTTTTCAAAGTGCACCCCTCCCCCTAAGGGTGGCTTCCGGAACGCGAAAAACATACAAATTTTTCGTGGCTTCTTTTTCGTTGTCCTCAATGCGAATATCGAAAAACAATGTGTGCAATCGGCGCACCTCGGCAGATACGATTTTTTCCAAAATTCGGCCCCCCCCATAAGGGTGGCTTCCGGAACTCGAAAATCATACAAATTGTTCCCAGGCTTGTTTTTAGAGGTCCTCAATGCGAATATCGAAAAACAAAGTGTGCAATCGACGCAGCTCGTCAGATACGTTTTTTTTTCAACGTTCACCCCCCACCCTCCTAAGGCTGGCTTCCGGAACGCGAAAATCATACAAATTGTTCCCAGGCTTCTTTTTCGTTGTCCTCAATGCGAATATCGAAAAACAAAGTGTGCAATCGACGCACCTCGTCAGATACGTTTTTTTCAAAGTTCACCCCTCCCCCTAAGGCTGGCTTCCGGAACGCGAATATCATAGAAATTGTTTCCAGGCTTCTTTTGAGAGGTCCTCAATGCGAATATCGAAGAACAACGTGTGCAATCGACGCACCTCGGCATATACGATTTTTTTCAAAGTTCACCCTAAGGGTGGCTTCCGGAACGCGAAAATCAAACAAATTGTTCCCAGGCTTCGTTTTCGTTGTCCTCAATGCGAATATCGAAAGACAAAGTGTGCAATCGACGCACCTCGTCAGATACGTTTTTTTCAAAGTTCACCCCTCCCCCTAAGGCTGGCTTCCGGAACGCGAAAAACATGTAAATTGTTCCCAGGCTTCTTTTTCGTTGTTCTCAAGGCGAATATCGAAAAACAAGGTGTGCAATCGACGCACCTCGTCAGATACGTTTTTTTCAAAGTTCACCCCTCCCCCTAAGGCTGGCTTCCGGAACGCGAAAATCATACAAATTGTTCCCAGGCTTCTTTTGAGAGGTCCTCAATGCGAATATCGAAAAACAAAGTGTGCAATCGACGCACCTCGGCAGATACGATTTTATTCAAAGTTCACCCCTCCCCCTAAGGGTGGCTTGCGGATCGCGAAAATCATACAAATTATTCCCAGGCTTCTTTTTCGCTGTCCTCAATGTAAATATCGAAAAACAAAGTGTGCAATCGACGCACCTCGGCAGATACAATTTTTTCCAAAATTCACCCCCCCCTAAGGGAGGCTTCCGGACCGCGAAAATCATACAAATTGTTCCCAGGCTTCTTTTTCGTTGGCCTCAATGCGAATATCGAAAAACAAAGTGTGCAATCGACGCACCTCGTCAGATACGTTTTTGTCAAAGTTCACCCCTCCCCCTAAGCTGGCTTCCGGAACGCGAACATCATACAAATTGTTTCCAGGCTTCTTTTGAGAGGTCCTCAATGCGAATATCGAAAAACAAAGTGTGCAATCGACGCACCTCGGCAGATACGATTTTTTTCAAAGTTCACCCCTCCCCCTGAGGGTGGCTTCCGGACCGCGGAAATCGTACAAATTGTTCCCAGGCTTCTTTTTCGTTGTCCTCAATGCGAATATCGAAAAACAAAGTGTGCAATCGACGCACCTCGTCAGATCCGTTTTTTTCAAAGTTCACCCCTCCCCCTAAGGCTGGCTTCCGGAACGCGAAAATCATACAAATTGTTTCCAGGCTTCTTTTGAGAGGTCCTCAATGCGAATATCGAAAAACAAAGTGTGCAATCGACGCACCTCGGCAGATACGATTTTATTCAAAGTTCGCCCCTCCCCCTAAGGGTGTCTTGCGGATCGCGAAAATCATACAAATTATTCCCAGGCTTCTTTTTCGCTGTCCTCAATGTAAATATCGAAAAACAAAGTGTGCAATCGACGCACCTCGGCAGATACGATTTTTTCCAAAATTCACCCCCCCCTAACGGAGGCTTCAGGACCGCGAAAATCATACAAATTGTTCCCAGGCTTCTTTTTCGTTGGCCTCAATGCGAATATCGAAAAACAAAGTGTGCAATCGACGCACCTCGTCAGATACGTTTTTGTCAAAGTTCACCCCTCCCCCTAAGCTGGCTTCCGGAACGCGAAAATGATACAAATTGTTTCCAGGCTTCTTTTGAGAGGTCCTCAATGCGAATATCGAAAAACAAAGTGTGCAATCGACGCACCTCGGCAGATACGATTTTATTCAAAGTTCACCCCTCCCCCTAAGGGTGGCTTCCGGATCGCGAAAATCATACAAATTATTCCCAGGCTTCTTTTTCGCTGTCCTCAATGCAAATATCGAAAAACAAAGTGTGCAATCGACGCACCTCGGCAGATACGTTTTTTTCCAAAATTCACCCCCCCCCCTAAGGGAGGCTTCCGGACCGCGAAAATCATACAAATTGTTCCCAGGCTTCTTTTTCGTTGGCCTCGATGCGAATATCGAAAAACAAAGTGTGCAATCGACGCACCTCGTCAGATACGTTTTTGTCAAAGTTCACCCCTCCCCCTAAGCTGGCTTCCGGAACGCGAAAATCATACAAATTGTTTCCAGGCTTCTTTTGAGAGGTCCTCAATGCGAATATCGAAAAACAAAGTGTGCAATCGACGCACCTCGGCCGATACGATTTTTTTCAAAGTTCACCCCTCCCCCTAAGGGTGGCTTCCGGAACGCGAAAATCATACAAATTGTCCCCAGACTTCTTTTTCGTTTTCCTCCATGCGAATATCGGAAAACAAAGTGTGCAATCGACGCACCTCGTCAGATACGATTTTTTCCAAAATTGGGCCCCCCCCCCCCCCCATAAGGGTGGCTTCCGGAACTCGAAAATCATATAAATTGTTCCCAGGCTTCTTTTTAGAGGTCCTCAATGCGAATATCGAAAAACAAAGTGTGCAATCGACGCACCTCGGCAGATACGATTTTTTTCAAAGTTCACCCCTCCCCCTAAGGGTGGCTTCCGGAACGCGAAAATCATACCAATTGTTCCCAGGCTTCTTTTTCGTTGTCCTTAATGCGAATATCGAAAAACAAAGTGTGCAATCGACGCACCTCGATAGATACGATTTTTTTCAAAGTTCGCCCCTCCCCCTAAGGATGGCGCCGGAACGCGAAAATCATACAAATTGTTCCCAGGCTTCTTTGTCATTGTCCTCAATGCGAATATCGAAAAACAAAGTGTGCAATCGACGCACCTCGTCAGATACGTTTTTTTCAAAGTTCACCCCTCCCCCTGAGGCTGGCTTCCGGAACTCGAAAATCATACAAATTGTTCCCAGGCTTGTTTTTAGAGGTCCTCAATGCGAATATCGAAAAACAAAGTGTGCAATCGACGCAGCTCGTCAGATACGTTTTTTTTTTCAACGTTCACCCCCCACCCTCCTAAGGCTGGCTTCCGGAACGCGAAAATCATACAAATTGTTCCCAGGCTTCTTTTTCGTTGTCCTCAAGGCGAATATCGAAAAACAAAGTGTGCAATCGACGCACCTCGTCAGATACGTTTTTTTCAAAGTTCACCCCTCCCCCTAAGGCTGGCTTCCGGAACACGAAAATCATAGAAATTGTTTCCAGGCTTCTTTTGAGAGGTCCTCAATGCGAATATCGAAAAACAACGTGTGCAATCGACGCACCTCGGCATATACGATTTTTTTCAAAGTTCACCCTAAGGGTGGCTTCCGGAACGCGAAAATCATACAAATTGTTCCCAGGCTTCGTTTTCGTTGTCCTCAATGCGAATATCGAAAAACAAAGTGTGCAATCGACGCACCTCGTCAGATACGTTTTTTTCAAAGTTCACCCCTCCCCCTAAGGCTGGCTTCCGGAACGCGAAAAACATACAAATTGTTCCCAGGCTTCTTTTTCGTTGTTCTCGATGCGAATATCGAAAAACAAGGTGTGCAATCGACGCACCACGTCAGATACGTTTTTTTCAAAGTTCACCCCTCCCCCTAAGGCTGGCTTCCGGAACGCGAAAGTCATACAAATTGTTCCCAGGCTTCTTTTTCGTTGTCCTCAATGCGAATATCGAAAAACAAAGTGTGCAATGGACGCACCGCGTCAGATACGTTTTTTTCAAAGTTCACCCCTCCCCCTAAGGCTGGCTTCCGGAACGCGAAAATCATACAACTTGTTTCCAGGCTTCTTTTGAGAGGTCCTCAATGCGAATATCGAAAAACAAAGTGTGCAATCGACGCACCTCGGCAGATACGATTTTTTTCAAAGTTCACCCCTCCCCCTGAGGGTGGCTTCCGGACCGCGGAAATCATACAAATTGTTCCCAGGCTTCTTTTTCGTTGTCCTCAATGCGAATATCGAAAAACAAAGTGTGCAATCGACGCACCTTGGCAGATACGATTTTTTCCATAATTCACCCCCCCCCCCCTAAGGGTGGCTTCCGGACCGCGAAAATCATACAAATTGTTCCCAGGCATCGTTTTCGTTGTCCTCAATGCGAATATCGAAAAACAAAGTGTGCAATCGACGCACCTCGTCAGATACGTTTTTTTCAAAGTTCACCCCTCCCCCTAAGGCTGGCTTCCGGAACGCGAAAATCATACAAATTGTTCCCAGGCTTCTTTTTCGTTGTCCTCAATGCGAATATCGAACAACAAAGTGTGCAATCGACGCACCTCGTCAGATACGTTTTTTTCAAAGTTCACCCCTCCCCCTAAGGCTGGCTTCCGGAACGCGAAAATCATACAAATTGTTCCCAGGCTTCTTTTTCGTTGTCCTCAATGCTAATATCGAAAAACAAAGTGTGCAATCGAAGCACCTCGTCAGATACGTTTTTTTCAAAGTTCACCCCTCCCCCTAAGGCTGGCTTCCGGAACACGAAAATCATAGAAATTGTTTCCAGGCTTCTTTTGAGAGGTCCTCAATGCGAATATCGAAAAACAACGTGTGCAATCGACGCACCTCGGCATATACGATTTTTTTCAAAGTTCACCCTAAGGGTGGCTTCCGGAACGCGAAAATCATACAAATTGTTCCCAGGCTTCGTTTTCGTTGTCCTCAATGCGAATATCGAAAAACAAAGTGTGCAATCGACGCACCTCGTCAGATACGTTTTTTTCAAAGTTCACCCCTCCCCCTAAGGCTGGCTTCCGGAACGCGAAAAACATACAAATTGTTCCCAGGCTTCTTTTTCGTTGTTCTCAATGCGAATATCGAAAAACAAGGTGTGCAATCGACGCACCTCGTCAGATACGTTTTTTTCAAAGTTCACCCCTCCCCCTAAGGCTGGCTTCCGGAACGCGAAAGTCATACAAATTGTTCCCAGGCTTCTTTTTCGTTGTCCTCAATGCGAATATCGAAAAACAAAGTGTGCAATGGACGCACCGCGTCAGATACGTTTTTTTCAAAGTTCACCCCTCCCCCTAAGGCTGGCTTCCGGAACGCGAAAATCATACAACTTGTTTCCAGGCTTCTTTTGAGAGGTCCTCAATGCGAATATCGAAAAACAAAGTGTGCAATCGACGCACCTCGGCAGATACGATTTTTTTCAAAGTTCACCCCTCCCCCTGAGGGTGGCTTCCGGACCGCGGAAATCATACAAATTGTTCCCAGGCTTCTTTTTCGTTGTCCTCAATGCGAATATCGAAAAACAAAGTGTGCAATCGACGCACCTTGGCAGATACGATTTTTTCCATAATTCACCCCCCCCCCCCCTAAGGGTGGCTTCCGGACCGCGAAAATCATACAAATTGTTCCCAGGCATCGTTTTCGTTGTCCTCAATGCGAATATCGAAAAACAAAGTGTGCAATCGACGCACCTCGTCAGATACGTTTTTTTCAAAGTTCACCCCTCCCCCTAAGGCTGGCTTCCGGAACGCGAAAATCATACAAATTGTTCCCAGGCTTCTTTTTCGTTGTCCTCAATGCGAATATCGAACAACAAAGTGTGCAATCGACGCACCTCGTCAGATACGTTTTTTTCAAAGTTCACCCCTCCCCCTAAGGCTGGCTTCCGGAACGCGAAAATCATACAAATTGTTCCCAGGCTTCTTTTTCGTTGTCCTCAATGCTAATATCGAAAAACAAAGTGTGCAATCGACGCACCTCGGCAGATACGATTTTTTCCAAAATTCACCCCCCCCATAAGGGTGGCTTCCGGAACTCGAAAATCATACAAATTGTTCCCAGGCTTCTTTTTAGAGGTCCTCAATGCGAATATCGAAAATCAAAGTCTGCAATCGACGCACCTCGGCAGATACGATTTTTTTCATACTTCACCCCACCCCCTAAGGGTGGCTTCCGGAACGCGAAAATCATACAAATTGTTCCCAGGCTTCTTTTTCGTTGTCCTCAATGCGAATATCGAAAAAGTAAGTGTGCAATCGACGCACCTCGTCAGATACGTTTTTTTCAAAGTTCACCCCTCCCCCTAAGGCTGGCTTCCGGAACGCGAAAATCATACAAATTGTTTCCAGGCTTCTTTTGAGAAGTCCTCAATGCGAATATCGAAAAACAAAGTGTGCAATCGACGCACCTCGGCAGATACGATTTTTTCCAAAATTCACCCCCCCCTAAGGGTGGCTTCCGGACCGCGAAAATCATACAAATTGTTCCCAGGCTTCTTTTTCGTTGTCCTCAATGCGAATATCGAAAAACAAAGTGTGCAATCGACGCACCTCGTCAGATACTTTTTTTTTAACGTTCACCCCCCCAACCCTAAGGCTGGCTTCCGGAACGCGGAAATCATACGAATTGTTTCCAGGATTTTTTTAAGAGGTCCTCAATGCGAATATCGAAAAACAAAGTGTGCAATCGACGCACTTCGGCAGATACGATTTTTTCCAAAATTCGGCCCCCCCCCCCCATACGGGTGGCTCACGGAACTCGAAGATCATACAAATTGTTCCCAGGCTTCTTTTTAGAGGTCCTCAATGCGAATATCGAAAAACAAAGTGTGCAATCGACGCACCTCGGCAGATACGATTTTTTCCAAAATTCACCCCCCCATAAGGGTGGCTTCCGGACCGCGAAAATCATACAAATTGTTCCCACGCTTCTTTATCGTTGTCCTCAATGCGAATATCGAAAAACAAAGTGTGCAATCGACGCACCTAGTCAGATACGTTTTTTTTAAACGTTCACCCCCCCACCCCTAAGGCTGGCTTCCGGAACGCGAAAATCATACAAATTGTTCCCAGGCTTCTTTTTAGAGTTCCTCAATGCGAATATCGAAAAACAACGTGTGCAATCGACGCTCCTCGGCAGATACGATTTTGTTCTAAATTCACCCCTCCACCTAAGGCTGGCTTCCGGAAGGCGAAAATCATACAAATTGTTTCCAGGCTTCTTCTAAGAGGTCCTGAATGCGGATATCGAAAAACAAAGTGTGCAATCGACGCACCTCGGCAGAAACGATTTTTTTCAAAGTTGACCCCGCCCCCCAAAGGGTTGCTTCCGGAACGCAAAAATCATACAAGCTGTTCCCAGGCTTCTTTTTCGTTGTCCTCAATGCGAATATCGAAAAACAAAGTGTGCAATCGACGCACCTCGGCAGATACGATTTTTTCCAAAATTCACCCTCCCATAAGGGTGGCTTGCGGAACTCGAAAATCATACAAATACTTCCCAGGCTTCTTTTTAGAGGTCCTCAATGCGAATATCGAAAAACAAAGTGTGCAATCGACGCACCTCGGCAGATACGATTTTTTCCAAAATTCGGCCCCCCCCCCCCCCCCCCATAAGGGTGGCTTCCGCTACTCGAAAATCATACAAATTGTTCCCAGGCTTCTTTTAAGAGGTCCTCAATGCGAATATCGAAAAACAAAGTGTGCAATCGACGCACCTCGGCAGATACGATTTTTTTCAAAGTTCACCCCTCCCCCTAAGGGTGGCTTCCGGAACGCGAAAATCATACAAATTGTTCCCAGGCTTCTTTTTCGTTGTTCTCAATGCGAATATCGAAAAACAAAGTGTGCAATCGACGCACCTCGTCAGATACGTTTTTTTCAAAGTTCACCCCTCCCCCTAAGGCTGGCTTCCGGAACGCGAAAATCAAACAAATTGTTTCCAGGCTTCTTTTGAGAGGTCCTCAATGCGAATATCGAAAAACAAAGTGTGCAATCGACGCACCTCGGCAGATACGATTTTCTTCAAAGTTCACCCCTCCCCCTGAGGGTGGCTTCCGGACCGCGAAAATCATACAAATTGTTCCCAGGCTTCTTTTTCGTTGTCCTCAATGCGAATATCGAAAAACAAAGTGTGCAATCGACGCCCCTCGTCAGATACGTTTCTTTCAAAGTTCACCCCTCCCCCTAAGGCTGGCTTCCGGAACGCAAAAATCATACAAATTGTTTCCAGGCTTCTTTTGAGAGGTCCTCAATGCGAATATCGCAAAACAAAGTGTGCAATCGACGCACCTCGGCAGATACGATTTTTTCCAAAATTCACCCCCCCACCCCTAAGGGTGACTTCTGGACCGCGAAAATCATACAAATTGTTCCCAGGCTTCTTTTTCGTTGTCCTCAATGCGAATATCGAAAAACAAAGTGTGCAATCGACGCACCTCGTCAGATACGTTTTTGTCAAAGTTCACCCCTCCCCCTAAGGCTGGCTTCCGGAACGCGAAAATCATACAAATTGTTTCCAGGCTTCTTTTGAGAGGTCCTCAATGCGAATAACGAAAAACAAAGTGTGCAATCAACGCACCTCGGCAGATACGATTTTTTTCAAAGTTCACGCCTCCCCCTAAGGGTGGCTTCCGGAACGCGAAAATCATACGAATTGTCCCCAGGCTTCTTTTTCGTTGTCCTCCATACGAATATCGAAAAACAAAGTGTGCAATCGACGCACCTCGTCAGATACGTTTTTGTCAAAGTTCACCCCTCCCCCTAAGGCTGGCTTCCGGAACGCGAAAATCATACAAATTGTTTCCAGGCTTCTTTTGAGATGTCCTCAATGCGAATATCGAAAAACAAAGTGTGCAATCGACGCACCTCGGCAGATACGATTTTTTTCAAAGTTCACCCCTCCCCCTAAGGGCGGCTTCCGGAACGCGAAAATCATACAAATTGTTCCCAGGCATCTTTTTCGTCGTCCTCAATGCGAATATCGGAAAACAAAGTGTGCAATCGACGCACCTCGTCAGATACGTTTTTTTTTCAAGGTTCACCCCTCCCCCTAAGGCTGGCTTCCGGAACGCGAAAATCATACAAATTGTTTTCAGGCGTCTTTTGAGAGGTCCTCAATGCGAATATTGAGAAACGAAGTGTGCAATCGACGCACCTCGGCAGATACGATTTTTTCCAAAATTCACCCCCCCATAATGGTGGCTTCCGGAACGCGAAAATCATACAAATTGTTCCCAGGCTTCTATTTCGTTGTCCTCAATGCGAATATCGAAAAACAAAGTGTGCAATCGACGCACCTCGGCAGATACGATTTTTTCCAAAATTCGGCCCCCCCCATAAGGGTGGCTTCCGCTACTCGAAAATCATACAAATTGTTCCCAGGCTTCTTTTTAGAGGTCCTCAATGCGGATATCGAAAAAAGAAGTGTGCACTCGACGCACCTCGGCAGAAACGATTTTTTTCAAAGTTGACCCCGCCCCCCAAAGGGTTGCTTCCGGAACGCAAAAATCATACAAATTGTTCCCAGGCTTCGTTTTCATTGTCCTCAATGCGAATATCGAAAAACAAAGTGTGCAATCGACGCACCTCGTCAGATACGTTTTTTTCAAAGTTCATCCCTCCCCCTAAGGCTGGCTTCCGGAACGCGAAAATCATACAAATTGTTCCCAGGCTTCTTTTTCGTTGTCCTCAATGCGAATATCGAAAAACAAAGTGTGCAATCGACGCACCTCGTCAGATACGTTTTTTTCAAAGTTCACCCCTCCCCCTAAGGCTGGCTTCCGGAACGCGAAAATCATACAAATTGTTCCCAGGCTTCTTTTTCGTTGTCCTCAATGCGAATATCGAAAACCAAAGTGTGCAATCGACGCACCGCGTCAGGTACGTTTTTTTCAAAGTTCACCCCTCCCCCTAAGGCTGGCTTCCGGAACGCGAAAATCATACAACTTGTTTCCAGGCTTCTTTTGAGAGGTCCTCAATGCGAATATCGAAAAACAAAGTGTGCAATCGACGCACCTCGGCAGATACGATTTTTTTCAAAGTTCACCCCCCCCGCTGAGGGTGGCTTCCGGACCGCGGAAATCATACAAATTGTACCCAGGCTTCTTTTTCGTTGTCCTCAATGCGAATATCGAAAAACAAAGTGTGCAATCGACGCACCTCGGATGATACGATTTTTTCCAAAATTCACCCCCCCCCCAAAAGGGTGGCTTCCGGAACTCGAAAATCATACAAATTGTTCCCAGGCTTCTTTTTAGAGGTCCTCAATGCGAATATCGAAAAACAAAGTGTGCAATCGACGCATCTCGGCAGATACGATTTTTTTCATACTTCACCCCACCCCCTAAGGGTGGCTTCCGGAACGCGAAAATCATACAAATTGTTCCCAGGCTTCTTTTTCGTTGTCCTCAATGCGAATGTCGAAAAACAAAGTGTGCAATCGACGCACCTCTTCAGATACGTTTTTTTCAATGTTCACCCCTCCCCCTAAGGCTGGCTTCCGGAACGCGAAAATCATACAAATTGTTTCCAGGCTTCTTTTGAGAGGTCCTCAATGCGAATATCGAAAAACGAAGTGTGCAATCGACGCACCTCGGCAGATACGATTTTTTCCAAAATTCGGCCCCCCCCCCCCATACGGGTGGCTCACGGAACTCGAAAGTCATACAAATTGTTCCCAGGCTTCTTTTTAGAGGTCCTCAATGCGAATATCGAAAAACAAAGTGTGCAATCGACGCACCTAGTCAGGTACGTTTTTTTTAAACGTTCACCCCCACCCCCCTAAGGCTGGCTTCCGGAACGCGAAAATCATACAAATTGTTCCCAGGCTTCTTTTTAGAGGTCCTCAATGCGAATATCGAAAAACAACGTGTGCAATCGACGCTCCTCGGCAGATACGATTTTTTTCTAAATTCACCCCTCCCCCTAAGGCTGGCTTCCGGAAGGCGAAATTCATACAAATTGTTTCCAGGCTTCTTCTAAGAGGTCCTGAATGCGGATATCGAAAAACAAAGTGTGCAATCGACGCACCTCGGCAGAAACGATTTTTTTCAAAGTTGACCCCGCCGCCCAAAGGGTTGCTTCCGGAACGCAAAAATCATACAAATTGTTCCCAGGCTTCTTTTTCGTTGTCCTCAATGCGAATATCGAAAAACAAAGTGTGCAATCGACGCACCTCGGCAGATACGATTTTTTTCAAAGTGCACCCCTCCCCCTAAGGGTGGCTTCCGGAACGCGAAAATCGTACAAATTGTTCCCAGGCTTCTTTTTCGTTGTCCTCAATGCGAATATCGAAAAACAATGTGTGCAATCGGCGCACCTCGGCAGATACGATTTTTTCCAAAATTCGGCCCCCCCCGATAAGGGTGGCTTCCGGAACTCGAGAATCATACAAATTGTTCCCAGGCTTCTTTTTCGTTGTCCTCAAGGCGAATATCGAAAAACAAAGTGTGCAATCGACGCACCTCGTCAGATACGTTTTTTTCAAAGTTCACCCCTCCACCTAAGGCTGGCTTCCGGAACGCGAAAATCATAGAAATTGTTTCCAGGCTTCTTTTGAGAGGTCCTCAATGCGAATATCGAAAAACAACGTGTGCAATCGACGCACCTCGGAATATACGATTTTTTTCAAAGTTCACCCTAAGGGTGGCTTCCGGAACGCGAAAATCATACAAATTGTTCCCAGGCTTCGTTTTCGTTGTCCTCAATGCGAATATCGAAAAACACAGTGTGCAATCGACGCACCTCGTCAGATACGTTTTTTTCAAAGTTCACCCCTCCCCCTAAGGCTGGCTTGCGGAACGCGAAAAACATACAAATTGTTCCCAGGCTTCTTTTTCGTTGTTCTCAATGCGAATATCGAAAAACAAGGTGTGCAATCGCCGCACCTCGTCAGATACGTTTTTTTCAAAGTTCACCCCTCCCCCTAAGGCTGGCTTCCGGAACGCGAAAATCATACAAATTGTTCCCAGGCTTCTTTTTCGTTGTCCTCAATGCGAATATCGAAAAACAAAGTGTGCAATGGACACACCGCGTCAGATACGTTTTTTTCAAAGTTCACCCCTCCCCCTAAGGCTGGCTTCCGGAACGCGAAAATCATACAACTTGTTTCCAGGCTTCTTTTGAGAGGTCCTCAATGCGAATATCGAAAAACAAAGTGTGCAATCGACGCACCTCGGCAGATACGATTTTTTTCAAAGTTCACCCCTCCCCCTGAGGGTGGCTTCCGGACCGCGGAAATCATACAAATTGTTTCCAGGCTTCTTTTGAGAGGTCCTCAATGCGAATATCGAAAAACAAAGTGTGCAATCGACGCACCTCGGCAGATACGATTTTATTCAAAGTTCACCCTTCCCCCTAAGGGTGGCTTCCGGATCGCGAAAATCATACAAATTATTCCCAGGCTTCTTTTTCGCTGTCCTCAATGCAAATATCGAAAAACAAAGTGTGCAATCGACGCACCTCGGCAGATACGTTTTTTTCCAAAATTCACCCCCCCCCCTAAGGGAGGCTTCCGGACCGCGAAAATCATACAAATTGTTCCCAGGCTTCTTTTTCGTTGGCCTCAATGCGAATATCGAAAAACAAAGTGTGCAATCGACGCACCTCGTCAGATACGTTTTTGTCAAAGTTCACCCCTCCCCCTAAGCTGGCTTCCGGAACGCGAAAATCATACAAATTGTTTCCAGGCTTCTTTTGAGAGGTCCTCAATGCGAATATCGAAAAACAAAGTGTGCAATCGACGCACCTCGGCCGATACGATTTTTTTCAAAGTTCACCCCTCCCCCTAAGGGTGGCTTCCGGAACGCGAAAATCATACAAATTGTCCCCAGACTTGTTTTTCGTTTTCCTCCATGCGAATATCGGAAAACAAAGTGTGCAATCGACGCACCTCGTCAGATACGATTTTTTCCAAAATTGGGCCCCCCCCCCCCCCCCATAAGGGTGGCTTCCGGAACTCGAAAATCATATAAATTGTTCCCAGGCTTCTTTTTAGAGGTCCTCAATGCGAATATCGAAAAACAAAGTGTGCAATCGACGCACCTCGGCAGATACGATTTTTTTCAAAGTTCACCCCTCCCCCTAAGGGTGGCTTCCGGAACGCGAAAATCATACCAATTGTTCCCAGGCTTCTTTTTCGTTGTCCTTAATGCGAATATCGAAAAACAAAGTGTGCAATCGACGCACCTCGATAGATACGATTTTTTTCAAAGTTCGCCCCTCCCCCTAAGGATGGCGCCGGAACGCGAAAATCATACAAATTGTTCCCAGGCTTCTTTGTCATTGTCCTCAATGCGAATATCGAAAAACAAAGTGTGCAATCGACGCACCTCGTCAGATACGTTTTTTTCAAAGTTCACCCCTCCCCCTGAGGCTGGCTTCCGGAACTCGAAAATCATAAAAATTGTTCCCAGGCTTGTTTTTAGAGGTCCTCAATGCGAATATCGAAAAACAAAGTGTGCAATCGACGCAGCTCGTCAGATACGTTTTTTTTTTCAACGTTCACCCCCCACCCTCCTAAGGCTGGCTTCCGGAACGCGAAAATCATACAAATTGTTCCCAGGCTTCTTTTTCGTTGTCCTCAATGCGAATATCGAAAAACAAAGTCTGCAATCGACGCAGCTCGTCAGATACGTTTTTTTTTTCAACGTTCACCCCCCACCCTCCTAAGGCTGGCTTCCGGAACGCGAAAATCATACAAATTGTTCCCAGGCTTCTTTTTCGTTGTCCTCAAGGCGAATATCGAAAAACAACGTGTGCAATCGACGCACCTCGGCATATACGATTTTTTTCAAAGTTCACCCTAAGGGTGGCTTCCGGAACGCGAAAATCATACAAATTGTTCCCAGGCTTCGTTTTCGTTGTCCTCAATGCGAATATCGAAAAACAAAGTGTGCAATCGACGCACCTCGTCAGATACGTTTTTTTCAAAGTTCACCCCTCCCCCTAAGGCTGGCTTCCGGAACGCGAAAAACATACAAATTGTTCCCAGGCTTCTTTTTCGTTGTTCTCAATGCGAATATCGAAAAACAAGGTGTGCAATCGACGCACCTCGTCAGATACGTTTTTTTCAAAGTTCACCCCTCCCCCTAAGGCTGGCTTCCGGAACGCGAAAATCATACAAATTGTTCCCAGGCTTCTTTTTCGTTGTCCTCAATGCGAATATCGAAAAACAAAGTGTGCAATGGACGCACCGCTTCAGATACGTTTTTTTCAAAGTTCACCCCTCCCCCTAAGGCTGGCTTCCGGAACGCGAAAATCATACAACTTGTTTCCAGGCTTCTTTTGAGAGGTCCTCAATGCGAATATCGAAAAACAAAGTGTGCAATCGACGCACCTCGGCAGATACGATTTTTTTCAAAGTTCACCCCTCCCCCTGAGGGTGGCTTCCGGACCGCGGAAATCATACAAATTGTTCCCAGGCTTCTTTTTCGTTGTCCTCAATGCGAATATCGAAAAACAAAGTGTGCAATCGACGCACCTTGGCAGATACGATTTTTTCCATAATTCACCCCCCCCCTAAGGGTGGCTTCCGGACCGCGAAAATCATACAAATTGTTCCCAGGCTTCGTTTTCGTTGTCCTCAATGCGAATATCGAAAAACAAAGTGTGCAATCGACGCACCTCGTCAGATACGTTTTTTTCAAAGTTCACCCCTCCCCCTAAGGCTGGCTTCCGGAACGCGAAAATCATACAAATTGTTCCCAGGCTTCTTTTTCGTTGTCCTCAACGCGAATATCGAACAACAAAGTGTGCAATCGACGCACCTCGTCAGATACGTTTTTTTCAAAGTTCACCCCTCCCCCTAAGGCTGGCTTCCGGAACGCGAAAATCATACAAATTGTTCCCAGGCTTCTTTTTCGTTGTCCTCAATGCTAATATCGAAAAACAAAGTGTGCAATCGACGCACCTCGGCAGATACGATTTTTTCCAAAATTCACCCCCCCCCCATAAGGGTGGCTTCCGGAACTCGAAAATCATACAAATTGTTCCCAGGCTTCTTTTTAGAGGTCCTCAATGCGAATATCGGAAAACAAAGTCTGCAATCGACGCACCTCGGCAGATACGATTTTTTTCATACTTCACCCCACCCCCTAAGGGTGGCTTCCGGAACGCGAAAATCATACAAATTGTTCCCAGGCTTCTTTTTCGTTGTCCTCAATGCGAATATCGAAAAAGTAAGTGTGCAATCGACGCACCTCGTCAGATACGTTTTTTTCAAAGTTCACCCCTCCCCCTAAGGCTGGCTTCCGGAACGCGAAAATCATACAAATTGTTTCCAGGCTTCTTTTGAGAAGTCCTCAATGCGAATATCGAAAAACAAAGTGTGCAATCGACGCACCTCGGCAGATACGATTTTTTCCAAAATTCACCCCCCCCTAAGGGTGGCTTCCGGACCGCGAAAATCATACAAATTGTTCCCAGGCTTCTTTTTCGTTGTCCTCAATGCGAATATCGAAAAACAAAGTGTGCAATCGACGCACCTCGTCAGATAATTTTTTTTTAACGTTCACCCCCCCACCCCTAAGGCTGGCTTCCGGAACGCGGAAATCATACGAATTGTTTCCAGGATTCTTTTAAGAGGTCCTCAATGCGAATATCGAAAAACAAAGTGTGCAATCGACGCACTTCGGCAGATACGATTTTTTCCAAAATTCGGCCCCGCCCCCCCCATACGGGTGGCTCACGGAACTCGAAGATCATACAAATTGTTCCCAGGCTTCTTTTTAGAGGTCCTCAATGCGAATATCGAAAAACAAAGTGTGCAATCGACGCACCTCGGCAGATACGATTTTTTCCAAAATTCACCCCCCCATAAGGGTGGCTTCCGGACCGCGAAAATCATACAAATTGTTCCCACGCTTCTTTATCGTTGTCCTCAATGCGAATATCGAAAAACAAAGTGTGCAATCGACGCACCTAGTCAGATACGTTTTTTTTAAACGTTCACCCCCCCACCCCTAAGGCTGGCTTCCGGAACGCGAAAATCATACAAATTGTTCCCAGGCTTCTTTTTAGAGGTCCTCAATGCGAATATCGAAAAACAACGTGTGCAATCGACGCTCCTCGGCAATACGATTTTGTTCTAAATTCACCCCTCCACCTAAGGCTGGCTTCCGGAAAACGAAAATCATACAAATTGTTTCCAGGCTTCTTCTAAGAGGTCCTGAATGCGGATATCGAAAAACAAAGTGTGCAATCGACGCACCTCGGCAGAAACGATTTTTTTCAAAGTTGACCCCGCCCCCCAAAGGGTTGCTTCCGGAACGCAAAAATCATACAAGCTGTTCCCAGGCTTCTTTTTCGTTGTCCTCAATGCGAATATCGAAAAACAAAGTGTGCAATCGACGCACCTCGGCAGATACGATTTTTTCCAAAATTCACCCTCCCATAAGGGTGGCTTCCGGAACTCGAAAATCATACAAATTGTTCCCAGGCTTCTTTTTAGAGGTCCTCAATGCGAATATCGAAAAACAAAGTGTGCAATCGACGCACCTCGGCAGATACGATTTTTTTCAATGTTGACCCCTCCCCCTAGGGCTGGCTTCCGGAACGCGAAAATCATACAAATTGTTTCCAGGCTTCTTTCGAGAGACCCTCAATGCGAATATCGGAAAACAAAGTGTGCAATAGACGCACCTCGGCAGATACGATTTTTTTCAAAGTGCACCCCTCCCCCTAAGGGTGGCTTCCGGAACGCGAAAAACATACAAATTTTTCGTGGCTTCTTTTTCGTTGTCCTCAATGCGAATATCGAAAAACAATGTGTGCAATCGGCGCACCTCGGCAGATACGATTTTTTCCAAAATTCGGCCCCCCCCATAAGGGTGGCTTCCGGAACTCGAAAATCATACAAATTGTTCCCAGGCTTGTTTTTAGAGGTCCTCAATGCGAATATCGAAAAACAAAGTGTGCAATCGACGCAGCTCGTCAGATACGTTTTTTTTTCAACGTTCACCCCCCACACTCCTAAGGCTGGCTTCCGGAACGCGAAAATCAAACAAATTGTTCCCAGGCTTCGTTTTCGTTGTCCTCAATGCGAATATCGAAAGACAAAGTGTGCAATCGACGCACCTCGTCAGATACGTTTTTTTCAAAGTTCACCCCTCCCCCTAAGGCTGGCTTCCGGAACGCGAAAAACATGTAAATTGTTCCCAGGCTTCTTTTTCGTTGTTCTCAAGGCGAATATCGAACAATAAGGTGTGCAATCGACGCACCTCGTCAGATACGTTTTTTTCAAAGTTCACCCCTCCCCCTGAGGCTGGCTTCCGGAACGCGAAAATCATACAAATTGTTCCCAGGCTTCTTTTGAGAGGTCCTCAATGCGAATATCGAAAAACAAAGTGTGCAATCGACGCACCTCGGCAGATACGATTTTATTCAAAGTTCACCCCTCCCCCTAAGGGTGGCTTGCGGATCGCGAAAATCATACAAATTATTCCCAGGCTTCTTTTTCGCTGTCCTCAATGTAAATATCGAAAAACAAAGTGTGCAATCGACGCACCTCGGCAGATACAATCTTTTCCAAAATTCACCCCCCCCTAAGGGAGGCTTCCGGACCGCGAAAATCATACAAATTGTTCCCAGGCTTCTTTTTCGTTGGCCTCAATGCGAATATCGAAAAACAAAGTGTGCACTCGACGCACCTCGTCAGATACGTTTTTGTCAAAGTTCACCCCTCCCCCTAAGCTGGCTTCCGGAACGCGAAAATCATACAAATTGTTTCCAGGCTTCTTTTGAGAGGTCCTCAATGCGAATATCGAAAAACAAAGTGTGCAATCGACGCACCTCGGCAGATACGATTTTTTTCAAAGTTCACCCCTCCCCCTGAGGGTGGCTTCCGGACCGCGGAAATCGTACAAATTGTTCCCAGGCTTCTTTTTCGTTGTCCTCAATGCGAATAACGAAAAACAAAGTGTGCAATCGACGCACCTCGTCAGATACGTTTTTTTCAAAGTTCACCCCTCCCCCTAAGGCTGGCTTCCGGAACGCGAAAATCATACAAATTGTTTCCAGGCTTCTTTTGAGAGGTCCTCAATGCGAATATCGAAAAACAAAGTGTGCAATCGACGCACCTCGGCAGATACGATTTTATTCAAAATTCGGCCCCCCCCCCCATAAGGGTGGCTTCCGGAACTCGAAAATCATACAAATTGTTCCCAGGCTTCTTTTTAGAGGTCCTCAATGCGAATATCGAAAAACAAAGTGTGCAATCGACGCACCTCGGCAGATACGATTTTTTTTAAAGTTCACCCCTCCCTCTAAGGGTGGCTTCCGGAACGCGAAAATCATACCAATTGTTCCCAGGCTTCTTTTTCGTTGTCCTCAATGCGAATATCGAAAAACAAAGTGTGCAATCGACGCACCTCGATAGATACGATTTGTTTCAAAGTTCGCCCCTCCCCCTAAGGATGGCTTCCGGAACGCGAAAATCATACAAATTGTTCCCAGGCTTCTTTGTCATACTCCTCAATGCGAATATCGAAAAACAAAGTGTGCAATCGACGCACCTCGTCAGATACGTTTTTTTCAAAGTTCACCCCTCCCCCTGAGGCTGGCTTCCGGAACGCGAAAATCATACCAATTGTTTCCAGGCTTCTTTTGAGAGGTCCTCAATGCGAATATCGAAAAACAAAGTGTGCAATCGACGCACCTTGGCAGATACGATTTTTTCCATAATTCACCTCCCCCTAAGGGTGGCTTCCGGACCGCGAAAATCATACAAATTGTTCCCAGGCTTCGTTTTCGTTGTCCTCAATGCGAATATCGAAAAACAAAGTGTGCAATCGACGCACCTCGTCAGATACGTTTTTGTCAAAATTCACCCCTCCCCCTAAGGCTGGCTTCCGGAACGCGAAAATCATACAAATTGTTTCCAGGCTTTTTTTGAGAGGTCCTCAATGCGAATATCGAAAAACAAAGTGTGCAATCGACGCACCTCGGCAGACACGATTTTTTTCAAAGTTCACCCCTCCCCCTAAGGGTGGCTTCCGGAACTCGAAAATCATACAAATTGTCCCCAGGCTTCTTTTTCGTTGTCCTCCATGCGAATATCGAAAAACAAAGTGTGCAATCGACGCACCTCGTCAGATACGTTTTTTTTTAACGTTCATCCCCCCACCCTAAGGCTGGCTTCCGGAACGCGGAAATCATACAAATTGTTCCCACACTTCTTTATCGTTGTCCTCAATGCGAATATCGAAAAACAAAGTGTGCAATCGACGCACCTCGTCAGATACGTTTTTTTCCAACGTTCACCCCCTCCCCCTAAGGCTGGCTTCCGGAACGCGGAAATCATACAAATTGTTCCCTGGCTTCTTTTTAGAGGTCCTCAATGCGAATATCGAGAAACAACGTGTGCAATCGACTCACCTCGGCAGATACGATTTTTTTCAAAATTCACCCCTCTCCCTAAGGCTGGCTTCCGGAAGGCGAAAATCATACAAATGGTTTCCAGGCTTCTTCTGTGAGGTCCTGAATGCGGATATCGAAAAACAAAGTGTGCAATCGACGCACCTCGGCAGAAACGATTTTTTTCAAAGTTGACCCCGCCCCCCAAAGGGTTGCTTCCGGAACGCAAAAATCATACAAATTGTTCCCAGGCTTCTTTTTCGTTGTCCTCAATGCGAATATCGAAAAACAAAGTGTGCAATCGACGCACCTCGGCAGATACGATTTTATCCAAAATTCACCCTCCCATAAGGGTGGCTTCCGGAACTCGAAAATCATACAAATTGTTCCCAGGCTTCTTTTTAGACGTCCTCAATGCGAATATCGAAAAACAAAGTGTGCAATCGACGCACCTCGGCAGATACGATTTTTTTCAATGTTGACCCCTCCCCCTAGGGCTGGCTTCCGGAACGCGAAATTCATACAAATTGTTTCCAGGCTTCTTTCGAGAGACCTTCAATGCGAATATCGGAAAACAAAGTGTGCAATAGACGCACCTCGGCAGATACGATTTTTTTCAAAGTGCACCCCTCCCCCTAAGGGTGGCTTCCGGAACGCGAAAAACATACAAATTTTTCGTGGCTTCTTTTTCGTTGTCCTCAATGCGAATATCGAAAAACAATGTGTGCAATCGGCGCACCTCGGCAGATACGATTTTTTCCAAAATTCGGCCCCCCCCATAAGGGTGGCTTCCGGAACTCGAAAATCATACAAATTGTTCCCAGGCTTGTTTTGAGAGGTCCTCAATGCGAATATCGAAAAACAAAGTGTGCAATCGACGCAGCTCGTCAGATACGTTTTTTTTTCAACGTTCACCCCCCACCCTCCTAAGGCTGGCTTCCGGAACGCGAAAATCATACAAATTGTTCCCAGGCTTCTTTTTCGTTGTCCTCAATGCGAATATCGAAAAACAAAGTGTGCAATCGACGCACCTCGTCAGATCCGTTTTTTTCAAAGTTCACCCCTCCCCCTAAGGCTGGCTTCCGGAACGCGAAAATCATACAAATTGTTTCCAGGCTTCTTTTGAGAGGTCCTCAATGCGAATATCGAAAAACAAAGTGTGCAATCGACGCACCTCGGCAGATACGATTTTATTCAAAGTTCGCCCCTCCCCCTAAGGGTGTCTTGCGGATCGCGAAAATCATACAAATTATTCCCAGGCTTCTTTTTCGCTGTCCTCAATGTAAATATCGAAAAACAAAGTGTGCAATCGACGCACCTCGGCAGATACGATTTTTTCCAAAATTCACCCCCCCCTAACGGAGGCTTCAGGACCGCGAAAATCATACAAATTGTTCCCAGGCTTCTTTTTCGTTGGCCTCAATGCGAATATCGAAAAACAAAGTGTGCAATCGACGCACCTCGTCAGATACGTTTTTGTCAAAGTTCACCCCTCCCCCTAAGCTGGCTTCCGGAACGCGAAAATGATACAAATTGTTTCCAGGCTTCTTTTGAGAGGTCCTCAATGCGAATATCGAAAAGCAAAGTGTGCAATCGACGCACCTCGGCCGATACGATTTTTTACAAAGTTCACCCCTCCCCCTAAGGGTGGCTTCCGGAACGCGAAAATCATACAAATTGTCCCGAGGCTTCTTTTTCGTTTTCCTCCATGCGAATATCGGAAAACAAAGTGTGCAATCGACGCACCTCGTCAGATACGATTTTTTCCAAAATTCGGCCCCCCCCCCCATAAGGGTGGCTTCCGGAACTCGAAAATCATACAAATTGTTCCCAGGCTTCTTTTTAGAGGTCCTCAATGCGAATATCGAAAAACAAAGTGTGCAATCGACGCACCTCGGCAGATACGATTTTTTTTAAAGTTCACCCCTCCCCCTAAGGGTGGCTTCCGGAACGCGAAAATCATACCAATTGTTCCCAGGCTTCTTTTTCGTTGTCCTCAATGCGAATATCGAAAAACAAAGTGTGCAATCGACGCACCTCGATAGATACGATTTGTTTCAAAGTTCGCCCCTCCCCCTAAGGATGGCTTCCGGAACGCGAAAATCATACAAATTGTTCCCAGGCTTCTTTGTCATACTCCTCAATGCGAATATCCAAAAACAAAGTGTGCAATCGACGCACCTCGTCAGATACGTTTTTTTCAAAGTTCGCCCCTCCCCCTGAGGCTGGCTTCCGGAACGCGAAAATCATACAAATTGTTTCCAGGCTTCTTTTGAGAGGTCCTCAATGCGAATATCGAAGAACAACGTGTGCAATCGACGCACCTCGGCATATACGATTTTTTTCAAAGTTCACCCTAAGGGTGGCTTCCGGAACGCGAAAATCAAACAAATTGTTCCCAGGCTTCGTTTTCGTTGTCCTCAATGCGAATATCGAAAGACAAAGTGTGCAATCGACGCACCTCGTCAGATACGTTTTTTTCAAAGTTCACCCCTCCCCCTAAGGCTGGCTTCCGGAACGCGAAAAACATGTAAATTGTTCCCAGGCTTCTTTTTCGTTGTTCTCAAGGCGAATATCGAAAAACAAGGTGTGCAATCGACGCACCTCGTCAGATACGTTTTTTTCAAAGTTCACCCCTCCCCCTAAGGCTGGCTTCCGGAACGCGAAAATCATACAAATTGTTCCCAGGCTTCTTTTGAGAGGTCCTCAATGCGAATATCGAAAAACAAAGTGTGCAATCGACGCACCTCGGCAGATACGATTTTATTCAAAGTTCACCCCTCCCCCTAAGGGTGGCTTGCGGATCGCGAAAATCATACAAATTATTCCCAGGCTTCTTTTTCGCTGTCCTCAATGTAAATATCGAAAAACAAAGTGTGCAATCGACGCACCTCGGCAGATACAATTTTTTCCAAAATTCACCCCCCCCTAAGGGAGGCTTCCGGACCGCGAAAATCATACAAATTGTTCCCAGGCTTCTTTTTCGTTGGCCTCAATGCGAATATCGAAAAACAAAGTGTGCAATCGACGCACCTCGTCAGATACGTTTTTGTCAAAGTTCGCCCCTCCCCCTAAGCTGGCTTCCGGAACGCGAAAATCATACAAATTGTTTCCAGGCTTCTTTTGAGAGGTCCTCAATGCGAATATCGAAAAACAAAGTGTGCAATCGACGCACCTCGGCAGATACGATTTTTTTCAAAGTTCACCCCTCCCCCTGAGGGTGGCTTCCGGACCGCGGAAATCGTACAAATTGTTCCCAGGCTTCTTTTTCGTTGTCCTCAATGCGAATATCGAAAAACAAAGTGTGCAATCGACGCACCTCGTCAGATACGTTTTTTTCAAAGTTCACCCCTCCCCCTAAGGCTGGCTTCCGGAACGCGAAAATCATACAAATTGTTTCCAGGCTTCTTTTGAAAGGTCCTCAATGCGAATATCGAAAAACAAAGTGTGCAATCGACGCACCTCGGCAGATACGATTTGATTCAAAGTTCGCCCCTCCCCCTAAGGGTGTCTTGCGGATCGCGAAAATCATACAAATTATTCCCAGGCTTCTTTTTCGCTGTCCTCAATGTAAATATCGAAAAACAAAGTGTGCCGTCGACGCACCTCGGCAGATACGATTTTTTCCAAAATTCACCCCCCCCTAACGGAGGCTTCAGGACCGCGAAAATCATACAAATTGTTCCCAGGCTTCTTTTTCGTTGGCCTCAATGCGAATATCGAAAAACAAAGTGTGCAATCGACGCACCTCGTCAGATACGTTTTTGTCAAAGTTCACCCCTCCCCCTAAGCTGGCTTCCGGAACGCGAAAATGATACAAATTGTTTCCAGGCTTCTTTTTCGTTGTCCTCAATGCTAATATCGAAAAAGTAAGTGTGCAATCGACGCACCTCGTCAGATACGTTTTTTTCAAAGTTCACCCCTCCCCCTAAGGCTGGCTTCCGGAACGCGAAAATCATACAAATTGTTTCCAGGCTTCTTTTGAGAAGTCCTCAATGCGAATATCGAAAAACAAAGTGTGCAATCGACGCACCTCGGCAGATACGATTTTTTCCAAAATTCACCCCCCCCTAAGGGTGGCTTCCGGACCGCGAAAATCATACAAATTGTTCCCAGGCTTCTTTTTCGTTATCCTCAATGCGAATATCGAAAAACAAAGTGTGCAATCGACGCACCTCGTCAGATACTTTTTTTTTAACGTTCACCCCCCCACCCCTAAGGCTGGCTTCCGGAACGCGGAAATCATACGAATTGTTTCCAGGATTCTTTTAGGAGGTCCTCAATGCGAATATCGAAAAACAAAGTGTGCAATCGACGCACCTCGGCAGATACGATTTTTTCCAAAATTCGGCCCCCCCCCCCCCCCCCCATACGGGTGGCTCGCGGAACTCGAAGATCATACAAATTGTTCCCAGGCTTCTTTTTAGAGGTCCTCAATGCGAATATCGAAAAACAAAGTGTGCAATCGACGCACCTCGGCAGATACGATTTTTTCCAAAATTCACCCCCCCATAAGGGTGGCTTCCGGACCGCGAAAATCATACAAATTGTTCCCACGCTTCTTTATCGTTGTCCTCAATGCGAATATCGAAAAACAAAGTGTGCAATCGACGCACCTAGTCAGATACGTTTTTTTTAAACGTTCACCCCCCCACCCCTAAGGCTGGCTTCCGGAACGCGAAAATCATACAAATTGTTCCCAGGCTTCTTTTTAGAGGTCCTCAATGCGAATATCGAAAAACAACGTGTGCAATCGACGCTCCTCGGCAGATACGATTTTGTTCTAAATTCACCCCTCCACCTAAGGCTGGCTTCCGGAAGGCGAAAATCATACAAATTGTTTCCAGGCTTCTTCTAAGAGGTCCTGAATGCGGATATCGAAAAACAAAGTGTGCAATCGACGCACCTCGGCAGAAACGATTTTTTTCAAAGTTGACCCCGCCCCCCAAAGGGTTGCTTCCGGAACGCAAAAATCATACAAGCTGTTCCCAGGCTTCTTTTTCGTTGTCCTCAATGCGAATATCGAAAAACAAAGTGTGCAATCGACGCAACTCGGCAGATACGATTTTTTCCAAAATTCACCCTCCCATAAGGGTGGCTTCCGGAACTCGAAAATCATACAAATTGTTCCCAGGCTTCTTTTTAGAGGTCCTCAATGCGAATATCGAAAAACAAAGTGTGCAATCGACGCACCTCGGCAGATACGATTTTTTTCAATGTTGACCCCTTCCCCTAGGGCTGGCTTCCGGAACGCGAAAATCATACAAATTGTTTCCAGGCTTCTTTCGAGAGACCCTCAATGCGAATATCGGAAAACAAAGTGTGCAATAGACGCACCTCGGCAGATACGATTTTTTTCAAAGTGCACCCCTCCCCCTAAGGGTGGCTTCCGGAACGCGAAAAACATACAAATTTTTCGTGGCTTCTTTTTCGTTGTCCTCAATGCGAATATCGAAAAACAATGTGTGCAATCGGCGCACCTCGGCAGATACGATTTTTTCCAAAATTCGGCCCCCCCCATAAGGGTGGCTTCCGGAACTCGAAAATCGTACAAATTGTTCCCAGGCTTGTTTTTAGAGGTCCTCAATGCGAATATCGAAAAACAAAGTGTGCAATCGACGCAGCTCGTCAGATACGTTTTTTTTTCAACGTTCACCCCCCACCCTCCTAAGGCTGGCTTCCGGAACGCGAAAATCATACAAATTGTTCCCAGGCTTCTTTTTCGTTGTCCTCAATGCGAATATCGAACAACAAAGTGTGCAATCGACGCACATCGTCAGATACGTTTTTTTCAAAGTTCACCCCTCCCCCTAAGGCTGGCTTCCGGAACGCGAAAATCATACAAATTGTTCCCAGGCTTCTTTTTCGTTGTCCTCAATGCTAATATCGAAAAACAAAGTGTGCAATCGACGCACCTCGGCAGATACGATTTTTTCCAAAATTCACCCCCCCCATAAGGGTGGCTTCCGGAACTCGAAAATCATACAAATTGTTCCCAGGCTTCTTTTTAGAGGTCCTCAATGCGAATATCGAAAAACAAAGTGTGCAATCGACGCACCTCGGCAGATACGATTTTTTTCATACTTCACCCCACCCCCTAAGGGTGGCTTCCGGAACGCGAAAATCATACAAATTGTTCCCAGGCTTCTTTTTCGTTGTCCTCAATGCGAATATCGAAAAAGTAAGTGTGCAATCGACGCACCTCGTCAGATACGTTTTTTTCAAAGTTCACCCCTCCCCCTAAGGCTGGCTTCCGGAACGCGAAAATCATACAAATTGTTTCCAGGCTTCTTTTGAGAAGTCCTCAATGCGAATATCGAAAAACAAAGTGTGCAATCGACGCACCTCGGCAGATACGATTTTTTCCAAAATTCACCCCCCCCTAAGGGTGGCTTCCGGACCGCGAAAATCATACAAATTGTTCCCAGGCTTCTTTTTCGTTGTCCTCAACGCGAATATCGAAAAACAAAGTGTGCAATCGACGCACCTCGTCAGATACTTTTTTTTTAACGTTCACCCCCCCTCCCCTAAGGCTGGCTTCCGGAACGCGGAAATCATACGAATTGTTTCCAGGATTCTTTTAAGAGGTCCTCAATGCGAATATCGAAAAACAAAGTGTGCAATCGACGCACCTCGGCAGATACGATTTTTTCCAAAATTCGGCCCCCCCCCCCCCCCCCCATACGGGTGGCTCACGGAACTCGAAGATCATACAAATTGTTCCCAGGCTTCTTTTTAGAGGTCCTCAATGCGAATATCGAAAAACAAAGTGTGCAATCGACGCACCTCGGCAGATACGATTTTTTCCAAAATTCACCCCCCCATAAGGGTGGCTTCCGGACCGCGAAAATCATACAAATTGTTCCCACGCTTCTTTATCGTTGTCCTCAATGCGAATATCGAAAAACAAAGTGTGCAATCGACGCACCTAGTCAGATACGTTTTTTTTAAACGTTCACCCCCCCCCCCCTAAGGCTGGCTTCCGGAACGCGAAAATCATACAAATTGTTCCCAGGCTTCTTTTTAGAGGTCCTCAATGCGAATATCGAAAAACAACGTGTGCAATCGACGCTCCTTGGCAGATACGATTTTGTTCTAAATTCACCCCTCCACCTAAGGCTGGCTTCCGGAAGGCGAAAATCATACAAATTGTTTCCAGGCTTCTTCTAAGAGGTCCTGAATGCGGATATCGAAAAACAAAGTGTGCAATCGACGCACCTCGGCAGAATCGATTTTTTTCAAAGTTGACCCCGCCCCCCAAAGGGTTGCTTCCGGAACGCAAAAATCATACAAGCTGTTCCCAGGCTTCTTTTTCGTTGTCCTCAATGCGAATATCGAAAAACAAAGTGTGCGATCGACGCACCTCGGCAGATACGATTTTTTCCAAAATTCACCCTCCCATAAGGGTGGCTTCCGGAACTCGAAAATCATACAAATTGTTCCCAGGCTTCTTTTTAGAGGTCCTCAATGCGAATATCGAAAAACAAAGTGTGCAATCGACGCACCTCGGCAGATACGATTTTTTTCAATGTTGACCCCTCCCCCTAGGGCTGGCTTCCGGAACGCGAAAATCATACAAATTGTTTCCAGGCTTCTTTCGAGAGACCCTCAATGCGAATATCGGAAAACAAAGTGTGCAATAGACGCACCTCGGCAGATACGATTTTTTTCAAAGTGCACCCCTCCCCCTAAGGGTGGCTTCCGGAACGCGAAAAACATACAAATTTTTCGTGGCTTCTTTTTCGTTGTCCTCAATGCGAATATCGAAAAACAATGTGTGCAATCGGCGCACCTCGGCAGATACGATTTTTTCCAAAATTCGGCCCCCCCCCATAAGGGTGGCTTCCGGAACTCGAAAATCATACAAATTGTTCCCAGGCTTGTTTTTAGAGGTCCTCAATGCGAATATCGAAAAACAAAGTGTGCAATCGACGCAGCTCGTCAGATACGTTTTTTTTTCAACGTTCACCCCCCACCCTCCTAAGGCTGGCTTCCGGAACGCGAAAATCATACAAATTGTTCCCAGGCTTCTTTTTCGTTGTCCTCAATACGAATATCGAAAAACAACGTGTGCAATCGACGCACCTCGTCAGATACGTTTTTTTCAAAGTTCACCCCTCCCCCTAAGGCTGGCTTCCGGAACGCGAAAATCATAGAAATTGTTTCCAGGCTTCTTTTGAGAGGTCCTCAATGCGAATATCGAAGAACAACGTGTGCAATCGACGCACCTCGGCATATACGATTTTTTTCAAAGTTCACCCTAAGGGTGGCTTCCGGAACGCGAAAATCAAACAAATTGTTCCCAGGCTTCGTTTTCGTTGTCCTCAATGCGAATATCGAAAGACAAAGTGTGCAATCGACGCACCTCGTCAGATACGTTTTTTTCAAAGTTCACCCCTCCCCCTAAGGCTGGCTTCCGGAACGCGAAAAACATGTAAATTGTTCCCAGGCTTCTTTTTCGTTGTTCTCAAGGCGAATATCGAAAAACAAGGTGTGCAATCGACGCACCTCGTCAGATACGTTTTTTTCAAAGTTCACCCCTCCCCCTAAGGCTGGCTTCCGGAACGCGAAAATCATACAAATTGTTCCCAGGCTTCTTTTGAGAGGTCCTCAATGCGAATATCGAAAAACAAAGTGTGCAATCGACGCACCTCGGCAGATACGATTTTATTCAAAGTTCACCCCTCCCCCTAAGGGTGGCTTGCGGATCGCGAAAATCATACAAATTATTCCCAGGCTTCTTTTTCGCTGTCCTCAATGTAAATATCGAAAAACAAAGTGTGCAATCGACGCACCTCGGCAGATACAATTTTTTCCAAAATTCACCCCCCCCTAAGGGAGGCTTCCGGACCGCGAAAATCATACAAATTGTTCCCAGGCTTCTTTTTCGTTGGCCTCAATGCGAATATCGAAAAACAAAGTGTGCAATCGACGCACCTCGTCAGATACGTTTTTGTCAAAGTTCACCCCTCCCCCTAAGCTGGCTTCCGGAACGCGAAAATCATACAAATTGTTTCCAGGCTTCTTTTGAGAGGTCCTGAATGCGAATATCGAAAAACAAAGTGTGCAATCGACGCACCTCGGCAGATACGATTTTTTTCAAAGTTCACCCCTCCCCCTGAGGGTGGCTTCCGGACCGCGGAAATCGTACAAATTGTTCCCAGTCTTCTTTTTCGTTGTCCTCAATGCGAATATCGAAAAACAAAGTGTGCAATCGACGCACCTCGTCAGATACGTTTTTTTCAAAGTTCACCCCTCCCCCTAAGGCTGGCTTCCGGAACGCGAAAATCATACAAATTGTTTCCAGGCTTCTTTTGAGAGGTCCTCAATGCGAATATCGAAAAACAAAGTGTGCAATCGAAGCACCTCGGCAGATACGATTTTTTTCAAAGTTCACCCCCCCCCTGAGGGTGGCTTCCGGACCGCGGATATCAAACCAATTGTTCCCAGGCTTCTTTTTCGTTGTCCTCAATGCGAATATCGAAAAACAAAGTGTGCAATCCACGCACCTCGGCAGATACGATTTTTTCCAAAATTCACCCCCCCCATAAGGGTGGCTTCCGGAACTCGAAAATCATACAAATTGTTCCCAGACTTCTTTTTAGAGGTCCTCAATGCGAATATCGAAAAACAAAGTGTGCAATCGACGCACCTCGGCAGATACGATTTTTTTCATACTTCACCCCACCCCCTAAGGGTGGCTTCCGGAACGCGAAAATCATACAAATTGTTCCCAGGCTTCTTTTTCGTTGTCCTCAATGCGAATATCGAAAAACAAAGTGTGCAATCGACGTACCTCGTCAGATACGTTTTTTTCAAAGTTCACCCCTACCCCTAAGGCTGGCTTCCGGAACGCGAAAATCATACAAATTGTTTCCAGGCTTCTTTTGAGAGGTCTTCAATGCGAATATCGAAAAACAAAGTGTGCAATCGACACACCTCGGCAGATACGATTTTTTCCAAAATTCACCCCCCCCTAAGGGTGGCTTCCGGACCGCGAAAATCATACAAATTGTTCCCAGGCTTCTTTTTCGTTGTCCTCAATGCGAATATCGAAAAACAAAGTGTGCAATCGACGCACCTCGTCAGATACGTTTTTTTCAAAGTTCACCCCTACCCCTAAGGCTGGCTTCCGGAACGCGGAAATCATACGAATTGTTTCCAGGATTCTTTTAAGAGGTCCTCAATGCGAATATCGAAAAACAAAGTGTGCAATCGACGCACCTCGGCAGATACGATTTTTTCCAAAATTCGGCCCCCACCCCCCATACGGGTGGCTCACGGAACTCGAAAATCATACAAATTGTTCCCAGGCTTCTTTTTAGAGGTCCTCAATGCGAATATCGAAAAACAAAGTGTGCAATCGACGCACCTCGGCAGATTCGATTTTTTCCAAAATTCACCCCCCCATAAGGGTGGCTTCCGGACCGCGAAAATCATACAAATTGTTCCCACGCTTCTTTATCGTTGTCCTCACCGCGAATATCGAAAAACAAAGTGTGCAATCGACGCACCTAGTCAGATACGTTTTTTTTAAACGTTCTCCCCCACCGCCCTAAGGCTGGCTTCCGGAACGCGAAAATCATACAAATTGTTCCCAGGCTTCTTTTTAGAGGTCCTCAATGCGAATATCGAAAAACAACGTGTGCAATCGACGCTCCTCGGCAGATACGATTTTTTTCTAAATTCACCCCTCCCCCTAAGGCTGGCTTCCGGAAGGCGAAAATCATACAAATTGTTTCCAGGCTTCTTCTAAGAGGTCCTGAATGCGGATATCGAAAAACAAAGTGTGCAATCGACGCACCTCGGCAGATACGATTTTTTCCAAAATTCACCCTCCCATAAGGGTGGCTTCCGGAACTCGAAAATCATACAAATTGTTCCCAGGCTGCTTTTTCGTTGTCCTCAATGCGAATATCGAAAAACAAAGTGTGCAATCGACGCACCTCGGCAGATACGATTTTTTCCAAAATTCGCCCCCCCCCCCCCCATAAGGGTGGCTTCCGGAACGCGAAAATCATACAAATTGTTCCCAGGCTTCTTTTTCGTTGTCCTCAATGCGAATATCGAAAAACAAAGTGTGCAATCGACGCACCTCGTCAGATACGATTTTTTCAAAGTTCACCCCTCCCCCTAAGGCTGGCTTCCGGAACGCGAAAATCATAGAAATTGTTTCCCGGCTTCTTTTGAGAGGTCCTCAATGCGAATATCGAAGAACAACGTGTGCAATCGACGCACCTCGGCAGATACGATTTTTTTCAAAGTTCACCCCTCCCCCTAAGGGTGGCTTCCGGAACGCGAAAATCGTACAAATTGTTCCCAGGCTTCGTTTTCGTTGTCCTCAATGCGAATATCGAAAAACAAAGTGTGCGATCGACGGACCTCGTCAGATACGTTTTTTTCAAAGTTCATCCCTCTCCCTAAGGCTGGCTTCCGGAACGCGAAAATCATACAAATTGTTCCCAGGCTTCTTTTTCGTTGTCCTCAATGCGAATATCGAAAAACAAAGTGTGCGATCGACGGACCTCGTCAGATACGTTTTTTTCAAAGTTCATCCCTCTCCCTAAGGCTGGCTTCCGGAACGCGAAAATCATACAAATTGTTCCCAGGCTTCTTTTTCGTTGTCCTCAATGCGAATATCGAAAAACAAAGTGTGCAATCGGCGCACCTCGGCAGATACGATTTTATTCAAAGTTCACCCCTCCCCCTAAGGGTGGCTTCGGGATCGCGAAAATCATACAAATTATTCCCAGGCTTCTTTTTCGCTGTCCTCAATGCGAATATCGAAAAACAAAGTGTGCAATCGACGCCCCTCGGCAGATACGATTTTTTCCAAAATTCGACCCCCCATAAGGGTGGCTTCCGGAACGCGAAAATCATACAAATTGTTTCCAGGCTTCTTTTGAGAGGTCCTCAATGCGAATATCGAAATACAAAGTGTGCAATCGACGCACCTCGGCAGATACGATTTTTTTCAAAGTTCACCCCTCCCCCTGATGGTGGCTTCCAGACCGCGAAAATCATACAAATTGTTCCCAGGCTTATTTTTCGTTTTCCTCAATGCGAATATCGAAAAACAAAGTGCGCAATCGACGCACCTCGTCAGATACGTTTTTTTCAAAGTTCACCCCTCCCCCTAAGGCTGGCTTCCGGAACGCGAAAATCATACAAATTGTTCCCAGGCATCTTTTCCGTCGTCCTCAATGCGAATATCGGAAAACAAAGTGTGCAATCGACGCACCTCGTCAGATACGTTTTTTTTTCAAGGTTCACCCCTCCCCCTAAGGCTGGCTTCCGGAACGCGAAAATCATACAAATTGTTTTCAGGCGTCTTTTGAGAGGTCCTCAATGCGAATATTGAGAAACGAAGTGTGCAATCGACGCACCTCGGCAGATACGATTTTTTCCAAAATTCACCCCCCCATAATGGTGGCTTCCGGAACGCGAAAATCATACAAATTGTTCCCAGGCTTCTATTTCGTTGTCCTCAATGCGAATATCGAAAAACAAAGTGTGCAATCGACGCACCTTGGCAGATTCGATTTTTTCCAAAATTCGGCCCCCCCCCCATACGGGTGCCTCGCGGAACTCGAAAATCATAAAAATTGTTCCCAGGCTTCTTTTTAGAGGTCCTCAATGCGAATATCGAAAAACAAAGTGTGCAATCGACGCACCTCGTCAGATACGTTTTTTTTAAACGTTCACCCCCCCCTAAGGCTGGCTTCCGGAACTCGAAAATCATACAAATTGTTCCCAGGCTTCTTTTTCGAGGTCCTCAATGCGAATATCGAAAAACAACGTGTGCAATCGACGCTCCTCGGCAGATACGATTTTTTTCTAAAGTCACCCCTCCCCCTAAGGCTGGCTTCCGGAAGGCGAAAATCATACAAATTGTTTCCAGGCTTCTTCTAAGAGGTCCTGAATGCGGATATCGAAAAACAAAGTGTGCAATCGACGCACCTCAGCAGAAACGATTTTTTTCAAAGTTGACCCCGCCCCCCAAAGGGTTGCTTCCGGAACGCGAAAATCATACAAATTGTTCCCAGGCTTCTTTTTCGTTGTCCTCAATGCGAATATCGAAAAACAAAGTGCGCAATCGACGCACCGTGTCACATACGTTTTTTTCAAAGTTCACCCCTCCCCCTAAGGCTGGCTTCCGGACCGCGAAAATCATACAAATTGTTCCCAGGCTTCTTTTTAGAGGTCCTCAATGCGAATATCGAAAAACAACGTGTGCAATCGACGCACCTCGTCAGATACGTTTTTGTTAAAGTTCACCCCTCCCCCTAAGCTGGCTTCCGGAACGCGAAAATCATACAAATTGTTTCCAGGCTTCTTTTGAGAGGTCCTCAATGCGAATATCGAAAAACAAAGTGTGCAATCGACGCACCTCGGCAGATACGATTTTTTTCAAAGTTCGCCCCTCCCCCTACGGGTGGCATCCGGAACGCGAAAATCATACAAATTGTCTCCAGGCTTCTTTTTCGTTGTCCTCCATGCGAATATCGAAAAACAAAGTGTGCATTCGACGCACCTCGTCAGATACGTTTTTTTTTCAACGTTCACCCCCCCCTCCCCCCCTAAGGCTGGCTTCCGGAACGCGAAAATCATACAAATTGTTTCCAGGATTCTTTTGAGAGGTCCTCAATGCGAATATCGAAAAACAAAGTGTGCAATCGACGCACCTCGGCAGATACGATTTTATTCAAAGTTCACCCCTCCCCCTAAGGGTGGCTTCGGGATCGCGAAAATCATACAAATTATTCCCAGGCTTCTTTTTCGCTGTCCTCAATGCGAATATCGAAAAACAAAGTGTGCAATCGACGCACCTCGGCAGATACGATTTTTTCCAAAATTCGCCCCCCCCATAAGGGTGGCTTCCGGAACGCGAAAATCATACAAATTGTTCCCAGGCTTCTATTTCGTTGTCCTCAATGCGAATATCGAAAAACAAAGTGTGCAATCGACGCACCTCGGCAGATACGATTTTTTCCAAAATTCGGCCCCCCCCCATAAGGGTGGCTTCCGCTACTCGAAAATCATACAAATTGTTCCCAGGCTTCTTTCAAGAGGTCCTCAATGCGAATATCGAAAAACAAAGTGTGCAATCGACGCACCTCGGCAGATACGATTTTTTTCAAAGTTCACCCCTCCCCCTAAGGGTGGCTTCCGGAACGCGAAAATCATACAAATTGTTCCCAGGCTTCTTTTTCGTTGTTCTCAATGCGAATATCGAAAAACAAAGTGTGCAATCGACGCACCTCGTCAGATACGTTTTTTTCAAAGTTCACCCCTCCCCCTAAGGCTGGCTTCCGGAACGCGAAAATCAAACAAATTGTTTCCAGGCTTCTTTTGAGAGGTTCTCACCGCGAATATCGAAAAACAAAGTGTGCAATCGACGCACCTCGGCAGATACGATTTTCTTCAAAGTTCACCCCTCCCCCTGATGGTGGCTTCCGGACCGCGAAAATCATACAAATTGTTCCCAGGCTTCTTTTTCGTTGTCCTCAATGCGAATATCGAAAAACAATGTGTGCAATCGACGCCCCGCGTCAGATACGTTTCTTTCAAAGTTCACCCCTCCCCCTAAGGCTGGCTTCCGGAACGCAAAAATCATACAAATTGTTTCCAGGCTTCTTTTGAGAGGTCCTCAATGCGAATATCGCAAAACAAAGTGTGCAATCGACGCACCTCGGCAGATACGATTTTTTCCAAAATTCACCCCCCCCCCTAAGGGTGACTTCTGGACCGCGAAAATCATACAAATTGTTCCCAGGCTTCTTTTTCGTTGTCCTCAATGCGAATATCGAAAAAGAAAGTGTGCAATCGACGCACCTCGTCAGATACGTTTTTGTCAAAGTTCACCCCTCCCCCTAAGGCTGGCTTCCGGAACGGGAAAATCATACAAATTGTTTCCAGGCTTCTTTTGAGAGGTCCTCAATGCGAATAACGAAAAACAAAGTGTGCAATCAACGCACCTCGGCAGATACGATTTTTTTCAAAGCTCACGCCTCCCCCTAAGGGTGGCTTCCGGAACGCGAAAATCATACGAATTGTCCCCAGGCTTCTTTTTCGTTGTCCTCCATACGAATATCGAAAAACAAAGTGTGCAATCGACGCACCTCGTCAGATACGTTTTTTTTAACGTTCACCCCCCCCCCCCCCCCCTAAGGCTGGCTTCCGGAACGCGGAAATCATACAAATTGTTACCAGGATTCTTTTGAGAGGTCCTCAATGCGAATATCGAAAAACAAAGTGTGCAATCGACGCACCTCGGCAGATACGATTTTTTCCAAAATTCGGCCCCCCCCCCATACGGGTGCCTCGCGGAACTCGAAAATCATAAAAATTGTTCCCAGGCTTCTTTTTAGAGGTCCTCAATGCGAATATCGAAAAACAAAGTGTGCAATCGACGCACCTCGTCAGATACGTTTTTTTTAAACGTTCACCCCCCCCTAAGGCTGGCTTCCGGAACGCGAAAATCATACAAATTGTTCCCAGGCTTCTTTTTAGAGGTCCTCAATGCGAATATCGAAAAACAACGTGTGCAATCGACCCTCCTCGGCAGATACGATTTTTTTCTAAATTCGCCCCTCCCCCTAAGGCTGGCTTCCGGAAGGCGAAAATCATACAAATTGTTTCCAGGCTTCTTCTAAGAGGTCCTGAATGCGGATATCGAAAAACAAAGTGTGCAATCGTCGCACCTCGGCAGAAACGATTTTTTTCAATGTTGACCCCGCCCCCCAAAGGGTTGCTTCCGGAACGCAAAAATCATACAAATTGTTCCCAGGCTTCGTTTTCATTGTCCTCAATGCGAATATCGAAAAACAAAGTGTGCAATCGACGCACCTCGTCAGATACGTTTTTTTCAAAGTTCACCCCTCCCCCTAAGGCTGGCTTCCGGAACGCGAAAATCATACAAATTGTTCCCAGGCTTCTTTTTCGTTGTCCTCAATGCGAATATCGAAAAACAAAGTGTGCAATCGACGCACCTCGTCAGATACGTTTTTTCAAAGTTCACCCCTCCCCCTAAGGCTGGCTTCCGGAACGCGAAAATCATACAACTTGTTTCCAGGCTTCTTTTGAGAGGTCCTCAATGCGAATATCGAAAAGCAAAGTGTGCAATCGACGCACCTCGGCAGATACGATTTTTTTCAAAGTTCACCCCCCCCCTGAGGGTGGCTTCCGGACCGCGGAAATCATACAAATTGTTCCCAGGCTTCTTTTTCGTTGTCCTCAATGCGAATATCGAAAAACAAAGTGTGCAATCGACGCACCTAGTCAGATACGTTTTTTTTAAACGTTCACCCCCCCACCCCTAAGGCTGGCTTCCGGAACGCGAAAATCATACAAATTGTTCCCAGGCTTCTTTTTAGAGGTCCTCAATGCGAATATCGAAAAACAACGTGTGCAATCGACGCTCCTCGGCAGATACGATTTTGTTCTAAATTCACCCCTCCACCTAAGGCTGGCTTCCGGAAGGCGAAAATCATACAAATTGTTTCCAGGCTTCTTCTAAGAGGTCCTGAATGCGGATATCGAAAAACAAAGTGTGCAATCGACGCACCTCGGCAGAAACGATTTTTTTCAAAGTTGACCCCGCCCCCCAAAGGGTTGCTTCCGGAACGCAAAAATCATACAAGCTGTTCCCAGGCTTCTTTTTCGTTGTCCTCAATGCGAATATCGAAAAACAAAGTGTGCGATCGACGCACCTCGGCAGATACGATTTTTTCCAAAATTCACCCTCCCATAAGGGTGGCTTCCGGATCTCGAAAATCATACAAATTGTTCCCAGGCTTCTTTTTAGAGGTCCTCAATGCGAATATCGAAAAACAAAGTGTGCAATCGACGCACCTCGGCAGATACGATTTTTTTCATACTTAACCCCACCCCCTAAGGGTGGCTTCCGGAACGCGAAAATCATACAAATTGTTCCCAGGCTTCTTTTTCGTTGTCCTCAATGCGAATATCGAAAAAGTAAGTGTGCAATCGACGCACCTCGTCAGATACGTTTTTTTCAAAGTTCACCCCTCCCCCTAAGGCTGGCTTCCGGAACGCGAAAATCATACAAATTGTTTCCAGGCTTCTTTTGAGAAGTCCTCAATGCGAATATCGAAAAACAAAGTGTGCAATCGACGCACCTCGGCAGATACGATTTTTTCCAAAATTCACCCCCCCCTAAGGGTGGCTTCCGGACCGCGAAAATCATACAAATTGTTCCCAGGCATCTTTTTCGTTATCCTCAATGCGAATATCGAAAAACAAAGTGTGCAATCGACGCACCTCGTCAGATACTTTTTTTTTAACGTTCACCCCCCCACCCCTAAGGCTGGCTTCCGGAACGCGGAAATCATACGAATTGTTTCCAGGATTCTTTTAGGAGGTCCTCAATGCGAATATCGAAAAACAAAGTGTGCAATCGACGCACCTCGGCAGATACGATTTTTTCCAAAATTCGGCCCCCCCCCCCCCCATACGGGTGGCTCACGGAACTCGAAGATCATACAAATTGTTCCCAGGCTTCTTTTTAGAGGTCCTCAATGCGAATATCGAAAAACAAAGTGTGCAATCGACGCACCTCGGCAGATACGATTTTTTCCAAAATTCACCCCCCCATAAGGGTGGCTTCCGGACCGCGAAAATCATACAAATTGTTCCCACGCTTCTTTATCGTTGTCCTCAATGCGAATATCGAAAAACAAAGTGTGCAATCGACGCACCTAGTCAGATACGTTTTTTTTAAACGTTCACCCCCCCACCCCTAAGGCTGGCTTCCGGAACGCGAAAATCATACAAATTGTTCCCAGGCTTCTTTTTAGAGGTCCTCAATGCGAATATCGAAAAACAACGTGTGCAATCGACGCTCCTCGGCAGATACGATTTTGTTCTAAATTCACCCCTCCACCTAAGGCTGGCTTCCGGAAGGCGAAAATCATACAAATTGTTCCCAGGCTTCTTCTAAGAGGTCCTGAATGCGGATATCGAAAAACAAAGTGTGCAATCGACGCACCTCGGCAGAAACGATTTTTTTCAAAGTTGACCCCGCCCCCCAAAGGGTTGCTTCCGGAACGCAAAAATCATACAAGCTGTTCCCAGGCTTCTTTTTCGTTGTCCTCAATGCGAATATCGAAAAACAAAGTGTGCAATCGACGCACCTCGGCAGATACGATTTTTTCCAAAATTCACCCTCCCATAAGGGTGGCTTCCGGAACTCGAAAATCATACAAATTGTTCCCAGGCTTCTTTTTAGAGGTCCTCAATGCGAATATCGAAAAACAAAGTGTGCAATCGACGCACCTCGGCAGATACGATTTTTTTCAATGTTGACCCCTTCCCCTAGGGCTGGCTTCCGGAACGCGAAAATCATACAAATTGTTTCCAGGCTTCTTTCGAGAGACCCTCAATGCGAATATCGGAAAACAAAGTGTGCAATAGACGCACCTCGGCAGATACGATTTTTTTCAAAGTGCACCCCTCCCCCTAAGGGTGGCTTCCGGAACGCGAAAAACATACAAATTTTTCGTGGCTTCTTTTTCGTTGTCCTCAATGCGAATATCGAAAAACAATGTGTGCAATCGGCGCAACTCGGCAGATACGATTTTTTCCAAAATTCGGCCCCCCCCATAAGGGTGGCTTCCGGAACTCGAAAATCGTACAAATTGTTCCCAGGCTTGTTTTTAGAGGTCCTCAATGCGAATATCGAAAAACAAAGTGTGCAATCGACGCAGCTCGTCAGATACGTTTTTTTTTCAACGTTCACCCCCCACCCTCCTAAGGCTGGCTTCCGGAACGCGAAAATCATACAAATTGTTCCCAGGCTTCTTTTTCGTTGTCCTCAATGCGAATATCGAACAACAAAGTGTGCAATCGACGCACATCGTCAGATACGTTTTTTTCAAAGTTCACCCCTCCCCCTAAGGCTGGCTTCCGGAACGCGAAAATCATACAAATTGTCCCCAGGCTTCTTTTTCGTTGTCCTCAATGCTAATATCGAAAAACAAAGTGTGCAATCGACGCACCTCGGCAGATACGATTTTTTCCAAAATTCACCCCCCCCATAAGGGTGGCTTCCGGAACTCGAAAATCATACAAATTGTTCCCAGGCTTCTTTTTAGAGGTCCTCAATGCGAATATCGAAAAACAAAGTGTGCAATCGACGCACCTCGGCAGATACGATTTTTTTCATACTTCACCCCACCCCCTAAGGGTGGCTTCCGGAACGCGAAAATCATACAAATTGTTCCCAGGCTTCTTTTTCGTTGTCCTCAATGCGAATATCGAAAAAGTAAGTGTGCAATCGACGCACCTCGTCAGATACGTTTTTTTCAAAGTTCACCCCTCCCCCTAAGGCTGGCTTCCGGAACGCGAAAATCATACAAATTGTTTCCAGGCTTCTTTTGAGAAGTCCTCAATGCGAATATCGAAAAACAAAGTGTGCAATCGACGCACCTCGGCAGATACGATTTTTTCCAAAATTCACCCCCCCCTAAGGGTGGCTTCCGGACCGCGAAAATCATACAAATTGTTCCCAGGCTTCTTTTTCGTTGTCCTCAATGCGAATATCGAAAAACAAAGTGTGCAATCGACGCACCTCGTCAGATACTTTTTTTTTAACGTTCACCCCCCCCCCCTAAGGCTGGCTTCCGGAACGCGGAAATCATACGAATTGTTTCCAGGATTCTTTTAAGAGGTCCTCAATGCGAATATCGAAAAACAAAGTGTGCAATCGACGCACCTCGGCAGATACGATTTTTTCCAAAATTCGGCCCCCCCCCCCCCCCCCCCATACGGGTGGCTCACGGAACTCGAAGATCATACAAATTGTTCCCAGGCTTCTTTTTAGAGGTCCTCAATGCGAATATCGAAAAACAAAGTGTGCAATCGACGCACCTCGGCAGATACGATTTTTTCCAAAATTCACCCCCCCATAAGGGTGGCTTCCGGACCGCGAAAATCATACAAATTGTTCCCACGCTTCTTTATCGTTGTCCTCAATGCGAATATCGAAAAACAAAGTGTGCAATCGACGCACCTAGTCAGATACGTTTTTTTTAAACGTTCACCCCCCCACCCCTAAGGCTGGCTTCCGGAACGCGAAAATCATACAAATTGTTCCCAGGCTTCTTTTTAGAGGTCCTCAATGCGAATATCGAAAAACAACGTGTGCAATCGACGCTCCTCGGCAGATACGATTTTGTTCTAAATTCACCCCTCCACCTAAGGCTGGCTTCCGGAAGGCGAAAATCATACAAATTGTTTCCAGGCTTCTTCTAAGAGGTCCTGAATGCGGATATCGAAAAACAAAGTGTGCAATCGACGCACCTCGGCAGAAACGATTTTTTTCAAAGTTGACCCCGCCCCCCAAAGGGTTGCTTCCGGAACGCAAAAATCATACAAGCTGTTCCCAGGCTTCTTTTTCGTTGTCCTCAATGCGAATATCGAAAAACAAAGTGTGCGATCGACGAACCTCGGCAGATACGATTTTTTCCAAAATTCACCCTCCCATAAGGGTGGCTTCCGGAACTCGAAAATCATACAAATTGTTCCCAGGCTTCTTTTTAGAGGTCCTCAATGCGAATATCGAAAAACAAAGTGTGCAATCGACGCACCTCGGCAGATACGATTTTTTTCAATGTTGACCCCTCCCCCTAGGGCTGGCTTCCGGAACGCGAAAATCATACAAATTGTTTCCAGGCTTCTTTCGAGAGACCCTCAATGCGAATATCGGAAAACAAAGTGTGCAATAGACGCACCTCGGCAGATACGATTTTTTTCAAAGTGCACCCCTCCCCCTAAGGGTGGCTTCCGGAACGCGAAAAACATACAAATTTTTCGTGGCTTCTTTTTCGTTGTCCTCAATGCGAATATCGAAAAACAATGTGTGCAATCGGCGCACCTCGGCAGATACGATTTTTTCCAAAATTCGGCCCCCCCCATAAGGGTGGCTTCCGGAACTCGAAAATCATACAAATTGTTCCCAGGCTTGTTTTTAGAGGTCCTCAATGCGAATATCGAAAAACAAAGTGTGCAATCGACGCAGCTCGTCAGATACGTTTTTTTTTCAACGTTCACCCCCCACCCTCCTAAGGCTGGCTTCCGGAACGCGAAAATCATACAAATTGTTCCCAGGCTTCTTTTTCGTTGTCCTCAATACGAATATCGAAAAACAAAGTGTGCAATCGACGCACCTCGTCAGATACGTTTTTTTCAAAGTTCACCCCTCCCCCTAAGGCTGGCTTCCGGAACGCGAAAATCATAGAAATTGTTTCCAGGCTTCTTTTGAGAGGTCCTCAATGCGAATATCGAAGAACAACGTGTGCAATCGACGCACCTCGGCATATACGATTTTTTTCAAAGTTCACCCTAAGGGTGGCTTCCGGAACGCGAAAATCAAACAAATTGTTCCCAGGCTTCGTTTTCGTTGTCCTCAATGCGAATATCGAAAGACAAAGTGTGCAATCGACGCACCTCGTCAGATACGTTTTTTTCAAAGTTCACCCCTCCCCCTAAGGCTGGCTTCCGGAACGCGAAAAACATGTAAATTGTTCCCAGGCTTCTTTTTCGTTGTTCTCAAGGCGAATATCGAAAAACAAGGTGTGCAATCGACGCACCTCGTCAGATACGTTTTTTTCAAAGTTCACCCCTCCCCCTAAGGCTGGCTTCCGGAACGCGAAAATCATACAAATTGTTCCCAGGCTTCTTTTGAGAGGTCCTCAATGCGAATATCGAAAAACAAAGTGTGCAATCGACGCACCTCGGCAGATACGATTTTATTCAAAGTTCACCCCTCCCCCTAAGGGTGGCTTGCGGATCGCGAAAATCATACAAATTATTCCCAGGCTTCTTTTTCGCTGTCCTCAATGTAAATATCGAAAAACAAAGTGTGCAATCGACGCACCTCGGCAGATACAATTTTTTCCAAAATTCACCCCCCCCTAAGGGAGGCTTCCGGACCGCGAAAATCATACAAATTGTTCCCAGGCTTCTTTTTCGTTGGCCTCAATGCGAATATCGAAAAACAAAGTGTGCAATCGACGCACCTCGTCAGATACGTTTTTGTCAAAGTTCACCCCTCCCCCTAAGCTGGCTTCCGGAACGCGAAAATCATACAAATTGTTTCCAGGCTTCTTTTGAGAGGTCCTCAATGCGAATATCGAAAAACAAAGTGTGCAATCGAAGCACCTCGGCAGATACGATTTTTTTCAAAGTTCACCCCCCCCCTGAGGGTGGCTTCCGGACCGCGAATATCATACCAATTGTTCCCAGGCTTCTTTTTCGTTGTCCTCAATGCGAATATCGAAAAACAAAGAGTGCAATCCACGCACCTCGGCAGATACGATTTTTTCCAAAATTCACCCCCCCCATAAGGGTGGCTTCCGGAACTCGAAAATCATACAAATTGTTCCCAGACTTCTTTTTAGAGGTCCTCAATGCGAATATCGAAAAACAAAGTGTGCAATCGACGCACCTCGGCAGATACAATTTTTTTCATACTTCACCCCACCCCCTAAGGGTGGCTTCCGGAACGCGAAAATCATACAAATTGTTCCCAGGCTTCTTTTTCGTTGTCCTCAATGCGAATATCGAAAAACAAAGTGTGCAATCGACGCACCTCGTCAGATACGTTTTTTTCAAAGTTCACCCCTACCCCTAAGGCTGGCTTCCGGAACGCGAAAATCATACAAATTGTTTCCAGGCTTCTTTTGAGAGGTCCTCAATGCGAATATCGAAAAACAAAGTGTGCAATCGACACACCTCGGCAGATACGATTTTTTCCAAAATTCACCCCCCCCTAAGGGTGGCTTCCGGACCGCGAAAATCATACAAATTGTTCCCAGGCTTCTTTTTCGTTGTCCTCAATGCGAATATCGAAAAACAAAGTGTGCAATCGACGCACCTCGTCAGATACGTTTTTTTCAAAGTTCACCCCTACCCCTAAGGCTGGCTTCCGGAACGCGGAAATCATACGAATTGTTTCCAGGATTCTTTTAAGAGGTCCTCAATGCGAATATCGAAAAACAAAGTGTGCAATCGACGCACCTCGGCAGATACGATTTTTTCCAAAATTCGGCCCCCACCCCCATACGGGTGGCTCACGGAACTCGAAAATCATACAAATTGTTCCCAGGCTTCTTTTTAGAGGTCCTCAATGCGAATATCGAAAAACAAAGTGTGCAATCGACGCACCTCGGCAGATTCGATTTTTTCCAAAATTCACCCCCCCATAAGGGTGGCTTCCGGACCGCGAAAATCATACAAATTGTTCCCACGCTTCTTTATCGTTGTCCTCACCGCGAATATCGAAAAACAAAGTGTGCAATCGACGCACCTAGTCAGATACGTTTTTTTTAAACGTTCTCCCCCACCGCCCTAAGGCTGGCTTCCGGAACGCGAAAATCATACAAATTGTTCCCAGGCTTCTTTTTAGAGGTCCTCAATGCGAATATCGAAAAACAACGTGTGCAATCGACGCTCCTCGGCAGATACGATTTTTTTCTAAATTCACCCCTCCCCCTAAGGCTGGCTTCCGGAAGGCGAAAATCATACAAATTGTTTCCAGGCTTCTTCTAAGAGGTCCTGAATGCGGATATCGAAAAACAAAGTGTGCAATCGACGCACCTCGGCAGATACGATTTTTTCCAAAATTCACCCTCCCATAAGGGTGGCTTCCGGAACTCGAAAATCATACAAATTGTTCCCAGGCTGCTTTTTCGTTGTCCTCAATGCGAATATCGAAAAACAAAGTGTGCAATCGACGCACCTCGGCAGATACGATTTTTTCCAAAATTCGCCCCCCCCCCCCCATAAGGGTGGCTTCCGGAACGCGAAAATCATACAAATTGTTCCCAGGCTTCTTTTTCGTTGTCCTCAATGCGAATATCGAAAAACAAAGTGTGCAATCGACGCACCTCGTCAGATACGATTTTTTCAAAGTTCACCCCTCCCCCTAAGGCTGGCTTCCGGAACGCGAAAATCATAGAAATTGTTTCCCGGCTTCTTTTGAGAGGTCCTCAATGCGAATATCGAAGAACAACGTGTGCAATCGACGCACCTCGGCAGATACGATTTTTTTCAAAGTTCACCCCTCCCCCTAAGGGTGGCTTCCGGAACGCGAAAATCGTACAAATTGTTCCCAGGCTTCGTTTTCGTTGTCCTCAATGCGAATATCGAAAAACAAAGTGTGCGATCGACGGACCTCGTCAGATACGTTTTTTTCAAAGTACATCCCTCTCCCTAAGGCTGGCTTCCGGAACGCGAAAATCATACAAATTGTTCCCAGGCTTCTTTTTCGTTGTCCTCAATGCGAATATCGAAAAACAAAGTGTGCAATCGACGCACCTCGTCACATACGTTTTTTTCACAGTTCACCCCTCCCCCTAAGGCTGGCTTCCGGACCGCGAAAATGATACAAATTGTTCCCAGGCTTCTTTTTCGTGGTCCTCAATGCGAATATCGAAAAACAAAGTGTGCATTCGACGCACCTCGTCAGATACGTTTTTTTTTCAACGTTCAACCCCCCCCCCCTAAGGCTGGCTTCCGGAACGCGAAAAGCATACAAATTGTTTCCAGGCTTCTTTTGACAGGTCCTCAATGCGAATATCGAAAAACAAAGTGTGCAATCGGCGCACCTCGGCAGATACGATTTTATTCAAAGTTCACCCCTCCCCCTAAGGGTGGCTTCGGGATCGCGAAAATCATACAAATTATTCCCAGGCTTCTTTTTCGCTGTCCTCAATGCGAATATCGAAAAACAAAGTGTGCAATCGACGCCCCTCGGCAGATACGATTTTTTCCAAAATTCACCCCCCCATAAGGGTGGCTTCCGGAACGCGAAAATCATACAAATTGTTTCCAGGCTTCTTTTGAGAGGTCCTCAATGCGAATATCGAAATACAAAGTGTGCAATCGACGCACCTCGGCAGATACGATTTTTTTCAAAGTTCACCCCTCCCCCTGATGGTGGCTTCCAGACCGCGAAAATCATACAAATTGTTCCCAGGCTTATTTTTCGTTTTCCTCAATGCGAATATCGAAAAACAAAGTGCGCAATCGACGCACCTCGTCAGATACGTTTTTTTCAAAGTTCACCCCTCCCCCTAAGGCTGGCTTCCGGAACGCGAAAATCATACAAATTGTTCCCAGGCATCTTTTCCGTCGTCCTCAATGCGAATATCGGAAAACAAAGTGTGCAATCGACGCACCTCGTCAGATACGTTTTTTTTTCAAGGTTCACCCCTCCCCCTAAGGCTGGCTTCCGGAACGCGAAAATCATACAAATTGTTTTCAGGCGTCTTTTGAGAGGTCCTCAATGCGAATATTGAGAAACGAAGTGTGCAATCGACGCACCTCGGCAGATACGATTTTTTCCAAAATTCACCCCCCCATAATGGTGGCTTCCGGAACGCGAAAATCATACAAATTGTTCCCAGGCTTCTATTTCGTTGTCCTCAATGCGAATATCGAAAAACAAAGTGTGCAATCGACGCACCTTGGCAGATTCGATTTTTTCCAAAATTCGGCCCCCCCCCCATACGGGTGCCTCGCGGAACTCGAAAATCATAAAAATTGTTCCCAGGCTTCTTTTTAGAGGTCCTCAATGCGAATATCGAAAAACAAAGTGTGCAATCGACGCACCTCGTCAGATACGTTTTTGTCAAAGTTCACCCCTCCCCCTAAGGCTGGCTTCCGGAACGCGAAAATCATACAAATTGTTCCCAGGCTTCTTTTTCGAGGTCCTCAATGCGAATATCGAAAAACAACGTGTGCAATCGACGCTCCTCGGCAGATACGATTTTTTTCTAAAGTCACCCCTCCCCCTAAGGCTGGCTTCCGGAAGGCGAAAATCATACAAATTGTTTCCAGGCTTCTTCTAAGAGGTCCTGAATGCGGATATCGAAAAACAAAGTGTGCAATCGACGCACCTCAGCAGAAACGATTTTTTTCAAAGTTGACCCCGCCCCCCAAAGGGTTGCTTCCGGAACGCGAAAATCATACAAATTGTTCCCAGGCTTCTTTTTCGTTGTCCTCAATGCGAATATCGAAAAACAAAGTGTGCAATCGACGCACCTTGTCACATACGTTTTTTTCAAAGTTCACCCCTCCCCCTAAGGCTGGCTTCCGGACCGCGAAAATCATACAAATTGTTCCCAGGCTTCTTTTTCGTAGTCCTCAATGCGAATATCGAAAAACAAAGTGTGCAATCGACGCACCTCGTCAGATACGTTTTTGTTAAAGTTCACCCCTCCCCCTAAACTGGCTTCCGGAACGCGAAAATCATACAAATTGTTTCCAGGCTCCTTTTGAGAGGTCCTCAATGCGAATATCGAAAAACAAAGTGTGCAATCGACGCACCTCGGCAGATACGATTTTCTTCAAAGTTCACCCCTCCCCCTGAGGGCGGCTTCCGGACCGCGAAAATCATACAAATTGTTCCCAGGCTTCTTTTTCGTTGTCCTCAATGCGAATATCGAAAAACAAAGTGTGCAATCGACGCCCCGCGTCAGATACGTTTCTTTCAAAGTTCACCCCTCCCCCTAAGGCTGGCTTCCGGAACGCAAAAATCATACAAATTGTTTCCAGGCTTCTTTTGAGAGGTCCTCAATGCGAATATCGCAAAACAAAGTGTGCAATCGACGCACCTCGGCAGATACGATTTTTTCCAAAATTCACCCCCCCCACCCCCCTAAGGGTGACTTCTGGACCGCGAAAATCATACAAATTGTTCCCAGGCTTCTTTTTCGTTGTCCTCAATGCGAATATCGAAAAACAAAGTGTGCAATCGACGCACCTCGTCAGATACGTTTTTGTCAAAGTTCACCCCTCCCCCTAAAGCTGGCTTCCGGAACGCGAAAATCATACAAATTGTTTCCAGGCTTCTTTTGAGAGGTCCTCAATGCGAATAACGAAAAACAAAGTGTGCAATCAACGCACCTCGGCAGATACGATTTTTTTCAAAGTTCACGCCTCCCCCTAAGGGTGGCTTCCGGAACGCGAAAATCATACGAATTGTCCCCAGGCTTCTTTTTCGTTGTCCTCCATACGAATATCGAAAAGAAAGTGTGCAATCGACGCACCTCGTCAGATACGTTTTTTTTAACGTTCACCCCCCCCCCCCTAAGGCTGGCTTCCGGAACGCGGAAATCATACAAATTGTTTCCAGGATTCTTTTGAGAGGTCCTCAATGCGAATATCGAAAAACAAAGTGTGCAATCGACGCACCTCGGCAGATACGATTTTTTCCAAAATTCGGCCCCCCCCCCATACGGGTGCCTCGCGAAACTCGAAAATCATAAAAATTGTTCCCAGGCTTCTTTTTAGAGGTCCTCAATGCGAATATCGAAAAACAAAGTGTGCAATCGACGCACCTCGTCAGATACGTTTTTTTTAAACGTTCACCCCCCCCTAAGGCTGGCTTCCGGAACGCGAAAATCATACAAATTGTTCCCAGGCTTCTTTTTAGAGGTCCTCAATGCGAATATCGAAAAACAACGTGTGCAATCGACCCTCCTCGGCAGATACGATTTTTTTCTAAATTCGCCCCTCCCCCTAAGGCTGGCTTCCGGAAGGCGAAAATCATACAAATTGTTTCCAGGCTTCTTCTAAGAGGTCCTGAATGCGGATATCGAGAAACAAAGTGTGCAATCGACGCACCTCGGCAGAAACGATTTTTTTCAATGTTGACCCCGCCCCCCAAAGGGTTGCTTTCGGAACGCAAAAATCATACAAATTGTTCCCAGGCTTCGTTTTCATTGTCCTCAATGCGAATATCGAAAAACAAAGTGTGCAATCGACGCACCTCGTCAGATACGTTTTTTTCAAAGTTCACCCCTCCCCCTAAGGCTGGTTTCCGGAACGCGAAAATCATACAAATTGTTCCCAGGCTTCTTTTTCGTTGTCCTCAATGCGAATATCGAAAAACAAAGTGTGCAATCGACGCACCTCGTCAGATGCGTTTTTTTCAAAGTTCACCCCTCCCCCTAAGGCTGGCTTCCGGAACGCGAAAATCATACAACTTGTTTCCAGGCTTCTTTTGAGAGGTCCTCAATGCGAATATCGAAAAACAAAGTGTGCAATCGACGCACCTCGGCAGATACGATTTTTTTCAAAGTTCACCCCCCCCCTGAGGGTGGCTTCCGGACCGCGGAAATCATACAAATTGTTCCCAGGCTTCTTTTTCGTTGTCCTCAATGCGAATATCGAAAAACAAAGTGTGCAATCGACGCACCTAGTCAGATACGTTTTTTTTAAACGTTCACCCCCACCGCCCTAAGGCTGGCTTCCGGAACGCGAAAATCATACAAATTGTTCCCAGACTTCTTTTTAGAGGTCCTCAATGCGAATATCGAAAAACAACGTGTGCAATCGACGCTCCTCGGCAGATACGATTTTTTTCTAAATTCACCCCTCCCCCTAAGGCTGGCTTCCGGAAGGCGAAAATCATACAAATTGTTTCCAGGCTTCTTCTAAGAGGTCCTGAATGCGGATATCGAAAAACAAAGTGTGCAATCGACGCACCTCGGCAGATACGATTTTTTCCAAAATTCACCCTCCCATAAGGGTGGCTTCCGGAACTCGAAAATCATAGAAATTGTTCCCAGGCTTCTTTTTAGAGGACCTCAATGCGAATAACGAAAAACAAAGTGTGCAATCGACGCACCTCGGCAGATACGATTTTTTTTCAAAGTTCACCCCTCCCCCTAAGGGTGGCTTCCGGAACGCGAAAATCATACAAATTGTTCCCAGGCTGCTTTTTCGCGGTCCTCAATGCGAATATCGAAAAACAAAGTGTGCAATCGACGCACCTCGGCAGATACGATTTTCTCCAAAATGCGCCCCCCCATAAGGGTGGCTTCCGGAACGCGAAAATCATACAAATTGTTTCCAGGCTTCTTTTGAGAGGTCCTCAATGCGAATATCGAAAAACAAAGTGTGCAATCGACGCACCTCGGCAGATACGATTTTTTTCAAAGTTCACCCCTCCCCCTGAGGGTGGCTTCCAGACCGCGAAAATCATACAAATTGTTCCCAGGCTTATTTTTCGTTGTCCTCAATGCGAATATCGAAAAACAAAGTGCGCAATCGACGCACCTCGTCAGATACGTTTTTTTCAAAGTTCACCCCTCCCCCTAAGGCTGGCTTCCGGAACGCGAAAATCATACAAATTGTTTCCAGGCTTCTTTTGAGAGGTCCTCAATGCGAATATCGAAAAACAAAGTGTGCAATCGACGCGCCTCGGCAGATACGATTTTTTTCAAAGTTCACCCCTCCCCCTAAGGACGGCTTCCGGAACGCGACAATCATACAAATTGTTCCCAGGCATCTTTTTCGTCGTCCTCAATGCGAATATCGGAAAGCAAAGTGTGCAATCGACGCACCTCGTCAGATACGTTTTTTTTTCAAGGTTCACCCCTCCCCCTAAGGCTGGCTTCCGGAACGCGAAAATCATACAAATTGTTTTCAGGCGTCTTTTGAGAGGTCCTCAATGCGAATATTGAGAAACGAAGTGTGCAATCGACGCACCTCGGCAGATACGATTTTCTCCAAAATTCACCCCCCCATAATGGTGGCTTCCGGAACGCGAAAATCATACAAATTGTTCCCAGGCTTCTATTTCGTTGTCCTCAATGCGAATATCGAAAAACAAAGTGTGCAATCGACGCACCTCGGCAGATACGATTTTTTATAAAATTCGGCCCCCCCCCCATACAGGTGCCTCGCGGAACTCGAAAATCATAAAAATTGTTCCCAGGCTTCTTTTTAGAGGTCCTCAATGCGAATATCGAAAAACAAAGTGTGCAATCGACGCACCTCGTCAGATACGTTTTTTTTAAACGTTCACCCCCCCCTAAGGCTGGCTTCCGGAACGCGAAAATCATACAAATTGTTCCCAGGCTTCTTTTTAGAGGTCCTCAATGCGAATATCGAAAAACAACGTGTGCAATCGACGCTCCTCGGCAGATACGATTTTTTTCTAAATTCACCCCTCCCCCTAAGGCTGGCTTCCGGAAGGCGAAAATCATACAAATTGTTTCCAGGCTTCTTCTAAGAGGTCCTGAATGCGGATATCGAAAAACAAAGTGTGCAATCGACGCACCTCGGCAGAAACGATTTTTTTCAAAGTTGACCCCGCCCCCCAAAGGGTTGCTTCCGGAACGCGAAAATCATACAAATTGTTCCCAGGCTTCTTTTTCGTTGTCCTCAATGCGAATATCGAAAAACAAAGTGTGCAATCGACGCACCTTGTCACATACGTTTTTTTCAAAGTTAACCCCTCCCCCTAAGGCTGGCTTCCGGACCGCGAAATCATACAAATTGTTCCCAGGCTTCTTTTTCGTAGTCCTCAATGCGAATATCGAAAAACAAAGTGTGCAATCGACGCACCTCGTCAGATACGTTTTTGTTAAAGTTCACCCCTCCCCCTAAGCTGGCTTCCGTAACGCGAAAATCATACAAATTGTTTCCAGGCTTCATTTGAGAGATCCTCAATGCGAATATCGAAAAACAAAGTGTGCAATCGACGCACCTCGGCAGATACGATTTTTTTCAAAGTTCGCCCCTCCCCCTGCGGGTGGCATCCGGAACGCGAAAATCATACAAATTGTCCCCAGGCTTCTTTTTCGTTGTCCTCCATGCGAATATCGAAAAACAAAGTGTGCATTCGACGCACCTCGTCAGATACGTTTTTTTTTCAACGTTCACCCCCCCCCCCCCCCTAAGGCTGGCTTCCGGAACGCGAAAATCATACAAATTGTTTCCAGGATTCTTTTGAGAGGTCCTCAATGCGAATATCGAAAAACAAAGTGTGCAATCGACGCACCTCGGCAGATACGATTTTATTCAAAGTTCACCCCTCCCCCTAAGGGTGGCTTCGGGATCGCGAAAATCATACAAATTATTCCCAGGCTTCTTTTTCGCTGTCCTCAATGCGAATATCGAAAAACAAAGTGTGCAATCGACGCACCTCGGCAGATACGATTTTTTCCATAATTCGCCCCCCCATAAGGGTGGCTTCCGGAACGCGAAAATCATACAAATTGTTTCCAGGCTTCTTTTGAGAGGTCCTCAATGCGAATATCGAAAAACAAAGTGTGCAATCGACGCACCTCGGCAGATACGATTTTTTTCAAAGTTCACCCCTCCCCCTGAGGGTGGCTTCCAGACCGCGAAAATCATACAAATTGTTCCCAGGCATCTTTTTCGTCGTCCTCAATGCGAATATCGGAAAGCAAAGTGTGCAATCGACGCACCTCGTCAGATACGTTTTTTTTTCAAGGTTCATCCCTCCCCCTAAGGCTGGCTTCCGGAACGCGAAAATCATACAAATTGTTTTCAGGCGTCTTTTGAGAGGTCCTCAATGCGAATATTGAGAAACGAAGTGTGCAATCGACGCACCTCGGCAGATACGATTTTCTCCAAAATTCACCCCCCCATAATGGTGGCTTCCGGAACGCGAAAATCATACAAATTGTTCCCAGGCTTCTATTTCGTTGTCCTCAATGCGAATATCGAAAAACAAAGTGTGCAATCGACGCACCTCGGCAGATACGATTTTTTCCAAAATTCGGCCCCCGCCCCCCCATAAGGGTGGCTTCCGCTACTCGAAAATCATACAAATTGTTCCCAGGCTTCTTTTAAGAGGTCCTCAATGCGAATATCGAAAAACAAAGTGTGCAATCGACGCACCTCGGCAGATACGATTTTTTTCAAAGTTCACCCCTCCCCCTAAGGGTGGCTTCCGGAACGCGAAAATCATACAAATTGTTCCCAGGCTTCTTTTTCGTTGTTCTCAATGCGAATATCGAAAAACAAAGTGTGCAATCGACGCACCTCGTCAGATACGTTTTTTTCAAAGTTCACCCCTCCCCCTAAGGCTGGCTTCCGGAACGCGAAAATCAAACAAATTGTTTCCAGGCTTCTTTTGAGAGGTCCTCAATGCGAATATCGAAAAACAAAGTGTGCAATCGACGCACCTCGGCAGATACGATTTTCTTCAAAGTTCACCCCTCCCCCTGAGGGTGGCTTCCGGACCGCGAAAATCATACAAATTGTTCCCAGGCTTCTTTTTCGTTGTCCTCAATGCGAATATCGAAAAACAAAGTGTGCAATCGACGCCCCTCGTCAGATACGTTTCTTTCAAAGTTCACCCCTCCCCCTAAGGCTGGCTTCCGGAACGCAAAAATCATACAAATTGTTTCCAGGCTTCTTTTGAGAGGTCCTCAATGCGAATATCGCAAAACAAAGTGTGCAATCGACGCACCTCGGCAGATACGATTTTTTCCAAAATTCACCCCCCCCCCCTAAGGGTGACTTCTGGACCGCGAAAATCATACAAATTGTTCCCAGGCTTCTTTTTCGTTGTCCTCAATGCGAATATCGAAAAACAAAGTGTGCAATCGACGCACCTCGTCAGATACGTTTTTTTTTCAAGGTTCACCCCTCCCCCTAAGGCTGGCTTCCGGAACGCGAAAATCATACAAATTGTTTCCAGGCTTCTTTTGAGAGGTCCTCAATGCGAATATCGAAAAACAAAGTGTGCAATCGGCGCACCTCGGCAGATACGATTTTATTCAAAGTTCACCCCTCCCCCTAAGGGTGGCTTCGGGATCGCGAAAATCATACAAATTATTCCCAGGCTTCTTTTTCGCTGTCCTCAATGCGAATATCGAAAAACAAAGTGTGCAATCGACGCACCTCGGCAGATACGATTTTTTCCAAATATCACCCCCCCATAAGGGTGGCTTCCGGAACGCGAAAATCATACAAATTGTTTCCAGGCTTCTTTTGAGAGGTCCTCAATGCGAATATCGAAATACAAAGTGTGCAATCGACGCACCTCGGCAGATACGATTTTTTTCAAAGTTCACCCCTCCCCCTGATGGTGGCTTCCAGACCTCGAAAATCATACAAATTGTTCCCAGGCTTATTTTTCGTTTTCCTCAATGCGAATATCGATAAACAAAGTGCGCAATCGACGCACCTCGTCAGATACGTTTTTTTTTCAAGGTTCACCCCTCCCCCTAAGGCTGGCTTCCGGAACGCGAAAATCATACAAATTGTTGTCAGGCGTCTTTTGAGAGGTCCTCAATGCGAATATTGAGAAACGAAGTGTGCAATCGACGCACCTCGGCAGATACGATTTTCTCCAAAATTCACCCCCCCATAATGGTGGCTTCCGGAACGCGAAAATCATACAAATTGTTCCCAGGCTTCTATTTCGTCGTCCTCAATGCGAATATCGAAAAACAAAGTGTGCAATCGACGCACCTCGGCAGATACGATTTTTTCCAAAATTCGGCCCCCCCCATAAGGGTGGCTTCCGCTACTCGAAAATCATACAAATTGTTCCCAGGCTTCTTTTTAGAAGTCCTCAATGCGGATATCGAAAAACAAAGTGTGCACTCGACGCACCTCGGCAGAAACGATTTTTTTCAAAGTTGACCCCGCCCCCTAAAGGGTTGCTTCCGGAACGCAAAAATCATACAAATTGTTCCCAGGCTTCGTTTTCATTGTCCTCAATGCGAATATCGAAAAACAAAGTGTGCAATCGACGCACCTCGTCAGATACGTTTTTTTCAAAGTTCATCCCTCCCCCTAAGGCTGGCTTCCGGAACGCGAAAATCATACAAATTGTTCCCAGGCTTCTTTTTCGTTGTCCTCAATGCGAATATCGAAAAACAAAGTGTGCAATCGACGCACCTCGTCAGATACGTTTTTTTCAAAGTTCACCCCTCCCCCTAAGGCTGGCTTCCGGAACGCGAAAATCATACAAATTGTTCCGAGGCTTCTTTTTCGTTGTCCTCAATGCGAATATCGAAAACCAAAGTGTGCAATCGACGCACCGCGTCAGGTACGTTTTTTTCAAAGTTCACCCCTCCCCCTAAGGCTGGCTTCCGGAACGCGAAAATCATACAACTTGTTTCCAGGCTTCTTTTGAGAGGTCCTCAATGCGAATATCGAAAAACAAAGTGTGCAATCGACGCACCTCGGCAGATACGATTTTTTTCAAAGTTCACCCCCCCCCCTGAGGGTGGCTTCCGGACCGCGGAAATCATACAAATTGTACCCAGGCTTCTTTTTCGTTGTCCTCAATGCGAATATCGAAAAACAAAGTGTGCAATCGACGCACCTCGGATGATACGATTTTTTCCAAAATTCACCCCCCCCCAAAAGGGTGGCTTCCGGAACTCGAAAATCATACAAATTGTTCCCAGGCTTCTTTTTAGAGGTCCTCAATGCGAATATCGAAAAACAAAGTGTGCAATCGACGCACCTCGGCAGATACGATTTTTTTCATACTTCACCCCTCCATAAGGGTGGCTTCCGGACCGCGAAAATCATACAAATTGTTCCCACGCTTCTTTATCGTTGTCCTCAATGCGAATATCGAAAAACAAAGTGTGCAATCGACGCACCTAGTCAGAAACGTTTTTTTTAAACGTTCACCCCCACCCCCCTAAGGCTGGCTTCCGGAACGCGAAAATCATACAAATTGTTCCCAGGCTTCTTTTTAGAGGTCCTCAATGCGAATATCGAAAAACAACGTGTGCAATCGACGCTCCTCGGCAGATACGATTTTTTTCTAAATTCACCCCTCCCCCTAAGGCTGGCTTCCGGAAGGCGAAAATCATACAAATTGTTTCCAGGCTTCTTCTAAGAGGTCCTGAATGCGGATATCGAAAAACAAAGTGTGCAATCGACGCACCTCGGCAGAAACGATTTTTTTCAAAGTTGACCCCGCCGCCCAAAGGGTTGCTTCCGGAACGCAAAAATCATACAAATTGTTCCCAGGCTTCTTTTTCGTTGTCCTCAATGCGAATATCGAAAAACAAAGTGTGCAATCGACGCACCTCGGCAGATACGATTTTTTTCAAAGTGCACCCCTCCCCCTAAGGGTGGCTTCCGGAACGCGAAAATCATACAAATTGTTCCCAGGCTTCTTTTTCGTTGTCCTCAATGCGAATATCGAAAAACAATGTGTGCAATCGGCGCACCTCGGCAGATACGATTTTTTCCAAAATTCGGCCCCCCCCCATAAGGGTGGCTTCCGGAACACGAAAATCATACAAATTGTTCCCAGGCTTGTTTTTAGAGGTCCTCAATGCGAATATCGAAAAACAAAGTGTGCAATCGACGCAGCTCGTCAGATACGTTTTTTTTTCAACGTTCACCCCCCACCCTCCTAAGGCTGGCTTCCGGAACGCGAAAATCATACAAATTGTTCCCAGGCTTCTTTTTCGTTGTCCTCAAGGCGAATATCGAAAAACAAAGTGTGCAATCGACGCACCTCGTCAGATACGTTTTTTTCAAAGTTCACCCCTCCCCCTAAGGCTGGCTTCCGGAACGCGAAAATCATAGAAATTGTTTCCAGGCTTCTTTTGAGAGGTCCTCAATGCGAATATCGAAAAACAACGTGTGCAATCGACGCACCTCGGCATATACGATTTTTTTCAAAGTTCACCCTAAGGGTGGCTTCCGGAACGCGAAAATCATACAAATTGTTCCCAGGCTTCGTTTTCGTTGTCCTCAATGCGAATATCGAAAAACAAAGTGTGCAATCGACGCACCTCGTCAGATACGTTTTTTTCAAAGTTCACCCCTCCCCCTAAGGCTGGCTTCCGGAACGCGAAAAACATACAAATTGTTCCCAGGCTTCTTTTTCGTTGTTCTCATTGCGAATATCGAAAAACAAGGTGTGCAATCGACGCACCTCGTCAGATACGTTTTTTTCAAAGTTCACCCCTCCCCCTAAGGCTGGCTTCCGGAACGCGAAAATCATGCAAATTGTTCCCAGGCTTCTTTTTCGTTGTCCTCAATGCGAATATCGAAAAACAAAGTGTGCACTCGACGCACCTCGGCAGAAACGATTTTTTTCAAAGTTGACCCCGCCCCCTAAAGGGTTGCTTCCGGAACGCAAAAATCATACAAATTGTTCCCAGGCTTCGTTTTCATTGTCCTCAATGCGAATATCGAAAAACAAAGTGTGCAATCGACGCACCTCGTCAGATACGTTTTTTTCAAAGTTCATCCCTCCCCCTAAGGCTGGCTTCCGGAACGCGAAAATCATACAAATTGTTCCCAGGCTTCTTTTTCGTTGTCCTCAATGCGAATATCGAAAAACAAAGTGTGCAATCGACGCACCTCGTCAGATACGTTTTTTTCAAAGTTCACCCCTCCCCCTAAGGCTGGCTTCCGGAACGCGAAAATCATACAAATTGTTCCGAGGCTTCTTTTTCGTTGTCCTCAATGCGAATATCGAAAACCAAAGTGTGCAATCGACGCACCGCGTCAGGTACGTTTTTTTCAAAGTTCACCCCTCCCCCTAAGGCTGGCTTCCGGAACGCGAAAATCATACAACTTGTTTCCAGGCTTCTTTTGAGAGGTCCTCAATGCGAATATCGAAAAACAAAGTGTGCAATCGACGCACCTCGGCAGATACGATTTTTTTCAAAGTTCACCCCCCCCCCTGAGGGTGGCTTCCGGACCGCGGAAATCATACAAATTGTACCCAGGCTTCTTTTTCGTTGTCCTCAATGCGAATATCGAAAAACAAAGTGTGCAATCGACGCACCTCGGATGATACGATTTTTTCCAAAATTCACCCCCCCCCAAAAGGGTGGCTTCCGGAACTCGAAAATCATACAAATTGTTCCCAGGCTTCTTTTTAGAGGTCCTCAATGCGAATATCGAAAAACAAAGTGTGCAATCGACGCACCTCGGCAGATACGATTTTTTTCATACTTCACCCCTCCATAAGGGTGGCTTCCGGACCGCGAAAATCATACAAATTGTTCCCACGCTTCTTTATCGTTGTCCTCAATGCGAATATCGAAAAACAAAGTGTGCAATCGACGCACCTAGTCAGAAACGTTTTTTTTAAACGTTCACCCCCACCCCCCTAAGGCTGGCTTCCGGAACGCGAAAATCATACAAATTGTTCCCAGGCTTCTTTTTAGAGGTCCTCAATGCGAATATCGAAAAACAACGTGTGCAATCGACGCTCCTCGGCAGATACGATTTTTTTCTAAATTCACCCCTCCCCCTAAGGCTGGCTTCCGGAAGGCGAAAATCATACAAATTGTTTCCAGGCTTCTTCTAAGAGGTCCTGAATGCGGATATCGAAAAACAAAGTGTGCAATCGACGCACCTCGGCAGAAACGATTTTTTTCAAAGTTGACCCCGCCGCCCAAAGGGTTGCTTCCGGAACGCAAAAATCATACAAATTGTTCCCCGGCTTCTTTTTCGTTGTCCTCAATGTGAATATCGAAAAACAAAGTGTGCAATCGACGCACCTCGGCAGATACGATTTTTTTCAAAGTGCACCCCTCCCCCTAAGGGTGGCTTCCGGAACGCGAAAATCATACAAATTGTTCCCAGGCTTCTTTTTCGTTGTCCTCAATGCGAATATCGAAAAACAATGTGTGCAATCGGCGCACCTCGGCAGATACGATTTTTTCCAAAATTCGGCCCCCCCCCATAAGGGTGGCTTCCGGAACACGAAAATCATACAAATTGTTCCCAGGCTTCTTTTTCGTTGTCCTCAAGGCGAATATCGAAAAACAAAGTGTGCAATCGACGCACCTCGTCAGATACGTTTTTTTCAAAGTTCACCCCTCCCCCTAAGGCTGGCTTCCGGAACGCGAAAATCATAGAAATTGTTTCCAGGCTTCTTTTGAGAGGTCCTCAATGCGAATATCGAAAAACAACGTGTGCAATCGACGCACCTCGGCATATACGATTTTTTTCAAAGTTCACCCTAAGGGTGGCTTCCGGAACGCGAAAATCATACAAATTGTTCCCAGGCTTCGTTTTCGTTGTCCTCAATGCGAATATCGAAAAACAAAGTGTGCAATCGACGCACCTCGTCAGATACGTTTTTTTCAAAGTTCACCCCTCCCCCTAAGGCTGGCTTCCGGAACGCGAAAAACATACAAATTGTTCCCAGGCTTCTTTTTCGTTGTTCTCATTGCGAATATCGAAAAACAAGGTGTGCAATCGACGCACCTCGTCAGATACGTTTTTTTCAAAGTTCACCCCTCCCCCTAAGGCTGGCTTCCGGAACGCGAAAATCATGCAAATTGTTCCCAGGCTTCTTTTTCGTTGTCCTCAATGCGAATATCGAAAAACAAAGTGTGCAATGGACGCACCGCGTCAGATACGTTTTTTTTCAAAGTTCACCCCTCCCCCTAAGGCTGGCTTCCGGAACGCGAAAATCATACAACTTGTTTCCAGGCTTCTTTTGAGAGGTCCTCAATGCGAATATCGAAAAACAAAGTGTGCAATCGACGCACCTCGGCAGATACGATTTTTTTCAAAGTTCACCCCTCCCCCTGAGGGTGGCTTCCGGACCGCGGAAATCATACAAATTGTTCCCAGGCTTCTTTTTCGTTGTCCTCAATGCGAATATCGAAAAACAAAGTGTGCAATCGACGCACCTCGTCAGATACGTTTTTTTCAAAGTTCACCCCTCCCCCTAAGGCTGGCTTCCGGAACGCGAAAATCATACAAATTGTTTCCAGGCTTCTTTTGAGAGGTCCTCAATGCGAATATCGAAAAACAAAGTCTGCAATCGACGCACCTCGGCAGATACGATTTTATTCAAAGTTCACCCCTCCCCCTAAGGGTGGCTTCCGGATCGCGAAAATCATACAAATTATTCCCAGGCTTCTTTTTCGCTGTCCTCAATGCAAATATCGAAAAACAAAGTGTGCAATCGACGCACCTCGGCAGATACGTTTTTTTCCAAAATTCACCCCCCCCCCCTAAGGGAGGCTTCCGGACCGCGAAAATCATACAAATTGTTCCCAGGCTTCTTTTTCGTTGGCCTCAATGCGAATATCGAAAAACAAAGTGTGCAATCGACGCACCTCGTCAGATACGTTTTTGTCAAAGTTCACCCCTCCCCCTAAGCTGGCTTCCGGAACGCGAAAATCATACAAATTGTTTCCAGGCTTCTTTTGAGAGGTCCTCAATGCGAATATCGAAAAACAAAGTGTGCAATCGACGCACCTCGGCAGATACGATTTTTTTCAAAGTTCACCCCTCCCCCTAAGGGTGGCTTCCGGAACGCGAAAATCATACCAATTGTTCCCAGGCTTCTTTTTCGTTGTCCTCAATGCGAATATCGAAAAACAAAGTGTGCAATCGACGCACCTCGATAGATACGATTTTTTTCAAAGTTTTCCCCTCCCCCTAAGGATGGCGCCGGAACGCGAAAATCATACAAATTGTTCCCAGGCTTCTTTGTCATTGTCCTCAATGCGAATATCGCAAAACAAAGTGTGCAATCGACGCACCTCGTCAGATACGTTTTTTTCAAAGTTCACCCCTCCCCCTGAGGCTGGCTTCCGGAAGGCGAAAATCATACAAATTGTTTCCAGGCTTCTTTTGAGAGGTCCTCAATGCGAATATCGAAAAACAAAGTGTGCAATCGACGCACCTTGGCAGATCTGATTTTTTCCATAATTCACCTCCCTCTAAGGGTGGCTTCCGGATCGCGAAAATCATACAAATTGTTACCAGGCTTCGTTTTCGTTGTCCTCAATGCGAATATCGAAAAACAAAGTGTGCAATCGACGCACCTCGTCAGATACGTTTTTGTCAAAGTTCACCCCTCGCCCTAAGGCTGGCTTCCGGAACTCGAAAATCATACAAATTGTTTCCAGGCTTTTTTTGAGAGGTCCTCAATGCGAATATCGAAAAACAAAGTGTGCAATCGACGCACCTCGGCAGATACGATTTTTTTCAAAGTTCACCCCTCCCCCTAAGGGTGGCTTCCGGAACTCGAAAACCATACAAATTGTCCCCAGGCTTCTTTTTCGTTGTCCTCCATGCGAATATCGAAAAACAAAGTGTGCAATCGACGCACCTCGTCAGATACGTTTTTTTTTTAACGTTCACCCCCCCGCCCCTAAGGCTGGATTCCGGAACGCGGAAATCATACAAATTGTTCCCACGCTTCTTTATCGTTGTCCTCAGTGCGAATATCGAAAAACAAAGTGTGCAATCGACGCACCTCGTCAGATACGTTTTTTTTCAACGTTCACCCCCCCCCCCCCTAAGGCTGGCTTCCGGAACGCGGAAATCATACAAATTATTCCCTGGCTTCTTTTTAGAGGTCCTCAATGCGAATATCGAAAAACAACGTGTGCAATCGACGCACCTCGGCAGATACGATTTTTTTCAAAATTCACCCCTCCCCCTAAGGCTGGCTTCCGGAAGGCGAAAATCATACAAATGGTTTCCAGGCTTCTTCTAAGAGGTCCTGAATGCGGATATCGAAAAACAAAGTGTGCAATCGACGCACCTCGGCAGAAATGATTTTTTTCAAAGTTGACCCCGCCCCCCAAAGGGTTGCTTCCGGAACGCAAAAATCATACAAATTGTTCCCAGGCTTCTTTTTCGTTGTCCTCAATGCGAATATCGAAAAACAAAGTGTGCAATCGACGCACCTCGGCAGATAAGATTTTTTCCAAAATTCACCCTCCCATAAGGGTGGCTTCCGGAACTCGAAAATCATACAAATTGTTCCCAGGCTTCTTTTTAGAGGTCCTCAATGCGAATATCGAAAAACAAAGTGTGCAATCGACGCACCTCGGCAGATACGATTTTTTTCAATGTTGACCCCTCCCCCTAGGGCTGGCTTCCGGAACGCGAAAATCATACAAATTGTTTCCAGGCTTCTTTCGAGAGGTCCTCAATGCGAATATCGGAAAACAAAGTGTGCAATAGACGCACCTCGGCAGATACGATTCTTTGCAAAGTGCACCCGTCCCCCTAAGGGTGGCTTCCGGAACGCGAAAATCATACAAATTGTTCCCAGTCTTCTTTTTCGTTGTCCTCAATGCGAATATCGAAAAACAAGGTGTGCAATCGGCGCACCTCGGCAGATACGATTTTTTCCAAAATTCGGCCCCCCCCCATAAGGGTGGCTTCCGAAACTCGACAATCATACAAATTGTTCCCAGGCTTGTTTTTAGAGGTCCTCAATGCGAATATCGAAAAACAAAGTGTGCAATCGACGCACCTCGTCAGATACGTTTTTTTTTCAACGTTCACCCCCCACCCTCCTAAGGCTGGCTTCCGGAACGCGAAAATCATACAAATTGTTCCCAGGCTTCTTTTTCGTTGTCCTCAATGCGAATATCGAAAAACAAAGTGTGCAATCGACGCACCTCGTCAGATACGTTTTTTTCAAAGTTCACCCCTCCCCCTAAGGCTGGCTTCCGGAACGCGAAAATCATAGAAATTGTTTCCAGGATTCTTTTGAGAGGTCCTCAATGCGAATATCGAAAATCAAAGTGTGCAATCGACGCACCTCGGCAGATACGATTTTTTCCAAAATTCGGCCCCCCACCCCCCCCCCCCCCATAAGGGTGGCTTCCGGAACTCGAAATTCATACAAATTGTTCCCAGGCTTCTTTTTAGAGGTCCTCAATGCGAATATCGAAAAACAAAGTGTGCAATCGACGCACTTCGGCAGATACGATTTTTTTCAAAGTTCACCCGTCCCCCTAAGGGTGGCTTCCGGAACGCGAAAATCATACCAATTGTTCCCAGGCTTCTCTTTCGTTGTCCTCGATGCGAATATCGAAAAACAAAGTGTGCAATCGACGCACCTTGGCAGATACGATTTTTTCCATAATTCACCCCCCCCCCTAAGGGTGGCTTCCGGACCGCGAAAATCATACAAATTGTTCCCAGGCTTCGTTTTCGTTGTCCTCAATGCGAATATCGAAAAACAAAGTGTGCAATCGACGCACCTCGTCAGATACGTTTTTTTCAAAGTTCACCCCTCCCCCTAAGGCTGGCTTCCGGAACGCGAAAATCATACAAATTGTTCCCAGGCTTCTTTTTCGTTGTCCTCAATGTGAATATCGAACAACAAAGTGTGCAATCGACGCACCTCGTCAGATACGTTTTTTTCAAAGTTCACCCCTCCCCCTAAGGCTGGCTTCCGGAACGCGAAAATCATACAAATTGTTCCCAGGCTTCTTTTTCGTTGTCCTCAATGCTAATATCGAAAAACAAAGTGTGCAATCGACGCACCTCGGCAGATACGATTTTTTCCAAAATTCACCCCCCCCATAAGGGTGGCTTCCGGAACTCGAAAATCATACAAATTGTTCCCAGGCTTCTTTGTAGAGGTCCTCAATGCGAATATCGAAAAACAAAGTGTGCAATCGACGCACCTCGGCAGATACGATTTTTTTCATACTTCACCCCACCCCCTAAGGGTGGCTTCCGGAACGCGAAAATCATACAAATTGTTCCCAGGCTTCTTTTTCGTTGTCCTCAATGCGAATATCGAAAAAGTAAGTGTGCAATCGACGCACCTCGTCAGATACGTTTTTTTCAAAGTTCACCCCTCCCCCTAAGGCTGGCTTCCGGAACGCGAAAATCATACAAATTGTTTCCAGGCTTCTTTTGAGAAGTCCTCAATGCGAATATCGAAAAACAAAGTGTGCAATCGACGCACCTCGGCAGATACGATTTTTTCCAAAATTCACCCCCCCCTAAGGGTGGCTTCCGGACCGCGAAAATCATACAAATTGTTCCCAGGCTTCTTTTTCGTTGTCCTCAATGCGAATATCGAAAAACAAAGTGTGCAATCGACGCACCTCGTCAGATACTTTTTTTTAACGTTCACCCCCCCGCCCCTAAGGCTGGCTTCCGGAACGCGGAAATCATACGAATTGCTTCCAGGATTCTTTTAAGAGGTCCTCAATGCGAATATCGAAAAACAAAGTGTGCAATCGACGCACCTCGGCAGATACGATTTTTTCCAAAATTCGGCCCCCCCCCCCATACGGGTGGCTCACGGAACTCGAAGATCATACAAATTGTTCCCAGGCTTCTTTTTAGAGGTCCTCAATGCGAATATCGAAAAACAAAGTGTGCAATCGACGCACCTCGGCAGATACGATTTTTTCCAAAATTCACCCCCCCATAAGGGTGGCTTCCGGACCGCGAAAATCATACAAATTGTTCCCACGCTTCTTTATCGTTGTCCTCAATGCGAATATCGAAAAACAAAGTGTGCAATCGACGCACCTAGTCAGATACGTTTTTTTTAAACGTTCACCCCCCCACCCCTAAGGCTGGCTTCCGGAACGCGAAAATCATACAAATTGTTCCCAGGCTTCTTTTTAGAGGTCCTCAATGCGAATATCGAAAAACAACGTGTGCAATCGACGCTCCTCGGCAGATACGATTTTGTTCTAAATTCACCCCTCCACCTAAGGCTGGCTTCCGGAAGGCGAAAATCATACAAATTGTTTCCAGGCTTCTTCTAAGAGGTCCTGAATGCGGATATAGAAAAACAAAGTGTGCAATCGACGCACCTCGGCAGAAACGATTTTTTTCAAAGTTGACCCCGCCCCCCAAAGGGTTGCTTCCGGAACGCAAAAATCATACAAGCTGTTCCCAGGCTTCTTTTTCGTTGTCCTCAATGCGAATATCGAAAAACAAAGTGTGCAATCGACGCACCTCGGCAGATACGATTTTTTCCAAAATTCACCCTCCCATAAGGGTGGCTTCCGGAACTCGAAAATCATACAAATTGTTCCCAGGCTTCTTTTTAGAGGTCCTCAATGCGAATATCGAAAAACAAAGTGTGCAATCGACGCACCTCGGCAGATACGATTTTTTTCAATGTTGACCCCTCCCCCTAGGGCTGGCTTCCGGAACGCGAAAATCATACAAATTGTTTCCAGGCTTCTTTCGAGAGACCCTCAATGCGAATATCGGAAAACAAAGTGTGCAATAGACGCACCTCGGCAGATACGATTTTTTTCAAAGTGCACCCCTCCCCCTAAGGGTGGCTTCCGGAACGCGAAAAACATACAAATTTTTCGTGGCTTCTTTTTCGTTGTCCTCAATGCGAATATCGAAAATCAATGTGTGCAATCGGCGCACCTCGGCAGATACGATTTTTTCCAAAATTCGGCCCCCCCCATAAGGGTGGCTTCCGGAACTCGAAAATCATACAAATTGTTCCCAGGCTTGTTTTTAGAGGTCCTCAATGCGAATATCGAAAAACAAAGTGTGCAATCGACGCAGCTCGTCAGATACGTTTTTTTTTCAACGTTCACCCCCCACCCTCCTAAGGCTGGCTTCCGGAACGCGAAAATCATACAAATTGTTCCCAGGCTTCTTTTTCGTTGTCCTCAATGCGAATATCGAAAAACAAAGTGTGCAATCGACGCACCTCGTCAGATACGTTTTTTTCAAAGTTCACCCCTCCCCCTAAGGCTGGCTTCCGGAACGCGAAAATCATAGAAAATGTTTCCAGGCTTCTTTTGAGAGGTCCTCAATGCGAATGTCGAAGAACAACGTGTGCAATCGACGCACCTCGGCATATACGATTTTTTTCAAAGTTCACCCTAAGGGTGGCTTCCGGAACGCGAAAATCAAACAAATTGTTCCCAGGCTTCGTTTTCGTTGTCCTCAATGCGAATATCGAAAGACAAAGTGTGCAATCGACGCACCTCGTCAGATACGTTTTTTTCAAAGTTCACCCCTCCCCCTAAGGCTGGCTTCCGGAACGCGAAAAACATGTAAATTGTTCCCAGGCTTCTTTTTCGTTGTTCTCAAGGCGAATATCGAAAAACAAGGTGTGCAATCGACGCACCTCGTTAGATACGTTTTTTTCAAAGTTCACCCCTCCCCCTAAGGCTGGCTTCCGGAACGCGAAAATCATACAAATTGTTCCCAGGCTTCTTTTGAGAGGTCCTCAATGCGAATATCGAAAAACAAAGTGTGCAATCGACGCACCTCGGCAGATACGATTTTATTCAAAGTTCACCCCTCCCCCTAAGGGTGGCTTGCGGATCGCGAAAATCATACAAATTATTCCCAGGCTTCTTTTTCGCTGTCCTCAATGTAAATATCGAAAAACAAAGTGTGCAATCGACGCACCTCGGCAGATACAATTTTTTCCAAAATTCACCCCCCCCTAAGGGAGGCTTCCGGACCGCGAAAATCATACAAATTGTTCCCAGGCTTCTTTTTCGTTGGCCTCAATGCGAATATCGAAAAACAAAGTGTGCAATCGACGCACCTCGTCAGATACGTTTTTGTCAAAGTTCACCCCTCCCCCTAAGCTGGCTTCCGGAACGCGAAAATCATACAATTTGTTTCCAGGCTTCTTTTGAGAGGTCCTGAATGCGAATATCGAAAAACAAAGTGTGCAATCGACGCACCTCGGCAGATACGATTTTTTTCAAAGTTCACCCCTCCCCCTGAGGGTGGCTTCCGGACCGCGGAAATCGTACAAATTGTTCCCAGGCTTCTTTTTCGTTGTCCTCAATGCGAATATCGAAAATCAAAGTGTGCAATCGACGCACCTCGTCAGATACGTTTTTTTCAAAGTTCACCCCTCCCCCTAAGGCTGGCTTCCGGAACGCGAAAATCATACAAATTGTTTCCAGGCTTCTTTTGAGAGGTCCTCAATGCGAATATCGAAAAACAAAGTGTGCAATCGACGCACCTCGGCAGATACGATTTTTTTCAAAGTTCACCCCCCCCCTGAGGGTGGCTTCCGGACCGCGGATATCATACCAATTGTTCCCAGGCTTCTTTTTCGTTGTCCTCAATGCGAATATCGAAAAACAAAGTGTGCAATCCACGCACCTCGGCAGATACGATTTTTTCCAAAATTCACCCCCCCCATAAGGGTGGCTTCCGGAACTCGAAAATCATACAAATTGTTCCCAGACTTCTTTTTAGAGGTCCTCAATGCGAATATCGAAAAACAAAGTGTGCAATCGACGCACCTCGGCAGATACGATTTTTTTCAAAGTTCACCCCTCCCCCTAAGGGTGGCTTCCGGAACTCGAAAATCATACAAATTGTCCCCAGGCTTCTTTTTCGTTGTCCTCCATGCGAATATCGAAAAAAAAAGTGTGCAATCGACACACCTCGTCAGATACGTTTTTTTTTTAACGTTCACCCCCCCCCTAAGGCTGGATTCCGGAACGCGGAAATCATACAAATTGTTCCCACGCTTCTTTATCGTTGTCCTCAGTGCGAATATCGAAAAACAAAGTGTGCAATCGACGCACCTCGTCAGATACGTTTTTTTTCAACGTTCACCCCCCCCCCCCCCCCTAAGGCTGGCTTCCGGAACGCGGAAATCATACAAATTATTCCCTGGCTTCTTTTTAGAGGTCCTCAATGCGAATATCGAAAAACAACGTGTGCAATCGACGCACCTCGGCAGATACGATTTTTTTCAAAATTCACCCCTCCCCCTAAGGCTGGCTTCCGGAAGGCGAAAATCATACAAATGGTTTCCAGGCTTCTTCTAAGAGGTCCTGAATGCGGATATCGAAAAACAAAGTGTGCAATCGACGCACCTCGGCAGAAATGATTTTTTTCAAAGTTGACCCCGCCCCCCAAAGGGCTGCTTCCGGAACGCAAAAATCATACAAATTGTTCCCAGGCTTCTTTTTCGTTGTCCTCAATGCGAATATCGAAAAACAAAGTGTGCAATCGACGCACCTCGGCAGATACGATTTTTTCCAAAATTCACCCTCCCATAAGGGTGGCTTCCGGAACTCGAAAATCATACAAATTGTTCCCAGGCTTCTTTTTAGAGGTCCTCAATGCGAATATCGAAAAACAAAGTGTGCAATCGACGCACCTCGGCAGATACGATTTTTTTCAATGTTGACCCCTCCCCCTAGGGCTGGCTTCCGGAACGCGAAAATCATACAAATTGTTTCCAGGCTTCTTTCGAGAGGTCCTCAATGCGAATATCGGAAAACAAAGTGTGCAATAGACGCACCTCGGCAGATACGATTCTTTGCAAAGTGCACCCGTCCCCCTAAGGGTGGCTTCCGGAACGCGAAAATCATACAAATTGTTCCCAGGCTTCTTTTTCGTTGTCCTCAATGCGAATATCGAAAAACAATGTGTGCAATCGGCGCACCTCGGCAGATACGATTTTTTCCAAAATTCGGCCCCCCCCCATAAGGGTGGCTTCCGAAACTCGACAATCATACAAATTGTTCCCAGGCTTGTTTTTAGAGGTCCTCAATGCGAATATCGAAAAACAAAGTGTGCAATCGACGCACCTCGTCAGATACGTTTTTTTTTCAACGTTCACCCCCCACCCTCCTAAGGCTGGCTTCCGGAACGCGAAAATCATACAAATTGTTCCCAGGCTTCTTTTTCGTTGTCCTCAATGCGAATATCGAAAAACAAAGTGTGCAATCGACGCACCTCGTCAGATACGTTTTTTTCAAAGTTCACCCCTCCCCCTAAGGCTGGCTTCCGGAACGCGAAAATCATAGAAATTGTTTCCAGGATTCTTTTGAGAGGTCCTCAATGCGAATATCGAAAATCAAAGTGTGCAATCGACGCACCTCGGCAGATACGATTTTTTCCAAAATTCGGCCCCCCACCCCCCCCCCCCCATAAGGGTGGCTTCCGGAACTCGAAATTCATACAAATTGTTCCCAGGCTTCTTTTTAGAGGTCCTCAATGCGAATATCGAAAAACAAAGTGTGCAATCGACGCACTTCGGCAGATACGATTTTTTTCAAAGTTCACCCGTCCCCCTAAGGGTGGCTTCCGGAACGCGAAAATCATACCAATTGTTCCCAGGCTTCTCTTTCGTTGTCCTCAATGCGAATATCGAAAAACAAAGTGTGCAATCGACGCACCTCGGTAGATACGATTTTTTTCAAAGTTCACCCCTCCCCCTAAGGCTGGCTTCCGGAACGCGAAAATCATACAAATTGTTTCCAGGCTTCTTTTGAGAGGTCCTCAATGCGAATATCGAAAAACAAAGTGTGCAATCGACGCACCTTGGCAGATACGATTTTTTCCATAATTCACCCCCCCCCCTAAGGGTGGCTTCCGGACCGCGAAAATCATACAAATTGTTCCCAGGCTTCGTTTTCGTTGTCCTCAATGCGAATATCGAAAAACAAAGTGTGCAATCGACGCACCTCGTCAGATACGTTTTTTTCAAAGTTCACCCCTCCCCCTAAGGCTGGCTTCCGGAACGCGAAAATCATACAAATTGTTCCCAGGCTTCTTTTTCGTTGTCCTCAATGCGAATATCGAACAACAAAGTGTGCAATCGACGCACCTCGTCAGATACGTTTTTTTCAAAGTTCACCCCTCCCCCTAAGGCTGGCTTCCGGAACGCGAAAATCATACAAATTGTTCCCAGGCTTCTTTTTCGTTGTCCTCAATGCTAATATCGAAAAACAAAGTGTGCAATCGACGCACCTCGGCAGATACGATTTTTTCCAAAATTCACCCCCCCCATAAGGGTGGCTTCCGGAACTCGAAAATCATACAAATTGTTCCCAGGCTTCTTTTTAGAGGTCCTCAATGCGAATATCGAAAAACAAAGTGTGCAATCGACGCACCTCGGCAGATACGATTTTTTTCATACTTCACCCCACCCCCTAAGGGTGGCTTCCGGAACGCGAAAATCATACAAATTGTTCCCAGGCTTCTTTTTCGTTGTCCTCAATGCGAATATCGAAAAAGTAAGTGTGCAATCGACGCACCTCGTCAGATACGTTTTTTTCAAAGTTCACCCCTCCCCCTAAGGCTGGCTTCCGGAACGCGAAAATCATACAAATTGTTTCCAGGCTTCTTTTGAGAAGTCCTCAATGCGAATATCGAAAAACAAAGTGTGCAATCGACGCACCTCGGCAGATACGATTTTTTCCAAAATTCACCCCCCCCTAAGGGTGGCTTCCGGACCGCGAAAATCATACAAATTGTTCCCAGGCTTCTTTTTCGTTGTCCTCAATGCGAATATCGAAAAACAAAGTGTGCAATCGACGCACCTCGTCATATACTTTTTTTTTAACGTTCACCCCCCCGCCCCTAAGGCTGGCTTCCGGAACGCGGAAATCATACGAATTGTTTCCAGGATTCTTTTAAGAGGTCCTCAATGCAAATATCGAAAAACAAAGTGTGCAATCGACGCACCTCGGCAGATACGATTTTTTCCAAAATTCGGCCCCCCCCCCCCCCCCCCATACGGGTGGCTCACGGAACTCGAAGATCATACAAATTGTTCCCAGGCTTCTTTTTAGAGGTCCTCAATGCGAATATCGAAAAACAAAGTGTGCAATCGACGCACCTCGGCAGATACGATTTTTTCCAAAATTCACCCCCCCATAAGGGTGGCTTCCGGACCGCGAAAATCATACAAATTGTTCCCACGCTTCTTTATCGTTGTCCTCAATGCGAATATCGAAAAACAAAGTGTGCAATCGACGCACCTAGTCAGATACGTTTTTTTTAAACGTTCACCCCCCCACCCCTAAGGCTGGCTTCCGGAACGCGAAAATCATACAAATTGTTCCCAGGCTTCTTTTTAGAGGTCCTCAATGCGAATATCGAAAAACAACGTGTGCAATCGACGCTCCTCGGCAGATACGATTTTGTTCTAAATTCACCCCTCCACCTAAGGCTGGCTTCCGGAAGGCGAAAATCATACAAATTGTTTCCAGGCTTCTTCTAAGAGGTCCTGAATGCGGATATCGAAAAACAAAGTGTGCAATCGACGCACCTCGGCAGAAACGATTTTTTTCAAAGTTGACCCCGCCCCCCAAAGGGTTGCTTCCGGAACGCAAAAATCATACAAGCTGTTCCCAGGCTTCTTTTTCGTTGTCCTCAATGCGAATATCGAAAAACAAAGTGTGCAATCGACGCACCTCGGCAGATACGATTTTTTCCAAAATTCACCCTCCCATAAGGGTGGCTTCCGGAACTCGAAAATCATACAAATTTTTCCCAGGCTTCTTTTTAGAGGTCCTCAATGCGAATATCGAAAAACAAAGTGTGCAATCGACGCACCTCGGCTGATACGATTTTTTTCAATGTTGACCCCTCCCCCTAGGGCTGGCTTCCGGAACGCGAAAATCATACAAATTGTTTCCAGGCTTCTTTCGAGAGACCCTCAATGCGAATATCGGAAAACAAAGTGTGCAATAGACGCACCTCGGCAGATACGATTTTTTTCAAAGTGCACCCCTCCCCCTAAGGGTGGCTTCCGGAACGCGAAAAACATACAAATTTTTCGTGGCTTCTTTTTCGTTGTCCTCAATGCGAATATCGAAAAACAATGTGTGCAATCGGCGCACCTCGGCAGATACGATTTTTTCCAAAATTCGGCCCCCGCCATAAGGGTGGCTTCCGGAACTCGAAAATCATACAAATTGTTCCCAGGCTTGTTTTTAGAGGTCCTCAATGCGAATATCGAAAAACAAAGTGTGCAATCGACGCAGCTCGTCAGATACGTTTTTTTTTCAACGTTCACCCCCCACCCTCCTAAGGCTGGCTTCCGGAACGCGAAAATCATACAAATTGTTCCCAGGCTTCTTTTTCGTTGTCCTCAATGCGAATATCGAAAAACAAAGTGTGCAATCGACGCACCTCGTCAGATACGTTTTATTCAAAGTTCACCCCTCCCCCTAAGGCTGGCTTCCGGAACGCGAAAATCATAGAAAATGTTTCCAGGCTTCTTTTGAGAGGTCCTCAATGCGAATGTCGAAGAACAACGTGTGCAATCGACGCACCTCGGCATATACGATTTTTTTCACAGTTCACCCTGAGGGTGGCTTCCGGAACGCGAAAATCAAACAAATTGTTCCCAGGCTTCGTTTTCGTTGTCCTCAATGCGAATATCGAAAGACAAAGTGTGCAATCGACGCACCTCGTCAGATACGTTTTTTTCAAAGTTCACCCCTCCCCCTAAGGCTGGCTTCCGGAACGCGAAAAACATGTAAATTGTTCCCAGGCTTCTTTTTCGTTGTTCTCAAGGCGAATATCGAAAAACAAGGTGTGCAATCGACGCACCTCGTCAGATACGTTTTTTTCAAAGTTCACCCCTCCCCCTAAGGCTGGCTTCCGGAACGCGAAAATCATACAAATTGTTCCCAGGCTTCTTTTGAGAGGTCCTCAATGCGAATATCGAAAAACAAAGTGTGCAATCGACGCACCTCGGCAGATACGATTTTATTCAAAGTTCACCCCTCCCCCTAAGGGTGGCTTGCGGATCGCGAAAATCATACAAATTATTCCCAGGCTTCTTTTTCGCTGTCCTCAATGTAAATATCGAAAAACAAAGTGTGCAATCGACGCACCTCGGCAGATACAATTTTTTCCAAAATTCACCCCCCCCTAAGGGAGGCTTCCGGACCGCGAAAATCATACAAATTGTTCCCAGGCTTCTTTTTCGTTGGCCTCAATGCGAATATCGAAAACCAAAGTGTGCAATCGACGCACCTCGTCAGATACGTTTTTGTCAAAGTTCACCCCTCCCCCTAAGCTGGCTTCCGGAACGCGAAAATCATACAAATTGTTTCCAGGCTTCTTTTGAGAGGTCCTGAATGCGAATATCGAAAAACAAAGTGTGCAATCGACGCACCTCGGCAGATACGATTTTTTTCAAAGTTCACCCCTCCCCCTGAGGGTGGCTTCCGGACCGCGGAAATCGTACAAATTGTTCCCAGGCTTCTTTTTCGTTGTCCTCAATGCGAATATCGAAAAACAAAGTGTGCAATCGACGCACCTCGTCAGATACGTTTTTTTCAAAGTTCACCCCTCCCCCTAAGGCTGGCTTCCGGAACGCGAAAATCATACAAATTGTTTCCAGGCTTCTTTTGTTAGGTCCTCAATGCGAATATCGAAAAACAAAGTGTGCAATCGACGCACCTCGGCAGATACGATTTTTTTCAAAGTTCACCCCCCCCCTGAGGGTGGCTTCCGGACCGCGGATATCATACCAATTGTTCCCAGGCTTCTTTTTCGTTGTCCTCAATGCGAATATCGAAAAACAAAGTGTGCAATCCACGCACCTCGGCAGATACGATTTTTTCCAAAATTCACCCCCCCCATAAGGGTGGCTTCCGGAACTCGAAAATCATACAAATTGTTCCCAGGCTTCTTTTTAGAGGTCCTCAATGCGAATATCGAAAAACAACGTGTGCAATCGACGCTCCTCGGCAGATACGATTTTTTTCTATAGTCACCCCTCCCCCTAAGGCTGGCTTCCGGAAGGCGAAAATCATACAAATTGTTTCCAGGCTTCTTCTAAGAGGTCCTGAATGCGGATATCGAAAAACAAAGTGTGCAATCGACGCACCTCGGCAGATACGATTTTTTCCAAAATTCACCCCCCCCATAAGGGTGGCTTCCGGAACTCGAAAATCATACAAATTGTTCCCAGGCTTCTTTTTAGAGGTCCTCAATGCGAATATCGAAAAACAAAGTGTGCAATCGACGCACCTCGGCAGATACGATTTTTTTCATACTTCACCCCACCCCCTAAGGGTAACTTCCGGACCGCGAAAATCATACAAATTGTTCCCAGGCTTCTTTTTCGTTGTCCTCAATGCGAATATCGAAAAACAAAGTGTGCAATCGACGCACCTAGTCAGATACGTTTTTTTTAAACGTTCACCCCCACCGCCCTAAGGCTGGCTTCCGGAACGCGAAAATCATACAAATTGTTCCCAGACTTCTTTTTAGAGGTCCTCAATGCGAATATCGAAAAACAACGTGTGCAATCGACGCTCCTCGGCAGATACGATTTTTTTCTAAATTCACCCCTCCCCCTAAGGCTGGCTTCCGGAAGGCGAAAATCATACAAATTGTTTCCAGGCTTCTTCTAAGAGGTCCTGAATGCGGATATCGAAAAACAAAGTGTGCAATCGACGCACCTCGGCAGATACGATTTTTTCCAAAATTCACCCTCCCATAAGGGTGGCTTCCGGAACTCGAAAATCATAGAAATTGTTCCCAGGCTTCTTTTTAGAGGACCTCAATGCGAATAACGAAAAACAAAGTGTGCAATCGACGCACCTCGGCAGATACGATTTTTTTTCAAAGTTCACCCCTCCCCCTAAGGGTGGCTTCCGGAACGCGAAAATCATACAAATTGTTCCCAGGCTGCTTTTTCGCTGTCCTCAATGCGAATATCGAAAAACAAAGTGTGCAATCGACGCACCTCGGCAGATACGATTTTTTTCAAAGTTCACCCCTCCCCCTAAGGGCGGCTTCCGGAACGCGAAAATCATACAAATTGTTCCCAGGCATCTTTTTCGTCGTCCTCAATGCGAATATCGGAAAGCAAAGTGTGCAATCGACGCACCTCGTCAGATACGTTTTTTTTTCAAGGTTCACCCCTCCCCCTAAGGCTGGCTTCCGGAACGCGAAAATCATACAAATTGTTTTCAGGCGTCTTTTGAGAGGTCCTCAATGCGAATATTGAGAAACGAAGTGTGCAATCGACGCACCTCGGCAGATACGATTTTCTCCAAAATTCACCCCCCCATAATGGTGGCTTCCGGAACGCGAAAGCCATACAAATTGTTCCCAGGCTTCTATTTCGTTGTCCTCAATGCGAATATCGAAAAACAAAGTGTGCAATCGACGCACCTCGGCAGATACGATTTTTTCCAAAATTCGGCCCCCCCCCCATAAGGGTGGCTTCCGCTACTCGAAAATCATACAAATTGTTCCCAGGCTTCTTTTAAGAGGTCCTCAATGCGAATATCGAAAAACAAAGTGTGCAATCGACGCACCTCGGCAGATACGTTTTTTTTCAAAGTTCACCCCTCCCCCTAAGGGTGGCTTCCGGAACGCGAAAGTCATACAAATTGTTCCCAGGCTTCTTTTTCGTTGTTCTCAATGCGAATATCGAAAAACAAAGTGTGCAATCGACGCACCTCGTCAGATACGTTTTTTTCAAAGTTCACCCCTGCCCCTAAGGCTGGCTTCCGAAACGCGAAAATCAAACAAATTGTTTCCAGGCTTCTTTTGAGAGGTCCTCAATGCGAATATCGAAAAACAAAGTGTGCAATCGACGCACCTCGGCAGATACGATTTTCTTCAAAGTTCACCCCTCCCCCTGAGGGTGGCTTCCGGACCGCGAAAATCATACAAATTGTTCCCAGGCTTCTTTTTCGTTGTCCTTAATGCGAATATCGAAAAACAAAGTGTGCAATCGACGCCCCTCGTCAGATACGTTTCTTTCAAAGTTCACCCCTGCCCCTAAGGCTGGCTTCCGGAACGCAAAAATCATACAAATTGTTTCCAGGCTTCTTTTGAGAGGTCCTCAATGCGAATATCGCAAAACAAAGTGTGCAATCGACGCACCTCGGCAGATACGATTTTTTCCAAAATTCACCCCCCCCCCCCCTAAGGGTGACTTCTGGACCGCGAAAATCATACAAATTGTTCCCAGGCTTCTTTTTCGTTGTCCTCAATGCGAATATCGAAAAACAAAGTGTGCAATCGACGCACCTCGTCAGATACGTTTTTGTCAAAGTTCACCCCTCCCCCTAAGGCTGGCTTCCGGAACGCGAAAATCATACAAATTGTTTCCAGGCTTCTTTTGAGAGGTCCTCAATGCGAATAACGAAAAACAAAGTGTGCAATCAACGCACCTCGGCAGATACGATTTTTTTCAAAGTTCACGCCTCCCCCTAAGGGTGGCTTCCGGAACGCGAAAATCATACGAATTGTCCCCAGGCTTCTTTTTCGTTGTCCTCCATACGAATATCGAAAAACAAAGTGTGCAATCGACGCACCTCGTCAGATACGTTTTTTTTAACGTTCACCCCCCCCCCCTAAGGCTGGCTTCCGGAACGCGGAAATCATACAAATTGTTTCCAGGATTCTTTTGAGAGGTCCTCAATGCGAATATCGAAAAACAACGTGTGCAATCGACGCTCCTCGGCAGATACGATTTTTTTCTAAATTCACCCCTCCCCCTAAGGCTGGCTTCCGGAAGGCGAAAATCATACAAATTATTTCCAGGCTTCTTCTAAGAGGTCCTGAATGCGGATATCGAAAAACAAAGTGTGCAATCGACGCACCTCGGCAGAAACGATTTTTTTCAAAGTTCACCCCTCCCCCTAAGGGCGGCTTCCGGAACGCGAAAATCATACAAATTGTTCCCAGGCATCTTTTTCGTCGTCCTCAATGCGAATATCGGAAAACAAAGTGTGCAATCGACGCACCTCGTCAGATACGTTTTTTTTTCAAGGTTCACCCCTCCCCCTAAGGCTGGCTTCCGGAACGCGAAAATCATACAAAATGTTTTCAGGCGTCTTTTGAGAGGTCCCCAATGCGAATATTGAGAAACGAAGTGTGCAATCGACGCACCTCGGCAGATACGATTTTTTCCAAAATTCACCACCCCATAATGGTGGCTTCCGGAACGCGAAAATCATACAAATTGTTCCCAGGCATCTTTTTCGTCGTCCTCAATGCGAATATCGGAAAACAAAGTGTGCAATCGACGCACCTCGTCAGATACGTTTTTTTTTCAAGGTTCACCCCTCCCCCTAAGGCTGGCTTCCGGAACGCGAAAATCATACAAATTGTTTCCAGGCTTCTTTTGAGAGGTCCTCAATGCGAATATCGAAAAACAAAGTGTGCAATCGGCGCACCTCGGCAGATACGATTTTATTCAAAGTTCACCCCTCCCCCTAAGGGTGGCTTCGGGATCGCGAAAATCATACAAATTATTCCCAGGCTTCTTTTTCGCTGTCCTCAATGCGAATATCGAAAAACAAAGTGTGCAATCGACGCACCTCGGCAGATACGATTTTTTCCAAAATTCACCCCCCCATAAGGGTGGCTTCCGGAACGCGAAAATCATACAAATTGTTTCCAGGCTTCTTTTGAGAGGTCCTCAATGCGAATATCGAAATACAAAGTGTGCAATCGACGCACCTCGTCAGATACGTTTTTTTCAAAGTTCACCCCTCCCCCTAAGGCTGGCTTCCGGAACGCGAAAATCATACAAATTGTTTCCAGGCTTCTTTTGAGAGGTCCTCAATGCGAATATCGAAAAACAAAGTGTGCAATCGACGCACCTCGGCAGATACGATTTTTTTCAAAGTTCACCCCTCCCCCTAAGGGCGGCTTCCGGAACGCGAAAATCATACAAATTGTTCCCAGGCATCTTTTTCGTCGTCCTCAATGCGAATATCGGAAAACAAAGTGTGCAATCGACGCACCTCGTCAGATACGTTTTTTTTTCAAGGTTCACCCCTCCCCCTAAGGCTGGCTTCCGGAACGCGAAAATCATACAAATTGTTTTCAGGCGTCTTTTGAGAGGTCCTCAATGCGAATATTGAGAAACGAAGTGAGCAATCGACGCACCTCGGCAGATACGATTTTTTCCAAAATTCACCCCCCCATAATGGTGGCTTCCGGAACGCGAAAATCATACAAATTGTTCCCAGGCTTCTATTTCGTTGTCCTCAATGCGAATATCGAAAAACAAAGTGTGCAATCGACGCACCTCGGCAGATACGATTTTTTCCAAAATTCGGCCCCCCCCCCCCCCCCCCCCATACGGGTGCCTCGCGGAACTCGAAAATCATAAAAATTGTTCCCAGGCTTCTTTTTAGAGGTCCTCAATGCGAATATCGAAAAACAAAGTGTGCAATCGACGCACCTCGTCAGATACGTTTTTTTTAAACGTTCACCCCCCCCTAAGGCTGGCTTCCGGAACGCGAAAATCATACAAATTGTTCCCAGGCTTCTTTTTAGAGGTCCTCAATGCGAATATCGAAAAACAACGTGTGCAATCGACGCTCCTCGGCAGATACGATTTTTTTCTAAATTCACCCCTCCCCCTAAGGCTGGCTTCCGGAAGGCGAAAATCATACAAATTGTTTCCAGGCATCTTCTAAGAGGTCCTGAATGCGGATATCGAAAAACAAAGTGTGCAGTCGACGCACCTCGGCAGAAACGATTTTTTTCAAAGTTGACCCCGCCCCCCAAAGGGTTGCTTCCGGAACGCGAAAATCATACAAATTGTTCCCAGGCTTCTTTTTCGTTGTCCTCAATGCGAATATCGAAAAACAAAGTGTGCAATCGACGCACCTTGTCACATACGTTTTTTTCAAAGTTCACCCCTCCCCCTAAGGCTGGCTTCCGGACCGCGAAAATCATACAAATTGTTCCCAGGCTTCTTTTTCGTAGTCCTCAATGCGAATATCGAAAAACAAAGTGTGCAATCGACGCACCTCGTCAGATACGTTTTTGTTAAAGTTCTCCCCTCCCCCTAAGCTGGCTTCCGGAACGCGAAAATCATACAAATTGTTTCCAGGCTTCATTTGAGAGGTCCTCAATGCGAATATCGAAAAACAAAGTGTGCAATCGACGCACCTCGGCAGATACGATTTTTTTCAAAGTTCGCCCCTCCCCCTGCGGGTGGCAACCGGAACGCGAAAATCATACAAATTGTCCCCAGGCTTCTTTTTCGTTGTCCTCCATGCGAATATCGAAAAACAACGTGTGCATTCGACGCACCTCGTCAGATACGTTTTTTTTTCAACGTTCACCCCCCGCCCCCCTAAGGCTGGCTTCCGGAACGCGAAAATCATACAAATTGTTTCCAGGATTCTTTTGAGAGGTCCTCAATGCGAATATCGAAAAACAAAGTGTGCAATCGACGCACCTCGGCAGATACGATTTTATTCAAAGTTCACCCCTCCCCCTAAGGGTGGCTTCGGGATCGCGAAAATCATACAAATTATTCCCAGGCTTCTTTTTCGCTGTCTTCAATGCGAATATCGAAAAACAAAGTGTGCAATCGACGCACCTCGGCAGATACGATTTTTTCCAAAATTCGCCCCCCCATAAGGGTGGCTTCCGGAACGCGAAAATCATACAAATTGTTTCCAGGCTTCTTTTGAGAGGTCCTCAATGCGAATATCGAAAAACAAAGTGTGCAATCGACGCACCTCGGCAGATACGATTTTTTTCAAAGTTCACCCCTCCCCCTGAGGGTGGCTTCCAGACCGCGAAAATCATACAAATTGTTCCCAGGCTTATTTTTCGTTGTCCTCAATGCGAATATCGAAAAACAAAGTGCGCAATCGACGCACCTCGTCAGATACGTTTTTTTCGAAGTTCACCCCTCCCCCTAAGGCTGGCTTCCCGAACGCGAAAATCATACAAATTGTTTCCAGGCTTCTTTTGAGAGGTCCTCAAAGCGAATATCGAAAAACAAAGTGTGCAATCGACGCACCTCGGCAGATACGATTTTTTTCAAAGTTCACCCCTCCCCCTAAGGGCGGCCTCCGGAACGCGAAAATCATACAAATTGTTCCCAGGCATCTTTTTCGTCGTCCTCAATGCGAATATCGGAAAGCAAAGTGTGCAATCGACGCACCTCGTCAGATACGTTTTTTTTTCAAGGTTCATCCCTCCCCCTAAGGCTGGCTTCCGGAACGCGAAAATCATACAAATTGTTTTCAGGCGTCTTTTGAGAGGTCCTCAATGCGAATATTGAGAAACGAAGTGTGCAATCGACGCACCTCGGCAGATACGATTTTCTCCAAAATTCACCCCCCCATAATGGTGGCTTCCGGAACGCGAAAATCATACAAATTGTTCCCAGGCTTCTATTTCGTTGTCCTCAATGCGAATATCGAAAAACAAAGTGTGCAATCGACGCACCTCGGCAGATACGATTTTTTCCAAAATTCGGCCCCCCCCCCATAAGGGTGGCTTCCGCTACTCGAAAATCATACAAATTGTTCCCAGGCTTCTTTTAAGAGGTCCTCAATGCGAATATCGAAAAACAAAGTGTGCAATCGACGCACCTCGGCAGATACGATTTTGCTCAAAGTTCACCCCTCCCCCTAAGGGTGGCTTCCGGAACGCGAAAATCATACAAATTGTTCCCAGGCTTCTTTTTCGTTGTTCTCAATGCGAATATCGAAAAACAAAGTGTGCAATCGACGCACCTCGTCAGATACGTTTTTTTCAAAGTTCACCCCTCCCCCTAAGGCTGGCTTCCGGAACGCGAAAATCAAACAAATTGTTTCCAGGCTTCTTTTGAGAGGTCCTCAATGCGAATATCGAAAAACAAAGTGTGCAATCGACGCACCTCGGCAGATACGATTTTCTTCAAAGTTCACCCCTCCCCCTGAGGGTGGCTTCCGGACCGCGAAAATCATACAAATTGTTCCCAGGCTTCTTTTTCGTTGTCCTCAATGCGAATATCGAAAAACAAAGTGTGCAATCGACGCCCCTCGTCAGATACGTTTCTTTCAAAGTTCACCCCTCCCCCTAAGGCTGGCTTCCGGAACGCAAAAATCATACAAATTGTTTCCAGGCTTCTTTTAAGGGGTCCTCAATGCGAATATCGCAAAACAAAGTGTGCAATCGACGCACCTCGGCAGATACGATTTTTTCCAAAATTCACCCCCCCCCCCTAAGGGTGTCTTCTGGACCGCGAAAATCATACAAATTGTTCCCAGGCTTCTTTTTCGTTGTCCTCAATGCGAATATCGAAAAACAAAGTGTGCAATCGACGCACCTCGTCAGATACGTTTTTTTTTCAAGGTTCACCCCTCCCCCTAAGGCTAGCTTCCGGAACGCGAAAATCATACAAATTGTTTCCAGGCTTCTTTTGAGAGGTCCTCAATGCGAATATCGAAAAACAAAGTGTGCAATCGGCGCACCTCGGCAGATACGATTTTATTCAAAGTTCACCCCTCCCCCTAAGGGTGGCTTCGGGATCGCGAAAATCATACAAATTATTCCCAGGCTTCTTTTTCGCTGTCCTCAATGCGAATATCGAAAAACAAAGTGTGCAATCGACGCACCTCGGCAGATACGATTTTTTTCAAAGTTCACCCCTCCCCCTGGAGGTGGCTTCCAGACCGCGAAAATCATACAAATTGTTCCCAGGCTTATTTTTCGTTTTCCTCAATGCGAATATCGAAAAACAAAGTGCGCAATCGATGCACCTCGTCAGATACGTTTTTTTCAAAGTTCACCCCTCCCCCTAAGGCTGGCTTCCGGAACGCGAAATTCATACAAATTGTTTCCAGGCTTCTTTTGAGAGGTCCTCAATGCGAATATCGAAAAACAAAGTGTGCAATCGACACACCTCGGCAGATACGATTTTTTTCAAAGTTCACCCCTCCCCCTAAGGGCGGCTTCCGGAACGCGAAAATCATACAAATTGTTCCCAGGCATCTTTTTCGTCGTCCTCAATGCGAATATCGGAAAACAAAGTGTGCAATCGACGCACCTCGTCAGATACGTTTTTTTTTCAAGGTTCACCCCTCCCCCTAAGGCTGGCTTCCGGAACGCGAAAATCATACAAATTGTTTTCAGGCGTCTTTTGAGAGGTCCTCAATGCGAATATTGAGAAACGAAGTGTGCAATCGACGCACCTCGGCAGATACGATTTTTTCCAAAATTCACCCCCCCATAATGGTGGCTTCCGGAACGCGAAAATCATACAAATTGTTCCCAGGCTTCTATTTCGTTGTCCTCAATGCGAATATCGAAAAACAAAGTGTGCAATCGACGCACCTCGGCAGATACGATTTTTTCCAAAATTCGGCCCCCCCCCCCATACGGGTGCCTCGCGGAACTCGAAAATCATAAAAATTGTTCCCAGGCTTCTTTTTAGAGGTCCTCAATGCGCATATCGAAAAACAAAGTGTGCAATCGACGCACCTCGTCAGATACGTTTTTTTTAAACGTTCACCCCCCCCTAAGGCTGGCTTCCGGAACGCGAAAATCATACAAATTGTTCCCAGGCTTCTTTTTAGAGGTCCTCAATGCGAATATCGAAAAACAACGTGTGCAATCGACGCTCCTCGGCAGATACGATTTTTTTCTAAATTCACCCCTCCCCCTAAGGCTGGCTTCCGGAAGGCGAAAATCATACAAATTGTTTCCAGGCTTCTTCTAAGAGGTCCTGAATGCGGATATCGAAAAACAAAGTGTGCAATCGACGCACCTCGGCAGAAACGATTTTTTTCAAAGTTGACCCCGCCCCCCAAAGGGTTGCTTCCGGAACGCGAAAATCATACAAATTGTTCCCAGGCTTCTTTTTAGTTGTCCTCAATGCGAATATCGAAAAACAAAGTGTGCAATCGACGCACCTTGTCACATACGTTTTTTTCAAAGTTCACCCCTCCCCCTAAGGCTGGCTTCCGGACCGCGAAAATCATACAAATTGTTCCCAGGCTTCTTTTTCGTAGTCCTCAATGCGAATATCGAAAAACAAAGTGTGCAATCGACGCACCTCGTCAGATACGTTTTTGTTAAAGTTCACCCCTCCCCCTAAGCTGGCTTCCGGAACGCGAAAATCATACAAATTGTTTCCAGGCTTCATTTGAGAGGTCCTCAATGCGAATATCGAAAAACAAAGTGTGCAATCGACGCACCTCGGCAGATACGATTTTTTTCAAAGTTCGCCCCTCCCCCTGCGGGTGGCATCCGGAACGCGAAAATCATACAAATTGTCCCCAGGCTTTTTTTTCATTGTCCTCCATGCGAATATCGAAAAACAAAGTGTGCATTCGACGCACCTCGTCAGATACGTTTTTTTTTCAACGTTCACCCCCCCCCCCCCTAAGGCTGGCTTCCGGAACGCGAAAATCATACAAATTGTTTCCAGGATTCTTTTTCGCTGTCCTCAATGCGAATATCGAAAAACAAAGTGTGCAATCGACGCACCTCGGCAGATACGATTTTTTCCAAATTTCACCCCCCCATAAGGGTGGCTTCCGGAACGCGAAAATCATACAAATTGTTTCCAGGCTTCTTTTGAGAGGTCCTCAATGCGAATATCGAAAAACAAAGTGTGCAATCGACGCACCTCGGCAGATACGATTTTTTTCACAGTTCACCCCTCCCCCTGAGGGTGGCTTCCAGACCGCGAAAATCATACAAATTGTTCCCAGGCTTATTTTTCGTTGTCCTCAATGCGAATATCGAAAAACAAAGTGCGCAATCGACGCACCTCGTCAGATACGTTTTTTTCAAAGTTCACCCCTCCCCCTAAGGCTGGCTTCCCGAACGCGTAAATCATACAAATTGTTTCCGGGCTTCTTTTGAGAGGTCCTCAATGCGAATATCGAAAAACAAAGTGTGCAATCGACGCACGTCGGCAGATACGATTTTTTTCAAAGTTCACCCCTCCCCCTAAGGGCGGCCTCCGGAACGCGAAAATCATACAAATTGTTCCCAGGCATCTTTTTCGTCGTCCTCAATGCGAATATCGGAAAGCAAAGTGTGCAATCGACGCACCTCGTCAGATACGTTTTTTTTTCAAGGTTCACCCCTCCCCCTAAGGCTGGCTTCCGGAACGCGAAAATCATACAAATTGTTTTCAGGCGTCTTTTGAGAGGTCCTCAATGCGAATATTGAGAAACGAAGTGTGCAATCGACGCACCTCGGCAGATACGATTTTCTCCAAAATTCACCCCCCCATAATGGTGGCTTCCGGAACGCGAAAATCATACAAATTGTTCCCAGGCTTCTATTTCGTTGTCCTCAATGCGAATATCGAAAAACAAAGTGTGCAATCGACGCACCTCGGCAGATACGATTTTTTCCAAAATTCGGCCCCCCCCCCATAAGCGTGGCTTCCGCTACTCGAAAATCATACAAATTGTTCCCAGGCTTCTTTTAAGAGGTCCTCAATGCAAATATCGAAAAACAAAGTGTGCAATCGACGCACCTCGGCAGATACGATTTTTTTCAAAGTTCACCCCTCCCCCTAAGGGTGGCTTCCGGAACGCGAAAATCATACAAATTGTTCCCAGGCTTCTTTTTCGTTGTTCTCAATGCGAATATCGAAAAACAAAGTGTGCAATCGACGCACCTCGTCAGATACGTTTTTTTCAAAGTTCACCCCTCCCCCTAAGGCTGGCTTCCGGAACGCGAAAATCAAACAAATTGTTTCCAGGCTTCTTTTGAGAGGTCCTCAATGCGAATATCGAAAAACAAAGTGTGCAATCGACGCACCTCGGCAGATACGATTTTCTTCAAAGTTCACCCCTCCCCCTGAGGGTGGCTTCCGGACCGCGAAAATCATACAAATTGTTCCCAGGCTTCTTTTTCGTTGTCCTCAATGCGAATATCGAAAAACAAAGTGTGCAATCGACGCCCCTCGTCAGATACGTTTCTTTCAAAGTTCACCCCTCCCCCTAAGGCTGGCTTCCGGAACGCAAAAATCATACAAATTGTTTCCAGGCTTCTTTTGAGAGGTCCTCAATGCGAATATCGCAAAACAAAGTGTGCAATCGACGCACCTCGGCAGATACGATTTTTTCCAAAATTCACCCCCCCCCCCCCCCTAAGGGTGACTTCTGGACCGCGAAAATCATACAAATTGTTCCCAGGCTTCTTTTTCGTTGTCCTCAATGCGAATATCGAAAAACAAAGTGTGCAATCGACGCACCTCGTCAGATACGTTTTTGTCAAAGTTCACCCCTCCCCCTAAGGCTGGCTTCCGGAACGCGAAAATCATACAAATTGTTTCCAGGCTTCTTTTGAGAGGTCCTCAATGCGAATATCGAAAAACAAAGTGTGCAATCGACGCACCTCGGCAGATACGATTTTTTTCAAAGTTCACCCCTCCCCCTAAGGGCGGCTTCCGGAATGCGAAAATCATACAAATTGTTCCCAGGCATCTTTTTCGTCGTCCTCAATGCGAATATCGGAAAGCAAAGTGTGCAATCGACGCACCTCGTCAGATACGTTTTTTTTTCAAGGTTCACCCCTCCCCCTAAGGCTGGCTTCCGGAACGCGAAAATCATACAAATTGTTTTCAGGCGTCTTTTGAGAGGTCCTCAATGCGAATATTGAGAAACGAAGTGTGCAATCGACGCACCTCGGCAGATACGATTTTCTCCAAAATTCACCCCCCCATAATGGTGGCTTCCGGAACGCGAAAATCATACAAATTGTTCCCAGGCTTCTATTTCGTTGTCCTCAATGCGAATATCGAAAAACAAAGTGTGCAATCGACGCACCTCGGCAGATACGATTTTTTCCAAAATTCGGCCCCCCCCCCCATAAGCGTGGCTTCCGCTACTCGAAAATCATACAAATTGTTCCCAGGCTTCTTTTAAGAGGTCCTCAATGCAAATATCGAAAAACAAAGTGTGCAATCGACGCACCTCGGCAGATACGATTTTTTTCAAAGTTCACCCCTCCCCCTAAGGGTGGCTTCCGGAACGCGAAAATCATACAAATTGTTCCCAGGCTTCTTTTTCGTTGTTCTCAATGCGAATATCGAAAAACAAAGTGTGCAATCGACGCACCTCGTCAGATACGTTTTTTTCAAAGTTCACCCCTCCCCCTAAGGCTGGCTTCCGGAACGCGAAAATCAAACAAATTGTTTCCAGGCTTCTTTTGAGAGGTCCTCAATGCGAATATCGAAAAACAAAGTGTGCAATCGACGCACCTCGGCAGATACGATTTTCTTCAAAGTTCACCCCTCCCCCTGAGGGTGGCTTCCGGACCGCGAAAATCATACAAATTGTTCCCAGGCTTCTTTTTCGTTGTCCTCAATGCGAATATCGAAAAACAAAGTGTGCAATCGACGCCCCTCGTCAGATACGTTTCTTTCAAAGTTCACCCCTCCCCCTAAGGCTGGCTTCCGGAACGCAAAAATCATACAAATTGTTTCCAGGCTTCTTTTGAGAGGTCCTCAATGCGAATATCGCAAAACAAAGTGTGCAATCGACGCACCTCGGCAGATACGATTTTTTCCAAAATTCACCCCCCCCCCCCTAAGGGTGACTTCTGGACCGCGAAAATCATACAAGTTGTTCCCAGGCTTCTTTTTCGTTGTCCTCAATGCGAATATCGAAAAACAAAGTGTGCAATCGACGCACCTCGTCAGATACGTTTTTGTCAAAGTTCACCCCTCCCCCTAAGGCTGGCTTCCGGAACGCGAAAATCATACAAATTGTTTCCAGGCTTCTTTTGAGAGGTCCTCAATGCGAATAACGAAAAACAAAGTGTGCAATCAACGCACCTCGGCAGATACGATTTTTTTCAAAGTTCACGCCTCCCCCTAAGGGTGGCTTCCGGATCGCGAAAATCATACGAATTGTCCCCAGGCTTCTTTTTCGTTGTCCTCCATACGAATATCGAAAAACAAAGTGTGCAATCGACGCACCTCGTCAGATACGTTTTTGTCAAAGTTCACCCCTCCCCCTAAGGCTGGCTTCCGGAACGCGAAAATCATACAAATTGTTTCCAGGCTTCTTTTGAGAGGTCCTCAATGCGAATATCGAAAAACAAAGTGTGCAATCGACGCACCTCGGCAGATACGATTTTTTTCAAAGTTCACCCCTCCCCCTAAGGGCGGCTTCCGGAATGCGAAAATCATACAAATTGTTCCCAGGCATCTTTTTCGTCGTCCTCAATGCGAATATCGGAAAACAAAGTGTGCAATCGACGCACCTCGTCAGATACGTTTTTTTTTCAAGGTTCACCCCTCCCCCTAAGGCTGGCTTCCGGAACGCGAAAATCATACAAATTGTTTTCAGGCGTCTTTTGAGAGGTCCTCAATGCGAATATTGAGAAACGAAGTGTGCAATCGACGCACCTCGGCAGATACGATTTTTTCCAAAATTCACCCCCCCATAATGGTGGCTTCCGGAACGCGAAAATCATACAAATTGTTCCCAGGCTTCTATTTCGTTGTCCTCAATGCGAATATCGAAAAACAAAGTGTGCAATCGACGCACCTCGGCAGATACGATTTTTTCCAAAATTCGGCCCCCCCCATAAGGGTGGCTTCCGCTACTCGAAAATCATACAAATTGTTCCCAGGCTTCTTTTTAGAGGTCCTCAATGCGGATATCGAAAAACAAAGTGTGCACTCGACGCACCTCGGCAGAAACGATTTTTTTCAAAGTTGACCCCGCCCCCCAAAGGGTTGCTTCCGGAACGCAAAAATCATACAAATTGTTCCCAGGCTTCGTTTTCATTGTCCTCAATGCGAATATCGAAAAACAAAGTGTGCAATCGACGCACCTCGTCAGATACGTTTTTTTCAAAGTTCATCCCTCCCCCTAAGGCTGGCTTCCGGAACGCGAAAATCATACAAATTGTTCCCAGGCTTCTTTTTCGTTGTCCTCAATGCGAATATCGAAAAACAAAGTGTGCAATCGACGCACCTCGTCAGATACGTTTTTTTCAAAGTTCACCCCTCCCCCTAAGGCTGGCTTCCGGAACGCGAAAATCATACAAATTGTTCCCAGGCTTCTTTTTCGTTGTCCTCAATGCGAATATCGAAAACCAAAGTGTGCAATCGACGCACCGCGTCAGGTACGTTTTTTTCAAAGTTCACCCCTCCCCCTAAGGCTGGCTTCCGGAACGCGAAAATCATACAACTTGTTTCCAGGCTTCTTTTGAGAGGTCCTCAATGCGAATATCGAAAAACAAAGTGTGCAATCGACGCACCTCGGCAGATACGATTTTTTTCAAATTTCACCCCCCCCCCTGAGGGTGGCTTCCGGACCGCGGAAATCATACAAATTGTACCCAGGCTTCTTTTCCGTTGTCCTCAATGCGAATATCGAAAAACAAAGTGTGCAATCGACGCACCTCGGATGATACGATTTTTTCCAAAATTCAGCCCCCCCCAAAAGGGTGGCTTCCGGAACTCGAAAATCATACAAATTGTTCCCAGGCTTCTTTTTAGAGGTCCTCAATGCGAATATCGAAAAACAAAGTGTGCAATCGACGCACCTCGGCAGATACGATTTTTTTCATACTTCACCCCACCCCCTAAGGGTGGCTTCCGGAACGCGAAAATCATACAAATTGTTCCCAGGCTTCTTTTTCGTTGTCCTCAATGCGAATGTCGAAAAACAAAGTGTGCAATCGACGCACCTCTTCAGATACGTTTTTTTCAATGTTCACCCCTCCCCCTAAGGCTGGCTTCCGGAACGCGAAAATCATACAAATTGTTTCCAGGCTTCTTTTGAGAGGTCCTCAATGCGAATATCGAAAAACGAAGTGTGCAATCGACGCACCTCGGCAGATACGATTTTTTCCAAAATTCGGCCCCCCCCCCCCCCCATACGGGTGGCTCACGGAACACGAAAATCATACAAATTGTTCCCAGGCTTCTTTTTCGTTGTCCTCAATGCGAATATCGAAAAACAAAGTGTGCAATCGACGCACCTTGTCACATACGTTTTTTTCAAAGTTCACCCCTCCCCCTAAGGCTGGCTTCCGGACCGCGAAAATCATACAAATTGTTCCCAGGCTTCTTTTTCGTAGTCCTCAATGCGAATATCGAAAAACAAAGTGTGCAATCGACGCACCTCGGCAGAAACGATTTTTTTCAAAGTTGACCCCGCCCCCCAAAGGGTTGCTTCCGGAACGCAAAAATCATACAAGCTGTTCCCAGGCTTCTTTTTCGTTGTCCTCAATGCGAATATCGAAAAACAAAGTGTGCAATCGACGCACCTCGGCAGATACGATTTTTTCCAAAATTCACCCTCCCATAAGGGTGGCTTCCGGAACTCGAAAATCATACAAATTGTTCCCAGGCTTCTTTTTAGAGGTCCTCAATGCGAATATCGAAAAACAAAGTGTGCAATCGACGCACCTCGGCAGATACGATTTTTTCCAAAATTCGGCCCCCCCCCCCATAAGGGTGGCTTCCGCTACTCGAAAATCATACAAATTGTTCCCAGGCTTCTTTTAAGAGGTCCTCAATGCGAATATCGAAAAACAAAGTGTGCAATCGACGCACCTCGGCAGATACGATTTTTTTCAAAGTTCACCCCTCCCCCTAAGGGTGGCTTCCGGAACGCGAAAATCATACAAATTGTTCCCAGGCTTCTTTTTCGTTGTTCTCAATGCGAATATCGAAAAACAAAGTGTGCAATCGTCGCACCTCGTCAGATACGTTTTTTTCAAAGTTCACCCCTCCCCCTAAGGCTGGCTTCCGGAACGCGAAAATCAAACAAATTGTTTCCAGGCTTCTTTTGAGAGGTCCTCAATGCGAATATCGAAAAACAAAGTGTGCAATCGACGCACCTCGGCAGATACGATTTTCTTCAAAGTTCACCCCTCCCCCTGAGGGTGGCTTCCGGACCGCGAAAATCATACAAATTGTTCCCAGGCTTCTTTTTCGTTGTCCTCAATGCGAATATCGAAAAACAAAGTGTGCAATCGACGCCCCTCGTCAGATACGTTTCTTTCAAAGTTCACCCCTCCCCCTAAGGCTGGCTTCCGGAACGCAAAAATCATACAAATTGTTTCCGGGCTTCTTTTGAGAGGTCCTCAATGCGAATATCGCAAAACAAAGTGTGCAATCGACGCACCTCGGCAGATACGATTTTTTCCAAAATTCACCCCCCCCCCCCTAAGGGTGACTTCTGGACCGCGAAAATCATACAAATTGTTCCCAGGCTTCTTTTTCGTTGTCCTCAATGCGAATATCGAAAAACAAAGTGTGCAATCGACGCACCTCGTCAGATACGTTTTTGTCAAAGTTCACCCCTCCCCCTAAGGCTGGCTTCCGGAACGCGAAAATCATACAAATTGTTTCCAGGCTTCTTTTGAGAGGTCCTCAATGCGAATAACGAAAAACAAAGTGTGCAATCAACGCACCTCGGCAGATACGATTTTTTTCAAAGTTCACGCCTCCCCCTAAGGGTGGCTTCCGGAACGCGAAAATCATACGAATTGTCCCCAGGCTTCTTTTTCGTTGTCCTCCATACGAATATCGAAAAACAAAGTGTGCAATCGACGCACCTCGTCAGATACGTTTTTGTCAAAGTTCACCCCTCCCCCTAAGGCTGGCTTCCGGAACGCGAAAATCATACAAATTGTTTCCAGGCTTCTTTTGAGAGGTCCTCAATGCGAATATCGAAAAACAAAGTGTGCAATCGACGCACCTCGGCAGATACGATTTTTTTCAAAGTTCACCCCTCCCCCTAAGGGCGGCTTCCGGAACGCGAAAATCATACAAATTGTTCCCAGGCATCTTTTTCGTCGTCCTCAATGCGAATATCGGAAAACAAAGTGTGCAATCGACGCACCTCGTCAGATACGTTTTTTTTTCAAGGTTCACCCCTCCCCCTAAGGCTGGCTTCCGGAACGCGAAAATCATACAAATTGTTTTCAGGCGTCTTTTGAGAGGTCCTCAATGCGAATATTGAGAAACGAAGTGAGCAATCGACGCACCTCGGCAGATACGATTTTTTCCAAAATTCACCCCCCCATAATGGTGGCTTCCGGAACGCGAAAATCATACAAATTGTTCCCAGGCTTCTATTTCGTTGTCCTCAATGCGAATATCGAAAAACAAAGTGTGCAATCGACGCACCTCGGCAGATACGATTTTTTCCAAAATTCGGCCCCCCCCCCCCATACGGGTGCCTCGCGGAACTCGAAAATCATAAAAATTGTTCCCAGGCTTCTTTTTAGAGGTCCTCAATGCGAATATCGAAAAACAAAGTGTGCAATCGACGCACCTCGTCAGATACGTTTTTTTTAAACGTTCACCCCCCCCTAAGGCTGGCTTCCGGAACGCGAAAATCATACAAATTGTTCCCAGGCTTCTTTTTAGAGGTCCTCAATGCGAATATCGAAAAACAACGTGTGCAATCGACGCTCCTCGGCAGATACGATTTTTTTCTAAATTCACCCCTCCCCCTAAGGCTGGCTTCCGGAAGGCGAAAATCATACAAATTGTTTCCAGGCTTCTTCTAAGAGGTCCTGAATGCGGATATCGAAAAACAAAGTGTGCAGTCGACGCACCTCGGCAGAAACGATTTTTTTCAAAGTTGACCCCGCCCCCCAAAGGGTTGCTTCCGGAACGCGAAAATCATACAAATTGTTCCCAGGCTTCTTTTTCGTTGTCCTCAATGCGAATATCGAAAAACAAAGTGTGCAATCGACGCACCTTGTCACATACGTTTTTTTCAAAGTTCACCCCTCCCCCTAAGGCTGGCTTCCGGACCGCGAAAATCATACAAATTGTTCCCAGGCTTCTTTTTCGTAGTCCTCAATGCGAATATCGAAAAACAAAGTGTGCAATCGACGCACCTCGTCAGATACGTTTTTGTTAAAGTTCTCCCCTCCCCCTAAGCTGGCTTCCGGAACGCGAAAATCATACAAATTGTTTCCAGGCTTCATTTGAGAGGTCCTCAATGCGAATATCGAAAAACAAAGTGTGCAATCGACGCACCTCGGCAGATACGATTTTTTTCAAAGTTCGCCCCTCCCCCTGCGGGTGGCATCCGGAACGCGAAAATCATACAAATTGTCCCCAGGCTTCTTTTTCGTTGTCCTCCATGCGAATATCGAAAAACAACGTGTGCATTCGACGCACCTCGTCAGATACGTTTTTTTTTCAACGTTCACCCCCCCCCCCCCCTAAGGCTGGCTTCCGGAACGCGAAAATCATACAAATTGTTTCCAGGATTCTTTTGAGAGGTCCTCAATGCGAATATCGAAAAACAAAGTGTGCAATCGACGCACCTCGGCAGATACGATTTTATTCAAAGTTCACCCCTCCCCCTAAGGGTGGCTTCGGGATCGCGAAAATCATACAAATTATTCCCAGGCTTCTTTTTCGCTGTCTTCAATGCGAATATCGAAAAACAAAGTGTGCAATCGACGCACCTCGGCAGATACGATTTTTTCCAAAATTCGCCCCCCCATAAGGGTGGCTTCCGGAACGCGAAAATCATACAAATTGTTTCCAGGCTTCTTTTGAGAGGTCCTCAATGCGAATATCGAAAAACAAAGTGTGCAATCGACGCACCTCGGCAGATACGATTTTTTTCAAAGTTCACCCCTCCCCCTGAGGGTGGCTTCCAGACCGCGAAAATCATACAAATTGTTCCCAGGCTTATTTTTCGTTGTCCTCAATGCGAATATCGAAAAACAAAGTGCGCAATCGACGCACCTCGTCAGATACGTTTTTTTCGAAGTTCACCCCTCCCCCTAAGGCTGGCTTCCCGAACGCGAAAATCATACAAATTGTTTCCAGGCTTCTTTTGAGAGGTCCTCAATGCGAATATCGAAAAACAAAGTGTGCAATCGACGCACCTCGGCAGATACGATTTTTTTCAAAGTTCACCCCTCCCCCTAAGGGCGGCCTCCGGAACGCGAAAATCATACAAATTGTTCCCAGGCATCTTTTTCGTCGTCCTCAATGCGAATATCGGAAAGCAAAGTGTGCAATCGACGCACCTCGTCAGATACGTTTTTTTTTCAAGGTTCATCCCTCCCCCTAAGGCTGGCTTCCGGAACGCGAAAATCATACAAATTGTTTTCAGGCGTCTTTTGAGAGGTCCTCAATGCGAATATTGAGAAACGAAGTGTGCAATCGACGCACCTCGGCAGATACGATTTTCTCCAAAATTCACCCCCCCATAATGGTGGCTTCCGGAACGCGAAAATCATACAAATTGTTCCCAGGCTTCTATTTCGTTGTCCTCAATGCGAATATCGAAAAACAAAGTGTGCAATCGACGCACCTCGGCAGATACGATTTTTTCCAAAATTCGGCCCCCCCCCCATAAGGGTGGCTTCCGCTACTCGAAAATCATACAAATTGTTCCCAGGCTTCTTTTAAGAGGTCCTCAATGCGAATATCGAAAAACAAAGTGTGCAATCGACGCACCTCGGCAGATACGATTTTGCTCAAAGTTCACCCCTCCCCCTAAGGGTGGCTTCCGGAACGCGAAAATCATACAAATTGTTCCCAGGCTTCTTTTTCGTTGTTCTCAATGCGAATATCGAAAAACAAAGTGTGCAATCGACGCACCTCGTCAGATACGTTTTTTTCAAAGTTCACCCCTCCCCCTAAGGCTGGCTTCCGGAACGCGAAAATCAAACAAATTGTTTCCAGGCTTCTTTTGAGAGGTCCTCAATGCGAATATCGAAAAACAAAGTGTGCAATCGACGCACCTCGGCAGATACGATTTTCTTCAAAGTTCACCCCTCCCCCTGAGGGTGGCTTCCGGACCGCGAAAATCATACAAATTGTTCCCAGGCTTCTTTTTCGTTGTCCTCAATGCGAATATCGAAAAACAAAGTGTGCAATCGACGCCCCTCGTCAGATACGTTTCTTTCAAAGTTCACCCCTCCCCCTAAGGCTGGCTTCCGGAACGCAAAAATCATACAAATTGTTTCCAGGCTTCTTTTAAGGGGTCCTCAATGCGAATATCGCAAAACAAAGTGTGCAATCGACGCACCTCGGCAGATACGATTTTTTCCAAAATTCACCCCCCCCCCCCCTAAGGGTGTCTTCTGGACCGCGAAAATCATACAAATTGTTCCCAGGCTTCTTTTTCGTTGTCCTCAATGCGAATATCGAAAAACAAAGTGTGCAATCGACGCACCTCGTCAGATACGTTTTTTTTTCAAGGTTCACCCCTCCCCCTAAGGCTAGCTTCCGGAACGCGAAAATCATACAAATTGTTTCCAGGCTTCTTTTGAGAGGTCCTCAATGCGAATATCGAAAAACAAAGTGTGCAATCGGCGCACCTCGGCAGATACGATTTTATTCAAAGTTCACCCCTCCCCCTAAGGGTGGCTTCGGGATCGCGAAAATCATACAAATTATTCCCAGGCTTCTTTTTCGCTGTCCTCAATGCGAATATCGAAAAACAAAGTGTGCAATCGACGCACCTCGGCAGATACGATTTTTTCCAAATTTCACCCCCCCATAAGGGTGGCTTCCGGAACGCGAAAATCATACAAATTGTTTCCAGGCTTCTTTTGAGAGGTCCTCAATGCGAATATCGAAATACAAAGTGTGCAATCGACGCACCTCGGCAGATACGATTTTTTTCAAAGTTCACCCCTCCCCCTGGAGGTGGCTTCCAGACCGCGAAAATCATACAAATTGTTCCCAGGCTTATTTTTCGTTTTCCTCAATGCGAATATCGAAAAACAAAGTGCGCAATCGATGCACCTCGTCAGATACGTTTTTTTCAAAGTTCACCCCTCCCCCTAAGGCTGGCTTCCGGAACGCGAAATTCATACAAATTGTTTCCAGGCTTCTTTTGAGAGGTCCTCAATGCGAATATCGAAAAACAAAGTGTGCAATCGACACACCTCGGCAGATACGATTTTTTTCAAAGTTCACCCCTCCCCCTAAGGGCGGCTTCCGGAACGCGAAAATCATACAAATTGTTCCCAGGCATCTTTTTCGTCGTCCTCAATGCGAATATCGGAAAACAAAGTGTGCAATCGACGCACCTCGTCAGATACGTTTTTTTTTCAAGGTTCACCCCTCCCCCTAAGGCTGGCTTCCGGAACGCGAAAATCATACAAATTGTTTTCAGGCGTCTTTTGAGAGGTCCTCAATGCGAATATTGAGAAACGAAGTGTGCAATCGACGCACCTCGGCAGATACGATTTTTTCCAAAATTCACCCCCCCATAATGGTGGCTTCCGGAACGCGAAAATCATACAAATTGTTCCCAGGCTTCTATTTCGTTGTCCTCAATGCGAATATCGAAAAACAAAGTGTGCAATCGACGCACCTCGTCAGATACGTTTTTTTCAAAGTTCACCCCTCCCCCTAAGGCTGGCTTCCGGAACGCGAAAATCAAACAAATTGTTTCCAGGCTTCTTTTGAGAGGTCCTCAATGCGAATATCGAAAAACAAAGTGTGCAATCGACGCACCTCGGCAGATACGATTTTCTTCAAAGTTCACCCCTCCCCCTGAGGGTGGCTTCCGGACCGCGAAAATCATACAAATTGTTCCCAGGCTTCTTTTTCGTTGTCCTCAATGCGAATATCGAAAAACAAAGTGTGCAATCGACGCCCCTCGTCAGATACGTTTCTTTCAAAGTTCACCCCTCCCCCTAAGGCTGGCTTCCGGAACGCAAAAATCATACAAATTGTTTCCAGGCTTCTTTTGAGAGGTCCTCAATGCGAATATCGCAAAACAAAGTGTGCAATCGACGCACCTCGGCAGATACGATTTTTTCCAAAATTCACCCCCCCCCCCCCCTAAGGGTGACTTCTGGACCGCGAAAATCATACAAATTGTTCCCAGGCTTCTTTTTCGTTGTCCTCAATGCGAATATCGAAAAACAAAGTGTGCAATCGACGCACCTCGTCAGATACGTTTTTGTCAAAGTTCACCCCTCCCCCTAAGGCTGGCTTCCGGAACGCGAAAATCATACAAATTGTTTCCAGGCTTCTTTTGAGAGGTCCTCAATGCGAATATCGAAAAACAAAGTGTGCAATCGACGCACCTCGGCAGATACGATTTTTTTCAAAGTTCACCCCTCCCCCTAAGGGCGGCTTCCGGAATGCGAAAATCATACAAATTGTTCCCAGGCATCTTTTTCGTCGTCCTCAATGCGAATATCGGAAAGCAAAGTGTGCAATCGACGCACCTCGTCAGATACGTTTTTTTTTCAAGGTTCACCCCTCCCCCTAAGGCTGGCTTCCGGAACGCGAAAATCATACAAATTGTTTTCAGGCGTCTTTTGAGAGGTCCTCAATGCGAATATTGAGAAACGAAGTGTGCAATCGACGCACCTCGGCAGATACGATTTTCTCCAAAATTCACCCCCCCATAATGGTGGCTTCCGGAACGCGAAAATCATACAAATTGTTCCCAGGCTTCTATTTCGTTGTCCTCAATGCGAATATCGAAAAACAAAGTGTGCAATCGACGCACCTCGGCAGATACGATTTTTTCCAAAATTCGGCCCCCCCCCCATAAGCGTGGCTTCCGCTACTCGAAAATCATACAAATTGTTCCCAGGCTTCTTTTAAGAGGTCCTCAATGCAAATATCGAAAAACAAAGTGTGCAATCGACGCACCTCGGCAGATACGATTTTTTTCAAAGTTCACCCCTCCCCCTAAGGGTGGCTTCCGGAACGCGAAAATCATACAAATTGTTCCCAGGCTTCTTTTTCGTTGTTCTCAATGCGAATATCGAAAAACAAAGTGTGCAATCGACGCACCTCGTCAGATACGTTTTTTTCAAAGTTCACCCCTCCCCCTAAGGCTGGCTTCCGGAACGCGAAAATCAAACAAATTGTTTCCAGGCTTCTTTTGAGAGGTCCTCAATGCGAATATCGAAAAACAAAGTGTGCAATCGACGCACCTCGGCAGATACGATTTTCTTCAAAGTTCACCCCTCCCCCTGAGGGTGGCTTCCGGACCGCGAAAATCATACAAATTGTTCCCAGGCTTCTTTTTCGTTGTCCTCAATGCGAATATCGAAAAACAAAGTGTGCAATCGACGCCCCTCGTCAGATACGTTTCTTTCAAAGTTCACCCCTCCCCCTAAGGCTGGCTTCCGGAACGCAAAAATCATACAAATTGTTTCCAGGCTTCTTTTGAGAGGTCCTCAATGCGAATATCGCAAAACAAAGTGTGCAATCGACGCACCTCGGCAGATACGATTTTTTCCAAAATTCACCCCCCCCCCCTAAGGGTGACTTATGGACCGCGAAAATCATACAAATTGTTCCCAGGCTTCTTTTTCGTTGTCCTCAATGCGAATATCGAAAAACAAAGTGTGCAATCGACGCACCTCGTCAGATACGTTTTTGTCAAAGTTCACCCCTCCCCCTAAGGCTGGCTTCCGGAACGCGAAAATCATACAAATTGTTTCCAGGCTTCTTTTGAGAGGTCCTCAATGCGAATAACGAAAAACAAAGTGTGCAATCAACGCACCTCGGCAGATACGATTTTTTTCAAAGTTCACGCCTCCCCCTAAGGGTGGCTTCCGGATCGCGAAAATCATACGAATTGTCCCCAGGCTTCTTTTTCGTTGTCCTCCATACGAATATCGAAAAACAAAGTGTGCAATCGACGCACCTCGTCAGATACGTTTTTGTCAAAGTTCACCCCTCCCCCTAAGGCTGGCTTCCGGAACGCGAAAATCATACAAATTGTTTCCAGGCTTCTTTTGAGAGGTCCTCAATGCGAATATCGAAAAACAAAGTGTGCAATCGACGCACCTCGGCAGATACGATTTTTTTCAAAGTTCACCCCTCCCCCTAAGGGCGGCTTCCGGAATGCGAAAATCATACAAATTGTTCCCAGGCATCTTTTTCGTCGTCCTCAATGCGAATATCGGAAAACAAAGTGTGCAATCGACGCACCTCGTCAGATACGTTTTTTTTTCAAGGTTCACCCCTCCCCCTAAGGCTGGCTTCCGGAACGCGAAAATCATACAAATTGTTTTCAGGCGTCTTTTGAGAGGTCCTCAATGCGAATATTGAGAAACGAAGTGTGCAATCGACGCACCTCGGCAGATACGATTTTTTCCAAAATTCACCCCCCCATAATGGTGGCTTCCGGAACGCGAAAATCATACAAATTGTTCCCAGGCTTCTATTTCGTTGTCCTCAATGCGAATATCGAAAAACAAAGTGTGCAATCGACGCACCTCGGCAGATACGATTTTTTCCAAAATTCGGCCCCCCCCATAAGGGTGGCTTCCGCTACTCGAAAATCATACAAATTGTTCCCAGGCTTCTTTTTAGAGGTCCTCAATGCGGATATCGAAAAACAAAGTGTGCACTCGACGCACCTCGGCAGAAACGATTTTTTTCAAAGTTGACCCCGCCCCCCAAAGGGTTGCTTCCGGAACGCAAAAATCATACAAATTGTTCCCAGGCTTCGTTTTCATTGTCCTCAATGCGAATATCGAAAAACAAAGTGTGCAATCGACGCACCTCGTCAGATACGTTTTTTTCAAAGTTCATCCCTCCCCCTAAGGCTGGCTTCCGGAACGCGAAAATCATACAAATTGTTCCCAGGCTTCTTTTTCGTTGTCCTCAATGCGAATATCGAAAAACAAAGTGTGCAATCGACGCACCTCGTCAGATACGTTTTTTTCAAAGTTCACCCCTCCCCCTAAGGCTGGCTTCCGGAACGCGAAAATCATACAAATTGTTCCCAGGCTTCTTTTTCGTTGTCCTCAATGCGAATATCGAAAACCAAAGTGTGCAATCGACGCACCGCGTCAGGTACGTTTTTTTCAAAGTTCACCCCTCCCCCTAAGGCTGGCTTCCGGAACGCGAAAATCATACAACTTGTTTCCAGGCTTCTTTTGAGAGGTCCTCAATGCGAATATCGAAAAACAAAGTGTGCAATCGACGCACCTCGGCAGATACGATTTTTTTCAAATTTCACCCCCCCCCCTGAGGGTGGCTTCCGGACCGCGGAAATCATACAAATTGTACCCAGGCTTCTTTTCCGTTGTCCTCAATGCGAATATCGAAAAACAAAGTGTGCAATCGACGCACCTCGGATGATACGATTTTTTCCAAAATTCAGCCCCCCCCAAAAGGGTGGCTTCCGGAACTCGAAAATCATACAAATTGTTCCCAGGCTTCTTTTTAGAGGTCCTCAATGCGAATATCGAAAAACAAAGTGTGCAATCGACGCACCTCGGCAGATACGATTTTTTTCATACTTCACCCCACCCCCTAAGGGTGGCTTCCGGAACGCGAAAATCATACAAATTGTTCCCAGGCTTCTTTTTCGTTGTCCTCAATGCGAATGTCGAAAAACAAAGTGTGCAATCGACGCACCTCTTCAGATACGTTTTTTTCAATGTTCACCCCTCCCCCTAAGGCTGGCTTCCGGAACGCGAAAATCATACAAATTGTTTCCAGGCTTCTTTTGAGAGGTCCTCAATGCGAATATCGAAAAACGAAGTGTGCAATCGACGCACCTCGGCAGATACGATTTTTTCCAAAATTCGGCCCCCCCCCCCCCCCCCCCATACGGGTGGCTCACGGAACACGAAAATCATACAAATTGTTCCCAGGCTTCTTTTTAGAGGTCCTCAATGCGAATATCGAAAAACAAAGTGTGCAATCGACGCACCTCGGCAGATACGATTTTTTCCAAAATTCACCCCCCCATAAGGGTGGCTTCCGGACCGCGAAAATCATACAATTTGTTCCCACGCTTCTTTATCGTTGTCCTCAATGCGAATATCGAAAAACAAAGTGTGCAATCGACCCACCTAGTCAGATACGCTTTTTTTAAACGTTCACCCCCACCCCCCTAAGGCTGGCTTCCGGAAGGCGAAAATCATACAAATTGTTTCCAGGCTTCTTCTAAGAGGTCCTGAATGCGGATATCGAAAAACAAAGTGTGCAATCGACGCACCTCGGCAGAAACGATTTTTTTCAAAGTTGACCCCGCCCCCCAAAGGGTTGCTTCCGGAACGCGAAAATCATACAAATTGTTCCCAGGCTTCTTTTTCGTTGTCCTCAATGCGAATATCGAAAAACAAAGTGTGCAATCGACGCACCTTGTCACATACGTTTTTTTCAAAGTTCACCCCTCCCCCTAAGGCTGGCTTCCGGACCGCGAAAATCATACAAATTGTTCCCAGGCTTCTTTTTCGTAGTCCTCAATGCGAATATCGAAAAACAAAGTGTGCAATCGACGCACCTCGGCAGAAACGATTTTTTTCAAAGTTGACCCCGCCCCCCAAAGGGTTGCTTCCGGAACGCAAAAATCATACAAGCTGTTCCCAGGCTTCTTTTTCGTTGTCCTCAATGCGAATATCGAAAAACAAAGTGTGCAATCGACGCACCTCGGCAGATACGATTTTTTCCAAAATTCACCCTCCCATAAGGGTGGCTTCCGGAACTCGAAAATCATACAAATTGTTCCCAGGCTTCTTTTTAGAGGTCCTCAATGCGAATATCGAAAAACAAAGTGTGCAATCGACGCACCTCGGCAGATACGATTTTTTCCAAAATTCGGCCCCCCCCCCCATAAGGGTGGCTTCCGCTACTCGAAAATCATACAAATTGTTCCCAGGCTTCTTTTAAGAGGTCCTCAATGCGAATATCGAAAAACAAAGTGTGCAATCGACGCACCTCGGCAGATACGATTTTTTTCAAAGTTCACCCCTCCCCCTAAGGGTGGCTTCCGGAACGCGAAAATCATACAAATTGTTCCCAGGCTTCTTTTTCGTTGTTCTCAATGCGAATATCGAAAAACAAAGTGTGCAATCGTCGCACCTCGTCAGATACGTTTTTTTCAAAGTTCACCCCTCCCCCTAAGGCTGGCTTCCGGAACGCGAAAATCAAACAAATTGTTTCCAGGCTTCTTTTGAGAGGTCCTCAATGCGAATATCGAAAAACAAAGTGTGCAATCGACGCACCTCGGCAGATACGATTTTCTTCAAAGTTCACCCCTCCCCCTGAGGGTGGCTTCCGGACCGCGAAAATCATACAAATTGTTCCCAGGCTTCTTTTTCGTTGTCCTCAATGCGAATATCGAAAAACAAAGTGTGCAATCGACGCCCCTCGTCAGATACGTTTCTTTCAAAGTTCACCCCTCCCCCTAAGGCTGGCTTCCGGAACGCAAAAATCATACAAATTGTTTCCGGGCTTCTTTTGAGAGGTCCTCAATGCGAATATCGCAAAACAAAGTGTGCAATCGACGCACCTCGGCAGATACGATTTTTTCCAAAATTCACCCCCCCCCCCTAAGGGTGACTTCTGGACCGCGAAAATCATACAAATTGTTCCCAGGCTTCTTTTTCGTTGTCCTCAATGCGAATATCGAAAAACAAAGTGTGCAATCGACGCACCTCGTCAGATACGTTTTTGTCAAAGTTCACCCCTCCCCCTAAGGCTGGCTTCCGGAACGCGAAAATCATACAAATTGTTTCCAGGCTTCTTTTGAGAGGTCCTCAATGCGAATAACGAAAAACAAAGTGTGCAATCAACGCACCTCGGCAGATACGATTTTTTTCAAAGTTCACGCCTCCCCCTAAGGGTGGCTTCCGGAACGCGAAAATCATACGAATTGTCCCCAGGCTTCTTTTTCGTTGTCCTCCATACGAATATCGAAAAACAAAGTGTGCAATCGACGCACCTCGTCAGATACGTTTTTGTCAAAGTTCACCCCTCCCCCTAAGGCTGGCTTCCGGAACGCGAAAATCATACAAATTGTTTCCAGGCTTCTTTTGAGAGGTCCTCAATGCGAATATCGAAAAACAAAGTGTGCAATCGACGCACCTCGGCAGATACGATTTTTTTCAAAGTTCACCCCTCCCCCTAAGGGCGGCTTCCGGAACGCGAAAATCATACAAATTGTTCCCAGGCATCTTTTTCGTCGTCCTCAATGCGAATATCGGAAAACAAAGTGTGCAATCGACGCACCTCGTCAGATACGTTTTTTTTTCAAGGTTCACCCCTCCCCCTAAGGCTGGCTTCCGGAACGCGAAAATCATACAAATTGTTTTCAGGCGTCTTTTGAGAGGTCCTCAATGCGAATATTGAGAAACGAAGTGAGCAATCGACGCACCTCGGCAGATACGATTTTTTCCAAAATTCACCCCCCCATAATGGTGGCTTCCGGAACGCGAAAATCATACAAATTGTTCCCAGGCTTCTATTTCGTTGTCCTCAATGCGAATATCGAAAAACAAAGTGTGCAATCGACGCACCTCGGCAGATACGATTTTTTCCAAAATTCGGCCCCCCCCCCCCATACGGGTGCCTCGCGGAACTCGAAAATCATAAAAATTGTTCCCAGGCTTCTTTTTAGAGGTCCTCAATGCGAATATCGAAAAACAAAGTGTGCAATCGACGCACCTCGTCAGATACGTTTTTTTTAAACGTTCACCCCCCCCTAAGGCTGGCTTCCGGAACGCGAAAATCATACAAATTGTTCCCAGGCTTCTTTTTAGAGGTCCTCAATGCGAATATCGAAAAACAACGTGTGCAATCGACGCTCCTCGGCAGATACGATTTTTTTCTAAATTCACCCCTCCCCCTAAGGCTGGCTTCCGGAAGGCGAAAATCATACAAATTGTTTCCAGGCTTCTTCTAAGAGGTCCTGAATGCGGATATCGAAAAACAAAGTGTGCAGTCGACGCACCTCGGCAGAAACGATTTTTTTCAAAGTTGACCCCGCCCCCCAAAGGGTTGCTTCCGGAACGCGAAAATCATACAAATTGTTCCCAGGCTTCTTTTTCGTTGTCCTCAATGCGAATATCGAAAAACAAAGTGTGCAATCGACGCACCTTGTCACATACGTTTTTTTCAAAGTTCACCCCTCCCCCTAAGGCTGGCTTCCGGACCGCGAAAATCATACAAATTGTTCCCAGGCTTCTTTTTCGTAGTCCTCAATGCGAATATCGAAAAACAAAGTGTGCAATCGACGCACCTCGTCAGATACGTTTTTGTTAAAGTTCTCCCCTCCCCCTAAGCTGGCTTCCGGAACGCGAAAATCATACAAATTGTTTCCAGGCTTCATTTGAGAGGTCCTCAATGCGAATATCGAAAAACAAAGTGTGCAATCGACGCACCTCGGCAGATACGATTTTTTTCAAAGTTCGCCCCTCCCCCTGCGGGTGGCATCCGGAACGCGAAAATCATACAAATTGTCCCCAGGCTTCTTTTTCGTTGTCCTCCATGCGAATATCGAAAAACAACGTGTGCATTCGACGCACCTCGTCAGATACGTTTTTTTTTCAACGTTCACCCCCCCCCCCCTAAGGCTGGCTTCCGGAACGCGAAAATCATACAAATTGTTTCCAGGATTCTTTTGAGAGGTCCTCAATGCGAATATCGAAAAACAAAGTGTGCAATCGACGCACCTCGGCAGATACGATTTTATTCAAAGTTCACCCCTCCCCCTAAGGGTGGCTTCGGGATCGCGAAAATCATACAAATTATTCCCAGGCTTCTTTTTCGCTGTCTTCAATGCGAATATCGAAAAACAAAGTGTGCAATCGACGCACCTCGGCAGATACGATTTTTTCCAAAATTCGCCCCCCCATAAGGGTGGCTTCCGGAACGCGAAAATCATACAAATTGTTTCCAGGCTTCTTTTGAGAGGTCCTCAATGCGAATATCGAAAAACAAAGTGTGCAATCGACGCACCTCGGCAGATACGATTTTTTTCAAAGTTCACCCCTCCCCCTGAGGGTGGCTTCCAGACCGCGAAAATCATACAAATTGTTCCCAGGCTTATTTTTCGTTGTCCTCAATGCGAATATCGAAAAACAAAGTGCGCAATCGACGCACCTCGTCAGATACGTTTTTTTCGAAGTTCACCCCTCCCCCTAAGGCTGGCTTCCCGAACGCGAAAATCATACAAATTGTTTCCAGGCTTCTTTTGAGAGGTCCTCAATGCGAATATCGAAAAACAAAGTGTGCAATCGACGCACCTCGGCAGATACGATTTTTTTCAAAGTTCACCCCTCCCCCTAAGGGCGGCCTCCGGAACGCGAAAATCATACAAATTGTTCCCAGGCATCTTTTTCGTCGTCCTCAATGCGAATATCGGAAAGCAAAGTGTGCAATCGACGCACCTCGTCAGATACGTTTTTTTTTCAAGGTTCATCCCTCCCCCTAAGGCTGGCTTCCGGAACGCGAAAATCATACAAATTGTTTTCAGGCGTCTTTTGAGAGGTCCTCAATGCGAATATTGAGAAACGAAGTGTGCAATCGACGCACCTCGGCAGATACGATTTTCTCCAAAATTCACCCCCCCATAATGGTGGCTTCCGGAACGCGAAAATCATACAAATTGTTCCCAGGCTTCTATTTCGTTGTCCTCAATGCGAATATCGAAAAACAAAGTGTGCAATCGACGCACCTCGGCAGATACGATTTTTTCCAAAATTCGGCCCCCCCCCCATAAGGGTGGCTTCCGCTACTCGAAAATCATACAAATTGTTCCCAGGCTTCTTTTAAGAGGTCCTCAATGCGAATATCGAAAAACAAAGTGTGCAATCGACGCACCTCGGCAGATACGATTTTGCTCAAAGTTCACCCCTCCCCCTAAGGGTGGCTTCCGGAACGCGAAAATCATACAAATTGTTCCCAGGCTTCTTTTTCGTTGTTCTCAATGCGAATATCGAAAAACAAAGTGTGCAATCGACGCACCTCGTCAGATACGTTTTTTTCAAAGTTCACCCCTCCCCCTAAGGCTGGCTTCCGGAACGCGAAAATCAAACAAATTGTTTCCAGGCTTCTTTTGAGAGGTCCTCAATGCGAATATCGAAAAACAAAGTGTGCAATCGACGCACCTCGGCAGATACGATTTTCTTCAAAGTTCACCCCTCCCCCTGAGGGTGGCTTCCGGACCGCGAAAATCATACAAATTGTTCCCAGGCTTCTTTTTCGTTGTCCTCAATGCGAATATCGAAAAACAAAGTGTGCAATCGACGCCCCTCGTCAGATACGTTTCTTTCAAAGTTCACCCCTCCCCCTAAGGCTGGCTTCCGGAACGCAAAAATCATACAAATTGTTTCCAGGCTTCTTTTAAGGGGTCCTCAATGCGAATATCGCAAAACAAAGTGTGCAATCGACGCACCTCGGCAGATACGATTTTTTCCAAAATTCACCCCCCCCCCCCCTAAGGGTGTCTTCTGGACCGCGAAAATCATACAAATTGTTCCCAGGCTTCTTTTTCGTTGTCCTCAATGCGAATATCGAAAAACAAAGTGTGCAATCGACGCACCTCGTCAGATACGTTTTTTTTTCAAGGTTCACCCCTCCCCCTAAGGCTAGCTTCCGGAACGCGAAAATCATACAAATTGTTTCCAGGCTTCTTTTGAGAGGTCCTCAATGCGAATATCGAAAAACAAAGTGTGCAATCGGCGCACCTCGGCAGATACGATTTTATTCAAAGTTCACCCCTCCCCCTAAGGGTGGCTTCGGGATCGCGAAAATCATACAAATTATTCCCAGGCTTCTTTTTCGCTGTCCTCAATGCGAATATCGAAAAACAAAGTGTGCAATCGACGCACCTCGGCAGATACGATTTTTTCCAAATTTCACCCCCCCATAAGGGTGGCTTCCGGAACGCGAAAATCATACAAATTGTTTCCAGGCTTCTTTTGAGAGGTCCTCAATGCGAATATCGAAATACAAAGTGTGCAATCGACGCACCTCGGCAGATACGATTTTTTTCAAAGTTCACCCCTCCCCCTGGAGGTGGCTTCCAGACCGCGAAAATCATACAAATTGTTCCCAGGCTTATTTTTCGTTTTCCTCAATGCGAATATCGAAAAACAAAGTGCGCAATCGATGCACCTCGTCAGATACGTTTTTTTCAAAGTTCACCCCTCCCCCTAAGGCTGGCTTCCGGAACGCGAAATTCATACAAATTGTTTCCAGGCTTCTTTTGAGAGGTCCTCAATGCGAATATCGAAAAACAAAGTGTGCAATCGACACACCTCGGCAGATACGATTTTTTTCAAAGTTCACCCCTCCCCCTAAGGGCGGCTTCCGGAACGCGAAAATCATACAAATTGTTCCCAGGCATCTTTTTCGTCGTCCTCAATGCGAATATCGGAAAACAAAGTGTGCAATCGACGCACCTCGTCAGATACGTTTTTTTTTCAAGGTTCACCCCTCCCCCTAAGGCTGGCTTCCGGAACGCGAAAATCATACAAATTGTTTTCAGGCGTCTTTTGAGAGGTCCTCAATGCGAATATTGAGAAACGAAGTGTGCAATCGACGCACCTCGGCAGATACGATTTTTTCCAAAATTCACCCCCCCATAATGGTGGCTTCCGGAACGCGAAAATCATACAAATTGTTCCCAGGCTTCTATTTCGTTGTCCTCAATGCGAATATCGAAAAACAAAGTGTGCAATCGACGCACCTCGGCAGATACGATTTTTTCCAAAATTCGGCCCCCCCCCCCATACGGGTGCCTCGCGGAACTCGAAAATCATAAAAATTGTTCCCAGGCTTCTTTTTAGAGGTCCTCAATGCGCATATCGAAAAACAAAGTGTGCAATCGACGCACCTCGTCAGATACGTTTTTTTTAAACGTTCACCCCCCCCTAAGGCTGGCTTCCGGAACGCGAAAATCATACAAATTGTTCCCAGGCTTCTTTTTAGAGGTCCTCAATGCGAATATCGAAAAACAACGTGTGCAATCGACGCTCCTCGGCAGATACGATTTTTTTCTAAATTCACCCCTCCCCCTAAGGCTGGCTTCCGGAAGGCGAAAATCATACAAATTGTTTCCAGGCTTCTTCTAAGAGGTCCTGAATGCGGATATCGAAAAACAAAGTGTGCAATCGACGCACCTCGGCAGAAACGATTTTTTTCAAAGTTGACCCCGCCCCCCAAAGGGTTGCTTCCGGAACGCGAAAATCATACAAATTGTTCCCAGGCTTCTTTTTCGTTGTCCTCAATGCGAATATCGAAAAACAAAGTGTGCAATCGACGCACCTTGTCACATACGTTTTTTTCAAAGTTCACCCCTCCCCCTAAGGCTGGCTTCCGGACCGCGAAAATCATACAAATTGTTCCCAGGCTTCTTTTTCGTAGTCCTCAATGCGAATATCGAAAAACAAAGTGTGCAATCGACGCACCTCGTCAGATACGTTCTTGTTAAAGTTCACCCCTCCCCCTAAGCTGGCTTCCGGAACGCGAAAATCATACAAATTGTTTCCAGGCTTCATTTGAGAGGTCCTCAATGCGAATATCGAAAAACAAAGTGTGCAATCGACGCACCTCGGCAGATACGATTTTTTTCAAAGTTCGCCCCTCCCCCTGCGGGTGGCATCCGGAACGCGAAAATCATACAAATTGTCCCCAGGCTTCTTTTTCATTGTCCTCCATGCGAATATCGAAAAACAAAGTGTGCATTCGACGCACCTCGTCAGATACGTTTTTTTTTCAACGTTCACCCCCCCCCCCCTAAGGCTGGCTTCCGGAACGCGAAAATCATACAAATTGTTTCCAGGATTCTTTTGAGAGGTCCTCAATGCGAATATCGAAAAACAAAGTGTGCAATCAACGCACCTCGGCAGATACGATTTTATTCAAAGTTGACCCCTCCCCCTACGGGTGGCTTCGGGATCGCGAAAATCATACAAATTATTCCCAGGCTTCTTTTTCGCTGTCCTCAATGCGAATATCGAAAAACAAAGTGTGCAATCGACGCACCTCGGCAGATACGATTTTTTCCAAAATTCGCCCCCCCCATAAGGGTGGCTTCCGGAACGCGAAAATCATACAAATTGTTTCCAGGCTTCTTTTGAGAGGTCCTCAATGCGAATATCGAAAAACAAAGTGTGCAATCGACGCACCTCGGCAGATACGATTTTTTTCACAGTTCACCCCTCCCCCTGAGGGTGGCTTCCAGACCGCGAAAATCATACAAATTGTTCCCAGGCTCATTTTTCGTTGTCCTCAATGCGAATATCGAAAAACAAAGTGCGCAATCGACGCACCTCGTCAGATACGTTTTTTTCAAAGTTCACCCCTCCCCCTAAGGCTGGCTTCCCGAACGCGTAAATCATACAAATTGTTTCCGGGCTTCTTTTGAGAGGTCCTCAATGCGAATATCGAAAAACAAAGTGTGCAATCGACGCACGTCGGCAGATACGATTTTTTTCAAAGTTCACCCCTCCCCCTAAGGGCGGCCTCCGGAACGCGAAAATCATACAAATTGTTCCCAGGCATCTTTTTCGTCGTCCTCAATGCGAATATCGGAAAGCAAAGTGTGCAATCGACGCACCTCGTCAGATACGTTTTTTTTTCAAGGTTCACCCCTCCCCCTAAGGCTGGCTTCCGGAACGCGAAAATCATACAAATTGTTTTCAGGCGTCTTTTGAGAGGTCCTCAATGCGAATATTGAGAAACGAAGTGTGCAATCGACGCACCTCGGCAGATACGATTTTCTCCAAAATTCACCCCCCCATAATGGTGGCTTCCGGAACGCGAAAATCATACAAATTGTTCCCAGGCTTCTATTTCGTTGTCCTCAATGCGAATATCGAAAAACAAAGTGTGCAATCGACGCACCTCGGCAGATACGATTTTTTCCAAAATTCGGCCCCCCCCCCATAAGCGTGGCTTCCGCTACTCGAAAATCATACAAATTGTTCCCAGGCTTCTTTTAAGAGGTCCTCAATGCAAATATCGAAAAACAAAGTGAGCAATCGACGCACCTCGGCAGATACGATTTTTTTCAAAGTTCACCCCTCCCCCTAAGGGTGGCTTCCGGAACGCGAAAATCATACAAATTGTTCCCAGGCTTCTTTTTCGTTGTTCTCAATGCGAATATCGAAAAACAAAGTGTGCAATCGACGCACCTCGTCAGATACGTTTTTTTCAAAGTTCACCCCTCCCCCTAAGGCTGGCTTCCGGAACGCGAAAATCAAACAAATTGTTTCCAGGCTTCTTTTGAGAGGTCCTCAATGCGAATATCGAAAAACAAAGTGTGCAATCGACGCACCTCGGCAGATACGATTTTCTTCAAAGTTCACCCCTCCCCCTGAGGGTGGCTTCCGGACCGCGAAAATCATACAAATTGTTCCCAGGCTTCTTTTTCGTTGTCCTCAATGCGAATATCGAAAAACAAAGTGTGCAATCGACGCCCCTCGTCAGATACGTTTCTTTCAAAGTTCACCCCTCCCCCTAAGGCTGGCTTCCGGAACGGAAAAATCATACAAATTGTTTCCAGGCTTCTTTTGAGAGGTCCTCAATGCGAATATCGCAAAACAAAGTGTGCAATCGACGCACCTCGGCAGATACGATTTTTTCCAAAATTCACCCCCCCCCCCTAAGGGTGACTTCTGGACCGCGAAAATCATACAAATTGTTCCCAGGCTTCTTTTTCGTTGTCCTCAATGCGAATATCGAAAAACAAAGTGTGCAATCGACGCACCTCGTCAGATACGTTTTTGTCAAAGTTCACCCCTCCCCCTAAGGCTGGCTTCCGGAACGCGAAAATCATACAAATTGTTTCCAGGCTTCTTTTGAGAGGTCCTCAATGCGAATAACGAAAAACAAAGTGTGCAATCAACGCACCTCGGCAGATACGATTTTTTTCAAAGTTCACGCCTCCCCCTAAGGGTGGCTTCCGGATCGCGAAAATCATACGAATTGTCCCCAGGCTTCTTTTTCGTTGTCCTCCATACGAATATCGAAAAACAAAGTGTGCAATCGACGCACCTCGTCAGATACGTTTTTGTCAAAGTTCACCCCTCCCCCTAAGGCTGGCTTCCGGAACGCGAAAATCATACAAATTGTTTCCAGGCTTCTTTTGAGAGGTCCTCAATGCGAATATCGAAAAACAAAGTGTGCAATCGACGCACCTCGGCAGATACGATTTTTTTCAAAGTTCACCCCTCCCCCTAAGGGCGGCTTCCGGAATGCGAAAATCATACAAATTGTTCCCAGGCATCTTTTTCGTCGTCCTCAATGCGAATATCGGAAAACAAAGTGTGCAATCGACGCACCTCGTCAGATACGTTTTTTTTTCAAGGTTCACCCCTCCCCCTAAGGCTGGCTTCCGGAACGCGAAAATCATACAAATTGTTTTCAGGCGTCTTTTGAGAGGTCCTCAATGCGAATATTGAGAAACGAAGTGTGCAATCGACGCACCTCGGCAGATACGATTTTTTCCAAAATTCACCCCCCCATAATGGTGGCTTCCGGAACGCGAAAATCATACAAATTGTTCCCAGGCTTCTATTTCGTTGTCCTCAATGCGAATATCGAAAAACAAAGTGTGCAATCGACGCACCTCGGCAGATACGATTTTTTCCAAAATTCGGCCCCCCCCATAAGGGTGGCTTCCGCTACTCGAAAATCATACAAATTGTTCCCAGGCTTCTTTTTAGAGGTCCTCAATGCGGATATCGAAAAACAAAGTGTGCACTCGACGCACCTCGGCAGAAACGATTTTTTTCAAAGTTGACCCCGCCCCCCAAAGGGTTGCTTCCGGAACGCAAAAATCATACAAATTGTTCCCAGGCTTCGTTTTCATTGTCCTCAATGCGAATATCGAAAAACAAAGTGTGCAATCGACGCACCTCGTCAGATACGTTTTTTTCAAAGTTCATCCCTCCCCCTAAGGCTGGCTTCCGGAACGCGAAAATCATACAAATTGTTCCCAGGCTTCTTTTTCGTTGTCCTCAATGCGAATATCGAAAAACAAAGTGTGCAATCGACGCACCTCGTCAGATACGTTTTTTTCAAAGTTCACCCCTCCCCCTAAGGCTGGCTTCCGGAACGCGAAAATCATACAAATTGTTCCCAGGCTTCTTTTTCGTTGTCCTCAATGCGAATATCGAAAACCAAAGTGTGCAATCGACGCACCGCGTCAGGTACGTTTTTTTCAAAGTTCACCCCTCCCCCTAAGGCTGGCTTCCGGAACGCGAAAATCATACAACTTGTTTCCAGGCTTCTTTTGAGAGGTCCTCAATGCGAATATCGAAAAACAAAGTGTGCAATCGACGCACCTCGGCAGATACGATTTTTTTCAAATTTCACCCCCCCCCCTGAGGGTGGCTTCCGGACCGCGGAAATCATACAAATTGTACCCAGGCTTCTTTTTCGTTGTCCTCAATGCGAATATCGAAAAACAAAGTGTGCAATCGACGCACCTCGGATGATACGATTTTTTCCAAAATTCAGCCCCCCCCAAAAGGGTGGCTTCCGGAACTCGAAAATCATACAAATTGTTCCCAGGCTTCTTTTTAGAGGTCCTCAATGCGAATATCGAAAAACAAAGTGTGCAATCGACGCACCTCGGCAGATACGATTTTTTTCATACTTCACCCCACCCCCTAAGGGTGGCTTCCGGAACGCGAAAATCATACAAATTGTTCCCAGGCTTCTTTTTCGTTGTCCTCAATGCGAATGTCGAAAAACAAAGTGTGCAATCGACGCACCTCTTCAGATACGTTTTTTTCAATGTTCACCCCTCCCCCTAAGGCTGGCTTCCGGAACGCGAAAATCATACAAATTGTTTCCAGGCTTCTTTTGAGAGGTCCTCAATGCGAATATCGAAAAACGAAGTGTGCAATCGACGCACCTCGGCAGATACGATTTTTTCCAAAATTCGGCCCCCCCCCCCCCCCCCATACGGGTGGCTCACGGAACACGAAAATCATACAAATTGTTCCCAGGCTTCTTTTTAGAGGTCCTCAATGCGAATATCGAAAAACAAAGTGTGCAATCGACGCACCTCGGCAGATACGATTTTTTCCAAAATTCACCCCCCCATAAGGGTGGCTTCCGGACCGCGAAAATCATACAATTTGTTCCCACGCTTCTTTATCGTTGTCCTCAATGCGAATATCGAAAAACAAAGTGTGCAATCGACCCACCTAGTCAGATACGCTTTTTTTAAACGTTCACCCCCACCCCCCTAAGGCTGGCTTCCGGAAGGCGAAAATCATACAAATTGTTTCCAGGCTTCTTCTAAGAGGTCCTGAATGCGGATATCGAAAATCAAAGTGTGCAATCGACGCACCTCGGCAGAAACGATTTTTTTCAAAGTTGACCCCGCCCCCCAAAGGGTTGCTTCCGGAACGCGAAAATCATACAAATTGTTCCCAGGCTTCTTTTTCGTTGTCCTCAATGCGAATATCGAAAAACAAAGTGTGCAATCGACGCACCTTGTCACATACGTTTTTTTCAAAGTTCACCCCTCCCCCTAAGGCTGGCTTCCGGACCGCGAAAATCATACAAATTGTTCCCAGGCTTCTTTTTCGTAGTCCTCAATGCGAATATCGAAAAACAAAGTGTGCAATCGACGCACCTCGGCAGAAACGATTTTTTTCAAAGTTGACCCCGCCCCCCAAAGGGTTGCTTCCGGAACGCAAAAATCATACAAGCTGTTCCCAGGCTTCTTTTTCGTTGTCCTCAATGCGAATATCGAAAAACAAAGTGTGCAATCGACGCACCTCGGCAGATACGATTTTTTCCAAAATTCACCCTCCCATAAGGGTGGCTTCCGGAACTCGAAAATCATACAAATTGTTCCCAGGCTTCTTTTTAGAGGTCCTCAATGCGAATATCGAAAAACAAAGTGTGCAATCGACGCACCTCGGCAGATACGATTTTTTCCAAAATTCGGCCCCCCCCCCCATAAGGGTGGCTTCCGCTACTCGAAAATCATACAAATTGTTCCCAGGCTTCTTTTAAGACGTCCTCAATGCGAATATCGAAAAACAAAGTGTGCAATCGACGCACCTCGGCAGATACGATTTTTTTCAAAGTTCACCCCTCCCCCTAAGGGTGGCTTCCGGAACGCGAAAATCATACAAATTGTTCCCAGGCTTCTTTTTCGTTGTTCTCAATGCGAATATCGAAAAACAAAGTGTGCAATCGACGCACCTCGTCAGATACGTTTTTTTCAAAGTTCACCCCTCCCCCTAAGGCTGGCTTCCGGAACGCGAAAATCAAACAAATTGTTTCCAGGCTTCTTTTGAGAGGTCCTCAATGCGAATATCGAAAAACAAAGTGTGCAATCGACGCACCTCGGCAGATACGATTTTCTTCAAAGTTCACCCCTCCCCCTGAGGGTGGCTTCCGGACCGCGAAAATCATACAAATTGTTCCCAGGCTTCTTTTTCGTTGTCCTCAATGCGAATATCGAAAAACAAAGTGTGCAATCGACGCCCCTCGTCAGATACGTTTCTTTCAAAGTTCACCCCTCCCCCTAAGGCTGGCTTCCGGAACGCAAAAATCATACAAATTGTTTCCGGGCTTCTTTTGAGAGGTCCTCAATGCGAATATCGCAAAACAAAGTGTGCAATCGACGCACCTCGGCAGATACGATTTTTTCCAAAATTCACCCCCCCCCCCCTAAGGGTGACTTCTGGACCGCGAAAATCATACAAATTGTTCCCAGGCTTCTTTTTCGTTGTCCTCAATGCGAATATCGAAAAACAAAGTGTGCAATCGACGCACCTCGTCAGATACGTTTTTGTCAAAGTTCACCCCTCCCCCTAAGGCTGGCTTCCGGAACGCGAAAATCATACAAATTGTTTCCAGGCTTCTTTTGAGAGGTCCTCAATGCGAATAACGAAAAACAAAGTGTGCAATCAACGCACCTCGGCAGATACGATTTTTTTCAAAGTTCACGCCTCCCCCTAAGGGTGGCTTCCGGAACGCGAAAATCATACGAATTGTCCCCAGGCTTCTTTTTCGTTGTCCTCCATACGAATATCGAAAAACAAAGTGTGCAATCGACGCACCTCGTCAGATACGTTTTTGTCAAAGTTCACCCCTCCCCCTAAGGCTGGCTTCCGGAACGCGAAAATCATACAAATTGTTTCCAGGCTTCTTTTGAGAGGTCCTCAATGCGAATATCGAAAAACAAAGTGTGCAATCGACGCACCTCGGCAGATACGATTTTTTTCAAAGTTCACCCCTCCCCCTAAGGGCGGCTTCCGGAACGCGAAAATCATACAAATTGTTCCCAGGCATCTTTTTCGTCGTCCTCAATGCGAATATCGGAAAACAAAGTGTGCAATCGACGCACCTCGTCAGATACGTTTTTTTTTCAAGGTTCACCCCTCCCCCTAAGGCTGGCTTCCGGAACGCGAAAATCATACAAATTGTTTTCAGGCGTCTTTTGAGAGGTCCTCAATGCGAATATTGAGAAACGAAGTGTGCAATCGACGCACCTCGGCAGATACGATTTTTTCCAAAATTCACCCCCCCATAATGGTGGCTTCCGGAACGCGAAAATCATACAAATTGTTCCCAGGCTTCTATTTCGTTGTCCTCAATGCGAATATCGAAAAACAAAGTGTGCAATCGACGCACCTCGGCAGATACGATTTTTTCCAAAATTCGGCCCCCCCCATAAGGGTGGCTTCCGCTACTCGAAAATCATACAAATTGTTCCCAGGCTTCTTTTTAGAGGTCCTCAATGCGGATATCGAAAAAAGAAGTGTGCACTCGACGCACCTCGGCAGAAACGATTTTTTTCAAAGTTGACCCCGCCCCCCAAAGGGTTGCTTCCGGAACGCAAAAATCATACAAATTGTTCCCAGGCTTCGTTTTCATTGTCCTCAATGCGAATATCGAAAAACAAAGTGTGCAATCGACGCACCTCGTCAGATACGTTTTTTTCAAAGTTCATCCCTCCCCCTAAGGCTGGCTTCCGGAACGCGAAAATCATACAAATTGTTCCCAGGCTTCTTTTTCGTTGTCCTCAATGCGAATATCGAAAAACAAAGTGTGCAATCGACGCACCTCGTCAGATACGTTTTTTTCAAAGTTCACCCCTCCCCCTAAGGCTGGCTTCCGGAACGCGAAAATCATACAAATTGTTCCCAGGCTTCTTTTTCGTTGTCCTCAATGCGAATATCGAAAACCAAAGTGTGCAATCGACGCACCGCGTCAGGTACGTTTTTTTCAAAGTTCACCCCTCCCCCTAAGGCTGGCTTCCGGAACGCGAAAATCATACAACTTGTTTTCAGGCTTCTTTTGAGAGGTCCTCAATGCGAATATCGAAAAACAAAGTGTGCAATCGACGCACCTCGGCAGATACGATTTTTTTCAAAGTTCACCCCCCCCCCTGAGGGTGGCTTCCGGACCGCGGAAATCATACAAATTGTACCCAGGCTTCTTTTTCGTTGTCCTCAATGCGAATATCGAAAAACAAAGTGTGCAATCGACGCACCTCGGATGATACGATTTTTTCCAAAATTCACCCCCCCCCAAAAGGGTGGCTTCCGGAACTCGAAAATCATACAAATTGTTCCCAGGCTTCTTTTTAGAGGTCCTCAATGCGAATATCGAAAAACAAAGTGTGCAATCGACGCATCTCGGCAGATACGATTTTTTTCATACTTCACCCCACCCCCTAAGGGTGGCTTCCGGTACGCGAAAATCATACAAATTGTTCCCAGGCTTCTTTTTCGTTGTCCTCAATGCGAATGTCGAAAAACAAAGTGTGCAATCGACGCACCTCTTCAGATACGTTTTTTTCAATGTTCACCCCTCCTCCTAAGGCTGGCTTCCGGAACGCGAAAATCATACAAATTGTTTCCAGGCTTCTTTTGAGAGGTCCTCAATGCGAATATCGAAAAACGAAGTGTGCAATCGACGCACCTCGGCAGATACGATTTTTTCCAAAATTCGGCCCCCCCCCCCCCATACGGGTGGCTCACGGAACTCGAAAATCATACAAATTGTTCCCAGGCTTCTTTTTAGAGGTCCTCAATGCGAATATCGAAAAACAAAGTGTGCAATCGACGCACCTCGGCAGATACGATTTTTTCCAAAATTCACCCCCCCATAAGGGTGGCTTCCGGACCGCGAAAATCATACAAATTGTTCCCACGCTCCTTTATCGTTGTCCTCAATGCGAATATCGAAAAACAAAGTGTGCAATCGACCCACCTAGTCAGATACGTTTTTTTTAAACGTTCACCCCCACCCCCCTAAGGCTGGCTTCCGGAACGCGAAAATCATACAAATTGTTCCCAGGCTTCTTTTTAGAGGTCCTCAATGCGAATATCGAAAAACAACGTGTGCAATCGACGCTCCTCGGCAGATACGATTTTTTTCTAAATTCACCCCTCCCCCTAAGGCTGGCTTCCGGAAGGCGAAAATCATACAAATTGTTTCCAGGCTTCTTCTAAGAGGTCCTGAATGCGGATATCGAAAAACAAAGTGTGCAATCGACGCACCTCGGCAGAAACGATTTTTTTCAAAGTTGACCCCGCCGCCCAAAGGGTTGCTTCCGGAACGCAAAAATCATACAAATTGTTCCCAGGCTTCTTTTTCGTTGTCCTCAATGCGAATATCGAAAAACAAAGTGTGCAATCGACGCACCTCGGCAGATACGATTTTTTTCAAAGTGCACCCCTCCCCCTAAGGGTGGCTTCCGGAACGCGAAAATCATACAAATTGTTCCCAGGCTTCTTTTTCGTTGTCCTCAATGCGAATATCGAAAAACAATGTGTGCAATCGGCGCACCTCGGCAGATACGATTTTTTCCAAAATTCGGCCCCCCCCCATAAGGGTGGCTTCCGGAACTCGAGAATCATACAAATTGTTCCCAGGCTTCTTTTTCGTTGTCCTCAAGGCGAATATCGAAAAACAAAGTGTGCAATCGACGCACCTCGTCAGATACGTTTTTTTCAAAGTTCACCCCTCCCCCTAAGGCTGGCTTCCGGAACGCGAAAATCATAGAAATTGTTTCCAGGTTTCTTTTGAGAGGTCCTCAATGCGAATATCGAAAAACAACGTGTGCAATCGACGCACCTCGGCATATACGATTTTTTTCAAAGTTCACCCTAAGGGTGGCTTCCGGAACGCGAAAATCATACAAATTGTTCCCAGGCTTCGTTTTCGTTGTCCTCAATGCGAATATCGAAAAACAAAGTGTGCAATCGACGCACCTCGTCAGATACGTTTTTTTCAAAGTTCACCCCTCCCCCTAAGGCTGGCTTCCGGAACGCGAAAAACATACAAATTGTTCCCAGGCTTCTTTTTCGTTGTTCTCAATGCGAATATCGAAAAACAAGGTGTGCAATCGCCGCACCTCGTCAGATACGTTTTTTTCAAAGTTCACCCCTCCCCCTAAGGCTGGCTTCCGGAACGCGAAAATCATACAAATTGTTCCCAGGCTTCTTTTTCGTTGTCCTCAATGCGAATATCGAAAAACAAAGTGTGCAATGGACGCACCGCGTCAGATACGTTTTTTTCAAAGTTCACCCCTCCCCCTAAGGCTGGCTTCCGGAACGCGAAAATCATACAACTTGTTTCCAGGCTTCTTTTGAGAGGTCCTCAATGCGAATATCGAAAAACAAAGTGTGCAATCGACGCACCTCGGCAGATACGATTTTTTTCAAAGTTCACCCCTCCCCCTGAGGGTGGCTTCCGGACCGCGGAAATCATACAAATTGTTCCCAGGCTTCTTTTTCGTTGTCCTCAATGCGAATATCGAAAAACAAAGTGTGCAATCGACGCACCTCGTCAGATACGTTTTTTTCAAAGTTCACCCCTCCCCCTAAGGCTGGCTTCCGGAACGCGAAAATCATACAAATTGTTTCCAGGCTTCTTTTGAGAGGTCCTCAATGCGAATATCGAAAAACAAAGTGTGCAATCGACGCACCTCGGCAGATACGATTTTATTCAAAGTTCACCCCTCCCCCTAAGGGTGGCTTCCGGATCGCGAAAATCATACAAATTATTCCCAGGCTTCTTTTTCGCTGTCCTCAATGCAAATATCGAAAAACAAAGTGTGCAATCGACGCACCTCGGCAGATACGTTTTTTTCCAAAATTCACCCCCCCCCCCTAAGGGAGGCTTCCGGACCGCGAAAATCATACAAATTGTTCCCAGGCTTCTTTTTCGTTGGCCTCAATGCGAATATCGAAAAACAAAGTGTGCAATCGACGCACCTCGTCAGATACGTTTTTGTCAAAGTTCACCCCTCCCCCTAAGCTGGCTTCCGGAACGCGAAAATCATACAAATTGTTTCCAGTCTTCTTTTGAGAGGTCCTCAATGCGAATATCGAAAAACAAAGTGTGCAATCGACGCACCTCGGCCGATACGATTTTTTTCAAAGTTCACCCCTCCCCCTAAGGGTGGCTTCCGGAACGCGAAAATCATACAAATTGTCCCCAGATTTCTTTTTCGTTTTCCTCCATGCGAATATCGGAAAACAAAGTGTGCAATCGACGCACCTCGTCAGATACGATTTTTTCCAAAATTGGGCCCCCCCCCCCATAAGGGTGGCTTCCGGAACTCGAAAATCATATAAATTGTTCCCAGGCTTCTTTTTAGAGGTCCTCAATGCGAATATCGAAAAACAAAGTGTGCAATCGACGCACCTCGGCAGATACGATTTTTTTCAAAGTTCACCCCTCCCCCTAAGGGTGGCTTCCGGAACGCGAAAATCATACCAATTGTTCCCAGGCTTCTTTTTCGTTGTCCTTAATGCGAATATCGAAAAACAAAGTGTGCAATCGACGCACCTCGATAGATACGATTTTTTTCAAAGTTCGCCCCTCCCCCTAAGGATGGCGCCGGAACGCGAAAATCATACAAATTGTTCCCAGGCTTCTTTGTCATTGTCCTCAATGCGAATATCGAAAAACAAAGTGTGCAATCGACGCACCTCGTCAGATACGTTTTTTTCAAAGTTCACCCCTCCCCCTGAGGCTGGCTTCCGGAACTCGAAAATCATACAAATTGTTCCCAGGCTTGTTTTTAGAGGTCCTCGATGCGAATATCGAAAAACAAAGTGTGCAATCGACGCAGCTCGTCAGATACGTTTTTTTTTTCAACGTTCACCCCCCACCCTCCTAAGGCTGGCTTCCGGAACGCGAAAATCATACAAATTGTTCCCAGGCTTCTTTTTCGTTGTCCTCAAGGCGAATATCGAAAAACAAAGTGTGCAATCGACGCACCTCGTCAGATACGTTTTTTTCAAAGTTCACCCCTCCCCCTAAGGCTGGCTTCCGGAACACGAAAATCATAGAAATTGTTTCCAGGCTTCTTTTGAGAGGTCCTCAATGCGAATATCGAAAAACAACGTGTGCAATCGACGCACCTCGGCATATACGATTTTTTTCAAAGTTCACCCTAAGGGTGGCTTCCGGAACGCGAAAATCATACAAATTGTTCCCAGGCTTCGTTTTCGTTGTCCTCAATGCGAATATCGAAAAACAAAGTGTGCAATCGACGCACCTCGTCAGATACGTTTTTTTCAAAGTTCACCCCTCCCCCTAAGGCTGGCTTCCGGAACGCGAAAAACATACAAATTGTTCCCAGGCTTCTTTTTCGTTGTTCTCAAGGCGAATATCGAAAAACAAGGTGTGCAATCGACGCACCTCGTCAGATACGTTTTTTTCAAAAATCACCCCTCCCCCTAAGGCTGGCTTCCGGAACGCGAAAATCATACAAATTGTTCCCAGGCTTCTTTTTCGTTGTCCTCAATGCGAATATCGAAAAACAAAGTGTGCAATGGACGCACCGCGTCAGATACGTTTTTTTCAAAGTTCACCCCTCCCCCTAAGGCTGGCTTCCGGAACGCGAAAATCATACAACTTGTTTCCAGGCTTCTTTTGAGAGGTCCTCAATGCGAATATCGAAAAACATAGTGTGCAATCGACGCACCTCGGCAGATACGATTTTTTTCAAAGTTCACCCCTCCCCCTGAGGGTGGCTTCCGGACCGCGGAAATCATACAAATTGTTCCCAGGCTTCTTTTTCGTTGTCCTCAATGCGAATATCGAAAAACAAAGTGTGCAATCGACGCACCTTGGCAGATACGATTTTTTCCATAATTCACCCCCCCCCTAAGGGTGGCTTCCGGACCGCGAAAATCATACAAATTGTTCCCAGGCTTCGTTTTCGTTGTCCTCAATGCGAATATCGAAAAACAAAGTGTGCAATCGACGCACCTCGTCAGATACGTTTTTTTCAAAGTTCACCCCTCCCCCTAAGGCTGGCTTCCGGAACGCGAAAATCATACAAATTGTTCCCAGGCTTCTTTTTCGTTGTCCTCAATGCGAATATCGAACAACAAAGTGTGCAATCGACGCACCTCGTCAGATACGTTTTTTTCAAAGTTCACCCCTCCCCCTAAGGCTGGCTTCCGGAACGCGAAAATCATACAAATTGTTCCCAGGCTTCTTTTTCGTTGTCCTCAATGCTAATATCGAAAAACAAAGTGTGCAATCGACGCACCTCGGCAGATACGATTTTTTCCAAAATTCACCCCCCCCCCCATAAGGGTGGCTTCCGGAACTCGAAAATCATACAAATTGTTCCCAGGCTTCTTTTTAGAGGTCCTCAATGCGAATATCGAAAAACAAAGTCTGCAATCGACGCACCTCGGCAGATACGATTTTTTTCATACTTCACCCCACCCCCTAAGGGTGGCTTCCGGAACGCGAAAATCATACAAATTGTTCCCAGGCTTCTTTTTCGTTGTCCTCAATGCGAATATCGAAAAAGTAAGTGTGCAATCGACGCACCTCGTCAGATACGTTTTTTTCAAAGTTCACCCCTCCCCCTAAGGCTGGCTTCCGGAACGCGAAAATCATACAAATTGTTTCCAGGCTTCTTTTGAGAAGTCCTCAATGCGAATATCGAAAAACAAAGTGTGCAATCGACGCACCTCGGCAGATACGATTTTTTCCAAAATTCACCCCCCCCTAAGGGTGGCTTCCGGACCGCGAAAATCATACAAATTGTGCCCAGGCTTCTTTTTCGTTGTCCTCAATGCGAATATCGAAAAACAAAGTGTGCAATCGACGCACCTCGTCAGATACTTTTTTTTTAACGTTCACCCCCCCACCCCTAAGGCTGGCTTCCGGAACGCGGAAATCATACGAATTGTTTCCAGGATTCTTTTAAGAGGTCCTCAATGCGAATATCGAAAAACAAAGTGTGCAATCGACGCACTTCGGCAGATACGATTTTTTCCAAAATTCGGCCCCCCCCCCCATACGGGTGGCTCGCGGAACTCGAAGATCATACAAATTGTTCCCAGGCTTCTTTTTAGAGGTCCTCAATGCGAATATCGAAAAACAAAGTGTGCAATCGACGCACCTCGGCAGATACGATTTTTTCCAAAATTCACCCCCCCATAAGGGTGGCTTCCGGACCGCGAAAATCATACAAATTGTTCCCACGCTTCTTTATCGTTGTCCTCAATGCGAATATCGAAAAACAAAGTGTGCAATCGACGCACCTAGTCAGATACGTTTTTTTTAAACGTTCACCCCCCCACCCCTAAGGCTGGCTTCCGGAACGCGAAAATCATACAAATTGTTCCCAGGCTTCTTTTTAGAGGTCCTCAATGCGAATATCGAAAAACAACGTGTGCAATCGACGCTCCTCGGCAATACGATTTTGTTCTAAATTCACCCCTCCACCTAAGGCTGGCTTCCGGAAGGCGAAAATCATACAAATTGTTTCCAGGCTTCTTCTAAGAGGTCCTGAATGCGGATATCGAAAAACAAAGTGTGCAATCGACGCACCTCGGCAGAAACGATTTTTTTCAAAGTTGACCCCGCCCCCCAAAGGGTTGCTTCCGGAACGCAAAAATCATACAAGCTGTTCCCAGGCTTCTTTTTCGTTGTCCTCAATGCGAATATCGAAAAACAAAGTGTGCAATCGACGCACCTCGGCAGATACGATTTTTTCCAAAATTCACCGTCCCATAAGGGTGGCTTCCGGAACTCGAAAATCATACAAATTGTTCCCAGGCTTCTTTTTAGAGGTCCTCAATGCGAATATCGAAAAACAAAGTGTGCAATCGACGCACCTCGGCAGATACGATTTTTTTCAATGTTGACCCCTCCCCCTAGGGCTGGCTTCCGGAACGCGAAAATCATACAAATTGTTTCCAGGCTTCTTTCGAGAGACCCTCAATGCGAATATCGGAAAACAAAGTGTGCAATAGACGCACCTCGGCAGATACGATTTTTTTCAAAGTGCACCCCTCCCCCTAAGGGTGGCTTCCGGAACGCGAAAAACATACAAATTTTTCGTGGCTTCTTTTTCGTTGTCCTCAATGCGAATATCGAAAAACAATGTGTGCAATCGGCGCACCTCGGCAGATACGATTTTTTCCAAAATTCGGCCCCCCCCATAAGGGTGGCTTCCGGAACTCGAAAATCATACAAATTGTTCCCAGGCTTGTTTTTAGAGGTCCTCAATGCGAATATCGAAAAACAAAGTGTGCAATCGACGCAGCTCGTCAGATACGTTTTTTTTTCAACGTTCACCCCCCACCCTCCTAAGGCTGGCTTCCGGAACGCGAAAATCAAACAAATAGTTCCCAGGCTTCGTTTTCGTTGTCCTCAATGCGAATATCGAAAGACAAAGTGTGCAATCGACGCACCTCGTCAGATACGTTTTTTTCAAAGTTCACCCCTCCCCCTAAGGCTGGCTTCCGGAACGCGAAAAACATGTAAATTGTTCCCAGGCTTCTTTTTCGTTGTTCTCAAGGCGAATATCGAAAAACAAGGTGTGCAATCGACGCACCTCGTCAGATACGTTTTTTTCAAAGTTCACCCCTCCCCCTAAGGCTGGCTTCCGGAACGCGAAAATCATACAAATTGTTCCCAGGCTTCTTTTGAGAGGTCCTCAATGCGAATATCGAAAAACAAAGTGTGCAATCGACGCACCTCGGCAGATACGATTTTTTTCAAAGTTCACCCCTCCCCCTGAGGGTGGCTTCCGGACCGCGGAAATCATACAAATTGTTCCCAGGCTTCTTTTTCGTTGTCCTCAATGCGAATATCGAAAAACAAAGTGTGCAATCGACGCACCTTGGCAGATACGATTTTTTCCATAATTCACCCCCCCCCTAAGGGTGGCTTCCGGACCGCGAAAATCATACAAATTGTTCCCAGGCTTCGTTTTCGTTGTCCTCAATGCGAATATCGAAAAACAAAGTGTGCAATCGACGCACCTCGTCAGATACGTTTTTTTCAAAGTTCACCCCTCCCCCTAAGGCTGGCTTCCGGAACGCGAAAAACATACAAATTGTTCCCAGGCTTCTTTTTCGTTGTTCTCAATGCGAATATCGAAAAACAAGGTGTGCAATCGACGCACCTCGTCAGATACGTTTTTTTCAAAGTTCACCCCTCCCCCTAAGGCTGGCTTCCGGAACGCGAAAATTATACAAATTGTTCCCAGGCTTCTTTTTCGTTGTCCTCAATGCGAATATCGAAAAACAAAGTGTGCAATGGACGCACCGCGTCAGATACGTTTTTTTCAAAGTTCACCCCTCCCCCTAAGGCTGGCTTCCGGAACGCGAAAATCATACAACTTGTTTCCAGGCTTCTTTTGAGAGGTCCTCAATGCGAATATCGAAAAACAAAGTGTGCAATCGACGCACCTCGGCAGATACGATTTTTTTCAAAGTTCACCCCTCCCCCTGAGGGTGGCTTCCGGACCGCGGAAATCATACAAATTGTTCCCAGGCTTCTTTTTCGTTGTCCTCAATGCGAATATCGAAAAACAAAGTGTGCAATCGACGCACCTTGGCAGATACGATTTTTTCCATAATTCACCCCCCCCCTAAGGGTGGCTTCCGGACCGCGAAAATCATACAAATTGTTCCCAGGCTTCGTTTTCGTTGTCCTCAATGCGAATATCGAAAAACAAAGTGTGCAATCGACGCACCTCGTCAGATACGTTTTTTTCAAAGTTCACCCCTCCCCCTAAGGCTGGCTTCCGGAACGCGAAAATCATACAAATTGTTCCCAGGCTTCTTTTTCGTTGTCCTCAATGCGAATATCGAACAACAAAGTGTGCAATCGACGCACCTCGTCAGATACGTTTTTTTCAAAGTTCACTCCTCCCCCTAAGGCTGGCTTCCGGAACGCGAAAATCATACAAATTGTTCCCAGGCTTCTTTTTCGTTGTCCTCAATGCTAATATCGAAAAACAAAGTGTGCAATCGACGCACCTCGGCAGATACGATTTTTTCCAAAATTCACCCCCCCCATAAGGGTGGCTTCCGGAACTCGAAAATCATACAAATTGTTCCCAGGCTTCTTTTTAGAGGTCCTCAATGCGAATATCGAAAAACAAAGTCTGCAATCGACGCACCTCGGCAGATACGATTTTTTTCATACTTCACCCCACCCCCTAAGGGTGGCTTCCGGAACGCGAAAATCATACAAATTGTTCCCAGGCTTCTTTTTCGTTGTCCTCAATGCGAATATCGAAAAAGTAAGTGTGCAATCGACGCACCTCGTCAGATACGTTTTTTTCAAAGTTCACCCCTCCCCCTAAGGCTGGCTTCCGGAACGCGAAAATCATACAAATTGTTTCCAGGCTTCTTTTGAGAAGTCCTCAATGCGAATATCGAAAAACAAAGTGTGCAATCGACGCACCTCGGCAGATACGATTTTTTCCAAAATTCACCCCCCCCTAAGGGTGGCTTCCGGACCGCGAAAATCATACAAATTGTTCCCAGGCTTCTTTTTCGTTGTCCTCAATGCGAATATCGAAAAACAAAGTGTGCAATCGACGCACCTCGTCAGATACTTTTTTTTTAACGTTCACCCCCCCCCGCCCCTAAGGCTGGCTTCCGGAACGCGGAAATCATACGAATTGTTTCCAGGATTCTTTTAAGAGGTCCTCAATGCGAATATCGAAAAACAAAGTGTGCAATCGACGCACTTCGGCAGATACGATTTTTTCCAAAATTCGGCCCCCCCCCCCCATACGGGTGGCTCGCGGAACTCGAAGATCATACAAATTGTTCCCAGGCTTCTTTTTAGAGGTCCTCAATGCGAATATCGAAAAACAAAGTGTGCAATCGACGCACCTCGGCAGATACGATTTTTTCCAAAATTCACCCCCCCATAAGGGTGGCTTCCGGACCGCGAAAATCATACAAATTGTTCCCACGCTTCTTTATCGTTGTCCTCAATGCGAATATCGAAAAACAAAGTGTGCAATCGACGCACCTAGTCAGATACGTTTTTTTTAAACGTTCACCCCCCCACCCCTAAGGCTGGCTTCCGGAACGCGAAAATCATGCAAATTGTTCCCAGGCTTCTTTTTAGAGGTCGTCAATGCGAATATCGAAAAACAACGTGTGCAATCGACGCTCCTCGGCAATACGATTTTGTTCTAAATTCACCCCTCCACCTAAGGCTGGCTTCCGGAAGGCGAAAATCATACAAATTGTTTCCAGGCTTCTTCTAAGAGGTCCTGAATGCTGATATCGAAAAACAAAGTGTGCAATCGACGCACCTCGGCAGAAACGATTTTTTTCAAAGTTGACCCCGCCCCCCAAAGGGTTGCTTCCGGAACGCAAAAATCATACAAGCTGTTCCCAGGCTTCTTTTTCGTTGTCCTCAATGCGAATATCGAAAAACAAAGTGTGCAATCGACGCACCTCGGCAGATACGATTTTTTCCAAAATTCACCGTCCCATAAGGGTGGCTTCCGGAACTCGAAAATCATACAAATTGTTCCCAGGCTTCTTTTTAGAGGTCCTCAATGCGAATATCGAAAAACAAAGTGTGCAATCGACGCACCTCGGCAGATACGATTTTTTTCAATGTTGACCCCTCCCCCTAGGGCTGGCTTCCGGAACGCGAAAATCATACAAATTGTTTCCAGGCTTCTTTCGAGAGACCCTCAATGCGAATATCGGAAAACAAAGTGTGCAATAGACGCACCTCGGCAGATACGATTTTTTTCAAAGTGCACCCCTCCCCCTAAGGGTGGCTTCCGGAACGCGAAAAACATACAAATTTTTCGTGGCTTCTTTTTCGTTGTCCTCAATGCGAATATCGAAAAACAATGTGTGCAATCGGCGCACCTCGGCAGATACGATTTTTTCCAAAATTCGGCCCCCCCCATAAGGGTGGCTTCCGGAACTCGAAAATCATACAAATTGTTCCCAGGCTTGTTTTTAGAGGTCCTCAATGCGAATATCGACAAACAAAGTGTGCAATCGACGCAGCTCGTCAGATACGTTTTTTTTTCAACGTTCACCCCCCACCCTCCTAAGGCTGGCTTCCGGAACGCGAAAATCAAACAAATTGTTCCCAGGCTTCGTTTTCGTTGTCCTCAATGCGAATATCGAAAGACAAAGTGTGCAATCGACGCACCTCGTCAGATACGTTTTTTTCAAAGTTCACCCCTCCCCCTAAGGCTGGCTTCCGGAACGCGAAAAACATGTAAATTGTTCCCAGGCTTCTTTTTCGTTGTTCTCAAGGCGAATATCGAAAAACAAGGTGTGCAATCGACGCACCTCGTCAGATACGTTTTTTTCAAAGTTCACCCCTCCCCCTAAGGCTGGCTTCCGGAACGCGAAAATCATACAAATTGTTCCCAGGCTTCTTTTGAGACGTCCTCAATGCGAATATCGAAAAACAAAGTGTGCAATCGACGCACCTCGGCAGATACGATTTTATTCAAAGTTCACCCCTCCCCCTAAGGGTGGCTTGCGGATCGCGAAAATCATACAAATTATTCCCAGGCTTCTTTTTCGCTGTCCTCAATGTAAATATCGAAAAACAAAGTGTGCAATCGACGCACCTCGGCAGATACGATCTTTTCCAAAATTCACCCCCCCCTAAGGGAGGCTTCCGGACCGCGAAAATCATACAAATTGTTCCCAGGCTTCTTTTTCGTTGGCCTCAATGCGAATATCGAAAAACAAAGTGTGCACTCGACGCACCTCGTCAGATACGTTTTTGTCAAAGTTCACCCCTCCCCCTAAGCTGGCTTCCGGAACGCGAAAATCATACAAATTGTTTCCAGGCTTCTTTTGAGAGGTCCTCAATGCGAATATCGAAAAACAAAGTGTGCAATCGACGCACCTCGGCAGATACGATTTTTTTTAAAGTTCACCCCTCCCCCTGAGGGTGGCTTCCGGACCGCGGAAATCGTACAAATTGTTCCCAGGCTTCTTTTTCGTTGTCCTCAATGCGAATATCGAAAAACAAAGTGTGCAATCGACGCACCTCGTCAGATACGTTTTTTTCAAAGTTCACCCCTCCCCCTAAGGCTGGCTTCCGGAACGCGAAAATCATACAAATTGTTTCCAGGCTTCTTTTGAGAGGTCATCAATGCGAATATCGAAAAACAAAGTGTGCAATCGACGCACCTCGGCAGAAAAGATTTTTTTCAAAGTTGACCCCGCCCCCCAAAGGGTTGCTTCCGGAACGCGAAAATCATATAAATTGTTTCCAGGCTTCTTCTAAGAGGTCCTGAATGCGGATATCGAAAAACAAAGTGTGCAATCGACGCACCTCGGCAGAAACGATTTTTTTCAAAGTTGACCCCGCCCCCCAAAGGGTTGCTTCCGGAACGCGAAAATCATACAAATTGTTCCCAGGCTTCTTTTTCGTTGTCCTCAATGCGAATATCGAAAAACAAAGTGTGCAATCGACGCACCTTGTCACATACGTTGTTTTCAAAGTTCACCCCTCCCCCTAGGGCTGGCTACCGGACCGCGAAAATCATACAAATTGTTCCCAGGCTTCTTTTTCGTAGTCCTCAATGCGAATATCGAAAAACAAAGTGTGCAATCGACGCACCTCGTCAGATACGTTTTTGTTAAAGTTCACCCCTCCCCCTAAGCTGGCTTCCGGAACGCGAAAATCATACAAATTGTTTCCAGGCTTCTTTTGAGAGGTCCTCAACGCGAATATCGAAAAACAAAGTGTGCAATCGACGCACCTCGGCAGATACGATTTTATTCAAAGTTCACCCCTCCCCCTAAGGGTGGCTTCGGGATCGCGAAAATCATACAAATTATTCCCAGGCTTCTTTTTCGCTGTCCTCAATGCGAATATCGAAAAACAAAGTGTGCAATCGACGCACCTCGGCAGATACGATTTTTTCCAAAATTCGCCCCCCCATAAGGGTGGCTTCCGGAGCGCGAAAATCATACAAATTGTTTCCAGGCTTCTTTTGAGAGGTCCTCAATGCGAATATCGAAAAACAAAGTGTGCAATCGACGCACCTCGGCAGATACGATTTTTTTCAAACTTCACCCCTCCCCCTGAGGGTTGCTTCCAGACCGCGAAAATCATACAAATTGTTCCCAGGCTTATTTTTCGTTGTCCTCAATGCGAATATCGAAAAACAAAGAGCGCAATCGACGCACCTCGTCAGATACGGTATTTCAAAGCTCACCCCTCCCCCTAAGGCTGGCTTCCGGAACGCGAAAATCATACAAGTTGTTTCCAGGCTTCTTTTGAGAGGTCCTCAATGCGAATATCGAAAAACAAAGTGTGCAATCGACGCACCTCGGCAGATACGATTTTTTTCAAAGTTCACCCCTCCCCCTAAGGGCGGCTTCCGGAACGCGAAAATCATACAAATTGTTCCCAGGCATCTTTTTCGTCGTCCTCAATGCGAATATCGGAAAACAAAGTGTGCAATCGACGCACCTCGTCAGATACGTTTTTTTTTCAAGGTTCACCCCTCCCCCTAAGGCTGGCTTCCGGAACGCGAAAATCATACAAATTGTTTTCAGGCGTCTTTTGAGAGGTCCTCAATGCGAATATTGAGAAACGAAGTGTGCAATCGACGCACCTCGGCAGATACGATTTTCTCCAAAATTCACCCCCCCATAATGGTGGCTTCCGGAACGCGAAAATCATACAAATTGTTCCCAGGCTTCTATTTCGGTGTCCTCAATGCGAATATCGAAAAACAAAGTGTGCAATCGACGCACCTCGGCAGATACGATGGTTTCCAAAATTCACTCCCCCATAAGGGTGGCTTCCGGAACTCGAAAATCATACAAATTGTTCCCAGGCTTCTTTTTAGAGGTCCTCAATGCGAATATCGAAAAACAAAGTGTGCAATCGACGCACCTCGGACGATACGATTTTTTCATAGTGCACCCCTCCCCCTAAGGGTGGCTTCCGGAACGCGAAAATCATACAAATTGTTCCCAGGCTTCTTTTTCGTTGTTCTCAATGCGAATATCGAAAAACAAAGTGTGCAATCGACGCACCTCGTCAGATACGTTTTTTTAAAAGTTCACCCCTCCCCCTAAGGCTGGCTTCCGGAACGCGAAAATCAAACAAATTGTTTCCAGGCTTCTTTCGAGACGTCCTCAATGCGAATATCGAAAAACAAAGTGTGCAATCGACGCACCTCGGCAGATACGATTTTCTTCAAAGTTCACCCCCCCCCCCTAAGGGTGGCTTCTGGACCGCGAAAATCATACAAATTGTTCCCAGGCTTCTTTTTCGTTGTCCTCAATGCGAATATCGAAAAACAAAGTGTGCAATCGACGCACCTCGTCAGATACGATTTCTTTCAAAGTTCACGCCTCCCCCTAAGGGTGGCTTCCGGAACGCGAAAATCATACAAATTGTCCCCAGGCTTCTTTTTCGTTGTCCTCCATACGAGTATCGAAAAACAAAGTGTGCAATCGACGCACCTCGTCAGATACGTTTTTTTTTAACGTTCACCCCCCCCCCCTAAGGCTGGCTTCCGGAACGCGGAAATCATACAAATTGTTTCCAGGATTCTTTTGAGAGGTCCTCAATGCGAATATCGAAAAACAAAGTGTGCAATCGACGCACCTCGGCAGATACGATTTTTTCCAAAATTCGGCCCCCCCCCCCATACGGGTGAGTCGCGGAACTCGAAAATCATAAAAATTGTTCCCAGGCTTCTTTTTAGAGGTCCTCAATGCGAATATCGAAAAACAAAGTGTGCAATCGACGCACCTCGTCAGATACGTTTTTTTTAAACGTTCACCCCCCCCTAAGGCTGGCTTCCGGAACGCGAAAATCATACAAATTGTTCCCAGGCTTCTTTTTAGAGGTCCTCAATGCGAATATCGAAAAACAACGTGTGCAATCGACCCTCCTCGGCAGATACGATTTTTTTCTAAATTCACCCCTCCCCCTAAGGCTGGCTTCCGGAAGGCGAAAATCATACAAATTATTTCCAGGCTTCTTCTAAGAGGTCCTGAATGCGGATATCAAAAAACAAAGTGTGCAATCGACGCACCTCGGCAGAAACGGATTTTTTCAAAGTTGACCCCGCCCCCCAAAGGGTTGCTTCCGGAACGCAAAAATCATACAAATTGTTCCCAGGCTTCGTTTTCATTGTCCTCAATGCGAATATCGAAATACAAAGTGTGCAATCGACGCACCTCGTCAGATACGTTTTTTTCAAAGTTCACCCCTCCCCCTAAGGCTGGCTTCCGGAACGCGAAAATCATACAAATTGTTCCCAGGCTTCTTTTTCGTTGTCCTCAATGCGAATATCGAAAAACAAAGTGTGCAATCGACGCACCTCGTCAGATACGTTTTTTTCAAAGTTCACCCCTCCCCCTAAGGCTGGCTTCCGGAACGCGAAAATCATACAAATTGTTCCCAGGCTTCTTTTTCGTTGTCCTCAATGCGAATATCGAAAAACAAAGTGTGCAATCGACGCACCTCGTCAGATGCGTTTTTTTCAAAGTTCACCCCTCCCCCTAAGGCTGGCTTCTGGAACGCGAAAATCATAGAACTTGTTTTCAGGCTTCTTTTGAGAGGTCCTCAATGCGAAAATCGAAAAACAAAGTGTGCAATCGACGCACCTCGGCAGATACGATTTTTTTCAAAGTTCACCCCCCCCTGAGGGTGGCTTCCGGACCGCGGAAATCATACCAATTGTTCCCAGGCTTCTTTTTCGTTGTCCTCAATGCGAATATCGAAAAACAAAGTGTGCAATCCACGCACCTCGGCAGATACGATTTTTTCCAAAATTCACCCCCCCCCATAAGGGTGGCTTCCGGAACTCGAAAATCATACAAATTGTTCCCAGACTTCTGTTTAGAGGTCCTCAATGCGAATATCGAAAAACAAAGTGTGCAATCGACGCACCTCGGCAGATACGATTTTTTTCATACTTCACCCCACCCCCTAAGGGTGGCTTCCGGAACGCGAAAATCATACAAATTGTTCCCAGGCTTCTTTTTCGTTGTCCCAATGCGAATATCGAAAAACAAAGTGTGCAATCGACGCACCTCGTCAGATACGTTTTTTTCAAAGTTCACCCCTACCCCTAAGGCTGGCTTCCGGAACGCGAAAATCATACAAATTGTTTCCAGGCTTCTTTTGAGAGGTCCTCAATGCGAATATCGAAAAACAAAGTGTGCAATCGACACACCTCGGCAGATACGATTTTTTCCAAAATTCACCCCCCCCTAAGGGTGGCTTCCGGACCGCGAAAATCATACAAATTGTTCCCAGGCTTCTCTTTCGTTGTCCTCAATGCGAATATCGAAAAACAAAGTGTGCAATCGACGCACCTCGTCAGATACGTTTTTTTCAAAGTTCACCCCTACCCCTAAGGCTGGCTTCCGGAACGCGGAAATCATACGAATTGTTTCCAGGATTCTTTTAAGAGGTCCTCAATGCGAATATCGAAAAACAAAGTGTGCAATCGACGCACCTCGGCAGATTCGATTTTTTCCAAAATTCACCCCCCCATAAGGTTGGCTTCCGGACCGCGAAAATCATACAAATTGTTCCCACGCTTCTTTATCGTTGTCCTCACCGCGAATATCGAAAAACAAAGTGTGCAATCGACGCACCTAGTCAGATACGTTTTTTTTAAACGTTCACCCCCACCGCCCTAAGGCTGGCTTCCGGAACGCGAAAATCATACAAATTGTTCCCAGGCTTCTTTTTAGAGGTCCTCAATGCGAATATCGAAAAACAACGTGTGCAATCGACGCTCCTCGGCAGATACGATTTTTTTCTAAATTCACCCCTCCCCCTAAGGCTGGCTTCCGGAAGGCGAAAATCATACAAATTGTTTCCAGGCTTCTTCTAAGAGGTCCTGAATGCGGATATCGAAAAACAAAGTGTGCAATCGACGCACCTCGGCAGATACGATTTTTTCCAAAATTCACCCTCCCATAAGGGTGGCTTCCGGAACTCGAAAATCATACAAATTGTTCCCAGGCTGCTTTTTCGTTGTCCTCAATGCGAATATCGAAAAACAAAGTGTGCAATCGACGCACCTCGGCAGATACGATTTTTTCCAAAATTCGGCCCCCCCCCCCCCCCCCCATAAGGGTGGCTTCCGGAACGCGAAAATCATACAAATTGTTCCCAGGCTTCTTTTTCGTTGTCCTCAATGCGAATATCGAAAAACAAAGTGTGCAATCGACGCACCTCGTCAGATACGATTTTTTCAAAGTTCACCCCTCCCCCTAAGGCTGGCTTCCGGAACGCGAAAATCATAGAAATTGTTTCCCGGCTTCTTTTGAGAGGTCCTCAATGCGAATATCGAAGAACAACGTGTGCAATCGACGCACCTCGGCAGATACGATTTTTTTCAAAGTTCACCCCTCCCCCTAAGGGTGGCTTCCGGAACGCGAAAATCGTACAAATTGTTCCCAGGCTTCGTTTTCGTTGTCCTCAATGCGAATATCGAAAAACAAAGTGTGCGATCGACGCACCTCGTCAGATACGTTTTTTTCAAAGTTCATCCCTCTCCCTAAGGCTGGCTTCCGGAACGCGAAAATCATACAAATTGTTCCCAGGCTTCTTTTTCGTTGTCCTCAATGCGAATATCGAAAAACAAAGTGTGCAATCGACGCACCTCGTCACATACGTTTTTTTCACAGTTCACCCCTCCCCCTAAGGCTGGCTTCCGGACCGCGAAAATCATACAAATTGTTCCCAGGCTTCTTTTTCGTGGTCCTCAATGCGAATATCGAAAAACAAAGTGTGCATTCGACGCACCTCGTCAGATACGTTTTTTTTTCAACGTTCACCCCCCCCCCCCCTAAGGCTGGCTTCCGGAACGCGAAAATCATACAAATTGTTTCCAGGCTTCTTTTGACAGGTCCTCAATGCGAATATCGAAAAACAAAGTGTGCAATCGGCGCACCTCGGCAGATACGATTTTATTCAAAGTTCACCCCTCCCCCTAAGGGTGGCTTCGGGATCGCGAAAATCATACAAATTATTCCCAGGCTGCTTTTTCGCTGTCCTCAATGCGAATATCGAAAAACAAAGTGTGCAATCGACGCACCTCGGCAGATACAAATTTTTCCAAAATTCACCCCCCCATAAGGGAGGCTTCCGGAACGCGAAAATCATACAAATTGTTTCCAGGCTTCTTTTGAGAGGTTCTCAATGCGAATATCGAAATACAAAGTGTGCAATCGACGCACCTCGGCAGATACGATTTTTTTCAAAGTTCACCCCTCCCCCTGATGGTGGCTTCCAGACCGCGAAAATCATACAAATTGTTCCCAGGCTTATTTTTCGTTTTCCTCAATGCGAATATCGAAAAACAAAGTGCGCAATCGACGCACCTCGTCAGATACGTTTTTTTCAAAGTTCACCCCTCCCCCTAAGGCTGGCTTCCGGAACGCGAAAATCATACAAATTGTTCCCAGGCATCTTTTTCGTCGTCCTCAATGCGAATATCGGAAAACAAAGTGTGCAATCGACGCACCTCGTCAGATACGTTTTTTTTTCAAGGTTCACCCCTCCCCCTAAGGTTGGCTTCCGGAACGCGAAAATCATACAAATTGTTTTCAGGCGTCTTTTGAGAGGTCCTCAATGCGAATATTGAGAAACGAAGTGTGCAATCGACGCACCTCGGCAGATACGATTTTTTCCAAAATTCACCCCCCCATAATGGTGGCTTCCGGAACGCGAAAATCATACAAATTGTTCCCAGGCTTCTATTTCGTTGTCCTCAATGCGAATATCGAAAAACAAAGTGTGCAATCGACGCACCTTGGCAGATTCGATTTTTTCCAAAATTCGGCCCCCCCCATACGGGTGCCTCGCGGAACTCGAAAATCATAAAAATTGTTCCCAGGCTTCTTTTTAGAGGTCCTCAATGCGAATATCGAAAAACAAAGTGTGCAATCGACGCACCTCGTCAGATACGTTTTTTTTAAACGTTCACCCCCCCCTAAGGCTGGCTTCCGGAACGCGAAAATCATACAAATTGTTCCCAGGCTTCTTTTTCGAGGTCCTCAATGCGAATATCGAAAAACAACGTGTGCAATCGACGCTCCTCGGCAGATACGATTTTTTTCTAAAGTCACCCCTCCCCCTAAGGCTGGCTTCCGGAAGGCGAAAATCATACAAATTGTTTCCAGGCTTCTTCTAAGAGGTCCTGAATGCGGATATCGAAAAACAAAGTGTGCAATCGACGCACCTCAGCAGAAACGATTTTTTTCAAAGTTGACCCCGCCCCCCAAAGGGTTGCTTCCGGAACGCGAAAATCATACAAATTGTTCCCAGGCTTCTTTTTCGTTGTCCTCAATGCGAATATCGAAAAACAAAGTGTGCAATCGACGCACCTTGTCACATACGTTTTTTTCAAAGTTCACCCCTCCCCCTAAGGCTGGCTTCCGGACCGCGAAAATCATACAAATTGTTCCCAGGCTTCTTTTTCGTAGTCCTCAATGCGAATATCGAAAAACAAAGTGTGCAATCGACGCACCTCGTCAGATACGTTTTTGTTAAAGTTCACCCCTCCCCCTAAGCTGGCTTCCGGAACGCGAAAATCATACAAATTGTTTCCAGGCTTCTTTTGAGAGGTCCTCAATGCGAATATCGAAAAACAAAGTGTGCAATCGACGCACCTCGGCAGATACGATTTTTTTCAAAGTTCGCCGATCCCCCTGCGGGTGGCATCCGGAACGCGAAAATCATACAAATTGTCCCCAGGCTTCTTTTTCGTTGTCCTCCATGCAAATATCGAAAAACAAAGTGTGCATTCGACGCACCTCGTCAGATACGTTTTTTTTTCAACGTTCACCCCCCCCCCCCCCCCTAAGGCTGGCTTCCGGAACGCGAAAATCATACAAATTGTTTCCAGGATTCTTTTGAGAGGTCCTCAATGCGAATATCGAAAAACAAAGTGTGCAATCGACGCACCTCGGCAGATACGATTTTATTCAAAGTTCACCCCTCCCCCTAAGGGTGGCTTCGGGATCGCGAAAATCATACAAATTATTCCCAGGCTTCTTTTTCGCTGTCCTCAATGCGAATATCGAAAAACAAAGTGTGCAATCGACGCACCTCGGCAGATACGATTTTTTCCAAAATTCGCCCCCCCATAAGGGTGGCTTCCGGAACGCGAAAATCATACAAATTGTTTCCAGGCTTCTTTTGAGAGGTCCTCAATGCGAATATCGAAAAACAAAGTGTGCAATCGACGCACCTCGGCAGATACGATTTTTTTCAAAGTTCACCCCTCCCCCTGAGGGTGGCTTCCAGAGCGCGAAAATCATACAAATTGTTCCCAGGCTTATTTTTCGTTGTCCTCAATGCGAATATCGAAAAACAAAGTCCGCAATCGACGCACCTCGTCAGATACGTTTTTATCAAAGTTCACCCCTCCCCCTAAGGCTGGCTTCCGGAACGCGAAAATCATACAAATTGTTTCCAGGCTTCTTTTGAGAGGTCCTCAATGCGAATATCGAAAAACAAAGTGTGCAATCGACGCACCTCGCGAGATACGATTTTTTTCAAAGTTCACCCCTCCCCCTAAGGGCGGCTTCCGGAACGCGAAAATCATACAAATTGTTCCCAGGCATCTTTTTCGTCGTCCTCAATGCGAATATCGGAAAGCAAAGTGTGCAATCGACGCACCTCGTCAGATACGTTTTTTTTTCAAGGTTCACCCCTCCCCCTAAGGCTGGCTTCCGGAACGCGAAAATCATACAAATTGTTTTCAGGCGTCTTTTGAGAGCTCCTCAATGCGAATATTGAGAAACGAAGTGTGCAATCGACGCACCTCGGCAGATACGATTTTCTCCAAAATTCACCCCCCCATAATGGTGGCTTCCGGAACGCGAAAATCATACAAATTGTTCCCAGGCTTCTATTTCGTTGTCCTCAATGCGAATATCGAAAAACAAAGTGTGCAATCGACGCACCTCGGCAGATACGATTTTTTCCAAAATTCGGCCCCCCCCCCATAAGGGTGGCTTCCGCTACTCGAAAATCATACGAATTGTTCCCAGGCTTCTTTTAAGAGGTCCTCAATGCGAATATCGAAAAACAAAGTGTGCAATCGACGCACCTCGGCAGATACGATTTTTTTCAAAGTTCACCCCTCCCCCTAAGGGTGGCTTCCGGAACGCGAAAATCATACAAATTGTTCCCAGGCTTCTTTTTCGTTGTTCTCAATGCGAATATCGAAAAACAAAGTGTGCAATCGACGCACCTCGTCAGATACGTTTTTTTCAAAGTTCACCCCTCCCCCTAAGGCTGGCTTCCGGAACGCGAAAATCAAACAAATTGTTTCCAGGCTTCTTTTGAGAGGTTCTCAATGCGAATATCGAAAAACAAAGTGTGCAATCGACGCCCCGCGTAAGATACGTTTCTTTCAAAGTTCACCCCTCCCCCTAAGGCTGGCTTCCGGAACGCAAAAATCATACAAATTGTTTCCAGGCTTCTTTTGAGAGGTCCTCAATGCGAATATCGCAAAACAAAGTGTGCAATCGACGCACCTCGGCAGATACGATTTTTTCCAAAATTCACCCCCCCCCCCCTAAGGGTGACTTCTGGACCGCGAAAATCATACAAATTGTTCCCAGGCTTCTTTTTCGTTGTCCTCAATGCGAATATCGAAAAACAAAGTGTGCAATCGACGCACCTCGTCAGATACGTTTTTGTCAAAGTTCACCCCTCCCCCTAAGGCTGGCTTCCGGAACGCGAAAATCATACAAATTGTTTCCAGGCTTCTTTTGAGAGGTCCTCAATGCGAATAACGAAAAACAAAGTGTGCAATCAACGCACCTCGGCAGATACGATTTTTTTCAAAGTTCACGCCTCCCCCTAAGGGTGGCTTCCGGAACGCGAAAATCATACGAATTGTCCCCAGGCTTCTTTTTCGTTGTCCTCCATACGAATATCGAAAAACAAAGTGTGCAATCGACGCACCTCGTCAGATACGTTTTTTTTAACGTTCACCCCCACCCCCCTAAGGCTGGCTTCCGGAACGCGGAAATCATACAAATTATTTCCAGGATTCTTTTGAGAGGTCCTCAATGCGAATATCGAAAAACAAAGTGTGCAATCGACGCACCTCGGCAGATACGATTTTTTCCAAAATTCGGCCCCCCCCCCCCCATACGGGTGCCTCGCGGAACTCGAAAATCATAAAAATTGTTCCCAGGCTTCTTTTTAGAGGTCCTCAATGCGAATATCGAAAAACAAAGTGTGCGATCGACGCACCTCGTCAGATACGTTTTTTTTAAACGTTCACCCCCCCCTAAGGCTGGCTTCCGGAACGCGAAAATCATACAAATTGTTCCCAGGCTTCTTTTTAGAGGTCCTCAATGCGAATATCGAAAAACAACGTGTGCAATCGACCCTCCTCGGCAGATACGATTTTTTTCTAAATTCGCCCCTCCCCCTAAGGCTGGCTTCCGGAAGGCGAAAATCATACAAATTGTTTCCAGGCGTCTTCTAAGAGGTCCTGAATGCGGATATCGAAAAACAAAGTGTGCAATCGACGCACCTCGGCAGAAACGATTTTTTTCAATGTTGACCCCGCCCCCCAAAGGGTTGCTTCCGGAACGCAAAAATCATACAAATTGTTCCCAGGCTTCTTTTTCGTTGTCCTCAATGCGAATATCGAAAAACAAAGTGTGCAATCGACGCACCTCGTCAGATACGTTTTTTTCAAAGTTCACCCCTCCCCCTAAGGCTGGCTTTCGGAACGCGAAAATCATACAACTTGTTTCCAGGCTTCTTTTGAGAGGTCCTCAATGCGAATATCGAACAACAAAGTGTGCAATCGACGCACCTCGGCAGATACGATTTTTTTCAAAGTTCACCCCCCCCCTGAGGGTGGCTTCCGGACCGCGGAAATCATACAAATTGTTCCCAGGCTTCTTTTTCGTTGTCCTCAATGCGAATATCGAAAAACAAAGTGTGCAATCGACGCACCTCGGCAGATACGATTTTTTCCAAAATTCACCCCCCCCATAAGGGTGGCTTCCGGAACTCGAAAATCATACAAATTGTTCCCAGGCTTCTTTTTAGAGGTCCTCAATGCGAATATCGAAAAACAAAGTGTGCAATCGACGCACCTCGGCAGATACGATTTTTTTCATACTTCACCCCACCCCCTAAGGGTGGCTTCCGGAACGCGAAAATCATACAAATTGTTCCCAGGCTTCTTTCTCGTTGTCCTCGATGCGAATATCGAAAAACAAAGTGTGCAATCGACGCACCTCGTCAGATACGTTTTTTTCAAAGTTCACCCCTCCCCCTAAGGCTGGCTTCCGGAACGCGAAAATCATACAAATTGTTTCCAGGCTTCTTTTGAGAGGTCCTCAATGCGAATATCGAAAAACAAAGTGTGCAATCGACGCACCTCGGCAGATACGATTTTTTCCAAAATTCACCCCCCCCTAAGGGTGGCTTCCGGACCGCGAAAATCATACAAATTGTTCCCAGGCTTCTTTTTCGTTGTCCTCAATGCGAATATCGAAAAACAAAGTGTGCAATCGACGCACCTAGTCAGTTACGTTTTTTTTAAACGTTCACCCCCACCGCCCTAAGGCTGGCTTCCGGAACGCGAAAATCATACAAATTGTTCCCAGACTTCTTTTTAGAGGTCCTCAATGCGAATATCGAAAAACAACGTGTGCAATCGACGCTCCTCGGCAGATACGATTTTTTTCTAAATTCACCCCTCCCCCTAAGGCTGGCTTCCGGAAGGCGAAAATCATACAAATTGTTTCCAGGCTTCTTCTAAGAGGTCCTGAATGCGGATATCGAAAAACAAAGTGTGCAATCGACGCACCTCGGCAGATACGATTTTTTCCAAAATTCACCCTCCCATAAGGGTGGCTTCCGGAACTCGAAAATCATACAAATTGTTCCCAGGCTGCTTTTTCGTTGTCCTCAATGCGAATATCGAAAAACAAAGTGTGCAATCGACGCACCTCGGCAGATACGATTTTTTCCAAAATTCGCCCCCCCCCCCCCCCATAAGGGTGGCTTCCGGAACGCGAAAATCATACAAATTGTTCCCAGGCTTCTTTTTCGTTGTCCTCAATGCGAATATCGAAAAACAAAGTGTGCAATCGACGCACCTCGTCAGATACGATTTTTTCAAAGTTCACCCCTCCCCCTAAGGCTGGCTTCCGGAACGCGAAAATCATAGAAATTGTTTCCCGGCTTCTTTTGAGAGGTCCTCAATGCGAATATCGAAGAACAACGTGTGCAATCGACGCACCTCGGCAGATACGATTTTTTTCAAAGTTCACCCCTCCCCCTAAGGGTGGCTTCCGGAACGCGAAAATCGTACAAATTGTTCCCAGGATTCGTTTTCGTTGTCCTCAATGCGAATATCGAAAAACAAAGTGTGCGATCGACGCACCTCGTCAGATACGTTTTTTTCAAAGTTCATCCCTCTCCCTAAGGCTGGCTTCCGGAACGCGAAAATCATACAAATTGTTCCCAGGCTTCTTTTTCGTTGTCCTCAATGCGAATATCGAAAAACAAAGTGTGCAATCGACGCACCTCGTCACATACGTTTTTTTCACAGTTCACCCCTCCCCCTAAGGCTGGCTTCCGGACCGCGAAAATCATACAAATTGTTCCCAGGCTTCTTTTTCGTGGTCCTCAATGCGAATATCGAAAAACAAAGTGTGCATTCGACGCACCTCGTCAGATACGTTTTTTTTTTCAACGTTCACCCCCCCCCCCCCTAAGGCTGGCTTCCGGAACGCGAAAATCATACAAATTGTTTCCAGGCTTCTTTTGACAGGTCCTCAATGCGAATATCGAAAAACAAAGTGTGCAATCGGCGCACCTCGGCAGATACGATTTTATTCAAAGTTCACCCCTCCCCCTAAGGGTGGCTTCGGGATCGCGAAAATCATACAAATTATTCCCAGGCTGCTTTTTCGCTGTCCTCAATGCAAATATCGAAAAACAAAGTGTGCAATCGACGCACCTCGGCAGATACGAATTTTTCCAAAATTCACCCCCCCATAAGGGTGGCTTCCGGAACGCGAAAATCATACAAATTGTTTCCAGGCTTCTTTTGAGAGGTTCTCAATGCGAATATCGAAATACAAAGTGTGCAATCGACGCACCTCGGCAGATACGATTTTTTTCAAAGTTCACCCCTCCCCCTGATGGTGGCTTCCAGACCGCGAAAATCATACAAATTGTTCCCAGGCTTATTTTTCGTTTTCCTCAATGCGAATATCGAAAAACAAAGTGCGCAATCGACGCACCTCGTCAGATACGTTTTTTTCAAAGTTCACCCCTCCCCCTAAGGCTGGCTTCCGGAACGCGAAAATCATACAAATTGTTCCCAGGCATCTTTTTCGTCGTCCTCAATGCGAATATCGGAAAACAAAGTGTGCAATCGACGCACCTCGTCAGATACGTTTTTTTTTCAAGGTTCACCCCTCCCCCTAAGGTTGGCTTCCGGAACGCGAAAATCATACAAATTGTTTTCAGGCGTCTTTTGAGAGGTCCTCAATGCGAATATTGAGAAACGAAGTGTGCAATCGACGCACCTCGGCAGATACGATTTTTTCCAAAATTCACCCCCCCATAATGGTGGCTTCCGGAACGCGAAAATCATACAAATTGTTCCCAGGCGTCTATTTCGTTGTCCTCAATGCGAATATCGAAAAACAAAGTGTGCAATCGACGCACCTTGGCAGATTCGATTTTTTCCAAAATTCGGCCCCCCCCCATACGGGTGCCTCGCGGAACTCGAAAATCATAAAAATTGTTCCCAGGCTTCTTTTTAGAGGTCCTCAATGCGAATATCGAAAAACAAAGTGTGCAATCGACGCACCTCGTCAGATACGTTTTTTTTAAACGTTCACCCCCCCCTAAGGCTGGCTTCCGGAACGCGAAAATCATACAAATTGTTCCCAGGCTTCTTTTTCGAGGTCCTCAATGCGAATATCGAAAAACAACGTGTGCAATCGACGCTCCTCGGCAGATACGATTTTTTTCTAAAGTCACCCCTCCCCCTAAGGCTGGCTTCCGGAAGGCGAAAATCATACAAATTGTTTCCAGGCTTCTTCTAAGAGGTCCTGAATGCGGATATCGAAAAACAAAGTGTGCAATCGACGCACCTCAGCAGAAACGATTTTTTTCAAAGTTGACCCCGCCCCCCAAAGGGTTGCTTCCGGAACGCGAAAATCATACAAATTGTTCCCAGGCTTCTTTTTCGTTGTCCTCAATGCGAATATCGAAAAACAAAGTGTGCAATCGACGCACCTTGTCACATACGTTTTTTTCAAAGTTCACCCCTCCCCCTAAGGCTGGCTTCCGGACCGCGAAAATCATACAAATTGTTCCCAGGCTTCTTTTTCGTAGTCCTCAATGCGAATATCGAAAAACAAAGTGTGCAATCGACGCACCTCGTCAGATACGTTTTTGTTAAAGTTCACCCCTCCCCCTAAGCTGGCTTCCGGAACGCGAAAATCATACAAATTGTTTCCAGGCTTCTTTTGAGAGGTCCTCAATGCGAATATCGAAAAACAAAGTGTGCAATCGATGCACCTCGGCAGATACGATTTTTTTCAAAGTTCACCCCCCCCCTGAGGGTGGCTTCCGGACCGCGGAAATCATACAAATTGTTCCCAGGCTTCTTTTTCGTTGTCCTCAATGCGAATATCGAAAAACAAAGTGTGCAATCGACGCACCCCGGCAGATACGATTTTTTCCAAAATTCACCCCCCCCATAAGGGTGGCTTCCGGAACTCGAAAATCATACAAATTGTTCCCAGGCTTCTTTTTAGAGGTCCTCAATGCGAATATCGAAAAACAAAGTGTGCAATCGACGCACCTCGGCAGATACGATTTTTTTCATACTTCACCCCACCCCCTAAGGGTGGCTTCCGGAACGCGAAAATCATACAAATTGTTCCCAGGCTTCTTTCTCGTTGTCCTCGATGCGAATATCGAAAAACAAAGTGTGCAATCGACGCACCTCGTCAGATACGTTTTTTTCAAAGTTCACCCCTCCCCCTAAGGCTGGCTTCCGGAACGCGAAAATCATACAAATTGTTTCCAGGCTTCTTTTGAGAGGTCCTCAATGCGAATATCGAAAAACAAAGTGTGCAATCGACGCACCTCGGCAGATACGATTTTTTCCAAAATTCACCCCCCCCTAAGGGTGGCTTCCGGACCGCGAAAATCATACAAATTGTTCCCAGACTTCTTTTTAGAGGTCCTCAATGCGAATATCGAAAAACAACGTGTGCAATCGACGCTCCTCGGCAGATACGATTTTTTTCTAAATTCACCCCTCCCCCTAAGGCTGGCTTCCGGAAGGCGAAAATCATACAAATTGTTTCCAGGCTTCTTCTAAGAGGTCCTGAATGCGGATATCGAAAAACAAAGTGTGCAATCGACGCACCTCGGCAGATACGATTTTTTTTCAAAGTTCACCCCTCCCCATAAGGGTGGCTTCCGGAACGCGAAAATCATACAAATTGTTTCCAGGCTTCTTTTGAGAGGTCCTCAATGCGAATATCGAAAAACAAAGTGTGCAATCGACGCACCTCGGCAGATACGATTTTTTTCAAAGTTCACCCCTCCCCCTGAGGGTGGCTTCCAGACCGCGAAAATCATACAAATTGTTCCCAGGCTTATTTTTCGTTGTCCTCAATGCGAATATCGAAAAACAAAGTGCGCAATCGACGCACCTCGTCAGATACGTTTTTTTCAAAGTTCACCCCTCCCCCTAAGGCTGGCTTCCGGAACGCGAAAATCATACAAATTGTTTCCAGGCTTCTTTTGAGAGGTCCTCAATGCGAATATCGAAAAACAAAGTGTGCAATCGACGCACCTCGGCAGATACGATTTTTTTCAAAGTTCACCCCTCCCCCTAAGGGCGGCTTCCGGAACGCGAAAATCATACAAATTGTTCCCAGGCATCTTTTTCGTCGTCCTCAATGCGAATATCGGAAAGCAAAGTGTGCAATCGACGCACCTCGTCAGATACGTTTTTTTTTCAAGGTTCACCCCTCCCCCTAAGGCTGGCTTCCGGAACGCGAAAATCATACAAATTGTTTTCAGGCGTCTTTTGAGAGGTCCTCAATGCGAATATTGAGAAACGAAGTGTGCAATCGACGCACCTCGGCAGATACGATTTTCTCCAAAATTCACCCCCCCATAATGGTGGCTTCCGGAACGCGAAAATCATACAAATTGTTCCCAGGCTTCTATTTCGTTGTCCTCAATGCGAATATCGAAAAACAAAGTGTGCAATCGACGCACCTCGGCAGATACGATTTTTTCCAAAATTCGGCCCCCCCCCCCATAAGGGTGGCTTCCGCTACTCGAAAATCATACAAATTGTTCCCAGGCTTCTTTTAAGAGGTCCTCAATGCGAATATCGAAAAACAAAGTGTGCAATCGACGCACCTCGGCAGATACGTTTTTTTTCAAAGTTCACCCCTCCCCCTAAGGGTGGCTTCCGGAACGCGAAAATCAAACAAATTGTTTCCAGGCTTCTTTTGAGAGGTCCTCAATGCGAATATCGAAAAACAAAGTGTGCAATCGACGCACCTCGGCAGATACGATTTTTTCCAAAATTCACCCCCCCCCCCCTGCGGGTGACTTCTGGACCGCGAAAATCATACGAATTGTCCCCAGGCTTCTTTTTCGTTGTCCTCCATACGAATATCGAAAAACAAAGTGTGCAATCGACGCACCTCGTCAGATACGTTTTTTTTAACGTTCACCCCCCCCCCCCCCTAAGGCTGGCTTCCGGAACGCGAAAATCATACAAATTGTTCCCAGGCTTCTTTTTAGAGGTCCTCAATGCGAATATCGAAAAACAACGTGTGCAATCGACCCTCCTCGGCAGATACGATTTTTTTCTAAATTCACCCCTCCCCCTAAGGCTGGCTTCCGGAAGGCGAAAATCATACAAATTGTTTCCAGGCTTCTTCTAAGAGGTCCTGAATGCGGATATCGAAAAACAAAGTGTGCAATCGACGCACCTCGGCAGAAACGATTTTTTTCAATGTTGACCCCGCCCCCCAAAGGGTTGCTTCCGGAACGCAAAAATCATACAAATTGTTCCCAGGCTTAGTTTTCATTGTCCTCAATGCGAATATCGAAAAACAAAGTGTGCAATCGACGCACCTCGGCAGATACGATTTTTTCCAAAATTCACCCCCCCCCCCCTGCGGGTGACTTCTGGACCGCGAAAATCATACGAATTGTCCCCAGGCTTCTTTTTCGTTGTCCTCCATACGAATATCGAAAAACAAAGTGTGCAATCGACGCACCTCGTCAGATACGTTTTTTTTTCAACGTTCACCCCCCCCCCCTAAGGCTGGTTTCCGGAACGCGAAAATCATACAAATTGTTTCCAGGATTCTTTTGAGAGGTCCTCAATGCGAATATCGAAAATCAAAGTGTGCAATCGACGCACCTCGGCAGATACGATTTTATTCAAAGTTCACACCTCCCCCTAAGGGTGGCTTCGGGATCGCGAAAATCATACAAATTATTCCCAGGCTTCTTTTTCGCTGTCCTCAATGCGAATATCGAAAAACAAAGTGTGCAATCGACGCACCTCGGCAGATACGATTTTTTCCAAAATTCACCCCCCCATAAGGGTGGCTTCCGCAACGCGAAAATCATACAAATTGTTTCCAGGCTTCTTTTGAGAGGTCCTCAATGCGAATATCGAAAAACAAAGTGTGCAATCGACGCACCTCGGCAGATACGATTTTTTTCAAAGTTCACCCCTCCCCCTGAGGGTGGCTTCCAGACCGCGAAAATCATACAAATTGTCCCCAGGCTTCTTTTTCGTTGTCCTCCATGCGAATATCGAAAAACAAAGTGTGCATTCGACGCACCTCGTCAGATACGTTTTTTTTTCAACGTTCACCCCCCCCCCCCTAAGGCTGGCTTCCGGAACGCGAAAATCATACAAATTGTTTCCAGGATTCTTTTGAGAGGTCCTCAATGCGAATATCGAAAAACAAAGTGTGCAATCGACGCACCTCGGCAGATACGATTTTATTCAAAGTTCACCCCTCCCCCTAAGGGTGGCTTCGGGATCGCGAAAATCATACAAATTTTTCCCAGGCTTCTTTTTCGCTGTCCTCAATGCGAATATCGAAAAACAAAGTGTGCAATCGACGCACCTCGGCAGATACGATTTTTTCCAAAATTCACCCCCCCATAAGGGTGGCTTCCGGAACGCGAAAATCATACAAATTGTTTCCAGGCTTCTTTTGAGAGGTCCTCAATGCGAATATCGAAAAACAAAGTGTGCAATCGACGCACCTCGGCAGATACGATTTTTTTCAAAGTTCACCCCTCCCCCTGAGGATGGCTTCCAGACCGCGAAAATCATACAAATTGTTCCCAGGCTTATTTTTCGTTGTCCTCAATGCGAATATCGAAAAACAAAGTGCGCAATCGACGCACCTCGTCAGATACGTTTTTTTCAATGTTCACCCCTCCCCCTAAGGCTGGCTTCCGGAACGCGAAAATCATACAAATTGTTTCCAGGCTTCTTTTGAGAGGTCCTCAATGCGAATATCGAAAAACAAAGTGTGCAATCGACGCACCTCGGCAGATACGATTTTTTTCAAAGTTCACCCCTCCCCCTAAGGGCGGCTTCCGGAACGCGAAAATCATACAAATTGTTCCTAGGCATCTTTTTCGTCGTCCTGAATGCGAATATCGGAAGACAAAGTGTGCAATCGACGCACCTCGGCAGATACGATTTTTTCCAAAATTCGGCCCCCCCATAAGGGTGGCTTCCGCTACTCGAAAATCATACAAATTGTTCCCAGGCTTCTTTTTAGAGGTCCTCAATGCGGATATCGAAAAACAAAGTGTGCAATCGACGCACCTCGGCAGAAACGATTTTTTTCAAAGTTGACCCCGCCCCCCAAAGGGCTGCTTCCGGAACGCAAAAATCATACAAATTGTTCCCAGGCTTCGTTTTCATTGTCCTCAATGCGAATATCGAAAAACAAAGTGTGCAATCGACGCACCTCGTCAGATACGTTTTTTTCAAAGTTCACCCCTCCCCCTAAGGCTGGCTTCCGGAACGCGAAAATCATACAAATTGTTCCCAGGCTTCTTTTTCGTTGTCCTCAATGCGAATATCGAAAAACAAAGTGTGCATTCGACGCACCTCGTCAGATACGTTTTTTTCAAAGTTCACCCCTCCCCCTAAGGCTGGCTTCCGGAACGCGAAAATCATACAAATTGTTCCCAGGCTTCTTTTTCGTTGTCCTCAATGCGAATATCGAAAACCAAAGTGTGCAATCGACGCACCGCGTCAGGTACGTTTTTTTCAAAGTTCACCCCTCCCCCTAAGGCTGGCTTCCGGAACGCGAAAATCATACAACTTGTTTCCAGGCTTCTTTTGAGAGGTCCTCAATGCGAATATCGAAAAACAAAGTGTGCAATCGACGCACCTCGGCAGATACGATTTTTTTCAAAGTTCACCCCACCCCCCTGAGGGTGGCTTCCGGACCGCGGAAATCATACAAATTGTACCCAGGCTTCTTTTTCGTTGCCCTCAATGCGAATATCGAAAAACAAAGTGTGCAATCGTCGCACCTCGGCAGATACGATTTTTTCCAAAATTCACCCCCCCCAAAAGGGTGGCTTCCGGAACTCGAAAATCATACAAATTGTTCCCAGGCTTCTTTTTAGAGGTCCTCAATGCGAATATCGAAAAACAATGTGTGCAATCGACGCACCTCGGCAGATACGATTGTTTTCATACTTCACCCCACCCCCTAAGGGTGGCTTCCGGAACGCGAAAATCATACAAATTGTTCCCAGGCTTCTTTTTCGTTGTCCTCAATGCGAATATCGAAAAACAAAGTGTGCAATCGACGCACCTCGGCAGATACGATTTTTTCCAAAATTCACCCCCCCCTAAGGGAGGCTTCCGGACCGCGAAAATCATACAAATTGTTCCCAGGCTTCTTTTTCGTTGGCCTCAATGCGAATATCGAAAAACAAAGTGTGCAATCGACGCACCTCGTCAGATACGTTTTTGTCAAAGTTCACCCCTCCCCCTAAGCTGGCTTCCGGAACGCGAAAATCAAACAAATTGTTTCCAGGCTTCTTTTGAGAGGTCCTCAATGCGAATATCGAAAAACAAAGTGTGCAATCGACGCACCTCGGCAGATACGATTTTTTCCAAAATTCACCCCCCCCCCCCTGCGGGTGACTTCTGGACCGCGAAAATCATACGAATTGTCCCCAGGCTTCTTTTTCGTTGTCCTCCATACGAATATCGAAAAACAAAGTGTGCAATCGACGCACCTCGTCAGATACGTTTTTTTTAACGTTCACCCCCCCCCCCCCTAAGGCTGGCTTCCGGAACGCGAAAATCATACAAATTGTTCCCAGGCTTCTTTTTAGAGGTCCTCAATGCGAATATCGAAAAACAACGTGTGCAATCGACCCTCCTCGGCAGATACGATTTTTTTCTAAATTCACCCCTCCCCCTAAGGCTGGCTTCCGGAAGGCGAAAATCATACAAATTGTTTCCAGGCTTCTTCTAAGAGGTCCTGAATGCGGATATCGAAAAACAAAGTGTGCAATCGACGCACCTCGGCAGAAACGATTTTTTTCAATGTTGACCCCGCCCCCCAAAGGGTTGCTTCCGGAACGCAAAAATCATACAAATTGTTCCCAGGCTTAGTTTTCATTGTCCTCAATGCGAATATCGAAAAACAAAGTGTGCAATCGACGCACCTCGTCAGATACGTTTTTTTCAAAGTTCACCCCTCCCCCTAAGGCTGGCTTCCGGACCGCGAAAATCATACAAATTGTTCCCAGGCTTCTTTTTCGTAGTCCTCAATGCGAATATCGAAAAACAAAGTGTGCATTCGACGCACCTCGTCAGATACGTTTTTTTTTCAACGTTCACCCCCCCCCCCTAAGGCTGGTTTCCGGAACGCGAAAATCATACAAATTGTTTCCAGGATTCTTTTGAGAGGTCCTCAATGCGAATATCGAAAATCAAAGTGTGCAATCGACGCACCTCGGCAGATACGATTTTATTCAAAGTTCACCCCTCCCCCTAAGGCTGGCTTCCGGAACGCGAAAATCATACAAATTGTTTCCAGGCTTCTTTTGAGAGGTCCTCAATGCGAATATCGAAAATCAAAGTGCGCAATCGACGCACCTCGTCAGATACGTTTTTTTCAAAGTTCACCCCTCCCCCTAAGGCTGGCTTCCGGAACGCGAAAATCATACAAATTGTTTCCAGGCTTCTTTTGAGAGGTCCTCAATGCGAATATCGAAAAACAAAGTGTGCAATCGACGCACCTCGGCAGATACGATTTTTTTCAAAGTTCACCCCTCCCCCTAAGGGCGGCTTCCGGAACGCGAAAATCATACAAATTGTTCCCAGGCATCTTTTTCGTCGTCCTCAATGCGAATATCGGAAAGCAAAGTGTGCAATCGACGCACCTCGTCAGATACGTTTTTTTTTCAAGGTTCACCCCTCCCCCTAAGGCTGGCTTCCGGAACGCGAAAATCATACAAATTGTTTTCAGGCGTCTTTTGAGAGGTCCTCAATGCGAATATTGAGAAACGAAGTGTGCAATCGACGCACCTCGGCAGATACGATTTTCTCCAAAATTCACCCCCCCATAATGGTGGCTTCCGGAACGCGAAAATCATACAAATTGTTCCCAGGCTTCTATTTCGTTGTCCTCAATGCGAATATCGAAAAACAAAGTGTGCAATCGACGCACCTCGGCAGATACGATTTTTTCCAAAATTCGGCCCCCCCCCCATAAGGGTGGCTTCCGCTACTCGAAAATCATACAAATTGTTCCCAGGCTTCTTTTAAGAGGTCCTCAATGCGAATATCGAAAAACAAAGTGTGCAATCGACGCACCTCGGCAGATACGTTTTTTTTCAAAGTTCACCCCTCCCCCTAAGGGTGGCTTCCGGAACGCGAAAATCATACAAATTGTTCCCAGGCTTCTTTTTCGTTGTTCTCAATGCGAATATCGAAAAACAAAGTGTGCAATCGACGCACCTCGTCAGATACGTTTTTTTCAAAGTTCACCCCTGCCCCTAAGGCTGGCTTCCGGAACGCGAAAATCAAACAAATTCTTTCCAGGCTTCTTTTGAGAGGTCCTCAATGCGAATATCGAAAAACAAAGTGTGCAATCGACGCACCTCGGCAGATACGATTTTTTCCAAAATTCACCCCCCCCCCCCCTGCGGGTGACTTCTGGACCGCGAAAATCATACGAATTGTCCCCAGGCTTCTTTTTCGTTGTCCTCCATACGAATATCGAAAAACAAAGTGTGCAATCGACGCACCTCGTCAGATACGTTTTTTTTAACGATCACCCCCCCCCCCTAAGGCTGGCTTCCGGAACGCGAAAATCATACAAATTGTTCCCAGGCTTCTTTTTAGAGGTCCTCAATGCGAATATCGAAAAACAACGTGTGCAATCGACCCTCCTCGGCAGATACGATTTTTTTCTAAATTCACCCCTCCCCCTAAGGCTGGCTTCCGGAAGGCGAAAATCATACAAATTGTTTCCAGGCTTCTTCTAAGAGGTCCTGAATGCGGATATCGAAAAACAAAGTGTGCAATCGACGCACCTCGGCAGAAACGATTTTTTTCAATGTTGACCCCGCCCCCCAAAGGGTTGCTTCCGGAACGCAAAAATCATACAAATTGTTCCCAGGCTTAGTTTTCATTGTCCTCAATGCGAATATCGAAAAACAAAGTGTGCAATCGACGCACCTCGTCAGATACGTTTTTTTCAAAGTTCACCCCTCCCCCTAAGGCTGGCTTCCGGACCGCGAAAATCATACAAATTGTTCCCAGGCTTCTTTTTCGTAGTCCTCAATGCGAATATCGAAAAACAAAGTGTGCATTCGACGCACCTCGTCAGATACGTTTTTTTTTCAACGTTCACCCCCCCCCCCCTAAGGCGGGTTTCCGGAACGCGAAAATCATACAAATTGTTTCCAGGATTCTTTTGAGAGGTCCTCAATGCGAATATCGAAAATCAAAGTGTGCAATCGACGCACCTCGGCAGATACGATTTTATTCAAAGTTCACCCCTCCCCCTAAGGGTGGCTTCGGGATCGCGAAAATCATACAAATTATTCCCAGGCTTCTTTTTCGCTGTCCTCAATGCGAATATCGAAAAACAAAGTGTGCAATCGACGCACCTCGGCAGATACGATTTTTTCCAAAATTCACCCCCCCATAAGGGTGGCTTCCGCAACGCAAAAATCATACAAATTGTTTCCAGGCTTCTTTTGAGAGGTCCTCAATGCGAATATCGAAAAACAAAGTGTGCAATCGACGCACCTCGGCAGATACGATTTTTTTCAAAGTTCACCCCTCCCCCTGAGGGTGGCTTCCAGACCGCGAAAATCATACAAATTGTCCCCAGGCTTCTTTTTCGTTGTCCTCCATGCGAATATCGAAAAACAAAGTGTGCATTCGACGCACCTCGTCAGATACGTTTTTTTTTCAACGTTCACCCCCCCCCCCCCAAGGCTGGCTTCCGGAACGCGAAAATCATACAAATTGTTTCCAGGATTCTTTTGAGAGGTCCTCAATGCGAATATCGAAAAACAAAGTGTGCAATCGACGCACCTCGGCAGATACGATTTTATTCAAAGTTCACCCCTCCCCCTAAGGGTGGCTTCGGGATCGCGAAAATCATACAAATTTTTCCCAGGCTTCTTTTTCGCTGTCCTCAATGCGAATATCGAAAAACAAAGTGTGCAATCGACGCACCTCGGCAGATACGATTTTTTTCAAAGTTCACCCCTCCCCCTGAGGATGGCTTCCAGACCGCGAAAATCATACAAATTGTTCCCAGGCTTATTTTTCGTTGTCCTCAATGCGAATATCGAAAAACAAAGTGCGCAATCGACGCACCTCGTCAGATACGTTTTTTTCAAAGTTCACCCCTCCCCCTAAGGCTGGCTTCCGGAACGCGAAAATCATACAAATTGTTTCCAGGCTTCTTTTGAGAGGTCCTCAATGCGAATATCGAAAAACAAAGTGTGCAATCGACGCACCTCGGCAGATACGATTTTTTTCAAAGTTCACCCCTCCCCCTAAGGGCGGCTTCCGGAACGCGAAAATCATACAAATTGTTCCTAGGCATCTTTTTCGTCGTCCTGAATGCGAATATCGGAAGACAAAGTGTGCAATCGACGCACCTCGGCAGATACGATTTTTTCCAAAATTCGGCCCCCCCATAAGGGTGGCTTCCGCTACTCGAAAATCATACAAATTGTTCCCAGGCTTCTTTTTAGAGGTCCTCAATGCGGATATCGAAAAACAAAGTGTGCAATCGACGCACCTCGGCAGAAACGATTTTTTTCAAAGTTGACCCCGCCCCCCAAAGGGCTGCTTCCGGAACGCAAAAATCATACAAATTGTTCCCAGGCTTCGTTTTCATTGTCCTCAATGCGAATATCGAAAAACAAAGTGTGCAATCGACGCACCTCGTCAGATACGTTTTTTTCAAAGTTCACCCCTCCCCCTAAGGCTGGCTTCCGGAACGCGAAAATCATACAAATTGTTCCCAGGCTTCTTTTTCGTTGTCCTCAATGCGAATATCGAAAAACAAAGTGTGCATTCGACGCACCTCGTCAGATACGTTTTTTTCAAAGTTCACCCCTCCCCCTAAGCTGGCTTCCGGAACGCGAAAATCATACAAATTGTTCCCAGGCTTCTTTTTCGTTGTCCTCAATGCGAATATCGAAAACCAAAGTGTGCAATCGACGCACCGCGTCAGGTACGATTTTTTTCAAAGTTCACCCCACCCCCCTGAGGGTGGCTTCCGGACCGCGGAAATCATACAAATTGTACCCAGGCTTCTTTTTCGTTGTCCTCAATGCGAATATCGAAAAACAAAGTGTGCAATCGTCGCACCTCGGCAGATACGATTTTTTCCAAAATTCACCCCCCCCAAAAGGGTGGCTTCCGGAACTCGAAAATCATACAAATTGTTCCCAGGCTTCTTTTTAGAGGTCCTCAATGCGAATATCGAAAAACAATGTGTGCAATCGACGCACCTCGGCAGATACGATTGTTTTCATACTTCACCCCACCCCCTAAGGGTGGCTTCCGGAACGCGAAAATCATACAAATTGTTCCCAGGCTTCTTTTTCGTTGTCCTCAATGCGAATATCGAAAAACAAAGTGTGCAATCGACGCACCTCGGCAGATACGATTTTTTCCAAAATTCACCCCCCCCCTAAGGGAGGCTTCCGGACCGCGAAAATCATACAAATTGTTCCCAGGCTTCTTTTTCGTTGGCCTCAATGCGAATATCGAAAAACAAAGTGTGCAATCGACGCACCTCGTCAGATACGTTTTTGTCAAAGTTCACCCCTCCCCCTAAGCTGGCTTCCGGAACGCGAAAATCATACAAATTGTTTCCAGGCTTCTTTTGAGAGGTCCTCAATGCGAATATCGAAAAACAAAGTGTGCAATCGACGCACCTCGGCCGATACGATTTTTTTCAAAGTTCACCCCTCCCCCTAAGGGTGGCTTCCGGAACGCGAAAATCATACAAATTGTCCCCAGACTTCTTTTTCGTTTTCCTCCATGCGAATATCGGAAAACAAAGTGTGCAATCGACGCATCTCGTCAGATACGATTTTTTCCAAAATTCGGCCCCCCCCCCCCCCCCATAAGGGTGGCTTCCGGAACTCTAAAATCATATAAATTGTTCCCAGGCTTCTTTTTAGAGGTCCTCAATGCGAATATCGAAAAACAAAGTGTGCAATCGACGCACCTCGGCAGATACGATTTTTTTCAAAGTTCACCCCTCCCCCTAAGGGTGGCTTCCGGAACGCGAAAATCATACCAATTGTTCCCAGGCTTCTTTTACGTTGTCCTCAATGCGAATATCGAAAAATAAAGTGTGCAATGGACGCACCGCGTCAGATACGTTTTTTTCAAAGTTCACCCCTCCCCCTAAGGGTGGCTTCCGGAACTCGAAAATCATACAAATTGTCCCCAGGCTTCTTTTTCGTTGTCCTCCATGCGAATATCGAAAAACAAAGTGTGCAATCGACGCACCTCGTCAGATACGTTTTTTTTTTAACGTTCACCCCCCCCCTAAGGCTGGCTTCCGGAACGCGGAAATCATACAAATTGTTCCCACGCTTCTTTATCGTTGTCCTCAGTGCGAATATCGAAAAACAAAGTGTGCAATCGACGCACCTCGTCAGATACGTATTTTTTCAACGTTCACCCCCCCCCCTAAGGCTGGCTTCCGGAACGCGGAAATCATACGAATTATTCCCTGGCTTCTTTTTAGAGGTCCTCAATGCGAATATCGAAAAACAAAGTGTGCAATCGACGCACCTCGGCAGATACGATTTTTTCCAAAATTCACCCTCCCATAAGGGTGGCTTCCGGAACTCGAAAATCATACAAATTGTTCCCAGGCTTCTTTTTAGAGGTCCTCAATGCGAATATCGAAAAACAAAGTGTGCAATCGACGCACCTCGGCAGATACGATTTTTTTCAATGTTGACCCCTCCCCCTAGGGCTGGCTTCCGGAACGCGAAAATCATACAAATTGTTTCCAGGCTTCTTTCGAGAGGTCCTCAATGCGAATATCGGAAAACAAAGTGTGCAATAGACGCACCTCGGCAGATACGATTTTTTGCAAAGTGCACCCGTCCCCCTAAGGGTGGCTTCCGGAACGCGAAAATCATACAAATTGTTCCCAGGCTTCTTTTTCGTTGTCCTCAATGCGAATATCGAAAAACAATGTGTGCAATCGGCGCACCTCGGCAGATACGATTTTTTCCAAAATTCGGCCCCCCCCCCCATAAGGGTGGCTTCCGGAACTCGACAATCATACAAATGGTTCCCAGGCTTGTTTTTAGAGGTCCTCAATGCGAATATCGAAAAACAAAGTGTGCAATCGACGCACCTCGTCAGATACGTTTTTTTTTTCAACGTTCACCCCCCACCCTCCTAAGGCTGGCTTCCGGAACGCGAAAATCATACAAATTGTTCCCAGGCTTCTTTTTCGTTGTCCTCAATGCGAATATCGAAAAACAAAGTGTGCAATCGACGCACCTCGTCAGATACGTTTTTTTCAAAGTTCACCCCTCCCCCTAAGGCTGGCTTCCGGAACGCGAAAATCATAGAAATTGTTTCCAGGATTCTTTTGAGAGGTCCTCAATGCGAATATCGAAAATCAAAGTGTGCAATCGACGCACCTCGGCAGATACGATTTTTTCCAAAATTCGGCCCCCCACCCCCCCCCCCATAAGGGTGGCTTCCGGAACTCGAAATTCATACAAATTGTTCCCAGGCTTCTTTTTAGAGGTCCTCAATGCGAATATCGAAAAACAAAGTGTGCAATCGACGCACTTCGGCAGATACGATTTTTTTCAAAGTTCACCCCTCCCCCTAAGGGTGGCTTCCGGAACGCGAAAATCATACCAATTGTTCCCAGGCTTCTCTTTCGTTGTCCTCAATGTGAATATCGAAAAACAAAGTGTGCAATCGACGCACCTCGGTAGATACGATTTTTTTCAAAGTTCACCCCTCCCCCTAAGGATGTCTTCCGGAACGCGAAAATCATACAAATTGTTCCCAGGCTTCTTTTTCATTGTCCTCAATGCGAATATCGAAAAACAAAGTGTGCATTCGACGCACCTCGTCAGATACGTTTTTTTCAAAGTTCACCCCTCCCCCTAAGGCTGGCTTCCGGAACGCGAAAATCATACAAATTGTTCCCAGGCTTCTTTTTCGTTGTCCTCAATGCGAATATCGAAAAACAAAGTGTGCAATCGACGCACCTCGTCAGATACGTTTTTTTCAAAGTTCACCCCTCCCCCTAAGGCTGGCTTCCGGAACGCGAAAATCATACAAACTGTTCCCAGGCTTCTTTTTCGTTGTCCTCAATGCTAATATCGAAAAACAAAGTGTGCAATCGACGCACCTCGGCAGATACGATTTTTTCCAAAATTCACCCCCCCCATAAGGGTGGCTTCCGGAACTCGAAAATCATACAAATTGTTCCCAGGCTTCTTTTTAGAGGTCCTCAATGCGAATATCGAAAAACAAAGTGTGCAATCGACGCACCTCGGCAGATACGATTTTTTTCATACTTCACCCCACCCCCTAAGGGTGGCTTCCGGAACGCGAAAATCATACAAATTGTTCCCAGGCTTCTTTTTCGTTGTCCTCAATGCGAATATCGAAAAACAAAGTGTGCAATCGACGCACCTCGGTAGATACGATTTTTTTCAAAGTTCACCCCTCCCCCTAAGGATGGCTTTCGGAACGCGAAAATCATACAAATTGTTCCCAGGCTTCTTTTTCATTGTCCTCAATGCGAATATCGAAAAACAAAGTGTGCATTCGACGCACCTCGTCAGATACGTTTTTTTCAAAGTTCACCCCTCCCCCTAAGGCTGGCTTCCGGAACGCGAAAATCATACAAATTGTTTCCAGGCTTCTTTTGAGAGGTCCTCAATGCGAATATCGAAAAACAAAGTGTGCAATCGACGCACCTTGGCAGATACGATTTTTTCCATAATTCACCCCCCCCTAAGGGTGGCTTCCGGACCGCGAAAATCATACAAATTGTTCCCAGGCTTTGTTTTCGTTGTCCTCAATGCGAATATCGAAAAACAAAGTGTGCAATCGACGCACCTCGTCAGATACGTTTTTTTTCAAAGTTCACCCCTCCCCCTAAGGCTGGCTTCCGGAACGCGAAAATCATACAAATTGTTCCCAGGCTTCTTTTTCGTTGTCCTCAATGCGAATATCGAAAAACAAAGTGTGCAATCGACGCACCTCGTCAGATACGTTTTTTTCAAAGTTCACCCCTCCCCCTAAGGCTGGCTTCCGGAACGCGAAAATCATACAAATTGTTCCCAGGCTTCTTTTTCGTTGTCCTCAATGCTAATATCGAAAAACAAAGTGTGCAATCGACGCACCTCGGCAGATACGATTTTTTCCAAAATTCACCCCCCCCATAAGGGTGGCTTCCGGAACTCGAAAATCATACAAATTGTTCCCAGGCTTCTTTTTAGAGGTCCTCAATGCGAATATCGAAAAACAAAGTGTGCAATCGACGCACCTCGGCAGATACGATTTTTTTCATACTTCACCCCACCCCCTAAGGGTGGCTTCCGGAACGCGAAAATCATACAAATTGTTCCCAGGCTTCTTTTTCGTTGTCCTCAATGCGAATATCGAAAAACAAAGTGTGCAATCGACGCACCTCGTCAGATACGTTTTTTTCAAAGTTCACCCCTCCCCCTAAGGCTGGCTTCCGGAACGCGAAAATCATACAAATTGTTTCCAGGCTTCTTTTGAGAGGTCCTCAATGCGAATATCGAAAAACAAAGTGTGCAATCGACGCACCTCGGCGGATACGATTTTTTCCAAAATTCACCCCCCCCTAAGGGTGGCTTCCGGACCGCGAAAATCATACAAATTGTTCCCAGGCTTCTTTTTCGTTGTCCTCAATGCGAATATCGATAAACAAAGTGTGCAATCGACGCACCTCGTCAGATACTTTTTTTTTAACGTTCACCCCCCCACCCCTAAGGCTGGCTTCCGGAACGCGGAAATCATACGAATTGTTTCCAGGATTCTTTTAAGAGGTCCTCAATGCGAATATCGAAAAACAAAGTGTGCAATCGACGCACCTCGGCAGATACGATTTTTTCCAAAATTCGGCCCCCCCCCCCCCCCCCATACGGGTGGCTCACGGAACTCGAAGATCATACAAATTGTTCCCAGGCTTCTTTTTAGAGGTCCTCAATGCGAATATCGAAAAACAAAGTGTGCAATCGACGCACCTCGGCAGATACGATTTTTTCCAAAATTCACCCCCCCATAAGGGTGGCTTCCGGACCGCGAAAGTCATACAAATTGTTCCCACGCTTCTTTATCGTTGTCCTCAATGCGAATATCGAAAAACAAAGTGTGCAATCGACGCACCTCGGCAGATACGATTTTATTCAAAGTTCACCCCACCCCCTAAGGGTGTCTTGCGGATCGCGAAAATCATACAAATTATTCCCAGGCTTCTTTTTCGCTGTCCTCAATGTAAATATCGAAAAACAAAGTGTGCAATCGACGCACCTCGGCTGATACGATTTTTTCCAAAATTCACCCCCCCCCTAAGGGAGGCTTCCGGACCGCGAAAATCATACAAATTGTTCCCAGGCTTCTTTTTCGTTGGCCTCAATGCGAATATCGAAAAACAAAGTGTGCAATCGACGCACCTCGTCAGATACGTTTTTGTCAAAGTTCACCCCTCCCCCTAAGCTGGCTTCCGGAACGCGAAAATCATACAAATTGTTTCCAGGCTTCTTTTGAGAGGTCCTCAATGCGAATATCGAAAAACAAAGTGTGCAATCGACGCACCTCGGCCGATACGATTTTTTACAAAGTTCACCCCTCCCCCTAAGGGTGGCTTCCGGAACGCGAAAATCATACAAATTGTCCCCAGGCTTCTTTTTCGTTTTCCTCCATGCGAATATCGGAAAACAAAGTGTGCAATCGACGCACCTCGTCAGATACGATTTTTTCCAAAATTCGGCCCCCCCCCCCATAAGGGTGGCTTCCGGAACTCGAAAATCATACAAATTGTTTCCAGGCTTCTTTTTAGAGGTCCTCAATGCGAATATCGAAAAACAAAGTGTGCAATCGACGCACCTCGGCAGATACGATTTTTTTTAAAGTTCACCCCTCCCCCTAAGGGTGGCTTCCGGAACGCGAAAATCATACCAATTGTTCCCAGGCTTCTTTTTCGTTGTCCTCAATGCGAATATCGAAAAACAAAGTGTGCAATCGACGCACCTCGATAGATACGATTTGTTTCAAAGCTGGCCCCTCCCCCTAAGGATGGCTTTCGGAACGCGAAAATCATACAAATTGTTCCCAGGCTTCTTTGTCATTGTCCTCAATGCGAATATCGAAAAACAAAGTGTGCAATCGACGCACCTCGTCAGATACGTTTTTTTCAAAGTTCACCCCTCCCCCTGAGGCTGGCTTCCGGAACGCGAAAATCATACAGATTGTTTCCAGGCTTCTTTTGAGAGGTCCTCAATGCGAATATCGAAAAACAAAGTGTGCAATCGACGCACCTTGGCAGATACGATTTTTTCCATAATTCACCTCCCCCTAAGGGTGGATTCCGGACCGCGAAAATCATACAAATTGTTCCCAGGCTTCGTTTTCGTTGTCCTCAATGCAAATATCGAAAAACAAAGTGTGCAATCGACGCACCTCGTCAGATACGTTTTTGTCAAAGTTCACCCCTCCCCCTAAGGCTGGCTTCCGGAACGCGAAAATCATACAAATTGTTTCCAGGCTTTTTTTGAGAGGTCCTCCATGCGAATATCGAAAAACAAAGTGTGCAATCGACGCACCTCGTCAGATGCGTTTTTTTTTTAACGTTCACCCCCCCCCCCTAAGGCTGGCTTCCGGAACGCGGAAATCATACAAATTGTTCCCACGCTTCTTTATCGTTGTCCTCAATGCGAATATCGAAAAACAAAGTGTGCAATCGACGCACCTCGTCAGATACGTTTTTTTTCAACGTTCACCCCCCCACCCCTAAGGCTGGCTTCCGGAACGCGGAAATCATACAAATTGTTCCCTGGCTTCTTTTTAGAGGTCCTCAATGCGAATATCGAAAAACAACGTGTGCAATCGACGCACCTCGGCAGATACGATTTTTTTCAAAATTCACCCCTCGCCCTAAGGCTGGCTTCCGGAAGGCGAAAATCATACAAATGGTTTCCAGGCTTCTTCTAAGAGGTCCTGAATGCCGATATCGAAAAACAAAGTGTGCAATCGACGCACCTCGGCAGAAACGATTTTTTTCAAAGTTGACCCCGCCCCCCAAAGGGATGCTTCCGGAACGCAAAAATCATACAAATTGTTCCCAGGCTTCTTTTTCGTTGTCCTCAATGCGAATATCGAAAAACAACGTGTGCAATCGACGCACCTCGGCAGATACGATTTTATCCAAAATTCACCCTCCCATAAGGGTGGCTTCCGGAACTCGAAAATGATACAAATTGTTCCCAGGCTTCTTTTTAGAGGTCCTCAATGCGAATATCGAAAAACAAAGTGTGCAATCGACGCACCTCGGCAGATACGATTTTTTTCAATGTTGACCCCTCCCCCTAGGGCTGGCTTCCGGAACGCGAAATTCATACAAATTGTTTCCAGGCTTCTTTCGAGAGGTCCTCAATGCGAATATCGGAAAACAAAGTGTGCAATAGACGCACCTCGGCAGATACGATTTTTTTCAAAGTGCACCCGTCCCCCTAAGGGTGGCTTCCGGAACGCGAAAATCATACAAATTGTTCCCAGGCTTCTTTTTCGTTGTCCTCAATGCGAATATCGAAAAACAATGTGTGCAATCGGCGCACCTCGGCAGATACGATTTTTTCCAAAATTCGGCCCCCCCCCCATAAGGGTGGTTTCCGGAACTCGAAAATCATACAAATTGTTCCCAGGCTTGTTTTTAGAGGTCCTCAATGCGAATAGCGAAAAACAAAGTGTGCAATCGACGCACCTCGATAGATACGATTTGTTTCAGAGTTCGCCCCTCCCCCTAAGGATGGCTTTCGGAAGGCGAAAATCATACAAATTGTTCCCAGGCTTCTTTGTCATTGTCCTCAATGCGAATATCGAAAAACAAAGTGTGCAATCGACGCACCTCGTCAGATACGTTTTTTTCAAAGTTCACCCCTCCCCCTGAGGCTGGCTTCCGGAACGCGAAAATCATACAAATTGTTTCCAGGCTTCTTTTGAGAGGTCCTCAATGCGAATATCGAAAAACAAAGTGTGCAATCGACGCACCTTGGCAGATACGATTTTTTCCATAATTCACCTCCCCCTAAGGGTGGCTTCCGGACCGCGAAAATCATACAAATTGTTCCCAGGCTTCGTTTTCGTTGTCCTCAATGCGAATATCGAAAAACAAAGTGTGCAATCGACGCACCTCGTCAGATACGTTTTTGTCAAAGTTCACCCCTCCCCCTAAGGCTGGCTTCCGGAACGCGAAAATCATACAAATTGTTTCCAGGCTTTTTTTGAGAGGTCCTCCATGCGAATATCGAAAAACAAAGTGTGCAATCGACGCACCTCGTCAGATACGTTTTTTTTTTAACGTTCACCCCCCCCCCCCTCAGGCTGGCTTCCGGAACGCGGAAATCATACAAATTGTTCCCACGCTTCTTTATCGTTGTCCTCAATGCGAATATCGAAAAACAAAGTGTGCAATCGACGCACCTCGTCAGATACGTTTTTTTTCAACGTTCACCCCCCCCCCCCCCCTAAGGCTGGCTTCCGGAACGCGGAAATCATACAAATTGTTCCCTGGCTTCTTTTTAGAGGTCCTCAATGCGAATATCGAAAAACAACGTGTGCAATCGACGCACCTCGGCAGATACGATTTTTTTCAAAATTCACCCCTCGCCCTAAGGCTGGCTTCCGGAAGGCGAAAATCATACAAATGGTTTCCAGGCTTCTTCTAAGAGGTCCTGAATGCGGATATCGAAAAACAAAGTGTGCAATCGACGCACCTCGGCAGAAACGATTTTTTTCAAAGTTGACCCCGCCCCCCAAAGGGTTGCTTCCGGAACGCAAAAATCATACAAATTGTTCCCAGGCTTCTTTTTCGTTGTCCTCAATGCGAATATCGAAAAACAAAGTGTGCAATCGACGCACCTCGGCAGATACGATTTTATCCAAAATTCACCCTCCCATAAGGGTGGCTTCCGGAACTCGAAAATCATACAAATTGTTCCCAGGCTTCTTTTTAGAGGTCCTCAATGCGAATATCGAAAAACAAAGTGTGCAATCGACGCACCTCGGCAGAAACGATTTTTTTCAGTGTTGACCCCTCCCCCTAGGGCTGGCTTCCGGAACGCGAAATTCATACAAATTGTTTCCAGGCTTCTTTCGAGAGGTCCTCAATGCGAATATCGGAAAACAAAGTGTGCAATAGACGCACCTCGGCAGATACGATTTTTTTCAAAGTGCACCCGTCCCCCTAAGGGTGGCTTCCGGAACGCGAAAATCATACAAATTGTTCCCAGGCTTCTTTTTCGTTGTCCTCAATGCGAATATCGAAAAACAATGTGTGCAATCGGCGCACCTCGGCAGATACGATTTTTTCCAAAATTCGGCCCCCCCCCCCCATAAGGGTGGCTTCCGGAACTCGAAAATCATACAAATTGTTCCCAGGCTTGTTTTTAGAGGTCCTCAATGCGAATATCGAAAAACAAAGTGTGCAATCGACGCAGCTCGTCAGATACGTTTTTTTTTTTCAACGTTCACCCCCCACCCTCCTAAGGCTGGCTTCCGGAACGCGAAAATCATAAAAATTGTTCCCAGGCTTCTTTTTCGTTGTCCTCAATGCGAATATCGAAAAACAAAGTGTGCAATCGACGCACCTCGTCAGATTCGTTTTTGTCAAAGTTCACCCCTTCCCCTAAGGCTGGCTTCCGGAACGCGAAAATCATAGAAATTGTTTCCAGGATTCTTTTGAGTGGTCCTCAATGCGAATATCGAAAATCAAAGTGTGCAATCGACGCACCTCGGCAGATACGATTTTTTCCAAAATTCGCCCCCCCCCGTAAGGGTGGCTTCCGGAACTCGAAAATCATACAAATTGTTCCCAGGCTTCTTTTTAGAGGTCCTCAATGCGAATATCGAAAAACAAAGTGTGCAATCGACGCACTTCGGCAGATACGATTTTTTTCAAAGTTCACCCCTCCCCCTAAGGGTGGCTTCCGGAACGCGAAAATCATACCAATTGTTCCCAGGCTTCTTTTTCGTTGTCCTCAATGCGAATATCGAAAAACAAAGTGTGCAATCGACGCACCTCGGTAGATACGATTTTTTTCAAAGTTCACCCCTCCCCCTAAGGATGGCTTCCGGAACGCGAAAATCATACAAATTGTTCCCAGGCTTCTTTTTCATTGTCCTCAATGCGAATATCGAAAAACAAAGTGTGCATTCGACGCACCTCGTCAGATACGTTTTTTTCAAAGTTCACCCCTCCCCCTAAGGCTGGCTTCCGGAACGCGAAATTCATACAAATTGTTTCCAGGCTTCTTTTGAGAGGTCCTCAATGCGAATATCGAAAAACAAAGTGTGCAATCGACGCACCTTGGCAGATACGATTTTTTCCATAATTCACCCCCCCCCTAAGGGTGGCTTCCGGACCGCGAAAATCATACAAATTGTTCCCGGGCTTCGTTTTCGTTGTCCTCAATGCGAATATCGAAAAACAAAGTGTGCAATCGACGCACCTCGTCAGATACGTTTTTGTCAAAGTGCACCCCTCCCCCTAAGGCTGGCTTCCGGAACGCGAAAATCATACAAATTGTTTCCAGGCTTTTTTTGATAGGTCCTCAATGCGAATATCGAAAAACAAAGTGTGCAATCGACGCACCTCGGCAAATACGATTTTTTTCAAAGTTCACCCCGCCCCCTAAGGGTGGCTTCCGGAACTCAAAAATCATACAAATTGTCCCCAGTCTTCTTTTTCGTTGTCCTCCATGCGAATATCGAAAAACAAAGTGTGCAATCGACGCACCTCGTCAGATACGTTTTTTTTTTAAAGTTCACCCCCCCCCCCCTAAGGCTGGCTTCCGGAACGCGGAAATCATACAAATTGTTCCCACGCTTCTTTATCGTTGTCCTCAATGCGAATATCGAAAAACAAAGTGTGCAATCGCTGCACCTCGTCAGATACGTCGTTTTCAAAGTTCACCCCTCCCCCTAAGGCTGGCTTCCGGAACGCGAAAATCATACAAAATGTTTCCAGGCTTCTTTTGAGAGGTCCTCAATGCGAATATCGGAAAACAAAGTGTGCAATAGACGCACCTCGGCAGATACGATTTCTTTCAACGTGCACCCCTCCCCCTAAGGGTGGCTTCCGCAACGCGAAATTCATACAAATTGTTCCCAGGCTTCTTTTTCGTTGTCCTCAATGCGAATATCGAAAAACAATGTGTGCAATCGGCGCACCTCGGCAGATACGATTTTTTCCAAAATTCGGCCCCCCCCCCCCCCCCATAACGGTGGCTTCCGGAACTCGAAAATCATACAAATTGTTCCCAGGCTTGTTTTTAGAGGTCCTCAATGCGAATATCGAAAAACAAAGTGTGCAATCGACGCACCTCGGCAGATACGATTTTTTCCAAATTTCGGCCCCCCCCCACCCCCCATAAGGGTGGCTTCCGGAACTCGAAAATCATACAAATTGTTCCCAGGCTTCTTTTTAGAGGTCCTCAATGCGAATATCGAAAAACAAAGTGTGCAATCGACGCACTTCGGCAGATACGATTTTTTTCAAAGTTCACCCCTCCCCCTAAGGGTGGCTTCCGGAACGCGAAAATCATACCAATTGTTCCCAGGCTTCTTTTTCGTTGTCCTCAATGCGAATATCGAAAAACAAAGTGTGCAATCGACGCACCTCGGTAGATACGATTTTTTTCAAAGTTCACCCCTCCCCCTAAGGATGGCTTCCGGAACGCGAAAATCATACCAATTGTTCCCAGGCTTCTTTTTCATTGTCCTCAATGCGAATATCGAAAAACAAAGTGTGCAATCGACGCACCTTGGCAGATACGATTTTTTCCATAATTCACCCCCCCCCTAAGGGTGGCTTCCGGACCGCGAAAATCATAAAAATTGTTCCCAGGCTTCGTTTTCGTTGTCCTCAATGCGAATATCGAAAAACAAAGTGTGCAATCGACGCACCTCGTCAGATACGTTTTTGTCAAAGTTCACTCCTCCCCCTAAGGGTGGCTTCCGGAACTCGAAAATCATACAAATTGTCGCCAGGCTTCTTTTTCGTTGTCCTCCATGCGAATATCGAAAAACAAAGTGTGCAATCGACGCACCTCGTCAGATACGTTTTTTTTTAACGTTCACCCCCCCCCCTAAGGCTGGCTTCCGGAACTCGAAAATCATACAAATTGTTCCCAGGCTTCTTTTTAGAGGTCCTCAATGCGAATATCGAAAAACAAAGTGTGCAATCGACGCACCTCGTCAGATAGGTTTTTTTTTTCATCGTTAACCCCCTCCCCCTAAGGCTGGCTTCCGGAACGCGAAAATGATACAAATTGTTCCCAGGCTTCTTTTTCGTTGTCCTCAATGCGAATATCGAAAAATAAAGTGTGCAATCGCTGCACCTCGTCAGATACGTCTTTTTCAAAGTTCACCCCTCCCCGTAAGGCTGGCTTCCGGAACGCGAAAATCATACAAAATGTTTCCAGGCTTCTTTTGAGAGGTTCTCATTGCGAATATCGAAAAACAAAGTGTGCAATCGACGCACCTCGGCAGATACGATTGTTTTCAATGTTCACACCTCCCCCTAAGGCTGGCTTCCGGAACGCGAAAATCATAGAAATTGTTCCCAGGCTTCTTTTTCGTTGTCCTCAATGCGAATATCTCAAAACAAAGTGTGCAATCGACGCACCTCGTCAGATACGTTTTTTTCAAAGTTCACCCCTCCCCCTAAGGCTGGTTTCCGGACCGCGAAAATCATACAAATTGTTTCCAGGCTTCTTTTGAGAGGTCCTCAATGCGAATATCGAAAAACAAAGTCTGCAATCGACGCACCTCGGCAGATACGATTTTTTTCAAAGTTCACCCCTCCCCCTGAGGGTGGCTTCCGGACCGCGGAAATCATAAAAATTGTTCCCAGGCTTCTTTTTCGTTGTCCTCCATGCGAATATCGAAAAACAAAGTGTGCAATCGACGCACCTCGTCAGATACGTTTTTTTTCAACGTCCGCCCCCCCTAAGGCTGGCTTCCGGAACGCGAAAATTATACAAATGGTTTCCAGGATTCTTTTGAGAGGTCCTCAATGCGAATATCGAAAAACAAAGTGTGCAATCGACGCACCTCGGCAGATACGATTTTATTCAAAGTTCACCCCTCCCCCTAAGGGTGGTTTCCGGATCGCGAAAATCATACAAATTATTCCCAAGCTTCTTTTTCGTTGTCCTCGATGCGAATATCGAAAAACAAAGTGCGCAATCGACGCACCTCGTCAGATACGTTTTTTTCAAAGTTCACCGCTCCCCCTAAGGATGGCTTCCGGAGCGCGAAAATCATACAAATTGTTCCCAGGCATCTTTTTAGAGGTCCTCAATGCGAATATCGGAAAACAATGTGTGCAATCGACGCACCTCGGCAGATACGATTTTTTTCAAAGTTCACCCCTCCCCCTAAGGGTGGCTTCCGGAACGCGAAAATCATACAAATTGTTCCCAGGCTTCTTTTTCGTTGTCGTCAATGCGAATATCGAAAAACAAAGTGTGCAATCGACGCACCTCGGAAGATACGATTTTTTTCAAAGTTCACCCCTCCCCCTAAGGATGGCTTCCGGAACGCGAAAATCATACAAATTGTTCCCAGGCTTCTTTTTCGTTGTCCTCAATGCGAATATCGACAAACAAAGTGTGCAATCGACGCACCTCGTCAGATACGTTTTTTTCAAAGTTCACCCCTCCCCCTAAGGCTGGCTTCCGGAACGCGAAAATCAAACAAATTGTTTCCAGGCTTCTTTTGAGAGGTCCACAATGCGAATATCGAAAAACAAAGTGTGCAATCGACGCACCTCGGCAGATACGATTTTTTTCAATGTTGACCCCTCCCCGTAGGGCTGGCTTCCGGAACGCGAAATTCATACAAATTGTTTCCAGGCTTCTTTCGAGAGGTCCTCAATGCGAATATCGGAAAACAAAGTGTGCAATAGACGCACCTCGGCAGATACGATTTTTTTCAAAGTGCACCCGTCCCCCTAAGGGTGGCTTCCGGAACGCGAAAATCATACAAATTGTTCCCAGGCTTCTTTTTCGTTGTCCTCAATGCGAATGTCGAAAAACAATGTGTGCAATCGGCGCACCTCGGCAGATACGATTTTTTCCAAAATTCGGCCCCCCCCCCCCATAAGGGTGGCTTCCGGAACTCGAAAATCATACAAATTGTTCCCAGGCTTGTTTTTAGAGGTCCTCAATGCGAATATCGAAAAACAAAGTGTGCAATCGACGCAGCTCGTCAGATACGTTTTTTTTTGAACGTTCACCCCCCACCCTCCTAAGGCTCGCTTCCGGAACGCGAAAATCATACAAATTGTTCCCAGGCTTCTTTTTCGTTGTCCTCAATGCGAATATCGAAAAACAAAGTGTGCAATCGACGCACCTCGTCAGATACGTTTTTTTCAAAGTTCACCCCTGCCCCTAAGGCTGGCTTCCGGAACGCGAAAATCATAGAAATTGTTTCCAGGATTCTTTTGAGAGGTCCTCAATGCGAATATCGAAAATCAAAGTGTGCAATCGACGCACCTCGGCAGATACGATTTTTTCCAAAATTCGCCCCCCCCCCCACCCCATAAGGGTGGCTTCCGGAACTCGAAAATCATACAAATTGTTCCCAGGCTTCTTTTTAGAGGTCCTCAATGCGAATATCGAAAAACAAAGTGTGCAATCGACGCACTTCGGCAGATACGATTTTTTTCAAAGTTCACCCCTCCCCCTAAGGGTGGCTTCCGGATCGCGAAAAACATACCAATTGTTCCCAGGCTTCTTTTTCGTTGTCCTCAATGCGAATATCGAAAAACAAAGTGTGCAATCGACGCACCTCGGTAGATACGATTTTTTTCAAAGTTCACCCCTCCCCCTAAGGATGGCTTCCGGAACGCGAAAATCATACAAATTGTTCCCAGGCTTCTTTTTCATTGTCCTCAATGCGAATATCGAAAAACAAAGTGTGCATTCGACGCACCTCGTCAGATACGTTTTTTTCAAAGTTCACCCCTCCCCCTAAGGCTGGCTTCCGGAACGCGAAAATCACACAAATTGTTTCCAGGCTTCTTTTGAGAGGTCCACAATGCGAATATCGAAAAACAAAGTGTGCAATCGACGCACCTTGGCAGATACGATTTTTTCCATAATTCACCCCCCCCTAAGGGTGGCTTCCGGACCGCGAAAATCATACAAATTGTTCCCGGGCTTCGTTTTCGTTGTCCTCAATGCGAATATCGAAAAACAAAGTGTGCAATCGACGCACCTCGTCAAATACGTTTTTGTCAAAGTTCACTCCTTCCCCTAAGGGTGGCTTCCGGAACTCGAAAATCATACAAATTGTCGCCAGGCTTCTTTTTCGTTGTCCTCCATGCGAATATCGAAAAACAAAGTGTGCAATCGACGCACCTCGTCAGATACGTTTTTTTTTTAACGTTCGCCCCCCCCCCCTAAGGCTGGCTTCCGGAACGCGGAAATCATACAAATTGTTCCCAGGCTTCTTTTTCGTTGTCCTCAATGCGAATATCGAAAAATAAAGTGTGCAATCGCTGCACCTCGTCAGATACGTCTTTTTCAAAGTTCACCCCTCCCCGTAAGGCTGGCTTCCGGAACGCAAAAATCATACAAAATGTTTCCAGGCTTCTTTTGAGAGGTCCTCATTGCGAATATCGAAAAACAAAGTGTGCAATCGACGCACCTCTACAGATACGATTGTTTTCAAAGTTCACCCCTCCCCCTAAGGCTGGCTTCCGGAACGCGAAAATCATACAAATTGTTCCCAGGCTTCTTTTTCGTTGACCTCAATGCGAATATCGAAAAACAAAGTGTGCAATCGACGCACCTCGTCAGATACGTTTTTTTCAAAGTTCACCCCTCCCCCTAAGGCTGGTTTCCGGACCGCGAAAATCACACAAATTGTTTCCAGGCTTCTTTTGAGAGGTCCTCAATGCGAATATCGAAAAACAAAGTGTGCAATCGACGCACCTCGGCAGATACGATTTTTTTCAAAGTTCACCCCTCCCCCTGATGGTGGCTTCCGGACCGCGGAAATCATACAAATTGTTCCCAGGCTTCTTTTTCGTTGTCCTCCATGCGAATATCGAAAAACAAAGTGTGCAATCGACGCACCTCGTAAGATACGTTTTTTTTCAACGTCCCCCCCCCCTAAGGCTGGCTTCCGGAACGCGAAAATTATACAAATTGTTTCCAGGATTCTTTTGAGAGGTCCTCAATGCGAATATCGAAAAACGAAGTGCGCAATCGACGCACCTCGTCAGATACGTTTTTTTCAAAGTTCACCGCTCCCCCTAAGGCTGGCTTCCGGAGCGCGAAAATCATACAAATTGTTTCCAGGCTTCTTTTGAGAGGTCCTCAATGCGAATATCGAAAAACGAAGTGTGCAATCGACGCACCTCGGCAGATGAGATTTTTTTCAAAGTTCACCCCTCCCCCTAAGGGCGGCTTCCGGAACGCGAAAATCATACAAATTGTTCCCAGGCATCTTTTTAGAGGTCCTCAATGCGAATATCGGAAAACAATGAGTGCAATCGACGCACCTCGGCAGATACGATTTTTTTCAAAGTTCACCCCTCCCCCTAAGGGTGGCTTCCGGAACGCGAAAATCATACAAATTGTTCCCAGGCTTCTTTTTCGTTCTCCTCAATGCGAATATCGAAAAACAAAGTGTGCAATCGACGCACCTCGGGAGATACGATTTTTTTCAAAGTTCACCCCTCCCCCTAAGGCTGGCTTCCGGAACGCGAAAATCATACAAATTGTTCCCAGGCTTTTTTTTCGTTGTCCTCAATGCGAATATCGACAAACAAAGTGTGCAATCGACGCACCTCGTCAGATACGTTTTTTTCAAAGTTCACCCCTCCCCCTAAGGCTGGCTTCCGGAACGCGAAAATCATACAAATTGTTTCCAGGCTTCTTTTGAGAGCTCCTCAATGCGAATATCGAAAAACAAAGTGTGCAATCGACGCACCTCGGCAGATACGATTTTATTCAAAGTTCACCCCTCCCCCTAAGGGTGGCTTCCGGATCGCGAAAATCATACACATAATTCCCAGGCTTCTTTTTCGCTGTCCTCAATGCAAATATCGAAAAACAATCTGTGCAATCGACGCACCTCGGCAGATACGATTTTTTCCCAAATTCACCCCCCCCCCCTAAGGGTGGCTTCCGGACCGCGAAAATCATACAAATTGTTCCCAGGCTTCTTTTTCGTTGTCCTCAATGCGAATATCGAAAAACAAAGTGTGCAATCGACGCACCTCGTCAGATACGATTTTGTCAAAGTTCAGCCCTCCCCCTAAGCTGCCTTCCAGAACGCGAAAATCATACAAATTGTTTCCATGCTTCTTTTGAGAGGTCCTCAGTGCGAATATCGAAAAACAAAGTGTGCAATCGACGCACCTCGGCCGATACGATTTTTTTCAAAGTTCACCCCTCCCCCTAAGGTTGGCTTCCGGAACGCGAAAATCATACAAATTGTCCCCAGGCATCTTTTTCGATGTCCTCCGTGCGAATACCGAAAAACAAAGTGTGCAATCGACGCACCTCGTCAGATACGTTTTTTTTTCAACGTTCCGCCCCCCCCCTAAGGCTGGCTTCCGGAACGCGAAAATCATACAAATTGTTCCCTGGCTTCTTTTTAGAGGTCCTCAATGCGAATATCGAATAACAACGTGTGCAATCGACGCACCTTGGCAGATACGATTTTTTCCATAATTCACCCCCCCCCCCTAAGGGTGGCTTCCGGACCGCGAAAATCATACAAATTGTTCCCAGGATTCGTTTTCGTTGTCCTCAATGCGAATATCGGAAAACAAAGTGTGCAATCGACGCACCTCGTCAGATACGTTTTTGTAAATGTTCACCCCTCCCCCTAGGGCTGGCTTCCGGAACGCGAAAATCATACAAATTGTTTCCAGGTTTTTTTTGAGAGGTCCTCAATGCGAATATCGAAAAACAAAGTGTGCAATCGACGCACCTCGGCAGATACGATTTTTTTCAAAGTTCACTCCTCCCCCTAAGGGTGGCTTCCGGAACTCGAAAATCATACAAATTGTCCCCAGGCTTCTTTTTCGTTGTCCTCCATGCGAATATCGAAAAACAAAGTGTGCAATCGACGCACCTCGTCAGATACGTTTTTTTTTTAACGTTCACCCCCACCCCCCCCCTAAGGCTGGCTTCCGGAACGCGGAAATCATACAAATTGTTCCCACGCTTCTTTATCGTTGTCCTCAATGCGAATATCGAAAAACAAAGTGTGCAATCGACGCACCTCGTCAGATAGGTTTTTTTTTCATCGTTCACCCCCTCACCCTAAGGCTGGCTTCCGGAACGCGAAAATCATACAAATTGTTCCCAGGCTTCTTTTTCGTTGTCCTCAATGCGAATATAGAAAAACAAAGTATGCAATCGCTGCACCTCGTCAGATACGTCTTTTTCAAAGTTCACCCCTCCCCCTAAGGCTGGCTTCCGGAACGCGAAAATCATACAAAATGTTTCCAGGCTTCTTTTGAGAGGTCCTCATTGCGAATATCGAAAAACAAAGTGTGCAATCGACGCACCTCGGCAGATACGATTGTTTTCAAAGTTCACCCCTCCCCCTAAGGCTGGCTTTCGGAACGCGAAAATCATACAAATTGTTCCCAGGCTTCTTTTTCGTCGTCCTCAATGCGAATATCGAAAAACAAAGTGTGCAATCGACGCACCTCGTCAGATACGTATTTTTCAAAGTTCACCCCTCCCCCTAAGGCTGGTTTCCGGACCGCGAAAATCATACAAATTGTTTCCAGGCTTCTTTTGAGAGGTCCTCAATGCGAATATCGAAAAACAAAGTGTGCAATCGACGCACCTCGGCAGATACGATTTTTTTCAATGTTCACCCCTCCCCCTGAGGGTGGCTTCCGGACCGCGGAAATCATACAAATTGTTCCCAGGCTTCTTTTTCGTTGTCCTCCATGCGAATATCGAAAAACAAAGTGTGCAATCGACGCACCTCGTCAGATACGTTTTTTTCAAAGTTCACCCCTCCCCCTAAGGCAGGCTTCCGGAACGCGAAAATCATACAAATTGTTTCCAGGCTTCTTTTGAGAGGTCCTCAATGCGAATATCGAAAAACAAAGTGTGCAATCGACGCACCTCGGCAGATACGATTTTATTCAAAGTTCACCCCTCCCCCTAAGGGTGGCTTCCGGATCGCGAAAATCATACAAATTATTCCCAGGCTTCTTTTTGCTGTCCTCAATGCAAATATCGAAAAACAAATTGTGCAATCGACGCACCTCGGCAGATACGATTTTTTCCCAAATTCACCCCCCCCTAAGGGTGGCTTCCGGACCGCGAAAATCATACAAATTGTTCCCAGGCTTCTTTTTCGTTGTCCTCAATGCGAATATCGAAAAACAAAGTGTGCAATCGACGCACCTCGTCAGATACGTTTTTGTCAAAGTTCACCCCTCCCCCTAAGGTTGGCTTCCGGAACGCGAAAATCATACAAATTGTCCCCAGGCTTCTTTTTCGTTGTCCTCCATGCGAATATCGAAAAATAAAGTGTGCAATCGACGCACCTCGTCAGATACGTTTTTTTTCAACGTTCCGCCCCCCCCCCCCTAAGGCTGGCTTCCGGATCGCGAAAATCATACAAATTATTCCCAGGCTTCTTTTTCGTTGTCCTCAATGCGAATATCGAAAAACAAAGTGCGCAATCGACGCACCTCGTCAGATACGTTTTTTTTTTCAGCGCTCGCCCCTCCCTCTAAGGCTGGCTTCCGGAACGCGAAAATCATACAAACTGTTTTCAGGCGTCTTTTGAGAGGTCCTCAATGCGAATATCGAGAAACGAAGTGTGCAATCGACGCACCTCGGCAGATACGATTTTTTCCAAAATTCACCCCCCCATAATGGTGGCTTCCGGAACGCGAAAATCATACAAATTGTTCCCAGGCTTCTTTTTCGTTGTCCTCAATGCGAATATCGATAAACAAAGTGTGCAATGGACGCACCTCGTCAGATACGTTTTTTTCAAAGTTCACCCCTCCCCCTAAGGCTGGCTTCCGGAACTCAAAAATCATACAAATTGTTCCCAGGCTTCTTTTTAGAGGTCCTCAATGCGAATTTCGAAAAACAAAGTGTGCAATCGACGCACCTCGGCAGATACGATTTTTTTCAAAGTTCACGCCCCCCCCCCCCTAAGGCTGGCTTCCGGAACGCGGAAATCATACAAATTGTTCCCACGCTTCTTTATCGTTGTCCTCAATGCGAATATCGAAAAACAAAGTGTGCAATCGACGCACCTCGTCAGATACGTTTTTTTTCAACGTTCACCCCCCCCCCCTAAGGCTGGCTTCCGGAACGCGAAAATCATACAAATTGTTCCCTGGCTTCTTTTTAGAGGTCCTCATTGCGAATATCGAATAACAACGTGTGCAATCGACGCACCTCGGCAGATACGACTTTTTTCAAAATTCACCCCTCCCCCTAAGGCTGGCTTCCGGAAGGCGAAAATCATACAAATTGTTTCCAGGCTTCTTCTGAGAGGTCCTGAATGCGGATATCGAAAAACAAAGTGTGCAATCAACGCACCTCGTCAGATAGGTTTTTTTTCATCGTTCACCCCCTCCCCCTAAGGCTGGCTTCCGGAACGCGAAAATCATACAAATTGTTCCCAGGCTTCTTTTTCGTTGTCCTCAATGCGAATATCGAAAAACAAAGTGTGCAATCGCTGCACCTCGTCAGATACGTCTTTTTCAATGTTCACCCCTCCCCCTAAGGATGGCTTCCGGAACGCGAAAATCATACAAATTGTTCCCAGGCTTCTTTTTCGTTGTCCTCAATGCGAATATCGAAAAACAAAGTGTGCAATCGACGCACCTCGTCAGATCCGTTTTTTTCAAAGTTCACCCCTCCCCCTAAGGCTGGCTTCCGGAATGCGAAAATCAAACTAATTGTTCCCAGGCTTCTTTTTCGTTGTCCTCAATGCGAATATCGAAAAACAAAGTGTGCAATCGACGCACCGCGTCAGATACGTTTTTTTCAAAGTTCACCCCTCCCTCTAAGGCTGGCTTCCGGAACGCGAAAATCATACAAATTGTTTCCAGGCTTCTTTTGAGAGGTCATCAATGCGAATATCGAAAAACGAAGTGTGCAATCGACGCACCTCGGCAGATACGATTTATTTCAAAGATCACCCCTCCCCCTGAGGGTGGCTTCCGGACCGCGAAAATCATACAAATTGTTTCCAGGCTTCTTTTGAGAGGTCCTCAATGCGAATATCGAAAAACGAAGTGTGCAATCGACGCACCTCGGCAGATACGATTTTTTTCAAAGTGCACCGCTCCCCCTAAGGTCGGCTTACGGAAGGCGAAAATCATACAAGCTGTTCCCAGACATCTTTTTCGTTGTCCTCAATGCGAATATCGGAAAACAAAGTGTGCAATCGACGCACCTCGTCAGATACGTTTTTTTTTCAACGCTCACCCCTCCCTCTAAGGCTGGCTTCCGGAACGCGAAAATCATATAAACTGTTTTCAGGCGTCTTTTGAGAGGTCCTCAATGCGAATATCGAGAAACGAAGCGTGCAATCGACGCACCTCGGCAGATACGATTTTTTCCAAAATTCACCCCCCCATAATGGTGGCTTCCGGAACGCGAAAATCATACAAATTGTTCCCAGGCTTCTTTTTCGTTGTCCTCAATGCGAATATCGATAAACAAAGTGTGCAATGGACGCACCTCGTCAGATACGTTTTTTTCAAAGTTCACCCCTCCCCCTCAGGCTGGCTTCCGGAACGCGAAAATCATACAAATTGTTTCCAGGATTCTTTTGAGAGGTCTTCAATGCGAATATCGAAAAACAAAGTGTGCAATCGACGCACCTCGGCAGATACGATTTTTTTCAAAGTTCACCCCTCCCCCTAAGGGTGGCTTCCGGAACTCGAAAATCATACAAATTGTTCCCAGGCTTCTTTTTCGTTGTCCTCAATGCGAATATCGAAAAACAAAGTGTGCAATCGACGCACCTCGGTAGATACGATTTTTTTCAAAGTTCACCCCTCCCCCTAAGGATGGCTTCCGGAACACGAAAATCATACAAATTGTTCCCAGGCTTCTTTTTCGTTGTCCTCAATGCGAATATCGAAAGACAAAGTGTGCAATCGACGCACCTCGTCAGATACGTTTTTTTTCAACGTTCCGCCCCCCCCCCCTAAGCCCGGCTTCCGGAACGCGAAAATCATACATATTGTTTCCAGGATTCTTTTGAGAGGTCCTCAATGCAAATATCGAAAAACAAAGTGTGCAATCGACGCACCTCGGCAGATACGATTTTATTCAAAGTTCACCCCTCCCCCTAAGGGTGGTTTCCGGATCGCGAAAATCATACAAATTATTCCCAGGCTTCTTTTTTGTTGTCCTCAATGCGAATATCGAAAAACAAAGTGCGCAATCGACGCACCTCGTCAGATACGTTTTTTTCAAAGTTCACCGCTCCCCCTAAGGCTGGCTTCCGGAACGCGAAAATCATACAAATTGTTTCCAGGCTTCTTTTGAGAGGTCCTCAATGCGAATATCGAAAAGCGAAGTGTGCAATCGACGCACCTCGGCAGATACGATTATTTCCAAAATTCGGCCCCCCCCCCATAAGGGTGGCTTCCGGAACTCGAAAATCATACAAATTGTTCCCAGGCTTCTTTTTAGAGGTCCTCAATGCGAATATCGAAAAACAAAGTGTGCAATCGACGCACCTCGGCAGATACGATTTTTTTCAAAGTTCACCCCTCCCCCTAAGGGTGGCTTCCGGAACGCGAAAATCATACAAATTGTTCCCAGGCTTCTTTTTCGTTGTCCTCAATGCGAATATCGAAAAACAAAGTGTGCAATCGACGCACCTCGGTAGATACGATTTTTTTCAAAGTTCACCCCTCCCCCTCAGGATGGCTTCCGGAACGCGAAAATCATACAAATTGTTCCCAGGCTTCTTTTTCGTTGTCCTCAATGCGAATATCGAAAGACAAAGTGTGCAATCGACGCACCTCGGCAGATACGATTTTTTTCAAAGTTCACCCCTCCCCCTAAGGATGGCTTCCGGAACGCGGAAATCATACAAATTGTTCCCAGGCTTCTTTTTCGTTGTCCTCCATGCGAATATCGAAAAACAAAGTGTGCAATCGACGCACCTCGTCAGATACGTTTTTTTTCAACGTTCCCCCCCCCCCCCCGCCCTAAGCCGGGCTTCCGGAACGCGAAAATCATACAAATTGTTTCCAGGATTCTTTTGAGAGGTCCTCAATGCAAATATCGAAAAACAAAGTGTGCAATCGACGCACCTCGGCAGATACGATTTTATTCAAAGTTCACCCCTCCCCCTAAGGGTGGTTTCCGGATCGCGAAAATCATACAAATTATTCCCAGGCTTCTTTTTTGTTGTCCTCAATGCGAATATCGAAGAACAAAGTGCGCAATCGACGCACCTCGTCAGATACGTTTTTTTCAAAGTTCACCGCTCCCCCTAAGGCTGGCTTCCGGAACGCGAAAATCATACAAATTGTTTCCAGGCTTCTTTTGAGAGGTCCTCAATGCGAATATCGAAAAGCGAAGTGTGCAATCGACGCACCTCGTCAGATACGTTTTTTTTTCAACGCTCACCCCTCCCTCTAAGGCTGGCTTCCGGAACGCGAAAATCATACAAACTGTTTTCAGGCGTCTTTTGAGAGGTCCTCAATGCGAATATCGAAAAACAAAGTGTGCAATCAACGCACCTCGGCAGATACGATTTTTTTCAAAGTTCACCCCCCCCCCCCCTAAGGCTGGCTTCCGGAACGCGAAAATCATACAAATTGTTCCCTGGCTTCTTTTCAGAGGTCCTCAATGCGAATATCGAATAACAACGTGTGCAATCGACGCACCTCGGCAGATACGACTTTGTTCAAAATTCACCCCTCCCCCTAAGGCTGGCTTCCGGAAGGCGAAAATCATACAAATTGTTTCCAGGCTTCTTCTGAGAGGTCCTGAATGCGGATATCGAAAAACAAAGTGTGCAATCGACGCAGCTCGTCAGATAGGTTTTTTTTTCATCGTTCACCCCCTCCCCCTAAGGCTGGCTTCCGGAACGCGAAAATCATACAAATTGTTCCCAGGCTTCTTTTTCGTTGTCCTCAATGCGAATATCGAGAAACAAAGTGTGCAATCAACGCACCTCGTCAGATACGTTTTTTTTCAACGTTCACCCCCCCCCCTAAGGCTGGCTTCCGGAACGCGAAAATCATACAAATTGTTCCCTGGCTTCTTTTTAGAGGTCCTCAATGCGAATATCGAATAACAACGTGTGCAATCGACGCACCTCGGCAGATACGACTTTTTTCAAAATTCACCCCTCCCCCTAAGGCTGGCTTCCGGAAGGCGAAAATCATACAAATTGTTTCCAGGCTTCTTCTGAGAGGTCCTGAATGCGGATATCGAAAAACAAAGTGTGCAATCGACGCAGCTCGTCAGATAGGTTTTTTTTTCATCGTTCACCCCCTCCCCCTAAGGCTGGCTTCCAGAACGCGAAAATCATACAAATTGTTCCCAGGCTTCTTTTTCGTTGTCCTCAATGCGAATATCGAGAAACAAAGTGTGCAATCGCTGCACCTCGTCAGATACGTTTTTTTCAAAGATCACCCCTCCCCCTAAGGCTGGCTTCCGGAACGGGAAAATCATACAAATTGTTCCCAGGCTTCTTTTTCGTTGTCCTCAATGCGAATATCGAAAAACAAAGTGTGCAATCGACGCACCTCGTCAGATCCGTTTTTTTCAAAGTTCACCCCTCCCCCTAAGGCTGGCTTCCGGAACGCGAAAATCAAACTAATTGTTCCCAGGCTTCTTTTTCGTTGTCCTCAATGCGAATATCGAAAAACAAAGTGTGCAATCGACGCACCGCGTCAGATACGTTTTTTTCAAAGTTCACCCCTCCCTCTAAGGCTGGCTTCCGGAACGCGAAAATCATACAAATTGTTTCCAGGCTTCTTTTGAGAGGTCATCAATGCGAATATCGAAAAACGAAGTGTGCAATCGACGCACCTCGGCAGATACGATTTATTTCAAAGATCACCCCTCCCCCTGAGGGTGGCTTCCGGACCGCGAAAATCATACAAATTGTTTCCAGGCTTCTTTTGAGAGGTCCTCAATGCGAATATCGAAAAACGAAGTGTGCAATCGACGCACCTCGGCAGATACGATTTTTTTCAAAGTGCACCGCTCCCCCTAAGGTCGGCTTACGGAAGGCGAAAATCATACAAGCTGTTCCCAGACATCTTTTTCGTTGTCCTCAATGCGAATATCGGAAAACAAAGTGTGCAATCGACGCACCTCGTCAGATACGTTTTTTTTTCAACGCTCACCCCTCCCTCTAAGGCTGGCTTCCGGAACGCGAAAATCATATAAACTGTTTTCAGGCGTCTTTTGAGAGGTCCTCAATGCGAATATCGAGAAACGAAGCGTGCAATCGACGCACCTCGGCAGATACGATTTTTTCCAAAATTCACCCCCCCATAATGGTGGCTTCCGGAACGCGAAAATCATACAAATTGTTCCCAGGCTTCTTTTTCGTTGTCCTCAATGCGAATATCGATAAACAAAGTGTGCAATGGACGCACCTCGTCAGATACGTTTTTTTCAAAGTTCAACCCTCCCCCTCAGGCTGGCTTCCGGAACGCGAAAATCATACAAATTGTTTCCAGGATTCTTTTGAGAGGTCTTCAATGCGAATATCGAAAATCAAAGTGTGCAATCGACGCACGTCGGCAAATACGATTTTTTCCAAAATTCGGCCCCCCCCCCCCATAAGGGTGGCTTCCGGAACTCGAAAATCATACAAATTGTTCCCAGGCTTCTTTTTAGAGGTCCTCAATGCGAATATCGAAAAACAAAGTGTGCAATCGACGCACCTCGGCAGATACGATTTTTTTCAAAGTTCACCCCTCCCCCTAAGGGTGGCTTCCGGAACGCGAAAATCATACAAATTGTTCCCAGGCTTCTTTTTCGTTGTCCTCAATGCGAATATCGAAAAACAAAGTGTGCAATCGACGCACCTCGGTAGATACGATTTTTTTCAAAGTTCACCCCTCCCCCTAAGGATGGCTTCCGGAACACGAAAATCATACAAATTGTTCCCAGGCTTCTTTTTCGTTGTCCTCAATGCGAATATCGAAAGACAAAGTGTGCAATCGACGCACCTCGTCAGATACGTTTTTTTTCAACGTCCCCCCCCCCCCCCCCTAAGCCTGGCTTCCGGAACGCGAAAATCATACATATTGTTTCCAGGATTCTTTTGAGAGGTCCTCAATGCAAATATCGAAAAACAAAGTGTGCAATCGACGCACCTCGGCAGATACGATTTTATTCAAAGTTCACCCCTCCCCCTAAGGGTGGTTTCCGGATCGCGAAAATCATACAAATTATTCCCAGGCTTCTTTTTTGTTGTCCTCAATGCGAATATCGAAAAACAAAGTGCGCAATCGACGCACCTCGTCAGATACGTTTTTTTCAAAGTTCACCGCTCCCCCTAAGGCTGGCTTCCGGAACGCGAAAATCATACAAATTGTTTCCAGGCTTCTTTTGAGAGGTCCTCAATGCGAATATCGAAAAGCGAAGTGTGCAATCGACGCACCTCGGCAGATACGATTATTTCCAAAATTCGGCCCCCCCCCCATAAGGGTGGCTTCCGGAACTCGAAAATCATACAAATTGTTCCCAGGCTTCTTTTTAGAGGTCCTCAATGCGAATATCGAAAAACAAAGTGTGCAATCGACGCACCTCGGCAGATACGATTTTTTTCAAAGTTCACCCCTCCCCCTAAGGGTGGCTTCCGGAACGCGAAAATCATACAAATTGTTCCCAGGCTTCTTTTTCGTTGTCCTCAATGCGAATATCGAAAAACAAAGTGTGCAATCGACGCACCTCGGTAGATACGATTTTTTTCAAAGTTCACCCCTCCCCCTCAGGATGGCTTCCGGAACGCGAAAATCATACAAATTGTTCCCAGGCTTCTTTCTCGTTGTCCTCAATGCGAATATCGAAAGACAAAGTGTGCAATCGACGCACCTCGGCAGATACGATTTTTTTCAAAGTTCACCCCTCCCCCTAAGGATGGCTTCCGGAACGCGGAAATCATACAAATTGTTCCCAGGCTTCTTTTGAGAGGTCCTCAATGCGAATATCGAAAAACAAAGTGCGCAATCGACGCACCTCGTCAGATACGTTTTTTTCAAAGTTCACCGCTCCCCCTTAGGCTGGCTTCCGGAACGCGAAAATCATACAAATTGTTTCCAGGCTTCTTTTGAGAGGTCCTCAATGCGAATATCGAAAAGCGAAGTGTGCAATCGACGCACCTCGTCAGATACGTTTTTTTTTCAACGCTCACCCCTCCCTCTAAGGCTGGCTTCCGGAACGCGAAAATCATACAAACTGTTTTCAGGCGTCTTTTGAGAGGTCCTCAATGCGAATATCGAAAAACAAAGTGTGCAATCAACGCACCTCGGCAGATACGATTTTTTTCAAAGTTCACCCCCCCCCCCCCTAAGGCTGGCTTCCGGAACGCGAAAATCATACAAATTGTTCCCTTGCTTCTTTTTAGAGGTCCTCAATGCGAATATCGAATAACAACGTGTGCAATCGACGCACCTCGGCAGATACGACTTTTTTCAAAATTCACCCCTCCCCCTAAGGCTGGCTTCCGGAAGGCGAAAATCATACAAATTGTTTCCAGGCTTCTTCTGAGAGGTCCTGAATGCGGATATCGAAAAACAAAGTGTGCAATCGACGCACCTCGTCAGATAGGTTTTTTTTTCATCGTTCACCCCCTCCCCCTAAGGCTGGCTTCCGGAACGAAAAAATCATACAAATTGTTCCCAGGCTTCTTTTTCGTTGTCCTCAATGCGAATATCGAAAAACAAAGTGTGCAATCGCTGCACCTCGTCAGATACGTCTTTTTCAAAGTTCACCCCTCCCCCTAAGGCTGGCGTCCGGAACGCGAAAATCATACAAATTGTTCCCAGGCTTCTTTTTCGTTGTCCTCAATGCGAATATCGAAAAACAAAGTGTGCAATCGACGCACCTCGTCAGATACGTTTTTTTCAAAGTTCACCCCTCCCCCTAAGGCTGGCTTCCGGAACGCGAAAATCATACAAATTGTTCCCAGGCTTCTTTTTCGTTGACCTCAATGCGAATATCGAAAAACAAAGTGTGCAATCGACGCATCTCGGCAGATACGATTTTTTTCAAAGTTCACTCCTCCCCCTGAGGGTGGCTTCCGGACCGCGGAAATCATACAAATTGTTCCCAGGCTTGTTTTTCGTTGTCCTCCATGCGAATATCGAAAAACAAAGTGTGCAATCGACGCATCTCGTCAGATACGTTTTTTTTTCAACGTTCCCCCCCCGCCCTAAGGCTGGCTTCCGGAACGCGAAAATCATACAAATTGTATCCAGGATTCTTTTGAGAGGTCCTCAATGCGAATATCGAAAAACAAAGTGTGCAATCGACGCACCTCGGCAGATACGATTTTAATCAAAGTTCACCCCTCCCCCTAAGGGTAGTTTCCGGATCGCGAAAATCAAACAAATTATTCCCAGGCTTCTTTTCCGTTGTCCTCAATGCGAATATCGAAAAACAAAGTGCGCAATCGACGCACCTCGTCAGATACGTTTTTTTCAAAGTTCACCGCTCCCCCTAAGGCTGGCTTCCGGAACGCGAAAATCATACAAATTGTTTCCAGGCTTCTTTTGAGAGGTCCTCAATGCGAATATCGGAAAACGAAGTGTGCAATCGACGCACCTCGGCAGATACGATTTTTTTCAAAGTTCACCACTCCCCCTAAGGGCGGCTTCCGGATCGCGAAAATCATACAAGCTGTTCTCAGGCATCTTTTTCGTTGTCCTCAATGCGAATATCGAAAAACAAAGTGTGCAATCGACGCACCTCGGCAGATACGATTTTTCTCAAAGTTCACCCCTCCCCCTGAGGGTGGCTTCCGGACCGCGGAAATCATACAAATTGTTCCCAGGCTTCTTTTTCGTTGTCCTCCATGCGAATATCGAAAAACAAAGTGTGCAACGACGCACCTCGTCAGATACGTTTTTTTTTCAACGTTCCCCCCCCCCCCCCTAAGCCTGGCTTCCGGAACGCGAAAATCATACAAATTGTTTCCAGGATTCTTTTGAGAGGTCCTCAATGCGAATATCGAAAAACAAAGTGTGCAATCGACGCACCTCGGCAGATACGATTTTATTCAAAGTTCACCCCTCCCCCTAAGGGTGGTTTCCGGATCGCGAAAATCATACAAATTATTCCCAGGCTTCTTTTTTGTTGCCCTCAATGCGAATATCGAAAATCAAAGTGCGCAATCGACGCACCTTGTCAGATACGATTGTTTTCAAAGTTCACCCCTCCCCCTAAGGGTGGCTTCCGGAACGGGAAAATCATACAAATTGTTCCCAGGCTTCTTTTTCGTTGTCCTCAATGCGAATATCGAAAAACAAAGTGTGCAATCGACGCACCTCGTCAAATACGTTTTTTTAAAAGTTCACCCCTCCCCCTAAGGCTGGCTTCCCGACCGCGGAAATCATACAAATTGTTCCCTGGCATCTTTTTCGTTGTCCTCGATGCGAATATCGAAAAACAAAGTGTGCAATCGACGCACCTCGTCAGATACGTTTTTTTCAAAGTTCACCCCTCCCCCTAAGGCTGGCTTCCGGAACGCGAAAATCATACAAATTGTCCCCAGGCTTCTTTTTCGTTGTCCTCCATGCGAATATCGAGAAACAAAGTGTGCAATCGACGCACCTCGTCAGATTCGTGTTTTTTTCAACGTTCCCCCCGCCCCTAAGGCTGGCTTCCAGAACGCGAAAATCATACAAATTGTTTCCAGGATTCTTTTGAGAGGTCCTCAATGCGAATATCGAAAAACAAAGTGTGCAATCGACGCACCTCGGCAGATACGGTTTTTTCCAAAATTCACCCCCCCCCCCCTAAGGGTTGCTTCCGGACCGCGAAAATCATACAAATTGTTCCCAGGCTTCTTTTTCGTTGTCCTCAATGCGAATATCGAAAAACAAAGTTTGCAATCGACGCACCTCGTCAGATACGTTTCTGTCAAAGTTCACCCCTCCCCCTAAGCTGGCTTCCGGAACGCGAAAATCATACAAATTGTTTCCAGGATTCTTTTGAGAGGTCCTCAATGCGAATATCGAAAAACAAAGTGTGCAATCGACGCACCTCGGCCGATACAATTTTATTCAAAGTTCACCCCTCCCCCTAAGGGTGGTTTCCGGATCGCGAAAATCATACAAATTATTCCCAGGCTTCTTTTTCGTTGTCCTCCATGCGAATATCGAAAAACAAAGTGTGCAATCGACGCACCTCGTCAGATACGTTTTGTTTTCAACGTTCCCACCCCCCCCTAAGGCTGGCTTCCGGAACGCGAAAATCAAACAAATTGTTTCCAGGATTCTTTTGAGAGGTCCTCAATGCGAATATCGAAAATCAAAGTATGCAATCGACGCACCTCGGCAGATACGATTTTATTCAAAGTTCACCCCTCCCCCTGAGGATCGCTTCCGGACCGCGAAAATCATACAAATTGTTCCCAGGCTTCTTTTTCGTTGTCCTCAATGCGAATATCGAAAAACAAAGTTTGCAATCCATGCCCCTCGTCAGATACGTTTTTTTCAAAGTTCACCCCTCCCCCTAAGGCTGGCTTCCGGAACGCGAAAATCATACAAATTGTTTCCAGGCTTCTTTTGAGAGGTCCTCAATGCGAATATCGAAAAACAAAGTGTGCAATCGACGCACCTTGGCAGATACGATTTTTTCCATAATTCACCCCCCCCCCCTAAGGGTGGCTTCCGGACCGCGAAAATCATACAAATTGTTCCCACGCATCTTTTTCGTTGTCCTCAATGCGAATATCGAAAAACAAAGTGTGCAATCGACGCACCTCGTCAGATACGTTTTTGTCAAAGTTCACCCCTCCGCCTAAGGCTGGCTTCCGGAACGCGAAAATCATACAAATTGTTTCCAGGCTTTTTTTGAGAGGTCCTCAATGCGAATATCGAAAAACAAAGTGTGCAATCGACGCACCTCGGCAGATACGATTTTTTTCAAAGTTCACCCCTCCCTCTAAGGGTGGCTTCCGGAACGCGACAATCATACAAATTGTCCCCAGGCTTCTTTTTCGTTGACCTCAATGCGAATATCGAAAAACAAAGTGTGCAATCGACGCACCTCGGCAGATACGATTTTTTTCAAAGTTCACTCCTCTCCCTGAGGGTGGCTTCCGGAAGGCGAAAATCATACAAATTGTTTTCAGCCTTCTTCTGAGAGGTCCTGAATGCGGATATCGAAAAACAAAGTGTGCAATCGACATACCTCGTCAGATAGTTTTTTTTTCATCGTTCACCCCCTCGCCATAAGGCTGGCTTCCGGAACGCGGAAATCATACAAATTGTTCCCACGCTTCTTTATCGTTGTCCTGAATGCGAATATCGAAAAACAAAGTGTGCAATCGACGCACCTCGTCAGATACGTTTTTTTTCAACGTTCACCCCCCACCCTAAGGCTGGCTTCCGGAACGCGAAAATCATACAAATTGTTCCCTGGCTTCTTTTCAGAGGTCCTCAATGCGAATATCGAATAACAACGTGTGCAATCGACGCACCTCGGCAGATACGACTTTTTTCAAAATTCACCCCTCCCCCTAAGGCTGGCTTCCGGAAGGCGAAAATCATACAAATTGTTTTCAGCCTTCTTCTGAGAGGTCCTGAATGCGGATATCGAAAAACAAAGTGTGCAATCGACATACCTCGTCAGATAGTTTTTTTTTCATCGTTCACCCCCTCGCCATAAGGCTGGCTTCCGGAACGCGAAAAGCATACAAATTGTTCCCAGGCTTCTTTTTCGTTGTCCTCAATGCGAATATCGAAAAACAAAGTGTGCAATCGCTGCACCTCGTCAGATACGTCTTTTTCAAAGTTCACCCCTCCCCCTAAGGCTGGCTTCCGGAACGCGAAAATCATACAAATTGTTCCCAGGCTTCTTTTTCGTTGTCCTCAATGTGAATATCGAAAAACAATGTGTGCAATCGACGCACCTCGTCAGATACGTTTTTTTCAAAGTTCACCCCTCCCCCTAAGGCTGGCTTCCGGAACGCGAAAATTATACAAATTGTTCCCAGGCTTCTATTTCGTTGACCTCAATGCGATTATCGAAAAACAACGTGTGCAATCGACGCACCGCGTCAGATACGTTTTTTTCAAAGTTCACCCCTCCCCGTAAGGCTGGCTTCCGGAACGCGAAAATCAAACAAATTGTTTCCAGGCTTCGTTTGAGAGGCCCTCAATGCGAATATCGAAAAACAAAGTGTGCAATCGACGCACCTCGGCAGATACGATTTTTTTCAAAGTTCACCCCTCCCCCTGAGGGTGGCTTCCGGACCGCGGAAATCATACAAATTCTTCCCAGGCTTCTTTTTCGTTGTACTCCATGCGAATATCGAAAAACAAAGTGTGCAATCGACGCACCTCGTCAGATACGTTTTTTTTTCAACGTCCCCCCCCCCCCCCATAAGGCTGGCTTCCGGAACGCCAAAATCATACAAATTGTTTCCAGGATTCTTTTGAGAGGTCCTCAATGCGAATATCGAAAAACAAAGTGTGCAATCGACGCACCTCGGCAGATACGATTTTAATCAAAGTTCATCCCTCCCCCTAAGGGTGGTTTCCGGATCGCGAAAATCATACAAATTATTCCCAGGCTTCTTTTCCGTTGTCCTCAATGCGAATATCGAAAAACAAAGTGCGCAATCGACGCACCTCGTCAGATACGTTTTTTTCAAAGTTCACCGCTCCCCCTAAGGCTGGCTTCCGGAACGCGAAAGTCAAACAAATTGTTTCCAGGCTTCTTTTGAGAGGTCCTGAATGCGAATATCGAAAAACGAAGTGTGCAATCGACGCACCTCGGCAGATACGATTTTTTTCAAAGTTCACCCCTCCCCCTAAGGGCGGCTTCCGGAAGGCGAAAATCATACAAATTGTTCCCAGGCTTCTTTTTCGTTGTCCTCAATGCGAATATCGATAAAAAAAGTGTGCAATGGACGCACCTCGTCAGATACGTTTTTTTCAAAGTTCACCCCTCCCCCTCAGGCTGGCTTCCGGAACGCGAAAATCATACAAATTGTTTCCAGGATTCTTTTGAGAGGTCCTCAATGCGAATATCGAAAATCAAAGTGTGCAATCGACGCACCTCGGCAGATACGATTTTTTCCAAAATTCGCCCCCCCCCCCCATAAGGGTGGCTTCCGGAATTCGAAAATCATACAAATTGTTCCCAGGCTTCTTTTTAGAGGTCCTCAATGCGAATATCGAAAAACAAAGTGTGCAATCAACGCACCTCGGCAGATACGATTTTTTTCAAAGTTCACCCCCCCCCCCTAAGGCTGGCTTCCGGAACGCGGAAATCATACAAATTGTTCCCACGCTTCTTTATCGTTGTCCTCAATGCGAATATCGAAAAACAAAGTGTGCAATCAACGCACCTCGGCAGATACGATTTTAATCAAAGTTCACCCCTCCCCCTAAGGGTGGTTTCCGGATCGCGAAAATCATACAAATTATTCCCAGGCTTCTTTTTCGTTGTCCTCAATGCGAATATCGAAAAACAAAGTGCGCAATCGACGCACCTCGTCAGATACGTTTTTTTCAAAGTTCACCGCTCCCCCTAAGGCTGGCTTCCGGAACGCGAAAATCATACAAATTGTTTCCAGGCTTCTTTTGAGAGGTCCTCAATGCGAATATCGAAAAACGAAGTGTGCAATCGACGCACCTCGGCAGATACGATTTTTTCCAAAATTCACCCCCCCATAAGGGTGGCTTCCGGAATTCGAAAATCATACAAATTGTTCCCAGGCTTCTTTTTAGAGGTCCTCAATGCGAATATCGAAAAACAAAGTGTGCAATCGACGCACCTCGGCAGATACGATTTTTTTCAAAGTTCACCCCACCCCCCTAAGGCTGGCTTCCGGAACGCGGAAATCATACAAATTGTTCCCACGCTTCTTTATCGTTGTCCTCAATGCGAATATCGAAAAACAAAGTGTGCAATCGACGCACCTCGTCAGATACGTTTTTTCTCAACGTTCGTCCCCCGGCCCCTAAGGCTGGCTTCCGGAACGCGAAAATCATAGCAATTGTTCCCTGGCTTCTTTTTAGAGGTCCTCAATGCGAATATCGAATAACAACGTGTGCAATCGACGCACCTCGGCAGATACGACTTTTTTCAAAATTCACCCCTCCCCCTAAGGCTGGCTTCCGGAAGGCGCAAATCATACAAATTGTTTCCAGGCTTCTTCTGAGAGGTCCTGAATGCGGATATCGAAAAACAAAGTGTGCAATCGACGCACCTCGTCAGATAGGTTTTTTTTTCATCGTTCACCCCCTCCCCCTAATGCTGGCTTCCGGAACGAAAAAATCATACAAATTGTTCCCAGGCTTCTTTTTCGTTGTCCTCAATGCGAATATCGAAAAACAAAGTGTGCAATCGCTGCACCTCGTCAGATACGTCTTTTTCAAAGTTCACCCCTCCCCCTAAGGCTGGCGTCCGGAACGCGAAAATCATACAAATTGTTCCCAGGCTTCTTTTTCGTTGTCCTCAATGCGAATATCGAAAAACAAAGTGTGCAATCGACGCACCTCGTCAGATACGTTTTTTTCAAAGTTCACCCCTCCCCCTAAGGCTGGCTTCCGGAACGCGAAAATCATACAAATTGTTCCCAGGCTTCTTTTTCGTTGACCTCAATGCGAATATCGAAAAACAAAGTGTGCAATCGACGCACCTCGGCAGAAACGATTTTTTTCAAAGTTCACTCCTCCCCCTGAGGGTGGCTTCCGGACCGCGGAAATCATACAAATTCTTCCCAGGCTTCTTTTTCGTTGTACTCCATGCGAATATCGAAAAACAAAGTGTGCAATCGACGCACCTCGTCAGATACGTTTTTTTTTCAACGTCCCCCCCCCCCCCCCCCCCATAAGGCTGGCTTCCGGAACGCGAAAATCATACAAATTGTTTCCAGGATTCTTTTGAGAGGTCCTCAATGCGAATATCGAAAAACAAAGTGTGCAATCGACGCACCTCGGCAGATACGATTTTAATCAAAGTTCATCCCTCCCCCTAAGGGTGGTTTCCGGATCGCGAAAATCATACAAATTATTCCCAGGCTTCTTTTCCGTTGTCCTCAATGCGAATATCGAAAAACAAAGTGCGCAATCGACGCACCTCGTCAGATACGTTTTTTTCAAAGTTCACCGCTCCCCCTAAGGCTGGCTTCCGGAACGCGAAAGTCAAACAAATTGTTTCCAGGCTTCTTTTGAGAGGTCCTGAATGCGAATATCGAAAAACGAAGTGTGCAATCGACGCACCTCGGCAGATACGATTTTTTTCAAAGTTCACCCCTCCCCCTAAGGGCGGCTTCCGGAAGGCGAAAATCATACAAATTGTTCCCAGGCTTCTTTTTCGTTGTCCTCAATGCGAATATCGATAAACAAAGTGTGCAATGGACGCACCTCGTCAGATACGTTTTTTTCAAAGTTCACCCCTCCCCCTCAGGCTGGCTTCCGGAACGCGAAAATCATACAAATTGTTTCCAGGATTCTTTTGAGAGGTCCTCAATGCGAATATCGAAAATCAAAGTGTGCAATCGACGCACCTCGGCAGATACGATTTTTTCCAAAATTCGCCCCCCCCCCCATAAGGGTGGCTTCCGGAATTCGAAAATCATACAAATTGTTCCCAGGCTTCTTTTTAGAGGTCCTCAATGCGAATATCGAAAAACAAAGTGTGCAATCAACGCACCTCGGCAGATACGATTTTTTTCAAAGTTCACCCCCCCCCCCTAAGGCTGGCTTCCGGAACGCGGAAATCATACAAATTGTTCCCACGCTTCTTTATCGTTGTCCTCAATGCGAATATCGAAAAACAAAGTGTGCAATCAACGCACCTCGGCAGATACGATTTTAATCAAAGTTCACCCCTTCCCCTAAGGGTGGTTTCCGGATCGCGAAAATCATACAAATTATTCCCAGGCTTCTTTTCCGTTGTCCTCAATGCGAATATCGAAAAACAAAGTGCGCAATCGACGCACCTCGTCAGATACGTTTTTTTTTCAACGTTCCGCCCCCCCCTAAGGCTGGCTTCCGGAACGCGAAAATCATACAAAATGTTTCCAGGATTCTTTTGAGAGGTCCTCAATGCGAATATCGAAAAACAAAGTGTGCAATCGAAGCACCTCGGCAGATACGATTTTATTCAAAGTTCGCCCCTCCCCCTAAGGGTGGTTTCCGGATCGCGAAAATCATACAAATTATTCCCAGGCTTCTTTTTCGTTGTCCTCAATGCGAATATCGAAAAACAAAGTGCGCAATCGACGCACCTCGTCAGATACGTTTTTTTCAAAGTTCACCGCTCCCCCTAAGGCTGGCTTCCGGAACGCGAAAATCATACAAATTGTTTCCAGGCTTCTTTTGAGAGGTCCTCAATGCGAATATCGAAAAACGAAGTGTGCAATCGACGCACCTCGGCAGATACGATTTTTTCCAAAATTCACCCCCCCATAAGGGTGGCTTCCGGAATTCGAAAATCATACAAATTGTTCCCAGGCTTCTTTTTAGAGGTCCTCAATGCGAATATCGAAAAACAAAGTGTGCAATCGACGCACCTCGGCAGATACGATTTTTTTCAAAGTTCACCCCACCCCCCTAAGGCTGGCTTCCGGAACGCGGAAATCATACAAATTGTTCCCACGCTTCTTTATCGTTGTCCTCAATGCGAATATCGAAAAACAAAGTGTGCAATCGACGCACCTCGTCAGATACGTTTTTTCTCAACGTTCGTCCCCCGGCCCCTAAGGCTGGCTTCCGGAACGCGAAAATCATAGCAATTGTTCCCTGGCTTCTTTTTAGAGGTCCTCAATGCGAATATAGAATAACAACGTGTGCAATCGACGCACCTCGGCAGATACGACTTTTTTCAAAATTCACCCCTCCCCCTAAGGCTGGCTTCCGGAAGGCGCAAATCATACAAATTGTTTCCAGGCTTCTTCTGAGAGGTCCTGAATGCGGATATCGAAAAACAAAGTGTGCAATCGACGCACCTCGTCAGATAGGTTTTTTTTTCATCGTTCACCCCCTCCCCCTAATGCTGGCTTCCGGAACGAAAAAATCATACAAATTGTTCCCAGGCTTCTTTTTCGTTGTCCTCAATGCGAATATCGAAAAACAAAGTGTGCAATCGCTGCACCTCGTCAGATACGTCTTTTTCAAAGTTCACCCCTCCCCCTAAGGCTGGCGTCCGGAACGCGAAAATCATACAAATTGTTCCCAGGCTTCTTTTTCGTTGTCCTCAATGCGAATATCGAAAAACAAAGTGTGCAATCGACGCACCTCGTCAGATACGTTTTTTTCAAAGTTCACCCCTCCCCCTAAGGCTGGCTTCCGGAACGCGAAAATCATACAAATTGTTCCCAGGCTTCTTTTTCGTTGACCTCAATGCGAATATCGAAAAACAAAGTGTGCAATCGACGCACCTCGGCAGATACGATTTTTTTCAAAGTTCACTCCTCCCCCTGAGGGTGGCTTCCGGACCGCGGAAATCATACAAATCCTTCCCAGGCTTCTTTTTCGTTGTACTCCATGCGAATATCGAAAAACAAAGTGTGCAATCGACGCACCTCGTCAGATACGTTTTTTTTTCAACGTCCCCCCCCCCCCCCCATAAGGCTGGCTTCCGGAACGCGAAAATCATACAAATTGTTTCCAGGATTCTTTTGAGAGGTCCTCAATGCGAATATCGAAAAACAAAGTGTGCAATCGACGCACCTCGGCAGATACGATTTTAATCAAAGTTCATCCCTCCCCCTAAGGGTGGTTTCCGGATCGCGAAAATCATACAAATTATTCCCAGGCTTCTTTTCCGTTGTCCTCAATGCGAATATCGAAAAACAAAGTGCGCAATCGACGCACCTCGTCAGATACGTTTTTTTCAAAGTTCACCGCTCCCCCTCAGGCTGGCTTCCGGAACGCGAAAATCATACAAATTGTTTCCAGGATTCTTTTGAGAGGTCCTCAATGCGAATATCGAAAATCAAAGTGTGCAATCGACGCACCTCGGCAGATACGATTTTTTCCAAAATTGGCCCCCCCCCATAAGGGTGGCTTCCGGAATTCGAAAATCATACAAATTGTTCCCAGGCTTCTTTTTAGAGGTCCTCAATGCGAATATCGAAAAACAAAGTGTGCAATCAACGCACCTCGGCAGATACGATTTTTTTCAAAGTTCACCCCCCCCCCTAAGGCTGGCTTCCGGAACGCGGAAATCATACAAATTGTTCCCACGCTTCTTTATCGTTGTCCTCAATGCGAATATCGAAAAACAAAGTGTGCAATCAACGCACCTCGGCAGATACGATTTTAATCAAAGTTCACCCCTCCCCCTAAGGGTGGTTTCCGGATCGCGAAAATCATACAAATTATTCCCAGGCTTCTTTTCCGTTGTCCTCAATGCGAATATCGAAAAACAAAGTGCGCAATCGACGCACCTCGTCAGATACGTTTTTTTTTCAACGTTCCGCCCCCCCCTAAGGCTGGCTTCCGGAACGCGAAAATCATACAAAATGTTTCCAGGATTCTTTTGAGAGGTCCTCAATGCGAATATCGAAAAACAAAGTGTGCAATCGAAGCACCTCGGCAGATACGATTTTATTCAAAGTTCGCCCCTCCCCCTAAGGGTGGTTTCCGGATCGCGAAAATCATACAAATTATTCCCAGGCTTCTTTTTCGTTGTCCTCAATGCGAATATCGAAAAACAAAGTGCGCAATCGACGCACCTCGTCAGATACGTTTTTTTCAAAGTTCACCGCTCCCCCTAAGGCTGGCTTCCGGAACGCGAAAATCATACAAATTGTTTCCAGGCTTCTTTTGAGAGGTCCTCAATGCGAATATCGAAAAACGAAGTGTGCAATCGACGCACCTCGGCAGATACGATTTTTTCCAAAATTCACCCCCCCATAAGGGTGGCTTCCGGAATTCGAAAATCATACAAATTGTTCCCAGGCTTCTTTTTAGAGGTCCTCAATGCGAATATCGAAAAACAAAGTGTGCAATCGACGCACCTCGGCAGATACGATTTTTTTCAAAGTTCACCCCACCCCCCTAAGGCTGGCTTCCGGAACGCGGAAATCATACAAATTGTTCCCACGCTTCTTTATCGTTGTCCTCAATGCGAATATCGAAAAACAAAGTGTGCAATCGACGCACCTCGTCAGATACGTTTTTTCTCAACGTTCGTCCCCCGGCCCCTAAGGCTGGCTTCCGGAACGCGAAAATCATAGCAATTGTTCCCTGGCTTCTTTTTAGAGGTCCTCAATGCGAATATCGAATAACAACGTGTGCAATCGACGCACCTCGGCAGATACGACTTTTTTCAAAATTCACCCCTCCCCCTAAGGCTGGCTTCCGGAAGGCGCAAATCATACAAATTGTTTCCAGGCTTCTTCTGAGAGGTCCTGAATGCGGATATCGAAAAACAAAGTGTGCAATCGACGCACCTCGTCAGATAGGTTTTTTTTTCATCGTTCACCCCCTCCCCCTAATGCTGGCTTCCGGAACGAAAAAATCATACAAATTGTTCCCAGGCTTCTTTTTCGTTGTCCTCAATGCGAATATCGAAAAACAAAGTGTGCAATCGCTGCACCTCGTCAGATACGTCTTTTTCAAAGTTCACCCCTCCCCCTAAGGCTGGCGTCCGGAACGCGAAAATCATACAAATTGTTCCCAGGCTTCTTTTTCGTTGTCCTCAATGCGAATATCGAAAAACAAAGTGTGCAATCGACGCACCTCGTCAGATACGTTTTTTTCAAAGTTCACCCCTCCCCCTAAGGCTGGCTTCCAGAACGCGAAAATCATACAAATTGTTCCCAGGCTTCTTTTTCGTTGACCTCAATGCGAATATCGAAAAACAAAGTGTGCAATCGACGCACCTCGGCAGATACGATTTTTTTCAAAGTTCACTCCTCCCCCTGAGGGTGGCTTCCGGACCGCGGAAATCATACAAATTCTTCCCAGGCTTCTTTTTCGTTGTACTCCATGCGAATATCGAAAAACAAAGTGTGCAATCGACGCACCTCGTCAGATACGTTTTTTTTTCAACGTCCCCCCCCCCCCCCACCCATAAGGCTGGCTTCCGGAACGCGAAAATCATACAAATTGTTTCCAGGATTCTTTTGAGAGGTCCTCAATGCGAATATCGAAAAACAAAGTGTGCAATCGACGCACCTCGGCAGATACGATTTTAATCAAAGTTCATCCCTCCCCCTAAGGGTGGTTTCCGGATCGCGAAAATCATACAAATTATTCCCAGGCTTCTTTTCCGTTGTCCTCAATGCGAATATCGAAAAACAAAGTGCGCAATCGACGCACCTCGTCAGATACGTTTTTTTCAAAGTTCACCGCTCCCCCTAAGGCTGGCTTCCGGAACGCGAAAGTCAAACAAATTGTTTCCAGGCTTCTTTTGAGAGGTCCTGAATGCGAATATCGAAAAACGAAGTGTGCAATCGACGCACCTCGGCAGATACGATTTTTTTCAAAGTTCACCCCTCCCCCTAAGGGCGGCTTCCGGAAGGCGAAAATCATACAAATTGTTCCCAGGCTTCTTTTTCGTTGTCCTCAATGCGAATATCGATAAACAAAGTGTGCAATGGACGCACCTCGTCAGATACGTTTTTTTCAAAGTTCACCCCTCCCCCTCAGGCTGGCTTCCGGAACGCGAAAATCATACAAATTGTTTCCAGGATTCTTTTGAGAGGTCCTCAATGCGAATATCGAAAATCAAAGTGTGCAATCGACGCACCTCGGCAGATACGATTTTTTCCAAAATTCGCCCCCCCCCCCATAAGGGTGGCTTCCGGAATTCGAAAATCATACAAATTGTTCCCAGGCTTCTTTTTAGAGGTCCTCAATGCGAATATCGAAAAACAAAGTGTGCAATCAACGCACCTCGGCAGATACGATTTTTTTCAAAGTTCACCCCCCCCCCTAAGGCTGGCTTCCGGAACGCGGAAATCATACAAATTGTTCCCACGCTTCTTTATCGTTGTCCTCAATGCGAATATCGAAAAACAAAGTGTGCAATCAACGCACCTCGGCAGATACGATTTTAATCAAAGTTCACCCCTTCCCCTAAGGGTGGTTTCCGGATCGCGAAAATCATACAAATTATTCCCAGGCTTCTTTTCCGTTGTCCTCAATGCGAATATCGAAAAACAAAGTGCGCAATCGACGCACCTCGTCAGATACGTTTTTTTTTCAACGTTCCGCCCCCCCCTAAGGCTGGCTTCCGGAACGCGAAAATCATACAAAATGTTTCCAGGATTCTTTTGAGAGGTCCTCAATGCGAATATCGAAAAACAAAGTGTGCAATCGAAGCACCTCGGCAGATACGATTTTATTCAAAGTTCGCCCCTCCCCCTAAGGGTGGTTTCCGGATCGCGAAAATCATACAAATTATTCCCAGGCTTCTTTTTCGTTGTCCTCAATGCGAATATCGAAAAACAAAGTGCGCAATCGACGCACCTCGTCAGATACGTTTTTTTCAAAGTTCACCGCTCCCCCTAAGGCTGGCTTCCGGAACGCGAAAATCATACAAATTGTTTCCAGGCTTCTTTTGAGAGGTCCTCAATGCGAATATCGAAAAACGAAGTGTGCAATCGACGCACCTCGGCAGATACGATTTTTTCCAAAATTCACCCCCCCATAAGGGTGGCTTCCGGAATTCGAAAATCATACAAATTGTTCCCAGGCTTCTTTTTAGAGGTCCTCAATGCGAATATCGAAAAACAAAGTGTGCAATCGACGCACCTCGGCAGATACGATTTTTTTCAAAGTTCACCCCACCCCCCTAAGGCTGGCTTCCGGAACGCGGAAATCATACAAATTGTTCCCACGCTTCTTTATCGTTGTCCTCAATGCGAATATCGAAAAACAAAGTGTGCAATCGACGCACCTCGTCAGATACGTTTTTTCTCAACGTTCGTCCCCCGGCCCCTAAGGCTGGCTTCCGGAACGCGAAAATCATAGCAATTGTTCCCTGGCTTCTTTTTAGAGGTCCTCAATGCGAATATCGAATAACAACGTGTGCAATCGACGCACCTCGGCAGATACGACTTTTTTCAAAATTCACCCCTCCCCCTAAGGCTGGCTTCCGGAAGGCGCAAATCATACAAATTGTTTCCAGGCTTCTTCTGAGAGGTCCTGAATGCGGATATCGAAAAACAAAGTGTGCAATCGACGCACCTCGTCAGATAGGTTTTTTTTTCATCGTTCACCCCCTCCCCCTAATGCTGGCTTCCGGAACGAAAAAATCATACAAATTGTTCCCAGGCTTCTTTTTCGTTGTCCTCAATGCGAATATCGAAAAACAAAGTGTGCAATCGCTGCACCTCGTCAGATACGTCTTTTTCAAAGTTCACCCCTCCCCCTAAGGCTGGCGTCCGGAACGCGAAAATCATACAAATTGTTCCCAGGCTTCTTTTTCGTTGTCCTCAATGCGAATATCGAAAAACAAAGTGTGCAATCGACGCACCTCGTCAGATACGTTTTTTTCAAAGTTCACCCCTCCCCCTAAGGCTGGCTTCCGGAACGCGAAAATCATACAAATTGTTCCCAGGCTTCTTTTTCGTTGACCTCAATGCGAATATCGAAAAACAAAGTGTGCAATCGACGCACCTCGGCAGATACGATTTTTTTCAAAGTTCACTCCTCCCCCTGAGGGTGGCTTCCGGACCGCGGAAATCATACAAATTCTTCCCAGGCTTCTTTTTCGTTGTACTCCATGCGAATATCGAAAAACAAAGTGTGCAATCGACGCACCTCGTCAGATACGTTTTTTTTTCAACGTCCCCCCCCCCCCCCCCATAAGGCTGGCTTCCGGAACGCGAAAATCATACAAATTGTTTCCAGGATTCTTTTGAGAGGTCCTCAATGCGAATATCGAAAAACAAAGTGTGCAATCGACGCACCTCGGCAGATACGATTTTAATCAAAGTTCATCCCTCCCCCTAAGGGTGGTTTCCGGATCGCGAAAATCATACAAATTATTCCCAGGCTTCTTTTCCGTTGTCCTCAATGCGAATATCGAAAAACAAAGTGCGCAATCGACGCACCTCGTCAGATACGTTTTTTTCAAAGTTCACCGCTCCCCCTCAGGCTGGCTTCCGGAACGCGAAAATCATACAAATTGTTTCCAGGATTCTTTTGAGAGGTCCTCAATGCGAATATCGAAAATCAAAGTGTGCAATCGACGCACCTCGGCAGATACGATTTTTTCCAAAATTCGCCCCCCCCCATAAGGGTGGCTTCCGGAATTCGAAAATCATACAAATTGTTCCCAGGCTTCTTTTTAGAGGTCCTCAATGCGAATATCGAAAAACAAAGTGTGCAATCAACGCACCTCGGCAGATACGATTTTTTTCAAAGTTCACCCCCCCCCCTAAGGCTGGCTTCCGGAACGCGGAAATCATACAAATTGTTCCCACGCTTCTTTATCGTTGTCCTCAATGCGAATATCGAAAAACAAAGTGTGCAATCAACGCACCTCGGCAGATACGATTTTAATCAAAGTTCACCCCTCCCCCTAAGGGTGGTTTCCGGATCGCGAAAATCATACAAATTATTCCCAGGCTTCTTTTCCGTTGTCCTCAATGCGAATATCGAAAAACAAAGTGCGCAATCGACGCACCTCGTCAGATACGTTTTTTTTTCAACGTTCCGCCCCCCCCTAAGGCTGGCTTCCGGAACGCGAAAATCATACAAAATGTTTCCAGGATTCTTTTGAGAGGTCCTCAATGCGAATATCGAAAAACAAAGTGTGCAATCGAAGCACCTCGGCAGATACGATTTTATTCAAAGTTCGCCCCTCCCCCTAAGGGTGGTTTCCGGATCGCGAAAATCATACAAATTATTCCCAGGCTTCTTTTTCGTTGTCCTCAATGCGAATATCGAAAAACAAAGTGCGCAATCGACGCACCTCGTCAGATACGTTTTTTTCAAAGTTCACCGCTCCCCCTAAGGCTGGCTTCCGGAACGCGAAAATCATACAAATTGTTTCCAGGCTTCTTTTGAGAGGTCCTCAATGCGAATATCGAAAAACGAAGTGTGCAATCGACGCACCTCGGCAGATACGATTTTTTCCAAAATTCACCCCCCCATAAGGGTGGCTTCCGGAATTCGAAAATCATACAAATTGTTCCCAGGCTTCTTTTTAGAGGTCCTCAATGCGAATATCGAAAAACAAAGTGTGCAATCGACGCACCTCGGCAGATACGATTTTTTTCAAAGTTCACCCCACCCCCCTAAGGCTGGCTTCCGGAACGCGGAAATCATACAAATTGTTCCCACGCTTCTTTATCGTTGTCCTCAATGCGAATATCGAAAAACAAAGTGTGCAATCGACGCTCCTCGTCAGATACGTTTTTTCTCAACGTTCGTCCCCCGGCCCCTAAGGCTGGCTTCCGGAACGCGAAAATCATAGCAATTGTTCCCTGGCTTCTTTTTAGAGGTCCTCAATGCGAATATCGAATAACAACGTGTGCAATCGACGCACCTCGGCAGATACGACTTTTTTCAAAATTCACCCCTCCCCCTAAGGCTGGCTTCCGGAAGGCGCAAATCATACAAATTGTTTCCAGGCTTCTTCTGAGAGGTCCTGAATGCGGATATCGAAAAACAAAGTGTGCAATCGACGCACCTCGTCAGATAGGTTTTTTTTTCATCGTTCACCCCCTCCCCCTAATGCTGGCTTCCGGAACGAAAAAATCATACAAATTGTTCCCAGGCTTCTTTTTCGTTGTCCTCAATGCGAATATCGAAAAACAAAGTGTGCAATCGCTGCACCTCGTCAGATACGTCTTTTTCAAAGTTCACCCCTCCCCCTAAGGCTGGCGTCCGGAACGCGAAAATCATACAAATTGTTCCCAGGCTTCTTTTTCGTTGTCCTCAATGCGAATATCGAAAAACAAAGTGTGCAATCGACGCACCTCGTCAGATACGTTTTTTTCAAAGTTCACCCCTCCCCCTAAGGCTGGCTTCCGGAACGCGAAAATCATACAAATTGTTCCCAGGCTTCTTTTTCGTTGACCTCAATGCGAATATCGAAAAACAAAGTGTGCAATCGACGCACCTCGGCAGATACGATTTTTTTCAAAGTTCACTCCTCCCCCTGAGGGTGGCTTCCGGACCGCGGAAATCATACAAATTCTTCCCAGGCTTCTTTTTCGTTGTACTCCATGCGAATATCGAAAAACAAAGTGTGCAATCGACGCACCTCGTCAGATACGTTTTTTTTTCAACGTCCCCCCCCCCCCCCACCCATAAGGCTGGCTTCCGGAACGCGAAAATCATACAAATTGTTTCCAGGATTCTTTTGAGAGGTCCTCAATGCGAATATCGAAAAACAAAGTGTGCAATCGACGCACCTCGGCAGATACGATTTTAATCAAAGTTCATCCCTCCCCCTAAGGGTGGTTTCCGGATCGCGAAAATCATACAAATTATTCCCAGGCTTCTTTTCCGTTGTCCTCAATGCGAATATCGAAAAACAAAGTGCGCAATCGACGCACCTCGTCAGATACGTTTTTTTTCAAAGTTCACCGCTCCCCCTAAGGCTGGCTTCCGGAACGCGAAAGTCAAACAAATTGTTTCCAGGCTTCTTTTGAGAGGTCCTGAATGCGAATATCGAAAAACGAAGTGTGCAATCGACGCACCTCGGCAGATACGATTTTTTTCAAAGTTCACCCCTCCCCCTAAGGGCGGCTTCCGGAAGGCGAAAATCATACAAATTGTTCCCAGGCTTCTTTTTCGTTGTCCTCAATGCGAATATCGATAAACAAAGTGTGCAATGGACGCACCTCGTCAGATACGTTTTTTTCAAAGTTCACCCCTCCCCCTCAGGCTGGCTTCCGGAACGCGAAAATCATACAAATTGTTTCCAGGATTCTTTTGAGAGGTCCTCAATGCGAATATCGAAAATCAAAGTGTGCAATCGACGCACCTCGGCAGATACGATTTTTTCCAAAATTCGCCCCCCCCCCCATAAGGGTGGCTTCCGGAATTCGAAAATCATACAAATTGTTCCCAGGCTTCTTTTTAGAGGTCCTCAATGCGAATATCGAAAAACAAAGTGTGCAATCAACGCACCTCGGCAGATACGATTTTTTTCAAAGTTCACCCCGCCCCCTAAGGCTGGCTTCCGGAACGCGGAAATCATACAAATTGTTCCCACGCTTCTTTATCGTTGTCCTCAATGCGAATATCGAAAAACAAAGTGTGCAATCAACGCACCTCGGCAGATACGATTTTAATCAAAGTTCACCCCTCCCCCTAAGGGTGGTTTCCGGATCGCGAAAATCATACAAATTATTCCCAGGCTTCTTTTCCGTTGTCCTCAATGCGAATATCGAAAAACAAAGTGCGCAATCGACGCACCTCGTCAGATACGTTTTTTTTTCAACGTTCCGCCCCCCCCTAAGGCTGGCTTCCGGAACGCGAAAATCATACAAAATGTTTCCAGGATTCTTTTGAGAGGTCCTCAATGCGAATATCGAAAAACAAAGTGTGCAATCGAAGCACCTCGGCAGATACGATTTTATTCAAAGTTCGCCCCTCCCCCTAAGGGTGGTTTCCGGATCGCGAAAATCATACAAATTATTCCCAGGCTTCTTTTTCGTTGTCCTCAATGCGAATATCGAAAAACAAAGTGCGCAATCGACGCACCTCGTCAGATACGTTTTTTTCAAAGTTCACCGCTCCCCCTAAGGCTGGCTTCCGGAACGCGAAAATCATACAAATTGTTTCCAGGCTTCTTTTGAGAGGTCCTCAATGCGAATATCGAAAAACGAAGTGTGCAATCGACGCACCTCGGCAGATACGATTTTTTCCAAAATTCACCCCCCCATAAGGGTGGCTTCCGGAATTCGAAAATCATACAAATTGTTCCCAGGCTTCTTTTTAGAGGTCCTCAATGCGAATATCGAAAAACAAAGTGTGCAATCGACGCACCTCGGCAGATACGATTTTTTTCAAAGTTCACCCCACCCCCCTAAGGCTGGCTTCCGGAACGCGGAAATCATACAAATTGTTCCCACGCTTCTTTATCGTTGTCCTCAATGCGAATATCGAAAAACAAAGTGTGCAATCGACGCACCTCGTCAGATACGTTTTTTCTCAACGTTCGTCCCCCGGCCCCTAAGGCTGGCTTCCGGAACGCGAAAATCATAGCAATTGTTCCCTGGCTTCTTTTTAGAGGTCCTCAATGCGAATATCGAATAACAACGTGTGCAATCGACGCACCTCGGCAGATACGACTTTTTTCAAAATTCACCCCTCCCCTTAAGGCTGGCTTCCGGAAGGCGCAAATCATACAAATTGTTTCCAGGCTTCTTCTGAGAGGTCCTGAATGCGGATATCGAAAAACAAAGTGTGCAATCGACGCACCTCGTCAGATAGGTTTTTTTTTCATCGTTCACCCCCTCCCCCTAATGCTGGCTTCCGGAACGAAAAAATCATACAAATTGTTCCCAGGCTTCTTTTTCGTTGTCCTCAATGCGAATATCGAAAAACAAAGTGTGCAATCGCTGCACCTCGTCAGATACGTCTTTTTCAAAGTTCACCCCTCCCCCTAAGGCTGGCGTCCGGAACGCGAAAATCATACAAATTGTTCCCAGGCTTCTTTTTCGTTGTCCTCAATGCGAATATCGAAAAACAAAGTGTGCAATCGACGCACCTCGTCAGATACGTTTTTTTCAAAGTTCACCCCTCCCCCTAAGGCTGGCTTCCGGAACGCGAAAATCATACAAATTGTTCCCAGGCTTCTTTTTCGTTGACCTCAATGCGAATATCGAAAAACAAAGTGTGCAATCGACGCACCTCGGCAGATACGATTTTTTTCAAAGTTCACTCCTCCCCCTGAGGGTGGCTTCCGGACCGCGGAAATCATACAAATTGTTCCCAGGCTTCTTTTTCGTTGTCCTCCATGCGAATATCGAAAAACAAAGTGTGCAATCGACGCATCTCGTCAGATACGTTTTTTTTTCAACGTTCCCCCCCCCCCGCCCTAAGGCTGGCTTCCGGAACGCGAAAATCATACAAATTGTATCCAGGATTCTTTTGAGAGGTCCTCAATGCGAATATCGAAAAACAAAGTGTGCAATCGACGCACCTCGGCAGATACGATTTTAATCAAAGTTCACCCCTCCCCCTAAGGGTAGTTTCCGGATCGCGAAAATCAAACAAATTATTCCCAGGCTTCTTTTCCGTTGTCCTCAATGCGAATATCGAAAAACAAATTGCGCAATCGACGCACCTCGTCAGATACGATTTTTTTCAAAGTTCACCACTCCCCCTAAGGGCGGCTTTCGGATGGCGAAAATCATACAAGCTGTTCTCAGGCATCTTTTTCGTTGTCCTCAATGCGAATATCGAAAAACAAAGTGTGCAATCGACGCACCTCGGCAGATACGATTTTTCTCAAAGTTCACCCCTCCCCCTGAGGGTGGCTTCCGGACCGCGGAAATCATACAAATTGTTCCCAGGCTTCTTTTTCGTTGTCCTCCATGCGAATATCGAAAAACAAAGTGTGCAATCGACGCACCTCGTCAGATACGTTTTTTTTTCAACGTTCCCCCCCCCCCCCCCCCCTAAGCCTGGCTTCCGTAACGCGAAAATCATACAAATTGTTTCCAGGATTCTTTTGAGAGGTCCTCAATGCGAATATCGAAAAACAAAGTGTGCAATCGACGCACCTCGGCAGATACGATTTTATTCAAAGTTCACCCCTCCCCCTAAGGGTGGTTTCCGGATCGCGAAAATCATACAAATTATTCCCAGGCTTATTTTTTGTTGTCCTCAATGCGAATATCGACAATCAAAGTGCGCAATCGACGCACCTTGTCAGATACGTTTTTTTCAAAGTACACCGCTCCCCCTAAGGCTGGCTTCCGGATCGCGAAAATCATACAAATTGTTTCCAGGCTTCTTTTGAGAGGTCCTCAATGCGAATATCGAATAACGAAGTGTGCAATCGACGCACCTCGGCATATACGATATTTTTCAAAGTTCACCCCTCCCCCTAAGGGCGGCGTCCGGAACGCGAAAATCATACAAATTGTTCCCAGGCATCTTTTTCGTTGTCCTCAATGCGAATATCGGAAAACAAAGTGCGCAATCGACGCACCTCGTCAGATACGTTTTTTGTTCAACGCTCACCCCTCCCTCTAAGGCTGGCTTCCGGAACGCGAAAATCATACAAACTGTTTTCAGGCGTCTTTTGAGAGGTCCTCAATGCGAATATCGAGAATCGAAGTGTGCAATCGACGCACCTCGGCTGATACGATTTTTTCCAAAATTCACCCCCCCATAATGGTGGCTTCCGGAACGTGAAAATCATACAAATTGTCCCCAGGCTTCTTTTTCGTTGTCCTCCATGCGAATATCGAGAAACAAAGTGTGCAATCGACGCACCTCGTCAGATTCGTGTTTTTTTCAACGTTCCCCACGCCCCTAAGGCTGGCTTCCAGAACGCGAAAATCATACAAATTGTTTCCAGGATTCTTTTGAGAGGTCCTCAATGCGAATATCGAAAAACAAAGTGTGCAATCGACGCACCTCGGCAGATTCGGTTTTTTCCAAAATTCACCCCCCCCCCCTAAGGGTTGCTTCCGGACCGCGAAAATCATACAAATTGTTCCCAGGCTTCTTTTTCGTTGTCCTCAATGCGAATATCGAAAAACAAAGTTTGCAATCGACGCACCTCGTCAGATACGTTTTTGTCAAAGTTCACCCCTCCCCCTAAGCTGGCTTCCGGAACGCGAAAATCATACAAATTGTTTCCAGGATTCTTTTGAGAGGTCCTCAATGCGAATATCGAAAAACAAAGTGTGCAATCGACGCACCTCGGCCGATACGATTTTATTCAAAGTTCACCCCTCCCCCTAAGGGTGGTTTCCGGATCGCGAAAATCATACAAATTATTCCCAGGCTTCTTTTTCGTTGTCCTCAATGCGAATATCGAAAAACAAAGTGCGCAATCGACGCACCGCGTCAGATACATTTTTTTCAAAGTTCACCGCTCCCCCTAAGGCTGGCTTCCGGAACGCGAATATCATACAAATTGTTTCCAGGCTTCTTTTGAGAGGTCCTCAATGCGAATATCGAAAAACGAAGTGTGCAATCGACGCACCTCGGCAGATACGATTTTTTTCAAAGTTCACCCCTCCCCCTAAGGGCGGCTTCCGGAACGCGAAAATCATACAAATTGTTCCCCGGCATCTTTTTCGTTGTCCTCAATGCGAATATCGGAAAACAAAGTGTGCAATCGACGCACCTCGTCAGATACGTTTTTTTTCAACGTTCACCCGCCCCGCCCTAAGGCTGGCTTCCGGAACGCGAAAATCATACAAATTGTTCCCTGGCTTCTTTTTAGAGGTCCTCAATGCGAATATCGAAAAACAACGTGTGCAATCGTCGCACCTCGGCAGATACGATTTTTTTCAAAATTCACCCCTCCCCCTAAGGCTGGCTTCCGGAAGGCGAAAATCGTGCAAATTGTTTCCAGGCTTCTTCTGAGAGGTCCTCAATGCGGATATCGAAAAACAAAGTGTGCAATCGACGCACCTCGGCAGATACGATTTTTTTCAAAGTTCACCCCTCCCCCTAAGGATGGCTTCCGGAACGCGAAAATCATACAAATTGTTCCCAGGCTTCTTTTTCGTTGTCCTCAATGCGAATATCGAAAAACAAAGTGTGCAATCGACGCACATCGTCAGATACGTTTTTTTCAAAGTTCACCCCTCCCCCTAAGGCTGGCTTCCGGAACGGGAAAATCATACAAATTGTTCCCTGGCATCTTTTTCGTTGTTCTCGATGCGAATATCGAAAAACAAAGTGTGCAATCGACGCACCTCGTCAGATACGTTTTTTTCAAAGTTCACCCCTCTCCCTAAGGCTGGCTTCCGGAACGCGAAAATCATACAAATTGTTTCCAGGCTTCTTTTGAGAGGTCCTCAATGCGAATATCGAAAAACAAAGTGTACAATCGACGCACCTCGGCAGATACGATTTTATTCAAAGTTCACCCCACCCCCTAAGGGTGGCTTCCGGATCGCGAAAATCATATAAATTATTCCCAGGCTTCTTTTTCGCTGTCCTCAATGCAAATATCGAAAAACAAAGTGTGCAATCGACGCACCTCGGCAGATACGATTTTTTCCAAAATTCACCCCCCCCCCCTAAGGGTTGCTTCCGGACCGCGAAAATCATACAAATTGTTCCCAGGCTTCTTTTTCGTTGTCCTCAATGCGAATATCGAAAAACAAAGTTTGCAATCGACGCACCTCGTCAGATACGTTTTTGTCAAAGTTCACCCCTCCCCTAAGCTGGCTTCCGGAATGCGAAAATCATACAAATTGTTTCCAGGATTCTTTTGAGAGGTCCTCAATGCGAATATCGAAAAACAAAGTGTGCAATCGACGCACCTCGGGCGATACGATTTTATTCAAAGTTCACCCCTCCCCCTAAGGGTGGTTTCCGGATCGCGAAAATCATACAAATTATTCCCAGGCTTCTTTTTCGTTGTCCTCAATGCGAATATCGAAAAACAAAGTGCGCAATCGACGCACCGCGTCAGATACATTTTTTTCAAAGTTCACCGCTCCCCCTAAGGCTGGCTTCCGGAACGCGAATATCATACAAATTGTTTCCAGGCTTCTTTTGAGAGGTCCTCAATGCGAATATCGAAAAACGAAGTGTGCAATCGACGCACCTCGGCAGATACGATTTTTTTCAAAGTTCACCCCTCCCCCTAAGGGCGGCGTCCGGAACGCGAAAATCATACAAATTGTTCCCCGGCATCTTTTTCGTTGTCCTCAATGCGAATATCGGAAAACAAAGTGTGCAATCGACGCACCTCGTCAGATACGTTTTTTTTCAACGTTCACCCGCCCCCCCCTAAGGCTGGCTTCTGGAACGCGAAAATCATACAAATTGTTCCCTGGCTTCTTTTTAGAGGTCCTCAATGCGAATATCGAAAAACAACGTGTGCAATCGTCGCACCTCGGCAGATACGATTTTTTTCAAAATGCACCCCTCCCCCTAAGGCTGGCTTCCGGAAGGCGAAAATCATACAAATTGTTTCCAGGCTTCTTCTCAGAGGTCCTCAATGCGGATATCGAAAAACAAAGTGTGCAATCGACGCACCTCGGCAGATACGATTTTTTTCAAAGTTCACCCCTCCCCCTAAGGATGGCTTCCGGAACGGGAAAATCATACAAATTGTTCCCAGGCTTCTTTTTCGTTGTCCTCAATGCGAATATCGAAAAACAAAGTGTGCAATCGACGCACATCGTCAGATACGTTTTTTTCAAAGTTCACCCCTCCCCCTAAGGCTGGCTTCCGGAACGCGAAAATCAAACAAATTGTTTCCAGGCTTCGTTTGAGAGGTCCTCAATGCGAATATCGAAAAACAAAGTGTGCAATCGACGCACCTCGGCAGATACGATTTTTTTCAAAGTTCACCGCTCCTCCTGAGGATCGCTTCCGGACCGCGAAAATCATACAAATTGTTCCCAGGCTTCTTTTTCGTTGTCCTCAATGCGAATATCGAAAAACAAAGTGTGCCATCGATGCCCCTCGTCAGATACGTTTTTTTCAAAGTTCACCCCTCCCCCTAAGGCTGGCTTCCGGAACGCGAAAATCATACAAATTGTTTCCAGGCTTCGTTTGAGAGGTCCTCAATGCGAATATCGAAAAACAAAGTGTGCAATCGACGCACCTCGGCAGATACGATTTTTTTCAAAGTTCACCCCTCCTCCTGAGGATCGCTTCCGGACCGCGAAAATCATACAAATTGTTCCCAGGCTTCTTTTTCGTTGACCTCAACGCGAATATCGAAAAACAAAGTGTGCAATCGACGCACCGCGTCAGATACGTTTTTTTCAAAGTTCACCCCTCCCCCTAAGGCTGGCTTCCGGATCGCGAAAATCATACAAATTGTTTCCAGGCTTCTTTTGAGAGGTCCTCAATGCGAATATCGAATAACGAAGTGTGCAATCGACGCACCTCGGCAGATACGATATTTTTCAAAGTTCACCCCTCCCCCTAAGGGCGGCTTCCGGAACGCGAAAATCATACAAATTGTTCCCAGGCATCTTTTGCGTTGTCCTCAATGCGAATATCGGAAAACAAAGTGTGCAATCGACGCACCTCGTCAGCTACGTTTTTTTTTCAACGCTCACCCCTCCCTCTAAGGCTGGCTTCCGGAACGCGAAAATCATACAAACTGTTTTCAGGCGTCTTTTGAGAGGTCCTCAATGCGAATATCGAGAATCGAAGTGGGCAATCGACGCACCTCGGCAGATACGATTTTTTCCAAAATTCACCCCTCCCCCTGAGGGTGGCTTCCGGACCGGGGAAATCATACAAATTGTTCCCAGGCTTGTTATTCGTTGTCCTCAATGCGAATATCGAAAAACAAAGTGAGCAATCGACGCACCTCGTCAGATACGTTTTTTTCAAAGTTCACCTCTCCCCCTAAGGCTGGCTTCCGGAACGCGAAAATCATACAAATCGTTTCCAGGCTCCTATTGAGTGGTCCTCAATGCGAATATCGAAAAACAAAGTGTGCAATCGACGCACCTCGGCAGATACGATTTTATTCAAAGTTCACCCCTCCCCCTCAGGGTGGCTTCTGGATCGCGAAAATCATACAAATTATTCCCAGGCTTTTTTTTCGCTGTCCTCAATGCAAATATCGAAAAACAAAGTGTGCAATCGACGCACCTCGGCAGATACGATATTTTCCAAAATTCACCCCCCCCCCTAAGGGTGGCTTCTGGACCGCGGAAATCATACAAATTGTTCCCAGGCTTCTTTTTCGTTGTCCTCAATGCGAATATCGAAAAACAATGTGTGCAATCGACGCACCTCGTCAGATACGTTTTTGTCAAAGTTCACCCCTCCCCCTAAGCTGGCTTCCGGAACGCGAAAACCATACAAATTGTTTCCAGGCTTCTTTCGAGAGGTCCTCAATGCGAATATCGAAAAACAATGTGTGCAATCGACGCACCTCGGCCGATACGATTTTTTTCAAAGTTCAGCCCTCCCCCTAAGGGTGGCTTCCGGAACGCGAAAATCATACAAATTGTCCCCAGGCTTCTTTTTCGTTGTCATCCATGCGAATATCGAAAAACAAAGTGTGCAATCGACGCACCTCGTCAGATACGTTTTGTTTTCAACGTTCCCACCCCCCCCCTAAGGCTGGCTTTCGGAACGCGAAAATCAAACAAATTGTTTCCAGGATTCTTTTGAGAGGTCCTCAATGCGAATATCGAAAATCAAAGTATGCAATCGACGCACCTCGGCAGATACGATTTTATTCAAAGTTCACCCCTCCCCCTGAGGATCGCTTCCGGACCGCGAAAATCATACAAATTGTTCCCAGGCTTCTTTTTCGTTGTCCTCAATGCGAATATCGAAAAACAAAGTGCGCAATCGACGCACCTCGTCAGATACGTTTTTTTCAAAGTTCACCGCTCCCCCTAAGGCTGGCTTCCGGAACGCGAAAATCATACAAACTGTTTTCAGGCGTCTTTTGAGAGGTCCTCAATGCGAATATCGAGAAACGCAGTGTGCAATCGACGCACCTCGGCAGATACGATTTTTTTCAAAGTTCACCCCTCCCCCTAAGGGTGGCTTCCGGAACGCGAAAATCATACAAATTGTTCCCAGGCTTCTTTTTCGTTCTCCTCAATGCGAATATCGAAAAACAAAGTGTGCAATCGACGCACCTCGTCAGATACGTTTTTGTAAAAGTTCACCCCTCCCCCTAGGGCTGGCTTCCGGAACGCGAAAATCATACAAATTGTTTCCAGGCTTTTTTTGAGAGGTCCTCAATGCGAATATCGAAAAACAAAGTGTGCAATCGACGCACCTCGGCAGATACGATTTTTTTCAAAGTTCACTCCTCCTTCTAAGGGTGGCTTCCGGAACTCGAAAATCATACAAATTGTCCCCAGGCTTCTTTTTCGTTGTCCTCCATGCGAAAATCGAAAAACAAAGTGTGCAATCGACGCACCTCGTCAGATACGTTTTTTTTTTAACGTTCACCCCCCCCCCACCCTAAGGCTGGCTTCCGGAACGCGGAAATCATACAAATTGTTCCCACGCTTCTTTATCGTTGTCCTCAATGCGAATATCGAAAAACAAAGTGTGCAATCGACGCACCTCGTCAGATAGGTTTTTTTTTCATCGTTCACCCCCTCACCCTAAGGCTGGCTTCCGGAACGCGAAAATCATACAAATTGTTCCCAGGCTTCTTTTTCGTTGTCCTCAATGCGAATATAGAAAAACAAAGTATGCAATCGCTGCACCTCGTCAGATACGTCTTTTTCAAAGTTCACCCCTCCCCCTAAGGCTGGCTTCCGGAACGCGAAAATCATACAAAATGTTTCCAGGCTTCTTTTGAGAGGTCCTCATTGCGAATATCGAAAAACAAAGTGTGCAATCGACGCACCTCGGCAGATACGATTGTTTTCAAAGTTCACCCCTGCCCCTAAGGCTGGCTTTCGGAACGCGAAAATCATACAAATTGTTCCCAGGCTTCTTTTTCGTTGTCCTCAATGCGAATATCGAAAAACAAAGTGTGCAATCGACGCACCTCGTCAGATACGTATTTTTCAAAGTTCACCCCTCCCCCTAAGGCTGGTTTCCGGACCGCGAAAATCATACAAATTGTTTCCAGGCTTCTTTTGAGAGGTCCACAATGCGAATATCGAAAAACAAAGTGTGCAATCGACGCACCTCGGCAGATACGATTTTTTTCAAAGTTCACCCCTCCCCCTGAGGGTGGCTTCCGGACCGCGGAAATCATACAAATTGTTCCCAGGCTTCTTTTTCGTTGTCCTCCATGCGAATATCGAAAAACAAAGTGTGCAATCGACGCACCTCGTAAGATAAGTTTTTTTTCAACGTTCCCCCCCGCCCCTAAGGCTGGCTTCCGGAACGCGAAAATTATACAAATTGTTTCCAGGATTCTTTTGAGAGGTCCTCAATGCGAATATCGAAAAACAAAGTGTGCAATCGACGCACCTCGGCAGATACGATTTTTTTCAAAGTTCACCCCTCCCCCTGAGGGTGGCTTCCGGACCGCGGCAATCATACAAATTGATCCCAGGCTTCTTTTTCGTTGTCCTCAATGCGAATATCGAAAAACAAAGTGCGCAATCGACGCACCTCGTCAGATACGTTTTTTCCAAAGTTCACCGCTCCCCCTAAGGCTGGGATCCGGAGCGCGAAAATCATACAAATTGTTTCCAGGCTTCTTTTGAGAGGTCCACAATGCGAATATCGAACAACGAAGTGTGCAATCGACGCACCTCGGCAGATACGATTTTTTTCAAAGTTCACCCCTCCCCCTAAGGGCGGCTTCCGGAACGCGAAAATCATACAAATTGTTCCCAGGCATCTTTTTAGAGGTCCTCAATGCGAATATCGGAAAACAATGTGTGCAATCGACGCACCTCGGCAGATACGATTTTTTTCAAAGTTCACCCCTCCCCCTAAGGATGGCTTCCGGAACGCGAAAATCATACAAATTGTTCCCAGGCTTCTTTTTGGTTGTCCTCAATGCGTATATCGACAAACAAAGTGTGCAATCGACGCACCTCGTCAGATACGTTTTTTTCAAAGTTCACCCCTCCCCCTAAGGCTGGCTTCCGGACCGCGGAAATCATACAAATTGTTCCCAGGCTTCTTTTTCGTTGTCCTCCATGCGAATATCGAAAAACAAAGTGTGCAATCGACGCACCTCGTAAGATACGTTTTTTTTCAACGTCCCCCCCCCCTAAGGCTGGGTTCCGGAACGCGAAAATTATACAAATTGTTTCCAGGATTCTTTTGAGAGGTCCTCAATGCGAATATCGAAAAACGAAGTGCGCAATCGACGCACCTCGTCAGATACGTTTTTTTCAAAGTTCACCGCTCCCCCTAAGGCTGGCTTCCGGAGCGCGAAAATCATACAAATTGTTTCCAGGCTTCTTTTGAGAGGTCCTCAATGCGAATATCGAAAAACGAAGTGTGCAATCGACGCACCTCGGCAGATAAGATTTTTTTCAAAGTTCACCCCTCCCCCTAAGGGCGGCTTCCGGAACGCGAAAATCATACAAATTGTTCCCAGGCATCTTTTTGGAGGTCCTCAATGCGAATATCGGAAAACAATGAGTGCAATCGACGCACCTCGGCAGATACGATTTTTTTCAAAGTTCACCCCTCCCCCTAAGGGTGGCTTCCGGAACGCGAAAATCATACAAATTGTTCCCAGGCTTCTTTTTCGTTCTCCTCAATGCGAATATCGAAAAACAAAGTGTGCAATCGACGCACCTCGGTAGATACGATTTTTTTCAAAGTTCACCCCTCCCCCTAAGGCTGGCTTCCGGAACGCGAAAATCATACAAATTGTTCCCAGGCTTTTTTTTCGTTGTCCTCAATGCGAATATCGACAAACAAAGTGTGCAATCGACGCACCTCGTCAGATACGTTTTTTTCAAAGTTCACCCCTCCCCCTAAGGCTGGCTTCCGGAACGCGAAAATCATACAAATTGTTTCCAGGCTTCTTTTGAGAGCTCCTCAATGCGAATATCGAAAAACAAAGTGTGCAATCGACGCACCTCGGCAGATACGATTTTATTCAAAGTTCACCCCTCCCCCTAAGGGTGGCTTCCGGATCGCGAAAATCATACACATAATTCCCAGGCTTCTTTTTCGCTGTCCTCAATGCAAATATCGAAAAACAATCTGTGCAATCGACGCACCTCGGCAGATACGATTTTTTCCCAAATTCACCCCCCCCCCCCCTAAGGGTGGCTTCCGGACCGCGAAAATCATACAAATTGTTCCCAGGCTTCTTTTTCGTTGTCCTCAATGCGAATATCGAAAAACAAAGTGTGCAATCGACGCACCTCGTCAGATACGATTTTGTCAAAGTTCAGCCCTCCCCCTAAGCTGCCTTCCAGAACGCGAAAATCATACAAATTGTTTCCAGGCTTCTTTTGAGAGGTCCTCAGTGCGAATATCGAAAAACAAAGTGTGCAATCGACGCACCTCGGCCGATACGATTTTTTTCAAAGTTCACCCCTCCCCCTAAGGTTGGCTTCCGGAACGCGAAAATCATACAAATTGTCCCCAGGCATCATTTTCGATGTCCTCCGTGCGAATACCGAAAAACAAAGTGTGCAATCGACGCACCTCGTCAGATACGTTTTTTTTCAACGTTCCGCCCCCCCCCCCCCTAAGGCTGGCTTCCGGAACGCGAAAATCATACAAATTGTTCCCTGGCTTCTTTTTAGAGGTCCTCAATGCGAATATCGAATAACAACGTGTGCAATCGACGCACCTTGGCAGATACGATTTTTTCCATAATTCACCCCCCCCCCCCCTAAGGGTGGCTTCCGGACCGCGAAAATCATACAAATTGTTCCCAGGATTCGTTTTCGTTGTCCTCAATGCGAATATCGGAAAACAAAGTGTGCAATCGACGCACCTCGTCAGATACGTTTTTGTAAAAGTTCACCCCTCCCCCTAGGGCTGGCTTCCGGAACGCGAAAATCATACAAATTGTTTCCAGGCTTTTTTTGAGAGGTCCTCAATGCGAATATCGAAAAACAAAGTGTGCAATCGACGCACATCGTCAGATACGTTTTTTTCAAAGTTCACCCCTCCCCCTAAGGCTGGCTTCCGGAACGGGAAAATCATACAAATTGTTCCCTGGCATCTTTTTCGTTGTTCTCGATGCGAATATCGAAAAACAAAGTGTGCAATCGACGCACCTCGTCAGATACGTTTTTTTCAAAGTTCACCCCTCTCCCTAAGGCTGGCTTCCGGAACGCGAAAATCATACAAATTGTTTCCAGGCTTCTTTTGAGAGGTCCTCAATGCGAATATCGAAAAACAAAGTGTACAATCGACGCACCTCGGCAGATACGATTTTATTCAAAGTTCACCCCACCCCCTAAGGGTGGCTTCCGGATCGCGAAAATCATACAAATTATTCCCAGGCTTCTTTTTCGCTGTCCTCAATGCAAATATCGAAAAACAAAGTGTGCAATCGACGCACCTCGGCAGATACGATTTTTTCCAAAATTCACCCCCCCCCCCTAAGGGTTGCTTCCGGACCGCGAAAATCATACAAATTGTTCCCAGGCTTCTTTTTCGTTGTCCTCAATGCGAATATCGAAAAACAAAGTTTGCAATCGACGCACCTCGTCAGATACGTTTTTGTCAAAGTTCACCCCTCCCCTAAGCTGGCTTCCGGAATGCGAAAATCATACAAATTGTTTCCAGGATTCTTTTGAGAGGTCCTCAATGCGAATATCGAAAAACAAAGTGTGCAATCGACGCACCTCGGCCGATACGATTTTATTCAAAGTTCACCCCTCCCCCTAAGGGTGGTTTCCGGATCGCGAAAATCATACAAATTATTCCCAGGCTTCTTTTTCGTTGTCCTCAATGCGAATATCGAAAAACAAAGTGCGCAATCGACGCACCGCGTCAGATACATTTTTTTCAAAGTTCACCGCTCCCCCTAAGGCTGGCTTCCGGAACGCGAATATCATACAAATTGTTTCCAGGCTTCTTTTGAGAGGTCCTCAATGCGAATATCGAAAAACGAAGTGTGCAATCGACGCACCTCGGCAGATACGATTTTTTTCAAAGTTCACCCCTCCCCCTAAGGGCGGCGTCCGGAACGCGAAAATCATACAAATTGTTCCCCGGCATCTTTTTCGTTGTCCTCAATGCGAATATCGGAAAACAAAGTGTGCAATCGACGCACCTCGTCAGATACGTTTTTTTTCAACGTTCACCCGCCCCCCCCTAAGGCTGGCTTCTGGAACGCGAAAATCATACAAATTGTTCCCTGGCTTCTTTTTAGAGGTCCTCAATGCGAATATCGAAAAACAACGTGTGCAATCGTCGCACCTCGGCAGATACGATTTTTTTCAAAATGCACCCCTCCCCCTAAGGCTGGCTTCCGGAAGGCGAAAATCATACAAATTGTTTCCAGGCTTCTTCTCGGAGGTCCTCAATGCGGATATCGAAAAACAAAGTGTGCAATCGACGCACCTCGGCAGATACGATTTTTTTCAAAGTTCACCCCTCCCCCTAAGGATGGCTTCCGGAACGGGAAAATCATACAAATTGTTCCCAGGCTTCTTTTTCGTTGTCCTCAATGCGAATATCGAAAAACAAAGTGTGCAATCGACGCACATCGTCAGATACGTTTTTTTTCAAAGTTCACCCCTCCCCCTAAGGCTGGCTTCCGGAACGCGAAAATCAAACAAGTTGTTTCCAGGCTTCGTTTGAGAGGTCCTCAATGCGAATATCGAAAAACAAAGTGTGCAATCGACGCACCTCGGCAGATACGATTTTTTTCAAAGTTCACCCCTCCTCCTGAGGATCGCTTCCGGACCGCGAAAATCATACAAATTGTTCCCAGGCTTCTTTTTCGTTGTCCTCAATGCGAATATCGAAAAACAAAGTGTGCCATCGATGCCCCTCGTCAGATACGTTTTTTTCAAAGTTCACCCCTCCCCCTAAGGCTGGCTTCCGGAACGCGAAAATCATACAAATTGTTTCCAGGCTTCGTTTGAGAGGTCCTCAATGCGAATATCGAAAAACAATGTGTGCAATCGACGCACCTCGGCAGATACGATTTTTTTCAAAGTTCACCCCCCCTCCTGAGGATCGCTTCCGGACCGCGAAAATCATACAAATTGTTCCCAGGCTTCTTTTTCGTTGACCTCAACGCGAATATCGAAAAACAAAGTGTGCAATCGACGCACCGCGTCAGATACGTTTTTTTCAAAGTTCACCCCTCCCCCTAAGGCTGGCTTCCGGATCGCGAAAATCATACAAATTGTTTCCAGGCTTCTTTTGAGAGGTCCTCAATGCGAATATCGAATAACGAAGTGTGCAATCGACGCACCTCGGCAGATACGATATTTTTCAAAGTTCACCCCTCCCCCTAAGGGCGGCTTCCGGAACGCGAAAATCATACAAATTGTTCCCAGGCATCTTTTGCGTTGTCCTCAATGCGAATATCGGAAAACAAAGTGTGCAATCGACGCACCTCGTCAGCTACGTTTTTTTTTCAACGCTCACCCCTCCCTCTAAGGCTGGCTTCCGGAACGCGAAAATCATACAAACTGTTTTCAGGCGTCTTTTGAGAGGTCCTCAATGCGAATATCGAGAATCGAAGTGGGCAATCGACGCACCTCGGCAGATACGATTTTTTCCAAAATTCACCCCTCCCCCTGAGGGTGGCTTCCGGACCGGGGAAATCATACAAATTGTTCCCAGGCTTGTTATTCGTTGTCCTCAATGCGAATATCGAAAAACAAAGTGAGCAATCGACGCACCTCGTCAGATACGTTTTTTTCAAAGTTCACCTCTCCCCCTAAGGCTGGCTTCCGGAACGCGAAAATCATACAAATTGTTTCCAGGCTCCTATTGAGTGGTCCTCAATGCGAATATCGAAAAACAAAGTGTGCAATCGACGCACCTCGGCAGATACGATTTTATTCAAAGTTCACCCCTCCCCCTCAGGGTGGCTTCTGGATCGCGAAAATCATACAAATTATTCCCAGGCTTTTTTTTCGCTGTCCTCAATGCAAATATCGAAAAACAAAGTGTGCAATCGACGCACCTCGGCAGATACGATATTTTCCAAAATTCACCCCCCCCCCTAAGGGTGGCTTCTGGACCGCGGAAATCATACAAATTGTTCCCAGGCTTCTTTTTCGTTGTCCTCAATGCGAATATCGAAAAACAATGTGTGCAATCGACGCACCTCGTCAGATACGTTTTTGTCAAAGTTCACCCCTCCCCCTAAGCTGGCTTCCGGAACGCGAAAACCATACAAATTGTTTCCAGGCTTCTTTCGAGAGGTCCTCAATGCGAATATCGAAAAACAATGTGTGCAATCGACGCACCTCGGCCGATACGATTTTTTTCAAAGTTCAGCCCTCCCCCTAAGGGTGGCTTCCGGAACGCGAAAATCATACAAATTGTCCCCAGGCTTCTTTTTCGTTGTCATCCATGCGAATATCGAAAAACAAAGTGTGCAATCGACGCACCTCGTCAGATACGTTTTGTTTTCAACGTTCCCACCCCCCCCCTAAGGCTGGCTTTCGGAACGCGAAAATCAAACAAATTGTTTCCAGGATTCTTTTGAGAGGTCCTCAATGCGAATATCGAAAATCAAAGTATGCAATCGACGCACCTCGGCAGATACGATTTTATTCAAAGTTCACCCCTCCCCCTGAGGATCGCTTCCGGACCGCGAAAATCATACAAATTGTTCCCAGGCTTCTTTTTCGTTGTCCTCAATGCGAATATCGAAAAACAAAGTGCGCAATCGACGCACCTCGTCAGATACGTTTTTTTCAAAGTTCACCGCTCCCCCTAAGGCTGGCTTCCGGAACGCGAAAATCATACAAACTGTTTTCAGGCGTCTTTTGAGAGGTCCTCAATGCGAATATCGAGAAACGCAGTGTGCAATCGACGCACCTCGGCAGATACGATTTTTTTCAAAGTTCACCCCTCCCCCTAAGGGTGGCTTCCGGAACGCGAAAATCATACAAATTGTTCCCAGGCTTCTTTTTCGTTCTCCTCAATGCGAATATCGAAAAACAAAGTGTGCAATCGACGCACCTCGGTAGATACGATTTTTTTCAAAGTTCACCCCTCCCCCTAAGGCTGGCTTCCGGAACGCGAAAATCATACAAATTGTTCCCAGGCTTTTTTTTCGTTGTCCTCAATGCGAATATCGACAAACAAAGTGTGCAATCGACGCACCTCGTCAGATACGTTTTTTTCAAAGTTCACCCCTCCCCCTAAGGCTGGCTTCCGGAACGCGAAAATCATACAAATTGTTTCCAGGCTTCTTTTGAGAGCTCCTCAATGCGAATATCGAAAAACAAAGTGTGCAATCGACGCACCTCGTCAGATACGATTTTGTCAAAGTTCAGCCCTCCCCCTAAGCTGCCTTCCAGAACGCGAAAATCATACAAATTGTTTCCAGGCTTCTTTTGAGAGGTCCTCAGTGCGAATATCGAAAAACAAAGTGTGCAATCGACGCACCTCGGCAGATACGATTTTATTCAAAGTTCACCCCTCCCCCTGAGGATCGCTTCCGGACCGCGAAAATCATACAAATTGTTCCCAGGCTTCTTTTTCGTTGTCCTCAATGCGAATATCGAAAAACAAAGTGCGCAATCGACGCACCTCGTCAGATACGTTTTTTTCAAAGTTCACCGCTCCCCCTAAGGCTGGCTTCCGGAACGCGAAAATCATACAAACTGTTTTCAGGCGTCTTTTGAGAGGTCCTCAATGCGAATATCGAGAAACGCAGTGTGCAATCGACGCACCTCGGCAGATACGATTTTTTTCAAAGTTCACCCCTCCCCCTAAGGGTGGCTTCCGGAACGCGAAAATCATACAAATTGTTCCCAGGCTTCTTTTTCGTTCTCCTCAATGCGAATATCGAAAAACAAAGTGTGCAATCGACGCACCTCGGTAGATACGATTTTTTTCAAAGTTCACCCCTCCCCCTAAGGCTGGCTTCCGGAACGCGAAAATCATACAAATTGTTCCCAGGCTTTTTTTTCGTTGTCCTCAATGCGAATATCGACAAACAAAGTGTGCAATCGACGCACCTCGTCAGATACGTTTTTTTCAAAGTTCACCCCTCCCCCTAAGGCTGGCTTCCGGAACGCGAAAATCATACAAATTGTTTCCAGGCTTCTTTTGAGAGCTCCTCAATGCGAATATCGAAAAACAAAGTGTGCAATCGACGCACCTCGTCAGATACGATTTTGTCAAAGTTCAGCCCTCCCCCTAAGCTGCCTTCCAGAACGCGAAAATCATACAAATTGTTTCCAGGCTTCTTTTGAGAGGTCCTCTGTGCGAATATCGAAAAACAAAGTGTGCAATCGACGCACCTCGGCCGATACGATTTTTTTCAAAGTTCACCCCTCCCCCTAAGGTTGGCTTCCGGAACGCGAAAATCATACAAATTGTCCCCAGGCATCTTTTTCGATGTCCTCCGTGCGAATACCGAAAAACAAAGTGTGCAATCGACGCACCTCGTCAGATACGTTTTTTTTTCAACGTTCCGCCCCCCCCCTAAGGCTGGCTTCCGGAACGCGAAAATCATACAAATTGTTCCCTGGCTTCTTTTTAGAGGTCCTCAATGCGAATATCGAATAACAACGTGTGCAATCGACGCACCTTGGCAGATACGATTTTTTCCATAATTCACCCCCCCCCCCCCCTAAGGGTGGCTTCCGGACCGCGAAAATCATACAAATTGTTCCCAGGATTCGTTTTCGTTGTCCTCAATGCGAATATCGGAAAACAAAGTGTGCAATCGACGCACCTCGTCAGATACGTTTTTGTAAAAGTTCACCCCTCCCCCTAGGGCTGGCTTCCGGAACGCGAAAATCATACAAATTGTTTCCAGGCTTTTTTTGAGAGGTCCTCAATGCGAATATCGAAAAACAAAGTGTGCAATCGACGCACCTCGGCAGATACGATTTTTTTCAAAGTTCACTCCTCCCCCTAAGGGTGGCTTCCGGAACTCGAAAATCATACAAATTGTCCCCAGGCTTCTTTTTCGTTGTCCTCCATGCGAAAATCGAAAAACAAAGTGTGCAATCGACGCACCTCGTCAGATACGTTTTTTTTTTAACGTTCACCCCCCCACCCCCCTAAGGCTGGCTTCCGGAACGCGGAAATCATACAAATTGTTCCCACGCTTCTTTATCGTTGTCCTCAATGCGAATATCGAAAAACAAAGTGTGCAATCGACGCACCTCGTCAGATAGGTTTTTTTTTCATCGTTCACCCCCTCACCCTAAGGCTGGCTTCCGGAACGCGAAAATCATACAAATTGTTCCCAGGCTTCTTTTTCGTTGTCCTCAATGCGAATATAGAAAAACAAAGTATGCAATCGCTGCACCTCGTCAGATACGTCTTTTTCAAAGTTCACCCCTCCCCCTAAGGCTGGCTTCCGGAACGCGAAAATCATACAAAATGTTTCCAGGCTTCTTTTGAGAGGTCCTCATTGCGAATATCGAAAAACAAAGTGTGCAATCGACGCACCTCGGCAGATGCGATTGTTTTCAAAGTTCACCCCTCCCCCTAAGGCTGGCTTTCGGAACGCGAAAATCATACAAATTGTTCCCAGGCTTCTTTTTCGTTGTCCTCAATGCGAATATCGAAAAACAAAGTGTGCAATCGACGCACCTCGTCAGATACGTATTTTTCAAAGTTCACCCCTCCCCCTAAGGCTGGTTTCCGGACCGCGAAAATCATACAAATTGTTTCCAGGCTTCTTTTGAGAGGTCCTCAATGCGAATATCGAAAAACAAAGTGTGCAATCGACGCACCTCGGCAGATACGATTTTTTTCAAAGTTCACCCCTCCCCCTGAGGGTGGCTTCCGGACCGCGGAAATCATACAAATTGTTCCCAGGCTTCTTTTTCGTTGTCCTCCATGCGAATATCGAAAAACAAAGTGTGCAATCGACGCACCTCGTAAGATAAGTTTTTTTTCAACGTTCCCCCCCCACCCCCCTAAGGCTGGCTTCCGGAACGCGAAAATTATACAAATTGTTTCCAGGATTCTTTTGAGAGGTCCTTAATGCGAATATCGAAAAACAAAGTGTGCAATCGACGCACCTCGGCAGATACGATTTTTTTCAAAGTTCACCCCTCCCCCTGAGGGTGGCTTCCGGACCGCGGCAATCATACAAATTGATCCCAGGCTTCTTTTTCGTTGTCCTCAATGCGAATATCGAAAAACAAAGTGCGCAATCGACGCACCTCGTCAGATACGTTTTTTCCAAAGTTCACCGCTCCCCCTAAGGCTGGGATCCGGAGCGCGAAAATCATACAAATTGTTTCCAGGCTTCTTTTGAGAGGTCCACAATGCGAATATCGAAAAACGAAGTGTGCAATCGACGCACCTCGGCAGATACGATTTTTTTCAAAGTTCACCCCTCCCCCTAAGGGCGGCTTCCGGAACGCGAAAATCATACAAATTGTTCCCAGGCATCTTTTTAGAGGTCCTCAATGCGAATATCGGAAAACAATGTGTGCAATCGACGCACCTCGGCAGATACGATTTTTTTCAAAGTTCACCCCTCCCCCTAAGGATGGCTTCCGGAACGCGAAAATCATACAAATTGTTCCCAGGCTTCTTTTTGGTTGTCCTCAATGCGTATATCGACAAACAAAGTGTGCAATCGACGCACCTCGTCAGATACGTTTTTTTCAAAGTTCACCCCTCCCCCTAAGGCTGGCTTCCGGACCGCGGAAATCATACAAATTGTTCCCAGGCTGCTTTTTCGTTGTCCTCCATGCGAATATCGAAAAACAAAGTGTGCAATCGACGCACCTCGTAAGATACGTTTTTTTTCAACGTCCCCCCCCCCTAAGGCTGGCTTCCGGAACGCGAAAATTATACAAATTGTTTCCAGGATTCTTTTGAGAGGTCCTCAATGCGAATATCGAAAAACGAAGTGCGCAATCGACGCACCTCGTCAGATACGTTTTTTTCAAAGTTCACCGCTCCCCCTAAGGCTGGCTTCCGGAGCGCGAAAATCATACAAATTGTTTCCAGGCTTCTTTTGAGAGGTCCTCAATGCGAATATCGAAAAACGAAGTGTGCAATCGACGCACCTCGGCAGATAAGATTTTTTTCAAAGTTCACCCCTCCCCCTAAGGGCGGCTTCCGGAACGCGAAAATCATACAAATTGTTCCCAGGCATCTTTTTAGAGGTCCTCAATGCGAATATCGGAAAACAATGAGTGCAATCGACGCACCTCGGCAGATACGATTTTTTTCAAAGTTCACCCCTCCCCCTAAGGGTGGCTTCCGGAACGCGAAAATCATACAAATTGTTCCCAGGCTTCTTTTTCGTTCTCCTCAATGCGAATATCGAAAAACAAAGTGTGCAATCGACGCACCTCGGTAGATACGATTTTTTTCAAAGTTCACCCCTCCCCCTAAGGCTGGCTTCCGGAACGCGAAAATCATACAAATTGTTCCCAGGCTTTTTTTTCGTTGTCCTCAATGCGAATATCGACAAACAAAGTGTGCAATCGACGCACCTCGTCAGATACGTTTTTTTCAAAGTTCACCCCTCCCCCTAAGGCTGGCTTCCGGAACGCGAAAATCATACAAATTGTTTCCAGGCTTCTTTTGAGAGCTCCTCAATGCGAATATCGAAAAACAAAGTGTGCAATCGACGCACCTCGGCTGATACGATTTTATTCAAAGTTCACCCCTCCCCCTAAGGGTGGCTTCCGGATCGCGAAAATCATACACATAATTCCCAGGCTTCTTTTTCGCTGTCCTCAATGCAAATATCGAAAAACAATCTGTGCAATCGACGCACCTCGGCAGATACGATTTTTTCCCAAATTCACCCCCCCCCCCTAAGGGTGGCTTCCGGACCGCGAAAATCATACAAATTGTTCCCAGGCTTCTTTTTCGTTGTCCTCAATGCGAATATCGAAAAACAAAGTGTGCAATCGACGCACCTCGTCAGATACGATTTTGTCAAAGTTCAGCCCTCCCCCTAAGCTGCCTTCCAGAACGCGAAAATCATACAAATTGTTTCCAGGCTTCTTTTGAGAGGTCCTCAGTGCGAATATCGAAAAACAAAGTGTGCAATCGACGCACCTCGGCCGATACGATTTTTTTCAAAGTTCACCCCTCCCCCTAAGGTTGGCTTCCGGAACGCGAAAATCATACAAATTGTCCCCAGGCATCTTTTTCGATGTCCTCCGTGCGAATACCGAAAAACAAAGTGTGCAATCGACGCACCTCGTCAGATACGTTTTTTTTTCAACGTTCCGCCCCCCCCCCTAAGGCTGGCTTCCGGAACGCGAAAATCATACAAATTGTTCCCTGGCTTCTTTTTAGAGGTCCTCAATGCGAATATCGAATAACAACGTGTGCAATCGACGCACCTTGGCAGATACGATTTTTTCCATAATTCACCCCCCCCCCCCTAAGGGTGGCTTCCGGACCGCGAAAATCATACAAATTGTTCCCAGGATTCGTTTTCGTTGTCCTCAATGCGAATATCGGAAAACAAAGTGTGCAATCGACGCACCTCGTCAGATACGTTTTTGTAAAAGTTCACCCCTCCCCCTAGGGCTGGCTTCCGGAACGCGAAAATCATACAAATTGTTTCCAGGCTTTTTTTGAGAGGTCCTCAATGCGAATATCGAAAAACAAAGTCTGCAATCGACGCACCTCGGCCGATACGATTTTTTTCAAAGTTCACCCCTCCCCCTAAGGTTGGCTTCCGGAACGCGAAAATCATACAAATTGTCCCCAGGCATCTTTTTCGATGTCCTCCGTGCGAATACCGAAAAACAAAGTGTGCAATCGACGCACCTCGTCAGATACGTTTTTTTTTCAACGTTCCGCCCCCCCCCTAAGGCTGGCTTCCGGAACGCGAAAATCATACAAATTGTTCCCTGGCTCCTTTTTAGAGGTCCTCAATGCGAATATCGAATAACAACGTGTGCAATCGACGCACCTTGGCAGATACGATTTTTTCCATAATTCACCCCCCCCCCCCCCCCTAAGGGTGGCTTCCGGACCGCGAAAATCATACAAATTGTTCCCAGGATTCGTTTTCGTTGTCCTCAATGCGAATATCGGAAAACAAAATGTGCAATCGACGCACCTCGTCAGATACGTTTTTGTAAAAGTTCACCCCTCCCCCTAGGGCTGGCTTCCGGAACGCGAAAATCATACAAATTGTTTCCAGGCTTTTTTTGAGAGGTCCTCAATGCGAATATCGAAAAACAAAGTGTGCAATCGACGCACCTCGGCAGATACGATTTTTTTCAAAGTTCACTCCTCCCCCTAAGGGTGGCTTCCGGAACTCGAAAATCATACAAATTGTCCCCAGGCTTCTTTTTCGTTGTCCTCCATGCGAAAATCGAAAAACAAAGTGTGCAATCGACGCACCTCGTCAGATACGTTTTTTTTTTAACGTTCACCCCCCCACCCCCCTAAGGCTGGCTTCCGGAACGCGGAAATCATACAAATTGTTCCCACGCTTCTTTATCGTTGTCCTCAATGCGAATATCGAAAAACAAAGTGTGCAATCGACGCACCTCGTCAGATAGGTTTTTTTTTCATCGTTCACCCCCTCACCCTAAGGCTGGCTTCCGGAACGCGAAAATCATACAAATTGTTCCCAGGCTTCTTTTTCGTTGTCCTCAATGCGAATATAGAAAAACAAAGTATGCAATCGCTGCACCTCGTCAGATACGTCTTTTTCAAAGTTCACCCCTCCCCCTAAGGCTGGCTTCCGGAACGCGAAAATCATACAAAATGTTTCCAGGCTTCTTTTGAGAGGTCCTCATTGCGAATATCGAAAAACAAAGTGTGCAATCGACGCACCTCGGCAGATGCGATTGTTTTCAAAGTTCACCCCTCCCCCTAAGGCTGGCTTTCGGAACGCGAAAATCATACAAATTGTTCCCAGGCTTCTTTTTCGTTGTCCTCAATGCGAATATCGAAAAACAAAGTGTGCAATCGACGCACCTCGTCAGATACGTATTTTTCAAAGTTCACCCCTCCCCCTAAGGCTGGTTTCCGGACCGCGAAAATCATACAAATTGTTTCCAGGCTTCTTTTGAGAGGTCCTCAATGCGAATATCGAAAAACAAAGTGTGCAATCGACGCACCTCGGCAGATACGATTTTTTTCAAAGTTCACCCCTCCCCCTGAGGGTGGCTTCCGGACCGCGGAAATCATACAAATTGTTCCCAGGCTTCTTTTTCGTTGTCCTCCATGCGAATATCGAAAAACAAAGTGTGCAATCGACGCACCTCGTAAGATAAGTTTTTTTTCAACGTTCCCCCCCCACCCCCCTAAGGCTGGCTTCCGGAACGCGAAAATTATACAAATTGTTTCCAGGATTCTTTTGAGAGGTCCTTAATGCGAATATCGAAAAACAAAGTGTGCAATCGACGCACCTCGGCAGATACGATTTTTTTCAAAGTTCACCCCTCCCCCTGAGGGTGGCTTCCGGACCGCGGCAATCATACAAATTGATCCCAGGCTTCTTTTTCGTTGTCCTCAATGCGAATATCGAAAAACAAAGTGCGCAATCGACGCACCTCGTCAGATACGTTTTTTCCAAAGTTCACCGCTCCCCCTAAGGCTGGGATCCGGAGCGCGAAAATCATACAAATTGTTTCCAGGCTTCTTTTGAGAGGTCCACAATGCGAATATCGAAAAACGAAGTGTGCAATCGACGCACCTCGGCAGATACGATTTTTTTCAAAGTTCACCCCTCCCCCTAAGGGCGGCTTCCGGAACGCGAAAATCATACAAATTGTTCCCAGGCATCTTTTTAGAGGTCCTCAATGCGAATATCGGAAAACAATGTGTGCAATCGACGCACCTCGGCAGATACGATTTTTTTCAAAGTTCACCCCTCCCCCTAAGGATGGCTTCCGGAACGCGAAAATCATACAAATTGTTCCCAGGCTTCTTTTTGGTTGTCCTCAATGCGTATATCGACAAACAAAGTGTGCAATCGACGCACCTCGTCAGATACGTTTTTTTCAAAGTTCACCCCTCCCCCTAAGGCTGGCTTCCGGACCGCGGAAATCATACAAATTGTTCCCAGGCTGCTTTTTCGTTGTCCTCCATGCGAATATCGAAAAACAAAGTGTGCAATCGACGCACCTCGTAAGATACGTTTTTTTTCAACGTCCCCCCCCCCTAAGGCTGGCTTCCGGAACGCGAAAATTATACAAATTGTTTCCAGGATTCTTTTGAGAGGTCCTCAATGCGAATATCGAAAAACGAAGTGCGCAATCGACGCACCTCGTCAGATACGTTTTTTTCAAAGTTCACCGCTCCCCCTAAGGCTGGCTTCCGGAGCGCGAAAATCATACAAATTGTTTCCAGGCTTCTTTTGAGAGGTCCTCAATGCGAATATCGAAAAACGAAGTGTGCAATCGACGCACCTCGGCAGATAAGATTTTTTTCAAAGTTCACCCCTCCCCCTAAGGGCGGCTTCCGGAACGCGAAAATCATACAAATTGTTCCCAGGCATCTTTTTAGAGGTCCTCAATGCGAATATCGGAAAACAATGAGTGCAATCGACGCACCTCGGCAGATACGATTTTTTTCAAAGTTCACCCCTCCCCCTAAGGGTGGCTTCCGGAACGCGAAAATCATACAAATTGTTCCCAGGCTTCTTTTTCGTTCTCCTCAATGCGAATATCGAAAAACAAAGTGTGCAATCGACGCACCTCGGTAGATACGATTTTTTTCAAAGTTCACCCCTCCCCCTAAGGCTGGCTTCCGGAACGCGAAAATCATACAAATTGTTCCCAGGCTTTTTTTTCGTTGTCCTCAATGCGAATATCGACAAACAAAGTGTGCAATCGACGCACCTCGTCAGATACGTTTTTTTCAAAGTTCACCCCTCCCCCTAAGGCTGGCTTCCGGAACGCGAAAATCATACAAATTGTTTCCAGGCTTCTTTTGAGAGCTCCTCAATGCGAATATCGAAAAACAAAGTGTGCAATCGACGCACCTCGGCAGATACGATTTTATTCAAAGTTCACCCCTCCCCCTAAGGGTGGCTTCCGGATCGCGAAAATCATACACATAATTCCCAGGCTTCTTTTTCGCTGTCCTCAATGCAAATATCGAAAAACAATCTGTGCAATCGACGCACCTCGGCAGATACGATTTTTTCCCAAATTCACCCCCCCCCCCCCTAAGGGTGGCTTCCGGACCGCGAAAATCATACAAATTGTTCCCAGGCTTCTTTTTCGTTGTCCTCAATGCGAATATCGAAAAACAAAGTGTGCAATCGACGCACCTCGTCAGATACGATTTTGTCAAAGTTCAGCCCTCCCCCTAAGCTGCCTTCCAGAACGCGAAAATCATACAAATTGTTTCCAGGCTTCTTTTGAGAGGTCCTCAGTGCGAATATCGAAAAACAAAGTGTGCAATCGACGCACCTCGGCCGATACGATTTTTTTCAAAGTTCACCCCTCCCCCTAAGGTTGGCTTCCGGAACGCGAAAATCATACAAATTGTCCCCAGGCATCTTTTTCGATGTCCTCCGTGCGAATACCGAAAAACAAAGTGTGCAATCGACGCACCTCGTCAGATACGTTTTTTTTTCAACGTTCCGCCCCCCCCCCCTAAGGCTGGCTTCCGGAACGCGAAAATCATACAAATTGTTCCCTGGCTTCTTTTTAGAGGTCCTCAATGCGAATATCGAATAACAACGTGTGCAATCGACGCACCTTGGCAGATACGATTTTTTCCATAATTCACCCCCCCCCCCCTAAGGGTGGCTTCCGGACCGCGAAAATCATACAAATTGTTCCCAGGATTCGTTTTCGTTGTCCTCAATGCGAATATCGGAAAACAAAGTGTGCAATCGACGCACCTCGTCAGATACGTTTTTGTAAAAGTTCACCCCTCCCCCTAGGGCTGGCTTCCGGAACGCGAAAATCATACAAATTGTTTCCAGGCTTTTTTTGAGAGGTCCTCAATGCGAATATCGAAAAACAAAGTGTGCAATCGACGCACCTCGGCAGATACGATTTTTTTCAAAGTTCACTCCTCCCCCTAAGGGTGGCTTCCGGAACTCGAAAATCATACAAATTGTCCCCAGGCTTCTTTTTCGTTGTCCTCCATGCGAATATCGAAAAACAAAGTGTGCAATCGACGCACCTCGTCAGATACGTTTTTGTAAAAGTTCACCCCTCCCCCTAGGGCTGGCTTCCGGAACGCGAAAATCATACAAATTGTTTCCAGGCTTTTTTTGAGAGGTCCTCAATGCGAATATCGAAAAACAAAGTGTGCAATCGACGCACCTCGGCAGATACGATTTTTTTCAAAGTTCACTCCTCCCCCTAAGGGTGGCTTCCGGAACTCGAAAATCATACAAATTGTCCCCAGGCTTCTTTTTCGTTGTCCTCAATGCGAATATAGAAAAACAAAGTATGCAATCGCTGCACCTCGTCAGATACGTCTTTTTCAAAGTTCACCCCTCCCCCTAAGGCTGGCTTCCGGAACGCGAAAATCATACAAAATGTTTCCAGGCTTCTTTTGAGAGGTCCTCATTGCGAATATCGAAAAACAAAGTGTGCAATCGACGCACCTCGGCAGATACGATTGTTTTCAAAGTTCACCCCTCCCCCTAAGGCTGGCTTTCGGAACGCGAAAATCATACAAATTGTTCCCAGGCTTCTTTTTCGTTGTCCTCAATGCGAATATCGAAAAACAAAGTGTGCAATCGACGCACCTCGTCAGATACGTATTTTTCAAAGTTCACCCCTCCCCCTAAGGCTGGTTTCCGGACCGCGAAAATCATACAAATTGTTTCCAGGCTTCTTTTGAGAGGTCCTCAATGCGAATATCGAAAAACAAAGTGTGCAATCGACGCACCTCGGCAGATACGATTTTTTTCAAAGTTCACCCCTCCCCCTGAGGGTGGCTTCCGGACCGCGGAAATCATACAAATTGTTCCCAGGCTTCTTTTTCGTTGTCCTCCATGCGAATATCGAAAAACAAAGTGTGCAATCGACGCACCTCGTCAGATACGTTTTTTTCAAAGTTCACCCCTCCCCCTAAGGCAGGCTTCCGGAACGCGAAAATCATACAAATTGTTTCCAGGCTTCTTTTGAGAGGTCCTCAATGCGAATATCGAAAAACAAAGTGTGCAATCGACGCACCTCGGCAGATACGATTTTATTCAAAGTTCACCCCTCCCCCTAAGGGTGGCTTCCGGATCGCGAAAATTATACAAATTATTCCCAGGCTTCTTTTTGCTGTCCTCAATGCAAATATCGAAAAACAAATTGTGCAATCGACGCACCTCGGCAGATACGATTTTTTCCCAAATTCACCCCCCCCTAAGGGTGGCTTCCGGACCGCGAAAATCATACAAATTGTTCCCAGGCTTCTTTTTCGTTGTCCTCAATGCGAATATCGAAAAACAAAGTGTGCAATCGACGCACCTCGTCAGATACGTTTTTGTCAAAGTTCAGCCCTCCCCCTAAGCTGCCTTCCGGAACGCGAAAATCATACAAATTGTTTCCAGGCTTCTTTTGAGAGGTCCTCAATGCGAATATCGAAAAACAAAGTGTGCAATCGACGCACCTCGGCCGATACGATTTTTTTCAAAGTTCACCCCTCCCCCTAAGGTTGGCTTCCGGAACGCGAAAATCATACAAATTGTCCCCAGGCTTCTTTTTCGTTGTCCTCCATGCGAATATCGAAAAACAAAGTGTGCAATCGACGCACCTCGTCAGATACGTTTTTTTTCAACGTTCCGCCCCCCCCCCCCCCCCCCCTAAGGCTGGCTTCCGGATCGCGAAAATCATACAAATTATTCCCAGGCTTCTTTTTCGTTGTCCTCAATGCGAATATCGAAAAACAAAGTGCGCAATCGACGCACCTCGTCAGATACGTTTTTTTCAAAGTTCACCGCTCCCCCTAAGGCTGGATTCCGGAACGCGAAAATCATACAAATTGTTTCCAGGCTTCTTTTGAGAGGTCCTCAATGCGAATATCGAAAAACGAAGTGTGCAATCGACGCACCTCGGAAGATACGATTTTTTTCAAAGTTCACCCCTCCCCCTAAGGGCGGCTTCCGGAAGGTGAAAATCATTCAAGCTGTTCCCAGGCATCTTTTTCGTTGTCCTCAATGCGAATATCGGAAAACAAAGTGTGTAATCGACGCACCTCGTCAGATACGTTTTTTTTTTCAGCGCTCGCCCCTCCCTCTAAGGCTGGCTTCCGGAACGCGAAAATCATACAAACTGTTTTCAGGCGTCTTTTGAGAGGTCCTCAATGCGAATATCGAGAAACGAAGTGTGCAATCGACGCACCTCGGCAGATACGATTTTTTCCAAAATTCACCCCCCCATAATGGTGGCTTCCGGAACGCGAAAATCATACAAATAGTTCCCAGGCTTCTTTTTCGTTGTCCTCAATGCGAATATCGATAAACAAAGTGTGCAATGGACGCACCTCGTCAGATACGTTTTTTTCAAAGTTCACCCCTCCCCCTAAGGCTGGCTTCCGGAACTCAAAAATCATACAAATTGTTCCCAGGCTTCTTTTTAGAGGTCCTCAATGCGAATTTCGAAAAACAAAGTGTGCAATCGACGCACCTCGGCAGATACGATTTTTTTCAAAGTTCACGCCCCCCCCCCCCTAAGGCTGGCTTCCGGAACGCGGAAATCATACAAATTGTTCCCACGCTTCTTTATCGTTGTCCTCAATGCGAATATCGAAAAACAAAGTGTGCAATCGACGCACCTCGTCAGATACGTTTTTTTTCAACGTTCACCCCCCCCCCCCCTAAGGCTGGCTTCCGGAACGCGAAAATCATACAAATTGTTCCCTGGCTTCTTTTTAGAGGTCCTCATTGCGAATATCGAATAACAACGTGTGCAATCGACGCACCTCGGCAGATACGACTTTTTTCAAAATTCACCCCTCCCCCTAAGGCTGGCTTCCGGAAGGCGAAAATCATACAAATTGTTTCCAGGCTTCTTCTGAGAGGTCCTGAATGCGGATATCGAAAAACAAAGTGTGCAATCAACGCACCTCGTCAGATAGGTTTTTTTTCATCGTTCACCCCCTCCCCCTAAGGCTGGCTTCCGGAACGCGAAAATCATACAAATTGTTCCCAGGCTTCTTTTTCGTTGTCCTCAATGCGAATATCGAAAAACAAAGTGTGCAATCGCTGCACCTCGTCAGATACGTCTTTTTCAATGTTCACCCCTCCCCCTAAGGATGGCTTCCGGAACGCGAAAATCATACAAATTGTTCCCAGGCTTCTTTTTCGTTGTCCTCAATGCGAATATCGAAAAACAAAGTGTGCAATCGACGCACCTCGTCAGATCCGTTTTTTTCAACGTTCACCCCTCCCCCTAAGGCTGGCTTCCGGAACGCGAAAATCAAACTAATTGTTCCCAGGCTTCTTTTTCGTTGTCCTCAATGCGAATATCGAAAAACAAAGTGTGCAATCGACGCACCGCGTCAGATACGTTTTTTTCAAAGTTCACCCCTCCCTCTAAGGCTGGCTTCCGGAACGCGAAAATCATACAAATTGTTTCCAGGCTTCTTTTGAGAGGTCATCGATGCGAATATCGAAAAACGAAGTGTGCAATCGACGCACCTCGGCAGATACGATTTATTTCAAAGATCACCCCTCCCCCTGAGGGTGGCTTCCGGACCGCGAAAATCATACAAATTGTTTCCAGGCTTCTTTTGAGAGGTCCTCAATGCGAATATCGAAAAACGAAGTGTGCAATCGACGCACCTCGGCAGATACGATTTTTTTCAAAGTGCACCGCTCCCCCTAAGGTCGGCTTACGGAAGGCGAAAATCATACAAGCTGTTCCCAGACATCTTTTTCGTTGTCCTCAATGCGAATATCGGAAAACAAAGTGTGCAATCGACGCACCTCGTCAGATACGTTTTTTTTTCAACGCTCACCCCTCCCTCTAAGGCTGGCTTCCGGAACGCGAAAATCATATAAACTGTTTTCAGGCGTCTTTTGAGAGGTCCTCAATGCGAATATCGAGAAACGAAGCGTGCAATCGACGCACCTCGGCAGATACGATTTTTTCCAAAATTCACCCCCCCATAATGGTGGCTTCCGGAACGCGAAAATCATACAAATTGTTCCCAGGCTTCTTTTTCGTTGTCCTCAATGCGAATATCGATAAACAAAGTGTGCAATGGACGCACCTCGTCAGATACGTTTTTTTCAAAGTACACCCCTCCCCCTCAGGCTGGCTTCCGGAACGCGAAAATCATACAAATTGTTTCCAGGATTCTTTTGAGAGGTCTTCAATGCGAATATCGAAAATCAAAGTGTGCAATCGACGCACGTCGGCAGATACGATTTTTTCCAAAATTCGGCCCCCCCCCCCATAAGGGTGGCTTCCGGAACTCGAAAATCATACAAATTGTTCCCAGGCTTCTTTTTAGAGGTCCTCAATGCGAATATCGAAAAACAAAGTGTGCAATCGACGCACCTCGGCAGATACGATTTTTTTCAAAGTTCACCCCTCCCCCTAAGGGTGGCTTCCGGAACGCGAAAATCATACAAATTGTTCCCAGGCTTCTTTTTCGTTGTCCTCAATGCGAATATCGAAAAACAAAGTGTGCAATCGACGCACCTCGGTAGATACGATTTTTTTCAAAGTTCACCCCTCCCCCTCAGGATGGCTTCCGGAACGCGAAAATCATACAAATTGTTCCCAGGCTTCTTTTTCGTTGTCCTCAATGCGAATATCGAAAGACAAAGTGTGCAATCGACGCACCTCGGCAGATACGATTTTTTTCAAAGTTCACCCCTCCCCCTAAGGATGGCTTCCGGAACGCGGAAATCATACAAATTGTTCCCAGGCTTCTTTTTCGTTGTCCTCCATGCGAATATCGAAAAACAAAGTGTGCAATCGACGCACCTCGTCAGATACGTTTTTTTTCAACGTTCCCCCCCCCCCCCCCCCGCCCTAAGCCGGGCTTCCGGAACGCGAAAATCATACAAATTGTTTCCAGGATTCTTTTGAGAGGTCCTCAATGCAAATATCGAAAAACAAAGTGTGCAATCGACGCACCTCGGCAGATACGATTTTATTCAAAGTTCACCCCTCCCCCTAAGGGTGGTTTCCGGATCGCGAAAATCATACAAATTATTCCCAGGCTTCTTTTTTGTTGTCCTCAATGCGAATATCGAAGAACAAAGTGCGCAATCGACGCACCTCGTCAGATACGTTTTTTTCAAAGTTCACCGCTCCCCCTAAGGCTGGCTTCCGGAACGCGAAAATCATACAAATTGTTTCCAGGCTTCTTTTGAGAGGTCCTCAATGCGAATATCGAAAAGCGAAGTGTGCAATCGACGCACCTCGTCAGATACGTTTTTTTTTCAACGTTCACCCCTCCCTCTAAGGCTGGCTTCCGGAACGCGAAAATCATACAAACTGTTTTCAGGCGTCTTTTGAGAGGTCCTCAATGCGAATATCGAAAAACAAAGTGTGCAATCAACGCACCTCGGCAGATACGATTTTTTTCAAAGTTCACCCCCCCCCCCCTAAGGCTGGCTTCCGGAACGCGAAAATCATACAAATTGTTTCCAGGCTTCTTCTGAGAGGTCCTGAATGCGGATATCGAAAAACAACGTGTGCAATCGACGCACCTCGGCAGATACGACTTTTTTCAAAATTCACCCCTCCCCCTAAGGCTGGCTTCCGGAAGGCGAAAATCATACAAATTGTTTCCAGGCTTCTTCTGAGAGGTCCTGAATGCGGATATCGAAAAACAAAGTGTGCAATCGACGCAGCTCGTCAGATAGGTTTTTTTTTCATCGTTCACCCCCTCCCCCTAAGGCTGGCTTCCGGAACGCGAAAATCATACAAATTGTTCCCAGGCTTCTTTTTCGTTGTCCTCAATGCGAATATCGAGAAACAAAGTGTGCAATCAACGCACCTCGTCAGATACGTTTTTTTTCAACGTTCACCCCCCCCCCCCTAAGGCTGGCTTCCGGAACGCGAAAATCATACAAATTGTTCCCTGGCTTCTTTTTAGAGGTCCTCAATGCGAATATCGAATAACAACGTGTGCAATCGACGCACCTCGGCAGATACGACTTTTTTCAAAATTCACCCCTCCCCCTAAGGCTGGCTTCCGGAAGGCGAAAATCATACAAATTGTTTCCAGGCTTCTTCTGAGAGGTCCTGAATGCGGATATCGAAAAACAAAGTGTGCAATCGACGCAGCTCGTCAGATAGGTTTTTTTTTCATCGTTCACCCCCTCCCCCTAAGGCTGGCTTCCAGAACGCGAAAATCATACAAATTGTTCCCAGGCTTCTTTTTCGTTGTCCTCAATGCGAATATCGAAAAACAAAGTGTGCAATCGACGCACCTCGTCAGATCCGTTTTTTTCAAAGTTCACCCCTCCCCCTAAGGCTGGCTTCCGGAACGCGAAAATCAAACGAATTGTTCCCAGGCTTCTTTTTCGTGGTCCTCAATGCGAATATCGAAAAACAAAGTGTGCAATCGACGCACCGCGTCAGATACGTTTTTTTCAAAGTTCACCCCTCCCTCTAAGGCTGGCTTCCGGAACGCGAAAATCATACAAATTGTTTCCAGGCTTCTTTTGAGAGGTCATCAATGCGAATATCGAAAAACGAAGTGTGCAATCGACGCACCTCGGCAGATACGATTTATTTCAAAGATCACCCCTCCCCCTGAGGGTGGCTTCCGGACCGCGAAAATCATACAAATTGTTTCCAGGCTTCTTTTGAGAGGTCCTCAATGCGAATATCGAAAAACGAAGTGTGCAATCGACGCACCTCGGCAGATACGATTTTTTTCAAAGTGCACCGCTCCCCCTAAGGTCGGCTTACGGAAGGCGAAAATCATACAAGCTGTTCCCAGACATCTTTTTCGTTGTCCTCAATGCGAATATCGGAAAACAAAGTGTGCAATCGACGCACCTCGTCAGATACGTTTTTTTTTCAACGCTCACCCCTCCCTCTAAGGCTGGCTTCCGGAACGCGAAAATCATATAAACTGTTTTCAGGCGTCTTTTGAGAGGTCCTCAATGCGAATATCGAGAAACGAAGCGTGCAATCGACGCACCTCGGCAGATACGATTTTTTCCAAAATTCACCCCCCCATAATGGTGGCTTCCGGAACGCGAAAATCATACAAATTGTTCCCAGGCTTCTTTTTCGTTGTCCTCAATGCGAATATCGATAAACAAAGTGTGCAATGGACGCACCTCGTCAGATACGTTTTTTTCAAAGTTCACCCCTCCCCCTCAGGCTGGCTTCCGGAACGCGAAAATCATACAAATTGTTTCCAGGATTCTTTTGAGAGGTCTTCAATGCGAATATCGAAAATCAAAGTGTGCAATCGACGCACGTCGGCAGATACGATTTTTTCCAAAATTCGGCCCCCCCCCCCATAAGGGTGGCTTCCGGAACTCGAAAATCATACAAATTGTTCCCAGGCTTCTTTTTAGAGGTCCTCAATGCGAATATCGAAAAACAAAGTGTGCAATCGACGCGCCTCGGCAGATACGATTTTTTTCAAAGTTCACCCCTCCCCCTAAGGGTGGCTTCCGGAACGCGAAAATCATACAAATTGTTCCCAGGCTTCTTTTTCGTTGTCCTCAATGCGAATATCGAAAAACAAAGTGTGCAATCGACGCACCTCGGTAGATACGATTTTTTTCAAAGTTCACCCCTCCCCCTAAGGATGGCTTCCGGAACACGAAAATCATACAAATTGTTCCCAGGCTTTTTTTTCGTTGTCCTCAATGCGAATATCGAAAGACAAAGTGTGCAATCGACGCACCTCGTCAGATACGTTTTTTTTCAACGTTCCCCCCACCCCCCCCCCTAAGCCTGGCTTCCGGAACGCGAAAATCATACATATTGTTTCCAGGATTCTTTTGAGAGGTCCTCAATGCAAATATCGAAAAACAAAGTGTGCAATCGACGCACCTCGGCAGATACGATTTTATTCAAAGTTCACCCCTCCCCCTAAGGGTGGTTTCCGGATCGCGAAAATCATACAAATTATTCCCAGGCTTCTTTTTTGTTGTCCTCAATGCGAATATCGAAAAACAAAGTGCGCAATCGACGCACCTCGTCAGATACGTTTTTTTCAAAGTTCACCGCTCCCCCTAAGGCTGGCTTCCGGAACGCGAAAATCATACAAATTGTTTCCAGGCTTCTTTTGAGAGGTCCTCAATGCAAATATCGAAAAACAAAGTGTGCAATCGACGCACCTCGGTAGATACGATTTTTTTCAAAGTTCACCCCTCCCCCTAAGGATGGCTTCCGGAACGCGAAAATCATACAAATTGTTCCCAGGCTTCTTTTTCGTTGTCCTCAATGCGAATATCGAAAAACAAAGTGTGCAATCGACGCACCTCGGTAGATACGATTTTTTTCAAAGTTCACCCCTCCCCCTAAGGATGGCTTCCGGAACGCGAAAATCATACAAATTGTTCCCAGGCTTCTTTTTCGTTGTCCTCAATGCGAATATCGAAAGACAAAGTGTGCAATCGACGCACCTCGGCAGATACGATTTTTTTCAAAGTTCACCCCTCCCCCTAAGGATGGCTTCCGGAACGCGGAAATCATACAAATTGTTCCCAGGCTTCTTTTGAGAGGTCCTCAATGCGAATATCGAAAAACAAAGTGCGCAATCGACGCACCTCGTCAGATACGTTTTTTTCAAAGTTCACCGCTCCCCCTAAGGCTGGCTTCCGGAACGCGAAAATCATACAAATTGTTTCCAGGCTTCTTTTGAGAGGTCCTCAATGCGAATATCGAAAAGCGAAGTGTGCAATCGACGCACCTCGTCAGATACGTTTTTTTTTCAACGCTCACCCCTCCCTCTAAGGCTGGCTTCCGGAACGCGAAAATCATACAAACTGTTTTCAGGCGTCTTTTGAGAGGTCCTCAATGCGAATATCGAAAAACAAAGTGTGCAATCAACGCACCTCGGCAGATACGATTTTTTTCAAAGTTCACCCCCCCCCCCCTAAGGCTGGCTTCCGGAACGCGAAAATCATACAAATTGTTCCCTGGCTTCTTTTTAGAGGTCCTCAATGCGAATATCGAAAAACAACGTGTGCAATCGACGCACCTCGGCAGATACGACTTTTTTCAAAATTCACCCCTCCCCCTAAGGCTGGCTTCCGGAAGGCGAAAATCATACAAATTGTTTCCAGGCTTCTTCTGAGAGGTCCTGAATGCGGATATCGAAAAACAAAGTGTGCAATCGACGCAGCTCGTCAGATAGGTTTTTTTTTCATCGTTCACCCCCTCCCCCTAAGGCTGGCTTCCGGAACGCGAAAATCATACAAATTGTTCCCAGGCTTCTTTTTCGTTGTCCTCAATGCGAATATCGAGAAACAAAGTGTGCAATCAACGCACCTCGTCAGATACGTTTTTTTTCAACGTTCAGCCCCCCCCCCCCCTAAGGCTGGCTTCCGGAACGCGAAAATCATACAAATTGTTCCCTGGCTTCTTTTTAGAGGTCCTCAATGCGAATATCGAATAACAACGTGTGCAATCGACGCACCTCGGCAGATACGACTTTTTTCAAAATTCACCCCTCCCCCTAAGGCTGGCTTCCGGAAGGCGAAAATCATACAAATTGTTTCCAGGCTTCTTCTGAGAGGTCCTGAATGCGGATATCGAAAAACAAAGTGTGCAATCGACGCAGCTCGTCAGATAGGTTTTTTTTTCATCGTTCACCCCCTCCCCCTAAGGCTGGCTTCCAGAACGCGAAAATCATACAAATTGTTCCCAGGCTTCTTTTTCGTTGTCCTCAATGCGAATATCGAGAAACAAAGTGTGCAATCGCTGCACCTCGTCAGATACGTTTTTTTCAAAGATCACCCCTCCCCCTAAGGCTGGCTTCCGGAACGCGAAAATCATACAAATTGTTCCCAGGCTTCTTTTTCGTTGTCCTTAATGCGAATATCGAAAAACAAAGTGTGCAATCTGCGCACCTCGTCAGATACGTTTTTTTCAAAGTTGACCCCTCCCCCTAAGGCTGGCTTCCGGAACGCGAAAATCATACAAATTGTTCCCAGGCTTCTTTTTCGTTGACCTCAATGCGAATATCGAAAAACAAAGAGTGCAATCGACGCACCGCGTCAGATACGTTTTTTTCAAAGTTCACCCCTCCCCGTAAGGCTGGCTTCCGGAACGCGAAAATCATACAAATTGTTTCGAGGCTTCTTTTGAGAGGTCCTCAATGCGAATATCGAAAAACAAAGTGTGCAATCGACGCACCTCGGCAGATAAGATTTTTTTCAAAGTTCACCCCTCCCCCTGAGGGTGGCTTCCGGACCGCGGCAATCATACAAATTGTTCCCAGGCTTCTTTTTCGTTGTCCTCCATGCGAATATCGAAAAACAAAGTGTGCAATCGACGCATCTCGTCAGATACGTTTTTTTTCAACGTTTCCCCCCCCCCCCCACCCCCCTAAGGCTGGCTTCCGGAACGCGAAAATCATACAAATTGTTTCCAGGATTCTTTTGAGAGGTCCTCAATGCGAATATCGAAAAACAACGTGTGCAATCGACGCACCTCGGCAGATACGATTTTAATCAAAGTTCACCCCTCCCCCTAAGGGTGGTTTCCGGATCGCGAAAATCATACAAATTATTCCCAGGCTTCTTTTCCGTTGTCCTCAATGCGAGTATCGAAAAACAAAGTCCGCAATCGACGCACCTCGTCAGATACGTTTTTTTTTCAACGTTCCGCCCCCCCCTAAGGCTGGCTTCCGGAACGCGAAAATCATACAAAATGTTTCCAGGATTCTTTTGAGAGGTCCTCAATGCGAATATCGAAAAACAAAGTGTGCAATCGAAGCACCTCGGCAGATACGATTTTATTCAAAGTTCGCCCCTCCCCCTAAGGGTGGTTTCCGGATCGCGAAAATCATACAAATTATTCCCAGGCTTCTTTTTCGTTGTCCTCAATGCGAATATCGAAAAACAAAGTGCGCAATCGACGCACCTCGTCAGATACGTTTTTTTCAAAGTTCACCGCTCCCCCTAAGGCTGGCTTCCGGAACGCGAAAATCATACAAATTGTTTCCAGGCTTCTTTTGAGAGGTCCTCAATGCGAATATCGAAAAACGAAGTGTGCAATCGACGCACCTCGGCAGATACGATTTTTTCCAAAATTCACCCCCCCATAAGGGTGGCTTCCGGAATTCGAAAATCATACAAATTGTTCCCAGGCTTCTTTTTAGAGGTCCTCAATGCGAATATCGAAAAACAAAGTGTGCAATCGACGCACCTCGGCAGATACGATTTTTTTCAAAGTTCACCCCACCCCCCTAAGGCTGGCTTCCGGAACGCGGAAATCAAACAAATTGTTCCCACGCTTCTTTATCGTTGTCCTCAATGCGAATATCGAAAAACAAAGTGTGCAATCGACGCACCTCGTCAGATACGTTTTTTCTCAACGTTCACCCCCCCACACCTAAGGCTGGCTTCCGGAACGCGAAAATCATAGCAATTGTTCCCTGGCTTCTTTTTAGAGGTCCTCAATGCGAATATCGAATAACAACGTGTGCAATCGACGCACCTCGGCAGATACGACTTTTCTCAAAATTCACCCCTCCCCCTAAGGCTGGCTTCCGGAAGGCGCAAATCATACAAATTGTTTCCAGGCTTCTTCTGAGAGGTCCTGAATGCGGATATCGAAAAACAAAGTGTGCAATCGACGCACCTCGTCAGATAGGTTTTTTTTTCATCGTTCACCCCCTCCCCCTAAGGCTGGCTTCCGGAACGAAAAAATCATACAAATTGTTCCCAGGCTTCTTTTTCGTTGTCCTCAATGCGAATATCGAAAAACAAAGTGTGCAATCGCTGCACCTCGTCAGATACGTCTTTTTCAAAGTTCACCCCTCCCCCTAAGGCTGGCGTCCGGAACGCGAAAATCATACAAATTGTTCCCAGGCTTCTTTTTCGTTGTCCTCAATGCGAATATCGAAAAACAAAGTGTGCAATCGACGCACCTCGTCAGATACGTTTTTTTCAAAGTTCACCCCTCCCCCTAAGGCTGGCTTCCGGAACGCGAAAATCATACAAATTGTTCCCAGGCTTCTTTTTCGTTGACCTCAATGCGAATATCGAAAAACAAAGTGTGCAATCGACGCATCTCGGCAGATACGATTTTTTTCAAAGTTCACTCCTCCCCCTGAGGGTGGCTTCCGGACCGCGGAAATCATACAAATTGTTCCCAGGCTTCTTTTTCGTTGTCCTCCATGCGAATATCGAAAAACAAAGTGTGCAATCGACGCATCTCGTCAGATACGTTTTTTTTTCAACGTTCCCCCCCCCGCCCTAAGGCTGGCTTCCGGAACGCGAAAATCATACAAATTGTATCCAGGATTCTTTTGAGAGGTCCTCAATGCGAATATCGAAAAAAAAAGTGTGCAATCGACGCACCTCGGCAGATACGATTTTTTTCAAAGTTCACCCCTCCCCCTGAGGGTGGCTTCCGGACCGCGGAAATCATACAAATTCTTCCCAGGCTTCTTTTTCGTTGTACTCCATGCGAATATCGAAAAACAAAGTGTGCAATCGACGCACCTCGTCAGATACGTTTTTTTTTCAACGTCCCCCCCCCCCCCCCCCATAAGGCTGGCTTCCGGAACGCGAAAATCATACAAATTGTTTCCAGGATTCTTTTGAGAGGTCCTCAATGCGAATATCGAAAAACAAAGTGTGCAATCGACGCACCTCGGCAGATACGATTTTAATCAAAGTTCATCCCTCCCCCTAAGGGTGGTTTCCGGATCGCGAAAATCATACAAATTATTCCCAGGCTTCTTTTCCGTTGTCCTCAATGCGAATATCGAAAAACAAAGTGCGCAATCGACGCACCTCGTCAGATACGTTTTTTTCAAAGTTCACCGCTCCCCCTAAGGCTGGCTTCCGGAACGCGAAAGTCAAACAAATTGTTTCCAGGCTTCTTTTGAGAGGTCCTGAATGCGAATATCGAAAAACGAAGTGTGCAATCGACGCACCTCGGCAGATACGATTTTTTTCAAAGTTCACCCCTCCCCCTAAGGGCGGCTTCCGGAAGGCGAAAATCATACAAATTGTTCCCAGGCTTCTTTTTCGTTGTCCTCAATACGAATATCGATAAACAAAGTGTGCAATGGACGCACCTCGTCAGATACGTTTTTTTCAAAGTTCACCCCTCCCCCTCAGGCTGGCTTCCGGAACGCGAAAATCATACAAATTGTTTCCAGGATTCTTTTGAGAGGTCCTCAATGCGAATATCGAAAATCAAAGTGTGCAATCGACGCACCTCGGCAGATACGATTTTTTCCAAAATTCGCCCCCCCCCCCATAAGGGTGGCTTCCGGAATTCGAAAATCATACAAATTGTTCCCAGGCTTCTTTTTAGAGGTCCTCAATGCGAATATCGAAAAACAAAGTGTGCAATCAACGCACCTCGGCAGATACGATTTTTTTCAAAGTTCACCCCCCCCCCTAAGGCTGGCTTCCGGAACGCGGAAATCATACAAATTGTTCCCACGCTTCTTTATCGTTGTCCTCAATGCGAATATCGAAAAACAAAGTGTGCAATCAACGCACCTCGGCAGATACGATTTTAATCAAAGTTCACCCCTCCCCCTAAGGGTGGTTTCCGGATCGCGAAAATCATACAAATTATTCCCAGGCTTCTTTTCCGTTGTCCTCAATGCGAATATCGAAAAACAAAGTGCGCAATCGACGCACCTCGTCAAATACGTTTTTTTTTCAACGTTCCGCCCCCCCCTAAGGCTGGCTTCCGGAACGCGAAAATCATACAAAATGTTTCCAGGATTCTTTTGAGAGGTCCTCAATGCGAATATCGAAAAACAAAGTGTGCAATCGAAGCACCTCGGCAGATACGATTTTATTCAAAGTTCGCCCCTCCCCCTAAGGGTGGTTTCCGGATCGCGAAAATCATACAAATTATTCCCAGGCTTCTTTTTCGTTGTCCTCAATGCGAATATCGAAAAACAAAGTGCGCAATCGACGCACCTCGTCAGATACGTTTTTTTCAAAGTTCACCGCTCCCCCTAAGGCTGGCTTCCGGAACGCGAAAATCATACAAATTGTTTCCAGGATTCTTTTGAGAGGTCCTCAATGCGAATATCGAAAAACGAAGTGTGCAATCGACGCACCTCGGCAGATACGATTTTTTCCAAAATTCACCCCCCCATAAGGGTGGCTTCCGGAACGCGAAAATCAAACGAATTGTTCCCAGGCTTCTTTTTCGTGGTCCTCAATGCGAATATCGAAAAACAAAGTGTGCAATCGACGCACCGCGTCAGATACGTTTTTTTCAAAGTTCACCCCTCCCTCTAAGGCTGGCTTCCGGAACGCGAAAATCATACAAATTGTTTCCAGGCTTCTTTTGAGAGGTCATCAATGCGAATATCGAAAAACGAAGTGTGCAATCGACGCACCTCGGCAGATACGATTTATTTCAAAGATCACCCCTCCCCCTGAGGGTGGCTTCCGGACCGCGAAAATCATACAAATTGTTTCCAGGCTTCTTTTGAGAGGTCCTCAATGCGAATATCGAAAAACGAAGTGTGCAATCGACGCACCTCGGCAGATACGATTTTTTTCAAAGTGCACCGCTCCCCCTAAGGTCGGCTTACGGAAGGCGAAAATCATACAAGCTGTTCCCAGACATCTTTTTCGTTGTCCTCAATGCGAATATCGGAAAACAAAGTGTGCAATCGACGCACCTCGTCAGATACGTTTTTTTTTGCAACGCTCACCCCTCCCTCTAAGGCTGGCTTCCGGAACGCGAAAATCATATAAACTGTTTTCAGGCGTCTTTTGAGAGGTCCTCAATGCGAATATCGAGAAACGAAGCGTGCAATCGACGCACCTCGGCAGATACGATTTTTTCCAAAATTCACCCCCCCATAATGGTGGCTTCCGGAACGCGAAAATCATACAAATTGTTCCCAGGCTTCTTTTTCGTTGTCCTCAATGCGAATATCGATAAACAAAGTGTGCAATGGACGCACCTCGTCAGATACGTTTTTTTCAAAGTTCACCCCTCCCCCTCAGGCTGGCTTCCGGAACGCGAAAATCATACAAATTGTTTCCAGGATTCTTTTGAGAGGTCTTCAATGCGAATATCGAAAATCAAAGTGTGCAATCGACGCACGTCGGCAGATACGATTTTTTCCAAAATTCGGCCCCCCCCCCCATAAGGGTGGCTTCCGGAACTCGAAAATCATACAAATTGTTCCCAGGCTTCTTTTTAGAGGTCCTCAATGCGAATATCGAAAAACAAAGTGTGCAATCGACGCGCCTCGGCAGATACGATTTTTTTCAAAGTTCACCCCTCCCCCTAAGGGTGGCTTCCGGAACGCGAAAATCATACAAATTGTTCCCAGGCTTCTTTTTCGTTGTCCTCAATGCGAATATCGAAAAACAAAGTGTGCAATCGACGCACCTCGGTAGATACGATTTTTTTCAAAGTTCACCCCTCCCCCTAAGGATGGCTTCCGGAACACGAAAATCATACAAATTGTTCCCAGGCTTCTTTTTCGTTGTCCTCAATGCGAATATCGAAAGACAAAGTGTGCAATCGACGCACCTCGTCAGATACGTTTTTTTTCAACGTTCCCCCCACCCCCCCCCCTAAGCCTGGCTTCCGGAACGCGAAAATCATACATATTGTTTCCAGGATTCTTTTGAGAGGTCCTCAATGCAAATATCGAAAAACAAAGTGTGCAATCGACGCACCTCGGCAGATACGATTTTATTCAAAGTTCACCCCTCCCCCTAAGGGTGGTTTCCGGATCGCGAAAATCATACAAATTATTCCCAGGCTTCTTTTTTGTTGTCCTCAATGCAAATATGGAAAAACAAAGTGCGCAATCGACGCACCTCGTCAGATACGTTTTTTTCAAAGTTCACCGCTCCCCCTAAGGCTGGCTTCCGGAACGCGAAAATCATACAAATTGTTTCCAGGCTTCTTTTGAGAGGTCCTCAATGCAAATATCGAAAAACAAAGTGTGCAATCGACGCACCTCGGTAGATACGATTTTTTTCAAAGTTCACCCCTCCCCCTAAGGATGGCTTCCGGAACGCGAAAATCATACAAATTGTTCCCAGGCTTCTTTTTCGTTGTCCTCAATGCGAATATCGAAAAACAAAGTGTGCAATCGACGCACCTCGGTAGATACGATTTTTTTCAAAGTTCACCCCTCCCCCTAAGGATGGCTTCCGGAACGCGAAAATCATACAAATTGTTCCCAGGCTTCTTTTTCGTTGTCCTCAATGCGAATATCGAAAGACAAAGTGTGCAATCGACGCACCTCGGCAGATACGATTTTTTTCAAAGTTCACCCCTCCCCCTAAGGATGGCTTCCGGAACGCGGAAATCATACAAATTGTTCCCAGGCTTCTTTTGAGAGGTCCTCAATGCGAATATCGAAAAACAAAGTGCGCAATCGACGCACCTCGTCAGATACGTTTTTTTCAAAGTTCACCGCTCCCCCTAAGGCTGGCTTCCGGAACGCGAAAATCATACAAATTGTTTCCAGGCTTCTTTTGAGAGGTCCTCAATGCGAATATCGAAAAGCGAAGTGTGCAATCGACGCACCTCGTCAGATACGTTTTTTTTTCAACGCTCACCCCTCCCTCTAAGGCTGGCTTCCGGAACGCGAAAATCATACAAACTGTTTTCAGGCGTCTTTTGAGAGGTCCTCAATGCGAATATCGAAAAACAAAGTGTGCAATCAACGCACCTCGGCAGATACGATTTTTTTCAAAGTTCACCCCCCCCCCCTAAGGCTGGCTTCCGGAACGCGAAAATCATACAAATTGTTCCCTGGCTTCTTTTTAGAGGTCCTCAATGCGAATATCGAAAAACAACGTGTGCAATCGACGCACCTCGGCAGATACGACTTTTTTCAAAATTCACCCCTCCCCCTAAGGCTGGCTTCCGGAAGGCGAAAATCATACAAATTGTTTCCAGGCTTCTTCTGAGAGGTCCTGAATGCGGATATCGAAAAACAAAGTGTGCAATCGACGCAGCTCGTCAGATAGGTTTTTTTTTCATCGTTCACCCCCTCCCCCTAAGGCTGGCTTCCGGAACGCGAAAATCATACAAATTGTTCCCAGGCTTCTTTTTCGTTGTCCTCAATGCGAATATCGAGAAACAAAGTGTGCAATCAACGCACCTCGTCAGATACGTTTTTTTTCAACGTTCAGCCCCCCCCCCCCCTAAGGCTGGCTTCCGGAACGCGAAAATCATACAAATTGTTCCCTGGCTTCTTTTTAGAGGTCCTCAATGCGAATATCGAATAACAACGTGTGCAATCGACGCACCTCGGCAGATACGACTTTTTTCAAAATTCACCCCTCCCCCTAAGGCTGGCTTCCGGAAGGCGAAAATCATACAAATTGTTTCCAGGCTTCTTCTGAGAGGTCCTGAATGCGGATATCGAAAAACAAAGTGTGCAATCGACGCAGCTCGTCAGATAGGTTTTTTTTTCATCGTTCACCCCCTCCCCCTAAGGCTGGCTTCCAGAACGCGAAAATCATACAAATTGTTCCCAGGCTTCTTTTTCGTTGTCCTCAATGCGAATATCGAGAAACAAAGTGTGCAATCGCTGCACCTCGTCAGATACGTTTTTTTCAAAGATCACCCCTCCCCCTAAGGCTGGCTTCCGGAACGCGAAAATCATACAAATTGTTCCCAGGCTTCTTTTTCGTTGTCCTTAATGCGAATATCGAAAAACAAAGTGTGCAATCTGCGCACCTCGTCAGATACGTTTTTTTCAAAGTTGACCCCTCCCCCTAAGGCTGGCTTCCGGAACGCGAAAATCATACAAATTGTTCCCAGGCTTCTTTTTCGTTGACCTCAATGCGAATATCGAAAAACAAAGAGTGCAATCGACGCACCGCGTCAGATACGTTTTTTTCAAAGTTCACCCCTCCCCGTAAGGCTGGCTTCCGGAACGCGAAAATCATACAAATTGTTTCGAGGCTTCTTTTGAGAGGTCCTCAATGCGAATATCGAAAAACAAAGTGTGCAATCGACGCACCTCGGCAGATAAGATTTTTTTCAAAGTTCACCCCTCCCCCTGAGGGTGGCTTCCGGACCGCGGCAATCATACAAATTGTTCCCAGGCTTCTTTTTCGTTGTCCTCCATGCGAATATCGAAAAACAAAGTGTGCAATCGACGCATCTCGTCAGATACGTTTTTTTTCAACGTTTCCCCCCCCCCCACCCCCCTAAGGCTGGCTTCCGGAACGCGAAAATCATACAAATTGTTTCCAGGATTCTTTTGAGAGGTCCTCAATGCGAATATCGAAAAACAACGTGTGCAATCGACGCACCTCGGCAGATACGATTTTAATCAAAGTTCACCCCTCCCCCTAAGGGTGGTTTCCGGATCGCGAAAATCATACAAATTATTCCCAGGCTTCTTTTCCGTTGTCCTCAATGCGAGTATCGAAAAACAAAGTCCGCAATCGACGCACCTCGTCAGATACGTTTTTTTTTCAACGTTCCGCCCCCCCCTAAGGCTGGCTTCCGGAACGCGAAAATCATACAAAATGTTTCCAGGATTCTTTTGAGAGGTCCTCAATGCGAATATCGAAAAACAAAGTGTGCAATCGAAGCACCTCGGCAGATACGATTTTATTCAAAGTTCGCCCCTCCCCCTAAGGGTGGTTTCCGGATCGCGAAAATCATACAAATTATTCCCAGGCTTCTTTTTCGTTGTCCTCAATGCGAATATCGAAAAACAAAGTGCGCAATCGGCGCACCTCGTCAGATACGTTTTTTTCAAAGTTCACCGCTCCCCCTAAGGCTGGCTTCCGGAACGCGAAAATCATACAAATTGTTTCCAGGCTTCTTTTGAGAGGTCCTCAATGCGAATATCGAAAAACGAAGTGTGCAATCGACGCACCTCGGCAGATACGATTTTTTCCAAAATTCACCCCCCCATAAGGGTGGCTTCCGGAATTCGAAAATCATACAAATTGTTCCCAGGCTTCTTTTTAGAGGTCCTCAATGCGAATATCGAAAAACAAAGTGTGCAATCGACGCACCTCGGCAGATACGATTTTTTTCAAAGTTCACCCCACCCCCCTAAGGCTGGCTTCCGGAACGCGGAAATCAAACAAATTGTTCCCACGCTTCTTTATCGTTGTCCTCAATGCGAATATCGAAAAACAAAGTGTGCAATCGACGCACCTCGTCAGATACGTTTTTTCTCAACGTTCACCCCCCCACCCCTAAGGCTGGCTTCCGGAACGCGAAAATCATAGCAATTGTTCCCTGGCTTCTTTTTAGAGGTCCTCAATGCGAATATCGAATAACAACGTGTGCAATCGACGCACCTCGGCAGATACGACTTTTCTCAAAATTCACCCCTCCCCCTAAGGCTGGCTTCCGGAAGGCGCAAATCATACAAATTGTTTCCAGGCTTCTTCTGAGAGGTCCTGAATGCGGATATCGAAAAACAAAGTGTGCAATCGACGCACCTCGTCAGATAGGTTTTTTTTTCATCGTTCACCCCCTCCCCCTAAGGCTGGCTTCCGGAACGAAAAAATCATACAAATTGTTCCCAGGCTTCTTTTTCGTTGTCCTCAATGCGAATATCGAAAAACAAAGTGTGCAATCGCTGCACCTCGTCAGATACGTCTTTTTCAAAGTTCACCCCTCCCCCTAAGGCTGGCGTCCGGAACGCGAAAATCATACAAATTGTTCCCAGGCTTCTTTTTCGTTGTCCTCAATGCGAATATCGAAAAACAAAGTGTGCAATCGACGCACCTCGTCAGATACGTTTTTTTCAAAGTTCACCCCTCCCCCTAAGGCTGGCTTCCGGAACGCGAAAATCATACAAATTGTTCCCAGGCTTCTTTTTCGTTGACCTCAATGCGAATATCGAAAAACAAAGTGTGCAATCGACGCATCTCGGCAGATACGATTTTTTTCAAAGTTCACTCCTCCCCCTGAGGGTGGCTTCCGGACCGCGGAAATCATACAAATTGTTCCCAGGCTTCTTTTTCGTTGTCCTCCATGCGAATATCGAAAAACAAAGTGTGCAATCGACGCATCTCGTCAGATACGTTTTTTTTTCAACGTTCCCCCCCCCGCCCTAAGGCTGGCTTCCGGAACGCGAAAATCATACAAATTGTATCCAGGATTCTTTTGAGAGGTCCTCAATGCGAATATCGAAAAACAAAGTGTGCAATCGACGCACCTCGGCAGATACGATTTTTTTCAAAGTTCACCCCTCCCCCTGAGGGTGGCTTCCGGACCGCGGAAATCATACAAATTCTTCCCAGGCTTCTTTTTCGTTGTACTCCATGCGAATATCGAAAAACAAAGTGTGCAATCGACGCACCTCGTCAGATACGTTTTTTTTTCAACGCCCCCCCCCCCCCCCCCCCCATAAGGCTGGCTTCCGGAACGCGAAAATCATACAAATTGTTTCCAGGATTCTTTTGAGAGGTCCTCAATGCGAATATCGAAAAACAAAGTGTGCAATCGACGCACCTCGGCAGATACGATTTTAATCAAAGTTCATCCCTCCCCCTAAGGGTGGTTTCCGGATCGCGAAAATCATACAAATTATTCCCAGGCTTCTTTTCCGTTGTCCTCAATGCGAATATCGAAAAACAAAGTGCGCAATCGACGCACCTCGTCAGATACGTTTTTTTCAAAGTTCACCGCTCCCCCTAAGGCTGGCTTCCGGAACGCGAAAGTCAAACAAATTGTTTCCAGGCTTCTTTTGAGAGGTCCTGAATGCGAATATCGAAAAACGAAGTGTGCAATCGACGCACCTCGGCAGATACGATTTTTTTCAAAGTTCACCCCTCCCCCTAAGGGCGGCTTCCGGAAGGCGAAAATCATACAAATTGTTCCCAGGCTTCTTTTTCGTTGTCCTCAATACGAATATCGATAAACAAAGTGTGCAATGGACGCACCTCGTCAGATACGTTTTTTTCAAAGTTCACCCCTCCCCCTCAGGCTGGCTTCCGGAACGCGAAAATCATACAAATTGTTTCCAGGATTCTTTTGAGAGGTCCTCAATGCGAATATCGAAAATCAAAGTGTGCAATCGACGCACCTCGGCAGATACGATTTTTTCCAAAATTCGCCCCCCCCCCCATAAGGGTGGCTTCCGGAATTCGAAAATCATACAAATTGTTCCCAGGCTTCTTTTTAGAGGTCCTCAATGCGAATATCGAAAAACAAAGTGTGCAATCAACGCACCTCGGCAGATACGATTTTTTTCAAAGTTCACCCCCCCCCCTAAGGCTGGCTTCCGGAACGCGGAAATCATACAAATTGTTCCCACGCTTCTTTATCGTTGTCCTCAATGCGAATATCGAAAAACAAAGTGTGCAATCAACGCACCTCGGCAGATACGATTTTAATCAAAGTTCACCCCTCCCCCTAAGGGTGGTTTCCGGATCGCGAAAATCATACAAATTATTCCCAGGCTTCTTTTCCGTTGTCCTCAATGCGAATATCGAAAAACAAAGTGCGCAATCGACGCACCTCGTCAAATACGTTTTTTTTTCAACGTTCCGCCCCCCCCTAAGGCTGGCTTCCGGAACGCGAAAATCATACAAAATGTTTCCAGGATTCTTTTGAGAGGTCCTCAATGCGAATATCGAAAAACAAAGTGTGCAATCGAAGCACCTCGGCAGATACGATTTTATTCAAAGTTCGCCCCTCCCCCTAAGGGTGGTTTCCGGATCGCGAAAATCATACAAATTATTCCCAGGCTTCTTTTTCGTTGTCCTCAATGCGAATATCGAAAAACAAAGTGCGCAATCGACGCACCTCGTCAGATACGTTTTTTTCAAAGTTCACCGCTCCCCCTAAGGCTGGCTTCCGGAACGCGAAAATCATACAAATTGTTTCCAGGATTCTTTTGAGAGGTCCTCAATGCGAATATCGAAAAACGAAGTGTGCAATCGACGCACCTCGGCAGATACGATTTTTTCCAAAATTCACCCCCCCATAAGGGTGGCTTCCGGAACGCGAAAATCAAACGAATTGTTCCCAGGCTTCTTTTTCGTGGTCCTCAATGCGAATATCGAAAAACAAAGTGTGCAATCGACGCACCGCGTCAGATACGTTTTTTTCAAAGTTCACCCCTCCCTCTAAGGCTGGCTTCCGGAACGCGAAAATCATACAAATTGTTTCCAGGCTTCTTTTGAGAGGTCATCAATGCGAATATCGAAAAACGAAGTGTGCAATCGACGCACCTCGGCAGATACGATTTATTTCAAAGATCACCCCTCCCCCTGAGGGTGGCTTCCGGACCGCGAAAATCATACAAATTGTTTCCAGGCTTCTTTTGAGAGGTCCTCAATGCGAATATCGAAAAACGAAGTGTGCAATCGACGCACCTCGGCAGATACGATTTTTTTCAAAGTGCACCGCTCCCCCTAAGGTCGGCTTACGGAAGGCGAAAATCATACAAGCTGTTCCCAGACATCTTTTTCGTTGTCCTCAATGCGAATATCGGAAAACAAAGTGTGCAATCGACGCACCTCGTCAGATACGTTTTTTTTTCAACGCTCACCCCTCCCTCTAAGGCTGGCTTCCGGAACGCGAAAATCATATAAACTGTTTTCAGGCGTCTTTTGAGAGGTCCTCAATGCGAATATCGAGAAACGAAGCGTGCAATCGACGCACCTCGGCAGATACGATTTTTTCCAAAATTCACCCCCCCATAATGGTGGCTTCCGGAACGCGAAAATCATACAAATTGTTCCCAGGCTTCTTTTTCGTTGTCCTCAATGCGAATATCGATAAACAAAGTGTGCAATGGACGCACCTCGTCAGATACGTTTTTTTCAAAGTTCACCCCTCCCCCTCAGGCTGGCTTCCGGAACGCGAAAATCATACAAATTGTTTCCAGGATTCTTTTGAGAGGTCTTCAATGCGAATATCGAAAATCAAAGTGTGCAATCGACGCACGTCGGCAGATACGATTTTTTCCAAAATTCGGCCCCCCCCCCCCATAAGGGTGGCTTCCGGAACTCGAAAATCATACAAATTGTTCCCAGGCTTCTTTTTAGAGGTCCTCAATGCGAATATCGAAAAACAAAGTGTGCAATCGACGCGCCTCGGCAGATACGATTTTTTTCAAAGTTCACCCCTCCCCCTAAGGGTGGCTTCCGGAACGCGAAAATCATACAAATTGTTCCCAGGCTTCTTTTTCGTTGTCCTCAATGCGAATATCGAAAAACAAAGTGTGCAATCGACGCACCTCGGTAGATACGATTTTTTTCAAAGTTCACCCCTCCCCCTAAGGATGGCTTCCGGAACACGAAAATCATACAAATTGTTCCCAGGCTTCTTTTTCGTTGTCCTCAATGCGAATATCGAAAGACAAAGTGTGCAATCGACGCACCTCGTCAGATACGTTTTTTTTCAACGTTCCCCCCACCCCCCCCCCTAAGCCTGGCTTCCGGAACGCGAAAATCATACATATTGTTTCCAGGATTCTTTTGAGAGGTCCTCAATGCAAATATCGAAAAACAAAGTGTGCAATCGACGCACCTCGGCAGATACGATTTTATTCAAAGTTCACCCCTCCCCCTAAGGGTGGTTTCCGGATCGCGAAAATCATACAAATTATTCCCAGGCTTCTTTTTTGTTGTCCTCAATGCAAATATGGAAAAACAAAGTGCGCAATCGACGCACCTCGTCAGATACGTTTTTTTCAAAGTTCACCGCTCCCCCTAAGGCTGGCTTCCGGAACGCGAAAATCATACAAATTGTTTCCAGGCTTCTTTTGAGAGGTCCTCAATGCAAATATCGAAAAACAAAGTGTGCAATCGACGCACCTCGGTAGATACGATTTTTTTCAAAGTTCACCCCTCCCCCTAAGGATGGCTTCCGGAACGCGAAAATCATACAAATTGTTCCCAGGCTTCTTTTTCGTTGTCCTCAATGCGAATATCGAAAAACAAAGTGTGCAATCGACGCACCTCGGTAGATACGATTTTTTTCAAAGTTCACCCCTCCCCCTAAGGATGGCTTCCGGAACGCGAAAATCATACAAATTGTTCCCAGGCTTCTTTTTCGTTGTCCTCAATGCGAATATCGAAAGACAAAGTGTGCAATCGACGCACCTCGGCAGATACGATTTTTTTCAAAGTTCACCCCTCCCCCTAAGGATGGCTTCCGGAACGCGGAAATCATACAAATTGTTCCCAGGCTTCTTTTGAGAGGTCCTCAATGCGAATATCGAAAAACAAAGTGCGCAATCGACGCACCTCGTCAGATACGTTTTTTTCAAAGTTCACCGCTCCCCCTAAGGCTGGCTTCCGGAACGCGAAAATCATACAAATTGTTTCCAGGCTTCTTTTGAGAGGTCCTCAATGCGAATATCGAAAAGCGAAGTGTGCAATCGACGCACCTCGTCAGATACGTTTTTTTTTCAACGCTCACCCCTCCCTCTAAGGCTGGCTTCCGGAACGCGAAAATCATACAAACTGTTTTCAGGCGTCTTTTGAGAGGTCCTCAATGCGAATATCGAAAAACAAAGTGTGCAATCAACGCACCTCGGCAGATACGATTTTTTTCAAAGTTCACCCCCCCCCCCCCTAAGGCTGGCTTCCGGAACGCGAAAATCATACAAATTGTTCCCTGGCTTCTTTTTAGAGGTCCTCAATGCGAATATCGAAAAACAACGTGTGCAATCGACGCACCTCGGCAGATACGACTTTTTTCAAAATTCACCCCTCCCCCTAAGGCTGGCTTCCGGAAGGCGAAAATCATACAAATTGTTTCCAGGCTTCTTCTGAGAGGTCCTGAATGCGGATATCGAAAAACAAAGTGTGCAATCGACGCAGCTCGTCAGATAGGTTTTTTTTTCATCGTTCACCCCCTCCCCCTAAGGCTGGCTTCCGGAACGCGAAAATCATACAAATTGTTCCCAGGCTTCTTTTTCGTTGTCCTCAATGCGAATATCGAGAAACAAAGTGTGCAATCAACGCACCTCGTCAGATACGTTTTTTTTCAACGTTCAGCCCCCCCCCCCCCTAAGGCTGGCTTCCGGAACGCGAAAATCATACAAATTGTTCCCTGGCTTCTTTTTAGAGGTCCTCAATGCGAATATCGAATAACAACGTGTGCAATCGACGCACCTCGGCAGATACGACTTTTTTCAAAATTCACCCCTCCCCCTAAGGCTGGCTTCCGGAAGGCGAAAATCATACAAATTGTTTCCAGGCTTCTTCTGAGAGGTCCTGAATGCGGATATCGAAAAACAAAGTGTGCAATCGACGCAGCTCGTCAGATAGGTTTTTTTTTCATCGTTCACCCCCTCCCCCTAAGGCTGGCTTCCAGAACGCGAAAATCATACAAATTGTTCCCAGGCTTCTTTTTCGTTGTCCTCAATGCGAATATCGAGAAACAAAGTGTGCAATCGCTGCACCTCGTCAGATACGTTTTTTTCAAAGATCACCCCTCCCCCTAAGGCTGGCTTCCGGAACGCGAAAATCATACAAATTGTTCCCAGGCTTCTTTTTCGTTGTCCTTAATGCGAATATCGAAAAACAAAGTGTGCAATCTGCGCACCTCGTCAGATACGTTTTTTTCAAAGTTGACCCCTCCCCCTAAGGCTGGCTTCCGGAACGCGAAAATCATACAAATTGTTCCCAGGCTTCTTTTTCGTTGACCTCAATGCGAATATCGAAAAACAAAGAGTGCAATCGACGCACCGCGTCAGATACGTTTTTTTCAAAGTTCACCCCTCCCCGTAAGGCTGGCTTCCGGAACGCGAAAATCATACAAATTGTTTCGAGGCTTCTTTTGAGAGGTCCTCAATGCGAATATCGAAAAACAAAGTGTGCAATCGACGCACCTCGGCAGATAAGATTTTTTTCAAAGTTCACCCCTCCCCCTGAGGGTGGCTTCCGGACCGCGGCAATCATACAAATTGTTCCCAGGCTTCTTTTTCGTTGTCCTCCATGCGAATATCGAAAAACAAAGTGTGCAATCGACGCATCTCGTCAGATACGTTTTTTTTCAACGTTTCCCCCCCCCCCCACCCCCCTAAGGCTGGCTTCCGGAACGCGAAAATCATACAAATTGTTTCCAGGATTCTTTTGAGAGGTCCTCAATGCGAATATCGAAAAACAACGTGTGCAATCGACGCACCTCGGCAGATACGATTTTAATCAAAGTTCACCCCTCCCCCTAAGGGTGGTTTCCGGATCGCGAAAATCATACAAATTATTCCCAGGCTTCTTTTCCGTTGTCCTCAATGCGAGTATCGAAAAACAAAGTCCGCAATCGACGCACCTCGTCAGATACGTTTTTTTTTCAACGTTCCGCCCCCCCCTAAGGCTGGCTTCCGGAACGCGAAAATCATACAAAATGTTTCCAGGATTCTTTTGAGAGGTCCTCAATGCGAATATCGAAAAACAAAGTGTGCAATCGAAGCACCTCGGCAGATACGATTTTATTCAAAGTTCGCCCCTCCCCCTAAGGGTGGTTTCCGGATCGCGAAAATCATACAAATTATTCCCAGGCTTCTTTTTCGTTGTCCTCAATGCGAATATCGAAAAACAAAGTGCGCAATCGACGCACCTCGTCAGATACGTTTTTTTCAAAGTTCACCGCTCCCCCTAAGGCTGGCTTCCGGAACGCGAAAATCATACAAATTGTTTCCAGGCTTCTTTTGAGAGGTCCTCAATGCGAATATCGAAAAACGAAGTGTGCAATCGACGCACCTCGGCAGATACGATTTTTTCCAAAATTCACCCCCCCATAAGGGTGGCTTCCGGAATTCGAAAATCATACAAATTGTTCCCAGGCTTCTTTTTAGAGGTCCTCAATGCGAATATCGAAAAACAAAGTGTGCAATCGACGCACCTCGGCAGATACGATTTTTTTCAAAGTTCACCCCACCCCCCTAAGGCTGGCTTCCGGAACGCGGAAATCAAACAAATTGTTCCCACGCTTCTTTATCGTTGTCCTCAATGCGAATATCGAAAAACAAAGTGTGCAATCGACGCACCTCGTCAGATACGTTTTTTCTCAACGTTCACCCCCCCACCCCTAAGGCTGGCTTCCGGAACGCGAAAATCATAGCAATTGTTCCCTGGCTTCTTTTTAGAGGTCCTCAATGCGAATATCGAATAACAACGTGTGCAATCGACGCACCTCGGCAGATACGACTTTTCTCAAAATTCACCCCTCCCCCTAAGGCTGGCTTCCGGAAGGCGCAAATCATACAAATTGTTTCCAGGCTTCTTCTGAGAGGTCCTGAATGCGGATATCGAAAAACAAAGTGTGCAATCGACGCACCTCGTCAGATAGGTTTTTTTTTCATCGTTCACCCCCTCCCCCTAAGGCTGGCTTCCGGAACGAAAAAATCATACAAATTGTTCCCAGGCTTCTTTTTCGTTGTCCTCAATGCGAATATCGAAAAACAAAGTGTGCAATCGCTGCACCTCGTCAGATACGTCTTTTTCAAAGTTCACCCCTCCCCCTAAGGCTGGCGTCCGGAACGCGAAAATCATACAAATTGTTCCCAGGCTTCTTTTTCGTTGTCCTCAATGCGAATATCGAAAAACAAAGTGTGCAATCGACGCACCTCGTCAGATACGTTTTTTTCAAAGTTCACCCCTCCCCCTAAGGCTGGCTTCCGGAACGCGAAAATCATACAAATTGTTCCCAGGCTTCTTTTTCGTTGACCTCAATGCGAATATCGAAAAACAAAGTGTGCAATCGACGCATCTCGGCAGATACGATTTTTTTCAAAGTTCACTCCTCCCCCTGAGGGTGGCTTCCGGACCGCGGAAATCATACAAATTGTTCCCAGGCTTCTTTTTCGTTGTCCTCCATGCGAATATCGAAAAACAAAGTGTGCAATCGACGCATCTCGTCAGATACGTTTTTTTTTCAACGTTCCCCCCCACGCCCTAAGGCTGGCTTCCGGAACGCGAAAATCATACAAATTGTATCCAGGATTCTTTTGAGAGGTCCTCAATGCGAATATCGAAAAACAAAGTGTGCAATCGACGCACCTCGGCAGATACGATTTTTTTCAAAGTTCACCCCTCCCCCTGAGGGTGGCTTCCGGACCGCGGAAATCATACAAATTCTTCCCAGGCTTCTTTTTCGTTGTACTCCATGCGAATATCGAAAAACAAAGTGTGCAATCGACGCACCTCGTCAGATACGTTTTTTTTTCAACGTCCCCCCCCCCCCCCCCCCCCCATAAGGCTGGCTTCCGGAACGCGAAAATCATACAAATTGTTTCCAGGATTCTTTTGAGAGGTCCTCAATGCGAATATCGAAAAACAAAGTGTGCAATCGACGCACCTCGGCAGATACGATTTTAATCAAAGTTCATCCCTCCCCCTAAGGGTGGTTTCCGGATCGCGAAAATCATACAAATTATTCCCAGGCTTCTTTTCCGTTGTCCTCAATGCGAATATCGAAAAACAAAGTGCGCAATCGACGCACCTCGTCAGATACGTTTTTTTCAAAGTTCACCGCTCCCCCTAAGGCTGGCTTCCGGAACGCGAAAGTCAAACAAATTGTTTCCAGGCTTCTTTTGAGAGGTCCTGAATGCGAATATCGAAAAACGAAGTGTGCAATCGACGCACCTCGGCAGATACGATTTTTTTCAAAGTTCACCCCTCCCCCTAAGGGCGGCTTCCGGAAGGCGAAAATCATACAAATTGTTCCCAGGCTTCTTTTTCGTTGTCCTCAATGCGAATATCGATAAACAAAGTGTGCAATGGACGCACCTCGTCAGATACGTTTTTTTCAAAGTTCACCCCTCCCCCTCAGGCTGGCTTCCGGAACGCGAAAATCATACAAATTGTTTCCAGGATTCTTTTGAGAGGTCCTCAATGCGAATATCGAAAATCAAAGTGTGCAATCGACGCACCTCGGCAGATACGATTTTTTCCAAAATTCGCCCCCCCCCCCATAAGGGTGGCTTCCGGAATTCGAAAATCATACAAATTGTTCCCAGGCTTCTTTTTAGAGGTCCTCAATGCGAATATCGAAAAACAAAGTGTGCAATCAACGCACCTCGGCAGATACGATTTTTTTCAAAGTTCACCCTCCCCCCTAAGGCTGGCTTCCGGAACGCGGAAATCATACAAATTGTTCCCACGCTTCTTTATCGTTGTCCTCAATGCGAATATCGAAAAACAAAGTGTGCAATCAACGCACCTCGGCAGATACGATTTTAATCAAAGTTCACCCCTCCCCCTAAGGGTGGTTTCCGGATCGCGAAAATCATACAAATTATTCCCAGGCTTCTTTTCCGTTGTCCTCAATGCGAATATCGAAAAACAAAGTGCGCAATCGACGCACCTCGTCAAATACGTTTTTTTTTCAACGTTCCGCCCCCCCCTAAGGCTGGCTTCCGGAACGCGAAAATCATACAAAATGTTTCCAGGATTCTTTTGAGAGGTCCTCAATGCGAATATCGAAAAACAAAGTGTGCAATCGAAGCACCTCGGCAGATACGATTTTATTCAAAGTTCGCCCCTCCCCCTAAGGGTGGTTTCCGGATCGCGAAAATCATACAAATTATTCCCAGGCTTCTTTTTCGTTGTCCTCAATGCGAATATCGAAAAACAAAGTGCGCAATCGACGCACCTCGTCAGATACGTTTTTTTCAAAGTTCACCGCTCCCCCTAAGGCTGGCTTCCGGAACGCGAAAATCATACAAATTGTTTCCAGGATTCTTTTGAGAGGTCCTCAATGCGAATATCGAAAAACGAAGTGTGCAATCGACGCACCTCGGCAGATACGATTTTTTCCAAAATTCACCCCCCCATAAGGGTGGCTTCCGGAATTCGAAAATCATACAAATTGTTCCCAGGCTTCTTTTTAGAGGTCCTCAATGCGAATATCGAAAAACAAAGTGTGCAATCGACGCACCTCGGCAGATACGATTTTTTTCAAAGTTCACCCCACCCCCCTAAGGCTGGCTTCCGGAACACGGAAATCATACAAATTGTTCCCACGCTTCTTTATCGTTGTCCTCAATGCGAATATCGAAAAACAAAGTGTGCAATCGACGCACCTCGTCAGATACGTTTTTTCTCAACGTTCGTCCCCCGGCCCCTAAGGCTGGCTTCCGGAACGCGAAAATCATAGCAATTGTTCCCTGGCTTCTTTTTAGAGGTCCTCAATGCGAATATCGAATAACAACGTGTGCAATCGACGCACCTCGGCAGATACGACTTTTTTCAAAATTCACCCCTCCCCCTAAGGCTGGCTTCCGGAAGGCGCAAATCATACAAATTGTTTCCAGGCTTCTTCTGAGAGGTCCTGAATGCGGATATCGAAAAACAAAGTGTGCAATCGACGCACCTCGTCAGATAGGTTTTTTTTTCATCGTTCACCCCCTCCCCCTAATGCTGGCTTCCGGAACGAAAAAATCATACAAATTGTTCCCAGGCTTCTTTTTCGTTGTCCTCAATGCGAATATCGAAAAACAAAGTGTGCAATCGCTGCACCTCGTCAGATACGTCTTTTTCAAAGTTCACCCCTCCCCCTAAGGCTGGCGTCCGGAACGCGAAAATCATACAAATTGTTCCCAGGCTTCTTTTTCGTTGTCCTCAATGCGAATATCGAAAAACAAAGTGTGCAATCGACGCACCTCGTCAGATACGTTTTTTTCAAAGTTCACCCCTCCCCCTAAGGCTGGCTTCCGGAACGCGAAAATCATACAAATTGTTCCCAGGCTTCTTTTTCGTTGACCTCAATGCGAATATCGAAAAACAAAGTGTGCAATCGACGCACCTCGGCAGATACGATTTTTTTCAAAGTTCACTCCTCCCCCTGAGGGTGGCTTCCGGACCGCGGAAATCATACAAATTGTTCCCAGGCTTCTTTTTCGTTGTCCTCCATGCGAATATCGAAAAACAAAGTGTGCAATCGACGCATCTCGTCAGATACGTTTTTTTTTCAACGTTCCCCCCCCCCGCCCTAAGGCTGGCTTCCGGAACGCGAAAATCATACAAATTGTATCCAGGATTCTTTTGAGAGGTCCTCAATGCGAATATCGAAAAACAAAGTGTGCAATCGACGCACCTCGGCAGATACGATTTTAATCAAAGTTCACCCCTCCCCCTAAGGGTAGTTTCCGGATCGCGAAAATCAAACAAATTATTCCCAGGCTTCTTTTCCGTTGTCCTCAATGCGAATATCGAAAAACAAATTGCGCAATCGACGCACCTCGTCAGATACGTTTTTTTCAAAGTTCACCGCTCCCCCTAAGGCTGGCTTCCGGAACGCGAAAATCATACAAATTGTTTCCAGGCTTCTTTTGAGAGGTCCTCAATGCGAATATCGGAAAACGAAGTGTGCAATCGACGCACCTCGGCAGATACGATTTTTTTCAAAGTTCACCACTCCCCCTAAGGGCGGCTTTCGGAAGGCGAAAATCATACAAGCTGTTCTCAGGCATCTTTTTCGTTGTCCTCAATGCGAATATCGAAAAACAAAGTGTGCAATCGACGCACCTCGGCAGATACGATTTTTCTCAAAGTCCACCCCTCCCCCTGAGGGTGGCTTCCGGACCGCGGAAATCATACAAATTGTTCCCAGGCTTCTTTTTCGTTGTCCTCCATGCGAATATCGAAAAACAAAGTGTGCAATCGACGCACCTCGTCAGATACGTTTTTTTTTCAACGTTCCCCCCCCCCCCCCCTAAGCCTGGCTTCCGGAACGCGAAAATCATACAAATTGTTTCCAGGATTCTTTTGAGAGGTCCTCAATGCGAATATCGAAAAACAAAGTGTGCAATCGACGCACCTCGGCAGATACGATTTTATTCAAAGTTCACCCCTCCCCCTAAGGGTGGTTTCCGGATCGCGAAAATCATACAAATTATTCCCAGGCTTCTTTTTTGTTGTCCTCAATGCGAATATCGAAAATCAAAGTGCGCAATCGACGCACCTTGTCAGATACGTTTTTTTCAAAGTACACCGCTCCCCCTAAGGCTGGCTTCCGGATCGCGAAAATCATACAAATTGTTTCCAGGCTTCTTTTGAGAGGTCCTCAATGCGAATATCGAATAACGAAGTGTGCAATCGACGCACCTCGGCATATACGATATTTTTCAAAGTTCACCCCTCCCCCTAAGGGCGGCTTCCGGAACGCGAAAATCATACAAATTGTTCCCAGGCATCTTTTTCGTTGTCCTCAATGCGAATATCGGAAAACAAAGTGCGCAATCGACGCACCTCGTCAGATACGTTTTTTGTTCAACGCTCACCCCTCCCTCTAAGGCTGGCTTCCGGAACGCGAAAATCATACAAACTGTTTTCAGGCGTCTTTTGAGAGGTCCTCAATGCGAATATCGAGAATCGAAGTGTGCAATCGACGCACCTCGGCAGATACGATTTTTTCCAAAATTCACCCCCCCATAATGGTGGCTTCCGGAACGTGAAAATCATACAAATTGTTCCCAGGCTTCTTTTTCGTTGTCCTCAATGCGAATATCGATAAACAAAGTGTGCAATGGACGCACCTCGTCAGATACGTTTTTTTCAAAGTTCACCCCTCCCGCTAAGGCTGGCTTCCGGAACGCGAAAATCATACAAATTGTTTCCAGGATTCTTTTGAGAGGTCCTCAATGCGAATATCGAAAATCAAAGTGTGCAATCGACGCACCTCGGCAGATACGATTTTTTCCAAAATTCGGCCCCCCCCCCATAAGGGTGGCTTCCGGAACTCGAAAATCATACAAATTGTTCCCAGGCTTCTTTTTAGAGGACCTCAATGCGAATATCGAAGAACAATGTGTGCAATCGACGCACCTCGGCAGACACGATTTTTTTCAAAGTTCACCCCTCCCCCCTAAGGGTGGCTTCCGGCACGCGAAAATCATACAAATTGTTCCCAGGCTTCTTTTTCGTTGTCCTCTATGCGAATATCGAAAAACAAAGTGTGCAATCGACGCACCTCGGTAGATACGATTTTTTTCAAAGTTCACCCCTCCCCCTAAGGATGGCTTCCGGAACGCGAAAATCATACAAATTGTTCCCAGGCTTCTTTTTCGTTGTCCTCAATGCGAATATCGAAAAACAAAGTGAGCAATCGACGCACCTCGTCAGATACGTTTTTTTCAAAGTTCACCTCTCCCCCTAAGGCTGGCTTCCGGAACGCGAAAATCATAGAAATTGTTTCCAGGCTTCTTTTGAGAGGTCCTCAATGCGAATATCGAAAAACAACGTGTGCAATCGACGCACCTCGGCCGATACGATTTTTTTCAAAGTTCACCCCTCCCCCTAAGGGTGGCTTCCGGAACGCGAAAATCATACAAATTGTCCCCAGGCTTCTTTTTCGTTGTCCTCCATGCGAATATCGAGAAACAAAGTGTGCAATCGACGCACCTCGTCAGATTCGTGTTTTTTTCAACGTTCCCCCCCCCCCCCTAAGGCTGGCTTCCAGAACGCGAAAATCATACAAATAGTTTCCAGGATTCTTTTGAGAGGTCCTCAATGCGAATATCGAAAAACAATGTGTGCAATCGACGCACCTCGGCAGATACGATTTTATTCAAAGTTCTCCCCTCCCCCTAAGGGTGGTTTGCGGATCGCGAAAATCATACAAATTATTCCCAGGCTTCTTTTTCGCTGTCCTCAATGCGAATATCGAAAAACAAAGTGCGCAATCGACGCACCTCGTCAGATACGTTTTTTTCAAAATTCACCGCTCCCCCTAAGGCTGGCTTCCGGAACGCGAAAATCATACAAATTGTTTCCAGGCTTCTTCTGAGAGGTCCTCAATGCGAATATCGAAAAACGACGTGTGCAATCGACGCACCTCAGCAGATACGATTTTTTTCCAAAATTCACCCCCCCCCTATGGTGGCTTCCGGAACGCGAAAATCATATCAATTGTTCCCAGGCTTCTTTTTCGTTGTCCTCAATGCGAATATCGATAAACAAAGTGTGCAATGGACGCACCTCGTCAGATACGTTTTTTTCAAAGTTCACCCCTCCCCCTAAGGCTGGCTTCCGGAACGCGAAAATCATACAAATTGTTTCCAGGATTCTTTTGAGAGGTCCTCAATGCGAATATCGAAAAACAAAGTGTGCAATCGACGCACCTCGGCAGATACGATTTTTTTCAAAGTTCACCCCTCCCCCTAAGGCTGGCTTCCGGAACGCGAAAATCATACAAATTGTTCCCAGGCTTCTTTTTCGTTGTCCTCAATGCGAATATCGAAAAACAAAGTGTGCAATCGACGCACCTCGGCAGATACGATTTTTTTCAAAGTTTACCCCTCCCCCTAAGGATGGCTTCCGGAACGCGAAAATCATACAAATTGTTCCCAGGCTTCTTTTTCGTTGTCCTCAATGCGAATATCGAAAAACAAAGTCTGCAATCGACGCACCTCGTAAGATACGTTTTTTTCAAAGTTCACCCCCCCCCCCTAAGGCTGGCTTCCGGAACGCGAAAATCAAACAAATTGTTCCCTGGCTTCTTTTTAGAGGTCCTCAATGCGAATATCGAAAAACAACGTGTGCAATCGACGCACCTCGGCAGATACGATTTTTTTTAAAATTCACCCCTCCCCCTAAGGCTGGCTTCCGGAAGGCGAAAATCATACAAATTGTTTCCAGGCTTCTTTTGAGAGATCCTCAATGCGGATATCGAAAAACAAAGTGTGCAATCGACGCACCTCGTCAGATACGTCTTTTTCAAAGTTCACCCCTCCCCCTAAGGCTGGCTTCCGGACCGCGAAAATCAAACAAAATGTTTCCAGGCTTCTTTTGAGAGGTCCTCAATGCGAATATCGAAAAACAAAGTGTGCAATCGACGCACCTCGTCAGATACGATTGTTTTCAAAGTTCACCCCTCCCCCTAAGGCTGGCTTCCGGAACGGGAAAATCATACAAATTGTTCCCAGGCTTCTTTTTCGTTGTCCTCAATGCGAATATCGAAAAACAAAGTGTGCAATCGACGCACCTCGTCAGATACGTTTTTTTAAAAGTTCACCCCTCCCCCTAAGGCTGGCTTCCGGACTCCGGCATTCATACAAATTGTTCCCTGGCATCTTTTTCGTTGTCCTCGATGCGAATATCGAAAAACAAAGTGTGCAATCGACGCACCTCGTCAGATACGTTTTTTTCAAAGTTCACCCCTCCCCCTAAGGCTGGCTTCCGGAACGCGAAAATCATACAAATTGTCCCCAGGCTTCTTTTTCGTTGTCCTCGATGCGAATATCGAGAAACAAAGTGTGCAATCGACGCACCTCGTCAGATTCGTGTTTTTTTCAACGTTCCCCCCGCCCCTAAGGCTGGCTTCCAGAACGCGAAAATCATACAAATTGTTTCCAGGATTCTTTTGAGAGGTCCTCAATGCGAATATCGAAAAACAAAGTGTGCAATCGACGCACCTCGGCAGATTCGGTTTTTTCCAAAATTCACCCCCCCCCCCTAAGTGTTGCTTCCGGACCGCGAAAATCATACAAATTGTTCCCAGGCTTCTTTTTCGTTGTCCTCAATGCGAATATCGAAAAACAAAGTTTGCAATCGACGCACCTCGTCAGATACGTATTTGTCAAAGTTCACCCCTCCCCCTAAGCTGGCTTCCGGAACGCGAAAATCATACAAATTGTTTCCAGGATTCTTTTGAGAGGTCCTCAATGCGAATATCGAAAAACAAAGTGTGCAATCGACGCACCTCGGCCGATACGATTTTATTCAAAGTTCACCCCTCCCCCTAAGGGTGGTTTCCGGATCGCGAAAATCATACAAATTATTCCCAGGCTTCTTTTTCGTTTTCCTCAATGCGAATATCGAAAAACAAAGTGCGCAATCGACGCACCGCGTCAGATACATTTTTTTCAAAGTTCACCGCTCCCCCTAAGGCTGGCTTCCGGAACGCGAATATCATACAAATTGTTTCCAGGCTTCTTTTGAGAGGTCTTCAATGCGAATATCGAAAAACGAAGTGTGCAATCGACGCACCTCGGCAGATACGTTTTTTTCAAAGTTCACCCCTCCCCCTAAGGGCGGCTTCCGGAACGCGAAAATCATACAAATTGTTCCCCGGCATCTTTTTCGTTGTCCTCAATGCGAATATCGGAAAACAAAGTGTGCAATCGACGCACCTCGTCAGATACGTTTTTTTTCAACGTTCACCCGCCCCGCCCTAAGGCTGGCTTCCGGAACGCGAAAATCATACAAATTGTTCCCTGGCTTCTTTTTAGAGGTCCTCAATGCGAATATCGAAAAACAACGTGTGCAATCGTCGCACCTCGGCAGATACGATTTTTTTCAAAATTCACCCCTCCCCCTAAGGCTGGCTTCCGGAAGGCGAAAATCGTGCAAATTGTTTCCAGGCTTCTTCTGAGAGGTCCTCAATGCGGATATCGAAAAACAAAGTGTGCAATCGACGCACCTCGGCAGATACGATTTTTTTCAAAGTTCACCCCTCCCCCTAAGGATGGCTTCCGGAACGCGAAAATCATACAAATTGTTCCCAGGCTTCTTTTTCGTTGTCCTCAATGCGAATATCGAAAAACAAAGTGTGCAATCGACGCACATCGTCAGATACGTTTTTTTCAAAGTTCACCCCTCCCCCTAAGGCTGGCTTCCGGAACGGGAAAATCATACAAATTGTTCCCTGGCATCTTTTTCGTTGTTCTCGATGCGAATATCGAAAAACAAAGTGTGCAATCGACGCACCTCGTCAGATACGTTTTTTTCAAAGTTCACCCCTCTCCCTAAGGCTGGCTTCCGGAACGCGAAAATCATACAAATTGTTTCCAGGCTTCTTTTGAGAGGTCCTCAATGCGAATATCGAAAAACAAAGTGTACAATCGACGCACCTCGGCAGATACGATTTTATTCAAAGTTCACCCCACCCCCTAAGGGTGGCTTCCGGATCGCGAAAATCATACAAATTATTCCCAGGCTTCTTTTTCGCTGTCCTCAATGCAAATATCGAAAAACAAAGTGTGCAATCGACGCACCTCGGCAGATACGATTTTTTCCAAAATTCACCCCCCCCCCTAAGGGTTGCTTCCGGACCGCGAAAATCATACAAATTGTTCCCAGGCTTCTTTTTCGTTGTCCTCAATGCGAATATCGAAAAACAAAGTTTGCAATCGACGCACCTCGTCAGATACGTTTTTGTCAAAGTTCACCCCTCCCCTAAGCTGGCTTCCGGAATGCGAAAATCATACAAATTGTTTCCAGGATTCTTTTGAGAGGTCCTCAATGCGAATATCGAAAAACAAAGTGTGCAATCGACGCACCTCGGCCGATACGATTTTATTCAAAGTTCACCCCTCCCCCTACGGGTGGTTTCCGAATCGCGAAAATCATACAAATTATTCCCAGGCTTCTTTTTCGTTGTCCTCAATGCGAATATCGAAAAACAAAGTGCGCAATCGACGCACCGCGTCAGATACATTTTTTTCAAAGTTCACCGCTCCCCCTAAGGCTGGCTTCCGGAACGCGAATATCATACAAATTGTTTCCAGGCTTCTTTTGAGAGGTCCTCAATGCGAATATCGAAAAACGAAGTGTGCAATCGACGCACCTCGGCAGATACGATTTTTTTCAAAGTTCACCCCTCCCCCTAAGGGCGGCGTCCGGAACGCGAAAATCATACAAATTGTTCCCCGGCATCTTTTTCGTTGTCCTCAATGCGAATATCGGAAAACAAAGTGTGCAATCGACGCACCTCGTCAGATACGTTTTTTTTCAACGTTCACCCGCCCCCCCCTAAGGCTGGCTTCTGGAACGCGAAAATCATACAAATTGTTCCCTGGCTTCTTTTTAGAGGTCCTCAATGCGAATATCGAAAAACAACGTGTGCAATCGTCGCACCTCGGCAGATACGATTTTTTTCAAAATGCACCCCTCCCCCTAAGGCTGGCTTCCGGAAGGCGAAAATCATACAAATTGTTTCCAGGCTTCTTCTCAGAGGTCCTCAATGCGGATATCGAAAAACAAAGTGTGCAATCAACGCACCTCGGCAGATACGATTTTTTTCAAAGTTCACCCCTCCCCCTAAGGATGGCTTCCGGAACGGGAAAATCATACAAATTGTTCCCAGGCTTCTTTTTCGTTGTCCTCAATGCGAATATCGAAAAACAAAGTGTGCAATCGACGCACATCGTCAGATACGTTTTTTTCAAAGTTCACCCCTCCCCCTAAGGCTGGCTTCCGGAACGCGAAAATCAAACAAATTGTTTCCAGGCTTCGTTTGAGAGGTCCTCAATGCGAATATCGAAAAACAAAGTGTGCAATCGACGCACCTCGGCAGATACGATTTTTTTCAAAGTTCACCCCTCCTCCTGAGGATCGCTTCCGGACCGCGAAAATCATACAAATTGTTCCCAGGCTTCTTTTTCGTTGTCCTCAATGCGAATATCGAAAAACAAAGTGTGCAATCGATGCCCCTCGTCAGATACGTTTTTTTCAAAGTTCACCCCTCCCCCTAAGGCTGGCTTCCGGAACGCGAAAATCATACAAATTGTTTCCAGGCTTCGTTTGAGAGGTCCTCAATGCGAATATCGAAAAACAAAGTGTGCAATCGACGCACCTCGGCAGATACGATTTTTTTCAAAGTTCACCCCTCCTCCTGAGGATCGCTTCCGGACCGCGAAAATCATACAAATTGTTCCCAGGCTTCTTTTTCGTTGACCTCAACGCGAATATCGAAAAACAAAGTGTGCAATCGACGCACCGCGTCAGATACGTTTTTTTCAAAGTTCACCCCTCCCCCTAAGGCTGGCTTCCGGATCGCGAAAATCATACAAATTGTTTCCAGGCTTCTTTTGAGAGGTCCTCAATGCGAATATCGAATAACGAAGTGTGCAATCGACGCACCTCGGCAGATACGATATTTTTCAAAGTTCACCCCTCCCCCTAAGGGCGGCTTCCGGAACGCGAAAATCATACAAATTGTTCCCAGGCATCTTTTGCGTTGTCCTCAATGCGAATATCGGAAAACGAAGTGTGCAATCGACGCACCTCGTCAGCTACGTTTTTTTTTCAACGCTCACCCCTCCCTCTAAGGCTGGCTTCCGGAACGCGAAAATCATACAAACTGTTTTCAGGCGTCTTTTGAGAGGTCCTCAATGCGAATATCGAGAATCGAAGTGGGCAATCGACGCACCTCGGCAGATACGATTTTTTCCAAAATTCACCCCTCCCCCTGAGGGTGGCTTCCGGACCGGGGAAATCATACAAATTGTTCCCAGGCTTGTTATTCGTTGTCCTCAATGCGAATATCGAAAAACAAAGTGAGCAATCGACGCACCTCGTCAGATACGTTTTTTTCAAAGTTCACCTCTCCCCCTAAGGCTGGCTTCCGGAACGCGAAAATCATACAAATTGTTTCCAGGCTCCTATTGAGTGGTCCTCAATGCGAATATCGAAAAACAAAGTGTGCAATCGACGCACCTCGGCAGATACGATTTTATTCAAAGTTCACCCCTCCCCCTAAGGGTGGCTTCTGGATCGCGAAAATCATACAAATTATTCCCAGGCTTTTTTTTCGCTGTCCTCAATGCAAATATCGAAAAACAAAGTGTGCAATCGACGCACCTCGGCAGATACGATATTTTCCAAAATTCACCCCCCCCCCCTAAGGGTGGCTTCTGGACCGCGGAAATCATACAAATTGTTCCCAGGCTTCTTTTTCGTTGTCCTCAATGCGAATATCGAAAAACAATGTGTGCAATCGACGCACCTCGGCCGATACGATTTTTTTCAAAGTTCAGCCCTCCCCCTAAGGGTGGCTTCCGGAACGCGAAAATCATACAAATTGTCCCCAGGCTTCTTTTTCGTTGTCATCCATGCGAATATCGAAAAACAAAGTGTGCAATCGACGCACCTCGTCAGATACGTTTTGTTTTCAACGTTCCCACCCCCCCCCTAAGGCTGGCTTTCGGAACGCGAAAATCAAACAAATTGTTTCCAGGATTCTTTTGAGAGGTCCTCAATGCGAATATCGAAAATCAAAGTATGCAATCGACGCACCTCGGCAGATACGATTTTATTCAAAGTTCACCCCTCCCCCTGAGGATCGCTTCCGGACCGCGAAAATCATACAAATTGTTCCCAGGCTTCTTTTTCGTTGTCCTCAATGCGAATATCGAAAAACAAAGTGCGCAATCGACGCACCTCGTCAGATACGTTTTTTTCAAAGTTCACCGCTCCCCCTAAGGCTGGCTTCCGGAACGCGAAAATCATACAAACTGTTTTCAGGCGTCTTTTGAGAGGTCCTCAATGCGAATATCGAGAAACGCAGTGTGCAATCGACGCACCTCGGCAGATACGATTTTCTCCAAAATTCACCCCCCCCATAATGGTGGCTTCCGGAACGCGAAAATCATACAAATTGTTCCCAGGCTTCTTTTTCGTTGTCCTCAATGCGAATATCGATAAACAAGTGTGCAATGGACGCACCTCGTCAGATACGTTTTTTTCAAAGTTCACCCCTCCCCCTAAGGCTGGCTTCCGGAACGCGAAAATCATACAAATTGATTCCAGGATTCTTTTGAGAGGTCTTCAATGCGAATATCGAAAATCAAAGTGTGCAATCGACGCACCTCGGCAGATACGATTTTTTCCATAATTCGCTCCCCCCCCCCCCCCCCCATAAGGGTGGCTTCCGGAACTCGAAATTCATACAAATTGTTCCCAGGCTTCTTTTTAGAGGTCCTCAATGCGAATATCGAAAAACAAAGTGTGCAATCGACGCACCTCGGCAGATACGATTTTTTTCGAAGTTCACCCCTCCCCCTAAGGGTGGCTTCCGGAACGCGAAAATCATACAAATTGTTCCCAGGCTTCTTTTTGGTTGCCCTCAATGCGAATATCGAAAAACAAAGTGTGCAATCGACGCACCTAGGTAGATACGATTTTTTTCAATGTTCACTCCTCCCCCTAAGGATGGCTTCCGGAACGGGAAAATCATACAAATTGTTCCCAGGCTTCTTTTTCGTTGTCCTCAATGCGAATATCGAAAAACAAAGTGTGCAATCGACGCACCTCGTCAGATACGTTTTTTTCAAAGTTCACCCCTCCCCCTAAGGCTGGCTTCCGGAACGCGAAAATCAAACAAATTGTTTCCAGGCTTCTCTTGAGAGGTCCTCAATGCGAATATCGAAAAACAAAGTGTGCAATCGACGCACCTCGGCAGATACGATTTTTTTCAAAGTTCACCCCTCCCCCTGAGGATCGCTTCCGGACCGCGAAAATCATACAAATTGTTCCCAGGCTTCTTTTTCGTTGTCCTCAATGCGAATATCGAAAAACAAAGTGTGCATTCCATGCCCCTCGTCAGATACGTTTTTTTCAAAGTTCACCCCTCCCCCTAAGGCTGGCTTCCGGAACGCGAAAATCATACAAATTGTTTCCAGGCTTCTTTTGAGAGGTCCTCAATGCGAATATCGAAAAACAAAGTGTGCAATCGACGCACCTTGGCAGATACGATTTTTTCCATAATTCACCCCCCCCCCCCTAAGGGTGGCTTCCGGACCGCGAAAATCATACAAATTGTTCCCACGCATCTTTTTCGTTGTCCTCAATGCGAATATCGAAAAACAAAGTGTGCAATCGACGCACCTCGTCAGATACGGTTTTGTCAAAGTTCACCCCTCCGCCTAAGGCTGGCTTCCGGAACGCGAAAATCATACAAATTGTTTCCAGGCTTTTTTTGAGAGGTCCTCAATGCGAATATCGAAAAACAAAGTGTGCAATCGACGCACCTCGGCAGATACGATTTTTTTCAAAGTTCACCCCTCCCCCTAAGGGTGGCTTCCGGAACGCGACAATCATACAAATTGTCCCCAGGCTTCTTTTTCGTTGTCCTCCATGCGAATATCGAAAAACAAAGTGTGCAATCGACGCACCTCGTCAGATACGTTTTTTTTTTAACGTTCACACCCCCCCCCCCCCCCCAAGGCTGGCTTCCGGAACGCGGAAATCATACAAATTGTTCCCACGCTTCTTTATCGTTGTCCTGAATGCGAATATCGAAAAACAAAGTGTGCAATCGACGCACCTCGTCAGATACGTTTTTTTTCAACGTTCACCCCCCACTCTAAGGCTGGCTTCCGGAACGCGAAAATCATACAAATTGTTCCCTGGCTTCTTTTTAGAGGTCCTCAATGCGAATATCGAATAACAACGTGTGCAATCGACGCACCTCGGCAGATACGACTTTTTTCAAAATTCACCCCTCCCCCTAAGGCTGGCTTCCGGAAGGCGAAAATCATACAAATTGTTTCCAGGCTTCTTCTGACAGGTCCTGAATGCGGATATCGAAAAACAAAGTGTGCAATCGACATACCTCGTCAGATAGTTTTTTTTTCATCGTTCACCCCCTCGCCATAAGGCTGGCTTCCGGAACGCGAAAAGCATACAAATTGTTCCCAGGCTTCTTTTTCGTTGTCCTCAATGCGAATATCGAAAAACAAAGTGTGCAATCGCTGCACCTCGTCAGATACGTCTTTTTCAAAGTTCACCCCTCCCCCTAAGGCTGGCTTCCGGAACGCGAAAATCATACAAATTGTTCCCAGGCTTCTTTTTCGTTGTCCTCAATGCGAATATCGAAAAACAATGTGTGCAATCGACGCACCTCGTCAGATACGTTTTTTTCAAAGTTCACCCCTCCCCCTAAGGCTGGCTTCCGGAACGCGAAAATCATACAAATTGTTCCCAGGCTTCTATTTCGTTGACCTCAATGCGAATATCGAAAAACAACGTGTGCAATCGACGCACCGCGTCAGATACGTTTTTTTCAAAGTTCACCCCTCCCCGTAAGGCTGGCTTCCGGAACGCGAAAATCAAACAAATTGTTTCCAGGCTTCGTTTGAGAGGTCCTCAATGCGAATATCGAAAAACAAAGTGTGCAATCGACGCACCTCGGCAGATACGATTTTTTTCAAAGTTCACCCCTTCCCCTGAGGGTGGCTTCCGGACCGCGGAAATCATACAAATTGTTCCCAGGCTTCTTTTTCGTTGTACTCCATGCGAATATCGAAAATCAAAGTGTGCAATCGACGCACCTCGTCAGATACGTTTTTTTTTCAACGTTCCCCCCCCCCCCCATAAGGCTGGCTTCCGGAACGCGAAAATCATACAAATTGTTTCCAGGATTCTTTTGAGAGGTCCTCAATGCGAATATCGAAAAACAAAGTGTGCAATCGACGCACCTCGGCAGATACGATTTTAATCAAAGTTCATCCCTCCCCCTAAGGGTGGTTTCCGGATCGCGAAAATCATACAAATTATTCCCAGGCTTCTTTTCCGTTGTCCTCAATGCGAATATCGAAAAACAAAGTGCGCAATCGACGCACCTCGTCAGATACGTTTTTTTCAAAGTTCACCGCTCCCCCTAAGGCTGGCTTCCGGAACGCGAAAGTCAAACAAATTGTTTCCAGGCTTCTTTTGAGAGGTCCTGAATGCGAATATCGAAAAACGAAGTGTGCAGTCGACGCACCTCGGCAGATACGATTTTTTTCAAAGTTCACCCCTCCCCCTAAGGGCGGCTTCCGGAAGGCGAAAATCATACAAATTGTTCCCAGGCTTCTTTTTCGTTGTCCTCAATGCGGATATCGATAAACAAATCGTGCAATGGACGCACCTCGTCAGATACGTTTTTTTCAAAGTTCACCCCTCCCCCTCAGGCTGGCTACCGGAACGCGAAAATCATACAAATTGTTTCCAGGATTCTTTTGAGAGGTCCTCAATGCGAATATCGAAAATCAAAGTGTGCAATCGACGCACCTCGGCAGATACGATTTTTTCCAAAATTCACCCCCCCCCCTAATGGTGGCTTCCGGAACGCGAAAATCATATAAATTGTTCCCAGGCTTCTTTTTCGTTGTCCTCAATGCGAATATCGATAAACAAAGTGTGCAATGGACGCACCTCGTCAGATACGTTTTCTTCAAAGTTCACCCCTCCCCCTAAGGCTGGCTTCCGGAACTCGAAAATCATACAAATTGTTCCCAGGCTTCTTTTTAGAGATCCTCAATGCGAATATCGAAAAACAATGTGTACAATCGACGCACCTCGGCAGATACGATTTATTTCAAAGTTCACCCCTCCCCCTAAGGGTGGCTTCCGGCACGCGAAAATCATACAAATTGTTCCCAGGCTTCTTTTTCGTTGTCCTCAATGCGAATATCGAAAAACAAAGTCTGCAATCGACGCACCTCGTAAGATACGTTTTTTTAAAAGTTCACCCCCCCCCCTAAGGCTGGCTTCCGGAACGCGAAAATCATACAAAATGTTTCCAGGCTTCTTTTGAGAGGTCCTCAATGCGAATATCGAAAAACAAAGTGTGCAATCGACGCACCTCGGCAGATACGATTGTTTTCAAAGTTCACCCCTCCCCCTAAGGCTGGCTTCCGGAACGGGAAAATCATACAAATTGTTCCCAGGCTTCTTTTTCGTTGTCCTCAATGCGAATATCGAAAAACAAAGTGTGCAATCGACGCACCTCGTCAGATACGTTTTTTTTTAACGTTCAGCCCCCCCGCCCCTAAGGCGGGCTTCCGGAACGCGGAAATCATACAAATTGTTCCCACGCTTCTTTATCGTTGTCCTCAATGCGAATATCGAAAAACAAAGTGTGCAATCGACGCACCTCGTCGGATACGTTTTAGGCTTTAACGTTAAGGCTGGCTTCCGGAACGCGAAAATCATACAAATTGTTCCCTGGCTTCTTTTTAGAGGTCCTCAATGCGAATATCGAAAAACAACGTGTGCAATCGACGCACCTCGGCAGAAACGATTTTTTTTAAAATTCACCCCTCTCCCTAAGGCTGGCTTCCGGAAGGCGAAAATCATACAAATTGTTTCCAGGCTTCTTCTGAGAGATCCTCAATGCGGATATCGAAAAACAAAGTGTGCAATCGACGCACCTCGTCAGATACGTCTTTTTCAAAGTTCACCCCTCCCCCTAAGGCTGGCTTCCGGACCGCGAAAATCATACAAAATGTTTCCAGGCTTCTTTTGAGAGGTCCTCAATGCGAATATCGAAAAACAAAGTGTGCAATCGACGCACCTCGGTAGATACGATTGTTTTCAAAGTTCACCCCTCCCCCTAAGGCTGGCTTCCGGAACGGGAAAATCATACAAATTGTTCCCAGGCTTCTTTTTCGTTGTCCTCAATGCGAATATCGAAAAACAAAGTGTGCAATCGACGCACCTAGTCAGATACGTTTTTTTTAAACGTTCACCCCCACCCCCCTAAGGCTGGCTTCCGGAACGCGAAAATCATAAAAATTGTTCCCAGGCTTCTTTTTAGAGGTCCTCAATGGGAATATCGAAAAACAACGTGTGCAATCGACGCTCCTCGGCAGATACGATTTTTTTCTAAATTCACCCCTCCCCCTAAGGCTTGCTTCCGGAAGGCCAAAATCATACAAATTGTTTCCAGGCTTCTTCTAAGAGGTCCTGAATGCGGATATCGAAAAACAAAGTGTGCAATCGACGCACCTCGGCAGAAACGATTTTTTTCAAAGTTGACCCCGCCCCCCGAAGGGTTGCTTCCGGAACGCAAAAATCATACAAATTGTTCCCAGGCTTCTTTTTCGTTGTCCTCAATGCGAATATCGAAAAACAAAGTGTGCAATCGACGCACCTCGGCAGATACGATTTTTTCCAAAATTCACCCTCCCATAAGGGTGGCTTCCGGAACTCGAAAATCATACAAATTGTTCCCAGGCTTCTTTTTAGAAGTCCTCAATGCGAATATCGAAAAACAAAGTGTGCAATCGACGCACCTCGGCAGATAGGATTTTTTTCAAAGTGCACCCCTCCGCCTAAGGGTGGCTTCCGGAACGCGAAAATCATACAAATTGTTTCCAGGCTTCTTTTGAGAGGTCCTCAATGCGAATATCGAAAAACGAAGTGTGCAATCGACGCACCTCGGCAGATACGATTTTTTTCCAAAATTCACCCCCCCCCTAATGGAGGCTTCCGGAACGCGAAAATCATATAAATTGTTCCCAGGCTTCTTTTTCGTTGTCCTCAATGCGAATATCGAAAAACAATGTGTGCAATCGACGCACCTCGGCAGATACGATTTATTTCAAGTCCACCCCTCCCCCTAAGGGTGGCTTCCGGCACGCGAAAATCATACAAATTGTTCCCAGGCTTCTTTTTCGTTGTCCTCAATGCGAATATCGAAAAACAAAGTCTGCAATCGACGCACCTCGTAAGATACGTTTTTATCAAAGTTCACCCCCCCCCCTAAGGCTGGCTTCCGGAACGCGAAAATCATATAAAATGTTTCCAGGCTTCTTTTGAGAGGTCCTCAATGCGAATATCGAAAAACAAAGTGTGCAATCGACGCACCTCGGCAGATACGATTGTTTTCAAAGTTCACCCCTCCCCCTAAGGCTGGCTTCCGGAACGGGAAAATCATACAAATTGTTCCCAGGCTTCTTTTTCGTTGTCCTCAATGCGAATATCGAAAAACAAAGTGTGCAATCGACGCACCTCGTCAGATACGTTTTTTTTCAACGTTCAGCCCCCCCCCCCCCCTAAGGCGGGCTTCCGGAACGCGGAAATCATACAAATTGTTCCCACGCTTCTTTATCGTTGTCCTCAATGCGAATATCGAAAAACAAAGTGTGCAATCGACGCACCTCGTCGGATACGTTTTAGGCTTTAACGTTAAGGCTGGCTTCCGGAACGCGAAAATCATACAAATTGTTCCCAGGCTTCTTTTTAGAGGTCCTCAATGCGAATATCGAAAAACAACGTGTGCAATCGACGCACCTCGGCAGAAACGATTTTTTTAAAAATTCACCCCTCCCCCTAAGGCTGGCTTCCGGAAGGCGAAAATCATACAAATTGTTTCCAGGCTTCTTCTGAGAGATCCTCAATGCGGATATCGAAAAACAAAGTGTGCAATCGACGCACCTCGTCAGATACGTCTTTTTCAAAGTTCACCCCTCCCCCTAAGGCTGGCTTCCGGACCGCGAAAATCATACAAAATGTTTCCAGGCTTCTTTTGAGAGGTCCTCAATGCGAATATCGAAAAACAAAGTGTGCAATCGACGCACCTCGGTAGATACGATTGTTTTCAAAGTTCACCCCTCCCCCTAAGGCTGGCTTCCGGAACGGGAAAATCATACAAATTGTTCCCAGGCTTCTTTTTCGTTGTCCTCAATGCGAATATCGATAAACAAGTGTGCAATGGACGCACCTCGTCAGATACGTTTTTTTCAAAGTTCACCCCTCCCCCTAAGGCTGGCTTCCGGAACGCGAAAATCATACAAATTGATTCCAGGATTCTTTTGAGAGGTCTTCAATGCGAATATCGAAAATCAAAGTGTGCAATCGACGCACCTCGGCAGATACGATTTTTTCCATAATTCGCTCCCCCCCCCCCCCCCCATAAGGGTGGCTTCCGGAACTCGAAATTCATACAAATTGTTCCCAGGCTTCTTTTTAGAGGTCCTCAATGCGAATATCGAAAAACAAAGTGTGCAATCGACGCACCTCGGCAGATACGATTTTTTTCGAAGTTCACCCCTCCCCCTAAGGGTGGCTTCCGGAACGCGAAAATCATACAAATTGTTCCCAGGCTTCTTTTTGGTTGCCCTCAATGCGAATATCGAAAAACAAAGTGTGCAATCGACGCACCTAGGTAGATACGATTTTTTTCAATGTTCACTCCTCCCCCTAAGGATGGCTTCCGGAACGGGAAAATCATACAAATTGTTCCCAGGCTTCTTTTTCGTTGTCCTCAATGCGAATATCGAAAAACAAAGTGTGCAATCGACGCACCTCGTCAGATACGTTTTTTTCAAAGTTCACCCCTCCCCCTAAGGCTGGCTTCCGGAACGCGAAAATCAAACAAATTGTTTCCAGGCTTCTCTTGAGAGGTCCTCAATGCGAATATCGAAAAACAAAGTGTGCAATCGACGCACCTCGGCAGATACGATTTTTTTCAAAGTTCACCCCTCCCCCTGAGGATCGCTTCCGGACCGCGAAAATCATACAAATTGTTCCCAGGCTTCTTTTTCGTTGTCCTCAATGCGAATATCGAAAAACAAAGTGTGCAATCCATGCCCCTCGTCAGATACGTTTTTTTCAAAGTTCACCCCTCCCCCTAAGGCTGGCTTCCGGAACGCGAAAATCATACAAATTGTTTCCAGGCTTCTTTTGAGAGGTCCTCAATGCGAATATCGAAAAACAAAGTGTGCAATCGACGCACCTTGGCAGATACGATTTTTTCCATAATTCACCCCCCCCCCTAAGGGTGGCTTCCGGACCGCGAAAATCATACAAATTGTTCCCACGCATCTTTTTCGTTGTCCTCAATGCGAATATCGAAAAACAAAGTGTGCAATCGACGCACCTCGTCAGATACGGTTTTGTCAAAGTTCACCCCTCCGCCTAAGGCTGGCTTCCGGAACGCGAAAATCATACAAATTGTTTCCAGGCTTTTTTTGAGAGGTCCTCAATGCGAATATCGAAAAACAAAGTGTGCAATCGACGCACCTCGGCAGATACGATTTTTTTCAAAGTTCACCCCTCCCCCTAAGGGTGTATTCCGGAACGCGACAATCATACAAATTGTCCCCAGGCTTCTTTTTCGTTGTCCTCCATGCGAATATCGAAAAACAAAGTGTGCAATCGACGCACCTCGTCAGATACGTTTTTTTTTTAACGTTCACCCCCCCCCCCCCCCAAGGCTGGCTTCCGGAACGCGGAAATCATACAAATTGTTCCCACGCTTCTTTATCGTTGTCCTGAATGCGAATATCGAAAAACAAAGTGTGCAATCGACGCACCTCGTCAGATACGTTTTTTTTCAACGTTCACCCCCCACCCTAAGGCTGGCTTCCGGAACGCGAAAATCATACAAATTGTTTCCAGGCTTCTTCTGACAGGTCCTGAATGCGGATATCGAAAAACAAAGTGTGCAATCGACATACCTCGTCAGATAGTTTTTTTTTCATCGTTCACCCCCTCGCCATAAGGCTGGCTTCCGGAACGCGAAAAGCATACAAATTGTTCCCAGCCTTCTTTTTCGTTGTCCTCAATGCGAATATCGAAAAACAAAGTGTGCAATCGCTGCACCTCGTCAGATACGTCTTTTTCAAAGTTCACCCCTCCCCCTAAGGCTGGCTTCCGGAACGCGAAAATCATACAAATTGTTCCCAGGCTTCTTTTTCGTTGTCCTCAATGCGAATATCGAAAAACAATGTGTGCAATCGACGCACCTCGTCAGATACGTTTTTTTCAAAGTTCACCCCTCCCCCTAAGGCTGGCTTCCGGAACGCGAAAATCATACAAATTGTTCCCAGGCTTCTATTTCGTTGACCTCAATGCGAATATCGAAAAACAACGTGTGCAATCGACGCACCGCGTCAGATACGTTTTTTTCAAAGTTCACCCCTCCCCGTAAGGCTGGCTTCCGGAACGCGAAAATCAAACAAATTGTTTCCAGGCTTCGTTTGAGAGGTCCTCAATGCGAATATCGAAAAACAAAGTGTGCAATCGACGCACCTCGGCAGATACGATTTTTTTCAAAGTTCACCCCTTCCCCTGAGGGTGGCTTCCGGACCGCGGAAATCATACAAATTGTTCCCACGCTTCTTTTTCGTTGTACTCCATGCGAATATCGAAAAACAAAGTGTGCAATCGACGCACCTCGTCAGATACGTTTTTTTTCAACGTTCCCCCCCCCCCCCCCCCCCATAAGGCTGGCTTCCGGAACGCGAAAATCATACAAATTGTTTCCAGGATTCTTTTGAGAGGTCCTCAATGCGAATATCGAAAAACAAAGTGTGCAATCGACGCACCTCGGCAGATACGATTTTTTTCAAAGTTCACCCCTCCCCCTAAGGCTGGCTTCCGGAACGCGAAAATCATACAAATTGTTCCCAGGCTTCTTTTTCGTTGTCCTCAATGCGAATATCGAAAAACAAAGTGTGCAATCGACGCACCTCGGCAGATACGATTTTATTCAAAGTTCACCCCTCCCCCTAAGGGTGGCTTCCGGACCGCGAAAATCATTCAAATTGTTCCCAGGCTTCTTTTTCGTTGGCCTCAATGCGAATATCGAAAAACAAAGTGTGCAATCGACGCACCTCGTCAGATACGTTTTTGTCAAAGTTCAGCCCTCCCCCTAAGCAGGCTTCCGGAACGCGAAAATCATACAAATTGTTTCCAGGCTTCTTTTGAGAGGTCCTCAATGCGAATATCGAAAAACAAAGTGTGCAATCGACGCACCTCGGCCGATACGGTTTTTTTCAAAGTTCACCCCTCCCCCTAAGGGTGGCTTCCGGAACGCGAAAATCATACAAATTGTCCGCAGACTTCTTTTTCGTTTTCCTCCATGCGAATATCGGAAAACAAAGTGTGCAATCGACGCACCTCGTCAGATACGATTTTTTCCAAAATTCGGCCCCCCCCCCCCCCCATAAGGGTGGCTTCCGGAACTCGAAAATCATACAAATTGTTCCCAGGCTTGGTTTTAGAGGTCCTCAATGCGAATATCGAAAAACAAAGTGTGCAATCGACGCACCTCGGCAGATACGATTTTTTTCAAAGTCCACCCCTCCCCCTAAGGGTGGCTTCCCGAACGCGAAAATCATACCAATTGTTCCCAGGCTTCTTTTTCGTTGTCCTCAATGCGAATATCGAAAAACAAAGTGTGCAATCGACGCACCTCGATAGATACGATTTTTTTCAAAGTTCGCCCCTCCCCCTAAGGATGGCGCCGGAACGCGAAAATCATACAAATTGTTCCCAGGCTTCTTTGTCATTGTCCTCAATGCGAATATCGAAAAACAAAGTGTGCAATCGACGCACCTCGTCAGATACGTTTTTGTCAAAGTTCACCCCTCCCCCTAAGGCTGGCTTCCGGAACGCGAAAATCATACAAATTGTTTCCAGGCTTTTTTTGAGAGGTCCTCAATGCGAATATCGAAAAACAAAGTGTGCAATCGACGCACCTCGGCAGATACGATTTTTTTCAAAGTTCACCCCTCCCCCTAAGGGTGGCTTCCGGAACTCGAAAATCATACAAATTGTCCCCAGGCTTCTTTTTCGTTGTCCTCCATGCGAATATCGAAAAACAAAGTGTGCAATCGACGCACCTCGTCAGATACGTTTTTTTTTTAACGTTCACCCCCCCCCTAAGGCTGGCTTCCGGAACGCGGAAATCATACAAATTGTTCCCACGCTTCTTTATCGTTGTCCTCAGTGCGAATATCGAAAAACAAAGTGTGCAATCGACGCACCTCGTCAGATACGTTTTTTTTCAACGTTCACCCCCCCCCCTAAGGCTGGCTTCCGGAACGCGGAAATCATACAAATTATTCCCTGGCTTCTTTTTAGAGGTCCTCAATGCGAATATCGAAAAACAACGTGTGCAATCGACGCACCTCGGCAGATACGATTTTTTTCAAAATTCACCCCTCCCCCTAAGGCTGGCTTCCGGGAGGCGAAAATCATACAAATGGTTTCCAGGCTTCTTCTAAGAGGTCCTGAATGCGGATATCGAAAAACAAAGTGTGCAATCGACGCACCTCGGCAGAAATGATTTTTTCCAAAATTCACCCTCCCATAAGGGTGGCTTCCGGAACTCAAAAATCATACAAATTGTTCCCAGGCTTCTTTTTAGAGGTCCTCAATGCGAATATCGAAAAACAAAGTGTGCAATCGACGCACCTCGGCAGATACGATTTTTTCCAAAATTCACCCTCCCATAAGGGTGGCTTCCGGAACTCAAAAATCATACAAATTGTTCCCAGGCTTCTTTTTAGAGGTCCTCAATGCGAATATCGAAAAACAAAGTGTGCAATCGACGCACCTCGGCAGATACGATTTTTTTCAATGTTGACCCCTCCACCTAGGGCTGGCTTCCGGAACGCGAAAATCATACAAATTGTTTCCAGGCTTCTTTCGAGAGGTCCTCAATGCGAATATCGGAAAACAAAGTGTGCAATAGACGCACCTCGGCAGATACGATTTTTTGCAAAGTGCACCCGTCCCCCTAAGGGTGGCTTCCGGAACGCGAAAATCATTCAAATTGTTCCCAGGCTTCTTTTTCGTTGTCCTCAATGCGAATATCGAAAAACAATGTGTGCAATCGGCGCACCTCGGCAGATACGATTTTTTCCAAAATTCGGCCCCCCCCCATAAGGGTGGCTTCCGGAACTCGACAATCATACAAATTGTTCCCAGGCTTGTTTTTAGAGGTCCTCAATGCGAATATCGAAAAACAAAGTGTGCAATCGACGCACCTCGTCAGATACGTTTTTTTTTTCAACGTTCACCCCCCACCCTCCTAAGGCTGGCTTCCGGAACGCGAAAATCATACAAATTGTTCCCAGGCTTCTTTTTCGTTGTCCTCAATGCGAATATCGAAAAACAAAGTGTGCAATCGACGCACCTCGTCAGATACGTTTTTTTCAAAGTTCACCCCTCCCCCTAAGGCTGGCTTCCGGAACGCGAAAATCATAGAAATTGTTTCCAGGATTCTTTTGAGAGGTCCTCAATGCGAATATCGAAAATCAAAGTGTGCAATCGACGCACCTCGGCAGATACGATTTTTTCCAAAATTCGGCCCCCCACCCCCCCCCATAAGGGTGGCTTCCGGAACTCGAAATTCATACAAATTGTTCCCAGGCTTCCTGTTAGAGGTCCTCAATGCGGATATCGAAAAACAAAGTGTGCAATCGACGCATTCGGCAGATACGATTTTTTTCAAAGTTCACCCCTCCCCCTAAGGGTGGCTTCCGGAACGCGAAAATCATACCAATTGTTCCCAGGCTTCTCTTTCGTTGTCCTCAATGCGAATATCGAAAAACAAAGTGTGCAATCGACGCACCTCGGTAGATACGATTTTTTTCAAAGTTCACCCCTCCCCCTAAGGATGGCTTCCGGAACGCGAAAATCATACAAATTGTTCCCAGGCTTCTTTTTCATTGTCCTCAATCCGAATATCGAAAAACAAAGTGTGCAATCGACGCACCTTGGCAGATACGATTTTTTCCATAATTCACCCCCCCCTATGGGTGGCTTCCGGACCGCGAAAATCATACAAATTGTTCCCAGGCTTCGTTTTCGTTGTCCTCAATGCGAATATCGAAAAACAAAGTGTGCAATCGACGCACCTCGTCAGATACGTTTTTTTCAAAGTTCACCCCTCCCCCTAAGGCTGGCATCCGGAACGCGAAAATCATACAAATTGTTCCCAGGCTGCTTTTTCGTTGTCCTCAATGCGAATATCGAAAAACAAAGTGTGCAATCGACGCACCGCGTCAGGTACGTTTTTTTCAAAGTTCACCCCTCCCCCTAAGGCTGGCTTCCGGAACGCGAAAATCATACAACTTGTTTCCAGGCTTCTTTTGAGAGGTCCTCAATGCGAATATCGAAAAACAAAGTGTGCAATCGACGCACCTCGGCAGATACGATTTTTTTCAAAGTTCACCCCTCCCCCTGAGGGTGGCTTCCGGACCGCGGAAATCATACAAATTGTTCCCAGGCTTCTTTTTCGTTGTCCTCAATGCGAATATCGAAAAACAAAGTGTGCAATCGACGCACCTCGTCAGATACGTTTTTTTCAAAGTTCACCCCTCCCCCTAAGGCTGGCTTCCGGAACGCGAAAATCATACAAATTGTTTGCAGGCTTCTTTTGAGAGGTCCTCAATGCGAATATCGAAAAACAAAGTGTGCAATCGACGCACCTCGGCAGATACGATTTTTTTCAAAGTTCACCCCTCCCCCTGAGGGTGGCTTCCGGACCGCGGAAATCATACAAATTGTTCCCAGGCTTGTTTTTCGTTGTCCTCAATGCGAATATCGAAAAACAAAGTGTGCAATCGACGCACCTCGGCAGATACGATTTTTTCCATAATTCACCCCCCCCCCCATAAGGGTGGCTTCCGGAACTCGAAAATCATACAAATTGTTCCCAGGCTTCTTTTTAGAGGTCCTCAATGCGAATATCGAAAAACAAAGTGTGCAATCGACGCACCTCGGCAGATACGATTTTTTTCATACTTCACCCCACCCCCTAAGGGTGGCTTCCGGACCGCGAAAATCATACAAATTGTTCCCACGCTTCTTCATCGTTGTCCTCAATGCGAATATCGAAAAACAAAGTGTGCAATCGACGCACCTAGTCAGATACGTTTTTTTTAAACGTTCACCCCCCCCCCCCCCTAAGGCTGGCTTCCGGAACGCGAAAATCATACAAATTGTTCCCAGGCTTCTTTTTAGAGGTCCTCAATGCGAATATCGAAAAACAACGTGTGCAATCGACGCTCCTCGGCAGATACGATTTTGTTCTAAATTCACCCCTCCCCCTAAGGCTGGCTTCCGAAAGGCGAAAATCATACAAATTCTTTCCAGGCTTCTTCTAAGAGGTCCTGAATGCGGATATCGAAAAACAAAGTGTGCAATCGACGCACCTCGGCAGAAACGATTTTTTTCAAAGTTGACCCCGCCCCCCAAAGGGTTGCTTCCGGAACGCAAAAATCATACAAATTGTTCCCAGGCTTCTTTTTCGTTGTCCTCAATGCGAATATCGAAAAACAAAGTGTGCAATCGACGCACCTCGGCAGATACGATTTTTTCCAAAATTCACCCTCCCATAAGGGTGGCTTCCGGAACTCGAAAATCATACAAATTGTTCCCAGGCTTCTTTTTAGAGGTCCTCAATGCGAATATCGAAAAACAAAGTGTGCAATCGACGCACCTCGGCAGATACGATTTTTTTCAATGTTGACCCCTCCCCCTAGGGCTGGCTTCCGGAACGCGAAAATCATACAAATTGTTTCCAGGCTTCTTTCGAGAGACCCTCAATGCGAATATCGGAAAACAAAGTGTGCAATAGACGCACCTCGGCAGATACGATTTTTTTCAAAGTGCACCCCTCCACCTAAGGGTGGCTTCCGGAACGCGAAAATCATACAAATTGTTCGTGGCTTCTTTTTCGTTGTCCTCAATGCGAATATCGAAAAACAATGTGTGCAATCGGCGCACCTCGGCAGATACGATTTTTTCCAAAATTCGGCCCCCCCCATAAGGGTGGCTTCCGGAACTCGAAAATCATACAAATTGTTCCCAGGCTTGTTTTTAGAGGTCCTCAATGCGAATATCGAAAAACAAAGTGTGCAATCGACGCAGCTCGTCAGATACGTTTTTTTTTCAACGTTCACCCCACACCCTCCTAAGGCTGGTTTCCGGAACGCGAAAATCATACAAATTGTTCCCAGGCTTCTTTTTCGTTGTCCTCAATGCGAATATCGAAAAACAAAGTGTGCAATCGACGCACCTCGTCAGATACGTTTTTTTCAAAGTTCACCCCTCCCCCTAAGGCTGGCTTCCGGAACGCGAAAATCATAGAAATTGTTTCCAGGCTTCTTTTGAGAGGTCCTCAATGCGAATATCGAAGAACAACGTGTGCAATCGACGCACCTCGGCGTATACGATTTTTTTCAAAGTTCACCCTAAGGGTGGCTTCCGGAACGCGAAAATCAAACAAATTGTTCCCAGGCTTCGTTTTTGATGTCCTCAATGCGAATATCGAAAAACAAAGTGTGCAATCGACGCACCTCGTCAGATACGTTTTTTTCAAAGTTCACCGCTCCCCCTAAGGGCGGCTTCCGGAACGCGAAAATCATACAAATTGTTCCCAGGCTTCTTTTGAGAGGTCCTCAATGCGAATATCGAAAAACAAAGTGTGCAATCGACGCACCTCGGCAGATACGATTTTATTCAAAGTTCACCCCTCCCCCTAAGGGTGGCTTGCAGATCGCGAAAATCATACAAATTATTCCCAGGCTTCTTTTTCGCTGTCCTCAATGTAAATATCGAAAAACAAAGTGTGCAATCGACGCACCTCGGCAGATACGATTTTTTCCAAAATTCACCCCCCCCCCCCCTAAGGGAGGCTTCCGGACCGCGAAAATCATACAAATTGTTGCCAGGCTTCTTTTTCGTTGGCCTCAATGCGAATATCGAAAAACAAAGTGTGCAATCGACGCACCTCGTCAGATACGTTTTTTTCAAAGTTCACCCCTCCCCCTAAGGCTGACTTCCGGAACGCGAAAATCATACAAATTGTTTCCAGGCTTCTTTTGAGAGGTCCTCAATGCGAATATCGAAAAACAAAGTGTGCAATCGACGCACCTCGGCAGATACGATTTTATTCAAAGTTCACCCCTCCCCCTAAGGGTGGCTTGCGGATCGCGAAAATCATACAAATTATTCCCAGGCTTCTTTTTCGCTGTCCTCAATGTAAATATCGAAAAACAAAGTGTGCAATCGACGCACCTCGGCAGATACGATTTTTTCCAAAATTCGGCCCCCCCCCCCCCCATAAGGGTGGCTTCCGGAACTCGAAAATCATACAAATTGTTCCCAGGCTTCTTTTTAGAGGTCCTCAATGCGAATATCGAAAAACAAAGTGTGCAATCGACGCACCTCGGCAGGTACGATTTTTTTTAAAGTTCACCCCTCCCCCTAAGGGTGGCTTCCGGAACGCGAAAATCATACCAATTGTTCCCAGGCTTCTTTTTCGTTGTCCTCAATGCGAATATCGAAAAACAAAGTGCGCAATCGACGCACCTCGATAGATACGATTTGTTTCAAAGTTCGCCCCTCCCCCTAAGGATGGCTTCCGGAACGCGAAAATCATACAAATTGTTCCCAGGCTTCTTTGTCATTGTCCTCAATGCGAATATCGAAAAACAAAGTGTGCAATTGACGCACCTCGTCAGATACGTTTTTTTCAAAGTTCACCCCTCCCCCTGAGGCTGGCTTCCGGAACGCGAAAATCATACAAATTGTTTCCAGGCTTCTTTTGAGAGGTCCTCAATGCGAATATCGAAAAACAAAGTGTGCAATCGACGCACCTTGGCAGATACGATTTTTTCCATAATTCACCTCCCCCTAAGGGTGGCTTCCGGACCGCGAAAATCATACAAATTGTTCCCAGGCTTCGTTTTCGTTGTCCTCAATGCGAATATCGAAAAACAAAGTGTGCAATCGACGCACCTCGTCAGATACGTTTTTGTCAAAGTTCACCCCTCCCCCTAAGGCTGGCTTCCGGAACGCGAAAATCATACAAATTGTTTCCAGGCTTTTTTTGAGAGGTCCTCAATGCGAATATCGAAAAACAAAGTGTGCAATCGACGCACCTCGGCAGATACGATTTTTTTCAAAGTTCACCCCTCCCCCTAAGGGTGGCTTCCGGAACTCGAAAATCATACAAATTGTCCCCAGGCTTCTTTTTCGTTGTCCTCCATGCGAATATCGAAAAACGAAGTGTGCAATCGACGCACCTCGTCAGATACGTTTTTTTTTTAACGTTCACCCCCCCCCCCTAAGGCTGGCTTCCGGAACGCGGAAATCATACAAATTGTTCCCACGCTTCTTTATCGTTGTCCTCAATGCGAATATCGAAAAACAAAGTGTGCAATCGACGCACCTCGTCAGATACGTTTTTTTTCAATGTTGACCCCTCCCCATAGGGCTGGCTTCCGGAACGCGAAATTCATACAAATTGTTTCCAGGCTTCTTTCGAGAGGTCCTCAATGCGAATATCGAAAAACAAAGTGTGCAATCGACGCACCTCGGCAGATACGATTTTTTCCAAAATTCACCCTCCCATAAGGGTGGCTTCCGGAACTCGAAAATCATACAAATTGTTCCCAGGCTTCTTTTTAGAGGTCCTCAATGCGAATATCGAAAAACAAAGTGTGCAATCGACGCACCTCGGCAGATACGATTTTTTTCAATGTTGACCCCTCCCCCTAGGGCTGGCTTCCGGAACGCGAAAATCATACAAATTGTTTCCAGGCTTCTTTCGAGAGACCCTCAATGCGAATATCGGAAAACAAAGTGTGCAATAGACGCACCTCGGCAGATACGATTTTTTTCAAAGTGCACCCCTCCACCTAAGGGTGGCTTCCGGAACGCGAAAATCATACAAATTGTTCGTGGCTTCTTTTTCGTTGTCCTCAATGCGAATATCGAAAAACAATGTGTGCAATCGGCGCACCTCGGCAGATACGATTTTTTCCAAAATTCGGCCCCCCCCATAAGGGTGGCTTCCGGAACTCGAAAATCATACAAATTGTTCCCAGGCTTGTTTTTAGAGGTCCTCAATGCGAATATCGAAAAACAAAGTGTGCAATCGACGCAGCTCGTCAGATACGTTTTTTTTTCAACGTTCACCCCACACCCTCCTAAGGCTGGTTTCCGGAACGCGAAAATCATACAAATTGTTCCCAGGCTTCTTTTTCGTTGTCCTCAATGCGAATATCGAAAAACAAAGTGTGCAATCGACGCACCTCGTCAGATACGTTTTTTTCAAAGTTCACCCCTCCCCCTAAGGCTGGCTTCCGGAACGCGAAAATCATAGAAATTGTTTCCAGGCTTCTTTTGAGAGGTCCTCAATGCGAATATCGAAGAACAACGTGTGCAATCGACGCACCTCGGCATATACGATTTTTTTCAAAGTTCACCCTAAGGGTGGCTTCCGGAACGCGAAAATCAAACAAATTGTTCCCAGGCTTCGTTTTTGATGTCCTCAATGCGAATATCGAAAAACAAAGTGTGCAATCGACGCACCTCGTCAGATACGTTTTTTTCAAAGTTCACCCCTCCCCCTAAGGGCGGCTTCCGGAACGCGAAAATCATACAAATTGTTCCCAGGCTTCTTTTGAGAGGTCCTCAATGCGAATATCGAAAAACAAAGTGTGCAATCGACGCACCTCGGCAGATACGATTTTATTCAAAGTTCACCCCTCCCCCTAAGGGTGGCTTGCGGATCGCGAAAATCATACAAATTATTCCCAGGCTTCTTTTTCGCTGTCCTCAATGTAAATATCGAAAAACAAAGTGTGCAATCGACGCACCTCGGCAGATACGATTTTTTCCAAAATTCACCCCCCCCCCCCCTAAGGGAGGCTTCCGGACCGCGAAAATCATACAAATTGTTGCCAGGCTTCTTTTTCGTTGGCCTCAATGCGAATATCGAAAAACAAAGTGTGCAATCGACGCACCTCGTCAGATACGTTTTTTTCAAAGTTCACCCCTCCCCCTAAGGCTGACTTCCGGAACGCGAAAATCATACAAATTGTTTCCAGGCTTCTTTTGAGAGGTCCTCAATGCGAATATCGAAAAACAAAGTGTGCAATCGACGCACCTCGGCAGATACGATTTTATTCAAAGTTCACCCCTCCCCCTAAGGGTGGCTTGCGGATCGCGAAAATCATACAAATTATTCCCAGGCTTCTTTTTCGCTGTCCTCAATGTAAATATCGAAAAACAAAGTGTGCAATCGACGCACCTCGGCAGATACGATTTTTTCCAAAATTCGGCCCCCCCCCCCCATAAGGGTGGCTTCCGGAACTCGAAAATCATACAAATTGTTCCCAGGCTTCTTTTTAGAGGTCCTCAATGCGAATATCGAAAAACAAAGTGTGCAATCGACGCACCTCGGCAGGTACGATTTTTTTTAAAGTTCACCCCTCCCCCTAAGGGTGGCTTCCGGAACGCGAAAATCATACCAATTGTTCCCAGGCTTCTTTTTCGTTGTCCTCAATGCGAATATCGAAAAACAAAGTGTGCAATCGACGCACCTCGATAGATACGATTTGTTTCAAAGTTCGCCCCTCCCCCTAAGGATGGCTTCCGGAACGCGAAAATCATACAAATTGTTCCCAGGCTTCTTTGTCATTGTCCTCAATGCGAATATCGAAAAACAAAGTGTGCAATTGACGCACCTCGTCAGATACGTTTTTTTCAAAGTTCACCCCTCCCCCTGAGGCTGGCTTCCGGAACGCGAAAATCATACAAATTGTTTCCAGGCTTCTTTTGAGAGGTCCTCAATGCGAATATCGAAAAACAAAGTGTGCAATCGACGCACCTTGGCAGATACGATTTTTTCCATAATTCACCTCCCCCTAAGGGTGGCTTCCGGACCGCGAAAATCATACAAATTGTTCCCAGGCTTCGTTTTCGTTGTCCTCAATGCGAATATCGAAAAACAAAGTGTGCAATCGACGCACCTCGTCAGATACGTTTTTGTCAAAGTTCACCCCTCCCCCTAAGGCTGGCTTCCGGAACGCGAAAATCATACAAATTGTTTCCAGGCTTTTTTTGAGAGGTCCTCAATGCGAATATCGAAAAACAAAGTGTGCAATCGACGCACCTCGGCAGATACGATTTTTTTCAAAGTTCACCCCTCCCCCTAAGGGTGGCTTCCGGAACTCGAAAATCATACAAATTGTCCCCAGGCTTCTTTTTCGTTGTCCTCCATGCGAATATCGAAAAACGAAGTGTGCAATCGACGCACCTCGTCAGATACGTTTTTTTTTTAACGTTCACCCCCCCCCCCTAAGGCTGGCTTCCGGAACGCGGAAATCATACAAATTGTTCCCACGCTTCTTTATCGTTGTCCTCAATGCGAATATCGAAAAACAAAGTGTGCAATCGACGCACCTCGTCAGATACGTTTTTTTTCAATGTTGACCCCTCCCCATAGGGCTGGCTTCCGGAACGCGAAATTCATACAAATTGTTTCCAGGCTTCTTTCGAGAGGTCCTCAATTCGAATATCGGAAAACAAAGTGTACAATAGACGCACCTCGGCAGATACGATTTTTTTCAAAGTGCACCCGTCCCCCTAAGGGTGGCTTCCGGAACGCGAAAATCATACAAATTGTTCCCAGGCTTCTTTTTCGTTGTCCTCAATGCGAATATCGAAAAACAATGTGTGCAATCGGCGCACCTCGGCAGATACGATTTTTTCCAAAATTCGGCCCCCCCCCATAAGGGTGGCTTCCGGAACTCGAAAATCATACAAATTGTTCCCAGGCTTGTTTTTAGAGGTCCTCAATGCGAATATCGAAAAACAAAGTGTGCAATCGACGCAGCTCGTCAGATACGTTTTTTTTTTCAACGTTCACCCCCCACCCTCCTAAGGCTGGCTTCCGGAACGCGAAAATCATACAAATTGTTCCCAGGCTTCTTTTTCGTTGTCCTCAATGCGAATATCGAAAAACAAAGTGTGCAATCGACGCACCTCGTCAGATTCGTTTTTTTCAAATTTCACCCCTTCCCCTAAGGCTGGCTTCCGGAACGCGAAAATCATAGAAATTGTTTTCAGGATTCTTTTGAGTGGTCCTCAATGCGAATATCGAAAATCAAAGTGTGCAATCGACGCACCTCGGCAGATCCGTTTTTTTCCAAAATTCGCCCCCCCCCCCCCCCCCGTAAGGGTGGCTTCCGGAACTCGAAAATCATACAAATTGTTCCCAGGCTTCTTTTTAGAGGTCCTCAATGCGAATATCGAAAAACAAAGTGTGCAATCGACGCACTTCGGCAGATACGATTTTTTTCAAAGTTCACCCCTCCCCCTAAGGGTGGCTTCCGGAACGCGAAAATCATACCAATTGTTCCCAGGCTTCTTTTTCGTTGTCCTCAATGCGAATATCGAAAAACAAAGTGTGCAATCGACGCACCTCGGTAGATACGATTTTTTTCAAAGTTCACCCCTCCCCCTAAGGATGGCTTCCGGAACGCGAAAATCATACAGATTGTTCCCAGGCTTCTTTTTCATTGTCCTCAATGCGAATATCGAAAAACAAAGTGTGCATTCGACGCACCTCGTCAGATACGTTTTTTTCAAAGTTCACCCCTCCCCCTAAGGCTGGCTTCCGGAACGCGAAAATCATACAAATTGTTTCCAGGCTTCTTTTGAGAGGTCCTCAATGCAAATATCGAAAAACAAAGTGTGCAATCGACGCACCTTGGCAGATACGATTTTTTCCATAATTCACCCCCCCCTAAGGGTGGCTTCCGGACCGCGAAAATCATACAAATTGTTCCCGGGCTTCGTTTTCGTTGTCCTCAATGCGAATATCGAAAAACAAAGTGTGCAATCGACGCACCTCGTCAGATACGTTTTTGTCAAAGTTCACCCCTCCCCCTAAGGCTGGCTTCCGGAACGCGAAAATCATACAAATTGTTTCCAGGCTTATTTTGATAGGTCCTCAATGCGAATATCGAAAAACAAAGTGTGCAATCGACGCACCTCGGCAGATACGATTTTTTTCAAAGTTCACCCCGCCCCCTCAGGGTGGCTTCCGGAACTCAAAAATCATACAAATTGTCCCCAGGCTTCTTTTTCGTTGTCCTCCATGCGAATATCGAAAAACAAAGTGTGCAATCGACGCACCTCGTCAGATACGTTTTTTTTTTAACGTTCACCCCCCCCCCCTAAGGCTGGCTTCCGGAACGCGGAAATCATACAAATTGTTCCCACTCTTCTTTATCGTTGTCCTCAATGCGAATATCGAAAAACAAAGTGTGCAATCGCTGCACCTCGTCAGATACGTCGTTTTCAAAGTTCACCCCTCCCCCTAAGGCTGGCTTCCGGAACGCGAAAATCATACAAAATGTTTCCAGGCTTCTTTTGAGAGGTCCTCAATGCGAATATCGGAAAACAAAGTGTGCAATAGACGCACCTCGGCAGATACGATTTTTTTCAAAGTGCACCCCTCCCCCTAAGGGTGGCTTCCGGAACGCGAAAATCATACAAATTGTTCCCAGCCTTCTTTTTCGTTGTCCTCCATGCGAATATCGAAAAACAATGTGTGCAATCGGCGCACCTCGGCAGATACGATTTTTTCCAAAATTCGGCCCCCCCCCCCATAATGGTGGCTTCCGGAACTCGAAAATCATACAAATTGTTCCCAGGCTTGTTTTTAGAGGTCCTCAATGCGAATATCGAAAAACAAAGTGTGCCATCGACGCAGCTCGTCAGATACGTTTTTTTTTCAACGTTCACCCCCCACCCTCCTAAGGCTGGCTTCCGGAACGCGAAAATCATACAAATTGTTCCCAGGCTTCTTTTTCGTTGTCCTCAATGCGAATATCGAAAAACAAAGTGTGCAATCGACGCACCTCGTCAGATACGTTTTTTTCAAAGTTCACCCCTCCCCCTTCGGCTGGCTTCCGGAACGCGAAAATCATAGAAATTGTTTCCAGGATTCTTTTGAGAGGTCCTCAATGCGAATATCGAAAATCAAAGTGTGCAATCGACGCACCTCGGCAGATACGATTTTTTCCAAAATTCGCCCCCCCCCCCCCCCCCATAAGGGTGGCTTCCGGAACTCGAAAATCATACCAATTGTTCCCAGGCTTCTTTTTCGTTGTCCTCAATGCGAATATCGAAAAACAAAGTGTGCAATCGACGCACCTCGGTAGATACGATTTTTTTCAAAGTTCACCCCTCCCCCTAAGGATGGCTTCCGGAACGCGAAAATCATACAAATTGTTCCCAGGCTTCTTTTTCATTGTCCTCAATGCGAATATCGAAAAACAAAGTGTGCAATCGACGCACCTCGTCAGATACGTTTTTTTCAAAATTCACCCCTCCCCCTAAGGCTGGCTTCCGGAACGCGAAAATCATACAAATTGTTTCCAGGCTTCTTTTGAGAGGTCCTCAATGCGAATATCGAAAAACAAAGTGTGCAATCGACGCACCTTGGCAGATACGATTTTTTCCATAATTCACCCCCCCCTAAGGGTGGCTTCCGGACCGCGAAAATCATACAAATTGTTCCCAGGCTTCGTTTTCGTTGTCCTCAATTCGAATATCGAAAAACAAAGTGTGCAATCGACGCACCTCGTCAGATAGGTTTTTTTTTTCATCGTTCACCCCCTCCCCCTAAGGCTGGCTTCCGGAACGCGAAAATGATACAAATTGTTCCCAGGCTTCTTTTTCGTTGTCCTCAATGCGAATATCGAAAAATAAAGTGTGCAATCGCTGCACCTCGTCAGATACGTCTTTTTCAAAGTTCACCCCTCCCCGTAAGGCTGGCTTCCGGAACGCGAAAATCATACAAAATGTTTCCAGGCTTCTTTTGAGAGGTCCTCATTGCGAATATCGAAAAACAAAGTGTGCAATCGACGCACTTCGGCAGATACGATTGTTTTCAAAGTTCACCCCTCCCCCTAAGGCTGGCTTCCGGAACGCGAAAATCATAGAAATTGTTCCCAGGCTTCTTTTTCGTTGTCCTCAATGCGAATATCGAAAAACAAAGTGTGCAATCGACGCACCTCGTCAGATACGTTTTTTTCAAAGTTCACCCCTCCCCCTAGGGCTGGTTTCCGGACCGCGAAAATGATACAAATTGTTTCCAGGCTTCTTTTGAGAGGTCCTCAATGCGAATATCGAAAAACAAAGTGTGCAATCGACGCACCTCGGCAGATACGATTTTTTTCAAAGTTCACCCCTCCCCTGAGGGTGGCTTCCGGACCGCGGACATCATACAAATTGTTCCCAGGCTTCTTTTTCGTTGTCCTCCATGCGAATATCGAAAAACAAAGTGTGCAATCGACGCACCTCGTCAGATACGTTTTTTTTCTACGTCCCCCCCCCCCCTAAGGCTGGCTTCCGGAACGCGAAAATTATACAAATGGTTTCCAGGATTCTTTTGAGAGGTCCTCAATGCGAATATCGAAAAACAAAGTGTGCAATCGACGCACCTCGGCAGATACGATTTTATTCAAAGTTCACCCCTCCCCCTAAGGGTGGTTTCCGGATCGCGAAAATCATACAAATTATTCCCAAGCTTCTTTTTCGTTGTCCTCAATGCGAATATCGAAAAACAAAGTGCGCAATCGACGCACCTCGTCAGATACGTTTTTTTCAAAATTCACCGCTCCCCCTAAGGCTGGCTTCCGGAGCGCGAAAATCATACAAATTGTTTCCAGGCTTCTTTTGAGAGGTCCTCACTGCGAATATCGAAAAACGAAGTGTGCAATCGACGCACCTCGGCAGATACGATTTTTTTCAAAGTTCACCCCTCCCCCTAAGGGCGGCTTCCGGAACGCGAAAATCATACAAATTGTTCCCAGGCATCTTTTTAGAGGTCCTCAATGCGAATATCGGAAAACAATGTGTGCAATCGACGCACCTCGGCAGATACGATTTTTTTCAAAGTTCACCCCTCCCCCTAAGGGTGGCTTCCGGAACGCGAAAATCATACAAATTGTTCCCAGGCTTCTTTTTCGTTGTCCTCAATGCGAATATCGAAAAACAAAGTGTGCAATCGACGCACCTCGGAAGATACGATTTTTTTCAAAGTTCACCCCTCCCCCTAAGGATGGCTTCCGGAACGCGAAAATCATACAAATTGTTCCCAGGCTTCTTTTTCGTTGTCCTCAATGCGAATATCGACAAACAAAGTGTGCAATCGACGCACCTCGTCAGATACGTCTTTTTCAAAGTTCACCCCTCCCCCTAAGGCTGGCTTCCGGACCGCGAAAATCATACAAAATGTTTCCAGGCTTCTTTTGAGAGGTCCTCAATGCGAATATCGAAAAACAAAGTGTGCAATCGACGCACCTCGTCAGATACGATTGTTTTCAAAGTTCACCCCTCCCCCTAAGGCTGGCTTCCGGAACGGGAAAATCATACAAATTGTTCCCAGGCTTCTTTTTCGTTGTCCTCAATGCGAATATCGAAAAACAAAGTGTGCAATCGACGCACCTCGTAAATACGTTTTTTTAAAAGTTCACCCCTCCCCCTAAGGCTGGCTTCCGGAACGCGAAAATCATACAAATTGTTCCCAGGCTTCTTTTTCGTTGACCCCAATGCGAATATCGAAAAACAATGTGTGCAATCGACGCACCGCGTCAGATACGTTTTTTTCAAAGTTCACCCCTCCCCCTAAGGCTGGCCTTCCGGATCGCGAAAATCATACAAATTGTTTCCAGGCTTCTTTTGAGAGGTCCTCAATGCGAATATCGAAAAACAAAGTGTGCAATCGACATACCTCGTCAGATAGGTTTTTTTTTCATCTTTCACCCCCTCCCCCTAAGGCTGGCTTCCGGAACGCGAAAAGCATACAAATTGTTCCCAGGCTTCTTTTTCGTTGTCCTCAATGCGAATATCGAAAAACAAAGTGTGCAATCGCTGCACCTCGTCAGATACGTCTTTTTCAAAGTTCACCCCTCCCCCTAAGGCTGGCTTCCGGAACGCGAAAATCATACAAATTGTTCCCAGGCTTCTTTTTCGTTGACCCCAATGCGAATATCGAAAAACAAAGTGTGCAATCGACGCACCGCGTCAGATACGTTTTTTTCAAAGTTCACCCCTCCCCCTAAGGCTGGCCTTCCGGATCGCGAAAATCATACAAATTGTTTCCAGGCTTCTTTTGAGAGGTCCTCAATGCGAATATCGAATAACGAAGTGTGCAATCGACGCACCTCGGCAGATACGATATTTTTCAAAGTTCACCCCTCCCCCTAAGGGCGGCTTCCGGAACGCGAAAATCATACAAATTTTTCCCAGGCATCTTTTGCGTTGTCCTCAATGCGAATATCGGAAAACAAAGTGTGCAATCGACGCACCTCGTCAGATACGTTTTTTTTTCAACGCTCACCCCTCCCTCTAAGGCTGGCTTCCGGAACGCGAAAATCATACAAACTGTTTTCAGGCGTCTTTTGAGAGGTCCTCAATGCGAATATCGAGAATCGAAGTGGGCAATCGACGCACCTCGGCAGATACGATTTTTTCCAAAATTCACCCCCCCATAATGGTAGCTTCCGGAACGCGAAAATCATACAAATTGTTCCCAGGCTTCTTTTTCGTTGTCCTCAATGCGAATATCGATAAACAAAGTGTGCAATGGACGCACCTCGTCAGATACGTTTTTTTCAAAGTTCACCCCTCCCCCTAAGGCTGGCGTCCGGAACGCGAAAATCATACAAATTGTTTCCAGGAATCTTGTGAGAGGTCCTCAATGCGAATATCGAAAATCAAAGTGTGCAATCGACGCACCTCGGCAGATACGATTTTTTCAAAAATTCGGCCCCCCCCCCCATAAGGGTGGCTTCCGGAACTCGAAGATCATACAAATTGTTCCCAGGCTTCTTTTTAGAGGTCCTCAATGCGAATATCGAAAAACAATGTGTGCAATCGACGCACCTCGGCAGATACGATTTTTTCAAAGTTCACCCCTCCCCCTATGGGTGGCTTCTGGCACGCGAAAATCATACAAATTGTTCCCAGGCTTCTTTTTCGTTGTCCTCAATGCGAATATCGAAAAACAAAGTGTGCAATCGACGCACCTCGGTAGATACGATTTTTTTCAAAGTTCACCCCTCCCCCTAAGGATGGCTTCCGGACCGCGAAAATCATACAAATTGTTCCCAGGCTTCTTTTTCGTTGTCCTCAATGCGAATATCGAAAAACAAAGTGTGCAATCGACGCCCCTCGTCAGATACGTTTTTTACAAAGTTCACCCCTCCCCCTAAGGCTGGTTTCCGGAACGCGAAAATCATACAAATTGTTTCCAGGCTTCTTTTGAGAGGTCCTCAATGCGAATATCGAAAAACAAAGTGTGCAATCGACGCACCTTGGCAGATACGATTTTTTTCAAAGTTCACCCCTCCCCCTGAGGGTGGCTTCCGGACCGGGGAAATCATACAAATTGTTCCCAGGCTTCTTTTTCGTTGTCCTCAATGCGAATATCGAAAAACAAAGTGAGCAATCGACGCACCTCGTCAGATACGTTTTTTTCAAAGTTCACCTCTCCCCCTAAGGCTGGCTTCCGGAACGCGAAAATCATACAAATTGTTTCCAGGCTCCTTTTGAGAGGTCCTCAATGCGAATATCGAAAAACAAAGTGTGCAATCGACGCACCTCGGCAGATACGATTTTAATCAAAGTTCATCCCTCCCCCTAAGGGTGGTTTCCGGATCGCGAAAATCATACAAATTATTCCCAGGCTTCTTTTCCGTTGTCCTCAATGCGAATATCGAAAAACAAAGTGTGCAATCGACGCACCTCGGCAGATACGATTTTTTTCAAAGTTCACCCCTCCCCTGAGGGTGGCTTCCGGACCGCGGACATCATACAAATTGTTCCCAGGCCTCTTTTTCGTTGTCCTCCATGCGAATATCGAAAAACAAAGTGTGCAATCGACGCACCTCGTCAGATACGTTTTTTTTCTACGTCCCCCCCCCCCCCCCCCTAAGGCTGGCTTCCGGAACGCGAAAATTATACAAATGGTTTCCAGGATTCTTTTGAGAGGTCCTCAATGCGAATATCGAAAAACAAAGTGTGCAATCGACGCACCTCGGCAGATACGATTTTATTCAAAGTTCACCCCTCCCCCTAAGGGTGGTTTCCGGATCGCGAAAATCATACAAATTATTCCCAAGCTTCTTTTTCGTTGTCCTCAATGCGAATATCGAAAAACAAAGTGCGCAATCGACGCACCTCGTCAGATACGTTTTTTTCAAAATTCACCGCTCCCCCTAAGGCTGGCTTCCGGAGCGCGAAAATCATACAAATTGTTTCCAGGCTTCTTTTGAGAGGTCCTCAATGCGAATATCGAAAAACGAAGTGTGCAATCGACGCACCTCGGCAGATACGATTTTTTTCAAAGTTCACCCCTCCCCCTAAGGGCGGCTTCCGGAACGCGAAAATCATACAAATTGTTCCCAGGCATCTTTTTAGAGGTCCTCAATGCGAATATCGGAAAACAATGTGTGCAATCGACGCACCTCGGCAGATACGATTTTTTTCAAAGTTCACCCCTCCCCCTAAGGGTGGCTTCCGGAACGCGAAAATCATACAAATTGTTCCCAGGCTTCTTTTTCGTTGTCCTCAATGCGAATATCGAAAAACAAAGTGTGCAATCGACGCACCTCGGAAGATACGATTTTTTTCAAAGTTCACCCCTCCCCCTAAGGATGGCTTCCGGAACGCGAAAATCATACAAATTGTTCCCAGGCTTCTTTTTCGTTGTCCTCAATGCGAATATCGACAAACAAAGTGTGCAATCGACGCACCTCGTCAGATACGTCTTTTTCAAAGTTCACCCCTCCCCCTAAGGCTGGCTTCCGGACCGCGAAAATCATACAAAATGTTTCCAGGCTTCTTTTGAGAGGTCCTCAATGCGAATATCGAAAAACAAAGTGTGCAATCGACGCACCTCGTCAGATACGATTGTTTTCAAAGTTCACCCCTCCCCCTAAGGCTGGCTTCCGGAACGGGAAAATCATACAAATTGTTCCCAGGCTTCTTTTTCGTTGTCCTCAATGCGAATATCGAAAAACAAAGTGTGCAATCGACGCACCTCGTAAATACGTTTTTTTAAAAGTTCACCCCTCCCCCTAAGGCTGGCTTCCGGAACGCGAAAATCATACAAATTGTTCCCAGGCTTCTTTTTCGTTGACCCCAATGCGAATATCGAAAAACAAAGTGTGCAATCGACGCACCGCGTCAGATACGTTTTTTTCAAAGTTCACCCCTCCCCCTAAGGCTGGCCTTCCGGATCGCGAAAATCATACAAATTGTTTCCAGGCTTCTTTTGAGAGGTCCTCAATGCGAATATCGAAAAACAAAGTGTGCAATCGACATACCTCGTCAGATAGGTTTTTTTTTCATCTTTGACCCCCTCCCCCTAAGGCTGGCTTCCGGAACGCGAAAAGCATACAAATTGTTCCCAGGCTTCTTTTTCGTTGTCCTCAATGCGAATATCGAAAAAAAAAGTGTGCAATCGCTGCACCTCGTCAGATACGTCTTTTTCAAAGTTCACCCCTCCCCCTAAGGCTGGCTTCCGGAACGCGAAAATCATACAAATTGTTCCCAGGCTTCTTTTTCGTTGACCCCAATGCGAATATCGAAAAACAAAGTGTGCAATCGACGCACCGCGTCAGATACGTTTTTTTCAAAGTTCACCCCTCCCCCTAAGGCTGGCCTTCCGGATCGCGAAAATCATACAAATTGTTTCCAGGCTTCTTTTGAGAGGTCCTCAATGCGAATATCGAATAACGAAGTGTGCAATCGACGCACCTCGGCAGATACGATATTTTTCAAAGTTCACTCTCCCCCTAAGGGCGGCTTCCGGAACGCGAAAATCATACAAATTGTTCCCAGGCATCTTTTGCGTTGTCCTCAATGCGAATATCGGAAAACAAAGTGTGCAATCGACGCACCTCGTCAGATACGTTTTTTTTTCAACGCTCACCCCTCCCTCTAAGGCTGGCTTCCGGAACGCGAAAATCATACAAACTGTTTTCAGGCGTCTTTTGAGAGGTCCTCAATGCGAATATCGAGAATCGAAGTGGGCAATCGACGCACCTCGGCAGATACGATTTTTTCCAAAATTCACCCCCCCATAATGGTAGCTTCCGGAACGCGAAAATCATACAAATTGTTCCCAGGCTTCTTTTTCGTTGTCCTCAATGCGAATATCGATAAACAAAGTGTGCAATGCACGCACCTCGTCAGATACGTTTTTTTCAAAGTTCACCCCTCCCCCTAAGGCTGGCTTCCGGAACGCGAAAATCATACAAATTGTTTCCAGGAATCTTTTGAGAGGTCCTCAATGCGAATATCGAAAATCAAAGTGTGCAATCGACGCACCTCGGCAGATACGATTTTTTCAAAAATTCGGCCCCCCCCCCCCCATAAGGGTGGCTTCCGGAACTCGAAGATCATACAAATTGTTCCCAGGCTTCTTTTTAGAGGTCCTCAATGCGAATATCGAAAAACAATGTGTGCAATCGACGCACCTCGGCAGATACGATTTTTTTCAAAGTTCACCCCTCCCCCTATGGGTGGCTTCTGGCACGCGAAAATCATACAAATTGTTCCCAGGCTTCTTTTTCGTTGTCCTCAATGCGAATATCGAAAAACAAAGTGTGCAATCGACGCACCTCGGTAGATACGATTTTTTTCAAAGTTCACCCCTCCCCCTAAGGATGGCTTCCGGAACGGGAAAATCATACAAATTGTTCCCAGGCTTCTTTTTCGTTGTCCTCAATGCGAATATCGAAAAACAAAGTGTGCAATCGACGCCCCTCGTCAGATACGTTTTTTACAAAGTTCACCCCTCCCCCTAAGGCTGGTTTCCGGAACGCGAAAATCATACAAATTGTTTCCAGGCTTCTTTTGAGAGGTCCTCAATGCGAATATCGAAAAACAAAGTGTGCAATCGACGCACCTCGGCAGATACGATTTTAATCAAAGTTCATCCCTCCCCCTAAGGGTGGTTTCCGGATCGCGAAAATCATACAAATTATTCCCAGGCTTCTTTTCCGTTGTCCTCAATGCGAATATCGAAAAACAAAGTGCGCAATCGACGCACCTCGTCAGATACGTTTTTTTCAAAGTTCACCGCTCCCCCTAAGGCTGGCTTCCGGAACGCGAAAATCAAACAAATTGTTTCCAGGCTTCTTTTGAGAGGTCCTGAATGCGAATATCGAAAAACGAAGTGTGCAATCGACGCACCTCGGCAGATACGATTTTTTTCAAAGTTCACCCCTCCCCCTAAGGGCGGCTTCCGGAAGGCGAAAATCATACAAGCTGTTCCCAGGCATCTTTTTCGTTGTCCTCAATGCGAATATCGGAAAACAAAGTGTGCAATCGACGCACCTCGTCAGATACGCTTTTTTTCAACGCTCGCCCCTCCATCTAAGGCTGGCTTCCGGAACGCGAAAATCATAAAAACTGTTTTCAGGCGTCTTTTGAGAGGTCCTCAATGCGAATATCGAGAAACGAAGTGTGCAATCGACGCACCTCGGCAGATACGATTTTTTCCAAAATTCACCCCCCCCCCCATAATGGTGGCTTCCGGAACGCGAAAATCATACAAATTGTTCCCAGGCTTCTTTTTCGTTGTCCTCAATGCGAATATCGATAAACAAAGTGTGCAATGGACGCACCTCGTCAGATACGTTTTTTTCAAAGTTCACCCCTCCCCCTCAGGCTGGCTTCCGGAACGCGAAAATCATACAAATTGTTTCCAGGATTCTTTTGAGAGGTCCTCAATGCGAATATCGAAAATCAAAGTGTGCAATCGACGCACCTCGGCAGAAACGATTTTTTCCAAAATTCGGCCCCCCCCGCCCATAAGGCTGGCTTCCGGAACTCGAAAATCATACAAATTGTTCCCAGGCATCTTTTTAGAGGTCCTCAATGCGAATATCGAAAAACAAAGTGTGCAATCGACGCACCTCGGCAGATACGATTTTTTCAAAGTTCACCCCTCCCCCTAAGGGTGGCTTCCGGAACGCGAAAATCATACAAATTGTTCCCAGGCTTCTTTTTCGTTGTCCTCAATGCGAATATCGAAAAACAAAGTGTGCAATCGACGCAGCTCGGTAGGTACGATTTTTTTCAACGTTCACCCCTCCGCCTAAGGCTGGCTTCCGGAACGCGAAAATCATACAAATTGTTTCCAGGCTTCTTTTGAGAGGTCCTCAATGCGAATATCGAAAAACAAAGTGTGCAATCGACGCACCTTGGCAGATACGATTTTTTCCATCATTCACCCCCCCCTAAGGGTGGCTTCCGGACGGCGAAAATCATACGAATTGTTCCCAGGCTTCTTTTTCGTTGTCCTCAATGCGAATATCGAAAAACAAAGTGTGCAATCGACGCACCTCGTCAGATACGTTTTTGTCAAAGTTCACCCTTCCCCCTAAGGCTGGCTTCCGGATCGCGAAAATCATACAAATTGTTTCCAGGCTTTTTTTGAGAGGTCCTGTATGCGAATATCGAAAAACAACGTGTGCAATCGACGCACCTCGGCAGAAACGATTTTTTTCAAAGTTCACCCCTCCCCCTAAGGGTGGCTTCCGGAACGCGAAAATCATACAAATTGTCCCCAGGCTTCTTTTTCGTTGTCCTCCATGCGAATATCGAAAAACAAAGTGTGCAATCGACGCACCCCGTCAGATACGTTTTTTTTTTAACGTTCACCCCCCCCCCCTAAGGCTGGCTTCCGGAACGCGGAAATCATACAAATTGTTCCCACGCTTCTTTATCGTTGTCCTCAATGCGAATATCGAAAAACAAAGTGTGCAATCGACGCACCTCGTCAGATACGGTTTTTTTCAACGTTCACCCCACCCCCCTAAGGCTGGCTTCCGGAACGCGAAAATCATACAAATTGTTCCCTGGCTTCTTTTTAGAGGTCCTCAATGCGAATATCGAATAACAACGTGTGCAATCGACGCACCTCGGCAGATGCGACTTTTTTCAAAATTCACCCCTCCCCCTAAGGCTGGCTTCCGGAACGCGAAAATCATACACATTGTTCCCAGGCTTCTTTTTCGTTGTCCTCAATGCGAATATCGAAAAACAAAGTGTGCAATCGCTGCACCTCGTCAGATACCTCTTTTTCAAAGTTCACCCCTCCCCCTAAGGCTGGCTTCCGGAACGCGAAAATCATACAAATTGTTCCCAGGCTTCTTTTTCGTTGTCCTCAATGCGAATAACGAAAAACAAAGTGTGCAATCGACGCACCGCGTCAGATACGTTTTTTTCGAAGTTCACCCCTCCCCCTAAGGCTGGCTTCCGGAACGCGAAAATCATACAAATTGTTTCCAGGCTTCTTTCGTGAGGTCCTCAATGCGAATATCGAAAAACAAAGTGTGCAATTGACGCACCTCGGCAGATACGATTTTTTTCAAAGTTCACCCCTCGCCCTGAGGGTGGCTTCCGGACCGCGGAAATCATACAAATTGTTCCCAGGCTTCTTTTTCGTTGTCCTCAATGCGAATATCGAATAACAACGTGTGCAATCGACGCACCTCGGCAGATACGACTTTTTTCAAATTTCACCCCTCCCCCTAAGGCTGGCTTCCGGAAGGCGAAAATCATACAAATTGTTTCCAGGCTTCTTCTGAGAGGTCCTGAATGCGGATATCGAAAAACAAAGTGTGCAATCGCTGCACCTCGTCAGATACGTCTTTTTCAAAGTTCACCCCTCCCCCTAAGGCTGGCTTCCGGAACGCGAAAATCATACAAATTGTTCCCAGGCTTCTTTTTCGTTGACCTCAATGCGAATATCGAAAAACAAAGTGTGCAATCGACGCACCGCGTCAGATACGTTTTTTTCAAAGTTCACCCCTCCCCCTAAGGCTGGCCTTCCGGATCGCGAAAATCATACAAATTGTTTCCAGGCTTCTTTTGAGAGGTCCTCAATGCGAATATCGAATAACGAAGTGTGCAATCGACGCACCTCGGCAGATACGATATTTTTCAAAGTTCACCCCTCCCCCTAAGGGCGGCTTCCGGAACGCGAAAATCATACAAATTGTTCCCAGGCATCTTTTGCGTTGTCCTCAATGCGAATATCGGAAAACAAAGTGTGCAATCGACGCACCTCGTCAGATACGTTTTTTTTTCAACGCTCACCCCTCCCTCTAAGGCTGGCTTCCGGAACGCGAAAATCATACAAACTGTTTTCAGGCGTCTTTTGAGAGGTCCTCAATGCGAATATCGAGAATCGAAGTGGGCAATCGACGCACCTCGGCAGATACGATTTTTTCCAAAATTCACCCCCCCATAATGGTGGCTTCCGGAACGCGAAAATCATACAAATTGTTCCCAGGCTTCTTTTTCGTTGTCCTCAATGCGAATATCGATAAACAAAGTGTGCAATGGACGCACCTCGTCAGATACGTTTTTTTCAAAGTTCACCCCTCCCCCTAAGGCTGGCTTCCGGAACGCGAAAATCATACAAATTGTTTCCAGGAATCTTTTGAGAGGTCCTCAATGCGAATATCGAAAATCAAAGTGTGCAATCGACGCACCTCGGCAGATACGATTTTTTCAAAAATTCGGCCCCCCCCCCCCATAAGGGTGGCTTCCGGAACTCGAAAATCATACAAATTGTTCCCAGGCTTCTTTTTAGAGGTCCTCAATGCGAATATCGAAAAACAATGTGTGCAATCTACGCACCTATGTAGATACGATTTTTTTCAAAGTTCACCCCTCCCCCTAAGGATGGCTTCCGGAACGCGAAAATCATACAAATTGTTCCCAGGCTTCTTTTTCGTTGTCCTCAATGCGAATATCGAAAAACAAAGTGTGCAATCGACGCCCCTCGTCAGATACGTTTTTTACAAAGTTCACCCCTCCCCCTAAGGCTGGTTTCCGGAACGCGAAAATCATACAAATTGTTTCCAGGCTTCTTTTGAGAGGTCCTCAATGCGAATATCCAAAAACAAAGTGTGCAATCGACGCACCTTGGCAGATACGATTTTTTTCAAAGTTCACCCCTCCCCCTGAGGGTGGCTTCCGGACCGGGGAAATCATACAAATTGTTCCCAGGCTTCTTTTTCGTTGTCCTCAATGCGAATATCGAAAAACAAAGTGAGCAATCGACGCACCTCGTCAGATACGTTTTTTTCAAAGTTCACCTCTCCCCTTAAGGCTGGCTTCCGGAACGCGAAAATCATGCAAATTGTTTCCAGGCTCCTTTTGAGAGGTCCTCAATGCGAATATCGAAAAACAAAGTGTGCAATCGACGCACCTCGGCAGATACGACTTTATTCAAAGTTCACCCCTCCCCCTAAGGGTGGCTTCCGGATCGCGAAAATCATACAAATTATTCCCAGGCTTCTTTTTCGCTGTCCTCAATGCAAATATCGAAAAACAAAGTGTGCAATCGACGCACCTCGGCAGATACGATTTTTTCCAAAATTCACCCCCCCCCTAAGGGTGGCTTCTGGACCGCGAAAATCATACAAATTGTTCCCAGGCTTCTTTTTCGTTGTCCTCAATGCGAATATCGAAAAACAATGTGTGCAATCGACGCACCTCGTCAGATACGTTTTTGTCAAAGTTCACCCCTCCCCCTAAGCTGGCTTCCGGAACGCGAAAATCACACAAATTGTTTCCAGGCTTCTTTTGAGAGGTCCTCAATGCGAATATCGAAAAACAAATTGTGCAATCGACGCACCTCGGCCGATACGATTTTTTTCAAAGTTCACCCCTCCCCCTAAGGGTGGCTTCCGGAACGCGAAAATCATACAAATTGTCCCCAGGCTTCTTTTTCGTTGTCCTCCATGCGAATATCGAAAAACAAAGTGTGCAATCGACGCACCTCGTCAGATACGTTTTGTTTTCAACGTTCCCGCCCCCCCCCCCCCCATAAGGCTGGCTTCCGGAACGCGAAAATCATACAAATTGTTTCCAGGATTCTTTTGAGAGATCCTCAATGCGAATATCGAAAATCAAAGTATGCAATCGACGCACCTCGGCAGATACGATTTTATTCAAAGTTCACCCCTCCCCCTAAGGGTGGTTTCCCGATCGCGAAATTCATACAAATTATTCCCAGGCTTCTTTTTCGTTGTCCTCAATGCGAATATCGAAAATCAAAGTGTGCAATCGACGCACCTCGGCAGATACGATTTTTTCCATAATTCGCTCCCCCCCCCATAAGGGTGGCTTCCGGAACTCGAAAATCATACAAATTGTTCCCAGGCTTCTTTTTAGAGGTCCTCAATGCGAATATCGAAAAACAAAGTGTGCAATCGACGCACCTCGGCAGATACGATTTTTTTCAAAGTTCACCCCTCCCCCTGAGGGTGGCTTCCGGAACGCGAAAATCATACAAATTGTTCCCAGGCTTCTTTTTCGTTGCCCTCAATGCGAATATCGAAAAACAAAGTGTGCAATCGACGCACCTAGGTAGATACGATTTTGTTCAAAGTTCACCCCTCCCCCTAAGGATGGCTTCCGGAACGGGAAAATCATACAAATTGTTCCCGGGCTTCTTTTTCGTTGTCCTCAATGCGAATATCGAAAAACAAAGTATGCAATAGACGCACCTCGTCAGATACGTTTTTTTCAAAGTTCACCCCTCCCCCTAAGGCTGGCTTCCGGAACGCGAAAATCAAACAAATTGTTTCCAGGCTTCTTTTGAGAGGTCCTCAATGCGAATATCGAAAAACAAAGTGTGCAATCGACGCACCTCGGCAGATACGATTTTTTTCAAAGTTCACCCCTCCCCCTGAGGATCGCTTCCGGACCGCGAAAATCAAACAAATTGTTCCCAGGCTTCTTTTTCGTTGTCCTCAATGCGAATATCGAAAAACAAAGTGTGCAATCCATGCCCCTCGTCAGATACGTTTTTTTCAAAGTTCACCCCTCCCCCTAAGGCTGGCTTCCGGAACGCGAAAATCATACAAATTGTTTCCAGGCTTCTTTTGAGAGGTCCTCAATGTGAATATCGAAAAACAAAGTGTGCAATCGACGCACCTTGGCAGATACGATTTTTTCCATAATTCACCCCCCCCTAAGGGTGGCTTCCGGACCGCGAAAATCATACAAATTGTTCCCAGGCATCTTTTTCGTTGTCCTCAATGCGAATATCGAAAAACAAAGTGTGCAATCGACGCACCTCGTCAGATACGTTTTTGTCAAAGTTCACCCCTCCGCCTAAGGCTGGCTTCCGGAACGCGAAAATCATACAAATTGTTTCCAGGCTTTTTTTGAGAGGTCCTCAATGCGAATATCGAAAAACAAAGTGTGCAATCGACGCACCTCGGCAGATACGATTTTTTTCAAAGTTCACCCTTCCCCCTAAGGGTGGCTTCCGGAACGCGACAATCATACAAATTGTCCCCAGGCTTCTTTTTCGTTGTCCTCCATGCGAATATCGAAAAACAAAGTGTGCAATCGACGCACCTCGTCAGATACGTTTTTTTTTTAACGTTCACCACCCCCCCCCCCCCACAAGGCTGGCTTCCGGAACGCGGAAATCATACAAATTGTTCCCAGGCTTCTTTTTCGTTGTACTCTATGCGAATATCGAAAAACAAGGTGTGCAATCGACGCACCTCGTCAGATACGTTTTTTTTCAACGTTCCCCCGCCCCCCCATAAGGCTGGCTTCCGGAAGGCGAAAATCATACAAGCTGTTCCCAGGCATCTTTTTCGTTGTCCTCAATGCGAATATCGGAAAACAAAGTGTGCAATCGACGCACCTCGTCAGATACGCTTTTTTTCAACGCCCGCCCCTCCCTCTAAGGCTGGCTTCCGGAACGCGAAAATCATAAAAACTGTTTTCAGGCGTCTTTTGAGAGGTCCTCAATGCGAATATCGAGAAACGAAGTGTGCAATCGACGCACCTCGGCAGATACGATTTTTTCCAAAATTCACCCCCCCCATAATGGTGGCTTCCGGAACGCGAAAATCATACAAATTGTTCCCAGGCTTCTTTTTCGTTGTCCTCAATGCGAATATCGATAAACAAAGTGTGCAATGGACGCACCTCGTCAGATACGTTTTTTTCAAAGTTCACCCCTCCCCCTCAGGCTGGCTTCCGGAACGCGAAAATCATACAAATTGTTTCCAGGATTCTTTTGAGAGGTCCTCAATGCGAATATCGAAAATCAAAGTGTGCAATCGACGCACCTCGGCAGATACGATTTTTTCCAAAATTCGGCCCCCCCCCCGCCCATAAGGGTGGCTTCCGGAACTCGAAAATCATACAAATTGTTCCCAGGCATCTTTTTAGAGGTCCTCAATGCGAATATCGAAAAACAAAGTGTGCAATCGACGCACCTCGGCAGATACGATTTTTTCAAAGTTCACCCCTCCCCCTAAGGGTGGCTTCCGGAACGCGAAAATCATACAAATTGTTCCCAGGCTTCTTTTTCGTTGTCCTCAATGCGAATATCGAAAAACAAAGTGTGCAATCGACGCAGCTCGGTAGATACGATTTTTTTCAACGTTCACCCCTCCCCCTAAGGATGGCTTCCGGAACGCGAAAATCATACAAATTGTTCCCAGGCTTCTTTTTCGTTGTCCTCAATGCGAATATCGAAAAACAAAGTGTGCAATCGACGCCCCTCGTCAGATCCGTTTTTTTCAAAGTTCACCCCTCCCCCTAAGGCTGGCTTCCGGAACGCGAAAATCATACAAATTGTTTCCAGGCTTCTTTTGAGAGGTCCTCAATGCGAATATCGAAAAACAAAGTGTGCAATCGACGCACCTTGGCAGATACGTTTTTTTCCATCATTCACCCCCCCCTAAGGGTGGCTTCCGGACGGCGAAAATCATACAAATTGTTCCCAGGCTTCTTTTTCGTTGTCCTCAATGCGAATATCGAAAAACAAAGTGTGCAATCGACGCCCCTCGTCAGATCCGTTTTTTTCAAAGTTCACCCCTCCCCCTAAGGCTGGCTTCCGGAACGCGAAAATCATACAAATTGTTTCCAGGCTTTTTTTGAGAGGTCCTCAATGCGAATATCGAAAAACAAAGTGTGCAATCGACGCACCTCGGCAGATACGATTTTTTTCAAAGTTCACCCCTCCCCCTAAGGGTGGCTTCCGGAACGCGACAATCATACAAATTGTCCCCAGGCTTCTTTTTCGTTGTCCTCCATGCGAATATCGAAAAACAAAGTGTGCAATCGACGCACCCCGTCAGATACGTTTTTTTTTTAACGTTCACGCCCCCCCCCCCCCAAGGCTGGCTTCCGGAACGCGGAAATCATACAAATTGTTCCCACGCTTCTTTATCGTTGTCCTCAATGCGAATATCGAAAAACAAAGTGTGCAATCGACGCACCTCGTCAGATACGTTTTGTTTCAACGTTCACCCCACCCCCCTAAGGCTGGCTTCCGGAACGCGAAAATCATACAAATTGTTCCCTGGCTTCTTTTTAGAGGTCCCCAATGCGAATATCGAATAACAACGTGTGCAATCGACGCACCTCGGCAGATGCGACTTTTTTCAAAATTCACCCCTCCCCCTAAGGCTGGCTTCCGGAACGCGAAAATCATACACATTGTTCCCAGGCTTCTTTTTCGTTGTCCTCAATGCGAATATCGAAAAACAAAGTGTGCAATCGCTGCACCTCGTCAGATACCTCTTTTTCAAAGTTCACCCCTCCCCCTAAGGCTGGCTTCCGGAACGCGAAAATCATACAAATTGTTCCGAGGCTTCTTTTTCGTTGTCCTCAATGCGAATAACGAAAAACAAAGTGTGCAATCGACGCACCGCGTCAGATACGTTTTTTTCGAAGTTCACCCCTCCCCCTAAGGCTGGCTTCCGGAACGCGAAAATCATACAAATTGTTTCCAGGCTTCTTTCGAGAGGTCCTCAATGCGAATATCGAAAAACAAAGTGTGCAATTGACGCACCTCGGCAGATACGATTTTTTTCGAAGTTCACCCCTCGCCCTGAGGGTGGCTTCCGGACCGCGGAAATCATACAAATTGTTCCCAGGCTTCTTTTTCGTTGTCCTCAATGCGAATATCGAAAAACAAAGTGTGCAATCGACGCACCTCGTCAGATACGTATTTTTCAAAGTTCACCCCTCCCCCTAAGGCTGGCTTCCGGAACGCGAAAATCATACAAATTGTTTCCAGGCTTCTTTTGAGAGGTCCTCAATGCGAATATCGAAAAACAAAGTGTGCAATCGACGCACCTCGGCAGATACGATTTTATTCAAAGTTCACCCCTCCCCCTAAGGGTGGCTTCCGGATGGCGATAATCATACAAATTATTCCCAGGCTTCTTTTTGGCTGTCCTCAATGCAAATATTGAAAAACAAAGTGTGCAATCGACGCACCTCGGCAGATACGATTTTTTCCTAAATTCACCTCCCCCCCCCCTAAGGGTGGCTTCCGGACCGCGAAAATCATACAAATTGTTCCCAGGCTTGTTTTTCGTTGTCCTCAATGCGAATATCGAAAAACAAAGTGTGCAATCGACGCACCTCGTCAGATACGTTTTTGTCAAATTTCACCCCTCCCCCTAAGCTGGCTTCCGGAACGCGAAAATCATAGAAATTGTGTCCAGGCTTCTTTTGAGAGGTCCTCAATGCGAATATCGAAAAACAACGTGTGCAATCGACGCACCTCGGCCGACACGATTTTTTTCAAAGTTCACCCCTCCCCCTAAGGGTGGCTTCCGGAACGCGAAAATCATCCAAATTGTCCCCAGGCTTCTTTTTCGTTGTCCTCAATGCGAATATCGAAAAACAAAGTGTGCAATCGACGCACCTCGGCAGATACGATTTTATTCAAAGTGCACCCCTCCCCCTAAGGGTGGTTTCCGGATCGCGAAAATCATACAAATTATTCCCAGGCTTCTTTTTCGTTGTCCTCAATGCGAATATCGAAAAACAAAGTGCGCAATCCACGCACCTCGTCAGATACGTTTTTTTCAAAGTTCACCGCTCCCCCTAAGGCTGGCTTCCGGAACGCGAAAATCATACAAATTGTTTCCAGGCTTCTTTTGAGAGGTCCTCAATGCGAATATCGAAAAACGAAGTGTGCAATCGACGCACCTCGGCAGATACGATTTTTTTCCAAAATTCACCCCCCCCTAATGGTGGCTTCCGGAACGCGAAAATCATATAAATTGTTCCCAGGCTTCTTTTTCGTTGTCCTCAATGCGAATATCGATAAACAAAGTGTGCAATGGACGCACCTCGTCAGATACGTTTTCTTCAAAGTTCACCCCTCCCCCTAAGGCTGGCTTCCGGCACGCGAAAATCATACAAATTGTTCCCAGGCTTCTTTTTCGTTGTCCTCAATGCGAATATCGAAAAACAAAGTCTGCAATCGACGCACCTCGTAAGATACGTTTTTTTCAAAGTTCACCCCCCCCCTAAGGCTGGCTTCCGGAACGCGAAAATCATACAAAATGTTTCCAGGCTTCTTTTGAGAGGTCCTCAATGCGAATATCGAAAAACAAAGTGTGCAATCGACGCACCTCGGCAGATACGATTTTTTCCAAAATTCACCCCCCCCATAATGGTGGCTTCCGGAACGCGAAAATCATACAAATTGTTCCCAGGCTTCTTTTTCGTTGTCCTCAATGCGAATATCGATAAACAAAGTGTGCAATGGACGCACCTCGTCAGATACGTTTTTTTCAAAGTTCACCCCTCCCCCTCAGGCTGGCTTCCGGAACGCGAAAATCACACAAATTGTTTCCAGGCTTCTTTTGAGAGGTCCTCAATGCGAATATCGAAAAACAAATTGTGCAATCGACGCACCTCGGCCGATACGATTTTTTTCAAAGTTCACCCCTCCCCCTAAGGGTGGCTTCCGGAACGTGAAAATCATACAAATTGTCCCCAGGCTTCTTTTTCGTTGTCCTCCATGCGAATATCGAAAAACAAAGTGTGCAATCGACGCACCTCGTCAGATACGTTTTGTTTTCAACGTTCCCGCCCCCCCCCCCCCATAAGGCTGGCTTCCGGAACGCGAAAATCATACAAATTGTTTCCAGGATTCTTTTGAGAGATCCTCAATGCGAATATCGAAAATCAAAGTATGCAATCGACGCACCTCGGCAGATACGATTTTATTCAAAGTTCACCCCTCCCCCTAAGGGTGGTTTCCCGATCGCGAAATTCATACAAATTATTCCCAGGCTTCTTTTTCGTTGTCCTCAATGCGAATATCGAAAATCAAAGTGTGCAATCGACGCACCTCGGCAGATACGATTTTTTCCATAATTCGCTCCCCCCCCCATAAGGGTGGCTTCCGGAACTCGAAAATCATACAAATTGTTCCCAGGCTTCTTTTTAGAGGTCCTCAATGCGAATATCGAAAAACAAAGTGTGCAATCGACGCACCTCGGCAGATACGATTTTTTTCAAAGTTCACCCCTCCCCCTGAGGGTGGCTTCCGGAACGCGAAAATCATACAAATTGTTCCCAGGCTTCTTTTTCGTTGCCCTCAATGCGAATATCGAAAAACAAAGTGTGCAATCGACGCACCTAGGTAGATACGATTTTGTTCAAAGTTCACCCCTCCCCCTAAGGATGGCTTCCGGAACGGGAAAATCATACAAATTGTTCCCGGGCTTCTTTTTCGTTGTCCTCAATGCGAATATCGAAAAACAAAGTATGCAATAGACGCACCTCGTCAGATACGTTTTTTTCAAAGTTCACCCCTCCCCCTAAGGCTGGCTTCCGGAACGCGAAAATCAAACAAATTGTTTCCAGGCTTCTTTTGAGAGGTCCTCAATGCGAATATCGAAAAACAAAGTGTGCAATCGACGCACCTCGGCAGATACGATTTTTTTCAAAGTTCACCCCTCCCCCTGAGGATCGCTTCCGGACCGCGAAAATCAAACAAATTGTTCCCAGGCTTCTTTTTCGTTGTCCTCAATGCGAATATCGAAAAACAAAGTGTGCAATCCATGCCCCTCGTCAGATACGTTTTTTTCAAAGTTCACCCCTCCCCCTAAGGCTGGCTTCCGGAACGCGAAAATCATACAAATTGTTTCCAGGCTTCTTTTGAGAGGTCCTCAATGTGAATATCGAAAAACAAAGTGTGCAATCGACGCACCTTGGCAGATACGATTTTTTCCATAATTCACCCCCCCCTAAGGGTGGCTTCCGGAACGCGACAATCATACAAATTGTCCCCAGGCTTCTTTTTCGTTGTCCTCCATGCGAATATCGAAAAACAAAGTGTGCAATCGACGCACCTCGTCAGATACGTTTTTTTTTTAACGTTCCCCCGCCCCCCCATAAGGCTGGCTTCCGGAAGGCGAAAATCATACAAGCTGTTCCCAGGCATCTTTTTCGTTGTCCTCAATGCGAATATCGGAAAACAAAGTGTGCAATCGACGCACCTCGTCAGATACGCTTTTTTTCAACGCCCGCCCCTCCCTCTAAGGCTGGCTTCCGGAACGCGAAAATCATAAAAACTGTTTTCAGGCGTCTTTTGAGAGGTCCTCAATGCGAATATCGAGAAACGAAGTGTGCAATCGACGCACCTCGGCAGATACGATTTTTTCCAAAATTCACCCCCCCCATAATGGTGGCTTCCGGAACGCGAAAATCATACAAATTGTTCCCAGGCTTCTTTTTCGTTGTCCTCAATGCGAATATCGATAAACAAAGTGTGCAATGGACGCACCTCGTCAGATACGTTTTTTTCAAAGTTCACCCCTCCCCCTCAGGCTGGCTTCCGGAACGCGAAAATCATACAAATTGTTTCCAGGATTCTTTTGAGAGGTCCTCAATGCGAATATCGAAAATCAAAGTGTGCAATCGACGCACCTCGGCAGATACGATTTTTTCCAAAATTCGGCCCCCCCCCCGCCCATAAGGGTGGCTTCCGGAACTCGAAAATCATACAAATTGTTCCCAGGCATCTTTTTAGAGGTCCTCAATGCGAATATCGAAAAACAAAGTGTGCAATCGACGCACCTCGGCAGATACGATTTTTTCAAAGTTCACCCCTCCCCCTAAGGGTGGCTTCCGGAACGCGAAAATCATACAAATTGTTCCCAGGCTTCTTTTTCGTTGTCCTCAATGCGAATATCGAAAAACAAAGTGTGCAATCGACGCAGCTCGGTAGATACGATTTTTTTCAACGTTCACCCCTCCCCCTAAGGATGGCTTCCGGAACGCGAAAATCATACAAATTGTTCCCAGGCTTCTTTTTCGTTGTCCTCAATGCGAATATCGAAATACAAAGTGTGCAATCGACGCCCCTCGTCAGATCCGTTTTTTTCAAAGTTCACCCCTCCCCCTAAGGCTGGCTTCCGGAACGCGAAAATCATACAAATTGTTTCCAGGCTTCTTTTGAGAGGTCCTCAATGCGAATATCGAAAAACAAAGTGTGCAATCGACGCACCTTGGCAGATACGTTTTTTTCCATCATTCACCCCCCCCTAAGGGTGGCTTCCGGACGGCGAAAATCATACAAATTGTTCCCAGGCTTCTTTTTCGTTGTCCTCAATGCGAATATCGAAAAACAAAGTGTGCAATCGACGCCCCTCGTCAGATCCGTTTTTTTCAAAGTTCACCCCTCCCCCTAAGGCTGGCTTCCGGAACGCGAAAATCATACAAATTGTTTCCAGGCTTTTTTTGAGAGGTCCTCAATGCGAATATCGAAAAACAAAGTGTGCAATCGACGCACCTCGGCAGATACGATTTTTTTCAAAGTTCACCCCTCCCCCTAAGGGTGGCTTCCGGAACGCGACAATCATACAAATTGTCCCCAGGCTTCTTTTTCGTTGTCCTCCATGCGAATATCGAAAAACAAAGTGTGCAATCGACGCACCCCGTCAGATACGTTTTTTTTTTAACGTTCACGCCTCCCCCCCTAAGGCTGGCTTCCGGAACGCGGAAATCATACAAATTGTTCCCACGCTTCTTTATCGTTGTCCTCAATGCGAATATCGAAAAACAAAGTGTGCAATCGACGCACCTCGTCACATACGTTTTTTTTCAACGTTCACCCCACCCCCCTAAGGCTGGCTTCCGGAACGCGAAAATCATACAAATTGTTCCCTGGCTTCTTTTTAGAGGTCCTCAATGCGAATATCGAATAACAACGTGTGCAATCGACGCACCTCGGCAGATGCGACTTTTTTCAAAATTCACCCCTCCCCCTAAGGCTGGCTTCCGGAACGCGAAAATCATACACATTGTTCCCAGGCTTCTTTTTCGTTGTCCTCAATGCGAATATCGAATAACAAAGTGTGCAATCGCTGCACCTCGTCAGATACCTCTTTTTCAAAGTTCACCCCTCCCCCTAAGGCTGGCTTCCGGAACGCGAAAATAATACAAATTGTTCCCAGGCTTCTTTTTCGTTGTCCTCAATGCGAATAACGAAAAACAAAGTGTGCAATCGACGCACCGCGTCAGATACGTTTTTTTCGAAGTTCACCCCTCCCCCTAAGGCTGGCTTCCGGAACGCGAAAATCATACAAATTGTTTCCAGGCTTCTTTCGAGAGGTCCTCAATGCGAATATCGAAAAACAAAGTGTGCAATTGACGCACCTCGGCAGATACGATTTTTTTCAAAGTTCACCCCTCGCCCTGAGGGTGGCTTCCGGACCGCGGAAATCATACAAATTGTTCCCAGGCTTCTTTTTCGTTGTCCTCAATGCGAATATCGAATAACAACGTGTGCAATCGACGCACCTCGGCAGATACGACTTTTTTCAAATTTCACCCCTCCCCCTAAGGCTGGCTTCCGGAAGGCGAAAATCATACAAATTGTTTCCAGGCTTCTTCTGAGAGGTCCTGAATGCGGATATCGAAAAACAAAGTGTGCAATCGACATACCTCGTCAGATAGGTTTTTTTTTCATCTTTCACCCCCTCCCCCTAAGGCTGGCTTCCGGAACGCGAAAAGCATACAAATAGTTCCCAGGCTTCTTTTTCGTTGTCCTCAATGCGAATATCGAAAAACAAAGTGTGCAATCGCTGCACCTCGTCAGATACGTCTTTTTCAAAGTTCACCCCTCCCCCTAAGGCTGGCTTCCGGAACGCGAAAATCATACAAATTGTTCCCAGGCTTCTTTTTCGTTGACCTCAATGCGAATATCGAAAAACAAAGTGTGCAATCGACGCACCGCGTCAGATACGTTTTTTTCAAAGTTCACCCCTCCCCCTAAGGCTGGCCTTCCGGATCGCGAAAATCATACAAATTGTTTCCAGGCTTCTTTTGAGAGGTCCTCAATGCGAATATCGAATAACGAAGTGTGCAATCGACGCACCTCGGCAGATACGATATTTTTCAAAGTTCACCCCTCCCCCTAAAGGCGGCTTCCGGAACGCGAAAATCATACAAATTGTTCCCAGGCATCTTTTGCGTTGTCCTCAATGCGAATATCGGAAAACAAAGTGTGCAATCGACGCACCTCGTCAGATACGTTTTTTTTTCAACGCTCACCCCTCCCTCTAAGGCTGGCTTCCGGAACGCGAAAATCATACAAACTGTTTTCAGGCGTCTTTTGAGAGGTCCTCAATGCGAATATCGAGAATCGAAGTGGGCAATCGACGCACCTCGGCAGATACGATTTTTTCCAAAATTCACCCCCCCATAATGGTGGCTTCCGGAACGCGAAAATCATACAAATTGTTCCCAGGCTTCTTTTTCGTTGTCCTCAATGCGAATATCGATAAACAAAGTGTGCAATGGACGCACCTCGTCAGATACGTTTTTTTCAAAGTTCACCCCTCCCCCTAAGGCTGGCTTCCGGAACGCGAAAATCATACAAATTGTTTCCAGGAATCTTTTGAGAGGTCCTCAATGCGAATATCGAAAATCAAAGTGTGCAATCGACGCACCTCGGCAGATACGATTTTTTCAAAAATTCGGCCCCCCCCCCCCATAAGGGTGGCTTCCGGAACTCGAAAATCATACAAATTGTTCCCAGGCTTCTTTTTAGAGGTCCTCAATGCGAATATCGAAAAACAATGTGTGCAATCTACGCACCTATGTAGATACGATTTTTTTCAAAGTTCACCCCTCCCCCTAAGGATGGCTTCCGGAACGCGAAAATCATACAAATTGTTCCCAGGCTTCTTTTTCGTTGTCCTCAATGCGAATATCGAAAAACAAAGTGTGCAATCGACGCCCCTCGTCAGATACATTTTATACAAAGTTCACCCCTCCCCCTAAGGCTGGTTTCCGGAACGCGAAAATCATACAAATTGTTTCCAGGCTTCTTTTGAGAGGTCCTCAATGCGAATATCCAAAAACAAAGTGTGCAATCGACGCACCTTGGCAGATACGATTTTTTTCAAAGTTCACCCCTCCCCCTGAGGGTGGCTTCCGGACCGGGGAAATCATACAAATTGTTCCCAGGCTTCTTTTTCGTTGTCCTCAATGCGAATATCGAAAAACAAAGTGAGCAATCGACGCACCTCGTCAGATACGTTTTTTTCAAAGTTCACCTCTCCCCTTAAGGCTGGCTTCCGGAACGCGAAAATCATACAAATTGTTTCCAGGCTCCTTTTGAGAGGTCCTCAATGCGAATATCGAAAAACAAAGTGTGCAATCGACGCACCTCGGCAGATACGACTTTATTCAAAGTTCACCCCTCCCCCTAAGGGTGGCTTCCGGATCGCGAAAATCATACAAATTATTCCCAGGCTTCTTTTTCGCTGTCCTCAATGCAAATATCGAAAAACAAAGTGTGCAATCGACGCACCTCGGCAGATACGATTTTTTCCAAAATTCACCCCCCCCCCCTAAGGGTGGCTTCTGGACCGCGAAAATCATACAAATTGTTCCCAGGCTTCTTTTTCGTTGTCCTCAATGCGAATATCGAAAAACAATGTGTGCAATCGACGCACCTCGTCAGATACGTTTTTGTCAAAGTTCACCCCTCCCCCTAAGCTGGCTTACGGAACGCGAAAATCACACAAATTGTTTCCAGGCTTCTTTTGAGAGGTCCTCAATGCGAATATCGAAAAACAAATTGTGCAATCGACGCACCTCGGCCGATACGATTTTTTTCAAAGTTCACCCCTCCCCCTAAGGGTGGCTTCCGGAACGCGAAAATCATACAAATTGTCCCCAGGCTTCTTTTTCGTTGTCCTCCATGCGAATATCGAAAAACAAAGTGTGCAATCGACGCACCTCGTCAGATACGTTTTGTTTTCAACGTTCCCGCCCCCCCCCCCCATAAGGCTGGCTTCCGGAACGCGAAAATCATACAAATTGTTTCCAGGATTCTTTTGAGAGATCCTCAATGCGAATATCGAAAATCAAAGTATGCAATCGACGCACCTCGGCAGATACGATTTTATTCAAAGTTCACCCCTCCCCCTAAGGGTGGTTTCCCGATCGCGAAATTCATACAAATTATTCCCAGGCTTGTTTTTCGTTGTCCTCAATGCGAATATCGAAAATCAAAGTGTGCAATCGACGCACCTCGGCAGATACGATTTTTTCCATAATTCGCTCCCCCCCCCCATAAGGGTGGCTTCCGGAACTCGAAAATCATACAAATTGTTCCCAGGCTTCTTTTTAGAGGTCCTCAATGCGAATATCGAAAAACAAAGTGTGCAATCGACGCACCTCGGCAGATACGATTTTTTTCAAAGTTCACCCCTCCCCCTGAGGGTGGCTTCCGGAACGCGAAAATCATACAAATTGTTCCCAGGCTTCTTTTTCGTTGCCCTCAATGCGAATATCGAAAAACAAAGTGTGCAATCGACGCACCTAGGTAGATACGATTTTGTTCAAAGTTCACCCCTCCCCCTAAGGATGGCTTCCGGAACGGGAAAATCATACAAATTGTTCCCGGGCTTCTTTTTCGTTGTCCTCAATGCGAATATCGAAAAACAAAGTATGCAATAGACGCACCTCGTCAGATACGTTTTTTTCAAAGTTCACCCCTCTCCCTAAGGCTGGCTTCCGGAACGCGAAAATCAAACAAATTGTTTCCAGGCTTCTTTTGAGAGGTCCTCAATGCGAATATCGAAAAACAAAGTGTGCAATCGACGCACCTCGGCAGATACGATTTTTTTCAAAGTTCACCCCTCCCCCTGAGGATCGCTTCCGGACCGCGAAAATCAAACAAATTGTTCCCAGGCTTCTTTTTCGTTGTCCTCAATGCGAATATCGAAAAACAAAGTGTGCAATCCATGCCCCTCGTCAGATACGTTTTTTTCAAAGTTCACCCCTCCCCCTAAGGCTGGCTTCCGGAACGCGAAAATCATACAAATTGTTTCCAGGCTTCTTTTGAGAGGTCCTCAATGTGAATATCGAAAAACAAAGTGTGCAATCGACGCACCTTGGCAGATACGATTTTTTCCATAATTCACCCCCCCCTAAGGGTGGCTTCCGGACCGCGAAAATCATACAAATTGTTCCCAGGCATCTTTTTCGTTGTCCTCAATGCGAATATCGAAAAACAAAGTGTGCAATCGACGCACCTCGTCAGATACGTTTTTGTCAAAGTTCACCCCTCCGCCTAAGGCTGGCTTCCGGAACGCGAAAATCATACAAATTGTTTCCAGGCTTTTTTTGAGAGGTCCTCAATGCGAATATCGAAAAACAAAGTGTGCAATCGACGCACCTCGGCAGATACGATTTTTTTCAAAGTTCACCCTTCCCCCTAAGGGTGGCTTCCGGAACGCGACAATCATACAAATTGTCCCCAGGCTTCTTTTTCGTTGTCCTCCATGCGAATATCGAAAAACAAAGTGTGCAATCGACGCACCTCGTCAGATACGTTTTTTTTTTAACGTTCACCACCCCCCCCCCCCCCCCCCCACAAGGCTGGCTTCCGGAACGCGGAAATCATACAAATTGTTCCCAGGCTTCTTTTTCGTTGTACTCTATGCGAATATCGAAAAACAAGGTGTGCAATCGACGCACCTCGTCAGATACGTTTTTTTTCAACGTTCCCCCGCCCCCCCATAAGGCTGGCTTCCGGAAGGCGAAAATCATACAAGCTGTTCCCAGGCATCTTTTTCGTTGTCCTCAATGCGAATATCGGAAAACAAAGTGTGCAATCGACGCACCTCGTCAGATACGCTTTTTTTCAACGCCCGCCCCTCCCTCTAAGGCTGGCTTCCGGAACGCGAAAATCATAAAAACTGTTTTCAGGCGTCTTTTGAGAGGTCCTCAATGCGAATATCGAGAAACGAAGTGTGCAATCGACGCACCTCGGCAGATACGATTTTTTCCAAAATTCACCCCCCCCATAATGGTGGCTTCCGGAACGCGAAAATCATACAAATTGTTCCCAGGCTTCTTTTTCGTTGTCCTCAATGCGAATATCGATAAACAAAGTGTGCAATGGACGCACCTCGTCAGATACGTTTTTTTCAAAGTTCACCCCTCCCCCTCAGGCTGGTTTCCGGAACGCGAAAATTATACAAATTGTTTCCAGGATTCTTTTGAGAGGTCCTCAATGCGAATATCGAAAATCAAAGTGTGCAATCGACGCACCTCGGCAGATACGATTTTTTCCAAAATTCGGCCCCCCCCCCGCCCATAAGGGTGGCTTCCGGAACTCGAAAATCATACAAATTGTTCCCAGGCATCTTTTTAGAGGTCCTCAATGCGAATATCGAAAAACAAAGTGTGCAATCGACGCACCTCGGCAGATACGATTTTTTCAAAGTTCACCCCTCCCCCTAAGGGTGGCTTCCGGAACGCGAAAATCATACAAATTGTTCCCAGGCTTCTTTTTCGTTGTCCTCAATGCGAATATCGAAAAACAAAGTGTGCAATCGACGCAGCTCGGTAGATACGATTTTTTTCAACGTTCACCCCTCCCCCTAAGGATGGCTTCCGGAACGCGAAAATCATACAAATTGTTCCCAGGCTTCTTTTTCGTTGTCCTCAATGCGAATATCGAAAAACAAAGTGTGCAATCGACGCCCCTCGTCAGATCCGTTTTTTTCAAAGTTCACCCCTCCCCCTAAGGCTGGCTTCCGGAACGCGAAAATCATACAAATTGTTTCCAGGCTTCTTTTGAGAGGTCCTCAATGCGAATATCGAAAAACAAAGTGTGCAATCGACGCACCTTGGCAGATACGTTTTTTTCCATCATTCACCCCCCCCTAAGGGTGGCTTCCGGACGGCGAAAATCATACAAATTGTTCCCAGGCTTCTTTTTCGTTGTCCTCAATGCGAATATCGAAAAACAAAGTGTGCAATCGACGCCCCTCGTCAGATCCGTTTTTTTCAAAGTTCACCCCTCCCCCTAAGGCTGGCTTCCGGAACGCGAAAATCATACAAATTGTTTCCAGGCTTTTTTTGAGAGGTCCTCAATGCGAATATCGAAAAACAAAGTGTGCAATCGACGCACCTCGGCAGATACGATTTTTTTCAAAGTTCACCCCTCCCCCTAAGGGTGGCTTCCGGAACGCGACAATCATACAAATTGTCCCCAGGCTTCTTTTTCGTTGTCCTCCATGCGAATATCGAAAAACAAAGTGTGCAATCGACGCACCCCGTCAGATACGTTTTTTTTTTAACGTTCACGCCCCCCCCCCCTAAGGCTGGCTTCCGGAACGCGGAAATCATACAAATTGTTCCCACGCTTCTTTATCGTTGTCCTCAATGCGAATATCGAAAAACAAAGTGTGCAATCGACGCACCTCGTCAGATACGTTTTTTTTCAACGTTCACCCCACCCCCCTAAGGCTGGCTTCCGGAACGCGAAAATCATACAAATTGTTCCCTGGCTTCTTTTTAGAGGTCCTCAATGCGAATATCGAATAACAACGTGTGCAATCGACGCACCTCGGCAGATGCGACTTTTTTCAAAATTCACCCCTCCCCCTAAGGCTGGCTTCCGGAACGCGAAAATCATACACATTGTTCCCAGGCTTCTTTTTCGTTGTCCTCAATGCGAATATCGAAAAACAAAGTGTGCAATCGCTGCACCTCGTCAGATACCTCTTTTTCAAAGTTCACCCCTCCCCCTAAGGCTGGCTTCCGGAACGCGAAAATCATACAAATTGTTCCCAGGCTTCTTTTTCGTTGTCCTCAATGCGAATAACGAAAAACAAAGTGTGCAATCGACGCACCGCGTCAGATACGTTTTTTTCGAAGTTCACCCCTCCCCCTAAGGCTGGCTTCCGGAACGCGAAAATCATACAAATTGTTTCCAGGCTTCTTTCGAGAGGTCCTCAATGCGAATATCGAAAAACAAAGTGTGCAATTGACGCACCTCGGCAGATACGATTTTTTTCAAAGTTCACCCCTCGCCCTGAGGGTGGCTTCCGGACCGCGGAAATCATACAAATTGTTCCCAGGCTTCTTTTTCGTTGTCCTCAATGCGAATATCGAATAACAACGTGTGCAATCGACGCACCTCGGCAGATACGACTTTTTTCAAATTTCACCCCTCCCCCTAAGGCTGGCTTCCGGAAGGCGAAAATCATACAAATTGTTTCCAGGCTTCTTCTGAGAGGTCCTGAATGCGGATATCGAAAAACAAAGTGTGCAATCGACATACCTCGTCAGATAGGTTTTTTTTTCATCTTTCACCCCCTCCCCCTAAGGCTGGCTTCCGGAACGCGAAAAGCATACAAATAGTTCCCAGGCTTCTTTTTCGTTGTCCTCAATGCGAATATCGAAAAACAAAGTGTGCAATCGCTGCACCTCGTCAGATACGTCTTTTTCAAAGTTCACCCCTCCCCCTAAGGCTGGCTTCCGGAACGCGAAAATCATACAAATTGTTCCCAGGCTTCTTTTTCGTTGACCTCAATGCGAATATCGAAAAACAAAGTGTGCAATCGACGCACCGCGTCAGATACGTTTTTTTCAAAGTTCACCCCTCCCCCTAAGGCTGGCCTTCCGGATCGCGAAAATCATACAAATTGTTTCCAGGCTTCTTTTGAGAGGTCCTCAATGCGAATATCGAATAACGAAGTGTGCAATCGACGCACCTCGGCAGATACGATATTTTTCAAAGTTCACCCCTCCCCCTAAGGGCGGCTTCCGGAACGCGAAAATCATACAAATTGTTCCCAGGCATCTTTTGCGTTGTCCTCAATGCGAATATCGGAAAACAAAGTGTGCAATCGACGCACCTCGTCAGATACGTTTTTTTTTCAACGCTCACCCCTCCCTCTAAGGCTGGCTTCCGGAACGCGAAAATCATACAAACTGTTTTCAGGCGTCTTTTGAGAGGTCCTCAATGCGAATATCGAGAATCGAAGTGGGCAATCGACGCACCTCGGCAGATACGATTTTTTCCAAAATTCACCCCCCCATAATGGTGGCTTCCGGAACGCGAAAATCATACAAATTGTTCCCAGGCTTCTTTGTCGTTGTCCTCAATGCGAATATCGATAAACAAAGTGTGCAATGGACGCACCTCGTCAGATACGTTTTTTTCAAAGTTCACCCCTCCCCCTAAGGCTGGCTTCCGGAACGCGAAAATCATACAAATTGTTTCCAGGAATCTTTTGAGAGGTCCTCAATGCGAATATCGAAAATCAAAGTGTGCAATCGACGCACCTCGGCAGATACGATTTTTTCAAAAATTCGGCCCCCCCCCCCCATAAGGGTGGCTTCCGGAACTCGAAAATCATACAAATTGTTCCCAGGCTTCTTTTTAGAGGTCCTCAATGCGAATATCGAAAAACAATGTGTGCAATCTACGCACCTATGTAGATACGATTTTTTTCAAAGTTCACCCCTCCCCCTAAGGATGGCTTCCGGAACGCGAAAATCATACAAATTGTTCCCAGGCTTCTTTTTCGTTGTCCTCAATGCGAATATCGAAAAACAAAGTGTGCAATCGACGCCCCTCGTCAGATACGTTTTTTACAAAGTTCACCCCTCCCCCTAAGGCTGGTTTCCGGAACGCGAAAATCATACAAATTGTTTCCAGGCTTCTTTTGAGAGGTCCTCAATGCGAATATCCAAAAACAAAGTGTGCAATCGACGCACCTTGGCAGATACGATTTTTTTCAAAGTTCACCCCTCCCCCTGAGGGTGGCTTCCGGACCGGGGAAATCATACAAATTGTTCCCAGGCTTCTTTTTCGTTGTCCTCAATGCGAATATCGAAAAACAAAGTGAGCAATCGACGCACCTCGTCAGATACGTTTTTTTCAAAGTTCACCTCTCCCCTTAAGGCTGGCTTCCGGAACGCGAAAATCATACAAATTGTTTCCAGGCTCCTTTTGAGAGGTCCTCAATGCGAATATCGAAAAACAAAGTGTGCAATCGACGCACCTCGGCAGATACGACTTTATTCAAAGTTCACCCCTCCCCCTAAGGGTGGCTTCCGGATCGCGAAAATCATACAAATTATTCCCAGGCTTCTTTTTCGCTGTCCTCAATGCAAATATCGAAAAACAAAGTGTGCAATCGACGCACCTCGGCAGATACGATTTTTTCCAAAATTCACCCCCCCCCCCTAAGGGTGGCTTCTGGACCGCGAAAATCATACAAATTGTTCCCAGGCTTCTTTTTCGTTGTCCTCAATGCGAATATCGAAAAACAATGTGTGCAATCGACGCACCTCGTCAGATACGTTTTTGTCAAAGTTCACCCCTCCCCCTAAGCTGGCTTCCGGAACGCGAAAATCACACAAATTGTTTCCAGGCTTCTTTTGAGAGGTCCTCAATGCGAATATCGAAAAACAAATTGTGCAATCGACGCACCTCGGCCGATACGATTTTTTTCAAAGTTCACCCCTCCCCCTAAGGGTGGCTTCCGGAACGCGAAAATCATACAAATTGTCCCCAGGCTTCTTTTTCGTTGTCCTCCATGCGAATATCGAAAAACAAAGTGTGCAATCGACGCACCTCGTCAGATACGTTTTGTTTTCAACGTTCCCGCCCCCCCCCCCCATAAGGCTGGCTTCCGGAACGCGAAAATCATACAAATTGTTTCCAGGATTCTTTTGAGAGATCCTCAATGCGAATATCGAAAATCAAAGTATGCAATCGACGCACCTCGGCAGATACGATTTTATTCAAAGTTCACCCCTCCCCCTAAGGGTGGTTTCCCGATCGCGAAATTCATACAAATTATTCCCAGGCTTCTTTTTCGTTGTCCTCAATGCGAATATCGAAAATCAAAGTGTGCAATCGACGCACCTCGGCAGATACGATTTTTTCCATAATTCGCTCCCCCCCCCCATAAGGGTGGCTTCCGGAACTCGAAAATCATACAAATTGTTCCCAGGCTTCTTTTTAGAGGTCCTCAATGCGAATATCGAAAAACAAAGTGTGCAATCGACGCACCTCGGCAGATACGATTTTTTTCAAAGTTCACCCCTCCCCCTGAGGGTGGCTTCCGGAACGCGAAAATCATACAAATTGTTCCCAGGCTTCTTTTTCGTTGCCCTCAATGCGAATATCGAAAAACAAAGTGTGCAATCGACGCACCTAGGTAGATACGATTTTGTTCAAAGTTCACCCCTCCCCCTAAGGATGGCTTCCGGAACGGGAAAATCATACAAATTGTTCCCGGGCTTTTTTTTCGTTGTCCTCAATGCGAATATCGAAAAACAAAGTATGCAATAGACGCACCTCGTCAGATACGTTTTTTTCAAAGTTCACCCCTCCCCCTAAGGCTGGCTTCCGGAACGCGAAAATCAAACAAATTGTTTCCAGGCTTCTTTTGAGAGGTCCTCAATGCGAATATCGAAAAACAAAGTGTGCAATCGACGCACCTCGGCAGATACGATTTTTTTCAAAGTTCACCCCTCCCCCTGAGGATCGCTTCCGGACCGCGAAAATCAAACAAATTGTTCCCAGGCTTCTTTTTCGTTGTCCTCAATGCGAATATCGAAAAACAAAGTGTGCAATCCATGCCCCTCGTCAGATACGTTTTTTTCAAAGTTCACCCCTCCCCCTAAGGCTGGCTTCCGGAACGCGAAAATCATACAAATTGTTTCCAGGCTTCTTTTGAGAGGTCCTCAATGTGAATATCGAAAAACAAAGTGTGCAATCGACGCACCTTGGCAGATACGATTTTTTCCATAATTCACCCCCCCCTAAGGGTGGCTTCCGGACCGCGAAAATCATACAAATTGTTCCCAGGCATCTTTTTCGTTGTCCTCAATGCGAATATCGAAAAACAAAGTGTGCAATCGACGCACCTCGTCAGATACGTTTTTGTCAAAGTTCACCCCTCCGCCTAAGGCTGGCTTCCGGAACGCGAAAATCATACAAATTGTTTCCAGGCTTTTTTTGAGAGGTCCTCAATGCGAATATCGAAAAACAAAGTGTGCAATCGACGCACCTCGGCAGATACGATTTTTTTCAAAGTTCACCCTTCCCCCTAAGGGTGGCTTCCGGAACGCGACAATCATACAAATTGTCCCCAGGCTTCTTTTTCGTTGTCCTCCATGCGAATATCGAAAAACAAAGTGTGCAATCGACGCACCTCGTCAGATACGTTTTTTTTTTAACGTTCACCACCCCCCCCCCCCCCACAAGGCTGGCTTCCGGAACGCCGAAATCATACAAATTGTTCCCAGGCTTCTTTTTCGTTGTACTCTATGCGAATATCGAAAAACAAGGTGTGCAATCGACGCACCTCGTCAGATACGTTTTTTTTCAACGTTCCCCCGCCCCCCCATAAGGCTGGCTTCCGGAAGGCGAAAATCATACAAGCTGTTCCCAGGCATCTTTTTCGTTGTCCTCAATGCGAATATCGGAAAACAAAGGGTGCAATCGACGCACCTCGTCAGATACGCTTTTTTTCAACGCCCGCCCCTCCCTCTAAGGCTGGCTTCCGGAACGCGAAAATCATAAAAACTGTTTTCAGGCGTCTTTTGAGAGGTCCTCAATGCGAATATCGAGAAACGAAGTGTGCAATCGACGCACCTCGGCAGATACGATTTTTTCCAAAATTCACCCCCCCCATAATGGTGGCTTCCGGAACGCGAAAATCATACAAATTGTTCCCAGGCTTCTTTTTCGTTGTCCTCAATGCGAATATCGATAAACAAAGTGTGCAATGGACGCACCTCGTCAGATACGTTTTTTTCAAAGTTCACCCCTCCCCCTCAGGCTGGTTTCCGGAACGCGAAAATTATACAAATTGTTTCCAGGATTCTTTTGAGAGGTCCTCAATGCGAATATCGAAAATCAAAGTGTGCAATCGACGCACCTCGGCAGATACGATTTTTTCCAAAATTCGGCCCCCCCCCCGCCCATAAGGGTGGCTTCCGGAACTCGAAAATCATACAAATTGTTCCCAGGCATCTTTTTAGAGGTCCTCAATGCGAATATCGAAAAACAAAGTGTGCAATCGACGCACCTCGGCAGATACGATTTTTTCAAAGTTCACCCCTCCCCCTAAGGGTGGCTTCCGGAACGCGAAAATCATACAAATTGTTCCCAGGCTTCTTTTTCGTTGTCCTCAATGCGAATATCGAAAAACAAAGTGTGCAATCGACGCAGCTCGGTAGATACGAATTTTTTCAACGTTCACCCCTCCCCCTAAGGATGGCTTCCGGAACGCGAAAATCATACAAATTGTTCCCAGGCTTCTTTTTCGTTGTCCTCAATGCGAATATCGAAAAACAAAGTGTGCAATCGACGCCCCTCGTCAGATCCGTTTTTTTCAAAGTTCACCCCTCCCCCTAAGGCTGGCTTCCGGAACGCGAAAATCATACAAATTGTTTCCAGGCTTCTTTTGAGAGGTCCTCAATGCGAATATCGAAAAACAAAGTGTGCAATCGACGCACCTTGGCAGATACGTTTTTTTCCATCATTCACCCCCCCCTAAGGGTGGCTTCCGGACGGCGAAAATCATACAAATTGTTCCCAGGCTTCTTTTTCGTTGTCCTCAATGCGAATATCGAAAAACAAAGTGTGCAATCGACGCCCCTCGTCAGATCCGTTTTTTTCAAAGTTCACCCCTCCCCCTAAGGCTGGCTTCCGGAACGCGAAAATCATACAAATTGTTTCCAGGCTTTTTTTGAGAGGTCCTCAATGCGAATATCGAAAAACAAAGTGTGCAATCGACGCACCTCGGCAGATACGATTTTTTTCAAAGTTCACCCCTCCCCCTAAGGGTGGCTTCCGGAACGCGACAATCATACAAATTGTCCCCAGGCTTCTTTTTCGTTGTCCTCCATGCGAATATCGAAAAACAAAGTGTGCAATCGACGCACCCCGTCAGATACGTTTTTTTTTTAACGTTCACGCCCCCCCCCCCTAAGGCTGGCTTCCGGAACGCGGAAATCATACAAATTGTTCCCACGCTTCTTTATCGTTGTCCTCAATGCGAATATCGAAAAACAAAGTGTGCAATCGACGCACCTCGTCAGATACGTTTTTTTTCAACGTTCACCCCACCCCCCTAAGGCTGGCTTCCGGAACGCGAAAATCATACAAATTGTTCCCTGGCTTCTTTTTAGAGGTCCTCAATGCGAATATCGAATAACAACGTGTGCAATCGACGCACCTCGGCAGATGCGACTTTTTTCAAAATTCACCCCTCCCCCTAAGGCTGGCTTCCGGAACGCGAAAATCATACACATTGTTCCCAGGCTTCTTTTTCGTTGTCCTCAATGCGAATATCGAAAAACAAAGTGTGCAATCGCTGCACCTCGTCAGATACCTCTTTTTCAAAGTTCACCCCTCCCCCTAAGGCTGGCTTCCGGAACGCGAAAATCATACAAATTGTTCCCAGGCTTCTTTTTCGTTGTCCTCAATGCGAATAACGAAAAACAAAGTGTGCAATCGACGCACCGCGTCAGATACGTTTTTTTCGAAGTTCACCCCTCCCCCTAAGGCTGGCTTCCGGAACGCGAAAATCATACAAATTGTTTCCAGGCTTCTTTCGAGAGGTCCTCAATGCGAATATCGAAAAACAAAGTGTGCAATTGACGCACCTCGGCAGATACGATTTTTTTCGAAGTTCACCCCTCGCCCTGAGGGTGGCTTCCGGACCGCGGAAATCATACAAATTGTTCCCAGGCTTCTTTTTCGTTGTCCTCAATGCGAATATCGAAAAACAAAGTGTGCAATCGACGCACCTCGTCAGATACGTTTTTTTCAAAGTTCACCCCTCCCCCTAAGGCTGGCTTCCGGAACGCGAAAATCATACAAATTGTTTCCAGGCTTCTTTTGAGAGGTCCTCAATGCGAATATCGAAAAACAAAGTGTGCAATCGACGCACCTCGGCCGACACGATTTTTTTCAAAGTTCACCCCTCCCCCTAAGGGTGGCTTCCGGAACGTGAAAATCATCCAAATTGTCCCCAGGCTTCTTTTTCGTTGTCCTCAATGCGAATATCGAAAAACAAAGTGTGCAATCGACGCACCTCGGCAGATACGATTTTATTCAAAGTTCACCCCTCCCCCTAAGGGTGGTTTCCGGATCGCGAAAATCATACAAATTATTCCCAGGCTTCTTTTTCGTTGTCCTTAATGCGAATATCGAAAAACAAAGTGCGCAATCCACGCACCTCGTCAGATACGTTTTTTTCAAAGTTCACCGCTCCCCCTAAGGCTGGCTTCCGGAACGCGAAAATCATACAAATTGTTTCCAGGCTTCTTTTGAGAGGTCCTCAATGCGAATATCGAAAAACGAAGTGTGCAATCGACGCACCTCGGCAGATACGATTTTTTTCCAAAATTCACCCCCCCCTAATGGTGGCTTCCGGAACGCGAAAATCATATAAATTGTTCCCAGGCTTCTTTTTCGTTGTCCTCAATGCGAATATCGATAAACAAAGTGTGCAATGGACGCACCTCGTCAGATACGTTTTCTTCAAAGTTCACCCCTCCCCCTAAGGCTGGCTTCCGGCACGCGAAAATCATACAAATTGTTCCCAGGCTTCTTTTTCGTTGTCCTCAATGCGAATATCGAAAAACAAAGTCTGCAATCGACGCACCTCGTAAGATACGTTTTTTTCAAAGTTCACCCCCCCCCTAAGGCTGGCTTCCGGAACGCGAAAATCATACAAAATGTTTCCAGGCTTCTTTTGAGAGGTCCTCAATGCGAATATCGAAAAACAAAGTGTGCAATCGACGCACCTCGGCAGATACGATTTTTTCCAAAATTCACCCCCCCCCATAATGGTGGCTTCCGGAACGCGAAAATCATACAAATTGTTCCCAGGCTTCTTTTTCGTTGTCCTCAATGCGAATATCGATAAACAAAGTGTGCAATGGACGCACCTCGTCAGATACGTTTTTTTCAAAGTTCACCCCTCCCCCTCAGGCTGGCTTCCGGAACGCGAAAATCACACAAATTGTTTCCAGGCTTCTTTTGAGAGGTCCTCAATGCGAATATCGAAAAACAAATTGTGCAATCGACGCACCTCGGCCGATACGATTTTTTTCAAAGTTCACCCCTCCCCCTAAGGGTGGCTTCCGGAACGCGAAAATCATACAAATTGTCCCCAGGCTTCTTTTTCGTTGTCCTCCATGCGAATATCGAAAAACAAAGTGTGCAATCGACGCACCTCGTCAGATACGTTTTGTTTTCAACGTTCCCGCCCCACCCCCCCCATAAGGCTGGCTTCCGGAACGCGAAAATCATACAAATTGTTTCCAGGATTCTTTTGAGAGATCCTCAATGCGAATATCGAAAATCAAAGTATGCAATCGACGCACCTCGGCAGATACGATTTTATTCAAAGTTCACCCCTCCCCCTAAGGGTGGTTTCCCGATCGCGAAATTCTTACAAATTATTCCCAGGCTTCTTTTTCGTTGTCCTCAATGCGAATATCGAAAATCAAAGTGTGCAATCGACGCACCTCGGCAGATACGATTTTTTCCATAATTCGCTCCCCCCCCCATAAGGGTGGCTTCCGGAACTCGAAAATCATACAAATTGTTCCCAGGCTTCTTTTTAGAGGTCCTCAATGCGAATATCGAAAAACAAAGTGTGCAATCGACGCACCTCGGCAGATACGATTTTTTTCAAAGTTCACCCCTCCCCCTGAGGGTGGCTTCCGGAACGCGAAAATCATACAAATTGTTCCCAGGCTTCTTTTTCGTTGCCCTCAATGCGAATATCGAAAAACAAAGTGTGCAATCGACGCACCTAGGTAGATACGATTTTGTTCAAAGTTCACCCCTCCCCCTAAGGATGGCTTCCGGAACGGGAAAATCATACAAATTGTTCCCGGGCTTCTTTTTCGTTGTCCTCAATGCGAATATCGAAAAACAAAGTATGCAATAGACGCACCTCGTCAGATACGTTTTTTTCAAAGTTCACCCCTCCCCCTAAGGCTGGCTTCCGGAACGCGAAAATCAAACAAATTGTTTCCAGGCTTCTTTTGAGAGGTCCTCAATGCGAATATCGAAAAACAAAGTGTGCAATCGACGCACCTCGGCAGATACGATTTTTTTCAAAGTTCACCCCTCCCCCTGAGGATCGCTTCCGGACCGCGAAAATCATACAAATTGTTCCCAGGCATCTTTTTCGTTGTCCTCAATGCGAATATCGAAAAACAAAGTGTGCAATCGACGCACCTCGTCAGATACGTTTTTGTCAAAGTTCACCCCTCCGCCTAAGGCTGGCTTCCGGAACGCGAAAATCATACAAATTGTTTCCAGGCTTTTTTTGAGAGGTCCTCAATGCGAATATCGAAAAACAAAGTGTGCAATCGACGCACCTCGGCAGATACGATTTTTTTCAAAGTTCACCCCTCCCCCTAAGGGTGGCTTCCGGAACGCGACAATCATACGAATTGTCCCCAGGCTTCTTTTTCGTTGTCCTCCATGCGAATATCGAAAAACAAAGTGTGCAATCGACGCACCTCGTCAGATACGTTTTTTTTTTAACGTTCACCACCCCCCCCCCCCCACAAGGCTGGCTTCCGGAACGCGGAAATCATACAAATTGTTCCCAGGCTTCTTTTTCGTTGTACTCTATGCGAATATCGAAAAACAAGGTGTGCAATCGACGCACCTCGTCAGATACGTTTTTTTTCAACGTTCCCCCGCCCCCCCATAAGGCTGGCTTCCGGAAGGCGAAAATCATACAAGCTGTTCCCAGGCATCTCTTTCGTTGTCCTCAATGCGAATATCGGAAAACAAAGTGTGCAATCGACGCACCTCGTCAGATACGCTTTTTTTCAACGCCCGCCCCTCCCTCTAAGGCTGGCTTCCGGAACGCGAAAATCATAAAAACTGTTTTCAGGCGTCTTTTGAGAGGTCCTCAATGCGAATATCGAGAAACGAAGTGTGCAATCGACGCACCTCGGCAGATACGATTTTTTCCAAAATTCACCCCCCCCATAATGGTGGCTTCCGGAACGCGAAAATCATACAAATTGTTCCCAGGCTTCTTTTTCGTTGTCCTCAATGCGAATATCGATAAACAAAGTGTGCAATGGACGCACCTCGTCAGATACGTTTTTTTCAAAGTTCACCCCTCCCCCTCAGGCTGGCTTCCGGAACGCGAAAATCATACAAATTGTTTCCAGGATTCTTTTGAGAGGTCCTCAATGCGAATATCGAAAATCAAAGTGTGCAATCGACGCACCTCGGCAGATACGATTTTTTCCAAAATTCGGCCCCCCCCCCGCCCATAAGGGTGGCTTCCGGAACTCGAAAATCATACAAATTGTTCCCAGGCATCTTTTTAGAGGTCCTCAATGCGAATATCGAAAAACAAAGTGTGCAATCGACGCACCTCGGCAGATACGATTTTTTCAAAGTTCACCCCTCCCCCTAAGGGTGGCTTCCGGAACGCGAAAATCATACAAATTGTTCCCAGGCTTCTTTTTCGTTGTCCTCAATGCGAATATCGAAAAACAAAGTGTGCAATCGACGCAGCTCGGTAGATACGATTTTTTTCAACGTTCACCCCTCCCCCTAAGGATGGCTTCCGGAACGCGAAAATCATACAAATTGTTCCCAGGCTTCTTTTTCGTTGTCCTCAATGCGAATATCGAAATACAAAGTGTGCAATCGACGCCCCTCGTCAGATCCGTTTTTTTCAAAGTTCACCCCTCCCCCTAAGGCTGGCTTCCGGAACGCGAAAATCATACAAATTGTTTCCAGGCTTCTTTTGAGAGGTCCTCAATGCGAATATCGAAAAACAAAGTGTGCAATCGACGCACCTTGGCAGATACGTTTTTTTCCATCATTCACCCCCCCCTAAGGGTGGCTTCCGGACGGCGAAAATCATACAAATTGTTCCCAGGCTTCTTTTTCGTTGTCCTCAATGCGAATATCGAAAAACAAAGTGTGCAATCGACGCCCCTCGTCAGATCCGTTTTTTTCAAAGTTCACCCCTCCCCCTAAGGCTGGCTTCCGGAACGCGAAAATCATACAAATTGTTTCCAGGCTTTTTTTGAGAGGTCCTCAATGCGAATATCGAAAAACAAAGTGTGCAATCGACGCACCTCGGCAGATACGATTTTTTTCAAAGTTCACCCCTCCCCCTAAGGGTGGCTTCCGGAACGCGACAATCATACAAATTGTCCCCAGGCTTCATTTTCGTTGTCCTCCATGCGAATATCGAAAAACAAAGTGTGCAATCGACGCACCCCGTCAGATACGTTTTTTTTTTAACGTTCACGCCCCCCCCCCTAAGGCTGGCTTCCGGAACGCGGAAATCATACAAATTGTTCCCACGCTTCTTTATCGTTGTCCTCAATGCGAATATCGAAAAACAAAGTGTGCAATCGACGCACCTCGTCAGATACGTTTTTTTTCAACGTTCACCCCACCCCCCTAAGGCTGGCTTCCGGAACGCGAAAATCATACAAATTGTTCCCTGGCTTCTTTTTAGAGGTCCTCAATGCGAATATCGAATAACAACGTGTGCAATCGACGCACCTCGGCAGATGCGACTTTTTTCAAAATTCACCCCTCCCCCTAAGGCTGGCTTCCGGAGCGCGAAAATCATACAAATTGTTTCCAGGCTTCTTTTGAGAGGTCCTCAATGCGAATATCGAAAAACGAAGTGTGCAATCGACGCACCTCGGCAGATACGATTTTTTTCAAAGTTCACCCCTCCCCCTAAGGGCGGCTTCCGGAACGCGAAAATCATACAAATTGTTCCCAGGCATCTTTTTAGAGGTCCTCAATGCGAATATCGGAAAACAATGTGTGCAATCGACGCACCTCGGCAGATACGATTTTTTTCAAAGTTCACCCCTCCCCCTAAGGGTGGCTTCCGGAACGCGAAAATCATACAAATTGTTCCCAGGCTTCTTTTTCGTTGTCCTCAATGCGAATATCGAAAAACAAAGTGTGCAATCGACGCACCTCGGATGATACGATTTTTTTCAAAGTTCACCCCTCCCCCTAAGGATGGCTTCCGGAACGCGAAAATCATACAAATTGTTCCCAGGCTTCTTTTTCGTTGTCCTCAATGCGAATATCGAAAAACAAAGTGTGCAATCGACGCACCGCGTCAGGTACGTTTTTTTCAAAGTTCACCCCTCCCCCTAAGGCTGGCTTCCGGAACGCGAAAATAATACAACTTGTTTCCAGGCTTCTTTTGAGAGGTCCTCAATGCGAATATCGAAAAACAAAGTGTGCAATCGACGCACCTCGGCAGATACGATTTTTTTCAAAGTTCACCCCTCCCCCTGAGGGTGGCTTCCGGACCGCGGAAATCATACAAATTGTTCCCAGGCTTGTTTTTCGTTGTCCTCAATGCGAATATCGAAAAACAAAGTGTGCAATCGACGCACCTCGGCAGATACGATTTTTTTCATACTTCACCCCACCCCCTAAGGGTGGCTTCCGGAACGCGAAAATCATACAAATTGTTCCCAGGCTTTTTTTTCGTTGTCCTCAATGCGAATATCGAAAAACAAAGTGTGCAATCGACGCACCTCGTCAGATACGTTTTTTTCAAAGTTCACCCCTCCCCCTAAGGCTGGCTTCCGGAACGCGAAAATCATACAAATTGTTTCCAGGCTTCTTTTGAGAGGTCCTCAATGCGAATATCGAAAAACAAAGTGTGCAATCGACGCACCTCGGCAGAGACGATTTTGTCCAAAATTCACCCCCCCCTAAGGGTGGCTTCCGGACCGCGAAAATCATACAAATTGTTCCCAGGCTTCTTTTTCGTTGTCCTCAATGCAAATATCGAAAAACAAAGTGTGCAATCGACGCACCTCGTCAGATACTTTTTTTTTAACGTTCACCCCCCGCCCCTAAGGCTGGCTTCCGGAACGCGGAAATCATACGAATTGTTTCCAGGATTCTTTTAAGAGGTCCTCAATGCGAATATCGAAAAACAAAGTGTGCAATCGACGCACCTCGGCAGATACGATTTTTTCCAAAATTCGCCCCCCCCCCCCCCCCATACGGGTGGCTCGCGGAACTCGAAGATCATACAAATTGTTCCCAGGCTTCTTTTTAGAGGTCCTCAATGCGAATATCGAAAAACAAAGTGTGCAATCGACGCACCTCGGCAGATACGATTTTTTCCAAAATTCACCCCCCCATAAGGGTGGCTTCCGGACCGCGAAAATCATACAAATTGTTCCCACGCTTCTTTATCGTTGTCCTCAATGCGAATATCGAAAAACAAAGTGTGCAATCGACGCACCTAGTCAGATACGTTTTTTTTAAACGTTCACCCCCCCCCCCTAAGGCTGGCTTCCGGAACGCGAAAATCATACAAATTGTTCCCAGGCTTCTTTTTAGAGGTCCTCAATGCGAATATCGAAAAACAACGTGTGCAATCGACGCTCCTCGGCAGATACGATTTTGTTCTAAATTCACCCCTCCCCCTAAGGCTGGCTTCCGGAAGGCGAAAATCATACAAATTGTTTCCAGGCTTCTTCTAAGAGGTCCTGAATGCGGATATCGAAAAACAAAGTGTGCAATCGACGCACCTCGGCAGAAACGATTTTTTTCAAAGTTGACCCCGCCCCCCAAAGGGTTGCTTCCGGAACGCAAAAATCATACAAATTGTTCCCAGGCTTCTTTTTCGTTGTCCTCAATGCGAATATCGAAAAACAAAGTGTGCAATCGACGCACCTCGGCAGATACGATTTTTTCCAAAATTCACCCTCCCATAAGGGTGGCTTCCGGAACTCGAAAATCATACAAATTGTTCCCAGGCTTCTTTTTAGAGGTCCTCAATGCGAATATCGAAAAACAAAGTGTGCAATCGACGCACCTCGGCAGATACGATTTTTTTCAATGTTGACCCCTCCCCCTAGGGCTGGCTTCCGGAACGCGAAAATCATACAAATTGTTTCCAGGCTTCTTTCGAGAGACCCTCAATGCGAATATCGGTAAACAAAGTGTGCAATAGACGCACCTCGGCAGATACGATTTTTTTCAAAGTGCACCCCTCCACCTAAGGGTGGCTTCCGGAACGCGAAAATCATACAAATTGTTCGTGGCTTCTTTTTCGTTGTCCTCAATGCGAATATCGAAAAACAATGTGTGCAATCGGCGCACCTCGGCAGATACGATTTTTTCCAAAATTCGGCCCCCCCCATAAGGGTGGCTTCCGGAACTCGAAAATCATACAAATTGTTCCCAGGCTTGTTTTTAGAGGTCCTCAATGCGAATATCGAAAAACAAAGTGTGCAATCGACGCAGCTCGTCAGATACGTTTTTTTTTCAACGTTCACCCCACACCCTCCTAAGGCTGGCTTCCGGAACGCGAAAATCATACAAATTGTTCCCAGGCTACTTTTTCGTTGTCCTCAATGCGAATATCGAAAAACAAAGTGTGCAATCGACGCACCTCGTCAGATACGTTTTTTTCAAAGTTCACCCCTCCCCCTAAGGCTGGCTTCCGGAACGAGAAAATCATAGAAATTGTTTCCAGGCTTCTTTTGAGAGGTCCTCAATGCGAATATCGAAGAACAACGTGTGCAATCGACGCACCTCGGCATATACGATTTTTTTCAAAGTTCACCCTAAGGGTGGCTTCCGGAACGCGAAAATCATACAGATTGTTCCCAGGCTTCTTTTTCATTGTCCTCAATGCGAATATCGAAAAACAAAGTGTGCATTCGACGCACCTCGTCAGATACGTTTCTTTCAAAGTTCACCCCTCCCCCTAAGGCTGGCTTCCGGAACGCGAAAATCATACAAATTGTTTCCAGGCTTCTTTTGAGAGGTCCTCAATGCGAATATCGAAAAACAAAGTGTGCAATCGACGCACCTTGGCAGATACGATTTTTTCCATAATTCACCCCCCCCTGAGGGTGGCTTCCGGACCGCGAAAATCATACAAATTGTTCCCGGGCTTCGTTTTCGTTGTCCTCAATGCGAATATCGAAAAACAAAGTGTGCAATCGACGCACCTCGTCAGATACGTTTTTGTCAAAGTTCACCCCTCCCCCTAAGGCTGGCTTCCGGAACGCGAAAATCATACAAATTGTTTCCAGGCTTTTTTTGATAGGTCCTCAATGCGAATATCGAAAAACAAAGTGTGCAATCGACGCACCTCGGCAGATACGATTTTTTCCAAAATTCACCCCCCCATAAGGGTGGCTTCCGGACCGCGAAAATCATACAAATTGTTCCCACGCTTCTTTATCGTTGTCCTCAATGCGAATATCGAAAAACAAAGTGTGCAATCGACGCACCTAGTCAGATACGTCTTTTTTAAACGTTCACCCCCCCCCCCCCCCCCTAAGGCTGGCTTCCGGAACGCGAAAATCATACAAATTGTTCCCAGGCTTCTTTTTAGAGGTCCTCAATGCGAATATCGAAAAACAACGTGTGCAATCGACGCTCCTCGGCAGATACGATTTTGTTCTAAATTCACCCCTCCCCCTAAGGCTGGCTTCCGGAAGGCGAAAATCATACAAATTGTTTCCAGGCTTCTTCTAAGAGGTCCTGAATGCGGATATCGAAAAACAAAGTGTGCAATCCACGCACCTCGGCAGAAACGATTTTTTTCAAAGTTGACCCCGCCCCCCAAAGGGTTGCTTCCGGAACGCAAAAATCATACAAATTGTTCCCAGGCTTCTTTTTCGTTGTCCTCAATGCGAATATCGAAAAACAAAGTGTGCAATCGACGCACCTCGGCAGATACGATTTTTTCCAAAATTCACCCTCCCATAAGGGTGGCTTCCGGAACTCGAAAATCATACAAATTGTTTCCAGGCTTCTTTTGAGAGGTCCTCAATGCGAATATCGAAGAACAACGTGTGCAATCGACGCACCTCGGCATATACGATTTTTTTCAAAGTTCACCCTAAGGGTGGCTTCCGGAACGCGAAAATCAAACAAATTGTTCCCAGGCTTCGTTTTCGTTGTCCTCAATGCGAATATCGAAAAACAAAGTGTGCAATCGACGCACCTCGTCAGATACGTTTTTTTCAAAGTTCACACCTCCCCCTAAGGCTGGCTTCCGGACCGCGAAAAACATGTAAATTGTTCCCAGGCTTCTTTTTCGTTGTTCTCAAGGCGAATATCGAAAAACAAGGTGTGCAATCGACGCACCTCGTCAGATACGTTTTTTTCAATGTTCACCCCTCCCCCTAAGGCTGGCTTCCGGAACGCGAAAATCATACAAATTGTTCCCAGGCTTCTTTTGAGAGGTCCTCAATGCGAATATCGAAAAACAAAGTGTGCAATCGACGCACCTCGGCAGATACGATTTTATTCAAAGTTCACCCCTCCCCCTAAGGGTGGCTTGCGGATCGCGAAAATCATACAAATTATTCCCAGGCTTCTTTTTCGCTGTCCTCAATGTAAATATCGAAAAACAAAGTGTGCAATCGACGCACCTCGGCAGATACGATTTTTTCCAAAATTCACCCCCCCCTAAGGGAGGCTTCCGGACCGCGAAAATCATACAAATTGTTGCCAGGCTTCTTTTTCGTTGGCCTCAATGCGAATATCGAAAAACAAAGTGTGCAATCGACGCACCTCGTCAGATACGTTTTTTTCAAAGTTCACCCCTCCCCCTAAGGCTGGCTTCCGGAACGCGAAAATCATACAAATTGTTTCCAGGCTTCTTTTGAGAGGTCCTCAATGCGAATATCGAAAAACAAAGTGTGCAATCGACGCACCTCGGCAGATACGATTTTATTCAAAGTTCACCCCTCCCCCTAAGGGTGGCTTGCGGATCGCGAAAATCATACAAATTATTCCCAGGCTTCTTTTTCGCTGTCCTCAATGTAAATATTGAAAAACAAAGTGTGCAATCGACGCACCTCGGCAGATACGATTTTTTCCAAAATTCGGCCCCCCCCCCCCCATAAGGGTGGCTTCCGGAACTCGAAAATCATACAAATTGTTCCCAGGCTTCTTTTTAGAGGTCCTCAATGCGAATATCGAAAAACAAAGTGTGCAATCGACGCACCTCGGCAGATACGATTTTTTTTAAAGTTCACCCCTCCCCCTAAGGGTGGCTTCCGGAACGCGAAAATCATACCAATTGTTCCCAGGCTTCTTTTTCGTTGTCCTCAATGCGAATATCGAAAAACAAAGTGTGCAATCGACGCACCTCGATAGATACGATTTGTTTCAAAGTTCGCCCCTCCCCCTAAGGATGGCTTCCGGAACGCGAAAATCATACAAATTGTTCCCAGGCTTCTTTGTCATTGTCCTCAATGCGAATATCGAAAAACAAAGTGTGCAATCGACGCACCTCGTCAGATACGTTTTTTTCAAAGTTCACCCCTCCCCCTGAGGCTGGCTTCCGGAACGCGAAAATCATACAAATTGTTTCCAGGCTTCTTTTGAGAGGTCCTCAATGCGAATATCGAAAAACAAAGTGTGCAATCGACGCACCTTGGCAGATACGATTTTTTCCATAATTCACCTCCCCCTAAGGGTGGCTTCCGGACCGCGAAAATCATACAAATTGTTCCCAGGCTTCGTTTTCGTTGTCCTCAATGCGAATATCGAAAAACAAAGTGTGCAATCGACGCACCTCGTCAGATACGTTTTTGTCAAAGTTCACCCCTCCCCCTAAGGCTGGCTTCCGGAACGCGAAAATCATACAAATTGTTTCCAGGCTTTTTTTGAGAGGTCCTCAATGCGAATATCGAAAAACAAAGTGTGCAATCGACGCACCTCGGCAGATACGATTTTTTTCAAAGTTCACCCCTCCCCCTAAGGGTGGCTTCCGGAACGCGGAAATCATACAAATTGTTCCCACGCTTCTTTATCGTTGTCCTCAATGCGAATATCGAAAAACAAAGTGTGCAATCGACGCACCTCGTCAGATACGTTTTTTTTCAATGTTGACCCCTCCCCCTCGGGCTGGCTTCCGGAACGCGAAATTCATACAAATTGTTTCCAGGCTTCTTTCGAGAGGTCCTCAATGCGAATATCGGAAAACAAAGTGTGCAATAGACGCACCTCGGCAGATACGATTTTTTTCAAAGTGCACCCTTCCCCCTAAGGGTGGCTTCCGGAAAGCGAAAATCATACAAATTGTTCCCAGGCTTCTTTTTCGTTATCCTCAATGCGAATATCGAAAAACAATGTGTGCAATCGGCGCACCTCGGCAGATACGGTTTTTTCCAAAATTCGGCCCCCCCCCCATAAGGGTGGCTTCCGGAACTCGAAAATCATACAAATTGTTCCCAGGCTTGTTTTTAGAGGTCCTCAATGCGAATATCGAAAAACAAAGTGTGCAATCGACGCAGCTCGTCAGATACGTTTTTTTTTTCAACGTTCACCCCCCACCCTCCTAAGGCTGGCTTCCGGAACGCGAAAATCATACAAATTGTTCCCAGGCTTCTTTTTCGTTGTCCTCAATGCGAATATCGAAAAACAAAGTGTGCAATCGACGCACCTCGTCAGATTCGTTTTTTTCAAAGTTCACCCCTTCCCCTAAGGCTGGCTTCCGGAACGCGAAAATCATTCAAATTGTTCCCAGGCTTCTTTTTAGAGGTCCTCAATGCGAATATCGAAAAACAAAGTGTGCAATCGACGCACTTCGGCAGATACGATTTTTTTCAAAGTTCACCCCTCCCCCTAAGGGTGGCTTCCGGAACGCGAAAATCATACCAATTGTTCCCAGGCTTCTTTTTCGTTGTCCTCAATGCGAATATCGAAAAACAAAGTGTGCAATCGACGCACCTCGGTAGATACGATTTTTTTCAAAGTTCACCCCTCCCCCTAAGGATGGCTTCCGGAACGCGAAAATCATACAGATTGTTCCCAGGCTTCTTTTTCATTGTCCTCAATGCGAATATCGAAAAACAAAGTGTGCATTCGACGCACCTCGTCAGATACGTTTCTTTCAAAGTTCACCCCTCCCCCTAAGGCTGGCTTCCGGAACGCGAAAATCATACAAATTGTTTCCAGGCTTCTTTTGAGAGGTCCTCAATGCGAATATCGAAAAACAAAGTGTGCAATCGACGCACCTTGGCAGATACGATTTTTTCCATAATTCACCCCCCCCTAAGGGTGGCTTCCGGACCGCGAAAATCATACAAATTGTTCCCGGGCTTCGTTTTCGTTGTCCTCAATGCGAATATCGAAAAACAAAGTGTGCAATCGACGCACCTCGTCAGATACGTTTTTGTCAAAGTTCACCCCTCCCCCTAAGGCTGGCTTCCGGAACGCGAAAATCATACAAATTGTTTCCAGGCTTTTTTTGATAGGTCCTCAATGCGAATATCGAAAAACAAAGTGTGCAATCGACGCACCTCGGCAGATACGATTTTTTCCAAAATTCACCCCCCCATAAGGGTGGCTTCCGGACCGCGAAAATCATACAAATTGTTCCCACGCTTCTTTATCGTTGTCCTCAATGCGAATATCGAAAAACAAAGTGTGCAATCGACGCACCTAGTCAGATACGTTTTTTTTAAACGTTCACCCCCCCCCTCCCCCCTAAGGCCGGCTTCCGGAACGCGAAAATCATACAAATGGTTCCCAGGCTTCTTTTTAGAGGTCCTCAATGCGAATATCGAAAAACAACGTGTGCAATCGACGCTCCTCGGCAGATACGATTTTGTTCTAAATTCACCCCTCCCCCTAAGGCTGGCTTCCGGAAGGCGAAAATCATACAAATTGTTTCCAGGCTTCTTCTAAGAGGTCCTGAATGCGGATATCGAAAAACAAAGTGTGCAATCGACGCACCTCGGCAGAAACGATTTTTTTCAAAGTTGACCCCGCCCCCCAAAGGGTTGCTTCCGGAACGCAAAAATCATACAAATTGTTCCCAGGCTTCTTTTTCGTTGTCCTCAATGCGAATATCGAAAAACAAAGTGTGCAATCGACGCACCTCGGCAGATACGATTTTTTCCAAAATTCACCCTCCCATAAGGGTGGCTTCCGGAACTCGAAAATCATACAAATTGTTCCCAGGCTTCTTTTTAGAGGTCCTCAATGCGAATATCGAAAAACAAAGTGTGCAATCGACGCACCTCGGCAGATACGATTTTTTTCAATGTTGACCCCTCCCCCTAGGGCTGGCTTCCGGAACGCGAAAATCATACAAATTGTTTCCAGGCTTCTTTCGAGAGACCCTCAATGCGAATATCGGAAAACGAAGTGTGCAATAGACGCACCTCGGCAGATACGATTTTTTTCAAAGTGCACCCCTCCACCTAAGGGTGGCTTCCGGAACGCGAAAATCATACAAATTGTTCGTGGCTTCTTTTTCGTTGTCCTCAATGCGAATATCGAAAAACAATGTGTGCAATCGGCGCACCTCGGCAGATACGATTTTTTCCAAAATTCGGCCCCCCCCATAAGGGTGGCTTCCGGAACTCGAAAATCATACAAATTGTTCCCAGGCTTGTTTTTAGAGGTCCTCAATGCGAATATCGAAAAACAAAGTGTGCAATCGACGCAGCTCGTCAGATACGTTTTTTTTTCAACGTTCACCCCACACCCTCCTAAGGCTGGCTTCCGGAACGCGAAAATCATACAAATTGTTCCCAGGCTTCTTTTTCGTTGTCCTCAATGCGAATATCGAAAAACAAAGTGTGCAATCGACGCACCTCGTCAGATACGTTTTTTTCAAAGTTCACCCCTCCCCCTAAGGCTGGCTTCCGGAACGAGAAAATCATAGAAATTGTTTCCAGGCTTCTTTTGAGAGGTCCTCAATGCGAATATCGAAGAACAACGTGTGCAATCGACGCACCTCGGCATATACGATTTTTTTCAAAGTTCACCCTAAGGGTGGCTTCCGGAACGCGAAAATCAAACAAATTGTTCCCAGGCTTCGTTTTCGTTGTCCTCAATGCGAATATCGAAAAACAAAGTGTGCAATCGACGCACCTCGTCAGATACGTTTTTTTCAAAGTTCACACCTCCCCCTAAGGCTGGCTTCCGGACCGCGAAAAACATGTAAATTGTTCCCAGGCTTCTTTTTCGTTGCCCTCAATGCGAATATCGAAAAACAAAGTGTGCAATCGACGCACCTAGGTAGATACGATTTTGTTCAAAGTTCACCCCTCCCCCTAAGGATGGCTTCCGGCACGCGAAAATCATACAAATTGTTCCCAGGCTTCTTTTTCGTTGTCCTCAATGCGAATATCGAAAATCAAAGTATGCAATCGACGCACCTCGGCAGATACGATTTTATTCAAAGTTCACCCCTCCCCCTAAGGGTGGTTTCCCGATCGCGAAATTCATACAAATTATTCCCAGGCTTCTTTTTCGTTGTCCTCAATGCGAATATCGAAAATCAAAGTGTGCAATCGACGCACCTCGGCAGATACGATTTTTTCCATAATTCGCTCCCCCCCCCATAAGGGTGGCTTCCGGAACTCGAAAATCATACAAATTGTTCCCAGGCTTCTTTTTAGAGGTCCTCAATGCGAATATCGAAAAACAAAGTGTGCAATCGACGCACCTCGGCAGATACGATTTTTTTCAAAGTTCACCCCTCCCCCTGAGGGTGGCTTCCGGAACGCGAAAATCATACAAATTGTTCCCAGGCTTCTTTTTCGTTGCCCTCAAAGCGAATATCGAAAAACAAAGTGTGCAATCGACGCACCTAGGTAGATACGATTTTGTTCAAAGTTCACCCCTCCCCCTAAGGATGGCTTCCGGAACGGGAAAATCATACAAATTGTTCCCGGGCTTCTTTTTCGTTGTCCTCAATAGAATATCGAAAAACAAAGTATGCAATAGACGCACCTCGTCAGATACGTTTTTTTCAAAGTTCACCCCTCCCCCTAAGGCTGGCTTCCGGAACGCGAAAATCAAACAAATTGTTTCCAGGCTTCTTTTGAGAGGTCCTCAATGCGAATATCGAAAAACAAAGTGTGCAATCGACGCACCTCGGCAGATACGATTTTTTTCAAAGTTCACCCCTCCCCCTGAGGATCGCTTCCGGACCGCGAAAATCAAACAAATTGTTCCCAGGCTTCTTTTTCGTTGTCCTCAATGCGAATATCGAAAAACAAAGTGTGCAATCCATGCCCCTCGTCAGATACGTTTTTTTCAAAGTTCACCCCTCCCCCTAAGGCTGGCTTCCGGAACGCGAAAATCATACAAATTGTTTCCAGGCTTCTTTTGAGAGGTCCTCAATGTGAATATCGAAAAACAAAGTGTGCAATCGACGCACCTTGGCAGATACGATTTTTTCCATAATTCACCCCCCCCTAAGGGTGGCTTCCGGAACGCGACAATCATACAAATTGTCCCCAGGCTTCTTTTTCGTTGTCCTCCATGCGAATATCGAAAAACAAAGTGTGCAATCGACGCACCTCGTCAGATACGTTTTTTTTTTAACGTTCACCACCCCCCCCCCCCACAAGGCTGGCTTCCGGAACGCGGAAATCATACAAATTGTTCCCAGGCTTCTTTTTCGTTGTACTCTATGCGAATATCGAAAAACAAGGTGTGCAATCGACGCACCTCGTCAGATACGTTTTTTTTCAACGTTCCCCCGCCCCCCCATAAGGCTGGCTTCCGGAAGGCGAAAATCATACAAGCTGTTCCCAGGCATCTTTTTCGTTGTCCTCAATGCGAATATCGGAAAACAAAGTGTGCAATCGACGCACCTCGTCAGATACGCTTTTTTTCAACGCCCGCCCCTCCCTCTAAGGCTGGCTTCCGGAACGCGAAAATCATAAAAACTGTTTTCAGGCGTCTTTTGAGAGGTCCTCAATGCGAATATCGAGAAACGAAGTGTGCAATCGACGCACCTCGGCAGATACGATTTTTTCCAAAATTCACCCCCCCCATAATGGTGGCTTCCGGAACGCGAAAATCATACAAATTGTTCCCAGGCTTCTTTTTCGTTGTCCTCAATGCGAATATCGATAAACAAAGTGTGCAATGGACGCACCTCGTCAGATACGTTTTTTTCAAAGTTCACCCCTCCCCCTCAGGCTGGCTTCCGGAACGCGAAAATCATACAAATTGTTTCCAGGATTCTTTTGAGAGGTCCTCAATGCGAATATCGAAAATCAAAGTGTGCAATCGACGCACCTCGGCAGATACGATTTTTTCCAAAATTCGGCCCCCCCCCCGCCCATAAGGGTGGCTTCCGGAACTCGAAAATCATACAAATTGTTCCCAGGCATCTTTTTAGAGGTCCTCAATGCGAATATCGAAAAACAAAGTGTGCAATCGACGCACCTCGGCAGATACGATTTTTTCAAAGTTCACCCCTCCCCCTAAGGGTGGCTTCCGGAACGCGAAAATCATACAAATTGTTCCCAGGCTTCTTTTTCGTTGTCCTCAATGCGAATATCGAAAAACAAAGTGTGCAATCGACGCAGCTCGGTAGATACGATTTTTTTCAACGTTCACCCCTCCCCCTAAGGATGGCTTCCGGAACGCGAAAATCATACAAATTGTTCCCAGGCTTCTTTTTCGTTGTCCTCAATGCGAATATCGAAATACAAAGTGTGCAATCGACGCCCCTCGTCAGATCCGTTTTTTTCAAAGTTCACCCCTCCCCCTAAGGCTGGCTTCCGGAACGCGAAAATCATACAAATTGTTTCCAGGCTTCTTTTGAGAGGTCCTCAATGCGAATATCGAAAAACAAAGTGTGCAATCGACGCACCTTGGCAGATACGTTTTTTTCCATCATTCACCCCCCCCTAAGGGCGGCTTCCGGACGGCGAAAATCATACAAATTGTTCCCAGGCTTCTTTTTCGTTGTCCTCAATGCGAATATCGAAAAACAAAGTGTGCAATCGACACCCCTCGTCAGATCCGTTTTTTTCAAAGTTCACCCCTCCCCCTAAGGCTGGCTTCCGGAACGCGAAAATCATACAAATTGTTTCCAGGCTTTTTTTGAGAGGTCCTCAATGCGAATATCGAAAAACAAAGTGTGCAATCGACGCACCTCGGCAGATACGATTTTTTTCAAAGTTCACCCCTCCCCCTAAGGGTGGCTTCCGGAACGCGACAATCATACAAATTGTCCCCAGGCTTCTTTTTCGTTGTCCTCCATGCGAATATCGAAAAACAAAGTGTGCAATCGACGCACCCCGTCAGATACGTTTTTTTTTTAACGTTCACGCCCCCCCCCCTAAGGCTGGCTTCCGGAACGCGGAAATCATACAAATTGTTCCCACGCTTCTTTATCGTTGTCCTCAATGCGAATATCGAAAAACAAAGTGTGCAATCGACGCACCTCGTCAGATACGTTTTTTTTCAACGTTCACCCCACCCCCCTAAGGCTGGCTTCCGGAACGCGAAAATCATACAAATTGTTCCCTGGCTTCTTTTTAGAGGTCCTCAATGCGAATATCGAATAACAACGTGTGCAATCGACGCACCTCGGCAGATGCGACTTTTTTCAAAATTCACCCCTCCCCCTAAGGCTGGCTTCCGGAACGCGAAAATCATACACATTGTTCCCAGGCTTCTTTTTCGTTGTCCTCAATGCGAATATCGAAAAACAAAGTGTGCAATCGCTGCACCTCGTCAGATACCTCTTTTTCAAAGTTCACCCCTCCCCCTAAGGCTGGCTTCCGGAACGCGAAAATCATACAAATTGTTCCCAGGCTTCTTTTTCGTTGTCCTCAATGCGAATAACGAAAAACAAAGTGTGCAATCGACGCACCGCGTCAGATACGTTTTTTTCGAAGTTCACCCCTCCCCCTAAGGCTCGCTTCCGGAACGCGAAAATCATACAAATTGTTTCCAGGCTTCTTTCGAGAGGTCCTCAATGCGAATATCGAAAAACAAAGTGTGCAATTGACGCACCTCGGCAGATACGATTTTTTTCAAAGTTCACCCCTCGCCCTGAGGGTGGCTTCCGGACCGCGGAAATCATACAAATTGTTCCCAGGCTTCTTTTTCGTTGTCCTCAATGCGAATATCGAATAACAACGTGTGCAATCGACGCACCTCGGCAGATACGACTTTTTTCAAATTTCGCCCCTCCCCCTAAGGCTGGCTTCCGGAAGGCGAAAATCATACAAATCGTTTCCAGGCTTCTTCTGAGAGGTCCTGAATGCGGATATCGAAAAACAAAGTGTGCAATCGACATACCTCGTCAGATAGGTTTTTTTTTCATCTTTCACCCCCTCCCCCTAAGGCTGGCTTCCGGAACGCGAAAAGCATACAAATAGTTCCCAGGCTTCTTTTTCGTTGTCCTCAATGCGAATATCGAAAAACAAAGTGTGCAATCGCTGCACCTCGTCAGATACGTCTTTTTCAAAGTTCACCCCTCCCCCTAAGGCTGGCTTCCGGAACGCGAAAATCATACAAATTGTTCCCAGGCTTCTTTTTCGTTGACCTCAATGCGAATATCGAAAAACAAAGTGTGCAATCGACGCACCGCGTCAGATACGTTTTTTTCAAAGTTCACCCCTCCCCCTAAGGCTGGCCTTCCGGATCGCGAAAATCATACAAATTGTTTCCAGGCTTCTTTTGAGAGGTCCTCAATGCGAATATCGAATAACGAAGTGTGCAATCGACGCACCTCGGCAGATACGATATTTTTCAAAGTTCACCCCTCCCCCTAAGGGCGGCTTCCGGAACGCGAAAATCATACAAATTGTTCCCAGGCATCTTTTGCGTTGTCCTCAATGCGAATATCGGAAAACAAAGTGTGCAATCGACGCACCTCGTCAGATACGTTTTTTTTTCAACGCTCACCCCTCCCTCTAAGGCTGGCTTCCGGAACGCGAAAATCATACAAACTGTTTTCAGGCGTCTTTTGAGAGGTCCTCAATGCGAATATCGAGAATCGAAGTGGGCAATCGACGCACCTCGGCAGATACGATTTTTTCCAAAATTCACCCCCCCATAATGGTGGCTTCCGGAACGCGAAAATCATACAAATTGTTCCCAGGCTTCTTTTTCGTTGTCCTCAATGCGAATATCGATAAACAAAGTGTGCTATGGACGCACCTCGTCAGATACGTTTTTTTCAATGTTCACCCCTCCCCCTAAGGCTGGCTTCCGGAACGCGAAAATCATACAAATTGTTTCCAGGAATCTTTTGAGAGGTCCTCAATGCGAATATCGAAAATCAAAGTGTGCAATCGACGCACCTCGGCAGATACGATTTTTTCAAAAATTCGGCCCCCCCCCCCATAAGGGTGGCTTCCGGAACTCGAAAATCATACAAATTGTTCCCAGGCTTCTTTTTAGAGGTCCTCAATGCGAATATCGAAAAACAATGTGTGCAATCTACGCACCTATGTAGATACGATTTTTTTCAAAGTTCACCCCTCCCCCTAAGGATGGCTTCCGGAACGCGAAAATCATACAAATTGTTCCCAGGCTTCTTTTTCGTTGTCCTCAATGCGAATATCGAAAAACAAAGTGTGCAATCGACGCCCCTCGTCAGATACGTTTTTTACAAAGTTCACCCCTCCCCCTAAGGCTGGTTTCCGGAACGCGAAAATCATACAAATTGTTTCCAGGCTTCTTTTGAGAGGTCCTCAATGCGAATATCCAAAAACAAAGTGTGCAATCGACGCACCTTGGCAGATACGATTTTTTTCAAAGTTCACCCCTCCCCCTGAGGGTGGCTTCCGGACCGGGGAAATCATACAAATTGTTCCCAGGCTTCTTTTTCGTTGTCCTCAATGCGAATATCGAAAAACAAAGTTAGCAATCGACGCACCTCGTCAGATAGGTTTTTTTCAAAGTTCACCTCTCCCCTTAAGGCTGGCTTCCGGAACGCGAAAATCATACAAATTGTTTCCAGGCTCCTTTTGAGAGGTCCTCAATGCGAATATCGAAAAACAAAGTGTGAGATCGACGCACCTCGGCAGATACGACTTTATTCAAAGTTCACCCCTCCCCCTAAGGGTGGCTTCCGGATCGCGAAAATCATACAAATTATTCCCAGGCTTCTTTTTCGCTGTCCTCAATGCAAATATCGAAAAACAAAGTGTGCAATCGACGCACCTCGGCAGATACGATTTTTTCCAAAATTCACCCCCCCCCCCCTAAGGGTGGCTTCTGGACCGCGAAAATCATACAAATTGTTCCCAGGCTTCTTTTTCGTTGTCCTCAATGCGAATATCGAAAAACAATGTGTGCAATCGACGCACCTCGTCAGATACGTTTTTGTCAAAGTTCACCCCTCCCCCTAAGCTGGCTTCCGGAACGCGAAAATCACACAAATTGTTTCCAGGCTTCTTTTGAGAGGTCCTCAATGCGAATATCGAAAAACAAATTGTGCAATCGACGCACCTCGGCCGATACGATTTTTTTCAAAGTTCACCCCTCCCCCTAAGGGTGGCTTCCGGAACGCGAAAATCATACAAATTGTCCCCAGGCTTCTTTTTCGTTGTCCTCCATGCGAATATCGAAAAACAAAGTGTGCAATCGACGCACCTCGTCAGATACGTTTTGTTTTCAACGTTCCCGCCCCCCCCCCCCATAAGGCTGGCTTCCGGAACGCGAAAATCATACAAATTGTTTCCAGGATTCTTTTGAGAGATCCTCAATGCGAATATCGAAAATCAAAGTATGCAATCGACGCACCTCGGCAGATACGATTTTATTCAAAGTTCACCCCTCCCCCTAAGGGTGGTTTCCCGATCGCGAAATTCATACAAATTATTCCCAGGCTTCTTTTTCGTTGTCCTCAATGCGAATATCGAAAATCAAAGTGTGCAATCGACGCACCTCGGCAGATACGATTTTTTCCATAATTCGCTCCCCCCCCCATAAGGGTGGCTTCCGGAACTCGAAAATCATACAAATTGTTCCCAGGCTTCTTTTTAGAGGTCCTCAATGCGAATATCGAAAAACAAAGTGTGCAATCGACGCACCTCGGCAGATACGATTTTTTTCAAAGTTCACCCCTCCCCCTGAGGGTGGCTTCCGGGACGCGAAAATCATACAAATTGTTCCCAGGCTTCTTTTTCGTTGCCCTCAATGCGAATATCGAAAAACAAAGTGTGCAATCGACGCACTTAGGTAGATACGATTTTGTTCAAAGTTCACCCCTCCCCCTAAGGATGGCTTCCGGAACGGGAAAATCATACAAATTGTTCCCGGGCTTCTTTTTCGTTGTCCTCAATGCGAATATCGAAAAACAAAGTATGCAATAGACGCACCTCGTCAGATACGTTTTTTTCAAAGTTCACCCCTCCCCCTAAGGCTGGCTTCCGGAACGCGAAAATCAAACAAATTGTTTCCAGGCTTCTTTTGAGAGGTCCTCAATGCGAATATCGAAAAACAAAGTGTGCAATCGACGCACCTCGGCAGATACGATTTTTTTCAAAGTTCACCCCTCCCCCTGAGGATCGCTTCCGGACCGCGAAAATCAAACAAATTGTTCCCAGGCTTCTTTTTCGTTGTCCTCAATGCGAATATCGGAAAACAAAGTGTGCAATCGACGCACCTCGTCAGATACGTTTTTTTTTCAACGCTCACCCCTCCCTCTAAGGCTGGCTTCCGGAACGCGAAAATCATACAAACTGTTTTCAGGCGTCTTTTGAGAGGTCCTCAATGCGAATATCGAGAATCGAAGTGGGCAATCGACGCACCTCGGCAGATACGATTTTTTCCAAAATTCACCCCCCCATAATGGTGGCTTCCGGAACGCGAAAATCATACAAATTGTTCCCAGGCTTCTTTTTCGTTGTCCTCAATGCGAATATCGAATAACAACGTGTGCAATCGACGCACCTCGGCAGATACGACTTTTTTCAAATTTCGCCCCTCCCCCTAAGGCTGGCTTCCGGAAGGCGAAAATCATACAAATCGTTTCCAGGCTTCTTCTGAGAGGTCCTGAATGCGGATATCGAAAAACAAAGTGTGCAATCGACATACCTCGTCAGATAGGTTTTTTTTTCATCTTTCACCCCCTCCCCCTAAGGCTGGCTTCCGGAACGCGCAAAGCATACAAATAGTTCCCAGGCTTCTTTTTCGTTGTCCTCAATGCGAATATCGAAAAACAAAGTGTGCAATCGCTGCACCTCGTCAGATACGTCTTTTTCAAAGTTCACCCCTCCCCCTAAGGCTGGCTTCCGGAACGCGAAAATCATACAAATTGTTCCCAGGCTTCTTTTTCGTTGACCTCAATGCGAATATCGAAAAACAAAGTGTGCAATCGACGCACCGCGTCAGATACGTTTTTTTCAAAGTTCACCCCTCCCCCTAAGGCTGGCCTTCCGGATCGCGAAAATCATACAAATTGTTTCCAGGCTTCTTTTGAGAGGTCCTCAATGCGAATATCGAATAACGAAGTGTGCAATCGACGCACCTCGGCAGATACGATATTTTTCAAAGTTCACCCCTCCCCCTAAGGGCGGCTTCCGGAACGCGAAAATCATACAAATTGTTCCCAGGCATCTTTTGCGTTGTCCTCAATGCGAATATCGGAAAACAAAGTGTGCAATCGACGCACCTCGTCAGATACGTTTTTTTTTCAACGCTCACCCCTCCCTCTAAGGCTGGCTTCCGGAACGCGAAAATCATACAAACTGTTTTCAGGCGTCTTTTGAGAGGTCCTCAATGCGAATATCGAGAATCGAAGTGGGCAATCGACGCACCTCGGCAGATACGATTTTTTCCAAAATTCACCCCCCCATAATGGTGGCTTCCGGAACGCGAAAATCATACAAATTGTTCCCAGGCTTCTTTTTCGTTGTCCTCAATGCGAATATCGATAAACAAAGTGTGCTATGGACGCACCTCGTCAGATACGTTTTTTTCAATGTTCACCCCTCCCCCTAAGGCTGGCTTCCGGAACGCGAAAATCATACAAATTGTTTCCAGGAATCTTTTGAGAGGTCCTCAATGCGAATATCGAAAATCAAAGTGTGCAATCGACGCACCTCGGCAGATACGATTTTTTCAAAAATTCGGCCCCCCCCCCCATAAGGGTGGCTTCCGGAACTCGAAAATCATACAAATTGTTCCCAGGCTTCTTTTTAGAGGTCCTCAATGCGAATATCGAAAAACAATGTGTGCAATCTACGCACCTATGTAGATACGATTTTTTTCAAAGTTCACCCCTCCCCCTAAGGATGGCTTCCGGAACGCGAAAATCATACAAATTGTTCCCAGGCTTCTTTTTCGTTGTCCTCAATGCGAATATCGAAAAACAAAGTGTGCAATCGACGCCCCTCGTCAGATACGTTTTTTACAAAGTTCACCCCTCCCCCTAAGGCTGGTTTCCGGAACGCGAAAATCATACAAATTGTTTCCAGGCTTCTTTTGAGAGGTCCTCAATGCGAATATCCAAAAACAAAGTGTGCAATCGACGCACCTTGGCAGATACGATTTTTTTCAAAGTTCACCCCTCCCCCTGAGGGTGGCTTCCGGACCGGGGAAATCATACAAATTGTTCCCAGGCTTCTTTTTCGTTGTCCTCAATGCGAATATCGAAAAACAAAGTTAGCAATCGACGCACCTCGTCAGATACGTTTTTTTCAAAGTTCACCTCTCCCCTTAAGGCAGGCTTCCGGAACGCGAAAATCATACAAATTGTTTCCAGGCTCCTTTTGAGAGGTCCTCAATGCGAATATCGAAAAACAAAGTGTGAGATCGACGCACCTCGGCAGATACGACTTTATTCAAAGTTCACCCCTCCCCCTAAGGGTGGCTTCCGGATCGCGAAAATCATACAAATTATTCCCAGGCTTCTTTTTCGCTGTCCTCAATGCAAATATCGAAAAACAAAGTGTGCAATCGACGCACCTCGGCAGATACGATTTTTTCCAAAATTCACCCCCCCCCCTAAGGGTGGCTTCTGGACCGCGAAAATCATACAAATTGTTCCCAGGCTTCTTTTTCGTTGTCCTCAATGCGAATATCGAAAAACAATGTGTGCAATCGACGCACCTCGTCAGATACGTTTTTGTCAAAGTTCACCCCTCCCCCTAAGCTGGCTTCCGGAACGCGAAAATCACACAAATTGTTTCCAGGCTTCTTTTGAGAGGTCCTCAATGCGAATATCGAAAAACAAATTGTGCAATCGACGCACCTCGGCCGATACGATTTTTTTCAAAGTTCACCCCTCCCCCTAAGGGTGGCTTCCGGAACGCGAAAATCATACAAATTGTCCCCAGGCTTCTTTTTCGTTGTCCTCCATGCGAATATCGAAAAACAAAGTGTGCAATCGACGCACCTCGTCAGATACGTTTTGTTTTCAACGTTCCCGCCCCCCCCCCCCCATAAGGCTGGCTTCCGGAACGCGAAAATCATACAAATTGTTTCCAGGATTCTTTTGAGAGATCCTCAATGCGAATATCGAAAATCAAAGTATGCAATCGACGCACCTCGGCAGATACGATTTTATTCAAAGTTCACCCCTCCCCCTAAGGGTGGTTTCCCGATCGCGAAATTCATACAAATTATTCCCAGGCTTCTTTTTCGTTGTCCTCAATGCGAATATCGAAAATCAAAGTGTGCAATCGACGCACCTCGGCAGATACGATTTTTTCCATAATTCGCTCCCCCCCCCATAAGGGTGGCTTCCGGAACTCGAAAATCATACAAATTGTTCCCAGGCTTCTTTTTAGAGGTCCTCAATGCGAATATCGAAAAACAAAGTGTGCAATCGACGCACCTCGGCAGATACGATTTTTTTCAAAGTTCACCCCTCCCCCTGAGGGTGGCTTCCGGGACGCGAAAATCATACAAATTGTTCCCAGGCTTCTTTTTCGTTGCCCTCAATGCGAATATCGAAAAACAAAGTGTGCAATCGACGCACTTAGGTAGATACGATTTTGTTCAAAGTTCACCCCTCCCCCTAAGGATGGCTTCCGGAACGGGAAAATCATACAAATTGTTCCCGGGCTTCTTTTTCGTTGTCCTCAATGCGAATATCGAAAAACAAAGTATGCAATAGACGCACCTCGTCAGATACGTTTTTTTCAAAGTTCACCCCTCCCCCTAAGGCTGGCTTCCGGAACGCGAAAATCAAACAAATTGTTTCCAGGCTTCTTTTGAGAGGTCCTCAATGCGAATATCGAAAAACAAAGTGTGCAATCGACGCACCTCGGCAGATACGATTTTTTTCAAAGTTCACCCCTCCCCCTGAGGATCGCTTCCGGACCGCGAAAATCAAACAAATTGTTCCCAGGCTTCTTTTTCGTTGTCCTCAATGCGAATATCGAAAAACAAAGTGTGCAATCCATGCCCCTCGTCAGATACGTTTTTTTCAAAGTTCACCCCTCCCCCTAAGGCTGGCTTCCGGAACGCGAAAATCATACAAATTGTTTCCAGGCTTCTTTTGAGAGGTCCTCAATGTGAATATCGAAAAACAAAGTGTGCAATCGACGCACCTTGGCAGATACGATTTTTTCCATAATTCACCCCCCCCCTAAGGGTGGCTTCCGGACCGCGAAAATCATACAAATTGTTCCCAGGCATCTTTTTCGTTGTCCTCAATGCGAATATCGAAAAACAAAGTGTGCAATCGACGCACCTCGTCAGATACGTTTTTGTCAAAGTTCACCCCTCCGCCTAAGGCTGGCTTCCGGAACGCGAAAATCATACAAATTGTTTCCAGGCTTTTTTTGAGAGGTCCTCAATGCGAATATCGAAAAACAAAGTGTGCAATCGACGCACCTCGGCAGATACGATTTTTTTCAAAGTTCACCCTTCCCCCTAAGGGTGGCTTCCGGAACGCGACAATCATACAAATTGTCCCCAGGCTTCTTTTTCGTTGTCCTCCATGCGAATATCGAAAAACAAAGTGTGCAATCGACGCACCTCGTCAGATACGTTTTTTTTTTAACGTTCACCACCCCCCCCCCCCCCCCCACAAGGCTGGCTTCCGGAACGCGGAAATCATACAAATTGTTCCCAGGCTTCTTTTTCGTTGTACTCTATGCGAATATCGAAAAACAAGGTGTGCAATCGACGCACCTCGTCAGATACGTTTTTTTTCAACGTTCCCCCGCCCCCCCCATAAGGCTGGCTTCCGGAAGGCGAAAATCATACAAGCTGTTCCCAGGCATCTTTTTCGTTGTCCTCAATGCGAATATCGGAAAACAAAGTGTGCAATCGACGCACCTCGTCAGATACGCTTTTTTTCAACGCCCGCCCCTCCCTCTAAGGCTGGCTTCCGGAACGCGAAAATCATAAAAACTGTTTTCAGGCGTCTTTTGAGAGGTCCTCAATGCGAATATCGAGAAACGAAGTGTGCAATCGACGCACCTCGGCAGATACGATTTTTTCCAAAATTCACCCCCCCCATAATGGTGGCTTCCGGAACGCGAAAATCATACAAATTGTTCCCAGGCTTCTTTTTCGTTGTCCTCAATGCGAATATCGATAAACAAAGTGTGCAATGGACGCACCTCGTCAGATACGTTTTTTTCAAAGTTCACCCCTCCCCCTCAGGCTGGTTTCCGGAACGCGAAAATTATACAAATTGTTTCCAGGATTCTTTTGAGAGGTCCTCAATGCGAATATCGAAAATCAAAGTGTGCAATCGACGCACCTCGGCAGATACGATTTTTTCCAAAATTCGGCCCCCCCCCCGCCCATAAGGGTGGCTTCCGGAACTCGAAAATCATACAAATTGTTCCCAGGCATCTTTTTAGAGGTCCTCAATGCGAATATCGAAAAACAAAGTGTGCAATCGACGCACCTCGGCAGATACGATTTTTTCAAAGTTCACCCCTCCCCCTAAGGGTGGCTTCCGGAACGCGAAAATCATACAAATTGTTCCCAGGCTTCTTTTTCGTTGTCCTCAATGCGAATATCGAAAAACAAAGTGTGCAATCGACGCAGCTCGGTAGATACGATTTTTTTCAACGTTCACCCCTCCCCCTAAGGATGGCTTCCGGAACGCGAAAATCATACAAATTGTTCCCAGGCTTCTTTTTCGTTGTCCTCAATGCGAATATCGAAAAACAAAGTGTGCAATCGACGCCCCTCGTCAGATCCGTTTTTTTCAAAGTTCACCCCTCCCCCTAAGGCTGGCTTCCGGAACGCGAAAATCATACAAATTGTTTCCAGGCTTCTTTTGAGAGGTCCTCAATGCGAATATCGAAAAACAAAGTGTGCAATCGACGCACCTTGGCAGATACGTTTTTTTCCATCATTCACCCCCCCCTAAGGGTGGCTTCCGGACGGCGAAAATCATACAAATTGTTCCCAGGCTTCTTTTTCGTTGTCCTCAATGCGAATATCGAAAAACAAAGTGTGCAATCGACGCCCCTCGTCAGATCCGTTTTTTTCAAAGTTCACCCCTCCCCCTAAGGCTGGCTTCCGGAACGCGAAAATCATACAAATTGTTTCCAGGCTTTTTTTGAGAGGTCCTCAATGCGAATATCGAAAAACAAAGTGTGCAATCGACGCACCTCGGCAGATACGATTTTTTTCAAAGTTCACCCCTCCCCCTAAGGGTGGCTTCCGGAACGCGACAATCATACAAATTGTCCCGAGGCTTCTTTTTCGTTGTCCTCCATGCGAATATCGAAAAACAAAGTGTGCAATCGACGCACCCCGTCAGATACGTTTTTTTTTTAACGTTCACGCCCCCCCCCCTAAGGCTGGCTTCCGGAACGCGGAAATCATACAAATTGTTCCCACGCTTCTTTATCGTTGTCCTCAATGCGAATATCGAAAAACAAAGTGTGCAATCGACGCACCTCGTCAGATACGTTTTTTTTCAACGTTCACCCCACCCCCCTAAGGCTGGCTTCCGGAACGCGAAAATCATACAAATTGTTCCCTGGCTTCTTTTTAGAGGTCCTCAATGCGAATATCGAATAACAACGTGTGCAATCGACGCACCTCGGCAGATGCGACTTTTTTCAAAATTCACCCCTCCCCCTAAGGCTGGCTTCCGGAACGCGAAAATCATACACATTGTTCCCAGGCTTCTTTTTCGTTGTCCTCAATGCGAATATCGAAAAACAAAGTGTGCAATCGCTGCACCTCGTCAGATACCTCTTTTTCAAAGTTCACCCCTCCCCCTAAGGCTGGCTTCCGGAACGCGAAAATCATACAAATTGTTCCCAGCCTTCTTTTTCGTTGTCCTCAATGCGAATAACGAAAAACAAAGTGTGCAATCGACGCACCGCGTCAGATACGTTTTTTTCGAAGTTCACCCCTCCCCCTAAGGCTGGCTTCCGGAACGCGAAAATCATACAAATTGTTTCCAGGCTTCTTTCGAGAGGTCCTCAATGCGAATATCGAAAAACAAAGTGTGCAATTGACGCACCTCGGCAGATACGATTTTTTTCGAAGTTCACCCCTCGCCCTGAGGGTGGCTTCCGGACCGCGGAAATCATACAAATTGTTCCCAGGCTTCTTTTTCGTTGTCCTCAATGCGAATATCGAAAAACAAAGTGTGCAATCGACGCACCTCGTCAGATACGTTTTTTTCAAAGTTCACCCCTCCCCCTAAGGCTGGCTTCCGGAACGCGAAAATCATACAAATTGTTTCCAGGCTTCTTTTGAGAGGTCCTCAATGCGAATATCGAAAAACAAAGTGTGCAATCGACGCACCTCGGCAGATACGATTTTATTCAAAGTTCACCCCTCCCCCTAAGGGTGGCTTCCGGATCGCGATAATCATACAAATTATTCCCAGGCTTCTTTTTGGCTGTCCTCAATGCAAATATTGAAAAACAAAGTGTGCAATCGACGCACCTCGGCAGATACGATTTTTTCCTAAATTCACCTCCCCCCCCCCTAAGGGTGGCTTCCGGACCGCGAAAATCATACAAATTGTTCCCAGGCTTGTTTTTCGTTGTCCTCAATGCGAATATCGAAAAACAAAGTGTGCAATCGACGCACCTCGTCAGATACGTTTTTGTCAAATTTCACCCCTCCCCCTAAGCTGGCTTCCGGAACGCGAAAATCATAGAAATTGTTTCCAGGCTTCTTTTGAGAGGTCCTCAATGCGAATATCGAAAAACAACGTGTGCAATCGACGCACCTCGGCCGACACGATTTTTTTCAAAGTTCACCCCTCCCCCTAAGGGTGGCTTCCGGAACGCGAAAATCATCCAAATTGTCCCCAGGCTTCTTTTTCGTTGTCCTCAATGCGAATATCGAAAAACAAAGTGTGCAATCGACGCACCTCGGCAGATACGATTTTATTCAAAGTTCACCCCTCCCCCTAAGGGTGGTTTCCGGATCGCGAAAATCATACAAATTATTCCCAGGCTTCTTTTTCGTTGTCCTCAATGCGAATATCGAAAAACAAAGTGCGCAATCCACGCACCTCGTCAGATACGTTTTTTTCAAAGTTCACCGCTCCCCCTAAGGCTGGCTTCCGGAACGCGAAAATCATACAAATTGTTTCCAGGCTTCTTTTGAGAGGTCCTCAATGCGAATATCGAAAAACGAAGTGTGCAATCGACGCACCTCGGCAGATACGATTTTTTTCCAAAATTCACCCCCCCCTAATGGTGGCTTCCGGAACGCGAAAATCATATAAATTGTTCCCAGGCTTCTTTTTCGTTGTCCTCAATGCGAATATCGATAAACAAAGTGTGCAATGGACGCACCTCGTCAGATACGTTTTCTTCAAAGTTCACCCCTCCCCCTAAGGCTGGCTTCCGGCACGCGAAAATCATACAAATTGTTCCCAGGCTTCTTTTTCGTTGTCCTCAATGCGAATATCGAAAAACAAAGTCTGCAATCGACGCACCTCGTAAGATACGTTTTTTTCAAAGTTCACCCCCCCCCTAAGGCTGGCTTCCGGAACGCGAAAATCATACAAAATGTTTCCAGGCTTCTTTTGAGAGGTCCTCAATGCGAATATCGAAAAACAAAGTGTGCAATCGACGCACCTCGGCAGATACGATTTTTTCCAAAATTCACCCCCCCCCATAATGGTGGCTTCCGGAACGCGAAAATCATACAAATTGTTCCCAGGCTTCTTTTTCGTTGTCCTCAATGCGAATATCGATAAACAAAGTGTGCAATGGACGCACCTCGTCAGATACGTTTTTTTCAAAGTTCACCCCTCCCCCTCAGGCTGGCTTCCGGAACGCGAAAATCACACAAATTGTTTCCAGGCTTCTTTTGAGAGGTCCTCAATGCGAATATCGAAAAACAAATTGTGCAATCGACGCACCTCGGCCGATACGATTTTTTTCAAAGTTCACCCCTCCCCCTAAGGGTGGCTTCCGGAACGCGAAAATCATACAAATTGTCCCCAGGCTTCTTTTTCGTTGTCCTCCATGCGAATATCGAAAAACAAAGTGTGCAATCGACGCACCTCGTCAGATACGTTTTGTTTTCAACGTTCCCGCCCCACCCCCCCCATAAGGCTGGCTTCCGGAACGCGAAAATCATACAAATTGTTTCCAGGATTCTTTTGAGAGATCCTCAATGCGAATATCGAAAATCAAAGTATGCAATCGACGCACCTCGGCAGATACGATTTTATTCAAAGTTCACCCCTCCCCCTAAGGGTGGTTTCCCGATCGCGAAATTCATACAAATTATTCCCAGGCTTCTTTTTCGTTGTCCTCAATGCGAATATCGAAAATCAAAGTGTGCAATCGACGCACCTCGGCAGATACGATTTTTTCCATAATTCGCTCCCCCCCCCATAAGGGTGGCTTCCGGAACTCGAAAATCATACAAATTGTTCCCAGGCTTCTTTTTAGAGGTCCTCAATGCGAATATCGAAAAACAAAGTGTGCAATCGACGCACCTCGGCAGATACGATTTTTTTCAAAGTTCACCCCTCCCCCTGAGGGTGGCTTCCGGAACGCGAAAATCATACAAATTGTTCCCAGGCTTCTTTTTCGTTGCCCTCAATGCGAATATCGAAAAACAAAGTGTGCAATCGACGCACCTAGGTAGATACGATTTTGTTCAAAGTTCACCCCTCCCCCTAAGGATGGCTTCCGGAACGGGAAAATCATACAAATTGTTCCCGGGCTTCTTTTTCGTTGTCCTCAATGCGAATATCGAAAAACAAAGTATGCAATAGACGCACCTCGTCAGATACGTTTTTTTCAAAGTTCACCCCTCCCCCTAAGGCTGGCTTCCGGAACGCGAAAATCAAACAAATTGTTTCCAGGCTTCTTTTGAGAGGTCCTCAATGCGAATATCGAAAAACAAAGTGTGCAATCGACGCACCTCGGCAGATACGATTTTTTTCAAAGTTCACCCCTCCCCCTGAGGATCGCTTCCGGACCGCGAAAATCAAACAAATTGTTCCCAGGCTTCTTTTTCGTTGTCCTCAATGCGAATATCGAAAAACAAAGTGTGCAATCCATGCCCCTCGTCAGATACGTTTTTTTCAAAGTTCACCCCTCCCCCTAAGGCTGGCTTCCGGAACGCGAAAATCATACAAATTGTTTCCAGGCTTCTTTTGAGAGGTCCTCAATGTGAATATCGAAAAACAAAGTGTGCAATCGACGCACCTTGGCAGATACGATTTTTTCCATAATTCACCCCCCCCACAAGGCTGGCTTCCGGAACGCGGAAATCATACAAATTGTTCCCAGGCTTCTTTTTCGTTGTACTCTATGCGAATATCGAAAAACAAGGTGTGCAATCGACGCACCTCGTCAGATACGTTTTTTTTCAACGTTCCCCCGCCCCCCCCATAAGGCTGGCTTCCGGAAGGCGAAAATCATACAAGCTGTTCCCAGGCATCTTTTTCGTTGTCCTCAATGCGAATATCGGAAAACAAAGTGTGCAATCGACGCACCTCGTCAGATACGCTTTTTTTCAACGCCCGCCCCTCCCTCTAAGGCTGGCTTCCGGAACGCGAAAATCATAAAAACTGTTTTCAGGCGTCTTTTGAGAGGTCCTCAATGCGAATATCGAGAAACGAAGTGTGCAATCGACGCACCTCGGCAGATACGATTTTTTCCAAAATTCACCCCCCCCATAATGGTGGCTTCCGGAACGCGAAAATCATACAAATTGTTCCCAGGCTTCTTTTTCGTTGTCCTCAATGCGAATATCGATAAACAAAGTGTGCAATGGACGCACCTCGTCAGATACGTTTTTTTCAAAGTTCACCCCTCCCCCTCAGGCTGGTTTCCGGAACGCGAAAATTATACAAATTGTTTCCAGGATTCTTTTGAGAGGTCCTCAATGCGAATATCGAAAATCAAAGTGTGCAATCGACGCACCTCGGCAGATACGATTTTTTCCAAAATTCGGCCCCCCCCCCGCCCATAAGGGTGGCTTCCGGAACTCGAAAATCATACAAATTGTTCCCAGGCATCTTTTTAGAGGTCCTCAATGCGAATATCGAAAAACAAAGTGTGCAATCGACGCACCTCGGCAGATACGATTTTTTCAAAGTTCACCCCTCCCCCTAAGGGTGGCTTCCGGAACGCGAAAATCATACAAATTGTTCCCAGGCTTCTTTTTCGTTGTCCTCAATGCGAATATCGAAAAACAAAGTGTGCAATCGACGCAGCTCGGTAGATACGATTTTTTTCAACGTTCACCCCTCCCCCTAAGGATGGCTTCCGGAACGCGAAAATCATACAAATTGTTCCCAGGCTTCTTTTTCGTTGTCCTCAATGCGAATATCGAAAAACAAAGTGTGCAATCGACGCCCCTCGTCAGATCCGTTTTTTTCAAAGTTCACCCCTCCCCCTAAGGCTGGCTTCCGGAACGCGAAAATCATACAAATTGTTTCCAGGCTTCTTTTGAGAGGTCCTCAATGCGAATATCGAAAAACAAAGTGTGCAATCGACGCACCTTGGCAGATACGTTTTTTTCCATCATTCACCCCCCCCTAAGGGTGGCTTCCGGACGGCGAAAATCATACAAATTGTTCCCATGCTTCTTTTTCGTTGTCCTCAATGCGAATATCGAAAAACAAAGTGTGCAATCGACGCCCCTCGTCAGATCCGTTTTTTTCAAAGTTCACCCCTCCCCCTAAGGCTGGCTTCCGGAACGCGAAAATCATACAAATTGTTTCCAGGCTTTTTTTGAGAGGTCCTCAATGCGAATATCGAAAAACAAAGTGTGCAATCGACGCACCTCGGCAGATACGATTTTTTTCAAAGTTCACCCCTCCCCCTAAGGGTGGCTTCCGGAACGCGACAATCATACAAATTGTCCCCAGGCTTCTTTTTCGTTGTCCTCCATGCGAATATCGAAAAACAAAGTGTGCAATCGACGCACCCCGTCAGATACGTTTTTTTTTAACGTTCACGCCCCCCCCCCCTAAGGCTGGCTTCCGGAACGCGGAAATCATACAAATTGTTCCCACGCTTCTTTATCGTTGTCCTCAATGCGAATATCGAAAAACAAAGTGTGCAATCGACGCACCTCGTCAGATACGTTTTTTTTCAACGTTCACCCCACCCCCCTAAGGCTGGCTTCCGGAACGCGAAAATCATACAAATTGTTCCCTGGCTTCTTTTTAGAGGTCCTCAATGCGAATATCGAATAACAACGTGTGCAATCGACGCACCTCGGCAGATGCGACTTTTTTCAAAATTCACCCCTCCCCCTAAGGCTGGCTTCCGGAACGCGAAAATCATACACATTGTTCCCAGGCTTCTTTTTCGTTGTCCTCAATGCGAATATCGAAAAACAAAGTGTGCAATCGCTGCACCTCGTCAGATACCTCTTTTTCAAAGTTCACCCCTCCCCCTAAGGCTGGCTTCCGGAACGCGAAAATCATACAAATTGTTCCCAGGCTTCTTTTTCGTTGTCCTCAATGCGAATAACGAAAAACAAAGTGTGCAATCGACGCACCGCGTCAGATACGTTTTTTTCGAAGTTCACCCCTCCCCCTAAGGCTGGCTTCCGGAACGCGAAAATCATACAAATTGTTTCCAGGCTTCTTTCGAGAGGTCCTCAATGCGAATATCGAAAAACAAAGTGTGCAATTGACGCACCTCGGCAGATACGATTTTTTTCGAAGTTCACCCCTCGCCCTGAGGGTGGCTTCCGGACCGCGGAAATCATACAAATTGTTCCCAGGCTTCTTTTTCGTTGTCCTCAATGCGAATATCGAAAAACAAAGTGTGCAATCGACGCACCTCGTCAGATACGTTTTTTTCAAAGTTCACCCCTCCCCCTAAGGCTGGCTTCCGGAACGCGAAAATCATACAAATTGTTTCCAGGCTTCTTTTGAGAGGTCCTCAATGCGAATATCGAAAAACAAAGTGTGCAATCGACGCACCTCGGCAGATACGATTTTATTCAAAGTTCACCCCTCCCCCTAAGGGTGGCTTCCGGATCGCGATAATCATACAAATTATTCCCAGGCTTCTTTTTGGCTGTCCTCAATGCAAATATTGAAAAACAAAGTGTGCAATCGACGCACCTCGGCAGATACGATTTTTTCCTAAATTCACCTCCCCCCCCCCTAAGGGTGGCTTCCGAACCGCGAAAATCATACAAATTGTTCCCAGGCTTGTTTTTCGTTGTCCTCAATGCGAATATCGAAAAACAAAGTGTGCAATCGACGCACCTCGTCAGATACGTTTTTGTCAAATTTCACCCCTCCCCCTAAGCTGGCTTCCGGAACGCGAAAATCATAGAAATTGTTTCCAGGCTTCTTTTGAGAGGTCCTCAATGCGAATATCGAAAAACAACGTGTGCAATCGACGCACCTCGGCCGACACGATTTTTTTCAAAGTTCACCCCTCCCCCTAAGGGTGGCTTCCGGAACGCGAAAATCATCCAAATTGTCCCCAGGCTTCTTTTTCGTTGTCCTCAATGCGAATATCGAAAAACAAAGTGTGCAATCGACGCACCTCGGCAGATACGATTTTATTCAAAGTTCACCCCTCCCCCTAAGGGTGGTTTCCGGATCGCGAAAATCATACAAATTATTCCCAGGCTTCTTTTTCGTTGTCCTCAATGCGAATATCGAAAAACAAAGTGCGCAATCCACGCACCTCGTCAGATACGTTTTTTTCAAAGTTCACCGCTCCCCCTAAGGCTGGCTTCCGGAACGCGAAAATCATACAAATTGTTTCCAGGCTTCTTTTGAGAGGTCCTCAATGCGAATATCGAAAAACGAAGTGTGCAATCGACGCACCTCGGCAGATACGATTTTTTTCCAAAATTCACCCCCCCCTAATGGTGGCTTCCGGAACGCGAAAATCATATAAATTGTTCCCAGGCTTCTTTTTCGTTGTCCTCAATGCGAATATCGATAAACAAAGTGTGCAATGGACGCACCTCGTCAGATACGTTTTCTTCAAAGTTCACCCCTCCCCCTAAGGCTGGCTTCCGGCACGCGAAAATCATACAAATTGTTCCCAGGCTTCTTTTTCGTTGTCCTCAATGCGAATATCGAAAAACAAAGTCTGCAATCGACGCACCTCGTAAGATACGTTTTTTTCAAAGTTCACCCCCCCCCTAAGGCTGGCTTCCGGAACGCGAAAATCATACAAAATGTTTCCAGGCTTCTTTTGAGAGGTCCTCAATGCGAATATCGAAAAACAAAGTGTGCAATCGACGCACCTCGGCAGATACGATTTTTTCCAAAATTCACCCCCCCCCATAATGGTGGCTTCCGGAACGCGAAAATCATACAAATTGTTCCCAGGCTTCTTTTTCGTTGTCCTCAATGCGAATATCGATAAACAAAGTGTGCAATGGACGCACCTCGTCAGATACGTTTTTTTCAAAGTTCACCCCTCCCCCTCAGGCTGGCTTCCGGAACGCGAAAATCACACAAATTGTTTCCAGGCTTCTTTTGAGAGGTCCTCAATGCGAATATCGAAAAACAAATTGTGCAATCGACGCACCTCGGCCGATACGATTTTTTTCAAAGTTCACCCCTCCCCCTAAGGGTGGCTTCCGGAACGCGAAAATCATACAAATTGTCCCCAGGCTTCTTTTTCGTTGTCCTCCATGCGAATATCGAAAAACAAAGTGTGCAATCGACGCACCTCGTCAGATACGTTTTGTTTTCAACGTTCCCGCCCCACCCCCCCCATAAGGCTGGCTTCCGGAACGCGAAAATCATACAAATTGTTTCCAGGATTCTTTTGAGAGATCCTCAATGCGAATATCGAAAATCAAAGTATGCAATCGACGCACCTCGGCAGATACGATTTTATTCAAAGTTCACCCCTCCCCCTAAGGGTGGTTTCCCGATCGCGAAATTCATACAAATTATTCCCAGGCTTCTTTTTCGTTGTCCTCAATGCGAATATCGAAAATCAAAGTGTGCAATCGACGCACCTCGGCAGATACGATTTTTTCCATAATTCGCTCCCCCCCCCATAAGGGTGGCTTCCGGAACTCGAAAATCATACAAATTGTTCCCAGGCTTCTTTTTAGAGGTCCTCAATGCGAATATCGAAAAACAAAGTGTGCAATCGACGCACCTCGGCAGATACGATTTTTTTCAAAGTTCACCCCTCCCCCTGAGGGTGGCTTCCGGAACGCGAAAATCATACAAATTGTTCCCAGGCTTCTTTTTCGTTGCCCTCAATGCGAATATCGAAAAACAAAGTGTGCAATCGACGCACCTAGGTAGATACGATTTTGTTCAAAGTTCACCCCTCCCCCTAAGGATGGCTTCCGGAACGGGAAAATCATACAAATTGTTCCCGGGCTTCTTTTTCGTTGTCCTCAATGCGAATATCGAAAAACAAAGTATGCAATAGACGCACCTCGTCAGATACGTTTTTTTCAAAGTTCACCCCTCCCCCTAAGGCTGGCTTCCGGAACGCGAAAATCAAACAAATTGTTTCCAGGCTTCTTTTGAGAGGTCCTCAATGCGAATATCGAAAAACAAAGTGTGCAATCGACGCACCTCGGCAGATACGATTTTTTTCAAAGTTCACCCCTCCCCCTGAGGATCGCTTCCGGACCACGAAAATCAAACAAATTGTTCCCAGGCTTCTTTTTCGTTGTCCTCAATGCGAATATCGAAAAACAAAGTGTGCAATCCATGCCCCTCGTCAGATACGTTTTTTTCAAAGTTCACCCCTCCCCCTAAGGCTGGCTTCCGGAACGCGAAAATCATACAAATTGTTTCCAGGCTTCTTTTGAGAGGTCCTCAATGTGAATATCGAAAAACAAAGTGTGCAATCGACGCACCTTGGCAGATACGATTTTTTCCATAATTCACCCCCCCCTAAGGGTGGCTTCCGGACCGCGAAAATCATACAAATTGTTCCCAGGCATCTTTTTCGTTGTCCTCAATGCGAATATCGAAAAACAAAGTGTGCAATCGACGCACCTCGTCAGATACGTTTTTGTCAAAGTTCACCCCTCCGCCTAAGGCTGGCTTCCGGAACGCGAAAATCATACAAATTGTTTCCAGGCTTTTTTTGAGAGGTCCTCAATGCGAATATCGAAAAACAAAGTGTGCAATCGACGCACCTCGGCAGATACGATTTTTTTCAAAGTTCACCCCTCCCCCTAAGGGTGGCTTCCGGAACGCGACAATCATACGAATTGTCCCCAGGTCGAGGTCCTCAATGCGAATATCGAAAAACAAAGTGTGCAATCGACGCACCTCGTCAGATACGTTTTTTTTTTAACGTTCACCACCCCCCCCCCCCCCACAAGGCTGGCTTCCGGAACGCGGAAATCATACAAATTGTTCCCAGGCTTCTTTTTCGTTGTACTCTATGCGAATATCGAAAAACAAGGTGTGCAATCGACGCACCTCGTCAGATACGTTTTTTTTCAACGTTCCCCCGCCCCCCCATAAGGCTGGCTTCCGGAAGGCGAAAATCATACAAGCTGTTCCCAGGCATCTTTTTCGTTGTCCTCAATGCGAATATCGGAAAACAAAGTGTGCAATCGACGCACCTCGTCAGATACGCTTTTTTTCAACGCCCGCCCCTCCCTCTAAGGCTGGCTTCCGGAACGCGAAAATCATAAAAACTGTTTTCAGGCGTCTTTTGAGAGGTCCTCAATGCGAATATCGAGAAACGAAGTGTGCAATCGACGCACCTCGGCAGATACGATTTTTTCCAAAATTCACCCCCCCCATAATGGTGGCTTCCGGAACGCGAAAATCATACAAATTGTTCCCAGGCTTCTTTTTCGTTGTCCTCAATGCGAATATCGATAAACAAAGTGTGCAATGGACGCACCTCGTCAGATACGTTTTTTTCAAAGTTCACCCCTCCCCCTCAGGCTGGCTTCCGGAACGCGAAAATCATACAAATTGTTTCCAGGATTCTTTTGAGAGGTCCTCAATGCGAATATCGAAAATCAAAGTGTGCAATCGACGCACCTCGGCAGATACGATTTTTTCCAAAGTTCGGCCCCCCCCCCGCCCATAAGGGTGGCTTCCGGAACTCGAAAATCATACAAATTGTTCCCAGGCATCTTTTTAGAGGTCCTCAATGCGAATATCGAAAAACAAAGTGTGCAATCGACGCACCTCGGCAGATACGATTTTTTCAAAGTTCACCCCTCCCCCTAAGGGTGGCTTCCGGAACGCGAAAATCATACAAATTGTTCCCAGGCTTCTTTTTCGTTGTCCTCAATGCGAATATCGAAAAACAAAGTGTGCAATCGACGCAGCTCGGTAGATACGATTTTTTTCAACGTTCACCCCTCCCCCTAAGGATGGCTTCCGGAACGCGAAAATCATACAAATTGTTCCCAGGCTTCTTTTTCGTTGTCCTCAATGCGAATATCGAAATACAAAGTGTGCAATCGACGCCCCTCGTCAGATCCGTTTTTTTCAAAGTTCACCCCTCCTCCTAAGGCTGGCTTCCGGAACGCGAAAATCATACAAATTGTTTCCAGGCTTCTTTTGAGAGGTCCTCAATGCGAATATCGAAAAACAAAGTGTGCAATCGACGCACCTTGGCAGATACGTTTTTTTCCATCATTCACCCCCCCCTAAGGGTGGCTTCCGGACGGCGAAAATCATACAAATTGTTCCCAGGCTTCTTTTTCGTTGTCCTCAATGCGAATATCGAAAAACAAAGTGTGCAATCGACGCCCCTCGTCAGATCCGTTTTTTTCAAAGTTCACCCCTCCCCCTAAGGCTGGCTTCCGGAACGCGAAAATCATACAAATTGTTTCCAGGCTTTTTTTGAGAGGTCCTCAATGCGAATATCGAAAAACAAAGTGTGCAATCGACGCACCTCGGCAGATACGATTTTTTTCAAAGTTCACCCCTCCCCCTAAGGGTGGCTTCCGGAACGCGACAATCATACAAATTGTCCCCAGGCTTCATTTTCGTTGTCCTCCATGCGAATATCGAAAAACAAAGTGTGCAATCGACGCACCCCGTCAGATACGTTTTTTTTTTAACGTTCACGCCCCCCCCCCTAAGGCTGGCTTCCGGAACGCGGAAATCATACAAATTGTTCCCACGCTTCTTTATCGTTGTCCTCAATGCGAATATCGAAAAACAAAGTGTGCAATCGACGCACCTCGTCAGATACGTTTTTTTTCAACGTTCACCCCACCCCCCTAAGGCTGGCTTCCGGAACGCGAAAATCATACAAATTGTTCCCTGGCTTCTTTTTAGAGGTCCTCAATGCGAATATCGAATAACAACGTGTGCAATCGACGCACCTCGGCAGATGCGACTTTTTTCAAAATTCACCCCTCCCCCTAAGGCTGGCTTCCGGAGCGCGAAAATCATACAAATTGTTTCCAGGCTTCTTTTGAGAGGTCCTCAATGCGAATATCGAAAAACGAAGTGTGCAATCGACGCACCTCGGCAGATACGATTTTTTTCAAAGTTCACCCCTCCCCCTAAGGGCGGCTTCCGGAACGCGAAAATCATACAAATTGTTCCCAGGCATCTTTTTAGAGGTCCTCAATGCGAATATCGGAAAACAATGTGTGCAATCGACGCACCTCGGCAGATACGATTTTTTTCAAAGTTCACCCCTCCCCCTAAGGGTGGCTTCCGGAACGCGAAAATCATACAAATTGTTCCCAGGCTTCTTTTTCGTTGTCCTCAATGCGAATATCGAAAAACAAAGTGTGCAATCGACGCACCTCGGAAGATACGATTTTTTTCAAAGTTCACCCCTCCCCCTAAGGATGGCTTCCGGAACGCGAAAATCATACAAATTGTTCCCAGGCTTCTTTTTCGTTGTCCTCAATGCGAATATCGAAAAACAAAGTGTGCAATCGACGCACCGCGTCAGGTACGTTTTTTTCAAAGTTCACCCCTCCCCCTAAGGCTGGCTTCCGGAACGCGAAAATAATACAACTTGTTTCCAGGCTTCTTTTGAGAGGTCCTCAATGCGAATATCGAAAAACAAAGTGTGCAATCGACGCACCTCGGCAGATACGATTTTTTTCAAAGTTCACCCCTCCCCCTGAGGGTGGCTTCCGGACCGCGGAAATCATACAAATTGTTCCCAGGCTTGTTTTTCGTTGTCCTCAATGCGAATATCGAAAAACAAAGTGTGCAATCGACGCACCTCGGCAGATACGATTTTTTTCATACTTCACCCCACCCCCTAAGGGTGGCTTCCGGAACGCGAAAATCATACAAATTGTTCCCAGGCTTTTTTTTCGTTGTCCTCAATGCGAATATCGAAAAACAAAGTGTGCAATCGACGCACCTCGTCAGATACGTTTTTTTCAAAGTTCACCCCTCCCCCTAAGGCTGGCTTCCGGAACGCGAAAATCATACAAATTGTTTCCAGGCTTCTTTTGAGAGGTCCTCAATGCGAATATCGAAAAACAAAGTGTGCAATCGACGCACCTCGGCAGATACGATTTTGTCCAAAATTCACCCCCCCCTAAGGGTGGCTTCCGGACCGCGAAAATCATACAAATTGTTCCCAGGCTTCTTTTTCGTTGTCCTCAATGCGAATATCGAAAAACAAAGTGTGCAATCGACGCACCTCGTCAGATACTTTTTTTTTAACGTTCACCCCCCGCCCCTAAGGCTGGCTTGCGGAACGCGGAAATCATACGAATTGTTTCCAGGATTCTTTTAAGAGGTCCTCAATGCGAATATCGAAAAACAAAGTGTGCAATCGACGCACCTCGGCAGATACGATTTTTTCCAAAATTCGCCCCCCCCCCCCCATACGGGTGGCTCGCGGAACTCGAAGATCATACAAATTGTTCCCAGGCTTCTTTTTAGAGGTCCTCAATGCGAATATCGAAAAACAAAGTGTGCAATCGACGCACCTCGGCAGATACGATTTTTTCCAAAATTCACCCCCCCATAGAGTGGCTTCCGGACCGCGAAAATCATACAAATTGTTCCCACGCTTCTTTATCGTTGTCCTCAATGCGAATATCGAAAAACAAAGTGTGCAATCGACGCACCTAGTCAGATACGTTTTTTTTAAACGTTCACCCCCCCCCCCCCCTAAGGCTGGCTTCCGGAACGCGAAAATCATACAAATTGTTCCCAGGCTTCTTTTTAGAGGTCCTCAATGCGAATATCGAAAAACAACGTGTGCAATCGACGCTCCTCGGCAGATACGATTTTGTTCTAAATTCACCCCTCCCCCTAAGGCTGGCTTCCGGAAGGCGAAAATCATACAAATTGTTTCCAGGCTTCTTCTAAGAGGTCCTGAATGCGGATATCGAAAAACAAAGTGTGCAATCGACGCACCTCGGCAGAAACGATTTTTTTCAAAGTTGACCCCGCCCCCCAAAGGGTTGCTTCCGGAACGCAAAAATCATACAAATTGTTCCCAGGCTTCTTTTTCGTTGTCCTCAATGCGAATATCGAAAAACAAAGTGTGCAATCGACGCACCTCGGCAGATACGATTTTTTCCAAAATTCACCCTCCCATAAGGGTGGCTTCCGGAACTCGAAAATCATACAAATTGTTCCCAGGCTTCTTTTTAGAGGTCCTCAATGCGAATATCGAAAAACAAAGTGTGCAATCGACGCACCTCGGCAGATACGATTTTTTTCAATGTTGACCCCTCCCCCTAGGGCTGGCTTCCGGAACGCGAAAATCATACAAATTGTTTCCAGGCTTCTTTCGAGAGACCCTCAATGCGAATATCGGTAAACAAAGTGTGCAATAGACGCACCTCGGCAGATACGATTTTTTTCAAAGTGCACCCCTCCACCTAAGGGTGGCTTCCGGAACGCGAAAATCATACAAATTGTTCGTGGCTTCTTTTTCGTTGTCCTCAATGCGAATATCGAAAAACAATGTGTGCAATCGGCGCACCTCGGCAGATACGATTTTTTCCAAAATTCGGCCCCCCCCATAAGGGTGGCTTCCGGAACTCGAAAATCATACAAATTGTTCCCAGGCTTGTTTTTAGAGGTCCTCAATGCGAATATCGAAAAACAAAGTGTGCAATCGACGCAGCTCGTCAGATACGTTTTTTTTTCAACGTTCACCCCACACCCTCCTAAGGCTGGCTTCCGGAACGCGAAAATCATACAAATTGTTCCCAGGCTACTTTTTCGTTGTCCTCAATGCGAATATCGAAAAACAAAGTGTGCAATCGACGCACCTCGTCAGATACGTTTTTTTCAAAGTTCACCCCTCCCCCTAAGGCTGGCTTCCGGAACGAGAAAATCATAGAAATTGTTTCCAGGCTTCTTTTGAGAGGTCCTCAATGCGAATATCGAAGAACAACGTGTGCAATCGACGCACCTCGGCATATACGATTTTTTTCAAAGTTCACCCTAAGGGTGGCTTCCGGAACGCGAAAATCATACAGATTGTTCCCAGGCTTCTTTTTCATTGTCCTCAATGCGAATATCGAAAAACAAAGTGTGCATTCGACGCACCTCGTCAGATACGTTTCTTTCAAAGTTCACCCCTCCCCCTAAGGCTGGCTTCCGGAACGCGAAAATCATACAAATTGTTTCCAGGCTTCTTTTGAGAGGTCCTCAATGCGAATATCGAAAAACAAAGTGTGCAATCGACGCACCTTGGCAGATACGATTTTTTCCATAATTCACCCCCCCCTAAGGGTGGCTTCCGGACCGCGAAAATCATACAAATTGTTCCCGGGCTTCGTTTTCGTTGTCCTCAATGCGAATATCGAAAAACAAAGTGTGCAATCGACGCACCTCGTCAGATACGTTTTTGTCAAAGTTCACCCCTCCCCCTAAGGCTGGCTTCCGGAACGCGAAAATCATACAAATTGTTTCCAGGCTTTTTTTGATAGGTCCTCAATGCGAATATCGAAAAACAAAGTGTGCAATCGACGCACCTCGGCAGATACGATTTTTTCCAAAATTCACCCCCCCATAAGGGTGGCTTCCGGACCGCGAAAATCATACAAATTGTTCCCACGCTTCTTTATCGTTGTCCTCAATGCGAATATCGAAAAACAAAGTGTGCAATCGACGCACCTAGTCAGATACGTTTTTTTTAAACGTTCACCCCCCCCCCCCCTAAGGCTGGCTTCCGGAACGCAAAAATCATACAAATTGTTCCCAGGCTTCTTTTTAGAGGTCCTCAATGCGAATATCGAAAAACAACGTGTGCAATCGACGCTCCTCGGCAGATACGATTTTGTTCTAAATTCACCCCTCCCCCTAAGGCTGGCTTCCGGAAGGCGAAAATCATACAAATTGTTTCCAGGCTTCTTCTAAGAGGTCCTGAATGCGGATATCGAAAAACAAAGTGTGCAATCGACGCACCTCGGCAGAAACGATTTTTTTCAAAGTTGACCCCGCCCCCCAAAGGGTTGCTTCCGGAACGCAAAAATCATACAAATTGTTCCCAGGCTTCTTTTTCGTTGTCCTCAATGCGAATATCGAAAAACAAAGTGTGCAATCGACGCACCTCGGCAGATACGATTTTTTCCAAAATTCACCCTCCCATAAGGGTGGCTTCCGGAACTCGAAAATCATACAAATTGTTCCCAGGCTTCTTTTTAGAGGTCCTCAATGCGAATATCGAAAAACAAAGTGTGCAATCGACGCACCTCGGCAGATACGTTTTTTTTTCAACGTTCACCCCACACCCTCCTAAGGCTGGCTTCCGGAACGCGAAAATCATACAAATTGTTCCCAGGCTTCTTTTTCGTTGTCCTCAATGCGAATATCGAAAAACAAAGTGTGCAATCGACGCACCTCGTCAGATACGTTTTTTTCAAAGTTCACCCCTCCCCCTAAGGCTGGCTTCCGGAACGAGAAAATCATAGAAATTGTTTCCAGGCTTCTTTTGAGAGGTCCTCAATGCGAATATCGAAGAACAACGTGTGCAATCGACGCACCTCGGCATATACGATTTTTTTCAAAGTTCACCCTAAGGGTGGCTTCCGGAACGCGAAAATCAAACAAATTGTTCCCAGGCTTCGTTTTCGTTGTCCTCAATGCGAATATCGAAAAACAAAGTGTGCAATCGACGCACCTCGTCAGATACGTTTTTTTCAAAGTTCACACCTCCCCCTAAGGCTGGCTTCCGGACCGCGAAAAACATGTAAATTGTTCCCAGGCTTCTTTTTCGTTGTTCTCAAGGCGAATATCGAAAAACAAGGTGTGCAATCGACGCACCTCGTCAGATACGTTTTTTTCAATGTTCACCCCTCCCCCTAAGGCTGGCTTCCGGAACGCGAAAATCATACAAATTGTTCCCAGGCTTCTTTTGAGAGGTCCTCAATGCGAATATCGAAAAACAAAGTGTGCAATCGACGCACCTCGGCAGATACGATTTTATTCAAAGTTCACCCCTCCCCCTAAGGGTGGCTTGCGGATCGCGAAAATCATACAAATTATTCCCAGGCTTCTTTTTCGCTGTCCTCAATGTAAATATCGAAAAACAAAGTGTGCAATCGACGCACCTCGGCAGATACGATTTTTTCCAAAATTCACCCCCCCCTAAGGGAGGCTTCCGGACCGCGAAAATCATACAAATTGTTGCCAGGCTTCTTTTTCGTTGGCCTCAATGCGAATATCGAAAAACAAAGTGTGCAATCGACGCACCTCGTCAGATACGTTTTTTTCAAAGTTCACCCCTCCCCCTAAGGCTGGCTTCCGGAACGCGAAAATCATACAAATTGTTTCCAGGCTTCTTTTGAGAGGTCCTCAATGCGAATATCGAAAAACAAAGTGTGCAATCGACGCACCTCGGCAGATACGATTTTATTCAAAGTTCACCCCTCCCCCTAAGGGTGGCTTGCGGATCGCGAAAATCATACAAATTATTCCCAGGCTTCTTTTTCGCTGTCCTCAATGTAAATATTGAAAAACAAAGTGTGCAATCGACGCACCTCGGCAGATACGATTTTTTCCAAAATTCGGCCCCCCCCCCCATAAGGGTGGCTTCCGGAACTCGAAAATCATACAAATTGTTCCCAGGCTTCTTTTTAGAGGTCCTCAATGCGAATATCGAAAAACAAAGTGTGCAATCGACGCACCTCGGCAGATACGATTTTTTTTAAAGTTCACCCCTCCCCCTAAGGGTGGCTTCCGGAACGCGAAAATCATACCAATTGTTCCCAGGCTTCTTTTTCGTTGTCCTCAATGCGAATATCGAAAAACAAAGTGTGCAATCGACGCACCTCGATAGATACGATTTGTTTCAAAGTTCGCCCCTCCCCCTAAGGATGGCTTCCGGAACGCGAAAATCATACAAATTGTTCCCAGGCTTCTTTGTCATTGTCCTCAATGCGAATATCGAAAAACAAAGTGTGCAATCGACGCACCTCGTCAGATACGTTTTTTTCAAAGTTCACCCCTCCCCCTGAGGCTGGCTTCCGGAACGCGAAAATCATACAAATTGTTTCCAGGCTTCTTTTGAGAGGTCCTCAATGCGAATATCGAAAAACAAAGTGTGCAATCGACGCACCTTGGCAGATACGATTTTTTCCATAATTCACCTCCCCCTAAGGGTGGCTTCCGGACCGCGGAAATCATACAAATTGTTCCCAGGCTTCGTTTTCGTTGTCCTCAATGCGAATATCGAAAAACAAAGTGTGCAATCGACGCACCTCGGCAGATACGATTTTTTTCAAAGTTCACCCCTCCCCCTAAGGGTGGCTTCCGGAACGCGGAAATCATACAAATTGTTCCCACGCTTCTTTATCGTTGTCCTCAATGCGAATATCGAAAAACAAAGTGTGCAATCGACGCACCTCGTCAGATACGTTTTTTTTCAATGTTGACCCCTCCCCCTCGGGCTGGCTTCCGGAACGCGAAATTCATACAAATTGTTTCCAGGCTTCTTTCGAGAGGTCCTCAATGCGAATATCGGAAAACAAAGTGTGCAATAGACGCACCTCGGCAGATACGATTTTTTTCAAAGTGCACCCGTCCCCCTAAGGGTGGCTTCCGGAAAGCGAAAATCATACAAATTGTTCCCAGGCTTCTTTTTCGTTATCCTCAATGCGAATATCGAAAAACAATGTGTGCAATCGGCGCACCTCGGCAGATACGGTTTTTTCCAAAATTCGGCCCCCCCCCCATAAGGGTGGCTTCCGGAACTCGAAAATCATACAAATTGTTCCCAGGCTTGTTTTTAGAGGTCCTCAATGCGAATATCGAAAAACAAAGTGTGCAATCGACGCAGCTCGTCAGATACGTTTTTTTTTTCAACGTTCACCCCCCACCCTCCTAAGGCTGGCTTCCGGAACGCGAAAATCATACAAATTGTTCCCAGGCTTCTTTTTCGTTGTCCTCAATGCGAATATCGAAAAACAAAGTGTGCAATCGACGCACCTCGTCAGATTCGTTTTTTTCAAAGTTCACCCCTTCCCCTAAGGCTGGCTTCCGGAACGCGAAAATCATTCAAATTGTTCCCAGGCTTCTTTTTAGAGGTCCTCAATGCGAATATCGAAAAACAAAGTGTGCAATCGACGCACTTCGGCAGATACGATTTTTTTCAAAGTTCACCCCTCCCCCTAAGGGTGGCTTCCGGAACGCGAAAATCATACCAATTGTTCCCAGGCTTCTCTTTCGTTGTCCTCAATGCGAATATCGAAAAACAAAGTGTGCAATCGACGCACCTCGGTAGATACGATTTTTTTCAAAGTTCACCCCTCCCCCTAAGGATGGCTTCCGGAACGCGAAAATCATACAGATTGTTCCCAGGCTTCTTTTTCATTGTCCTCAATGCGAATATCGAAAAACAAAGTGTGCATTCGACGCACCTCGTCAGATACGTTTCTTTCAAAGTTCACCCCTCCCCCTAAGGCTGGCTTCCGGAACGCGAAAATCATACAAATTGTTTCCAGGCTTCTTTTGAGAGGTCCTCAATGCGAATATCGAAAAACAAAGTGTGCAATCGACGCACCTTGGCAGATACGATTTTTTCCATAATTCACCCCCCCCTAAGGGTGGCTTCCGGACCGCGAAAATCATACAAATTGTTCCCGGGCTTCGTTTTCGTTGTCCTCAATGCGAATATCGAAAAACAAAGTGTGCAATCGACGCACCTCGTCAGATACGTTTTTGTCAAAGTTCACCCCTCCCCCTAAGGCTGGCTTCCGGAACGCGAAAATCATACAAATTGTTTCCAGGCTTTTTTTGATAGGTCCTCAATGCGAATATCGAAAAACAAAGTGTGCAATCGACGCACCTCGGCAGATACGATTTTTTCCAAAATTCACCCCCCCATAAGGGCGGCTTCCGGACCGCGAAAATCATACAAATTGTTCCCACGCTTCTTTATCGTTGTCCTCAATGCGAATATCGAAAAACAAAGTGTGCAATCGACGCACCTAGTCAGATACGTTTTTTTTAAACGTTCACCCCCCCCCCCCTAAGGCTGGCTTCCGGAACGCGAAAATCATACAAATTGTTCCCAGGCTTCTTTTTAGAGGTCCTCAATGCGAATATCGAAAAACAACGTGTGCAATCGACGCTCCTCGGCAGATACGATTTTGTTCTAAATTCACCCCTCCCCCTAAGGCTGGCTTCCGGAAGGCGAAAATCATATATATTGTTTCCAGGCTTCTTCTAAGAGGTCCTGAATGCGGATATCGAAAAACAAAGTGTGCAATCGACGCACCTCGGCAGAAACGATTTTTTTCAAAGTTGACCCCGCCCCCCAAAGGGTTGCTTCCGGAACGCAAAAATCATACAAATTGTTCCCAGGCTTCTTTTTCGTTGTCCTCAATGCGAATATCGAAAAACAAAGTGTGCAATCGACGCACCTCGGCAGATACGATTTTTTCCAAAATTCACCCTCCCATAAGGGTGGCTTCCGGAACTCGAAAATCATACAAATTGTTCCCAGGCTTCTTTTTAGAGGTCCTCAATGCGAATATCGAAAAACAAAGTGTGCAATCGACGCACCTCGGCAGATACGATTTTTTTCAATGTTGACCCCTCCCCCTAGGGCTGGCTTCCGGAACGCGAAAATCATACAAATTGTTTCCAGGCTTCTTTCGAGAGACCCTCAATGCGAATATCGGAAAACGAAGTGTGCAATAGACGCACCTCGGCAGATACGATTTTTTTCAAAGTGCACCCCTCCACCTAAGGGTGGCTTCCGGAACGCGAAAATCATACAAATTGTTCGTGGCTTCTTTTTCGTTGTCCTCAATGCGAATATCGAAAAACAATGTGTGCAATCGGCGCACCTCGGCAGATACGATTTTTTCCAAAATTCGGCCCCCCCCATAAGGGTGGCTTCCGGAACTCGAAAATCATACAAATTGTTCCCAGGCTTGTTTTTAGAGGTCCTCAATGCGAATATCGAAAAACAAAGTGTGCAATCGACGCAGCTCGTCAGATACGTTTTTTTTTCAACGTTCACCCCACACCCTCCTAAGGCTGGCTTCCGGAACGCGAAAATCATACAAATTGTTCCCAGGCTTCTTTTTCGTTGTCCTCAATGCGAATATCGAAAAACAAAGTGTGCAATCGACGCACCTCGTCAGATACGTTTTTTTCAAAGTTCACCCCTCCCCCTAAGGCTGGCTTCCGGAACGAGAAAATCATAGAAATTGTTTCCAGGCTTCTTTTGAGAGGTCCTCAATGCGAATATCGAAGAACAACGTGTGCAATCGACGCACCTCGGCATATACGATTTTTTTCAAAGTTCACCCTAAGGGTGGCTTCCGGAACGCGAAAATCAAACAAATTGTTCCCAGGCTTCGTTTTCGTTGTCCTCAATGCGAATATCGAAAAACAAAGTGTGCAATCGACGCACCTCGTCAGATACGTTTTTTTCAAAGTTCACACCTCCCCCTAAGGCTGGCTTCCGGACCGCGAAAAACATGTAAATTGTTCCCAGGCTTCTTTTTCGTTGTTCTCAAGGCGAATATCGAAAAACAAGGTGTGCAATCGACGCACCTCGTCAGATACGTTTTTTTCAATGTTCACCCCTCCCCCTAAGGCTGGCTTCCGGAACGCGAAAATCATACAAATTGTTCCCAGGCTTCTTTTGAGAGGTCCTCAATGCGAATATCGAAAAACAAAGTGTGCAATCGACGCACCTCGGCAGATACGATTTTATTCAAAGTTCACCCCTCCCCCTAAGGGTGGCTTGCGGATCGCGAAAATCATACAAATTATTCCCAGGCTTCTTTTTCGCTGTCCTCAATGTAAATATCGAAAAACAAAGTGTGCAATCGACGCACCTCGGCAGATACGATTTTTTCCAAAATTCACCCCCCCCTAAGGGAGGCTTCCGGACCGCGAAAATCATACAAATTGTTGCCAGGCTTCTTTTTCGTTGGCCTCAATGCGAATATCGAAAAACAAAGTGTGCAATCGACGCACCTCGTCAGATACGTTTTTTTCAAAGTTCACCCCTCCCCCTAAGGCTGGCTTCCGGAACGCGAAAATCATACAAATTGTTTCCAGGCTTCTTTTGAGAGGTCCTCAATGCCAATATCGAAAAACAAAGTGTGCAATCGACGCACCACGGCAGATACGATTTTATTCAAAGTTCACCCCTCCCCCTAAGGGTGGCTTGCGGATCGCGAAAATCATACAAATTATTCCCAGGCTTCTTTTTCGCTGTCCTCAATGTAAATATTGAAAAACAAAGTGTGCAATCGACGCACCTCGGCAGATACGATTTTTTCCAAAATTCGGCCCCCCCCCCCATAAGGGTGGCTTCCGGAACTCGAAAATCATACAAATTGTTCCCAGGCTTCTTTTTAGAGGTCCTCAATGCGAATATCGAAAAACAAAGTGTGCAATCGACGCACCTCGGCAGATACGATTTTTTTTAAAGTTCACCCCTCCCCCTAAGGGTGGCTTCCGGAACGCGAAAATCATACCAATTGTTCCCAGGCTTCTTTTTCGTTGTCCTCAATGCGAATATCGAAAAACAAAGTGTGCAATCGACGCACCTCGATAGATACGATTTGTTTCAAAGTTCGCCCCTCCCCCTAAGGATGGCTTCCGGAACGCGAAAATCATACAAATTGTTCCCAGGCTTCTTTGTCATTGTCCTCAATGCGAATATCGAAAAACAAAGTGTGCAATCGACGCACCTCGTCAGATACGTTTTTTTCAAAGTTCACCCCTCCCCCTGAGGCTGGCTTCCGGAACGCGAAAATCATACAAATTGTTTCCAGGCTTCTTTTGAGAGGTCCTCAATGCGAATATCGAAAAACAAAGTGTGCAATCGACGCACCTTGGCAGATACGATTTTTTCCATAATTCACCTCCCCCTAAGGGTGGCTTCCGGACCGCGAAAATCATACAAATTGTTCCCAGGCTTCGTTTTCGTTGTCCTCAATGCGAATATCGAAAAACAAAGTGTGCAATCGACGCACCTCGTCAGATACGTTTTTGTCAAAGTTCACCCCTCCCCCTAAGGCTGGCTTCCGGAACGCGAAAATCATACAAATTGTTTCCAGGCTTTTTTTGAGAGGTCCTCAATGCGAATATCGAAAAACAAAGTGTGCAATCGACGCACCTCGGCAGATACGATTTTTTTCAAAGTTCACCCCTCCCCCTAAGGGTGGCTTCCGGAACGCGGAAATCATACAAATTGTTCCCACGCTTCTTTATCGTTGTCCTCAATGCGAATATCGAAAAACAAAGTGTGCAATCGACGCACCTCGTCAGATACGTTTTTTTTTCAATGTTGACCCCTCCCCCTAGGGCTGGCTTCCGGAACGCGAAATTCATACAAATTGTTTCCAGGCTTCTTTCGAGAGGTCCTCAATGCGAATATCGGAAAACAAAGTGTGCAATAGACGCACCTCGGCAGATACGATTTTTTTCAAAGTGCACCCGTCCCCCTAAGGGTGGCTTCCGGAAAGCGAAAATCATACAAATTGTTCCCAGGCTTCTTTTTCGTTATCCTCAATGCGAATATCGAAAAACAATGTGTGCAATCGGCGCACCTCGGCAGATACGGTTTTTTCCAAAATTCGGCCCCCCCCCCCATAAGGGTGGCTTCCGGAACTCGAAAATCATACAAATTGTTCCCAGGCTAGTTTTTAGAGGTCCTCAATGCGAATATCGAAAAACAAAGTGTGCAATCGACGCAGCTCGTCAGATACGTTTTTTTTTTCAACGTTCACCCCCCACCCTCCTAAGGCTGGCTTCCGGAACGCGAAAATCATACAAATTGTTCCCAGGCTTCTTTTTCGTTGTCCTCAATGCGAATATCGAAAAACAAAGTGTGCAATCGACGCACCTCGTCAGATTCGTTTTTTTCAAAGTTCACCCCTTCCCCTAAGGCTGGCTTCCGGAACGCGAAAATCATATAAATTGTTTTCAGGATTCTTTTGAGTGGTCCTCAATGCGAATATCGTAAATCAAAGTGTGCAATCGACGCACCTCGGCAGATACGATTTTTTCCAAAATTCGCCCCCCCCCCCCCCCCCGTAAGGGTGGCTTCCGGAACTCGAAAATCATTCAAATTGATCCCAGGCTTCTTTTTAGAGGTCCTCAATGCGAATATCGAAAAACAAAGTGTGCAATCGACGCACTTCGGCAGATACGATTTTTTTCAAAGTTCACCCCTCCCCCTAAGGGTGGCTTCCGGAACGCGAAAATCATACCAATTGTTCCCAGGCTTCTTTTTCGTTGTCCTCAATGCGAATATCGAAAAACAAAGTGTGCAATCGACGCACCTCGGTAGATACGATTTTTTTCAAAGTTCACCCCTCCCCCTAAAGATGGCTTCCGGAACGCGAAAATCATACAGATTGTTCCCCGGCTTCTTTTTCATTGTCCTCAATGCGAATATCGAAAAACAAAGTGTGCATTCGACGCACCTCGTCAGATACGTTTCTTTCAAAGTTCACCCCTCCCCCTAAGGCTGGCTTCCGGAACGCGAAAATCATACAAATTGTTTCCAGGCTTCTTTTGAGAGGTCCTCAATGCGAATATCGAAAAACAAAGTGTGCAATCGACGCACCTTGGCAGATACGATTTTTTCCATAATTCACCCCCCCCCCCTAAGGGTGGCTTCCGGACCGCGAAAATCATACAAATTGTTCCCGGGCTTCGTTTTCGTTGTCCTCAATGCGAATATCGAAAAACAAAGTGTGCAATCGACGCACCTCGTGAGATACGTTTTTGTCAAAGTTCACCCCTCCCCCTAAGGCTGGCTTCCGGAACGCGAAAATCATACAAATTGTTTCCAGGCTTTTTTTGATAGGTCCTCAATGCGAATATCGAAAAACAAAGTGTGCAATCGACGCACCTCGGCAGATACGATTTTTTAGAAGTTCAGCCCCCGCCCCCTAAGGGTGGCTTCCGGAACTCAAAAATCATACAAATTGTCCCCAGGCTTCTTTTTCGTTCTCCTCCATGCGAATATCGAAAAACAAAGTGTGCAATCGACGCACCTCGTCAGATACGTTTTTTTTTTTAACGTTCACCCCCCCCCCCCCCTAAGGCTGGCTTCCGGAACGCGGAAATCATACAAATTGTTCCCACTCTTCTTTATCGTTGTCCTCAATGCGAATATCGAAAATCAAAGTGTGCAATCGCTGCACCTCGTCAGATACGTCGTTTTCAAAGTTCACCCCTCCCCCTAAGGCTGGCTTCCGGAACGCGAAAATCACACAAAATGTTTCCAGGCTTCTTTTGAGAGGTCCTCAATGCGAATATCGGAAAACAAAGTGTGCAATAGACGCACCTCGGCAGATACGATTTTTTTCAAAGTGCACCCCTCCCCCTAAGGGTGGCTTCCGGAACGCGAAAATCATACAAATTGTTCCCAGGCTTCTTTTTCGTTGTCCGCCATGCGAATATCGAAAAACAATGTGTGCAATCGGCGCACCTCGGCAGATACGATTTTTTCCAAAATTCGGCCCCCCCCCCCATAATGGTGGCTTCCGGAACTCGAAAATCATACAAATTGTTCCCAGGCTTGTTTTTAGAGGTCCTCAATGCGAATATCGAAAAACAAAGTGTGCAATCGACGCAGCTCGTCAGATACGTTTTTTTTTCAACGTTCACCCCCCACCCTCCTAAGGCTGGCTTCCGGAACGCGAAAATCATACAAATTGTTCCCAGGCTTCTTTTTCGTTGTCCTCAATGCGAATATCGAAAAACAAAGTGTGCAATCGACGCACCTCGTCAGATACGTTTTTTTCAAAGTTCACCCCTCCCCCTTCGGCTGGCTTCCGGAACGCGAAAATCATAGAAATTGTTTCCAGGATTCTTTTGAGAGGTCCTCAATGCGAATATCGAAAATCAAAGTGTGCAATCGACGCACCTCGGCAGATACGATTTTTTCCAAAATTCGGCCCCCCCCCCCCCCCCGCCGTAAGGGTGGCTTCCGGAACTCGAAAATCATACCAATTGTTCCCAGGCTTCTTTTTCGTTGTCCTCAATGCGAATATCGAAAAACAAAGTGTGCAATCGACGCACCTCGGTAGATACGATTTTTTTCAAAGTTCACCCCTCCCCCTAAGGATGGCTTCCGGAATGCGAAAATCATACAAATTGTTCCCAGGCTTCTTTTTCATTGTCCTCAATGCGAATATCGAAAAACAAAGTGTGCAATCGACGCACCTCGTCAGATACGTTTTTTTCAAAGTTCACCCCTCCCCCTAAGGCTGGCTTCCGGAACGCGAAAATCATACAAATTGTTTCCAGGCTTCTTTTGAGAGGTCCTCAATGCGAATATCGAAAAACAAAGTGTGCAATCGACGCACCTTGGCAGATACGATTTTTTCCATAATTCACCCCCCCCTAAGGGTGGCTTCCGGACCGCGAAAATCATACAAATTGTTCCCAGGCTTCGTTTTCGTTGTCCTCAATGCGAATATCGAAAAACAAAATGTGCAATCGACGCACCTCGTCAGATACGTTTTTTTCAAAGTTCACCCCTCCCCCTAAGGCTGGCTTCCGGAACGCGAAAATCATAGAAATTGTTTCCAGGCTTCTTTTGAGAGGTCCTCAATGCGAATATCGAAGAACAACGTGTGCAATCGACGCACCTCGGCACATACGATTTTTTTCAAAGTTCACCCTAAGGGTGGCTTCCGGAACGCGAAAATCAAACAAATTGTTCCCAGGCTTCGTTTTCGTTGTCCTCAATGCGAATATCGAAAAACAAAGTGTGCAATCGACGCACCTCGTCAGATACGTTTTTTTCAAAGTTCACACCTCCCCCTAAGGCTGGCTTCCGGAACGCGAAAAACATGTAAATTGTTCCCAGGCTTCTTTTTCGTTGTTCTCAAGGCGAATATCGAAAAACAAGGTGTGCAATCGACGCACCTCGTCAGATACGTTTTTTTCAATGTTCACCCCTCCCCCTAAGGCTGGCTTCCGGAACGCGAAAATCATACAAATTGTTCCCAGGCTTCTTTTGAGAGGTCCTCAATGCGAATATCGAAAAACAAAGTGTGCATTCGACGCACCTCGTCAGATACGTTTCTTTCAAAGTTCACCCCTCCCCCTAAGGCTGGCTTCCGGAACGCGAAAATCATACAAATTGTTTCCAGGCTTCTTTTGAGAGGTCGTCAATGCGAATATCGAAAAACAAAGTGTGCAATCAACGCACCTTGGCAGATACGATTTTTTCCATAATTCACCCCCCCCTAAGGGTGGCTTCCGGACCGCGAAAATCATACAAATTGTTCCCGGGCTTCGTTTTCGTTGTCCTCAATGCGAATATCGAAAAACAAAGTGTGCAATCGACGCACCTCGTCAGATACGTTTTTGTCAAAGTTCACCCCTCCCCCTAAGGCTGGCTTCCGGAACGCGAAAATCATACAAATTGTTTCCAGGCTTTTTTTGATAGGTCCTCAATGCGAATATCGAAAAACAAAGTGTGCAATCGACGCACCTCGGCAGATACGATTTTTTAGAAGTTCAGCCCCCGCCCCCTAAGGGTGGCTTCCGGAACTCAAAAATCATACAAATTGTCCCCAGGCTTCTTTTTCGTTCTCCTCCATGCGAATATCGAAAAACAAAGTGTGCAATCGACGCACCTCGTCAGATACGTTTTTTTTTTAACGTTCACCCCCCCCCCCCCCCCTAAGGCTGGCTTCCGGAACGCGGAAATCATACAAATTGTTCCCACTCTTCTTTATCGTTGTCCTCAATGCGAATATCGAAAAACAAAGTGTGCAATCGCTGCACCTCGTCAGATACGTCGTTTTCAAAGTTCACCCCTCCCCCTAAGGCTGGCTTCCGGAACGCGAAAATCATACAAAATGTTTCCAGGCTTCTTTTGAGAGGTCCTCAATGCGAATATCGGAAAACAAAGTGTGCAATAGACGCACCTCGGCAGATACGATTTTTTTCAAAGTGCACCCCTCCCCCTAAGGGTGGCTTCCGGAACGCGAAAATCATACAAATTGTTCCCAGGCTTCTTTTTCGTTGTCCTCCATGCGAATATCGAAAAACAATGTGTGCAATCGGCGCACCTCGGCAGATACGATTTTTTCCAAAATTCGGCCCCCCCCCCCCCCATAATGGTGGCTTCCGGAACTCGAAAATCATACAAATTGTTCCCAGGCTTGTTTTTAGAGGTCCTCAATGCGAATATCGAAAAACAAAGTGTGCAATCGACGCAGCTCGTCAGATACGTTTTTTTTTCAACGTTCACCCCCCACCCTCCTAAGGCTGGCTTCCGGAACGCGAAAATCATACAAATTGTTCCCAGGCTTCTTTTTCGTTGTCCTCAATGCGAATATCGAAAAACAAAGTGTGCAATCGACGCACCTCGTCAGATACGTTTTTTTCAAAGTTCACCCCTCCCCCTTCGGCTGGCTTCCGGAACGCGAAAATCATAGAAATTGTTTCCAGGATTCTTTTGAGAGGTCCTCAATGCGAATATCGAAAATCAAAGTGTGCAATCGACGCACCTCGGCAGATACGATTTTTTCCAAAATTCGGCCCCCCCCCCCCCCCCCCAAAAGGGTGGCTTCCGGAACTCGAAAATCATACCAATTGTTCCCAGGCTTCTTTTTCGTTGTCCTCAATGCGAATATCGAAAAACAAAGTGTGCAATCGACGCACCTCGGTAGATACGATTTTTTTCAAAGTTCACCCCTCCTCCTAAGGATGGCTTCCGGAATGCGAAAATCATACAAATTGTTCCCAGGCTTCTTTTTCATTGTCCTCAATGCGAATATCGAAAAACAAAGTGTGCAATCGACGCACCTCGTCAGATACGTTTTTTTCAAAGTTCACCCCTCCCCCTAAGGCTGGCTTCCGGAACGCGAAAATCATACAAATTGTTTCCAGGCTTCTTTTGAGAGGTCCTCAATGCGAATATCGAAAAACAAAGTGTGCAATCGACGCACCTTGGCAGATACGATTTTTTCCATAATTCACCCCCCCCTAAGGGTGGCTTCCGGACCGCGAAAATCATACAAATTGTTCCCAGGCTTCGTTTTCGTTGTCCTCAATGCGAATATCGAAAAACAAAATGTGCAATCGACGCACCTCGTCAGATACTTTTTTTTCAAAGTTCACCCCTCCCCCTAAGGCTGGCTTCCGGAACGCGAAAATCATAGAAATTGTTTCCAGGCTTCTTTTGAGAGGTCCTCAATGCGAATATCGAAGAACAACGTGTGCAATCGACGCACCTCGGCATATACGATTTTTTTCAAAGTTCACCCTAAGGGTGGCTTCCGGAACGCGAAAATCAAACAAATTGTTCCCAGGCTTCGTTTTCGTTGTCCTCAATGCGAATATCGAAAAACAAAGCGTGCAATCGACGCACCTCGTCAGATACGTTTTTTTCAAAGTTCACACCTCCCCCTAAGGCTGGCTTCCGGAACGCGAAAAACATGTAAATTGTTCCCAGGCTTCTTTTTCGTTGTTCTCAAGGCGAATATCGAAAAACAAGGTGTGCAATCGACGCACCTCGTCAGATACGTTTTTTTCAATGTTCACCCCTCCCCCTAAGGCTGGCTTCCGGAACGCGAAAATCATACAAATTGTTCCCAGGCTTCTTTTGAGAGGTCCTCAATGCGAATATCGAAAAACAAAGTGTGCAATCGACGCACCTCGGCAGATACGATTTTTTTCAAAGTTCACCCCTCCCCCTGAGGGTGGCTTCCGGACCGCGGAAATCATACAAATTGTTCCCAGGCTTGTTTTTCGTTGTCCTCAATGCGAATATCGAAAAACAAAGTGTGCAATCGACGCACCTCGGCAGATACGATTTTTTCCAAAATTCACCCCCCCCTAAGGGAGGCTTCCGGACCGCGAAAATCATACAAATTGTTGCCAGGCTTCTTTTTCGTTGGCCTCAATGCGAATATCGAAAAACAAAGTGTGCAATCGACGCACCTCGTCAGATACGTTTTTTTCAAAGTTCACCCCTCCCCCTAAGGCTGGCTTCCGGAACGCGAAAATCATACAAATTGTTTCCAGGCTTCTTTTGAGAGGTCCTCAATGCGAATATCGAAAAACAAAGTGTGCAATCGACGCACCTCGGCAGATACGATTTTATTCAAAGTTCACCCCTCCCCCTAAGGGTGGCTTGCGGATCGCGAAAATCATACAAATTATTCCCAGGCTTCTTTTTCGCTGTCCTCAATGTAAATATTGAAAAACAAAGTGTGCAATCGACGCACCTCGGCAGATACGATTTTTTCCAAAATTCGGCCCCCCCCCCCATAAGGGTGGCTTCCGGAACTCGAAAATCATACAAATTGTTCCCAGGCTTCTTTTTAGAGGTCCTCAATGCGAATATCGAAAAACAAAGTGTGCAATCGACGCACCTCGGCAGATACGATTTTTTTTATAGTTCACCCCTCCCCCTAAGGGTGGCATCCGGAACGCGAAAATCATACCAATTGTTCCCAGGCTTCTTTTTCGTTGTCCTCAATGCGAATATCGAAAAACAAAGTGTGCAATCGACGCAGCTCGTCAGATACGTTTTTTTTTCAACGTTCACCCCCCACCCTCCTAAGGCTGGCTTCCGGAACGCGAAAATCATACAAATTGTTCCCAGGCTTCTTTTTCGTTGTCCTCAATGCGAATATCGAAAAACAAAGTGTGCAATCGACTCACCTCGTCAGATTCGTTTTTTTCAAAGTTCACCCCTTCCCCTAAGGCTGGCTTCCGGAACGCGAAAATCATAGAAATTGTTTTCAGGATTCTTTTGAGTGGTCCTCAATGCGAATATCGAAAATCAAAGTGTGCAATCGACGCACCTCGGCAGATACGATTTTTTCCAAAATTCGCCCCCCCCCCCCCGTAAGGGTTGCTTCCGGAACTCGAAAATCATTCAAATTGTTCCCAGGCTTCTTTTTAGAGGTCCTCAATGCGAATATCGAAAAACAAAGTGTGCAATCGACGCACTTCGGCAGATACGATTTTTTTCAAAGTTCACCCCTCCCCCTAAGGGTGGCTTCCGGAACGCGAAAATCATACCAATTGTTCCCAGGCTTCTTTTTCGTTGTCCTCAATGCGAATATCGAAAAACAAAGTGTGCAATCGACGCACCTCGGTAGATACGATTTTTTTCAAAGTTCACCCCTCCCCCTAAGGATGGCTTCCGGAACGCGAAAATCATACAGATTGTTCCCAGGCTTCTTTTTCATTGTCCTCAATGCGAATATCGAAAAACAAAGTGTGCATTCGACGCACCTCGTCAGATACGTTTTTTCCAAAGTTCACCCCTCCCCCTAAGGCTGGCTTCCGGAACGCGAAAATCATACAAATTGTTCCCAGGCTTCTTTTTCGTTGTCCTCAATGCGAATATCGAAAAACAAAGTGTGCAATCGACGCACCTCGGCAGATACGATTTTTTCCAAAATTCACCTTCCCATAAGGGTGGCTTCCGGAACTCGAAAATCATACAAATTGTTCCCAGGCTTCTTTTTAGAGGTCCTCAATGCGAATATCGAAAAACAAAGTGTGCAATCGACGCACCTCGGCAGATACGATTTTTTTCAATGTTGACCCCTCCCCCTAGGGCTGGCTTTCGGAACGCGAAAATCATACAAATTGTTTCCAGGCGTCTTTCGAGAGACCCTCAATGCGAATATCGGAAAACAAAGTGTGCAATAGACGCACCTCGGCAGATACGATTTTTTTCAAAGTGCACCCCTCCCCCTAAGGGTGGCTTCCGGAACGCGAAAATCATACAAATTGTTCGTGGCTTCTTTTTCGTTGTCCTCAATGCGAATATCGAAAAACAATGTGTGCAATCGGCGCACCTCGGCAGATACGATTTTTTCCAAAATTCGGCCCCCCCCATAAGGGTGGCTTCCGGAACTCGAAAATCATACAAATTGTTCCCAGGCTTGTTTTTAGAGGTCCTCAATGCGAATATCGAAAAACAAAGTGTGCAATCGACGCAGCTCGTCAGATACGTTTTTTTTTCAACGTTCACCCCACACCCTCCTAAGGCTGGCTTCCGGAACGCGAAAATCATACAAATTGTTCCCAGGCTTCTTTTTCGTTGTCCTCAATGCGAATATCGAAAAACAAAGTGTGCAATCGACGCACCTCGTCAGATACGTTTTTTTCAAAGTTCACCCCTCCCCCTAAGGCTGGCTTCCGGAACGCGAAAATCATAGAAATTGTTTCCAGGCTTCTTTTGAGAGGTCCTCAATGCGAATATCGAAGAACAACGTCTGCAATCGACGCACCTCGGCATATACGATTTTTTTCAAAGTTCACCCTAAGGGTGGCTTCCGGAACGCGAAAATCAAACAAATTGTTCCCAGGCTTCGTTTTCGTTGTCCTCAATGCGAATATCGAAAAACAAAGTGTGCAATCGACGCACCTCGTCAGATACGTTTTTTTCAAAGTTCACACCTCCCCCTAAGGCTGGCTTCCGGAACGCGAAAAACATGTAAATTGTTCCCAGGCTTCATTTTCGTTGTTCTCAAGGCGAATATCGAAAAACAAGGTGTGCAATCGACGCACCTCGTCAGATACGTTTTTTTCAATGTTCACCCCACCCCCTAAGGCTGGCTTCCGGAACGCGAAAATCATACAAATTGTTCCCAGGCTTCTTTTGACAGGTCCTCAATGCGAATATCGAAAAACAAAGTGTGCAATCGACGCACCTCGGCAGATACGAATTTTTTCAAAGTTCACCCCTCCCCCTGAGGGTGGCTTCCGGACCGCGGAAATCATACAAATTGTTCCCAGGCTTGTTTTTCGTTGTCCTCAATGCGAATATCGAAAAACAAAGTGTGCAATCGACGCACCTCGGCAGATACGATTTTTTCCAAAATTCACCCCCCCCTAAGGGAGGCTTCCGGACCGCGAAAATCATACAAATTGTTGCCAGGCTTCTTTTTCGTTGGCCTCAATGCGAATATCGAAAAACAAAGTGTGCAATCGACGCACCTCGTCAGATACGTTTTTTTCAAAGTTCACCCCTCCCCCTAAGGCTGGCTTCAGGAACGCGAAAATCATACAAATTGTTTCCAGGCTTCTTTTGAGAGGTCCTCAATGCGAATATCGAAAAACAAAGTGTGCAATCGACGCACCTTGGCAGATACGATTTTTTCCATAATTCACCCCCCCCCCTAAGGGTGGCTTCCGGACCGCGAAAATCATACAAATTGTTCCCAGGCTTCGTTTTCGTTGTCCTCAATGCGAATATCGAAAAACAAAATGTGCAATCGACGCACCTCGTCAGATACGTTTTTTTCAAAGTTCACCCCTCCCCCTAAGGCTGGCTTCCGGAACGCGAAAATCATAGAAATTGTTTCCAGGCTTCTTTTGAGAGGTCCTCAATGCGAATATCGAAGAACAACGTGTGCAATCGACGCACCTCGGCACATACGATTTTTTTCAAAGTTCACCCTAAGGGTGGCTTCCGGAACGCGAAAATCAAACAAATTGTTCCCAGGCTTCGTTTTCGTTGTCCTCAATGCGAATATCGAAAAACAAAGTGTGCAATCGACGCACCTCGTCAGATACGTTTTTTTCAAAGTTCACACCTCCCCCTAAGGCTGGCTTCCGGAACGCGAAAAACATGTAAATTGTTCCCAGGCTTCTTTTTCGTTGTTCTCAAGGCGAATATCGAAAAACAAGGTGTGCAATCGACGCACCTCGTCAGATACGTTTTTTTCAATGTTCACCCCTCCCCCTAAGGCTGGCTTCCGGAACGCGAAAATCATACAAATTGTTCCCAGGCTTCTTTTGAGAGGTCCTCAATGCGAATATCGAAAAACAAAGTGTGCATTCGACGCACCTCGTCAGATACGTTTCTTTCAAAGTTCACCCCTCCCCCTAAGGCTGGCTTCCGGAACGCGAAAATCATACAAATTGTTTCCAGGCTTCTTTTGAGAGGTCGTCAATGCGAATATCGAAAAACAAAGTGTGCAATCAACGCACCTTGGCAGATACGATTTTTTCCATAATTCACCCCCCCCTAAGGGTGGCTTCCGGACCGCCAAAATCATACAAATTGTTCCCGGGCTTCGTTTTCGTTGTCCTCAATGCGAATATCGAAAAACAAAGTGTGCAATCGACGCACCTCGTCAGATACGTTTTTGTCAAAGTTCACCCCTCCCCCTAAGGCTGGCTTCCGGAACGCGAAAATCATACAAATTGTTTCCAGGCTTTTTTTGATAGGTCCTCAATGCGAATATCGAAAAACAAAGTGTGCAATCGACGCACCTCGGCAGATACGATTTTTTAGAAGTTCAGCCCCCGCCCCCTAAGGGTGGCTTCCGGAACTCAAAAATCATACAAATTGTCCCCAGGCTTCTTTTTCGTTCTCCTCCATGCGAATATCGAAAAACAAAGTGTGCAATCGACGCACCTCGTCAGATACGTTTTTTTTTTAACGTTCACCCCCCCCCCCCCTAAGGCTGGCTTCCGGAACGCGGAAATCATACAAATTGTTCCCACTCTTCTTTATCGTTGTCCTCAATGCGAATATCGAAAAACAAAGTGTGCAATCGCTGCACCTCGTCAGATACGTCGTTTTCAAAGTTCACCCCTCCCCCTAAGGCTGGCTTCCGGAACGCGAAAATCATACAAAATGTTTCCAGGCTTCTTTTGAGAGGTCCTCAATGCGAATATCGGAAAACAAAGTGTGCAATAGACGCACCTCGGCAGATACGATTTTTTTCAAAGTGCACCCCTCCCCCTAAGGGTGGCTTCCGGAACGCGAAAATCATACAAATTGTTCCCAGGCTTCTTTTTCGTTGTCCTCCATGCGAATATCGAAAAACAATGTGTGCAATCGGCGCACCTCGGCAGATACGATTTTTTCCAAAATTCGGCCCCCCCCCTCCATAATGGTGGCTTCCGGAACTCGAAAATCATACAAATTGTTCCCAGGCTTGTTTTTAGAGGTCCTCAATGCGAATATCGAAAAACAAAGTGTGCAATCGACGCAGCTCGTCAGATACGTTTTTTTTTCAACGTTCACCCCCCACCCTCCTAAGGCTGGCTTCCGGAACGCGAAAATCATACAAATTGTTCCCAGGCTTCTTTTTCGTTGTCCTCAATGCGAATATCGAAAAACAAAGTGTGCAATCGACGCACCTCGTCAGATACGTTTTTTTCAAAGTTCACCCCTCCCCCTTCGGCTGGCTTCCGGAACGCGAAAATCATAGAAATTGTTTCCAGGATTCTTTTGAGAGGTCCTCAATGCGAATATCGAAAATCAAAGTGTGCAATCGACGCACCTCGGCAGATACGATTTTTTCCAAAATTCGGCCCCCCCCCCCCCCGCCCCAAAAGGGTGGCTTCCGGAACTCGAAAATCATACCAATTGTTCCCAGGCTTCTTTTTCGTTGTCCTCAATGCGAATATCGAAAAACAAAGTGTGCAATCGACGCACCTCGGTAGATACGATTTTTTTCAAAGTTCACCCCTCCCCCTAAGGATGGCTTCCGGAATGCGAAAATCATACAAATTGTTCCCAGGCTTCTTTTTCATTGTCCTCAATGCGAATATCGAAAAACAAAGTGTGCAATCGACGCACCTCGTCAGATACGTTTTTTTCAAAGTTCACCCCTCCCCCTAAGGCTGGCTTCCGGAACGCGAAAATCATACAAATTGTTTCCAGGCTTCTTTTGAGAGGTCCTCAATGCGAATATCGAAAAACAAAGTGTGCAATCGACGCACCTTGGCAGATACGATTTTTTCCATAATTCACCCCCCCCTAAGGGTGGCTTCCGGACCGCGAAAATCATACAAATTGTTCCCAGGCTTCGTTTTCGTTGTCCTCAATGCGAATATCGAACAACAAAATGTGCAATCGACGCACCTCGTCAGATACGTTTTTTTCAAAGTTCACCCCTCCCCCTAAGGCTGGCTTCCGGAACGCGAAAATCATAGAAATTGTTTCCAGGCTTCTTTTGAGAGGTCCTCAATGCGAATATCGAAGAACAACGTGTGCAATCGACGCACCTCGGCATATACGATTTTTTTCAAAGTTCACCCTAAGGGTGGCTTCCGGAACGCGAAAATCAAACAAATTGTTCCCAGGCTTCGTTTTCGTTGTCCTCAATGCGAATATCGAAAAACAAAGTGTGCAATCGACGCACCTCGTCAGATACGTTTTTTTCAAAGTTCACACCTCCCCCTAAGGCTGGCTTCCGGAACGCGAAAAACATGTAAATTGTTCCCAGGCTTCTTTTTCGTTGTTCTCAAGGCGAATATCGAAAAACAAGGTGTGCAATCGACGCACCTCGTCAGATACGTTTTTTTCAATGTTCACCCCTCCCCCTAAGGCTGGCTTCCGGAACGCGAAAATCATACAAATTGTTCCCAGGCTTCTTTTGAGAGGTCCTCAATGCGAATATCGAAAAACAAAGTGTGCAATCGACGCACCTCGGCAGATACGATTTTTTTCAAAGTTCACCCCTCCCCCTGAGGGTGGCTTCCGGACCGCGGAAATCATACAAATTGTTCCCAGGCTTGTTTTTCGTTGTCCTCAATGCGAATATCGAAAAACAAAGTGTGCAATCGACGCACCTCGGCAGATACGATTTTTTCCAAAATTCACCCCCCCCTAAGGGAGGCTTCCGGACCGCGAAAATCATACAAATTGTTGCCAGGCTTCTTTTTCGTTGGCCTCAATGCGAATATCGAAAAACAAAGTGTGCAATCGACGCACCTCGTCAGATACGTTTTTTTCAAAGTTCACCCCTCCCCCTAAGGCTGGCTTCCGGAACGCGAAAATCATACAAATTGTTTCCAGGCTTCTTTTGAGAGGTCCTCAATGCGAATATCGAAAAACAAAGTGTGCAATCGACGCACCTCGGCAGATACGATTTTATTCAAAGTTCACCCCTCCCCCTAAGGGTGGCTTGCGGATCGCGAAAATCATACAAATTATTCCCAGGCTTCTTTTTCGCTGTCCTCAATGTAAATATTGAAAAACAAAGTGTGCAATCGACGCACCTCGGCAGATACGATTTTTTCCAAAATTCGGCCCCCCCCCCATAAGGGTGGCTTCCGGAACTCGAAAATCATACAAATTGTTCCCAGGCTTCTTTTTAGAGGTCCTCAATGCGAATATCGAAAAACAAAGTGTGCAATCGACGCACCTCGGCAGATACGATTTTTTTTATAGTTCACCCCTCCCCCTAAGGGTGGCATCCGGAACGCGAAAATCATACCAATTGTTCCCAGGCTTCTTTTTCGTTGTCCTCAATGCGAATATCGAAAAACAAAGTGTGCAATCGACGCAGCTCGTCAGATACGTTTTTTTTTCAACGTTCACCCCCCACCCTCCTAAGGCTGGCTTCCGGAACGCGAAAATCATACAAATTGTTCCCAGGCTTCTTTTTCGTTGTCCTCAATGCGAATATCGAAAAACAAAGTGTGCAATCGACTCACCTCGTCAGATTCGTTTTTTTCAAAGTTCACCCCTTCCCCTAAGGCTGGCTTCCGGAACGCGAAAATCATAGAAATTGTTTTCAGGATTCTTTTGAGTGGTCCTCAATGCGAATATCGAAAATCAAAGTGTGCAATCGACGCACCTCGGCAAATACGATTTTTTCCAAAATTCGCCCCCCCCCCCCGTAAGGGTTGCTTCCGGAACTCGAAAATCATTCAAATTGTTCCCAGGCTTCTTTTTAGAGGTCCTCAATGCGAATATCGAAAAACAAAGTGTGCAATCGACGCACTTCGGCAGATACGATTTTTTTCAAAGTTCACCCCTCCCCCTAAGGGTGGCTTCCGGAACGCGAAAATCATACCAATTGTTCCCAGGCTTCTTTTTCGTTGTCCTCAATGCGAATATCGAAAAACAAAGTGTGCAATCGACGCACCTCGGTAGATACGATTTTTTTCAAAGTTCACCCCTCCCCCTAAGGATGGCTTCCGGAACGCGAAAATCATACAGATTGTTCCCAGGCTTCTTTTTCATTGTCCTCAATGCGAATATCGAAAAACAAAGTGTGCATTCGACGCACCTCGTCAGATACGTTTTTTTTTCAACGTTCACCCCCCACCCTCCTAAGGCTGGCTTCCGGAACGCGAAAATCATACAAATTGTTCCCAGGCTTCTTTTTCGTTGTCCTCAATGCGAATATCGAAAAACAAAGTGTGCAATCGACTCACCTCGTCAGATTCGTTTTTTTCAAAGTTCACCCCTTCCCCTAAGGCTGGCTTCCGGAACGCGAAAATCATAGAAATTGTTTTCAGGATTCTTTTGAGTGGTCCTCAATGCGAATATCGAAAATCAAAGTGTGCAATCGACGCACCTCGGCAGATACGATTTTTTCCAAAATTCGCCCCCCCCCCCCGTAAGGGTTGCTTCCGGAACTCGAAAATCATTCAAATTGTTCCCAGGCTTCTTTTTAGAGGTCCTCAATGCGAATATCGAAAAACAAAGTGTGCAATCGACGCACTTCGGCAGATACGATTTTTTTCAAAGTTCACCCCTCCCCCTAAGGGTGGCTTCCGGAACGCGAAAATCATACCAATTGTTCCCAGGCTTCTTTTTCGTTGTCCTCAATGCGAATATCGAAAAACAAAGTGTGCAATCGACGCACCTCGGTAGATACGATTTTTTTCAAAGTTCACCCCTCCCCCTAAGGATGGCTTCCGGAACGCGAAAATCATACAGATTGTTCCCAGGCTTCTTTTTCATTGTCCTCAATGCGAATATCGAAAAACAAAGTGTGCATTCGACGCACCTCGTCAGATACGTTTTTTCCAAAGTTCACCCCTCCCCCTAAGGCTGGCTTCCGGAACGCGAAAATCATACAAATTGTTCCCAGGCTTCTTTTTCGTTGTCCTCAATGCGAATATCGAAAAACAAAGTGTGCAATCGACGCACCTCGGCAGATACGATTTTTTCCAAAATTCACCCTCCCATAAGGGTGGCTTCCGGAACTCGAAAATCATACAAATTGTTCCCAGGCTTCTTTTTAGAGGTCCTCAATGCGAATATCGAAAAACAAAGTGTGCAATCGACGCACCTCGGCAGATACGATTTTTTTCAATGTTGACCCCTCCCCCTAGGGCTGGCTTTCGGAACGCGAAAATCATACAAATTGTTTCCAGGCGTCTTTCGAGAGACCCTCAATGCGAATATCGGAAAACAAAGTGTGCAATAGACGCACCTCGGCAGATACGATTTTTTTCAAAGTGCACCCCTCCCCCTAAGGGTGGCTTCCGGAACGCGAAAATCATACAAATTGTTCGTGGCTTCTTTTTCGTTGTCCTCAATGCGAATATCGAAAAACAATGTGTGCAATCGGCGCACCTCGGCAGATACGATTTTTTCCAAAATTCGGCCCCCCCCATAAGGGTGGCTTCCGGAACTCGAAACCATACAAATTGTTCCCAGGCTTGTTTTTAGAGGTCCTCAATGCGAATATCGAAAAACAAAGTGTGCAATCGACGCAGCTCGTCAGATACGTTTTTTTTTCAACGTTCACCCCACACCCTCCTAAGGCTGGCTTCCGGAACGCGAAAATCATACAAATTGTTCCCAGGCTTCTTTTTCGTTGTCCTCAATGCGAATATCGAAAAACAAAGTGTGCAATCGACGCACCTCGTCAGATACGTTTTTTTCAAAGTTCACCCCTCCCCCTAAGGCTGGCTTCCGGAACGCGAAAATCATAGAAATTGTTTCCAGGCTTCTTTTGAGAGGTCCTCAATGCGAATATCGAAGAACAACGTCTGCAATCGACGCACCTCGTCAGATACGTTTTTTTCAAAGTTCACCCCTCCCCCTAAGGCTGGCTTCAGGAACGCGAAAATCATACAAATTGTTTCCAGGCTTCTTTTGAGAGGTCCTCAATGCGAATATCGAAAAACAAAGTGTGCAATCGACGCACCTTGGCAGATACGATTTTTTCCATAATTCACCCCCCCCCCTAAGGGTGGCTTCCGGACCGCGAAAATCATACAAATTGTTCCCAGGCTTCGTTTTCGTTGTCCTCAATGCGAATATCGAAAAACAAAATGTGCAATCGACGCACCTCGTCAGATACGTTTTTTTCAAAGTTCACCCCTCCCCCTAAGGCTGGCTTCCGGAACGCGAAAATCATAGAAATTGTTTCCAGGCTTCTTTTGAGAGGTCCTCAATGCGAATATCGAAGAACAACGTGTGCAATCGACGCACCTCGGCACATACGATTTTTTTCAAAGTTCACCCTAAGGGTGGCTTCCGGAACGCGAAAATCAAACAAATTGTTCCCAGGCTTCGTTTTCGTTGTCCTCAATGCGAATATCGAAAAACAAAGTGTGCAATCGACGCACCTCGTCAGATACGTTTTTTTCAAAGTTCACACCTCCCCCTAAGGCTGGCTTCCGGAACGCGAAAAACATGTAAATTGTTCCCAGGCTTCTTTTTCGTTGTTCTCAAGGCGAATATCGAAAAACAAGGTGTGCAATCGACGCACCTCGTCAGATACGTTTTTTTCAATGTTCACCCCTCCCCCTAAGGCTGGCTTCCGGAACGCGAAAATCATACAAATTGTTCCCAGGCTTCTTTTGAGAGGTCCTCAATGCGAATATCGAAAAACAAAGTGTGCATTCGACGCACCTCGTCAGATACGTTTCTTTCAAAGTTCACCCCTCCCCCTAAGGCTGGCTTCCGGAACGCGAAAATCATACAAATTGTTTCCAGGCTTCTTTTGAGAGGTCGTCAATGCGAATATCGAAAAACAAAGTGTGCAATCAACGCACCTTGGCAGATACGATTTTTTCCATAATTCACCCCCCCCTAAGGGTGGCTTCCGGACCGCCAAAATCATACAAATTGTTCCCGGGCTTCGTTTTCGTTGTCCTCAATGCGAATATCGAAAAACAAAGTGTGCAATCGACGCACCTCGTCAGATACGTTTTTGTCAAAGTTCACCCCTCCCCCTAAGGCTGGCTTCCGGAACGCGAAAATCATACAAATTGTTTCCAGGCTTTTTTTGATAGGTCCTCAATGCGAATATCGAAAAACAAAGTGTGCAATCGACGCACCTCGGCAGATACGATTTTTTAGAAGTTCAGCCCCCGCCCCCTAAGGGTGGCTTCCGGAACTCAAAAATCATACAAATTGTCCCCAGGCTTCTTTTTCGTTCTCCTCCATGCGAATATCGAAAAACAAAGTGTGCAATCGACGCACCTCGTCAGATACGTTTTTTTTTTAACGTTCACCCCCCCCCCCCCTAAGGCTGGCTTCCGGAACGCGGAAATCATACAAATTGTTCCCACTCTTCTTTATCGTTGTCCTCAATGCGAATATCGAAAAACAAAGTGTGCAATCGCTGCACCTCGTCAGATACGTCGTTTTCAAAGTTCACCCCTCCCCCTAAGGCTGGCTTCCGGAACGCGAAAATCATACAAAATGTTTCCAGGCTTCTTTTGAGAGGTCCTCAATGCGAATATCGGAAAACAAAGTGTGCAATAGACGCACCTCGGCAGATACGATTTTTTTCAAAGTGCACCCCTCCCCCTAAGGGTGGCTTCCGGAACGCGAAAATCATACAAATTGTTCCCAGGCTTCTTTTTCGTTGTCCTCCATGCGAATATCGAAAAACAATGTGTGCAATCGGCGCACCTCGGCAGATACGATTTTTTCCAAAATTCGGCCCCCCCCCTCCATAATGGTGGCTTCCGGAACTCGAAAATCATACAAATTGTTCCCAGGCTTGTTTTTAGAGGTCCTCAATGCGAATATCGAAAAACAAAGTGTGCAATCGACGCAGCTCGTCAGATACGTTTTTTTTTCAACGTTCACCCCCCACCCTCCTAAGGCTGGCTTCCGGAACGCGAAAATCATACAAATTGTTCCCAGGCTTCTTTTTCGTTGTCCTCAATGCGAATATCGAAAAACAAAGTGTGCAATCGACGCACCTCGTCAGATACGTTTTTTTCAAAGTTCACCCCTCCCCCTTCGGCTGGCTTCCGGAACGCGAAAATCATAGAAATTGTTTCCAGGATTCTTTTGAGAGGTCCTCAATGCGAATATCGAAAATCAAAGTGTGCAATCGACGCACCTCGGCAGATACGATTTTTTCCAAAATTCGGCCCCCCCCCCCCCCGCCCCAAAAGGGTGGCTTCCGGAACTCGAAAATCATACCAATTGTTCCCAGGCTTCTTTTTCGTTGTCCTCAATGCGAATATCGAAAAACAAAGTGTGCAATCGACGCACCTCGGTAGATACGATTTTTTTCAAAGTTCACCCCTCCCCCTAAGGATGGCTTCCGGAATGCGAAAATCATACAAATTGTTCCCAGGCTTCTTTTTCATTGTCCTCAATGCGAATATCGAAAAACAAAGTGTGCAATCGACGCACCTCGTCAGATACGTTTTTTTCAAAGTTCACCCCTCCCCCTAAGGCTGGCTTCCGGAACGCGAAAATCATACAAATTGTTTCCAGGCTTCTTTTGAGAGGTCCTCAATGCGAATATCGAAAAACAAAGTGTGCAATCGACGCACCTTGGCAGATACGATTTTTTCCATAATTCACCCCCCCCTAAGGGTGGCTTCCGGACCGCGAAAATCATACAAATTGTTCCCAGGCTTCGTTTTCGTTGTCCTCAATGCGAATATCGAACAACAAAATGTGCAATCGACGCACCTCGTCAGATACGTTTTTTTCAAAGTTCACCCCTCCCCCTAAGGCTGGCTTCCGGAACGCGAAAATCATAGAAATTGTTTCCAGGCTTCTTTTGAGAGGTCCTCAATGCGAATATCGAAGAACAACGTGTGCAATCGACGCACCTCGGCATATACGATTTTTTTCAAAGTTCACCCTAAGGGTGGCTTCCGGAACGCGAAAATCAAACAAATTGTTCCCAGGCTTCGTTTTCGTTGTCCTCAATGCGAATATCGAAAAACAAAGTGTGCAATCGACGCACCTCGTCAGATACGTTTTTTTCAAAGTTCACACCTCCCCCTAAGGCTGGCTTCCGGAACGCGAAAAACATGTAAATTGTTCCCAGGCTTCTTTTTCGTTGTTCTCAAGGCGAATATCGAAAAACAAGGTGTGCAATCGACGCACCTCGTCAGATACGTTTTTTTCAATGTTCACCCCTCCCCCTAAGGCTGGCTTCCGGAACGCGAAAATCATACAAATTGTTCCCAGGCTTCTTTTGAGAGGTCCTCAATGCGAATATCGAAAAACAAAGTGTGCAATCGACGCACCTCGGCAGATACGATTTTTTTCAAAGTTCACCCCTCCCCCTGAGGGTGGCTTCCGGACCGCGGAAATCATACAAATTGTTCCCAGGCTTGTTTTTCGTTGTCCTCAATGCGAATATCGAAAAACAAAGTGTGCAATCGACGCACCTCGGCAGATACGATTTTTTCCAAAATTCACCCCCCCCTAAGGGAGGCTTCCGGACCGCGAAAATCATACAAATTGTTGCCAGGCTTCTTTTTCGTTGGCCTCAATGCGAATATCGAAAAACAAAGTGTGCAATCGACGCACCTCGTCAGATACGTTTTTTTCAAAGTTCACCCCTCCCCCTAAGGCTGGCTTCCGGAACGCGAAAATCATACAAATTGTTTCCAGGCTTCTTTTGAGAGGTCCTCAATGCGAATATCGAAAAACAAAGTGTGCAATCGACGCACCTCGGCAGATACGATTTTATTCAAAGTTCACCCCTCCCCCTAAGGGTGGCTTGCGGATCGCGAAAATCATACAAATTATTCCCAGGCTTCTTTTTCGCTGTCCTCAATGTAAATATTGAAAAACAAAGTGTGCAATCGACGCACCTCGGCAGATACGATTTTTTCCAAAATTCGGCCCCCCCCCCATAAGGGTGGCTTCCGGAACTCGAAAATCATACAAATTGTTCCCAGGCTTCTTTTTAGAGGTCCTCAATGCGAATATCGAAAAACAAAGTGTGCAATCGACGCACCTCGGCAGATACGATTTTTTTTATAGTTCACCCCTCCCCCTAAGGGTGGCATCCGGAACGCGAAAATCATACCAATTGTTCCCAGGCTTCTTTTTCGTTGTCCTCAATGCGAATATCGAAAAACAAAGTGTGCAATCGACGCAGCTCGTCAGATACGTTTTTTTTTCAACGTTCACCCCCCACCCTCCTAAGGCTGGCTTCCGGAACGCGAAAATCATACAAATTGTTCCCAGGCTTCTTTTTCGTTGTCCTCAATGCGAATATCGAAAAACAAAGTGTGCAATCGACTCACCTCGTCAGATTCGTTTTTTTCAAAGTTCACCCCTTCCCCTAAGGCTGGCTTCCGGAACGCGAAAATCATAGAAATTGTTTTCAGGATTCTTTTGAGTGGTCCTCAATGCGAATATCGAAAATCAAAGTGTGCAATCGACGCACCTCGGCAAATACGATTTTTTCCAAAATTCGCCCCCCCCCCCCGTAAGGGTTGCTTCCGGAACTCGAAAATCATTCAAATTGTTCCCAGGCTTCTTTTTAGAGGTCCTCAATGCGAATATCGAAAAACAAAGTGTGCAATCGACGCACTTCGGCAGATACGATTTTTTTCAAAGTTCACCCCTCCCCCTAAGGGTGGCTTCCGGAACGCGAAAATCATACCAATTGTTCCCAGGCTTCTTTTTCGTTGTCCTCAATGCGAATATCGAAAAACAAAGTGTGCAATCGACGCACCTCGGTAGATACGATTTTTTTCAAAGTTCACCCCTCCCCCTAAGGATGGCTTCCGGAACGCGAAAATCATACAGATTGTTCCCAGGCTTCTTTTTCATTGTCCTCAATGCGAATATCGAAAAACAAAGTGTGCATTCGACGCACCTCGTCAGATACGTTTTTTTTTCAACGTTCACCCCCCACCCTCCTAAGGCTGGCTTCCGGAACGCGAAAATCATACAAATTGTTCCCAGGCTTCTTTTTCGTTGTCCTCAATGCGAATATCGAAAAACAAAGTGTGCAATCGACTCACCTCGTCAGATTCGTTTTTTTCAAAGTTCACCCCTTCCCCTAAGGCTGGCTTCCGGAACGCGAAAATCATAGAAATTGTTTTCAGGATTCTTTTGAGTGGTCCTCAATGCGAATATCGAAAATCAAAGTGTGCGATCGACGCACCTCGGCAGATACGATTTTTTCCAAAATTCGCCCCCCCCCCCCGTAAGGGTTGCTTCCGGAACTCGAAAATCATTCAAATTGTTCCCAGGCTTCTTTTTAGAGGTCCTCAATGCGAATATCGAAAAACAAAGTGTGCAATCGACGCACTTCGGCAGATACGATTTTTTTCAAAGTTCACCCCTCCCCCTAAGGGTGGCTTCCGGAACGCGAAAATCATACCAATTGTTCCCAGGCTTCTTTTTCGTTGTCCTCAATGCGAATATCGAAAAACAAAGTGTGCAATCGACGCACCTCGGTAGATACGATTTTTTTCAAAGTTCACCCCTCCCCCTAAGGATGGCTTCCGGAACGCGAAAATCATACAGATTGTTCCCAGGCTTCTTTTTCATTGTCCTCAATGCGAATATCGAAAAACAAAGTGTGCATTCGACGCACCTCGTCAGATACGTTTTTTCCAAAGTTCACCCCTCCCCCTAAGGCTGGCTTCCGGAACGCGAAAATCATACAAATTGTTCCCAGGCTTCTTTTTCGTTGTCCTCAATGCGAATATCGAAAAACAAAGTGTGCAATCGACGCACCTCGGCAGATACGATTTTTTCCAAAATTCACCCTCCCATAAGGGTGGCTTCCGGAACTCGAAAATCATACAAATTGTTCCCAGGCTTCTTTTTAGAGGTCCTCAATGCGAATATCGAAAAACAAAGTGTGCAATCGACGCACCTCGGCAGATACGATTTTTTTCAATGTTGACCCCTCCCCCTAGGGCTGGCTTTCGGAACGCGAAAATCATACAAATTGTTTCCAGGCGTCTTTCGAGAGACCCTCAATGCGAATATCGGAAAACAAAGTGTGCAATAGACGCACCTCGGCAGATACGATTTTTTTCAAAGTGCACCCCTCCCCCTAAGGGTGGCTTCCGGAACGCGAAAATCATACAAATTGTTCGTGGCTTCTTTTTCGTTGTCCTCAATGCGAATATCGAAAAACAATGTGTGCAATCGGCGCACCTCGGCAGATACGATTTTTTCCAAAATTCGGCCCCCCCCATAAGGGTGGCTTCCGGAACTCGAAACCATACAAATTGTTCCCAGGCTTGTTTTTAGAGGTCCTCAATGCGAATATCGAAAAACAAAGTGTGCAATCGACGCAGCTCGTCAGATACGTTTTTTTTTCAACGTTCACCCCACACCCTCCTAAGGCTGGCTTCCGGAACGCGAAAATCATACAAATTGTTCCCAGGCTTCTTTTTCGTTGTCCTCAATGCGAATATCGAAAAACAAAGTGTGCAATCGACGCACCTCGTCAGATACGTTTTTTTCAAAGTTCACCCCTCCCCCTAAGGCTGGCTTCCGGAACGCGAAAATCATAGAAATTGTTTCCAGGCTTCTTTTGAGAGGTCCTCAATGCGAATATCGAAGAACAACGTCTGCAATCGACGCACCTCGGCATATACGATTTTTTTCAAAGTTCACCCTAAGGGTGGCTTCCGGAACGCGAAAATCAAACAAATTGTTCCCAGGCTTCGTTTTCGTTGTCCTCAATGCGAATATCGAAAAACAAAGTGTGCAATCGACGCACCTCGTCAGATACGTTTTTTTCAAAGTTCACACCTCCCCCTAAGGCTGGCTTCCGGAACGCGAAAAACATGTAAATTGTTCCCAGGCTTCATTTTCGTTGTTCTCAAGGCGAATATCGAAAAACAAGGTGTGCAATCGACGCACCTCGTCAGATACGTTTTTTTCAATGTTCACCCCTCCCCCTAAGGCTGGCTTCCGGAACGCGAAAATCATACAAATTGTTCCCAGGCTTCTTTTGAGAGGTCCTCAATGCGAATATCGAAAAACAAAGTGTGCAATCGACGCACCTCGGCAGATACGAATTTTTTCAAAGTTCACCCCTCCCCCTGAGGGTGGCTTCCGGACCGCGGAAATCATACAAATTGTTCCCAGGCTTGTTTTTCGTTGTCCTCAATGCGAATATCGAAAAACAAAGTGTGCAATCGACGCACCTCGGCAGATACGATTTTTTCCAAAATTCACCCCCCCCTAAGGGAGGCTTCCGGACCGCGAAAATCATACAAATTGTTGCCAGGCTTCTTTTTCGTTGGCCTCAATGCGAGTATCGAAAAACAAAGTGTGCAATCGACGCACCTCGTCAGATACGTTTTTTTCAAAGTTCACCCCTCCCCCTAAGGCTGGCTTCCGGAACGCGAAAATCATACAAATTGTTTCCAGGCTTCTTTTGAGAGGTCCTCAATGCGAATATCGAAAAACAAAGTGTGCAATCGACGCACCTCGGCAGATACGATTTTATTCAAAGTTCACCCCTCCCCCTAAGGGTGGCTTGCGGATCGCGAAAATCATACAAATTATTCCCAGGCTTCTTTTTCGCTGTCCTCAATGTAAATATTGAAAAACAAAGTGTGCAATCGACGCACCTCGGCAGATACGATTTTTTCCAAAATTCGGCCCCCCCCCCCATAAGGGTGGCTTCCGGAACTCGAAAATCATACAAATTGTTCCCAGGCTTCTTTTTAGAGGTCCTCAATGCGAATATCGAAAAACAAAGTGTGCAATCGACGCACCTCGGCAGATACGATTTTTTTTAAAGTTCACCCCTCCCCCTAAGGGTGGCATCCGGAACGCGAAAATCATACCAATTGTTCCCAGGCTTCTTTTTCGTTGTCCTCAATGCGAATATCGAAAAACAAAGTGTGCAATCGACGCAGCTCGTCAGATACGTTTTTTTTTCAACGTTCACCCCCCACCCTCCTAAGGCTGGCTTCCGGAACGCGAAAATCATACAAATTGTTCCCAGGCTTCTTTTTCGTTGTCCTCAATGCGAATATCGAAAAACAAAGTGTGCAATCGACTCACCTCGTCAGATTCGTTTTTTTCAAAGTTCACCCCTTCCCCTAAGGCTGGCTTCCGGAACGCGAAAATCATAGAAATTGTTTTCAGGATTCTTTTGAGTGGTCCTCAATGCGAATATCGAAAATCAAAGTGTGCAATCGACGCACCTCGGCAGATACGATTTTTTCCAAAATTCGCCCCCCCCCCCCCCGTAAGGGTTGCTTCCGGAACTCGAAAATCATTCAAATTGTTCCCAGGCTTCTTTTTAGAGGTCCTCAATGCGAATATCGAAAAACAAAGTGTGCAATCGACGCACTTCGGCAGATACGATTTTTTTCAAAGTTCACCCCTCCCCCTAAGGGTGGCTTCCGGAACGCGAAAATCATACCAATTGTTCCCAGGCTTCTTTTTCGTTGTCCTCAATGCGAATATCGAAAAACAAAGTGTGCAATCGACGCACCTCGGTAGATACGATTTTTTTCAAAGTTCACCCCTCCCCCTAAGGATGGCTTCCGGAACGCGAAAATCATACAGATTGTTCCCAGGCTTCTTTTTCATTGTCCTCAATGCGAATATCGAAAAACAAAGTGTGCATTCGACGCACCTCGTCAGATACGTTTTTTCCAAAGTTCACCCCTCCCCCTAAGGCTGGCTTCCGGAACGCGAAAATCATACAAATTGTTTCCAGGCTTCTTTTGAGAGGTCCTCAATGCGAATATCGAAAAACAAAGTGTGCAATCGACGCACCTTGGCAGATACGATTTTTTCCATAATTCACCCCCCCCTAAGGGTGGCTTCCTGACCGCGAAAATCATACAAATTGTTCCCGGGCTTCGTTTTCGTTGTCCTCAATGCGAATATCGAAAAACAAAGTGTGCAATCGACGCACCTCGTCAGATACGTTTTTGTCAAAGTTCACCCCTCCCCCTAAGGCTGGCTTCCGGAACGCGAAAATCATACAAATTGTTTCCAGGCTTTTTTTGATAGGTCCTCAATGCGAATATCGAAAAACAAAGTGTGCAATCGACGCACCTCGGCAGATACGATTTTTTTCAAAGTTCACCCCGCCCCCTAAGGGTGGCTTCCGGAACTCAAAAATCATACAAATTGTCCCCAGGCTTCTTTTTCGTTGTCCTCCATGCGAATATCGAAAAACAAAGTGTGCAATCGACGCACCTCGTCAGATACGTTTTTTTTTTAACGTTCACCCCCCCCCCCCCCTAAGGCTGGCTTCCGGAACGCGGAAATCATACAAATTGTTCCCACTCTTCTTTATCGTTGTCCTCAATGCGAATATCGAAAAACAAAGTGTGCAATCGCTGCACCTCGTCAGATACGTCGTTTTCAAAGTTCACCCCTCCCCCTAAGGCTGGCTTCCGGAACGCGAAAATCATACAAAATGTTTCCAGGCTTCTTTTGAGAGGTCCTCAATGCGAATATCGGAAAACAAAGTGTGCAATAGACGCACCTCGGCAGATACGATTTTTTTCAAAATGCACCCCTCCCCCTAAGGGTGGCTTCCGGAACGCGAAAATCATACAAATTGTTCCCAGGCTTCTTTTTCGTTGTCCTCCATGCGAATATCGAAAAACAATGTGTGCAATCGGCGCACCTCGGCAGATACGATTTTTTCCAAAATTCGGCCCCCCCCCCATAATGGTGGCTTCCGGAACTCGAAAATCATACAAATTGTTCCCAGGCTTGTTTTTAGAGGTCCTCAATGCGAATATCGAAAAACAAAGTGTGCAATGGACGCAGCTCGTCAGATACGTTTTTTTTTCAACGTTCACCCCCCACCCTCCTAAGGCTCGCTTCCGGAACGCGAAAATCATACAAATTGTTCCCAGGCTTCTTTTTCGTTGTCCTCAATGCGAATATCGAAAAACAAAGTGTGCAATCGACGCACCTCGTCAGATACGTTTTTTTCAAAGTTCACCCCTGCCCCTAAGGCTGGCTTCCGGAACGCGAAAATCATACAAATTGTTTCCAGGCTTCTTTTGAGAGGTCCTCAGTGCGAATATCGAAAAACAAAGTGTGCAATCGACGCACCTCGGCCGATACGATTTTTTTCAAAGTTCACCCCTCCCCCTAAGGTTGGCTTCCGGAACGCGAAAATCATACAAATTGTCCCCAGGCTTCTTTTTAGAGGTCCTAAATGCGAATATCGAAGAACAAAGTGTGCAATCGACGCACCTCGGCAGATACGATTTTTTTTAAAGTTCACCCCTCCCCCTAAGGGTGGCTTCCGGAACGCGAAAATCATACCAATTGTTCCCAGGCTTCTTTTTCGTTGTCCTCAATGCGAATATCGAAAAACAAAGTGTGCAATCGACGCACCTCGATAGATACGATTTGTTTCAAAGTTCGCCCCTCCCCCTAAGGATGGCTTCCGGAACGCGAAAATCATACAAATTGTTCCCAGGCTTCTTTGTCATTGTCCTCAATGCGAATATCGAAAAACAAAGTGTGCAATTGACGCACCTCGTCAGATACGTTTTTTTCAAAGTTCACCCCTCCCCCTGAGGCTGGCTTCCGGAACGCGAAAATCATACAAATTGTTTCCAGGCTTCTTTTGAGAGGTCCTCAATGCGAATATCGAAAAACAAAGTGTGCAATCGACGCACCTTGGCAGATACGATTTTTTCCATAATTCACCTCCCCCTAAGGGTGGCTTCCGGACCGCGAAAATCATACAAATTGTTCCCAGGCTCCGTTTTCGTTGTCCTCAATGCGAATATCGAAAAACAAAGTGTGCAATCGACGCACCTCGTCAGATACGTTTTTGTCAAAGTTCACCCCTCCCCCTAAGGCTGGCTTCCGGAACGCGAAAATCATACAAATTGTTTCCAGGCTTTTTTTGAGAGGTCCTCAATGCGAATATCGAAAAACAAAGTGTGCAATCGACGCACCTCGGCAGATACGATTTTTTTCAAAGTTCACCCCTCCCCCTAAGGGTGGCTTCCGGAACGCGGAAATCATACAAATTGTTCCCACGCTTCTTTATCGTTGTCCTCAATGCGAATATCGAAAAACAAAGTGTGCAATCGACGCACCTCGTCAGATACGTTTTTTTTCAATGTTGACCCCTCCCCCTAGGGCTGGCTTCCGGAACGCGAAATTCATACAAATTGTTTCCAGGCTTCTTTCGAGAGGTCCTCAATGCGAATATCGGAAAACAAAGTGTGCAATAGACGCACCTCGGCAGATACGATTTTTTTCAAAGTGCACCCGTCCCCCTAAGGGTGGCTTCCGGAACGCGAAAATCATACAAATTGTTCCCAGGCTTCTTTTTCGTTGTCCTCAATGCGAATATCGAAAAACAATGTGTGCAATCGGCGCACCTCGGCAGATACGGTTTTTTCCAAAATTCGGCCCCCCCCCCCATAAGGGTGGCTTCCGGAACTCGAAAATCATACAAATTGTTCCCAGGCTTGTTTTTAGAGGTCCTCAATGCGAATATCGAAAAACAAAGTGTGCAATCGACGCAGCTCGTCAGTTACGTTTTTTTTTTCAACGTTCACCCCCCACCCTCCTAAGGCTGGCTTCCGGAACGCGAAAATCATACAAATTGTTCCCAGGCTTCTTTTTCGTTGTCCTCAATGAGAATATCGAAAAACAAAGTGTGCAATCGACGCACCTCGTCATATTCGTTTTTTTCAAAGTTCACCCCTTCCCCTAAGGCTGGCTTCCGGAACGCGAAAATCATAGAAATTGTTTTCAGGATTCTTTTGAGTGGTCCTCAATGCGAATATCGAAAATCAAAGTGAGCAATCGACGCACCTCGGCAGATACGATTTTTTCCAAAATTCGCCCCCCCCCCCCCCCCCGTAAGGGTGGCTTCCGGAACTCGAAAATCATTCAAATTGTTCCCAGGCTTCTTTTTAGAGGTCCTCAATGCGAATATCGAAAAACAAAGTGTGCAATCGACGCACTTCGGCAGATACGATTTTTTTCAAAGTTCACCCCTCCCCCTAAGGGTGGCTTCCGGAACGCGAAAATCATACCAATTGTTCCCAGGCTTCTTTTTCGTTGTCCTCAATGCGAATATCGAAAAACAAAGTGTGCAATCGACGCACCTCGGTAGATACGATTTTTTTCAAAGTTCACCCCTCCCCCTAAGGATGGCTTCCGGAACGCGAAAATCATACAGATTGTTCCCAGGCTTCTTTTTCATTGTCCTCAATGCGAATATCGAAAAACAAAGTGTGCATTCGACGCACCTCGTCAGATACTTTTCTTTCAAAGTTCACCCCTCCCCCTAAGGCTGGCTTCCGGAACGCGAAAATCATACAAATTGTTTCCAGGCTTCTTTTGAGAGGTCCTCAATGCGAATATCGAAAAACAAAGTGTGCAATCGACGCACCTTGGCAGATACGATTTTTTCCATAATTCACCCCCCCCTAAGGGTGGCTTCCGGACCGCGAAAATCATACAAATTGTTCCCGGGCTTCGTTTTCGTTGTCCTCAATGCGAGTATCGAAAAACAAAGTGTGCAATCGACGCACCTCGTCAGATACGTTTTTGTCAAAGTTCACCCCTCCCCCTAAGGCTGGCTTCCGGAACGCGAAAATCATACAAATTGTTTCCAGGCTTTTTTTGATAGGTCCTCAATGCGAATATCGAAAAACAAAGTGTGCAATCGACGCACCTCGGCAGATACGATTTTTTCCAAAATTCACCCCCCCATAAGGGTGGCTTCCGGACCGCGAAAATCATACAAATTGTTCCCACGCTTCTTTATCGTTGTCCTCAATGCGAATATCGAAAAACAAAGTGTGCAATCGACGCACCTAGTCAGATACGTTTTTTTTAAACGTTCACCCCCCCCCCCCTAAGGCTGGCTTCCGGAACGCGAAAATCATACAAATTGTTCCCAGGCTTCTTTTTAGAGGTCCTCAATGCGAATATCGAAAAACAACGTGTGCAATCGACGCTCCTCGGCAGATACGATTTTGTTCTAAATTCACCCCTCCCCCTATGGCTGGCTTCCGGAAGGCGAAAATCATACAAATTGTTTCCAGGCTTCTTCTAAGAGGTCCTGAATGCGGATATCGAAAAACAAAGTGTGCAATCGACGCACCTCGGCAGAAACGATTTTTTTCAAAGTTGACCCCGCCCCCCAAAGGGTTGCTTCCGGAACGCAAAAATCATACAAATTGTTCCCAGGCTTCTTTTTCGTTGTCCTCAATGCGAATATCGAAAAACAAAGTGTGCAATCGACGCACCTCGGCAGATACGATTTTTTCCAAAATTCACCCTCCCATAAGGGTGGCTTCCGGAACTCGAAAATCATACAAATTGTTCCCAGGCTTCTTTTTAGAGGTCCTCAATGCGAATATCGAAAAACAAAGTGTGCAATCGACGCACCTCGGCAGATACGATTTTTTTCAATGTTGACCCCTCCCCCTAGGGCTGGCTTCCGGAACGCGAAAATCATACAAATTGTTTCCAGGCTTCTTTCGAGAGACCCTCAATGCGAATATCGGAAAACGAAGTGTGCAATAGACGCACCTCGGCAGATACGATTTTTTTCAAAGTGCACCCCTCCACCTAAGGGTGGCTTCCGGAACGCGAAAATCATACAAATTGTTCGTGGCTTCTTTTTCGTTGTCCTCAATGCGAATATCGAAAAACAATGTGTGCAATCGGCGCACCTCGGCAGATACGATTTTTTCCAAAATTCGGCCCCCCCCATAAGGGTGGCTTCCGGAACTCGAAAATCATACAAATTGTTCCCAGGCTTGTTTTTAGAGGTCCTCAATGCGAATATCGAAAAACAAAGTGTGCAATCGACGCAGCTCGTCAGATACGTTTTTTTTTCAACGTTCACCCCACACCCTCCTAAGGCTGGCTTCCGGAACGCGAAAATCATACAAATTGTTCCCAGGCTTCTTTTTCGTTGTCCTCAATGCGAATATCGAAAAACAAAGTGTGCAATCGACGCACCTCGTCAGATACGTTTTTTTCAAAGTTCACCCCTCCCCCTAAGGCTGGCTTCCGGAACGAGAAAATCATAGAAATTGTTTCCAGGCTTCTTTTGAGAGGTCCTCAATGCGAATATCGAAGAACAACGTGTGCAATCGACGCACCTCGGCATATACGATTTTTTTCAAAGTTCACCCTAAGGGTGGCTTCCGGAACGCGAAAATCAAACAAATTGTTCCCAGGCTTCGTTTTCGTTGTCCTCAATGCGAATATCGAAAAACAAAGTGTGCAATCGACGCACCTCGTCACATACGTTTTTTTCAAAGTTCACACCTCCCCCTAAGGCTGGCTTCCGGACCGCGAAAAACATGTAAATTGTTCCCAGGCTTCTTTTTCGTTGTTCTCAAGGCGAATATCGAACAACAAGGTGTGCAATCGACGCACCTCGTCAGATACGTTTTTTTCAATGTTCACCCCTCCCCCTAAGGCTGGCTTCCGGAACGCGAAAATCATACAAATTGTTCCCAGGCTTCTTTTGAGAGGTCCTCAATGCGAATATCGAAAAACAAAGTGTGCAATCGACGCACCTCGGCAGATACGATTTTATTCAAAGTTCACCCCTCCCCCTAAGGGTGGCTTGCGGATCGCGAAAATCATACAAATTATTCCCAGGCTTCTTTTTCGCTGTCCTCAATGTAAATATCGAAAAACAAAGTGTGCAATCGACGCACCTCGGCAGATACGATTTTTTCCAAAATTCACCCCCCCCTAAGGGAGGCTTCCGGACCGCGAAAATCATACAAATTGTTGCCAGGCATCTTTTTCGTTGGCCTCAATGCGAATATCGAAAAACAAAGTGTGCAATCGACGCACCTCGTCAGATACGTTTTTTTCAAAGTTCACCCCTCCCCCTAAGGCTGGCTTCCGGAACGCGAAAATCATACAAATTGTTTCCAGGCTTCTTTTGAGAGGTCCTCAATGCGAATATCGAAAAACAAAGTGTGCAATCGACGCACCTCGGCAGATACGATTTTATTCAAAGTTCACCCCTCCCCCTAAGGGTGGCTTGCGGATCGCGAAAATCATACAAATTATTCCCAGGCTTCTTTTTCGCTGTCCTCAATGTAAATATTGAAAAACAAAGTGTGCAATCGACGCACCTCGGCAGATACGATTTTTTCCAAAATTCGGCCCCCCCCCCATAAGGGTGGCTTCCGGAACTCGAAAATCATACAAATTGTTCCCAGGCTTCTTTTTAGAGGTCCTCAATGCGAATATCGAAAAACAAAGTGTGCAATCGACGCACCTCGGCAGATACGATTTTTTTTAAAGTTCACCCCTCCCCCTAAGGGTGGCTTCCGGAACGCGAAAATCATACCAATTGTTCCCAGGCTTCTTTTTCGTTGTCCTCAATGCGAATATCGAAAAACAAAGTGTGCAATCGACGCACCTCGATAGATACGATTTGTTTCAAAGTTCGCCCCTCCCCCTAAGGATGGCTTCCGGAACGCGAAAATCATACAAATTGTTCCCAGGCTTCTTCGTCATTGTCCTCAATGCGAATATCGAAAAACAAAGTGTGCAATCGACGCACCTCGTCAGATACGTTTTTTTCAAAGTTCACCCCTCCCCCTGAGGCTGGCTTCCGGAACGCGAAAATCATACAAATTGTTTCCAGGCTTCTTTTGAGAGGTCCTCAATGCGAATATCGAAAAACAAAGTGTGCAATCGACGCACCTTGGCAGATACGATTTTTTCCATAATTCACCTCCCCCTAAGGGTGGCTTCCGGACCGCGAAAATCATACAAATTGTTCCCAGGCTTCGTTTTCGTTGTCCTCAATGCGAATATCGAAAAACAAAGTGTGCAATCGACGCACCTCGTCAGATACGTTTTTGTCAAAGTTCACCCCTCCCCCTAAGGCTGGCTTCCGGAACGCGAAAATCATACAAATTGTTTCCAGGCTTTTTTTGAGAGGTCCTCAATGCGAATATCGAAAAACAAAGTGTGCAATCGACGCACCTCGGCAGATACGATTTTTTTCAAAGTTCACCCCTCCCCCTAAGGGTGGCTTCCGGAACGCGGAAATCATACAAATTGTTCCCACGCTTCTTTATCGTTGTCCTCAATGCGAATATCGAAAAACAAAGTGTGCAATCGACGCACCTCGTCAGATACGTTTTTTTTCAATGTTGACCCCTCCCCCGAGGGCTGGCTTCCGGAACGCGAAATTCATACAAATTGTTTCCAGGCTTCTTTCGAGAGGTCCTCAATGCGAATATCGGAAAACAAAGTGTGCAATAGACGCACCTCGGCAGATACGATTTTTTTCAAAGTGCACCCGTCCCCCTAAGGGTGGCTTCCGGAAAGCGAAAATCATACAAATTGTTCCCAGGCTTCTTTTTCGTTATCCTCAATGCGAATATCGAAAAACAATGTGTGCAATCGGCGCACCTCGGCAGATACGGTTTTTTCCAAAATTCGGCCCCCCCCCCCATAAGGGTGGCTTCCGGAACTCGAAAATCATACAAATTGTTCCCAGGCTTGTTTTTAGAGGTCCTCAATGCGAATATCGAAAAACAAAGTGTGCAATCGACGCAGCTCGTCAGATACGTTTTTTTTTTCAACGTTCACCCCCCACCCTCCTAAGGCTGGCTTCCGGAACGCGAAAATCATACAAATTGTTCCCAGGCTTCTTTTTCGTTGTCCTCAATGCGAATATCGAAAAACAAAGTGTGCAATCGACGCACCTCGTCAGATTCGTTTTTTTCAAAGTTCACCCCTTCCCCTAAGGCTGGCTTCCGGAACGCGAAAATCATAGAAATTGTTTTCAGGATTCTTTTGAGTGGTCCTCAATGCGAATATCGTAAATCAAAGTGTGCAATCGACGCACCTCGGTAGATACGATTTTTTTCAAAGTTCACCCCTCCCCCTAAGGATGGCTTCCGGAACGCGAAAATCATACAGATTGTTCCCAGGCTTCTTTTTCATTGTCCTCAATGCGAATATCGAAAAACAAAGTGTGCATTCGACGCACCTCGTCAGATACGTTTCTTTCAAAGTTCACCCCTCCCCCTAAGGCTGGCTTCCGGAACGCGAAAATCATACAAATTGTTTCCAGGCTTCTTTTGAGAGGTCCTCAATGCGAATATCGAAAAACAAAGTGTGCAATCGACGCACCTTGGCAGATACGATTTTTTCCATAATTCACCCCCCCCTAAGGGTGGCTTCCGGACCGCGAAAATCATACAAATTGTTCCCGGGCTTCGTTTTCGTTGTCCTCAATGCGAATATCGAAAAACAAAGTGTGCAATCGACGCACCTCGTCAGATACGTTTTTGTCAAAGTTCACCCCTCCCCCTAAGGCTGGCTTCCGGAACGCGAAAATCATACAAATTGTTTCCAGGCTTTTTTTGATAGGTCCTCAATGCGAATATCGAAAAACAAAGTGTGCAATCGACGCACCTCGGCAGATACGATTTTTTAGAAGTTCAGCCCCCGCCCCCTAAGGGTGGCTTCCGGAACTCAAAAATCATACAAATTGTCCCCAGGCTTCTTTTTCGTTCTCCTCCATGCGAATATCGAAAAACAAAGTGTGCAATCGACGCACCTCGTCAGATACGTTTTTTTTTTAACGTTCACCCCCCCCCCCCCTAAGGCTGGCTTCCGGAACGCGGAAATCATACAAATTGTTCCCACTCTTCTTTATCGTTGTCCTCAATGCGAATATCGAAAAACAAAGTGTGCAATCGCTGCACCTCGTCAGATACGTCGTTTTCAAAGTTCACCCCTCCCCCTAAGGCTGGCTTCCGGAACGCGAAAATCATACAAAATGTTTCCAGGCTTCTTTTGAGAGGTCCTCAATGCGAATATCGGAAAACAAAGTGTGCAATAGACGCACCTCGGCAGATACGATTTTTTTCAAAGTGCACCCCTCCCCCTAAGGGTGGCTTCCGGAACGCGAAAATCATACAAATTGTTCCCAGGCTTCTTTTTCGTTGTCCTCCATGCGAATATCGAAAAACAATGTGTGCAATCGGCGCACCTCGGCAGATACGATTTTTTCCAAAATTCGGCCCCCCCCCCATAATGGTGGCTTCCGGAACTCGAAAATCATACAAATTGTTCCCAGGCTTGTTTTTAGAGGTCCTCAATGCGAATATCGAAAAACAAAGTGTGCAATCGACGCAGCTCGTCAGATACGTTTTTTTTTCAACGTTCACCCCCCACCCTCCTAAGGCTGGCTTCCGGAACGCGAAAATCATACAAATTGTTCCCAGGATTCTTTTTCGTTGTCCTCAATGCGAATATCGAAAAACAAAGTGTGCAATCGACGCACCTCGTCAGATACGTTTTTTTCAAAGTTCACCCCTCCCCCTTCGGCTGGCTTCCGGAACGCGAAAATCATAGAAATTGTTTCCAGGATTCTTTTGAGAGGTCCTCAATGCGAATATCGAAAATCAAAGTGTGCAATCGACGCACCTCGGCAGATACGATTTTTTCCAAAATTCGGCCCCCCCCCCCCCCCACCATAAGGGTGGCTTCCGGAACTCGAAAATCATACCAATTGTTCCCAGGCTTCTTTTTCGTTGTCCTCAATGCGAATATCGAAAAACAAAGTGTGCAATCGACGCACCTCGGTAGATACGATTTTTTTCAAAGTTCACCCCTCCCCCTAAGGATGGCTTCCGGAATGCGAAAATCATACAAATTGTTCCCAGGCTTCTTTTTCATTGTCCTCAATGCGAATATCGAAAAACAAAGTGTGCAATCGACGCACCTCGTCAGATACGTTTTTTTCAAAGTTCACCCCTCCCCCTAAGGCTGGCTTCCGGAACGCGAAAATCATACAAATTGTTTCCAGGCTTCTTTTGAGAGGTCCTCAATGCGAATATCGAAAAACAAAGTGTGCAATCGACGCACCTTGGCAGATACGATTTTTTCCATAATTCACCCCCCCCCTAAGGGTGGCTTCCGGACCGCGAAAATCATACAAATTGTTCCCAGGCTTCGTTTTCGTTGTCCTCAATGCGAATATCGAAAAACAAAGTGTGCAATCGACGCACCTCGTCAGATACGTTTTTTTCAAAGTTCACCCCTCCCCCTAAGGCTGGCTTCCGGAAAGCGAAAATCATAGAAATTGTTTCCAGGCTTCTTTTGAGAGGTCCTCAATGCGAATATCGAAGAACAACGTGTGCAATCGACGCACCTCGGCATATACGATTTTTTTCAAAGTTCACCCTAAGGGTGGCTTCCGGAACGCGAAAATCAAACAAATTGTTCCCAGGCTTCGTTTTCGTTGTCCTCAATGCGAATATCGAAAAACAAAGTGTGCAATCGACGCACCTCGTCAGATACGTTTTTTTCAAAGTTCACACCTCCCCCTAAGGCTGGCTTCCGGAACGCGAAAAACATGTAAATTGTTCCCAGGCTTCTTTTTCGTTGTTCTCAAGGCGAATATCGAAAAACAAGGTGTGCAATCGACGCACCTCGTCAGATACGTTTTTTTCAATGTTCACCCCTCCCCCTAAGGCTGGCTTCCGGAACGCGAAAATCATACAAATTGTTCCCAGGCTTCTTTTGAGAGGTCCTCAATGCGAATATCGAAAAACAAAGTGTGCAATCGACGCACCTCGGCAGATACGATTTTTTTCAAAGTTCACCCCTCCCCCTGAGGGTGGCTTCCGGACCGCGGAAATCATACAAATTGTTCCCAGGCTTGTTTTTCGTTGTCCTCAATGCGAATATCGAAAAACAAAGTGTGCAATCGACGCACCTCGGCAGATACGATTTTTTCCAAAATTCACCCCCCCCTAAGGGAGGCTTCCGGACCGCGAAAATCATACAAATTGTTGCCAGGCTTCTTTTTCGTTGGCCTCAATGCGAATATCGAAAAACAAAGTGTGCAATCGACGCACCTCGTCAGATACGTTTTTTTCAAAGTTCACCCCTCCCCCTACGGCTGGCTTCCGGAACGCGAAAATCATACAAATTGTTTCCAGGCTTCTTTTGAGAGGTCCTCAATGCGAATATCGAAAAACAAAGTGTGCAATCGACGCACCTCGGCAGATACGATTTTATTCAAAGTTCACCCCTCCCCCTAAGGGTGGCTTGCGGATCGCGAAAATCATACAAATTATTCCCAGGCTTCTTTTTCGCTGTCCTCAATGTAAATATTGAAAAACAAAGTGTGCAATCGACGCACCTCGGCAGATACGATTTTTTCCAAAATTCGGCCCCCCCCCCATAAGGGTGGCTTCCGGAACTCGAAAATCATACAAATTGTTCCCAGGCTTCTTTTTAGAGGTCCTCAATGCGAATATCGAAAAACAAAGTGTGCAATCGACGCACCTCGGCAGATACGATTTTTTTTAAAGTTCACCCCTCCCCCTAAGGGTGGCATCCGGAACGCGAAAATCATACCAATTGTTCCCAGGCTTCTTTTTCGTTGTCCTCAATGCGAATATCGAAAAACAAAGTGTGCAATCGACGCAGCTCGTCAGATACGTTTTTTTTTCAACGTTCACCCCCCACCCTCCTAAGGCTGGCTTCCGGAACGCGAAAATCATACAAATTGTTCCCAGGCTTCTTTTTCGTTGTCCTCAATGCGAATATCGAAAAACAAAGTGTGCAATCGACTCACCTCGTCAGATTCGTTTTTTTCAAAGTTCACCCCTTCCCCTAAGGCTGGCTTCCGGAACGCGAAAATCATAGAAATTGTTTTCAGGATTCTTTTGAGTGGTCCTCAATGCGAATATCGAAAATCAAAGTGTGCAATCGACGCACCTCGGCAGATACGATTTTTTCCAAAATTCGCCCCCCCCCCCCGTAAGGGTTGCTTCCGGAACTCGAAAATCATTCAAATTGTTCCCAGGCTTCTTTTTAGAGGTCCTCAATGCGAATATCGAAAAACAAAGTGTGCAATCGACGCACTTCGGCAGATACGATTTTTTTCAAAGTTCACCCCTCCCCCTAAGGGTGGCTTCCGGAACGCGAAAATCATACCAATTGTTCCCAGGCTTCTTTTTCGTTGTCCTCAATGCGAATATCGAAAAACAAAGTGTGCAATCGACGCACCTCGGTAGATACGATTTTTTTCAAAGTTCACCCCTCCCCCTAAGGATGGCTTCCGGAACGCGAAAATCATACAGATTGTTCCCAGGCTTCTTTTTCATTGTCCTCAATGCGAATATCGAAAAACAAAGTGTGCATTCGACGCACCTCGTCAGATACGTTTTTTCCAAAGTTCACCCCTCCCCCTAAGCCTGGCTTCCGGAACGCGAAAATCATACAAATTGTTTCCAGGCTTCTTTTGAGAGGTCCTCAATGCGAATATCGAAAAACAAAGTGTGCAATCGACGCACCTTGGCAGATACGATTTTTTCCATAATTCACCCCCCCCTAAGGGTGGCTTCCTGACCGCGAAAATCATACAAATTGTTCCCGGGCTTCGTTTTCGTTGTCCTCAATGCGAATATCGAAAAACAAAGTGTGCAATCGACGCACCTCGTCAGATACGTTTTTGTCAAAGTTCACCCCTCCCCCTAAGGCTGGCTTCCGGAACGCGAAAATCATACAAATTGTTTCCAGGCTTTTTTTGATAGGTCCTCAATGCGAATATCGAAAAACAAAGTGTGCAATCGACGCACCTCGGCAGATACGATTTTTTTCAAAGTTCACCCCGCCCCCTAAGGGTGGCTTCCGGAACTCAAAAATCATACAAATTGTCCCCAGGCTTCTTTTTCGTTGTCCTCCATGCGAATATCGAAAAACAAAGTGTGCAATCGACGCACCTCGTCAGATACGTTTTTTTTTTAACGTTCACCCCCCCCCCCCTAAGGCTGTCTTCCGGAACGCGGAAATCATACAAATTGTTCCCAGGCTTCTTTTTCGTTGTCCTCAATGCGAATATCGAAAAACAAAGTGTGCAATCGCTGCACCTCGTCAGATACGTCGTTTTCAAAGTTCACCCCTCCCCCTAAGGCTGGCTTCCGGAACGCGAAAATCATACAAAATGTTTCCAGGCTTCTTTTGAGAGGTCCTCAATGCGAATATCGGAAAACAAAGTGTGCAATAGACGCACCTCGGCAGATACGATTTTTTTCAAAATGCACCCCTCCCCCTAAGGGTGGCTTCCGGAACGCGAAAATCATACAAATTGTTCCCAGGCTTCTTTTTCGTTGTCCTCCATGCGAATATCGAAAAACAATGTGTGCAATCGGCGCACCTCGGCAGATACGATTTTTTCCAAAATTCGGCCCCCCCCCCCCATAATGGTGGCTTCCGGAACTCGAAAATCATACAAATTGTTCCCAGGCTTGTTTTTAGAGGTCCTCAATGCGAATATCGAAAAACAAAGTGTGCAATGGACGCAGCTCGTCAGATACGTTTTTTTTTCAACGTTCACCCCCCACCCTCCTAAGGCTCGCTTCCGGAACGCGAAAATCATACAAATTGTTCCCAGGCTTCTTTTTCGTTGTCCTCAATGCGAATATCGAAAAACAAAGTGTGCAATCGACGCACCTCGTCAGATACGTTTTTTTCAAAGTTCACCCCTGCCCCTAAGGCTGGCTTCCGGAACGCGAAAATCATACAAATTGTTTCCAGGCTTCTTTTGAGAGGTCCTCAGTGCGAATATCGAAAAACAAAGTGTGCAATCGACGCACCTCGGCCGATACGATTTTTTTCAAAGTTCACCCCTCCCCCTAAGGTTGGCTTCCGGAACGCGAAAATCATACAAATTGTCCCCAGGCTTCTTTTTCGTTGTCCTCCGTGCGAATATCGAAAAACAAAGTGTGCAATCGACGCACCTCGTCAGATACGTTTTTTTTTCAACGTTCCGCCCCCCCCCCCCTAAGGCTGGCTTCCGGAACGCGAAAATCATACAAATTGTTCCCTGGCTTCTTATTAGAGGTCCTCAATGCTAATATCGAATAACAACGTGTGCAATCGACGCACCTTGGCAGATACGATTTTTTCCATAATTCACCCCCCCCCTAAGGGTGGCTTCCGGACCGCGAAAATCATACAAATTGTTCCCAGGCTTCGTTTTCGTTGTCCTCAATGCGAATATCGAAAAACAAAGTGTGCAATCGACGCACCTCGTCAGATACGTATTTTTCAAAGTTCACCCCTCCCCGTAAGGCTGGCTTCCGGAACGCGAAAATCATACAAAATGTTTCCAGGCTTCTTTTGAGAGGTCCTCATTGCGAATATCGAAAAACAAAGTGTGCAATCGACGCACTTCGGCAGATACGATTGTTTTCAAAGTTCACCCCTCCCCCTGAGGGTGGCTTCCGGACCGCGGACATCATACAAATTGTTCCCAGGCTTCTTTTTCGTTGTCCTCCATGCGAATATCGAAAAACAAAGTGTGCAATCGACGCACCTCGTCAGATACGTTTTTTTTTTACGTCCCCCCCCCCTAAGGCTGGCTTCCGGAACGCGAAAATTATACAAATGGTTTCCAGGATTCTTTTGAGAGGTCCTCAATGCGAATATCGAAAAACAAAGTGTGCAATCGACGCACCTCGGCAGATACGATTTTATACAAAGTTCACCCCTCCCCCTAAGGGTGGTTTCCGGATCGCGAAAATCATACAAATTATTCCCAAGCTTCTTTTTCGTTGTCCTCAATGCGAATATCGAAAAACAAAGTGCGCAATCGACGCACCTCGTCAGATACGTTTTTTTCAAAATTCACCGCTCCCCCTAAGGCTGGCTTCCGGAGCGCGAAAATCATACAAATTGTTTCCAGGCTTCTTTTGAGAGGTCCTCAATGCGAATATCGAAAAACGAAGTGTGCAATCGACGCACCTCGGCAGATACGATTTTTTTCAAAGTTCACCCCTCCCCCTAAGGGCGGCTTCCGGAACGCGAAAATCATACAAATTGTTCCCAGGCATCTTTTTAGAGGTCCTCAATGCGAATATCGGAAAACAATGTGTGCAATCGACGCACCTCGGCAGATACGATTTTCTTCAAAGTTCTCCCCTCCCCCTAAAGGTGGCTTCCGGAACGCGAAAATCATACAAATTGTTCCCAGGCTTCTTTTTCGTTGTCCTCAATGCGAATATCGAAAAACAAAGTGTGCAATCGACGCACCTCGGAAGATACGATTTTTTTCAAAGTTCACCCCTCCCCCTAAGGATGGCTTCCGGAACGCGAAAATCATACAAATTGTTCCCAGGCTTCTTTTTCGTTGTCCTCAATGCGAATATCGACAAACAAAGTGTGCAATCGACGCACCTCGTCAGATACGTTTTTTTCAAAGTTCACCCCTCCCCCTAAGGCTGGCTTCCGGAACGCGAAAATCAAACAAATTGTTTCCAGGCTTTTTTTGAGAGGTCCACAATGCGAATATCGAAAAACAAAGTGTGCAATCGACGCACCTCGGCAGATACGATTTTTTTCAATGTTGACCCCTCCCCCTAGGGCTGGCTTCCGGAACGCGAAATTCATACAAATTGTTTCCAGGCTTCTTTCGAGAGGTCCTCAATGCGAATATCGGAAAACAAAGTGTGCAATAGACGCACCTCGGCAGATACGATTTTTTTCAAAGTGCACCCGTCCCCCTAAGGGTGGCTTCCGGAACGCGAAAATCATACAAATTGTTCCCAGGCTTCTTTTTCGTTGTCCTCAATGCGAATGTCGAAAAACAATGTGTGCAATCGGCGCACCTCGGCAGATACGATTTTTTCCAAAATTCGGCCCCTCCCCATAAGGGTGGCTTCCGGAACTCGAAAATCATACAAATTGTTCCCAGGCTTGTTTTTAGAGGTCCTCAATGCGAATATCGAAAAACAAAGTGTGCAATGGACGCAGCTCGTCAGATACGTTTTTTTTCAACGTTCACCCCCCACCCTCCTAAGGCTCGCTTCCGGAACGCGAAAATCATACAAATTGTTCCCAGGCTTCTTTTTCGTTGTCCTCAATGCGAATATCGAAAAACAAAGTGTGCAATCGACGCACCTCGTCAGATACGTTTTTTTCAAAGTTCACCCCTGCCCCTAAGGCTGGCTTCCGGAACGCGAAAATCATACAAATTGTTTCCAGGCTTCTTTTGAGAGGTCCTCAGTGCGAATATCGAAAAACAAAGTGTGCAATCGACGCACCTCGGCCGATACGATTTTTTTCAAAGTTCACCCCTCCCCCTAAGGGTGGCTTCCGGAACGCGAAAATCATACCAATTGTTCCCAGGCTTCTTTTTCGTTGTCCTCAATGCGAATATCGAAAAACAAAGTGTGCAATCGACGCACCTCGGTAGATACGATTTTTTTCAAAGTTCACCCCTCCCCCTAAGGATGGCTTCCGGAACGCGAAAATCATACAGATTGTTCCCAGGCTTCTTTTTCATTGTCCTCAATGCGAATATCGAAAAACAAAGTGTGCATTCGACGCACCTCGTCAGATACGTTTTTTCCAAAGTTCACCCCTCCCCCTAAGCCTGGCTTCCGGAACGCGAAAATCATACAAATTGTTTCCAGGCTTCTTTTGAGAGGTCCTCAATGCGAATATCGAAAAACAAAGTGTGCAATCGACGCACCTTGGCAGATACGATTTTTTCCATAATTCACCCCCCCCTAAGGGTGGCTTCCTGACCGCGAAAATCATACAAATTGTTCCCGGGCTTCGTTTTCGTTGTCCTCAATGCGAATATCGAAAAACAAAGTGTGCAATCGACGCACCTCGTCAGATACGTTTTTGTCAAAGTTCACCCCTCCCCCTAAGGCTGGCTTCCGGAACGCGAAAATCATACAAATTGTTTCCAGGCTTTTTTTGATAGGTCCTCAATGCGAATATCGAAAAACAAAGTGTGCAATCGACGCACCTCGGCAGATACGATTTTTTTCAAAGTTCACCCCGCCCCCTAAGGGTGGCTTCCGGAACTCAAAAATCATACAAATTGTCCCCAGGCTTCTTTTTCGTTGTCCTCCATGCGAATATCGAAAAACAAAGTGTGCAATCGACGCACCTCGTCAGATACGTTTTTTTTTTAACGTTCACCCCCCCCCCCCTAAGGCTGTCTTCCGGAACGCGGAAATCATACAAATTGTTCCCAGGCTTCTTTTTCGTTGTCCTCAATGCGAATATCGAAAAACAAAGTGTGCAATCGCTGCACCTCGTCAGATACGTCGTTTTCAAAGTTCACCCCTCCCCCTAAGGCTGGCTTCCGGAACGCGAAAATCATACAAAATGTTTCCAGGCTTCTTTTGAGAGGTCCTCAATGCGAATATCGGAAAACAAAGTGTGCAATAGACGCACCTCGGCAGATACGATTTTTTTCAAAATGCACCCCTCCCCCTAAGGGTGGCTTCCGGAACGCGAAAATCATACAAATTGTTCCCAGGCTTCTTTTTCGTTGTCCTCCATGCGAATATCGAAAAACAATGTGTGCAATCGGCGCACCTCGGCAGATACGATTTTTTCCAAAATTCGGCCCCCCCCCCCATAATGGTGGCTTCCGGAACTCGAAAATCATACAAATTGTTCCCAGGCTTGTTTTTAGAGGTCCTCAATGCGAATATCGAAAAACAAAGTGTGCAATGGACGCAGCTCGTCAGATACGTTTTTTTTTCAACGTTCACCCCCCACCCTCCTAAGGCTCGCTTCCGGAACGCGAAAATCATACAAATTGTTCCCAGGCTTCTTTTTCGTTGTCCTCAATGCGAATATCGAAAAACAAAGTGTGCAATCGACGCACCTCGTCAGATACGTTTTTTTCAAAGTTCACCCCTGCCCCTAAGGCTGGCTTCCGGAACGCGAAAATCATACAAATTGTTTCCAGGCTTCTTTTGAGAGGTCCTCAGTGCGAATATCGAAAAACAAAGTGTGCAATCGACGCACCTCGGCCGATACGATTTTTTTCAAAGTTCACCCCTCCCCCTAAGGTTGGCTTCCGGAACGCGAAAATCATACAAATTGTCCCCAGGCTTCTTTTTCGTTGTCCTCCGTGCGAATATCGAAAAACAAAGTGTGCAATCGACGCACCTCGTCAGATACGTTTTTTTTTCAACGTTCCGCCCCCCCCCCCCTAAGGCTGGCTTCCGGAACGCGAAAATCATACAAATTGTTCCCTGGCTTCTTATTAGAGGTCCTCAATGCTAATATCGAATAACAACGTGTGCAATCGACGCACCTTGGCAGATACGATTTTTTCCATAATTCACCCCCCCCCTAAGGGTGGCTTCCGGACCGCGAAAATCATACAAATTGTTCCCAGGCTTCGTTTTCGTTGTCCTCAATGCGAATATCGAAAAACAAAGTGTGCAATCGACGCACCTCGTCAGATACGTATTTTTCAAAGTTCACCCCTCCCCGTAAGGCTGGCTTCCGGAACGCGAAAATCATACAAAATGTTTCCAGGCTTCTTTTGAGAGGTCCTCATTGCGAATATCGAAAAACAAAGTGTGCAATCGACGCACTTCGGCAGATACGATTGTTTTCAAAGTTCACCCCTCCCCCTGAGGGTGGCTTCCGGACCGCGGACATCATACAAATTGTTCCCAGGCTTCTTTTTCGTTGTCCTCCATGCGAATATCGAAAAACAAAGTGTGCAATCGACGCACCTCGTCAGATACGTTTTTTTTTTACGTCCCCCCCCCCTAAGGCTGGCTTCCGGAACGCGAAAATTATACAAATGGTTTCCAGGATTCTTTTGAGAGGTCCTCAATGCGAATATCGAAAAACAAAGTGTGCAATCGACGCACCTCGGCAGATACGATTTTATACAAAGTTCACCCCTCCCCCTAAGGGTGGTTTCCGGATCGCGAAAATCATACAAATTATTCCCAAGCTTCTTTTTCGTTGTCCTCAATGCGAATATCGAAAAACAAAGTGCGCAATCGACGCACCTCGTCAGATACGTTTTTTTCAAAATTCACCGCTCCCCCTAAGGCTGGCTTCCGGAGCGCGAAAATCATACAAATTGTTTCCAGGCTTCTTTTGAGAGGTCCTCAATGCGAATATCGAAAAACGAAGTGTGCAATCGACGCACCTCGGCAGATACGATTTTTTTCAAAGTTCACCCCTCCCCCTAAGGGCGGCTTCCGGAACGCGAAAATCATACAAATTGTTCCCAGGCATCTTTTTAGAGGTCCTCAATGCGAATATCGGAAAACAATGTGTGCAATCGACGCACCTCGGCAGATACGATTTTCTTCAAAGTTCTCCCCTCCCCCTAAAGGTGGCTTCCGGAACGCGAAAATCATACAAATTGTTCCCAGGCTTCTTTTTCGTTGTCCTCAATGCGAATATCGAAAAACAAAGTGTGCAATCGACGCACCTCGGAAGATACGATTTTTTTCAAAGTTCACCCCTCCCCCTAAGGATGGCTTCCGGAACGCGAAAATCATACAAATTGTTCCCAGGCTTCTTTTTCGTTGTCCTCAATGCGAATATCGACAAACAAAGTGTGCAATCGACGCACCTCGTCAGATACGTTTTTTTCAAAGTTCACCCCTCCCCCTAAGGCTGGCTTCCGGAACGCGAAAATCAAACAAATTGTTTCCAGGCTTTTTTTGAGAGGTCCACAATGCGAATATCGAAAAACAAAGTGTGCAATCGACGCACCTCGGCAGATACGATTTTTTTCAATGTTGACCCCTCCCCCTAGGGCTGGCTTCCGGAACGCGAAATTCATACAAATTGTTTCCAGGCTTCTTTCGAGAGGTCCTCAATGCGAATATCGGAAAACAAAGTGTGCAATAGACGCACCTCGGCAGATACGATTTTTTTCAAAGTGCACCCGTCCCCCTAAGGGTGGCTTCCGGAACGCGAAAATCATACAAATTGTTCCCAGGCTTCTTTTTCGTTGTCCTCAATGCGAATGTCGAAAAACAATGTGTGCAATCGGCGCACCTCGGCAGATACGATTTTTTCCAAAATTCGGCCCCTCCCCATAAGGGTGGCTTCCGGAACTCGAAAATCATACAAATTGTTCCCAGGCTTGTTTTTAGAGGTCCTCAATGCGAATATCGAAAAACAAAGTGTGCAATGGACGCAGCTCGTCAGATACGTTTTTTTTCAACGTTCACCCCCCACCCTCCTAAGGCTCGCTTCCGGAACGCGAAAATCATACAAATTGTTCCCAGGCTTCTTTTTCGTTGTCCTCAATGCGAATATCGAAAAACAAAGTGTGCAATCGACGCACCTCGTCAGATACGTTTTTTTCAAAGTTCACCCCTGCCCCTAAGGCTGGCTTCCGGAACGCGAAAATCATACAAATTGTTTCCAGGCTTCTTTTGAGAGGTCCTCAGTGCGAATATCGAAAAACAAAGTGTGCAATCGACGCACCTCGGCCGATACGATTTTTTTCAAAGTTCACCCCTCCCCCTAAGGTTGGCTTCCGGAACGCGAAAATCATACAAATTGTCCCCAGGCTTCTTTTTCGTTGTCCTCCGTGCGAATATCGAAAAACAAAGTGTGCAATCGACGCACCTCGTCAGATACGTTTTTTTTTCAACGTTCCGCCCCCCCCCTAAGGCTGGCTTCCGGAACGCGAAAATCATACAAATTGTTCCCTGGCTTCTTATTAGAGGTCCTCAATGCTAATATCGAATAACAACGTGTGCAATCGACGCACCTTGGCAGATACGATTTTTTCCATAATTCACCCCCCCCTAAGGGTGGCTTCCGGACCGCGAAAATCATACAAATTGTTCCCAGGATTCGTTTTCGTTGTCCTCAATGCGAATATCGGAAAACAAAGTGTGCAATCGACGCACCTCGTCAGATACGTTTTTGTCAAAGTTCACCCCTCCCCCTAAGGCTGGCTTCCGGAACGCGAAAATCATACAAATTGTTTCCAGGCTTCTTTGGAGAGGTCCTCAATGCGAATATCGAAAAACAAAGTGTGCAATCGACGCACCTTGGCAGATACGATTTTTTCCATAATTCACCCCCCCCTAAGGGTGGCTTCCGGACCGCGAAAATCATACAAATTGTTCCCAGGCTTCGTTTTCGTTGTCCTCAATGCGAATATCGAAAAACAAAGTGTGCAATCGACGCACCTCGTCAGATACGTTTTTTTCAAAGTTCACCCCTCCCCCTAAGGCTGGCTTCCGGAACGCGAAAATCATACAAATTGTTCCCAGGCTTCTTTTTCGTTGTCCTCAATGCGAATATCGAAAAACAAAGTGTGCAATCGACGCACCTCGTCAGATACGTTTTTTTCAAAGTTCACCCCTCCCCCTAAGGCTGGCTTCCGGAACGCGAAAATCATACAAATTGTTCCCAGGCTTCTTGTTCGTTGTCCTCAATGCTAATATCGAAAAACAAAGTGTGCAATCGACGCACCGCGTCAGGTACGTTTTTTTCAAAGTTCACCCCTCCCCCTAAGGCTGGCTTCCGGAACGCGAAAATCATACAACTTGTTTCCAGGCTTCTTTTGAGAGGTCCTCAATGCGAATATCGAAAAACAAAGTGTGCAATCGACGCACCTCGGCAGATACGATTTTTTTCAAAGTTCACCCCTCCCCCTGAGGGTGGCTTCCGGACCGCGGAAATCATACAAATTGTTCCCAGGCTTGTTTTTCGTTGTCCTCAATGCGAATATCGAAAAACAAAGTGTGCAATCGACGCACCTCGGCAGATACGATTTTTTTCATACTTCACCCCACCCCCTAAGGGTGGCTTCCGGAACGCGAAAATCATACAAATTGTTCCCAGGCTTTTTTTTCGTTGTCCTCAATGCGAATATCGAAAAACAAAGTGTGCAATCGACGCACCTCGTCAGATACGTTTTTTTCAAAGTTCACCCCTCCCCCTAAGGCTGGCTTCCGGAACGCGAAAATCATACAAATTGTTTCCAGGCTTCTTTTGAGAGGTCCTCAATGCGAATATCGAAAAACAAAGTGTGCAATCGACGCACCTCGGCAGATACGATTTTTTCCAAAATTCACCCCCCCCTAAGGGTGGCTTCCGGACCGCGAAAATCATACAAATTGTTCCCAGGCTTCTTTTTCGTTGTCCTCAATGCGAATATCGAAAAACAAAGTGTGCAATCGACGCACCTCGTCAGATACTTTTTTTTTAACGTTCACCCCCCCGCCCCTAAGGCTGGCTTCCGGAACGCGGAAATCATACGAATTGTTTCCAGGATTCTTTTAAGAGGTCCTCAATGCGAATATCGAAAAACAAAGTGTGCAATCGACGCACCTCGGCAGATACGATTTTTTCCAAAATTCGCCCCCCCCCCCCCCCCATACGGGTGGCTCGCGGAACTCGAAGATCATACAAATTGTTCCCAGGCTTCTTTTTAGAGGTCCTCAATGCGAATATCGAAAAACAAAGTGTGCAATCGACGCACCTCGGCAGATACGATTTTTTCCAAAATTCACCCCCCCATAAGGGTGGCTTCCGGACCGCGAAAATCATACAAATTGTTCCCACGCTTCTTTATCGTTGTCCTCAATGCGAATATCGAAAAACAAAGTGTGCAATCGACGCACCTAGTCAGATACGTTTTTTTTAAACGTTCACCCCCCCCCCCCCCTAAGGCTGGCTTCCGGAACGCGAAAATCATACAAATTGTTCCCAGGCTTCTTTTTAGAGGTCCTCAATGCGAATATCGAAAAACAACGTGTGCAATCGACGCTCCTCGGCAGATACGATTTTGTTCTAAATTCACCCCTCCCCCTAAGGCTGGCTTCCGGAAGGCGAAAATCATACAAATTGTTTCCAGGCTTCTTCTAAGAGGTCCTGAATGCGGATATCGAAAAACAAAGTGTGCAATCGACGCACCTCGGCAGAAACGATTTTTTTCAAAGTTGACCCCGCCCCCCAAAGGGTTGCTTCCGGAACGCAAAAATCATACAAATTGTTCCCAGGCTTCTTTTTCGTTGTCCTCAATGCGAATATCGAAAAACAAAGTGTGCAATCGACGCACCTCGGCAGATACGATTTTTTCCAAAATTCACCCTCCCATAAGGGTGGCTTCCGGAACTCGAAAATCATACAAATTGTTCCCAGGCTTCTTTTTAGAGGTCCTCAATGCGAATATCGAAAAACAAAGTGTGCAATCGACGCACCTCGGCAGATACGATTTTTTTCAATGTTGACCCCTCCCCCTAGGGCTGGCTTCCGGAACGCGAAAATCATACAAATTGTTTCCAGGCTTCTTTCGAGAGACCCTCAATGCGAATATCGGTAAACAAAGTGTGCAATAGACGCACCTCGGCAGATACGATTTTTTTCAAAGTGCACCCCTCCACCTAAGGGTGGCTTCCGGAACGCGAAAATCATACAAATTGTTCGTGGCTTCTTTTTCGTTGTCCTCAATGCGAATATCGAAAAACAATGTGTGCAATCGGCGCACCTCGGCAGATACGATTTTTTCCAAAATTCGGCCCCCCCATAAGGGTGGCTTCCGGAACTCGAAAATCATACAAATTGTTCCCAGGCTTGTTTTTAGAGGTCCTCAATGCGAATATCGAAAAACAAAGTGTGCAATCGACGCAGCTCGTCAGATACGTTTTTTTTTCAACGTTCACCCCACACCCTCCTAAGGCTGGCTTCCGGAACGCGAAAATCATACAAATTGTTCCCAGGCTTCTTTTTCGTTGTCCTCAATGCGAATATCGAAAAACAAAGTGTGCAATCGACGCACCTCGTCAGATTCGTTTTTTTCAAAGTTCACCCCTTCCCCTAAGGCTGGCTTCCGGAACGCGAAAATCATAGAAATTGTTTTCAGGATTCTTTTGAGTGGTCCTCAATGCGAATATCGAAAATCAAAGTGAGCAATCGACGCACCTCGGCAGATACGATTTTTTCCAAAATTCGCCCCCCCCCCCCCCCCGTAAGGGTGGCTTCCGGAACTCGAAAATCATTCAAATTGTTCCCAGGCTTCTTTTTAGAGGTCCTCAATGCGAATATCGAAAAACAAAGTGTGCAATCGACGCACTTCGGCAGATACGATTTTTTTCAAAGTTCAACCCTCCCCCTAAGGGTGGCTTCCGGAACGCGAAAATCATACCAATTGTTCCCAGGCTTCTTTTTCGTTGTCCTCAATGCGAATATCGAAAAACAAAGTGTGCAATCGACGCACCTCGGTAGATACGATTTTTTTCAAAGTTCACCCCTCCCCCTAAGGATGGCTTCCGGAACGCGAAAATCATACAAATTGTTTCCAGGCTTCTTTCGAGAGACCCTCAATGCGAATATCGGAAAACAAAGTGTGCAATAGACGCACCTCGGCAGATACGATTTTTTTCAAAGTGCACCCCTCCACCTAAGGGTGGCTTCCGGAACGCGAAAATCATACAAATTGTTCGTGGCTTCTTTTTCGTTGTCCTCAATGCGAATATCGAAAAACAATGTGTGCAATCGGCGCACCTCGGCAGATACGATTTTTTCCAAAATTCGGCCCCCCCCATAAGGGTGGCTTCCGGAACTCGAAAATCATACAAATTGTTCCCAGGCTTGTTTTTAGAGGTCCTCAATGCGAATATCGAAAAACAAAGTGTGCAATCGACGCAGCTCGTCAGATACGTTTTTTTTTCAACGTTCACCCCACACCCTCCTAAGGCTGGCTTCCGGAACGCGAAAATCATACAAATTGTTCCCAGGCTTCTTTTTCGTTGTCCTCAATGCGAATATCGAAAAACAAAGTGTGCAATCGACGCACCTCGTCAGATACGTTTTTTTCAAAGTTCACCCCTCCCCCTAAGGCTGGCTTCCGGAACGAGAAAATCATAGAAATTGTTTCCAGGCTTCTTTTGAGAGGTCCTCAATGCGAATATCGAAGAACAACGTGTGCAATCGACGCACCTCGGCATATACGATTTTTTTCAAAGTTCACCCTAAGGGTGGCTTCCGGAACGCGAAAATCAAACAAATTGTTCCCAGGCTTCGTTTTCGTTGTCCTCAATGCGAATATCGAAAAACAAAGTGTGCAATCGACGCACCTCGTCAGATACGTTTTTTTCAAAGTTCACACCTCCCCCTAAGGCTGGCTTCCGGAACGCGAAAAACATGTAAATTGTTCCCAGGCTTCTTTTTCGTTGTTCTCAAGGCGAATATCGAAAAACAAGGTGTGCAATCGACGCACCTCGTCAGATACGTTTTTTTCAATGTTTACCCCTCCCCCTAAGGCTGGCTTCCGGAACGCGAAAATCATACAAATTGTTCCCAGGCTTCTTTTGAGAGGTCCTCAATGCGAATATCGAAAAACAAAGTGTGCAATCGACGCACCTCGGCAGATACGATTTTATTCAAAGTTCACCCCTCCCCCTAAGGGTGGCTTGCGGATCGCGAAAATCATACAAATTATTCCCAGGCTTCTTTTTCGCTGTCCTCAATGTAAATATCGAAAAACAAAGTGTGCAATCGACGCACCTCGGCAGATACGATTTTTTCCAAAATTCACCCCCCCCTAAGGGAGGCTTCCGGACCGCGAAAATCATACAAATTGTTGCCAGGCTTCTTTTTCGTTGGCCTCAATGCGAATATCGAAAAACAAAGTGTGCAATCGACGCACCTCGTCAGATACGTTTTTTTCAAAGTTCACCCCTCCCCCTAAGGCTGGCTTCCGGAACGCGAAAATCATACAAATTGTTTCCAGGCTTCTTTTGAGAGGTCCTCAATGCGAATATCGAAAAACAAAGTGTGCAATCGACGCACCTCGGCAGATACGATTTTATTCAAAGTTCACCCCTCCCCCTAAGGGTGGCTTGCGGATCGCGAAAATCATACAAATTATTCCCAGGCTTCTTTTTCGCTGTCCTCAATGTAAATATTGAAAAACAAAGTGTGCAATCGACGCACCTCGGCAGATACGATTTTTTCCAAAATTCGGCCCCCCCCCCCATAAGGGTGGCTTCCGGAACTCGAAAATCATACAAATTGTTCCCAGGCTTCTTTTTAGAGGTCCTCAATGCGAATATCGAAAAACAAAGTGTGCAATCGACGCACCTCGGCAGATACGATTTTTTTTAAAGTTCACCCCTCCCCCTAAGGGTGGCTTCCGGAACGCGAAAATCATACCAATTGTTCCCAGGCTTCTTTTTCGTTGTCCTCAATGCGAATATCGAAAAACAAAGTGTGCAATCGACGCACCTCGATAGATACGATTTGTTTCAAAGTTCGCCCCTCCCCCTAAGGATGGCTTCCGGAACGCGAAAATCATACAAATTGTTCCCAGGCTTCTTTGTCATTGTCCTCAATGCGAATATCGAAAAACAAAGTGTGCAATCGACGCACCTCGTCAGATACGTTTTTTTCAAAGTTCACCCCTCCCCCTGAGGCTGGCTTCCGGAACGCGAAAATCATACAAATTGTTTCCAGGCTTCTTTTGAGAGGTCCTCAATGCGAATATCGAAAAACAAAGTGTGCAATCGACGCACCTTGGCAGATACGATTTTTTCCATAATTCACCTCCCCCTAAGGGTGGCTTCCGGACCGCGAAAATCATACAAATTGTTCCCAGGCTTCGTTTTCGTTGTCCTCAATGCGAATATCGAAAAACAAAGTGTGCAATCGACGCACCTCGTCAGATACGTTTTTGTCAAAGTTCACCCCTCCCCCTAAGGCTGGCTTCCGGAACGCGAAAATCATACAAATTGTTTCCAGGCTTTTTTTGAGAGGTCCTCAATGCGAATATCGAAAAACAAAGTGTGCAATCGACGCACCTCGGCAGATACGATTTTTTTCAAAGTTCACCCCTCCCCCTAAGGGTGGCTTCCGGAACGCGGAAATCATACAAATTGTTCCCACGCTTCTTTATCGTTGTCCTCAATGCGAATATCGAAAAACAAAGTGTGCAATCGACGCACCTCGTCAGATACGTTTTTTTTCAATGTTGACCCCTCCCCCTAGGGCTGGCTTCCGGAACGCGAAATTCATACAAATTGTTTCCAGGCTTCTTTCGAGAGGTCCTCAATGCGAATATCGGAAAACAAAGTGTGCAATAGACGCACCTCGGCAGATACGATTTTTTTCAAAGTGCACCCGTCCCCCTAAGGGTGGCTTCCGGAAAGCGAAAATCATACAAATTGTTCCCAGGCTTCTTTTTCGTTATCCTCAATGCGAATATCGAAAAACAATGTGTGCAATTGGCGCACCTCGGCAGATACGGTTTTTTCCAAAATTCGGCCCCCCCCCCATAAGGGTGGCTTCCGGAACTCGAAAATCATACAAATTGTTCCCAGGCTTGTTTTTAGAGGTCCTCAATGCGAATATCGAAAAACAAAGTGTGCAATCGACGCACCTCGTCAGATTCGTTTTTTTCAAAGTTCACCCCTTCCCCTAAGGCTGGCTTCCGGAACGCGAAAATCATAGAAATTGTTTTCAGGATTCTTTTGAGTGGTCCTCAATGCGAATATCGAAAATCAAAGTGTGCAATCGACGCACCTCGGCAGATACGATTTTTTCCAAAATTCGCCCCCCCCCCCCCCCCCCGTAAGGGTGGCTTCCGGAACTCGAAAATCATTCAAATTGTTCCCAGGCTTCTTTTTAGAGGTCCTCAATGCGAATATCGAAAAACAAAGTGTGCAATCGACGCACTTCGGCAGATACGATTTTTTTCAAAGTTCACCCCTCCCCCTAAGGGTGGCTTCCGGAACGCGAAAATCATACCAATTGTTCCCAGGCTTCTTTTTCGTTGTCCTCAATGCGAATATCGAAAAACAAAGTGTGCATTCGACGCACCTCGGTAGATACGATTTTTTTCAAAGTTCACCCCTCCCCCTAAGGATGGCTTCCGGAACGCGAAAATCATACAGATTGTTCCCAGGCTTCTTTTTCATTGTCCTCAATGCGAATATCGAAAAACAAAGTGTGCATTCGACGCACCTCGTCAGATACGTTTCTTTCAAAGTTCACCCCTCCCCCTAAGGCTGGCTTCCGGAACGCGAAAATCATACAAATTGTTTCCAGGCTTCTTTTGAGAGGTCCTCAATGCGAATATCGAAAAACAAAGTGTGCAATCGACGCACCTTGGCAGATACGATTTTTTCCATAATTCACCCCCCCCCCTAAGGGTGGCTTCCGGACCGCGAAAATCATACAAATTGTTCCCGGGCTTCGTTTTCGTTGTCCTCAATGCGAATATCGAAAAACGAAGTGTGCAATCGACGCACCTCGTCAGATACGTTTTTGTCAAAGTTCACCCCTCCCCCTAAGGCTGGCTTCCGGAACGCGAAAATCATACAAATTGTTTCCAGGCTTTTTTTGATAGGTCCTCAATGCGAATATCGAAAAACAAAGTGTGCAATCGACGCACCTCGGCAGATACGATTTTTTAGAAGTTCAGCCCCCGCCCCCTAAGGGTGGCTTCCGGAACTCAAAAATCATACAAATTGTCCCCAGGCTTCTTTTTCGTTCTCCTCCATGCGAATATCGAAAAACAAAGTGTGCAATCGACGCACCTCGTCAGATACGTTTTTTTTTTAACGTTCACCCCCCCCCCCCCCCTAAGGCTGGCTTCCGGAACGCGGAAATCATACAAATTGTTCCCACTCTTCTTTATCGTTGTCCTCAATGCGAATATCGAAAAACAAAGTGTGCAATCGCTGCACCTCGTCAGATACGTCGTTTTCAAAGTTCACCCCTCCCCCTAAGGCTGGCTTCCGGAACGCGAAAATCATACAAAATGTTTCCAGGCTTCTTTTGAGAGGTCCTCAATGCGAATATCGGAAAACAAAGTGTGCAATAGACGCACCTCGGCAGATACGATTTTTTTCAAAGGGCACCCCTCCCCCTAAGGGTGGCTTCCGGAACGCGAAAATCATACAAATTGTTCCCAGGCTTCTTTTTCGTTGTCCTCCATGCGAATATCGAAAAACAATGTGTGCAATCGGCGCACCTCGGCAGATACGATTTTTTCCAAAATTCGGCCCCCCCCCCATAATGGTGGCTTCCGGAACTCGAAAATCATACAAATTGTTCCCAGGCTTGTTTTTAGAGGTCCTCAATGCGAATATCGAAAAACAAAGTGTGCAATCGACGCAGCTCGTCAGATACGTTTTTTTTTCAACGTTCACCCCCCACCCTCCTAAGGCTGGCTTCCGGAACGCGAAAATCATACAAATTGTTCCCAGGCTTCTTTTTCGTTGTCCTCAATGCGAATATCGAAAAACAAAGTGTGCAATCGACGCACCTCGTCAGATACGTTTTTTTCAAACTTCACCCCTCCCCCTTCGGCTGGCTTCCGGAACGCGAAAATCATAGAAATTGTTTCCAGGATTCTTTTGAGAGGTCCTCAATGCGAATATCGAAAATCAAAGTGTGCAATCGACGCACCTCGGCAGATACGATTTTTTCCAAAATTCGGCCCCCCCCCCCACCATAAGGGTGGCTTCCGGAACTCGAAAATCATACCAATTGTTCCCAGGCTTCTTTTTCGTTGTCCTCAATGCGAATATCGAAAAACAAAGTGTGCAATCGACGCACCTCGGTAGATACGATTTTTTTCAAAGTTCACCCCTCCCCCTAAGGATGGCTTCCGGAATGCGAAAATCATACAAATTGTTCCCAGGCTTCTTTTTCATTGTCCTCAATGCGAATATCGAAAAACAAAGTGTGCAATCGACGCACCTCGTCAGATACGTTTTTTTCAAAGTTCACCCCTCCCCCTAAGGCTGGCTTCCGGAACGCGAAAATCATACAAATTGTTTCCAGGCTTCTTTTGAGAGGTCCTCAATGCGAATATCGAAAAACAAAGTGTGCAATCGACGCACCTTGGCAGATACGATTTTTTCCATAATTCACCCCCCCCTAAGGGTGGCTTCCGGACCGCGAAAATCATACAAATTGTTCCCAGGCTTCGTTTTCGTTGTCCTCAATGCGAATATCGAAAAACAAAGTGTGCAATCGACGCACCTCGTCAGATAGGTTTTTTTTTCATCGTTCACCCCCTCCCCCTAAGGCTGGTTTCCGGAACGCGAAAATGATAGAAATTGTTCCCAGGCTTCTTTTTCGTTGTCCTCAATGCGAATATCGAAAAATAAAGTGTGCAATCGCTGCACCTCGTCAGATACGTCTTTTTCAAAGTTCACCCCTCCCCGTAAGGCTGGCTTCCGGAACGCGAAAATCATACAAAATGTTTCCAGGCTTCTTTTGAGAGGTCCTCATTGCGAATATCGAAAAACAAAGTGTGCAATCGACGCACTTCGGCAGATACGATTGTTTTCAAAGTTCACCCCTCCCCCTAAGGCTGGCTTCCGGAACGCGAAAATCATAGAAATTGTTCCCAGGCTTCTTTTTCGTTGTCCACAATGCGAATATCGAAAAACAAAGTGTGCAATCGACGCACCTCGTCAGATACGTTTTTTTCAAAGTTCACCCCTCCCCCTAAGGCTGGTTTCCGGACCGCGAAAATGATACAAATTGTTTCCAGGCTTCTTTTGAGAGGTCCTCAATGCGAATATCGAAAAACAAAGTGTGCAATCGACGCACCTCGGCAGATACGATTTTTTTCAAAGTTCACCCCTCCCCCTGAGGGTGGCTTCCGGACCGCGGACATCATACAAATTGTTCCCAGGCTTCTTTTTCGTTGTCCTCCATGCGAATATCGAAAAACAAAGTGTGCAATCGACGCACCTCGTCAGATACGTTTTTTTTTTACGTCCCCCCCCCCTAAGGCTGGCTTCCGGAACGCGAAAATTATACAAATGGTTTCGAGGATTCTTTTGAGAGGTCCTCAATGCGAATATCGAAAAACAAAGTGTGCAATCGACGCACCTCGGCAGATACGATTTTATTCAAAGTTCACCCCTCCCCCTAAGGGTGGTTTCCGGATCGCGAAAATCATACAAATTATTCCCAAGCTTCTTTTTCGTTGTCCTCAATGCGAATATCGAAAAACAAAGTGCGCAATCGACGCACCTCGTCAGATACGTTTTTTTCAAAATTCACCGCTCCCCCTAAGGCTGGCTTCCGGAGCGCGAGAATCATACAAATTGTTTCCAGGCTTCTTTTGAGAGGTCCTCAATGCGAATATCGAAAAACGAAGTGTGCAATCGACGCACCTCGGCAGATACGATTTTTTTCAAAGTTCACCCCTCCCCCTAAGGGCGGCTTCCGGAACGCGAAAATCATACAAATTGTTCCCAGGCATCTTTTTAGAGGTCCTCAATGCGAATATCGGAAAACAATGTGTGCAATCGACGCACCTCGGTAGATACGATTTTTTTCAAAGTTCACCCCTCCCCCTAAGGGTGGCTTCCGGAACGCGAAATTCATACAAATTGTTCCCAGGCTTCTTTTTCGTTGTCCTCAATGCGAATATCGAAAAACAAAGTGTGCAATCGACGCACCTCGGAAGATACGATTTTTTTCAAAGTTCACCCCTCCCCCTAAGGATGGCTTCCGGAACGCGAAAATCATACAAATTGTTCCCAGGCTTCTTTTTCGTTGTCCTCAATGCGAATATCGACAAACAAAGTGTGCCATCGACGCACCTCGTCAGATACGTTTTTTTCAAAGTTCACCCCTCCCCCTAAGGCTGGCTTCCGGAACGCGAAAATCAAACAAATTGTTTCCAGGCTTCTTTTGAGAGGTCCACAATGCGAATATCGAAAAACAAAGTGTGCAATCGACGCACCTCGGCAGATACGATTTTTTTCAATGTTGACCCCTCCCTCTAGGGCTGGCTTCCGGAACGCGAAATTCATACAAATTGTTTCCAGGCTTCTTTCGAGAGGTCCTCAATGCGAATATCGGAAAACAAAGTGTGCAATAGACGCACCTCTGCAGATACGATTTTCTTCAAAGTGCACCCGTCCCCCTAAGGGTGGCTTCCGGAACGCGAAAATCATACAAATTGTTCCCGGGCTTCTTTTTCGTTGTCCTCAATGCGAATGTCGAAAAACAATGTGTGCAATCGGCGCACCTCGGCAGATACGATTTTTTCCAAAATTCGGCCCCCCCCCCCATAAGGGTGGCTTCCGGAACTCGAAAATCATACAAATTGTTCCCAGGCTTGTTTTTAGAGGTCCTCAATGCGAATATCGAAAAACAAAGTGTGCAATGGACGCAGCTCGTCAGATACGTTTTTTTTTCAACGTTCACCCCCCACCCTCCTAAGGCTCGCTTCCGGAACGCGAAAATCATACAAATTGTTCCCAGGCTTCTTTTTCGTTGTCCTCAATGCGAATATCGAAAAACAAAGTGTGCAATCGACGCACCTCGTCAGATACGTTTTTTTCAAAGTTCACCCCTGCCCCTAAGGCTGGCTTCCGGAACGCGAAAATCATACAAATTGTTTCCAGGCTTCTTTTGAGAGGTCCTCAGTGCGAATATCGAAAAACAAAGTGTGCAATCGACGCACCTCGGCCGATACGATTTTTTTCAAAGTTCACCCCTCCCCCTAAGGTTGGCTTCCGGAACGCGAAAATCATACAAATTGTCCCCAGGCTTCTTTTTCGTTGTCCTCCGTGCGAATATCGAAAAACAAAGTGTGCAATCGACGCACCTCGTCAGATACGTTTTTTTTTCAACGTTCCGCCCCCCCCCCCCTAAGGCTGGCTTCCGGAACGCGAAAATCATACAAATTGTTCCCTGGCTTCTTATTAGAGGTCCTCAATGCGAATATCGAATAACAACGTGTGCAATCGACGCACCTTGGCAGATACGATTTTTTCCATAATTCACCCCCCCCTAAGGGTGGCTTCCGGACCGCGAAAATCATACAAATTGTTCCCAGGATTCGTTTTCGTTGTCCTCAATGCGAATATCGGAAAACAAAGTGTGCAATCGACGCACCTCGTCAGATACGTTTTTGTCAAAGTTCACCCCTCCCCCTAAGGCTGGCTTCCGGAACGCGAAAATCATACAAATTGTTTCCAGGCTTTTTTTGAGAGGTCCTCAATGCGAATATCGAAAAACAAAGTGTGCAATCGACGCACCTCGGCAGATACGATTTTTTTCAAAGTTCACTCCTCCCCCTAAGGGTGGCTTCCGGAACTCGAAAATCATACAAATTGTCCCCAGGCTTCTTTTTCGTTGTCCTCCATGCGAATATCGAAAAACAAAGTGTGCAATCGACGCACCTCGTCAGATACGATTTTTTTTTTAACGTTCACCCCCCCCCCCCTAAGGCTGGCTTCCGGAACGCGGAAATCATACAAATTGTTCCCACGCTTCTTTATCGTTGTCCTCAATGCGAATATCGAAAAACAAAGTGTGCAATCGACGCACCTCGTCAGATAGGTTTTTTTTTTCATCGTTCACCCCCTCCCCATAAGGCTGGCTTCCGGAACGCGAAAATCATACAAATTGTTCCCAGGCTTCTTTTTCGTTGTCCTCAATGCGAATATAGAAAAACAAAGTGTGCAATCGCTGCACCTCGTCAGATACGTCTTTTTCAAAGTTCACCCCTCCCCCTAAGGCTGGCTTCCGGAACTCGAAAATCATACAAAATGTTTCCAGGCTTCTTTTGAGAGGTCCTCATTGCGAATATCGAAAAACAAAGTGTGCAATCGACGCACCTCGGCAGATACGATTGTTTTCAAAGTTCACCCCTCCCCCTAAGGCTGGCTTTCGGAACGCGAAAATCATACAAATTGTTCCCAGGCTTCTTTTTCGATGTCCTCAATGCGAATATCGAAAAACAAAGTGTGCAATCGACGCACCTCGTCAGATACGTTTGTTTCAAAGTTCACCCCTCCCCCTAAGGCTGGTTTCCGGACCGCGAAAATCATACAAATTGTTTCCAGGCTTCTTTTGAGAGGTCCTCAATGCGAATATCGAAAAACAAAGTGTGCAATCGACGCACCTCGGCAGATACGATTTTTTTCAAAGTTCACCCCTCCCCCTGAGGGTGGCTTCCGGACCGCGGAAATCATACAAATTGTTCCCAGGCTTCTTTTTCGTTGTCCTCCATGCGAATATCGAAAAACAAAGTGTGCAATCGACGCACCTCGTAAGATACGTTTTTTTTCAACGTCCCCCCCCCCTAAGGCTGGCTTCCGGAACGCGAAAATTATACAAATTGTTTCCAGGATTCTTTTGAGAGGTCCTCAATGCGAATATCGAAAAACAAAGTGTGCAATCGACGCACCTCGGCAGATACGATTTTATTCAAAGTTCACCCCTCCCCCTAAGGGTGGTTTCCGGATCGCGAAAATCATACAAATTATTCCCAGGCTTCTTTTTCGTTGTCCTCAATGCGAATATCGAAAAACAAAGTGCGCAATCGACGCACCTCGTCAGATACGTTTTTTTCAAAGTTCACCGCTCCCCCTAAGGCTGGCTTCCGGAGCGCGAAAATCATACAAATTGTTTCCAGGCTTCTTTTGAGAGGTCCTCAATGCGAATATCGAAAAACGAAGTGTGCAATCGACGCACCTCGGCAGATACGATTTTTTTCAAAGTTCACCCCTCCCCCTAAGGGCGGCTTCCGGAACGCGAAAATCATACAAATTGTTCCCAGGCATCTTTTTAGAGGTCCTCAATGCGAATATCGGAAAACAAAGTGTGCAATCGACGCACCTCGTCAGATAGGTTTTTTTTTTACGTCCCCCCCCCCCTAAGGCTGGCTTCCGGAACGCGAAAATTATACAAATGGTTTCCAGGATTCTTTTGAGAGGTCCTCAATGCGAATATCGAAAAACAAAGTGTGCAATCGACGCACCTCGGCAGATACGATTTTATTCAAAGTTCACCCCTCCCCCTAAGGGTGGTTTCCGGATCGCGAAAATCATACAAATTATTCCCAAGCTTCTTTTTCGTTGTCCTCAATGCGAATATCGAAAAACAAAGTGCGCAATCGACGCACCTCGTCAGATACGTTTTTTTCAAAATTCACCGCTCCCCCTAAGGCTGGCTTCCGGAGCGCGAAAATCATACAAATTGTTTCCAGGCTTCTTTTGAGAGGTCCTCAATGCGAATATCGACAAACGAAGTGTGCAATCGACGCACCTCGGCAGATACGATTTTTTTCAAAGTTCACCCCTCCCCCTAAGGGCGGCTTCCGGAACGCGAAAATCATACAAATTGTTCCCAGGCATCTTTTCAGAGGTCCTCAATGCGAATATCGGAAAACAATGTGTGCAATCGACGCACCTCGGCAGATACGATTTTTTTCAAAGTTCACCCCTCCCCCTAAGGGTGGCTTCCGGAACGCGAAAATCATACAAATTGTTCCCAGGCTTCTTTTTCGTTGTCCTCAATGCGAATATCGAAAAACAAAGTGTGCAATCGACGCACCTCGGAAGATACGATTTTTTTCAAAGTTCACCCCTCCCCCTAAGGATGGCTTCCGGAACGCGAAAATCATACAAATTGTTCCCAGGCTTCTTTTTCGTTGTCCTCAATGCGAATATCGACAAACAAAGTGTGCAATCGACGCACCTCGTCAGATACGTTTTTTTCAAAGTTCACCCCTCCCCCTAAGGCTGGCTTCCGGAACGCGAAAATCAAACAAATTGTTTCCAGGCTTTTTTTGAGAGGTCCACAATGCGAATATCGAAAAACAAAGTGCGCCATCGACGCACCTCGGCAGATACGATTTTTTCCATAATTCACCCCCCCCCCTAAGGGTGGCTTCCGGACCGCGAAAATCATACAAATTGTTCCCGGGCTTCGTTTTCGTTGTCCTCAATGCGAATATCGAAAAACAAAGTGTGCAATCGACGCACCTCGTCAGATACGTTTTTGTCAAAGTTCACCCCTCCCCCTAAGGCTGGCTTCCGGAACGCGAAAATCATACAAATTGTTTCCAGGCTTTTTTTGATAGGTCCTCAATGCGAATATCGAAAAACAAAGTGTGCAATCGACGCACCTCGGCAGATACGATTTTTTAGAAGCTCACCCCGCCCCCTAAGGGTGGCTTCCGGAACTCAAAAATCATACAAATTGTCCCCAGGCTTCTTTTTCGTTCTCCTCCATGCGAATATCGAAAAACAAAGTGTGCAATCGACGCACCTCGTCAGATACGTTTTTTTTTAACGTTCACCCCCCCACCCCTAAGGCTGGCTTCCGGAACGCGGAAATCATACAAATTGTTCCCACTCTTCTTTATCGTTGTCCTCAATGCGAATATCGAAAAACAAAGTGTGCATTCGCTGCACCTCGTCAGATACGTCGTTTTCAAAGTTCACCCCTCCCCCTAAGGCTGGCTTCCGGAACGCGAAAATCATACAAAATGTTTCCAGGCTTCTTTTGAGAGGTCCTCAATGCGAATATCGGAAAACAAAGTGTGCAATAGACGCACCTCGGCAGATACGATTTTTTTCAAAGTGCACCCCTCCCCCTAAGGGTGGCTTCCGGAACGCGAAAATCATACAAATTGTTCCCAGGCTTCTTTTTCGTTGTCCTCCATGCGAATATCGAAAAACAATGTGTGCAATCGGCGCACCTCGGCAGATACGATTTTTTCCAAAATTCGGCCCCCCCCCCATAATGGTGGCTTCCGGAACTCGAAAATCATACAAATTGTTCCCAGGCTTGTTTTTAGAGGTCCTCAATGCGAATATCGAAAAACAAAGTGTGCAATCGACGCAGCTCGTCAGATACGTTTTTTTTTCAACGTTCACCCCCCACCCTCCTAAGGCTGGCTTCCGGAACGCGAAAATCATACAAATTGTTCCCAGGCTTCTTTTTCGTTGTCCTCAATGCGAATATCGAAAAACAAAGTGTGCAATCGACGCACCTCGGTAGATACGATTTTTTTCAAAGTTCACCCCTCCCCCTAAGGATGGCTTCCGGAACGCGAAAATCATACAAATTGTTCCCAGGCTTCTTTTTCATTGTCCTCAATGCGAATATCGAAAAACAAAGTGTGCAATCGACGCACCTCGTGAGATACGTTTTTTTCAAAGTTCACCCCTCCCCCTAAGGCTGGCTTCCGGAACGCGAAAATCATACAAATTGTTTCCAGGCTTCTTTTGAGAGGTCCTCAATGCGAATATCGAAAAACAAAGTGTGCAATCGACGCACCTTGGCAGATACGATTTTTTCCATAATTCACCCCCCCCTAAGGGTGGCTTCCGGACCGCGAAAATCATACAAATTGTTCCCAGGCTTCGTTTTCGTTGTCCTCAATGCGAATATCGAAAAACAAAGTGTGCAATCGACGCACCTCGTCAGATAGGTTTTTTTTTCATCGTTCACCCCCTCCCCCTAAGGCTGGTTTCCGGAACGCGAAAATGATACAAATTGTTCCCAGGCTTCTTTTTCGTTGTCCTCAATGCGAATATCGAAAAATAAAGTGTGCAATCGCTGCACCTCGTCAGATACGTCTTTTTCAAAGTTCACCCCTCCCCGTAAGGCTGGCTTCCGGAACGCGAAAATCATACAAAATGTTTCCAGGCTTCTTTTGAGAGGTCCTCATTGCGAATATCGAAAAACAAAGTGTGCAATCGACGCACTTCGGCAGATACGATTGTTTTCAAAGTTCACCCCTCCCCCTAAGGCTGGCTTCCGGAACGCGAAAATCATAGAAATTGTTCCCAGGCTTCTTTTTCGTTGTCCACAATGCGAATATCGAAAAACAAAGTGTGCAATCGACGCACCTCGTCAGATACGTTTCTTTCAAAGTTCACCCCTCCCCCTAAGGCTGGTTTCCGGACCGCGAAAATGATACAAATTGTTTCCAGGCTTCTTTTGAGAGGTCCTCAATGCGAATATCGAAAAACAAAGTGTGCAATCGACGCACCTCGGCAGATACGATTTTTTTCAAAGTTCACCCCTCCCCCTGAGGGTGGCTTCCGGACCGCGGACATCATACAAATTGTTCCCAGGCTTCTTTTTCGTTGTCCTCCATGCGAATATCGAAAAACAAAGTGTGCAATCGACGCACCTCTTCAGATACGTTTTTTTTTACCTCCCCCCCTCCCTAAGGCTGGCTTCCGGAACGCGAAAATTATACAAATGGTTTCCAGGATTCTTTTGAGAGGTCCTCAATGCGAATATCGAAAAACAAAGTGTGCAATCGACGCACCTCGGCAGATACGATTTTATTCAAAGTTCACCCCTCCCCCTAAGGGTGGTTTCCGGATCGCGAAAATCATACAAATTATTCCCAAGCTTCTTTTTCGTTGTCCTCAATGCGAATATCGAAAAACAAAGTGCGCAATCGACGCACCTCGTCAGATACGTTTTTTTCAAAATTCACCGCTGCCCCTAAGGCTGGCTTCCGGAGCGCGAAAATCATACAAATTGTTTCCAGGCTTCTTTTGAGAGGTCCTCAATGCGAATATCGAAAAACGAAGTGTGCAATCGACGCACCTCGGCAGATACGATTTTTTTCAAAGTTCACCCCTCCCCCTAAGGGCGGCTTCCGGAACGCGAAAATCATACAAATTGTTCCCAGGCATCTTTTTAGAGGTCCTCAATGCGAATATCGGAAAACAATGTGTGCAATCGACGCACCTCGGTAGATACGATATTTTTCAAAGTTCACCCCTCCCCCTAAGGGTGGCTTCCGGAACGCGAAAATCATACAAATTGTTCCCAGGCTTCTTTTTCGTTGTCCTCAATGCGAATATCGAAAAACAAAGTGTGCAATCGACGCACCTCGGAAGATACGATTTTTTTCAAAGTTCACCCCTCCCCCTAAGGATGGCTTCCGGAACGCGAAAATCATACAAATTGTTCCCAGGCTTCTTTTTCGTTGTCCTCAATGCGAATATCGACAAACAAAGTGTGCCATCGACGCACCTCGTCAGATACGTTTTTTTCAAAGTTCACCCCTCCCCCTAAGGCTGGCTTCCGGAACGCGAAAATCAAACAAATTGTTTCCAGGCTTCTTTTGAGAGGTCCACAATGCGAATATCGAAAAACAAAGTGTGCAATCGACGCACCTCGGCAGATACGATTTTTTTCAATGTTGACCCCTCCCTCTAGGGCTGGCTTCCGGAACGCGAAATTCATACAAATTGTTTCCAGGCTTCTTTCGAGAGGTCCTCAATGCGAATATCGGAAAACAAAGTGTGCAATAGACGCACCTCTGCAGATACGATTTTCTTCAAAGTGCACCCGTCCCCCTAAGGGTGGCTTCCGGAACGCGAAAATCATACAAATTGTTCCCGGGCTTCTTTTTCGTTGTCCTCAATGCGAATGTCGAAAAACAATGTGTGCAATCGGCGCACCTCGGCAGATACGATTTTTTCCAAAATTCGGCCCCCCCCCCCATAAGGGTGGCTTCCGGAACTCGAAAATCATACAAATTGTTCCCAGGCTTGTTTTTAGAGGTCCTCAATGCGAATATCGAAAAACAAAGTGTGCAATGGACGCAGCTCGTCAGATACGTTTTTTTTTCAACGTTCACCCCCCACCCTCCTAAGGCTCGCTTCCGGAACGCGAAAATCATACAAATTGTTCCCAGGCTTCTTTTTCGTTGTCCTCAATGCGAATATCGAAAAACAAAGTGTGCAATCGACGCACCTCGTCAGATACGTTTTTTTCAAAGTTCACCCCTGCCCCTAAGGCTGGCTTCCGGAACGCGAAAATCATACAAATTGTTTCCAGGCTTCTTTTGAGAGGTCCTCAGTGCGAATATCGAAAAACAAAGTGTGCAATCGACGCACCTCGGCCGATACGATTTTTTTCAAAGTTCACCCCTCCCCCTAATGTTGGCTTCCGGAACGCGAAAATCATACAAATTGTCCCCAGGCTTCTTTTTCGTTGTCCTCCGTGCGAATATCGAAAAACAAAGTGTGCAATCGACGCACCTCGTCAGATACGTTTTTTTTCAACGTTCCGCCCCCCCCCCCCCTAAGGCTGGCTTCCGGAACGCGAAAATCATACAAATTGTTCCCTGGCTTCTTATTAGAGGTCCTCAATGCGAATATCGAATAACAACGTGTGCAATCGACGCACCTTGGCAGATACGATTTTTTCCATAATTCACCCCCCCCTAACGGTGGCTTCCGGACCGCGAAAATCATACAAATTGTTCCCAGGATTCGTTTTCGTTGTCCTCAATGCGAATATCGGAAAACAAAGTGTGCAATCGACGCACCTCGTCAGATACGTTTTTGTCAAAGTTCACCCCTCCCCCTAAGGCTGGCTTCCGGAACGCGAAAATCATACAAATTGTTTCCAGGCTTTTTTTGAGAGGTCCTCAATGCGAATATCGAAAAACAAAGTGTGCAATCGACGCACCTCGTCAGATACGTTTTTTTTTTTAACGTTCACCCCCCCCCCCCCTAAGGCTGGCTTCCGGAACGCGGAAATCATACAAATTGTTCCCACGCTTCTTTATCGTTGTCCTCAATGCGAATATCGAAAAACAAAGTGTGCAATCGACGCACCTCGTCAGATAGGTTTTTTTTTTCATCGTTCACCCCCTCCCCATAAGGCTGGCTTCCGGAACGCGAAAATCATACAAATTGTTCCCAGGCTTCTTTTTCGTTGTCCTCAATGCGAATATAGAAAAACAAAGTGTGCAATCGCTGCACCTCGTCAGATACGTCTTTTTCAAAGTTCACCCCTCCCCCTAAGGCTGGCTTCCGGAACGCGAAAATCATACAAAATGTTTCCAGGCTTCTTTTGAGCGGTCCTCATTGGGAATATCGAAAAACAAAATGTGCAATCGACGCACCTCGGCAGATACGATTGTTTTCAAAGTTCACCCCTCCCCCTAAGGCTGGCTTTCGGAACGCGAAAATCATACAAATTGTTCCCAGGCTTCTTTTTCGATGTCCTCAATGCGAATATCGAAAGACAAAGTGTGCAATCGACGCACCTCGTCAGATAGGTTTTTTTTTTCATCGTTCACCCCCTCCCCATAAGGCTGGCTTCCGGAACGCGAAAATCATACAAATTGTTCCCAGGCTTCTTTTTCGTTGTCCTCAATGCGAATATAGAAAAACAAAGTGTGCAATCGCTGCACCTCGTCAGATACGTCTTTTTCAAAGTTCACCCCTCCCCCTAAGGCTGGCTTCCGGAACGCGAAAATCATACAAAATGTTTCCAGGCTTCTTTTGAGCGGTCCTCATTGGGAATATCGAAAAACAAAATGTGCAATCGACGCACCTCGGCAGATACGATTGTTTTCAAAGTTCACCCCTCCCCCTAAGGCTGGTTTCCGGACCGCGAAAATCATACAAATTGTTTCCAGGCTTCTTTTGAGAGGTCCTCAATGCGAATATCGAAAAACAAAGTGTGCAATCGACGCACCTCGGCAGATACGATTTTTTTCAAAGTTCACCCCTCCCCCTGAGGGTGGCTTCCGGACCGCGGAAATCATACAAATTGTTCCCAGGCTTCTTTTTCGTTGTCCTCCATGCGAATATCGAAAAACAAAGTGTGCAATCGACGCACCTCGTAAGATACGTTTTTTTTCAACGTCCCCCCCCCCTAAGGCTGGCTTCCGGAACGCGAAAATTATACAAATTGTTTCCAGGATTCTTTTGAGAGGTCCTCAATGCGAATATCGAAAAACAAAGTGTGCAATCGACGCACCTCGGCAGATACGATTTTATTCAAAGTTCACCCCTCCCCCTAAGGGTGGTTTCCGGATCGCGAAAATCATACAAATTATTCCCAGGCTTCTTTTTCGTTGTCCTCAATGCGAATATCGAAAAACAAAGTGCGCAATCGACGCACCTCGTCAGATACGTTTTTTTCAAAGTTCACCGCTCCCCCTAAGGCTGGCTTCCGGAGCGCGAAAATCATACAAATTGTTTCCAGGCTTCTTTTGAGAGGTCCTCAATCCGAATATCGAAAAACGAAGTGTGCAATCGACGCACCTCGGCAGATACGATTTTTTTCAAAGTTCACCCCTCCCCCTAAGGGCGGCTTCCGGAACGCGAAAATCATACAAATTGTTCCCAGGCATCTTTTTAGAGGTCCTCAATGCGAATATCGGAAAACAAAGTGTGCAATCGACGCACCTCGTCAGATAGGTTTTTTTTTCATCGTTCGCCCCCTCCCCCTAAGGCTGGCTTCCGGAACGCGAAAATGATACAAATTGTTCCCAGGCTTCTTTTTCGTTGTCCTCAATGCGAATATCGAAAAATAAAGTGTGCAATCGCTGCACCTCGTCAGATACGTCTTTTTCAAAGTTCACCGCTCCCCGTAAGGCTGGCTTCCGGAACGCGAAAATCATACAAAATGTTTCCAGGCTTCTTTTGAGAGGTCCTCATTGCGAATATCGAAAAACAAAGTGTGCAATCGACGCACTTCGGCAGATACGATTGTTTTCAAAGTTCACCCCTCCCCCTAAGGCTGGCTTCCGGAACGCGAAAATCATAGAAATTGTTCCCAGGCTTCTTTTTCGTTGTCCTCAATGCGAATATCGAAAAACAAAGTGTGCAATCGACGCACCTCGTCAGATACGTTTTTTTCAAAGTTCACCCCTCCCCGTAAGGCTGGTTTCCGGACCGCGAAAATGATACAAATTGTTTCCAGGCTTCTTTTGAGAGGTCCTCAATGCGAATATCGAAAAACAAAGTGTGCAATCGACGCACCTCGGCAGATACGATTTTTTTCAAAGTTCACCCCTCCCCCTGAGGGTGGCCTCCGGACCGCGGACATCATACAAATTGTTCCCAGGCTTCTTTTTCGTTGTCCTCCATGCGAATATCGAAAAACAAAGTGTGCAATCGACGCACCTCGTTAGATACGTTTTTTTTTTACGTCCCCCCCCCCCTAAGGCTGGCTTCCGGAACGCGAAAATTATACAAATGGTTTCCAGGATTCTTTTGAGAGGTCCTCAATGCGAATATCGAAAAACAAAGTGTGCAATCGACGCACCTCGGCAGATACGATTTTATTCAAAGTTCACCCCTCCCCCTAAGGGTGGTTTCCGGATCGCGAAAATCATACAAATTATTCCCAAGCTTCTTTTTCGTTGTCCTCAATGCGAATATCGAAAAACAAAGTGCGCAATCGACGCACCTCGTCAGATACGTTTTTTTCAAAATTCACCGCTCCCCCTAAGGCTGGCTTCCGGAGCGCGAAAATCATACAAATTGTTTCCAGGCTTCTTTTGAGAGGTCCTCAATGCGAATATCGACAAACGAAGTGTGCAATCGACGCACCTCGGCAGATACGATTTTTTTCAAAGTTCACCCCTCCCCCTAAGGGCGGCTTCCGGAACGCGAAAATCATACAAATTGTTCCCAGGCATCTTTTCAGAGGTCCTCAATGCGAATATCGGAAAACAATGTGTGCAATCGACGCACCTCGGCAGATACGATTTTTTTCAAAGTTCACCCCTCCCCCTAAGGGTGGCTTCCGGAACGCGAAAATCATACAAATTGTTGCCAGGCTTCTTTTTCGTTGTCCTCAATGCGAATATCGAAAAACAAAGTGTGCAATCGACGCACCTCGTCAGATACGTTTTTTTCAAAGTTCACCCCTCCCCCTAAGGCTGGCTTCCGGAACGCGAAAATCAAACAAATTGTTTCCAGGCTTTTTTTGAGAGGTCCACAATGCGAATATCGAAAAACAAAGTGTGCAATCGACGCACCTCGGCAGATACGATTTTTTTCAATGTTGACCCCTCCCCCTAGGGCTGGCTTCCGGAACGCGAAATTCATACAAATTGTTTCCAGGCTTCTTTCGAGAGGTCCTCAATGCGAATATCGGAAAACAAAGTGTGCAATAGACGCACCTCGGCAGATACGATTTTTTTCAAAGTGCACCCGTCCCCCTAAGGGTGGCTTCCGGAACGCGAAAATCATACAAATTGTTCCCAGGCTTCTTTTTCGTTGTCCTCAATGCGAATGTCGAAAAACAATGTGTGCAATCGGCGCACCTCGGCAGATACGATTTTTTCCAAAATTCGGCCCCTCCCCATAAGGGTGGCTTCCGGAACTCGAAAATCATACAAATTGTTCCCAGGCTTGTTTTTAGAGGTCCTCAATGCGAATATCGAAAAACAAAGTGTGCAATGGACGCAGCTCGTCAGATACGTTTTTTTTCAACGTTCACCCCCCACCCTCCTAAGGCTCGCTTCCGGAACGCGAAAATCAAACAAATTGTTCCCAGGCTTCTTTTTCGTTGTCCTCAATGCGAATATCGAAAAACAAAGTGTGCAATCGACGCACCTCGTCAGATACGTTTTTTTCAAAGTTCACCCCTGCCCCTAAGGCTGGCTTCCGGAACGCGAAAATCATACAAATTGTTTCCAGGCTTCTTTTGAGAGGTCCTCAGTGCGAATATCGAAAAACAAAGTGTGCAATCGACGCACCTCGGCCGATACGATTTTTTTCAAAGTTCACCCCTCCCCCTAAGGTTGGCTTCCGGAACGCGAAAATCATACAAATTGTCCCCAGGCTTCTTTTTCGTTGTCCTCCGTGCGAATATCGAAAAACAAAGTGTGCAATCGACGCACCTCGTCAGATACGTTTTTTTTTCAACGTTCCGCCCCCCCCCTAAGGCTGGCTTCCGGAACGCGAAAATCATACAAATTGTTCCCTGGCTTCTTATTAGAGGTCCTCAATGCTAATATCGAATAACAACGTGTGCAATCGACGCACCTTGGCAGATACGATTTTTTCCATAATTCACCCCCCCCTAAGGGTGGCTTCCGGACCGCGAAAATCATACAAATTGTTCCCAGGATTCGTTTTCGTTGTCCTCAATGCGAATATCGGAAAACAAAGTGTGCAATCGACGCACCTCGTCAGATACGTTTTTGTCAAAGTTCACCCCTCCCCCTAAGGCTGGCTTCCGGAACGCGAAAATCATACAAATTGTTTCCAGGCTTCTTTGGAGAGGTCCTCAATGCGAATATCGAAAAACAAAGTGTGCAATCGACGCACCTTGGCAGATACGATTTTTTCCATAATTCACCCCCCCCTAAGGGTGGCTTCCGGACCGCGAAAATCATACAAATTGTTCCCAGGCTTCGTTTTCGTTGTCCTCAATGCGAATATCGAAAAACAAAGTGTGCAATCGACGCACCTCGTCAGATACGTTTTTTTCAAAGTTCACCCCTCCCCCTAAGGCTGGCTTCCGGAACGCGAAAATCATACAAATTGTTCCCAGGCTTCTTTTTCGTTGTCCTCAATGCGAATATCGAAAAACAAAGTGTGCAATCGACGCACCTCGTCAGATACGTTTTTTTCAAAGTTCACCCCTCCCCCTAAGGCTGGCTTCCGGAACGCGAAAATCATACAAATTGTTCCCAGGCTTCTTGTTCGTTGTCCTCAATGCTAATATCGAAAAACAAAGTGTGCAATCGACGCACCGCGTCAGGTACGTTTTTTTCAAAGTTCACCCCTCCCCCTAAGGCTGGCTTCCGGAACGCGAAAATCATACAACTTGTTTCCAGGCTTCTTTTGAGAGGTCCTCAATGCGAATATCGAAAAACAAAGTGTGCAATCGACGCACCTCGGCAGATACGATTTTTTTCAAAGTTCACCCCTCCCCCTGAGGGTGGCTTCCGGACCGCGGAAATCATACAAATTGTTCCCAGGCTTGTTTTTCGTTGTCCTCAATGCGAATATCGAAAAACAAAGTGTGCAATCGACGCACCTCGGCAGATACGATTTTTTTCATACTTCACCCCACCCCCTAAGGGTGGCTTCCGGAACGCGAAAATCATACAAATTGTTCCCAGGCTTTTTTTTCGTTGTCCTCAATGCGAATATCGAAAAACAAAGTGTGCAATCGACGCACCTCGTCAGATACGTTTTTTTCAAAGTTCACCCCTCCCCCTAAGGCTGGCTTCCGGAACGCGAAAATCATACAAATTGTTTCCAGGCTTCTTTTGAGAGGTCCTCAATGCGAATATCGAAAAACAAAGTGTGCAATCGACGCACCTCGGCAGATACGATTTTTTCCAAAATTCACCCCCCCCTAAGGGTGGCTTCCGGACCGCGAAAATCATACAAATTGTTCCCAGGCTTCTTTTTCGTTGTCCTCAATGCGAATATCGAAAAACAAAGTGTGCAATCGACGCACCTCGGCAGATACGATTTTTTCCAAAATTCACCCCCCCATAAGGGTGGCTTCCGGACCGCGAAAATCATACAAATTGTTCCCACGCTTCTTTATCGTTGTCCTCAATGCGAATATCGAAAAACAAAGTGTGCAATCGACGCACCTAGTCAGATACGTTTTTTTTAAACGTTCACCCCCCCCCCCCCTAAGGCTGGCTTCCGGAACGCGAAAATCATACAAATTGTTCCCAGGCTTCTTTTTAGAGGTCCTCAATGCGAATATCGAAAAACAACGTGTGCAATCGACGCTCCTCGGCAGATACGATTTTGTTCTAAATTCACCCCTCCCCCTAAGGCTGGCTTCCGGAAGGCGAAAATCATACAAATTGTTTCCAGGCTTCTTCTAAGAGGTCCTGAATGCGGATATCGAAAAACAAAGTGTGCAATCGACGCACCTCGGCAGAAACGATTTTTTTCAAAGTTGACCCCGCCCCCCAAAGGGTTGCTTCCGGAACGCAAAAATCATACAAATTGTTCCCAGGCTTCTTTTTCGTTGTCCTCAATGCGAATATCGAAAAACAAAGTGTGCAATCGACGCACCTCGGCAGATACGATTTTTTCCAAAATTCACCCTCCCATAAGGGTGGCTTCCGGAACTCGAAAATCATACAAATTGTTCCCAGGCTTCTTTTTAGAGGTCCTCAATGCGAATATCGAAAAACAAAGTGTGCAATCGACGCACCTCGGCAGATACGATTTTTTTCAATGTTGACCCCTCCCCCTAGGGCTGGCTTCCGGAACGCGAAAATCATACAAATTGTTTCCAGGCTTCTTTCGAGAGACCCTCAATGCGAATATCGGTAAACAAAGTGTGCAATAGACGCACCTCGGCAGATACGATTTTTTTCAAAGTGCACCCCTCCACCTAAGGGTGGCTTCCGGAACGCGAAAATCATACAAATTGTTCGTGGCTTCTTTTTCGTTGTCCTCAATGCGAATATCGAAAAACAATGTGTGCAATCGGCGCACCTCGGCAGATACGATTTTTTCCAAAATTCGGCCCCCCCATAAGGGTGGCTTCCGGAACTCGAAAATCATACAAATTGTTCCCAGGCTTGTTTTTAGAGGTCCTCAATGCGAATGTCGAAAAACAAAGTGTGCAATCGACGCAGCTCGTCAGATACGTTTTTTTTTCAACGTTCACCCCACACCCTCCTAAGGCTGGCTTCCGGAACGCGAAAATCATACAAATTGTTCCCAGGCTTCTTTTTCGTTGTCCTCAATGCGAATATCGAAAAACAAAGTGTGCAATCGACGCACCTCGTCAGATTCGTTTTTTTCAAAGTTCACCCCTTCCCCTAAGGCTGGCTTCCGGAACGCGAAAATCATAGAAATTGTTTTCAGGATTCTTTTGAGTGGTCCTCAATGCGATTATCGAAAATCAAAGTGAGCAATCGACGCACCTCGGCAGATACGATTTTTTCCAAAATTCGCCCCCCCCCCCCCCCCCGTAAGGGTGGCTTCCGGAACTCGAAAATCATTCAAATTGTTCCCAGGCTTCTTTTTAGAGGTCCTCAATGCGAATATCGAAAAACAAAGTGTGCAATCGACGCACTTCGGCAGATACGATTTTTTTCAAAGTTCAACCCTCCCCCTAAGGGTGGCTTCCGGAACGCGAAAATCATACCAATTGTTCCCAGGCTTCTTTTTCGTTGTCCTCAATGCGAATATCGAAAAACAAAGTGTGCAATCGACGCACCTCGGTAGATACGATTTTTTTCAAAGTTCACCCCTCCCCCTAAGGATGGCTTCCGGAACGCGAAAATCATACAGATTGTTCCCAGGCTTCTTTTTCATTGTCCTCAATGCGAATATCGAAAAATAAAGTGTGCATTCGACGCACCTCGTCAGATACGTTTCTTTCAAAGTTCACCCCTCCCCCTAAGGCTGGCTTCCGGAACGCGAAAATCATACAAATTGTTTCCAGGCTTCTTTTGAGAGGTCCTCAATGCGAATATCGAAAAACAAAGTGTGCAATCGACGCACCTTGGCAGATACGATTTTTTCCATAATTCACCCCCCCCTAAGGGTGGCTTCCGGACCGCGAAAATCATACAAATTGTTCCCGGGCTTCGTTTTCGTTGTCCTCAATGCGAATATCGAAAAACAAAGTGTGCAATCGACGCACCTCGTCAGATACGTTTTTGTCAAAGTTCACCCCTCCCCCTAAGGCTGGCTTCCGGAACGCGAAAATCATACAAATTGTTTCCAGGCTTTTTTTGATAGGTCCTCAATGCGAATATCGAAAAACAAAGTGTGCAATCGACGCACCTCGGCAGATACGATTTTTTCCAAAATTCACCCCCCCATAAGGGTGGCTTCCGGACCGCGAAAATCATACAAATTGTTCCCACGCTTCTTTATCGTTGTCCTCAATGCGAATATCGAAAAACAAAGTGTGCAATCGACGCACCTAGTCAGATACGTTTTTTTTAAACGTTCACCCCCCCCCCCTAAGGCTGGCTCCCGGAACGCGAAAATCATACAAATTGTTCCCAGGCTTCTTTTTAGAGGTCCTCAATGCGAATATCGAAAAACAACGTGTGCAATCGACGCTCCTCGGCAGATACGATTTTGTTCTAAATTCACCCCTCCCCCTAAGGCTGGCTTCCGGAAGGCGAAAATCATACAAATTGTTTCCAGGCTTCTTCTAAGAGGTCCTGAATGCGGATATCGAAAAACAAAGTGTGCAATCGACGCACCTCGGCAGAAACGATTTTTTTCAAAGTTGACCCCGCCCCCCAAAGGGTTGCTTCCGGAACGCAAAAATCATACAAATTGTTCCCAGGCTTCTTTTTCGTTGTCCTCAATGCGAATATCGAAAAACAAAGTGTGCAATCGACGCACCTCGGCAGATACGATTTTTTCCAAAATTCACCCTCCCATAAGGGTGGCTTCCGGAACTCGAAAATCATACAAATTGTTCCCAGGCTTCTTTTTAGAGGTCCTCAATGCGAATATCGAAAAACAAAGTGTGCAATCGACGCACCTCGGCAGATACGATTTTTTTCAATGTTGACCCCTCCCCCTAGGGCTGGCTTCCGGAACGCGAAAATCATACAAATTGTTTCCAGGCTTCTTTCGAGAGACCCTCAATGCGAATATCGGAAAACAAAGTGTGCAATAGACGCACCTCGGCAGATACGATTTTTTTCAAAGTGCACCCCTCCACCTAAGGGTGGCTTCCGGAACGCGAAAATCATACAAATTGTTCGTGGCTTCTTTTTCGTTGTCCTCAATGCGAATATCGAAAAACAATGTGTGCAATCGGCGCACCTCGGCAGATACGATTTTTTCCAAAATTCGGCCCCCCCCATAAGGGTGGCTTCCGGAACTCGAAAATCATACAAATTGTTCCCAGGCTTGTTTTTAGAGGTCCTCAATGCGAATATCGAAAAACAAAGTGTGCAATCGACGCAGCTCGTCAGATACGTTTTTTTTTCAACGTTCACCCCACACCCTCCTAAGGCTGGCTTCCGGAACGCGAAAATCATACAAATTGTTCCCAGGCTTCTTTTTCGTTGTCCTCAATGCGAATATCGAAAAACAAAGTGTGCAATCGACGCACCTCGTCAGATACGTTTTTTTCAAAGTTCACCCCTCCCCCTAAGGCTGGCTTCCGGAACGAGAAAATCATAGAAATTGTTTCCAGGCTTCTTTTGAGAGGTCCTCAATGCGAATATCGAAGAACAACGTGTGCAATCGACGCACCTCGGCATATACGATTTTTTTCAAAGTTCACCCTAAGGGTGGCTTCCGGAACGCGAAAATCAAACAAATTGTTCCCAGGCTTCGTTTTCGTTGTCCTCAATGCGAATATCGAAAAACAAAGTGTGCAATCGACGCACCTCGTCAGATACGTTTTTTTCAAAGTTCACACCTCCCCCTAAGGCTGGCTTCCGGAACGCGAAAAACATGTAAATTGTTCCCAGGCTTCTTTTTCGTTGTTCTCAAGGCGAATATCGAAAAACAAGGTGTGCAATCGACGCACCTCGTCAGATACGTTTTTTTCAATGTTCACCCCTCCCCCTAAGGCTGGCTTCCGGAACGCGAAAATCATACAAATTGTTCCCAGGCTTCTTTTGAGAGGTCCTCAATGCGAATATCGAAAAACAAAGTGTGCAATCGACGCACCTCGGCAGATACGATTTTATTCAAAGTTCACCCCTCCCCCTAAGGGTGGCTTGCGGATCGCGAAAATCATACAAATTATTCCCAGGCTTCTTTTTCGCTGTCCTCAATGTAAATATCGAAAAACAAAGTGTGCAATCGACGCACCTCGGCAGATACGATTTTTTCCAAAATTCACCCCCCCCTAAGGGAGGCTTCCGGACCGCGAAAATCATAAAAATTGTTGCCAGGCTTCTTTTTCGTTGGCCTCAATGCGAATATCGAAAAACAAAGTGTGCAATCGACGCACCTCGTCAGATACGTTTTTTTCAAAGTTCACCCCTCCCCCTAAGGCTGGCTTCCGGAACGCGAAAATCATACAAATTGTTTCCAGGCTTCTTTTGAGAGGTCCTCAATGCGAATATCGAAAAACAAAGTGTGCAATCGACGCACGTCGGCAGATACGATTTTTTCCAAAATTCGGCCCCCCCCCCCATAAGGGTGGCTTCCGGAACTCGAAAATCATACAAATTGTTCCCAGGCTTCTTTTTAGAGGTCCTCAATGCGAATATCGAAAAACAAAGTGTGCAATCGACGCACCTCGGCAGATACGATTTTTTTTAAAGTTCACCCCTCCCCCTAAGGGTGGCTTCCGGAACGCGAAAATCATACCAATTGTTCCCAGGCTTCTTTTTCGTTGTGCTCAATGCGAATATCGAAAAACAAAGTGTGCAATCGACGCACCTCGATAGATACGATTTGTTTCAAAGTTCGCCCCTCCCCCTAAGGATGGCTTCCGGAACGCGAAAATCATACAAATTGTTCCCAGGCTTCTTTGTCATTGTCCTCAATGCGAATATCGAAAAACAAAGTGTGCAATCGACGCACCTCGTCAGATACGTTTTTTTCAAAGTTCACCCCTCCCCCTGAGGCTGGCTTCCGGAACGCGAAAATCATACAAATTGTTTCCAGGCTTCTTTTGAGAGGTCCTCAATGCGAATATCGAAAAACAAAGTGTGCAATCGACGCACCTTGGCAGATACGATTTTTTCCATAATTCACCTCCCCCTAAGGGTGGCTTCCGGACCGCGAAAATCATACAAATTGTTCCCAGGCTTCGTTTTCGTTGTCCTCAATGCGAATATCGAAAAACAAAGTGTGCAATCGACGCACCTCGTCAGATACGTTTTTGTCAAAGTTCACCCCTCCCCCTAAGGCTGGCTTCCGGAACGCGAAAATCATACAAATTGTTTCCAGGCTTTTTTTGAGAGGTCCTCAATGCGAATATCGAAAAACAAAGTGTGCAATCGACGCACCTCGGCAGATACGATTTTTTTCAAAGTTCACCCCTCCCCCTAAGGGTGGCTTCCGGAACGCGGAAATCATACAAATTGTTCCCACGCTTCTTTATCGTTGTCCTCAATGCGAATATCGAAAAACAAAGTGTGCAATCGACGCACCTCGTCAGATACGTTTTTTTTCAATGTTGACCCCTCCCCCTAGGGCTGGCTTCCGGAACGCGAAATTCATACAAATTGTTTCCAGGCTTCTTTCGAGAGGTCCTCAATGCGAATATCGGAAAACAAAGTGTGCAATAGACGCACCTCGGCAGATACGATTTTTTTCAAAGTGCACCCGTCCCCCTAAGGGTGGCTTCCGGAAAGCGAAAATCATACAAATTGTTCCCAGGCTTCTTTTTCGTTATCCTCAATGCGAATATCGAAAAACAATGTGTGCAATTGGCGCACCTCGGCAGATACGGTTTTTTCCAAAATTCGGCCCCCCCCCCATAAGGGTGGCTTCCGGAACTCGAAAATCATACAAATTGTTCCCAGGCTTGTTTTTAGAGGTCCTCAATGCGAATATCGAAAAACAAAGTGTGCAATCGACGCACCTCGTCAGATTCGTTTTTTTCAAAGTTCACCCCTTCCCCTAAGGCTGGCTTCCGGAACGCGAAAATCATAGAAATTGTTTTCAGGATTCTTTTGAGTGGTCCTCAATGCGAATATCGAAAATCAAAGTGTGCAATCGACGCACCTCGGCAGATACGATTTTTTCCAAAATTCGCCCCCCCCCCCCCCCGTAAGGGCGGCTTCCGGAACTCGAAAATCATTCAAATTGTTCCCAGGCTTCTTTTTAGAGGTCCTCAATGCGAATATCGAAAAACAAAGTGTGCAATCGACGCACTTCGGCAGATACGATTTTTTTCAAAGTTCACCCCTCCCCCTAAGGGTGGCTTCCGGAACGCGAAAATCATACCAATTGTTCCCAGGCTTCTTTTTCGTTGTCCTCAATGCGAATATCGAAAAACAAAGTGTGCATTCGACGCACCTCGGTAGATACGATTTTTTTCAAAGTTCACCCCTCCCCCTAAGGATGGCTTCCGGAACGCGAAAATCATACAGATTGTTCCCAGGCTTCTTTTTCATTGTCCTCAATGCGAATATCGAAAAACAAAGTGTGCATTCGACGCACCTCGTCAGATACGTTTCTTTCAAAGTTCACCCCTCCCCCTAAGGCTGGCTTCCGGAACGCGAAAATCATACAAATTGTTTCCAGGCTTCTTTTGAGAGGTCCTCAATGCGAATATCGAAAAACAAAGTGTGCAATCGACGCACCTTGGCAGATACGATTTTTTCCATAATTCACCCCCCCCCTAAGGGTGGCTTCCGGACCGCGAAAATCATACAAATTGTTCCCGGGCTTCGTTTTCGTTGTCCTCAATGCGAATATCGAAAAACGAAGTGTGCAATCGACGCACCTCGTCAGATACGTTTTTGTCAAAGTTCACCCCTCCCCCTAAGGCTGGCTTCCGGAACGCGAAAATCATACAAATTGTTTCCAGGCTTTTTTTGATAGGTCCTCAATGCGAATATCGAAAAACAAAGTGTGCAATCGACGCACCTCGGCAGATACGATTTTTTAGAAGTTCAGCCCCCGCCCCCTAAGGGTGGCTTCCGGAACTCAAAAATCATACAAATTGTCCCCAGGCTTCTTTTTCGTTCTCCTCCATGCGAATATCGAAAAACAAAGTGTGCAATCGACGCACCTCGTCAGATACGTTTTTTTTTAACGTTCACCCCCCCCCCCCCCTAAGGCTGGCTTCCGGAACGCGGAAATCATACAAATTGTTCCCACTCTTCTTTATCGTTGTCCTCAATGCGAATATCGAAAAACAAAGTGTGCAATCGCTGCACCTCGTCAGATACGTCGTTTTCAAAGTTCACCCCTCCCCCTAAGGCTGGCTTCCGGAACGCGAAAATCATACAAAATGTTTCCAGGCTTCTTTTGAGAGGTCCTCAATGCGAATATCGGAAAACAAAGTGTGCAATAGACGCACCTCGGCAGATACGATTTTTTTCAAAGGGCACCCCTCCCCCTAAGGGTGGCTTCCGGAACGCGAAAATCATACAAATTGTTCCCAGGCTTCTTTTTCGTTGTCCTCCATGCGAATATCGAAAAACAATGTGTGCAATCGGCGCACCTCGGCAGATACGATTTTTTCCAAAATTCGGCCCCCCCCCCATAATGGTGGCTTCCGGAACTCGAAAATCATACAAATTGTTCCCAGGCTTGTTTTTAGAGGTCCTCAATGCGAATATCGAAAAACAAAGTGTGCAATCGACGCAGCTCGTCAGATACGTTTTTTTTTCAACGTTCACCCCCCACCCTCCTAAGGCTGGCTTCCGGAACGCGAAAATCATACAAATTGTTCCCAGGCTTCTTTTTCGTTGTCCTCAATGCGAATATCGAAAAACAAAGTGTGCAATCGACGCACCTCGTCAGATACGTTTTTTTCAAAGTTCACCCCTCCCCCTTCGGCTGGCTTCCGGAACGCGAAAATCATAGAAATTGTTTCCAGGATTCTTTTGAGAGGTCCTCAATGCGAATATCGAAAATCAAAGTGTGCAATCGACGCACCTCGGCAGATACGATTTTTTCCAAAATTCGGCCCCCCCCCCCCCACCATAAGGGTGGCTTCCGGAACTCGAAAATCATACCAATTGTTCCCAGGCTTCTTTTTCGTTGTCCTCAATGCGAATATCGAAAAACAAAGTGTGCAATCGACGCACCTCGGTAGATACGATTTTTTTCAAAGTTCACCCCTCCCCCTAAGGATGGCTTCCGGAATGCGAAAATCATACAAATTGTTCCCAGGCTTCTTTTTCATTGTCCTCAATGCGAATATCGAAAAACAAAGTGTGCAATCGACGCACCTCGTCAGATACGTTTTTTTCAAAGTTCACCCCTCCCCCTAAGGCTGGCTTCCGGAACGCGAAAATCATACAAATTGTTTCCAGGCTTCTTTTGAGAGGTCCTCAATGCGAATATCGAAAAACAAAGTGTGCAATCGACGCACCTCGGCAGATACGATTTTTTTCAAAGTTCACCCCTCCCCCTAAGGGCGGCTTCCGGAACGCGAAAATCATACAAATTGTTCCCAGGCATCTTTTTAGAGGTCCTCAATGCGAATATCGGAAAACAAAGTGTGCAATCGACGCACCTCGTCAGATAGGTTTTTTTTTTACGTCCCCCCCCCCCTAAGGCTGGCTTCCGGAACGCGAAAATTATACAAATGGTTTCCAGGATTCTTTTGAGAGGTCCTCAATGCGAATATCGAAAAACAAAGTGTGCAATCGACGCACCTCGGCAGATACGATTTTATTCAAAGTTCACCCCTCCCCCTAAGGGTGGTTTCCGGATCGCGAAAATCATACAAATTATTCCCAAGCTTCTTTTTCGTTGTCCTCAATGCGAATATCGAAAAACAAAGTGCGCAATCGACGCACCTCGTCAGATACGTTTTTTTCAAAATTCACCGCTCCCCCTAAGGCTGGCTTCCGGAGCGCGAAAATCATACAAATTGTTTCCAGGCTTCTTTTGAGAGGTCCTCAATGCGAATATCGACAAACGAAGTGTGCAATCGACGCACCTCGGCAGATACGATTTTTTTCAAAGTTCACCCCTCCCCCTAAGGGCGGCTTCCGGAACGCGAAAATCATACAAATTGTTCCCAGGCATCTTTTCAGAGGTCCTCAATGCGAATATCGGAAAACAATGTGTGCAATCGACGCACCTCGGCAGATACGATTTTTTTCAAAGTTCACCCCTCCCCCTAAGGGTGGCTTCCGGAACGCGAAAATCATACAAATTGTTCCCAGGCTTCTTTTTCGTTGTCCTCAATGCGAATATCGAAAAACAAAGTGTGCAATCGACGCACCTCGGAAGATACGATTTTTTTCAAAGTTCACCCCTCCCCCTAAGGATGGCTTCCGGAACGCGAAAATCATACAAATTGTTCCCAGGCTTCTTTTTCGTTGTCCTCAATGCGAATATCGACAAACAAAGTGTGCAATCGACGCACCTCGTCAGATACGTTTTTTTCAAAGTTCACCCCTCCCCCTAAGGCTGGCTTCCGGAACGCGAAAATCAAACAAATTGTTTCCAGGCTTCTTTTGAGAGGTCCACAATGCGAATATCGAAAAACAAAGTGCGCCATCGACGCACCTCGGCAGATACGATTTTTTCCATAATTCACCCCCCCCCCTAAGGGTGGCTTCCGGACCGCGAAAATCATACAAATTGTTCCCGGGCTTCGTTTTCGTTGTCCTCAATGCGAATATCGAAAAACAAAGTGTGCAATCGACGCACCTCGTCAGATACGTTTTTGTCAAAGTTCACCCCTCCCCCTAAGGCTGGCTTCCGGAACGCGAAAATCATACAAATTGTTTCCAGGCTTTTTTTGATAGGTCCTCAATGCGAATATCGAAAAACAAAGTGTGCAATCGACGCACCTCGGCAGATACGATTTTTTAGAAGCCCACCCCGCCCCCTAAGGGTGGCTTCCGGAACTCAAAAATCATACAAATTGTCCCCAGGCTTCTTTTTCGTTCTCCTCCATGCGAATATCGAAAAACAAAGTGTGCAATCGACGCACCTCGTCAGATACGTTTTTTTTTAACGTTCACCCCCCCACCCCTAAGGCTGGCTTCCGGAACGCGGAAATCATACAAATTGTTCCCACTCTTCTTTATCGTTGTCCTCAATGCGAATATCGAAAAACAAAGTGTGCAATCGCTGCACCTCGTCAGATACGTCGTTTTCAAAGTTCACCCCTCCCCCTAAGGCTGGCTTCCGGAACGCGAAAATCATACAAAATGTTTCCAGGCTTCTTTTGAGAGGTCCTCAATGCGAATATCGGAAAACAAAGTGTGCAATAGACGCACCTCGGCAGATACGATTTTTTTCAAAGTGCACCCCTCCCCCTAAGGGTGGCTTCCGGAACGCGAAAATCATACAAATTGTTCCCAGGCTTCTTTTTCGTTGTCCTCCATGCGAATATCGAAAAACAATGTGTGCAATCGGCGCACCTCGGCAGATACGATTTTTTCCAAAATTCGGCCCCCCCCCCCATAATGGTGGCTTCCGGAACTCGAAAATCATACAAATTGTTCCCAGGCTTGTTTTTAGAGGTCCTCAATGCGAATATCGAAAAACAAAGTGTGCAATCGACGCAGCTCGTCAGATACGTTTTTTTTTCAACGTTCACCCCCCACCCTCCTAAGGCTGGCTTCCGGAACGCGAAAATCATACAAATTGTTCCCAGGCTTCTTTTTCGTTGTCCTCAATGCGAATATCGAAAAACAAAGTGTGCAATCGACGCACCTCGTCAGATACGTTTTTTTCAAAGTTCACCCCTCCCCCTGCGGCTGGCTTCCGGAACGCGAAAATCATAGAAATTGTTTCCAGGATTCTTTTGAGAGGTCCTCAATGCGAATATCGAAAATCAAAGTGTGCAATCGACGCACCTCGGCAGATACGATTTTTTCCAAAACTCGGCCCCCCCCCCCCCCCCCCACCATAAGGGTGGCTTCCGGAACTCGAAAATCATACCAATTGTTCCCAGGCTTCTTTTTCGTTGTCCTCAATGCGAATATCGAAAAACAAAGTGTGCAATCGACGCACCTCGGTAGATACGATTTTTTTCAAAGTTCACCCCTCCCCCTAAGGATGGCTTCCGGAACGCGAAAATCATACAAATTGTTCCCAGGCTTCTTTTTCATTGTCCTCAATGCGAATATCGAAAAACAAAGTGTGCAATCGACGCACCTCGTCAGATACGTTTTTTTCAAAGTTCACCCCTCCCCCTAAGGCTGGCTTCCGGAACGCGAAAATCATACAAATTGTTTCCAGGCTTCTTTTGAGAGGTCCTCAATGCGAATATCGAAAAACAAAGTGTGCAATCGACGCACCTTGGCAGATACGATTTTTTCCATAATTCACCCCCCCCTAAGGGTGGCTTCCGGACCGCGAAAATCATACAAATTGTTCCCAGGCTTCGTTTTCGTTGTCCTCAATGCGAATATCGAAAAACAAAGTGTGCAATCGACGCACCTCGTCAGATAGGTTTTTTTTTCATCGTTCACCCCCTCCCCCTAAGGCTGGTTTCCGGAACGCGAAAATGATACAAATTGTTCCCAGGCTTCTTTTTCGTTGTCCTCAATGCGAATATCGAAAAATAAAGTGTGCAATCGCTGCACCTCGTCAGATACGTCTTTTTCAAAGTTCACCCCTCCCCGTAAGGCTGGCTTCCGGAACGCGAAAATCATACAAAATGTTTCCAGGCTTCTTTTGAGAGGTCCTCATTGCGAATATCGAAAAACAAAGTGTGCAATCGACGCACTTCGGCAGATACGATTGTTTTCAAAGTTCACCCCTCCCCCTAAGGCTGGCTTCCGGAACGCGAAAATCATAGAAATTGTTCCCAGGCTTCTTTTTCGTTGTCCACAATGCGAATATCGAAAAACAAAGTGTGCAATCGACGCACCTCGTCAGATACGTTTCTTTCAAAGTTCACCCCTCCCCCTAAGGCTGGTTTCCGGACCGCGAAAATGATACAAATTGTTTCCAGGCTTCTTTTGAGAGGTCCTCAATGCGAATATCGAAAAACAAAGTGTGCAATCGACGCACCTCGGCAGATACGATTTTTTTCAAAGTTCACCCCTCCCCCTGAGGGTGGCTTCCGGACCGCGGACATCATACAAATTGTTCCCAGGCTTCTTTTTCGTTGTCCTCCATGCGAATATCGAAAAACAAAGTGTGCAATCGACGCACCTCTTCAGATACGTTTTTTTTTACCTCCCCCCCTCCCTAAGGCTGGCTTCCGGAACGCGAAAATTATACAAATGGTTTCCAGGATTCTTTTGAGAGGTCCTCAATGCGAATATCGAAAAACAAAGTGTGCAATCGACGCACCTCGGCAGATACGATTTTATTCAAAGTTCACCCCTCCCCCTAAGGGTGGTTTCCGGATCGCGAAAATCATACAAATTATTCCCAAGCTTCTTTTTCGTTGTCCTCAATGCGAATATCGAAAAACAAAGTGCGCAATCGACGCACCTCGTCAGATACGTTTTTTTCAAAATTCACCGCTCCCCCTAAGGCTGGCTTCCGGAGCGCGAAAATCATACAAATTGTTTCCAGGCTTCTTTTGAGAGGTCCTCAATGCGAATATCGAAAAACGAAGTGTGCAATCGACGCACCTCGGCAGATACGATTTTTTTCAAAGTTCACCCCTCCCCCTAAGGGCGGCTTCCGGAACGCGAAAATCATACAAATTGTTCCCAGGCATCTTTTTAGAGGTCCTCAATGCGAATATCGGAAAACAATGTGTGCAATCGACGCACCTCGGTAGATACGATTTTTTTCAAAGTTCACCCCTCCCCCTAAGGGTGGCTTCCGGAACGCGAAAATCATACAAATTGTTCCCAGGCTTCTTTTTCGTTGTCCTCAATGCGAATATCGAAAAACAAAGTGTGCAATCGACGCACCTCGGAAGATACGATTTTTTTCAAAGTTCACCCCTCCCCCTAAGGATGGCTTCCGGAACGCGAAAATCATACAAATTGTTCCCAGGCTTCTTTTTCGTTGTCCTCAATGCGAATATCGACAAACAAAGTGTGCCATCGACGCACCTCGTCAGATACGTTTTTTTCAAAGTTCACCCCTCCCCCTAAGGCTGGCTTCCGGAACGCGAAAATCAAACAAATTGTTTCCAGGCTTCTTTTGAGAGGTCCACAATGCGAATATCGAAAAACAAAGTGTGCAATCGACGCACCTCGGCAGATACGATTTTTTTCAATGTTGACCCCTCCCTCTAGGGCTGGCTTCCGGAACGCGAAATTCATACAAATTGTTTCCAGGCTTCTTTCGAGAGGTCCTCAATGCGAATATCGGAAAACAAAGTGTGCAATAGACGCACCTCTGCAGATACGATTTTCTTCAAAGTGCACCCGTCCCCCTAAGGGTGGCTTCCGGAACGCGAAAATCATACAAATTGTTCCCGGGCTTCTTTTTCGTTGTCCTCAATGCGAATGTCGAAAAACAATGTGTGCAATCGGCGCACCTCGGCAGATACGATTTTTTCCAAAATTCGGCCCCCCCCCCCATAAGGGTGGCTTCCGGAACTCGAAAATCATACAAATTGTTCCCAGGCTTGTTTTTAGAGGTCCTCAATGCGAATATCGAAAAACAAAGTGTGCAATGGACGCAGCTCGTCAGATACGTTTTTTTTTCAACGTTCACCCCCCACCCTCCTAAGGCTCGCTTCCGGAACGCGAAAATCATACAAATTGTTCCCAGGCTTCTTTTTCGTTGTCCTCAATGCGAATATCGAAAAACAAAGTGTGCAATCGACGCACCTCGTCAGATACGTTTTTTTCAAAGTTCACCCCTGCCCCTAAGGCTGGCTTCCGGAACGCGAAAATCATACAAATTGTTTCCAGGCTTCTTTTGAGAGGTCCTCAGTGCGAATATCGAAAAACAAAGTGTGCAATCGACGCACCTCGGCCGATACGATTTTTTTCAAAGTTCACCCCTCCCCCTAAGGTTGGCTTCCGGAACGCGAAAATCATACAAATTGTCCCCAGGCTTCTTTTTCGTTGTCCTCCGTGCGAATATCGAAAAACAAAGTGTGCAATCGACGCACCTCGTCAGATACGTTTTTTTTCAACGTTCCGCCCCCCCCCCCCCTAAGGCTGGCTTCCGGAACGCGAAAATCATACAAATTGTTCCCTGGCTTCTTATTAGAGGTCCTCAATGCGAATATCGAATAACAACGTGTGCAATCGACGCACCTTGGCAGATACGATTTTTTCCATAATTCACCCCCCCCCTAAGGGTGGCTTCCGGACCGCGAAAATCATACAAATTGTTCCCAGGATTCGTTTTCGTTGTCCTCAATGCGAATATCGGAAAACAAAGTGTGCAATCGACGCACCTCGTCAGATACGTTTTTGTCAAAGTTCACCCCTCCCCCTAAGGCTGGCTTCCGGAACGCGAAAATCATACAAATTGTTTCCAGGCTTTTTTTGAGAGGTCCTCAATGCGAATATCGAAAAACAAAGTGTGCAATCGACGCACCTCGTCAGATACGTTTTTTTTTTTAACGTTCACCCCCCCCCCCCCCTAAGGCTGGCTTCCGGAACGCGGAAATCATACAAATTGTTCCCACGCTTCTTTATCGTTGTCCTCAATGCGAATATCGAAAAACAAAGTGTGCAATCGACGCACCTCGTCAGATAGGTTTTTTTTTTCATCGTTCACCCCCTCCCCTTAAGGCTGGCTTCCGGAACGCGAAAATCCTACAAATTGTTCCCAGGCTTCTTTTTCGTTGTCCTCAATGCGAATATAGAAAAACAAAGTGTGCAATCGCTGCACCTCGTCAGATACGTCTTTTTCAAAGTTCACCCCTCCCCCTAAGGCTGGCTTCCGGATCGCGAAAATCATACAAAATGTTTCCAGGCTTCTTTTGAGCGGTCCTCATTGCGAATATCGAAAAACAAAGTGTGCAATCGACGCACCTCGGCAGATACGATTGTTTTCAAAGTTCACCCCTCCCCCTAAGGCTGGCTTTCGGAACGCGAAAATCATACAAATTGTTCCCAGGCTTCTTTTTCGATGTCCTCAATGCGAATATCGAAAAACAAAGTGTGCAATCGACGCACCTCGTCAGATACGTTTGTTTCAAAGTTCACCCCTCCCCCTAAGGCTGGTTTCCGGACCGCGAAAATCATACAAATTGTTTCCAGGCTTCTTTTGAGAGGTCCTCAATGCGAATATCGAAAAACAAAGTGTGCAATCGACGCACCTCGGCAGATACGATTTTTTTCAAAGTTCACCCCTCCCCCTGAGGGTGGCTTCCGGACCGCGGAAATCATACAAATTGTTCCCAGGCTTCTTTTTCGTTGTCCTCAATGCGAATATCGAAAAACAAAGTGTGCAATCGACGCACCTCGGCAGATACGATTTTATTCAAAGTTCACCCCTCCCCCTAAGGGTGGTTTCCGGATCGCGAAAATCATACAAATTATTCCCAGGCTTCTTTTTCGTTGTCCTCAATGCGAATATCGAAAAACAAAGTGCGCAATCGACGCACCTCGTCAGATACGTTTTTTTCAAAGTTCACCGCTCCCCCTAAGGCTGGCTTCCGGAGCGCGAAAATCATACAAATTGTTTCCAGGCTTCTTTTGAGAGGTCCTCAATGCGAATATCGAAAAACGAAGTGTGCAATCGACGCACCTCGGCAGATACGATTTTTTTCAAAGTTCACCCCTCCCCCTAAGGGCGGCTTCCGGAACGCGAAAATCATACAAATTGTTCCCAGGCATCTTTCTAGAGGTCCTCAATGCGAATATCGGAAAACAAAGTGTGCAATCGACGCACCTCGTCAGATAGGTTTTTTTTTCATCGTTCACCCCCTCCCCCTAAGGCTGGCTTCCGGAACGCGAAAATGATACAAATTGTTCCCAGGCTTCTTTTTCGTTGTCCTCAATGCGAATATCGAAAAATAAAGTGTGCAATCGTTGCACCTCGTCAGATACGTCTTTTTCAAAGTTCACCGCTCCCCGTAAGGCTGGCTTCCGGAACGCGAAAATCATACAAAATGTTTCCAGGCTTCTTTTGAGAGGTCCTCATTGCGAATATCGAAAAACAAAGTGTGCAATCGACGCACTTCGGCAGATACGATTGTTTTCAAAGTTCACCCCTCCCCCTAAGGCTGGCTTCCGGAACGCGAAAATCATAGAAATTGTTCCCAGGCTTCTTTTTCGTTGTCCTCAATGCGAATATCGAAAAACAAAGTGTGCAATCGACGCACCTCGTCAGATACGTTTTTTTCAAAGTTCACCCCTCCCCGTAAGGCTGGTTTCCGGACCGCGAAAATGATACAAATTGTTTCCAGGCTTCTTTTGAGAGGTCCTCAATGCGAATATCGAAAAACAAAGTGTGCAATCGACGCACCTCGGCAGATACGATTTTTTTCAAAGTTCACCCCTCCCCCTGAGGGTGGCCTCCGGACCGCGGACATCATACAAATTGTTCCCAGGCTTCTTTTTCGTTGTCCTCAATGCGTATATCGACAAACAAAGTGTGCAATCGACGCACCTCGTCAGATACGTTTTTTTCAAAGTTCACCCCGCCCTCTAAGGGTGGCTTCCGGAACGCGAAAATCATACAAATTGTTCCCAGGCTTCTTTTTCGTTGTCCTCAATGCGAATATCGAAAAACAAAGTGTGCAATCGACGCACCTCGGTAGATACGATTTTTTTCAAAGTTCACCCCTCCCCCTAAGGATGGCTTCCGGAACGCGAAAATCATACAAATTGTTCCCAGGCTTCTTTTTCGTTGTCCTCAATGCGTATATCGACAAACAAAGTGTGCAATCGACGCACCTCGTCAGATACGTTTTTTTCAAAGTTCACCCCTCCCCCTAAGGCTGGCTTCCGGAACGCGAAAATCAAACAAATTGTTTCCAGGCTTCTTTTGAGAGGTCCACAATGCGAATATCGAAAAACAAAGTGTGCAATCGACGCACCTCGGCAAATACGATTTTTTTCAAAGTTCACCCCTCCCCCTGAGGGTGGCTTCCGGACCGGGGAAATCATACAAATTGTTCCCAGGCTTCTTTTTCGTTGTCCTCAATGCGAATATCGAAAAACAAACTGTGCAATCGACGCACCTCGTCAGATACGTTTTTTTCAAAGTTCACCCCTCCCCCTAATTCTGGCTTCCGGAACGCGAAAATCATACAAATTGTTTCCAGGCTTCTTTTGAGAGGTCCTCAATGCGAATATCGAAAAACAAAGTGTGCAATCGACGCACCTCGGCAGATACGATTTTATTCAAAGTTCACCCCTCCCCCTAAGGGTGGCTTCCGGATCGCGAAAATCATACAAATTATTCCCAGGCTTCTTTTTCGCTGTCCACAATGCAAATATCGAAAAACAAATTGTGCAATCGACGCACCTCGGCAGATACGATTTTTTCCCAAATTCACCCCCCCCTAAGGGTGGCTTCCGGACCGCGAAAATCATACAAATTGTTCCCAGGCTTCTTTTTCGTTGTCCTCAATGCGAATATCGAAAAACAAAGTGTGCAATCGACGCACCTCGGCCGATACGATTTTTTTCAAAGTTCACCCCTCCCCCTAAGGTTGGCTTCCGGAATGCGAAAATCATACAAATTGTCCCCAGGCTTCTTTTTCGTTGTCCTCCATGCGAATATCGAAAAACAAAGTGTGCAATCGACGCACCTCGTCAGATACGTGTTTTTTTCAACGTTCCGCCCCCCCCCCCCCCTAAGGCTGGCTTCCGGATCGCGAAAATCATACAAATTATTCCCAGGCTTCTTTTTCGTTGTCCTCAATGCGAATATCGAAAAACAAAGTGCGCAATCGACGCACCTCGTCAGATACGTTTTTTTCAAAGTTCACCGCTCCCCCTAAGGCTGGCTTCCGGAACGCGAAAATCAAACTAATTGTTCCCAGGCTTCTTTTTCGTTGTCCTCAATGCGAATATCGAAAAACAAAGTGTGCAATCGACGCACCGCGTCAGATACGTTTTTTTCAAAGTTCACCCCTCCCTCTAAGGCTGGCTTCCGGAACGCGAAAATCATACAAATTGTTCCCTGGCTTCTTTTTAGAGGTCCTCAATGCGAATATCGAATAACAACGTGTGCAATCGACGCACCTCGGCAGATACGACTTTCTTCAAAATTCACCCCTCCCCCTAAGGCTGGCTTCCGGAAGGCGAAAATCATACAAATTGTTTCCAGGCTTCTTCTGAGAGGTCCTGAATGCGGATATCGAAAAACAAAGTGTGCAATCAACGCACCTCGTCAGATACGTTTTTTTTTCAACGTCCCCCCCCCCCCTAAGGCTGGCTTCCGGAACGCGAAAATCATACAAATTGTTTCCAGGATTCTTTTGAGAGGTCCTCAATGCGAATATCGCAAAACAAACTGTGCAATCGACGCACCTCGTCACATACGTTTTTTTCAAAGTTCACCCCTCCCCCTAAGGCTGGCTTCCGGAACGCGAAAATCATACAAATTGTTTCCAGGCTTCTTTTGAGAGGTCCTCAATGCGAATATCGAAAAACGAAGTGTGCAATCGACGCACCTCGGCAGATACGATTTTTTTCAACGTTCACCCCCCCGCCCCCTAAGGCTGGCTTCCGGAACGCGAAAATCATACAAATTGTTCCCTGGCTTCTTTTTAGAGGTCCTCAATGCGAATATCGAATAACAACGTGTGCAATCGACGCACCTCGGCAGATACGATTGTTTTCAAAGTTCACCCCTCCCCCTAAGGCTGGCTTTCGGAACGCGAAAATCATACAAATTGTTCCCAGGCTTCTTTTTCGATGTCCTCAATGCGAATATCGAAAAACAAAGTGTGCAATCGACGCACCTCGTCAGATACGTTTGTTTCAAAGTTCACCCCTCCCCCTAAGGCTGGTTTCCGGACCGCGAAAATCATACAAATTGTTTCCAGGCTTCTTTTGAGAGGTCCTCAATGCGAATATCGAAAAACAAAGTGTGCAATCGACGCACCTCGGCAGATACGATTTTTTTCAAAGTTCACCCCTCCCCCTAAGGGCGGCTTCCGGAACGCGAAAATCATACAAATTGTTCCCAGGCATCTTTCTAGAGGTCCTCAATGCGAATATCGGAAAACAAAGTGTGCAATCGACGCACCTCGTCAGATAGGTTTTTTTTTCATCGTTCACCCCCTCCCCCTAAGGCTGGCTTCCGGAACGCGAAAATGATACAAATTGTTCCCAGGCTTCTTTTTCGTTGTCCTCAATGCGAATATCGAAAAATAAAGTGTGCAATCGTTGCACCTCGTCAGATACGTCTTTTTCAAAGTTCACCGCTCCCCGTAAGGCTGGCTTCCGGAACGCGAAAATCATACAAAATGTTTCCAGGCTTCTTTTGAGAGGTCCTCATTGCGAATATCGAAAAACAAAGTGTGCAATCGACGCACTTCGGCAGATACGATTGTTTTCAAAGTTCACCCCTCCCCCTAAGGCTGGCTTCCGGAACGCGAAAATCATAGAAATTGTTCCCAGGCTTCTTTTTCGTTGTCCTCAATGCGAATATCGAAAAACAAAGTGTGCAATCGACGCACCTCGTCAGATACGTTTTTTTCAAAGTTCACCCCTCCCCGTAAGGCTGGTTTCCGGACCGCGAAAATGATACAAATTGTTTCCAGGCTTCTTTTGAGAGGTCCTCAATGCGAATATCGAAAAACAAAGTGTGCAATCGACGCACCTCGGCAGATACGATTTTTTTCAAAGTTCACCCCTCCCCCTGAGGGTGGCCTCCGGACCGCGGACATCATACAAATTGTTCCCAGGCTTCTTTTTCGTTGTCCTCAATGCGTATATCGACAAACAAAGTGTGCAATCGACGCACCTCGTCAGATACGTTTTTTTCAAAGTTCACCCCGCCCTCTAAGGGTGGCTTCCGGAACGCGAAAATCATACAAATTGTTCCCAGGCTTCTTTTTCGTTGTCCTCAATGCGAATATCGAAAAACAAAGTGTGCAATCGACGCACCTCGGTAGATACGATTTTTTTCAAAGTTCACCCCTCCCCCTAAGGATGGCTTCCGGAACGCGAAAATCATACAAATTGTTCCCAGGCTTCTTTTTCGTTGTCCTCAATGCGTATATCGACAAACAAAGTGTGCAATCGACGCACCTCGTCAGATACGTTTTTTTCAAAGTTCACCCCTCCCCCTAAGGCTGGCTTCCGGAACGCGAAAATCAAACAAATTGTTTCCAGGCTTCTTTTGAGAGGTCCACAATGCGAATATCGAAAAACAAAGTGTGCAATCGACGCACCTCGGCAAATACGATTTTTTTCAAAGTTCACCCCTCCCCCTGAGGGTGGCTTCCGGACCGGGGAAATCATACAAATTGTTCCCAGGCTTCTTTTTCGTTGTCCTCAATGCGAATATCGAAAAACAAACTGTGCAATCGACGCACCTCGTCAGATACGTTTTTTTCAAAGTTCACCCCTCCCCCTAATTCTGGCTTCCGGAACGCGAAAATCATACAAATTGTTTCCAGGCTTCTTTTGAGAGGTCCTCAATGCGAATATCGAAAAACAAAGTGTGCAATCGACGCACCTCGGCAGATACGATTTTATTCAAAGTTCACCCCTCCCCCTAAGGGTGGCTTCCGGATCGCGAAAATCATACAAATTATTCCCAGGCTTCTTTTTCGCTGTCCACAATGCAAATATCGAAAAACAAATTGTGCAATCGACGCACCTCGGCAGATACGATTTTTTCCCAAATTCACCCCCCCCTAAGGGTGGCTTCCGGACCGCGAAAATCATACAAATTGTTCCCAGGCTTCTTTTTCGTTGTCCTCAATGCGAATATCGAAAAACAAAGTGTGCAATCGACGCACCTCGGCCGATACGATTTTTTTCAAAGTTCACCCCTCCCCCTAAGGTTGGCTTCCGGAATGCGAAAATCATACAAATTGTCCCCAGGCTTCTTTTTCGTTGTCCTCCATGCGAATATCGAAAAACAAAGTGTGCAATCGACGCACCTCGTCAGATACGTGTTTTTTTCAACGTTCCGCCCCCCCCCCCCCTAAGGCTGGCTTCCGGATCGCGAAAATCATACAAATTATTCCCAGGCTTCTTTTTCGTTGTCCTCAATGCGAATATCGAAAAACAAAGTGCGCAATCGACGCACCTCGTCAGATACGTTTTTTTCAAAGTTCACCGCTCCCCCTAAGGCTGGCTTCCGGAACGCGAAAATCAAACTAATTGTTCCCAGGCTTCTTTTTCGTTGTCCTCAATGCGAATATCGAAAAACAAAGTGTGCAATCGACGCACCGCGTCAGATACGTTTTTTTCAAAGTTCACCCCTCCCTCTAAGGCTGGCTTCCGGAACGCGAAAATCATACAAATTGTTCCCTGGCTTCTTTTTAGAGGTCCTCAATGCGAATATCGAATAACAACGTGTGCAATCGACGCACCTCGGCAGATACGACTTTCTTCAAAATTCACCCCTCCCCCTAAGGCTGGCTTCCGGAAGGCGAAAATCATACAAATTGTTTCCAGGCTTCTTCTGAGAGGTCCTGAATGCGGATATCGAAAAACAAAGTGTGCAATCAACGCACCTCGTCAGATACGTTTTTTTTTCAACGTCCCCCCCCCCCCCTAAGGCTGGCTTCCGGAACGCGAAAATCATACAAATTGTTTCCAGGATTCTTTTGAGAGGTCCTCAATGCGAATATCGCAAAACAAACTGTGCAATCGACGCACCTCGTCACATACGTTTTTTTCAAAGTTCACCCCTCCCCCTAAGGCTGGCTTCCGGAACGCGAAAATCATACAAATTGTTTCCAGGCTTCTTTTGAGAGGTCCTCAATGCGAATATCGAAAAACGAAGTGTGCAATCGACGCACCTCGGCAGATACGATTTTTTTCAACGTTCACCCCCCCGCCCCCTAAGGCTGGCTTCCGGAACGCGAAAATCATACAAATTGTTCCCTGGCTTCTTTTTAGAGGTCCTCAATGCGAATATCGAATAACAACGTGTGCAATCGACGCACCTCGGCAGATACGATTGTTTTCAAAGTTCACCCCTCCCCCTAAGGCTGGCTTTCGGAACGCGAAAATCATACAAATTGTTCCCAGGCTTCTTTTTCGATGTCCTCAATGCGAATATCGAAAAACAAAGTGTGCAATCGACGCACCTCGTCAGATACGTTTGTTTCAAAGTTCACCCCTCCCCCTAAGGCTGGTTTCCGGACCGCGAAAATCATACAAATTGTTTCCAGGCTTCTTTTGAGAGGTCCTCAATGCGAATATCGAAAAACAAAGTGTGCAATCGACGCACCTCGGCAGATACGATTTTTTTCAAAGTTCACCCCTCCCCCTGAGGGTGGCTTCCGGACCGCGGAAATCATACAAATTGTTCCCAGGCTTCTTTTTCGTTGTCCTCAATGCGAATATCGAAAAACAAAGTGTGCAATCGACGCACCTCGGCAGATACGATTTTATTCAAAGTTCACCCCTCCCCCTAAGGGTGGTTTCCGGATCGCGAAAATCATACAAATTATTCCCAGGCTTCTTTTTCGTTGTCCTCAATGCGAATATCGAAAAACAAAGTGCGCAATCGACGCACCTCGTCAGATACGTTTTTTTCAAAGTTCACCGCTCCCCCTAAGGCTGGCTTCCGGAGCGCGAAAATCATACAAATTGTTTCCAGGCTTCTTTTGAGAGGTCCTCAATGCGAATATCGAAAAACGAAGTGTGCAATCGACGCACCTCGGCAGATACGATTTTTTTCAAAGTTCACCCCTCCCCCTAAGGGCGGCTTCCGGAACGCGAAAATCATACAAATTGTTCCCAGGCATCTTTTTAGAGGTCCTCAATGCGAATATCGGAAAACAAAGTGTGCAATCGACGCACCTCGTCAGATAGGTTTTTTTTTCATCGTTCACCCCCTCCCCCTAAGGCTGGCTTCCGGAACGCGAAAATGATACAAATTGTTCCCAGGCTTCTTTTTCGTTGTCCTCAATGCGAATATCGAAAAATAAAGTGTGCAATCGCTGCACCTCGTCAGATACGTCTTTTTCAAAGTTCACCGCTCCCCGTAAGGCTGGCTTCCGGAACGCGAAAATCATACAAAATGTTTCCAGGCTTCTTTTGAGAGGTCCTCATTGCGAATATCGAAAAACAAAGTGTGCAATCGACGCACTTCGGCAGATACGATTGTTTTCAAAGTTCACCCCTCCCCCTAAGGCTGGCTTCCGGAACGCGAAACTCATAGAAATTGTTCCCAGGCTTCTTTTTCGTTGTCCTCAATGCGAATATCGAAAAACAAAGTGTGCAATCGACGCACCTCGTCAGATACGTTTTTTTCAAAGTTCACCCCTCCCCGTAAGGCTGGTTTCCGGACCGCGAAAATGATACAAATTGTTTCCAGGCTTCTTTTGAGAGGTCCTCAATGCGAATATCGAAAAACAAAGTGTGCAATCGACGCACCTCGGCAGATACGATTTTTTTCAAAGTTCACCCCTCCCCCTGAGGGTGGCCTCCGGACCGCGGACATCATACAAATTGTTCCCAGGCTTCTTTTTCGTTGTCCTCAATGCGTATATCGACAAACAAAGTGTGCAATCGACGCACCTCGTCAGATACGTTTTTTTCAAAGTTCACCCCGCCCTCTAAGGGTGGCTTCCGGAACGCGAAAATCATACAAATTGTTCCCAGGCTTCTTTTTCGTTGTCCTCAATGCGAATATCGAAAAACAAAGTGTGCAATCGACGCACCTCGGTAGATACGATTTTTTTCAAAGTTCACCCCTCCCCCTAAGGATGGCTTCCGGAACGCGAAAATCATACAAATTGTTCCCAGGCTTCTTTTTCGTTGTCCTCAATGCGTATATCGACAAACAAAGTGTGCAATCGACGCACCTCGTCAGATACGTTTTTTTCAAAGTTCACCCCTCCCCCTAAGGCTGGCTTCCGGAACGCGAAAATCAAACAAATTGTTTCCAGGCTTCTTTTGAGAGGTCCACAATGCGAATATCGAAAAACAAAGTGTGCAATCGACGCACCTCGGCAAATACGATTTTTTTCAAAGTTCACCCCTCCCCCTGAGGGTGGCTTCCGGACCGGGGAAATCATACAAATTGTTCCCAGGCTTCTTTTTCGTTGTCCTCAATGCGAATATCGAAAAACAAACTGTGCAATCGACGCACCTCGTCAGATACGTTTTTTTCAAAGTTCACCCCTCCCCCTAATTCTGGCTTCCGGAACGCGAAAATCATACAAATTGTTTCCAGGCTTCTTTTGAGAGGTCCTCAATGCGAATATCGAAAAACAAAGTGTGCAATCGACGCACCTCGGCAGATACGATTTTATTCAAAGTTCACCCCTCCCCCTAAGGGTGGCTTCCGGATCGCGAAAATCATACAAATTATTCCCAGGCTTCTTTTTCGCTGTCCACAATGCAAATATCGAAAAACAAATTGTGCAATCGACGCACCTCGGCAGATACGATTTTTTCCCAAATTCACCCCCCCCTAAGGGTGGCTTCCGGACCGCGAAAATCATACAAATTGTTCCCAGGCTTCTTTTTCGTTGTCCTCAATGCGAATATCGAAAAACAAAGTGTGCAATCGACGCACCTCGGCCGATACGATTTTTTTCAAAGTTCACCCCTCCCCCTAAGGTTGGCTTCCGGAATGCGAAAATCATACAAATTGTCCCCAGGCTTCTTTTTCGTTGTCCTCCATGCGAATATCGAAAAACAAAGTGTGCAATCGACGCACCTCGTCAGATACGTTTTTTTTTCAACGTTCCGCCCCCCCCCCCCCTAAGGCTGGCTTCCGGATCGCGAAAATCATACAAATTATTCCCAGGCTTCTTTTTCGTTGTCCTCAATGCGAATATCGAAAAACAAAGGGCGCAATCGACGCACCTCGTCAGATACGTTTTTTTCAAAGTTCACCGCTCCCCCTAAGGCTGGCTTCCGGAACGCGAAAATCAAACTAATTGTTCCCAGGCTTCTTTTTCGTTGTCCTCAATGCGAATATCGAAAAACAAAGTGTGCAATCGACGCACCGCGTCAGATACGTTTTTTTCAAAGTTCACCCCTCCCTCTAAGGCTGGCTTCCGGAACGCGAAAATCATACAAATTGTTCCCTGGCTTCTTTTTAGAGGTCCTCAATGCGAATATCGAATAACAACGTGTGCAATCGACGCACCTCGGCAGATACGACTTTCTTCAAAATTCACCCCTCCCCCTAAGGCTGGCTTCCGGAAGGCGAAAATCATACAAATTGTTTCCAGGCTTCTTCTGAGAGGTCCTGAATGCGGATATCGAAAAACAAAGTGTGCAATCAACGCACCTCGTCAGATACGTTTTTTTTTCAACGTCCCCCCCCCCCCCCTAAGGCTGGCTTCCGGAACGCGAAAATCATACAAATTGTTTCCAGGATTCTTTTGAGAGGTCCTCAATGCGAATATCGCAAAACAAACTGTGCAATCGACGCACCTCGTCACATACGTTTTTTTCAAAGTTCACCCCTCCCCCTAAGGCTGGCTTCCGGAACGCGAAAATCATACAAATTGTTTCCAGGCTTCTTTTGAGAGGTCCTCAATGCGAATATCGAAAAACGAAGTGTGCAATCGACGCACCTCGGCAGATACGATTTTTTTCAACGTTCACCCCCCCGCCCCCTAAGGCTGGCTTCCGGAACGCGAAAATCATACAAATTGTTCCCTGGCTTCTTTTTAGAGGTCCTCAATGCGAATATCGAATAACAACGTGTGCAATCGACGCACCTCGGCAGATACGACTTTCTTCAAAATTCACCCCTCCCCCTAAGGCTGGCTTCCGGAAGGCGAAAATCATACAAATTGTTTCCAGGCTTCTTCTGAGAGGTCCTGAATGCGGATATCGAAAAACAAAGTGTGCAATCAACGCACCTCGTCAGATAGGTTTTTTTTTCATCGTTCACCCCCTCCCCCTAAGGCTGGCTTCCGGAACGCGAAAATCATACAAATTGTTCCCAGGCTTCTTTTTCGTTGTCCTCAATGCGAATATCGAAAAACAAAGTGTGCAATCGCTGCACCTCGTCAGATACGTCTTTTTCAATGTTCACCCCTCCCCCTACGGATGGCTTCCGGAACGCGAAAATCATACAAATTGTTCTCAGGCTTCTTTTTCGTTGTCCTCAATGCGAATATCGAAAAACAAAGTGTGCAATCGACGCACCTCGTCAGATCCGTTTTTTTCAAAGTTCACCCCACCCCCTAAGGCTGGCTTCCGGAACGCGAAAATCAAACTAATTGTTCCCAGGCTTCTTTTTCGTTGTCCTCAATGCGAATATCGAAAAATAAAGTGTGCAATCGACGCACCGCGTCAGATACGTTTTTTTCAAAGTTCACCCCTCCCTCTAAGGCTGGCTTCCGGAACGCGAAAATCATACAAATTGTTTCCAGGCTTCTTTCGAGAGGTCATCAATGCGAATATCGAAAAACAAAGTGTGCAATCGACGCACCTTGGCAGATACGATTTTTTTCAAAGATCACCCCTCCCCCTGAGGGTGGCTTCCGGACCGCGGAATTCATACAAATTGTTCCCAGGCTTCTGTTTCGTTGTCCTCCATGCGAATATCGAAAAACAAAGTGTGCAATCGACGCATCTCGTCAGATACGTTTTTTTTTCAACGTCCCCCCCCCCCTAAGGCTGGCTTCCGGAACGCGAAAATCATACAAATTGTTTCCAGGATTCTTTTGAGAGGTCCTCAATGCGAATATCGCAAAACAAACTGTGCAATCGACGCACCTCGTCAGATACGTTTTTTTCAAAGTTCACCCCTCCCCCTAAGGCTGTTTTCCGGAACGCGAAAGTCATACAAATTGTTTCCAGGCTTCTTTTGAGAGGTCCTCAATGCGAATATCGAAAAACGAAGTGTGCAATCGACGCACCTCGGCAGATACGATTTTTTCCAAAATTCACCCCCCCATAATGGTGGCTTCCGGAACGCGAAAATCATACAAATTGTTCCCAGGCTTCTTTTTCGTTGTCCTCAATGCGAATATCGATAAACAAAGTGTGCAATGGACGCACCTCGTCAGATACGTTATTTTCAAAGTTCACCCCTCCCCCTCAGGCTGGCTTCCGGAACGCGAAAATCATACAAATTGTTTCCAGGATTCTTTTGAGAGGTCTTCAATGCGAATATCGAAAATCAAAGTGTGCAATCGACGCACCTCGGCAGATACGATTTTTTCCAAAATTCGCCCCCCCCCCCCCCCCCATAAGGGTGGCTTCTGGAACTCGAAAATCATACAAATTGTTCCCAGGCTTCTTTTTAGAGGTCCTCAATGCGAATATCGAAAAACAAAGTGTGCAATCGACGCACCTCGGCAGATACGATTTTTTTCAAAGTTCACCCCTCCCCCTAAGGGTGGCTTCCGGAACGCGAAAATCATACAAATTGTTCCCAGGCTTCTTTTTCGTTGTCCTCACTGCGAATATCGAAAAACAAAGTGTGCAATCGACGCACCTCGGTAGATTCGATTTTTTTCAAAGTTCACCCCTCCCCCTAAGGATGGCTTCCGGAACGCGAAAATCATACAAATTGTTCCCAGGCTTCTTTTTCGTTGTCCTCAATGCGAATATCGAAAAACAAAGTGTGCAATCGACGCACCTCGGCAGATACGCTATTTTTCAAAGTTCACCCTAACCCTCCCTCACCCTCCCCCTAAGGGCGGCTTCCGGAACGCGGAAATCATACAAATTGTTCCCACGCTTCTTTATCGTTGTCCTCAATGCGAATATCGAAAAACAAAGTGTGCAATCGACGCACCTCGTCAGATACGTTTTTTTTTCAACGTTCACCCTCCACCCTAAGGCTGGCTTCCGGAACGCGAAAATCATACAAATTGTTCCCTGGCTTCTTTTTAGAGGTCCTCAATGCGAATATCGAATAACAACGTGTGCAATCGACGCACCTCGGCAGATACGACTTTTTTCAAAATTCACCCCTCCCCCTAAGGCTGGCTTCCGGAAGGCGAAAATCATACAAATTGTTTCCAGGCTTCTTCTGAGAGGTCCTGAATGCGAATATCGAAAAACGAAGTGTGCAATCGACGCACCTCGGCAGATACGATTTTTTTCAAAGTTCACCCCTCCCCCTAAGGGCGGCTTCCGGAACGCGAAAATCATACAAATTGTTCCCAGGCATCTTTTTAGAGGTCCTCAATGCGAATATCGGAAAACAATGTGTGCAATCGACGCACCTCGGCAGATACGATTTTTTTCAAAGTTCACCCCTCCCCCTAAGGGTGGCTTCCGGAACGCGAAAATCATACAAATTGTTCCCAGGCTTCTTTTTCGTTGTCTTCAATGCGAATATCGAAAAACAAAGTGTGCAATCGCTGCACCTCGTCAGATACGTCTTTTTCAAAGTTCACCCCTCCCCCTAAGGCTGGCTTCCGGAACGCGAAAATCATACAAATTGTTCCCAGGCTTCTTTTTCGTTGACCTCAATGCGAATATCGAAAAACAAAGTGTGCAATCGACGCACCGCGTCAGATACGTTTTTTTCAAAGTTCACCCCTCCCCCTAAGGCTGGTTTCCGGAACGCGAAAATCATACAAATTGTTTCCAGGCTTCTTTTGAGAGGTCCTCAATGCGAATATCGAAAAACAAAGTGTGCAATCGACTCACCTTGGCAGATACGATTTTTTTCAAAGTTCACCCCTCCCCCTGAGGGTGGCTTCCGGACCGGGGAAATCATACAAATTGTTCCCAGGCTTCTTTTTCGTTGTCCTCAATGCGAATATCGAAAAACAAAGTGAGCAATCGACGCACCTCGTCAGATACGTTTTTTTCAAAGTTCACCTCTCCCCCTAAGGCTGGCTTCTGGAACGCGAAAATCATACAAATTGTTTCCAGGCTCCTTTTGAGAGGTCCTCAATGCGAATATCGAAAAACAAAGTGTGCAATCGACGCACCTCGGCAGATACGATTTTATTCAAAGTTCACCCCCCCCCTAAGGGTGGCTTCTGGACCGCGAAAATCATACAAATTGTTCCCAGGCTTCTTTTTCGTTGTCCTCAATGCGAATATCGAAAAACAATGTGTGCAATCGACGCACCTCGTCAGATACGTTTTTGTCAAAGTTCACCCCTCCCCCTAAGCTGGCTTCCGGAACGCGAAAATCACACAAATTGTTTCCAGGCTTCTTTTGAGAGGTCCTCAATGCGAATATCGAAAAACAAATTGTGCAATCGACGCACCTCGGCCGATACGATTTTTTTCAAAGTTCACCCCTCCCCCTAAGGGTGGCTTCCGGAACGCGAAAATCATACAAATTGTCCCCAGGCTTCTTTTTCGTTGTCCTCCATGCGAATATCGAAAAACAAAGTGTGCAATCGACGCACCTCGTCAGATACGTTTTGTTTTCAACGTTCCCGCCCCCCCCCCTAAGGCTGGCTTCCGGAACGCGAAAATCATACAAATTGTTTCCAGGATTCTTTTGAGAGGTCCTCAATGCGAATATCGAAAATCAAAGTATGCAATCGACGCACCTCGGCAGATACGATTTTATTCAAAGTTCACCCCTCCCCCTAAGGGTGGTTTCCCGATCGCGAAATTCATACAAATTATTCCCAGGCTTCTTTTTCGTTGTCCTCAATGCGAATATCGAAAAACAAAGTGCGCAATCGACGCACCTCGTCAGATACGTTTTTTTCAAAGTTCACCGCTCCCCCTAAGGCTGGCTTCCGGAACGCGAAAATCATACAAACTGTTTTCAGGATTCTTTTGAGAGGTCTTCAATGCGAATATCGAAAATCAAAGTGTGCAATCGACGCACCTCGGCAGATACGATTTTTTCCATAATTCGCTCCCCCCCCCATAAGGGTGGCTTCCGGAACTCGAAAATCATACAAATTGTTCCCAGGCTTCTTTTTAGAGGTCCTCAATGCGAATATCGAAAAACAAAGTGTGCAATCGACGCACCTCGGCAGATACGATTTTTTTCAAAGTTGACCCCTCCCCCTGAGGGTGGCTTCCGGAACGCGAAAATCATAAAAATTGTTCCCAGGCTTCTTTTTCGTTGCCCTCAATGCGAATATCGAAAAACAAAGTGTGCAATCGACGCACCTAGGTAGATACGAATTTGTTCAAAGTTCACCCCTCCCCCTAAGGATGGCTTCCGGAACGGGAAAATCATACAAATTGTTCCCGGGCTTCTGTTTCGTTGTCCTCAATGCGAATATCGAAAAACAAAGTATGCAATAGACGCACCTCGTCAGATACGGTTTTTTCAAAGTTCACCCCTCCCCCTAAGGCTGGCTTCCGGAACGCGAAAATCAAACAAATTGTTTCCAGGCTTCTTTTGAGAGGTCCTCAATGCGAATATCGAAAAACAAAGTGTGCAATCGACGCACCTCGGCAGATACGATTTTTTTCAAAGTTCACCCCTCCCCCTGAGGATCGCTTCCGGACCGCGAAAATCATACAAATTGTTCCCAGGCTTCTTTTTCGTTGTCCTCAATGCGAATATCGAAAAACAAAGTGTGCAATCCATGCCCCTCGTCAGATACGTTTTTTTCAAAGTTCACCCCTCCGCCTAAGGCTGGCTTCCGGAACGCGAAAATCATACAAATTGTCTCCAGGCTTTTTTTGAGAGGTCCTCAATGCGAATATCGAAAAACAAAGTGTGCAATCGACGCACCTCGGCAGATACGATTTTTTTCAAAGTTCACCCCTCCCCCTCAGGCTGGCTTCCGGAACGCGACAATCATACAAATTGTCCCCAGGCTTCTTTTTCGTTGTCCTCCATGCGAATATCGAAAAACAAAGTGTGCAATCGACGCACCTCGTCAGATACGTTTTTTTTTAACGTTCACCACCCCCCCCCCCCCCAAGGCTGGCTTCCGGAACGCGGAAATCATACAAATTGTTCCCACGCTTCTTTATCGCTGTCCTGAATGCGAATATCGAAAAACAAAGTGTGCAATCGACGCACCTCGTCAGATACGTTTTTTTTCAACGTTCACCCCCCACCCTAAGGCTGGCTTCCGGAATGCGAAAATCATCCAAATTGTTCCCTGGCTTCTTTTTAGAGGTCCTCAATGCGAATATCGAATAACAACGTGTGCAATCGACGCACCTCGTCAGATAGGTTTTTTTTTCATCGTTCACCCCCTCGCCCTAAGGCTGGCTTCCGGAAGGCGAAAATCATACAAATTGTTTCCAGACTTCTTCTGAGAGGTCCTGAATGCGGATATCGAAAAACAAAGTGTGCAATCGACGCACCTCGTCAGATAGGTTTTTTTTTCATCGTTCACCCCCTCGCCCTAAGGCTGGCTTCCGGAACGCGAAAAGCATACAAATTGTTCCCAGGCTTCTTTTTCGTTGTCCTCAATGCGAATATCGAAAAACAAAGTGTGCAATCGCTGCACCTCGTCAGATACGTTTTTTTCAAAGTTCACCCCTCCCCCTAAGGCTGGCTTCCGGAACGCGAAAATCATACAAATTGTTCCCAGGCTTCGTTTGAGAGGTCCTCAATGCGACTATCGAAAAACAAAGTGTGCAATCGACGCACCTCGGCAGATACGATTTTTTTCAAAGTTCACCCCTCCCCCTGAGGGTGGCTTCCGGACCGCGGAAATCATACAAATTGTTCCCAGGCTTCTTTTTCGTTGTACTCCATGCGAATATCGAAAAACAAAGTGTGCAATCGACGCACCTCGTCAGATACGTTTTTTTTTCAACGTTCCCCCCCCCCCCCCATAAGGCTGGCTTCCGGAACGCGAAAATCATACAAATTGTTTCCAGGATTCTTTTGAGAGGTCCTCAATGCGAATATCGAAAAACAAAGTGTGCAATCGACGCACCTCGGCAGATACGATTTTAATCAAAGTTCATCCCTCCCCCTAAGGGTGGTTTCCGGATCGCGAAAATCATACAAATTATTCCCAGGCTTTTTTTCCGTTGTCCTCAATGCGAATATCGAAAAACAAAGTGCGCAATCGACGCACCTCGTCAGATACGTTTTTTTCAAAGTTCACCGCTCCCCCTAAGGCTGGCTTCCGGAACGCGAAAATCAAACAAATTGTTTCCAGGCTTCTTTTGAGAGGTCCTGAATGCGAATATCGAAAAACGAAGTGTGCAATCGACGCACCTCGGCAGATACGCTTTTTTTCAACGCTCACCCCTCCCTCTAAGGCTGGCTTCCGGAACGCGAAAATCATACAAACTGTTTTCAGGCGTCTTTTGAGAGGTCCTCAATGTGAATATCGAGAAACGAAGTGTGCAATCGACGCACCTCGGCAGATACGATTTTTTCCAAAATTCACCCCCCCCATAATGGTGGCTTCCGGAACGCGAAAATCATACAAATTGTTCCCAGGCTTCTTTTTCGTTGTCCTCAATGCGAATATCGATAAACAAAGTGTGCAATGGACGCACCTCGTCAGATACGTTTTTTTCAAAGTTCACCCCTCCCCCTCAGGCTGGCTTCCGGAACGCGAAAATCATACAAATTGTTTCCAGGATTCTTTTGAGAGGTCCTCAATGCGAATATCGAAAATCAAAGTGTGCAATCGACGCACCTCGGCAGCTACGATTTTTTCCAAAATTCGGCCCCCCCCCCCCATAAGGGTGGCTTCCGGAACTCGAAAATCATACAAATTGTTCCCAGGCATCTTTTTAGAGGTCCTCAATGCGAATATCGAAAAACAAAGTGTGCAATCGACGCACCTCGGCAGATACGATTTTTTTCAAAGTTCACCCCTCCCCCTAAGGGTGGCTTCCGGAACGCGAAAATCATACAAATTGTTCCCAGGCTTCTTTTTCGTTGTCCTCAATGCGAATATCGAAAAAAAAAGTGTGCAATCGACGCAGCTCGGTACATACGATTTTTTTCAACGTTCACCCCTCCCCCTAAGGATGGCTTCCGGAACGCGAAAATCATACAAATTGTTCCCAGGCTTCTTTTTCGTTGTCCTCAATGCGAATATCGAAAAACAAAGTGTGCAATCGACGCACCTCGTCAGATACGTTTTTTTCAAAGTTCACCCCTCCCCCTAAGGCTGGCTTCCGGAACGCGAAAATCAAACCAATTGTTTCCAGGCTTCTTTCGAGAGGTCCTCAATGCGAATATCGAAAAACAAAGTGTGCAATCGACGCACCTCGGCAGATACGATTTTTTTCAAAGTTCACCCCTCCCCCTGAGGGTCGCTTCCGGACCGCGAAAATCATACAAATTGTTCCCAGGCTTCTTTTTCGTTGTCCTCAATGCGAATATCGAAAAACAAAGTGTGCAATCGACGCCCCTCGTCAGATCCGTTTTTTTCAAAGTTCACCCCTCCCCCTAAGGCTGGCTTCCGGAATGCGAAAATCATACAAATTGTTTCCAGGCTTCTTTTGAGAGGTCCTCAATGCGAATATCGAAAAACAAAGTGTGCAATCGACGCACCTTGGCAGATACGTTTTTTTCCATCATTCACCCCCCCCCCCCCCCCTAAGGGTGGCTTCCGGACGGCGAAAATCATACAAATTGTTCCCAGGCTTCTTTTTCGTTGTCCTCAATGCGAATATCGAAAAACAAAGTGTGCAATCGACGCACCTCGTCAGATACGTTTTTGTCAAAGTTCACCCTTCCCCCTAAGGCTGGCTTCCGGATCGCAAAAATCATACAAATTGTTTCCAGGCTTTTTTTGAGAGGTCCTCAATGCGAATATCGAAAAACAACGTGTGCAATCGACGCACCTCGGCAGGTACGATTTTTTTCAAAGTTCACCCCTCCCCCTAAGGGTGGCTTCCGGAACGCGAAAATCATACAAATTGTCCCCAGGCTTCTTTTTCGTTGTCCTCCATGCGAATATCGAAAAACAAAGTGTGCAATCGACGCACCCCGTCAGATACGTTTTTTTTTTAACGTTCACCCCCACCCCCCTAAGGCTGGGTTCCGGAACGCGGAAATCATACAAATTGTTCCCACGCTTCTTTATCGTTGTCCTCAATGCGAATATCGAAAAACAAAGTGTGCAATCGACGCACCTCGTCAGATACGTTTTTTTTCAACGTTCACCCCACCCCCCTAAGGCTGGCTTCCGGAACGCGAAAATCATACAAATTGTTCCCTGGCTTCTTTTTAGAGGTCCTCAATGCGAATATCGAATAACAACGTGTGCAATCGACGCACCTCGGCAGATGCGACTTTTTTCAAATTCACCCCTCCCCCTAAGGCTGGCTTCCGGAACGCGAAAATCATACACATTGTTGCCAGGCTTCTTTTTCGTTGTCCTCAATGCGAATATCGGAACACAAAGTGTGCAATCGCTGAACCTCGTCAGATACCTCTTTTTCAAAGTTCACCCCTCCCCCTAAGGCTGGCTTCCGGAACGCGAAAATCATACAAATTGTTCCCAGGCTTCTTTTTCGTTGTCCTCAATGCGAATATCGAAAAACAAAGTGTGCAATCGACGCACCTCGTCAGATACGTTTTTTTCAAAGTTCACCCCTCCCCCTAAGGCTGGCTTCCGGAACGCGAAAATCGTACAAATTGTTCCCAGGCTTCTTTTTCGTTGTCCTCAATGCGAATATCGAAAAACAAAGTGTGCAATCGACGCACCGCGTCAGATACGTTTTTTTCGAAGTTCACCCCTCCCCCTAAGGGTGGCTTGCGGATCGCGAAAATCATACAAATGATTCCCAGGCTTCTTTTTGGCTGTCCTCAATGCAAATATTGAAAAACAAAGTGTGCAATCGACGCACCTCGGCAGATACGATTTTTTCCTAAATTCACCCCCCCCCCCCTAAGGGTGGCTTCCGGACCGCGAAAATCATACAAATTGTTCCCAGGCTTGTTTTTCGTTGTCCTCAATGCGAATATCGAAAAACAAAGTGTGCAATCGACGCACCTTGGCAGATACGTTTTTTTCCATCATTCACCCCCCCCCCCCCCCTAAGGGTGGCTTCCGGACGGCGAAAATCATACAAGTTGTTCCCAGGCTTCTTTTTCGTTGTCCTCAATGCGAATATCGAAAAACAAAGTGTGCAATCGACGCACCTCGTCAGATACGTTTTTGTCAAAGTTCACCCTTCCCCCTAAGGCTGGCTTCCGGATCGCAAAAATCATACAAATTGTTTCCAGGCTTTTTTTGAGAGGTCCTCAATGCGAACATCGAAAAACAACGTGTGCAATCGACGCACCTCGGCAGGTACGATTTTTTTCAAAGTTCACCCCTCCCCCTAAGGGTGGCTTCCGGAACGCGAAAATCATACAAATTGTCCCCAGGCTTCTTTTTCGTTGTCCTCCATGCGAATATCGAAAAACAAAGTGTGCAATCGACGCACCCCGTCAGATACGTTTTTTTTTTAACGTTCACCCCCACCCCCCTAAGGCTGGGTTCCGGAACGCGGAAATCATACAAATTGTTCCCACGCTTCTTTATCGTTGTCCTCAATGCGAATATCGAAAAACAAAGTGTGCAATCGACGCACCTCGTCAGATACGTTTTTTTTCAACGTTCACCCCACCCCCCTAAGGCTGGCTTCCGGAACGCGAAAATCATACAAATTGTTCCCTGGCTTCTTTTTAGAGGTCCTCAATGCGAATATCGAATAACAACGTGTGCAATCGACGCACCTCGGCAGATGCGACTTTTTTCAAATTCACCCCTCCCCCTAAGGCTGGCTTCCGGAACGCGAAAATCATACACATTGTTGCCAGGCTTCTTTTTCGTTGTCCTCAATGCGAATATCGAAACACAAAGTGTGCAATCGCTGAACCTCGTCAGATACCTCTTTTTCAAAGTTCACCCCTCCCCCTAAGGCTGGCTTCCGGAACGCGAAAATCATACAAATTGTTCCCAGGCTTCTTTTTCGTTGTCCTCAATGCGAATATCGAAAAACAAAGTGTGCAATCGACGCACCTCGTCAGATACGTTTTTTTCAAAGTTCACCCCTCCCCCTAAGGCTGGCTTCCGGAACGCGAAAATCGTACAAATTGTTCCCAGGCTTCTTTTTCGTTGTCCTCAATGCGAATATCGAAAAACAAAGTGTGCAATCGACGCACCGCGTCAGATACGTTTTTTTCGAAGTTCACCCCTCCCCCTAAGGGTGGCTTGCGGATCGCGAAAATCATACAAATGATTCCCAGGCTTCTTTTTGGCTGTCCTCAATGCAAATATTGAAAAACAAAGTGTGCAATCGACGCACCTCGGCAGATACGATTTTTTCCTAAATTCACCCCCCCCCCCCTAAGGGTGGCTTCCGGACCGCGAAAATCATACAAATTGTTCCCAGGCTTGTTTTTCGTTGTCCTCAATGCGAATATCGAAAAACAAAGTGTGCAATCGACGCACCTCGTCAGATACGTTTTTGTCAAATTTCACCCCTCCCCCTAAGCTGGCTTCCAGAACGCGAAAATCATACAAATTGTTTCCAGGCTTCTTTTGAGAGGTCCTCAATGCGAATATCGAAAAACAACGTGTGCAATCGACGCACCTCGGCCGATACGATTTTTTTCAAAGTTCACCCCTCCCCCTAAGGGTGGCTTCCGGAACGCGAAAATCATCCAAATTGTCCCCAGGCTTCTTTTTCGTTGTCCTCCATGCGAATATCGAAAAACAAAGTGTGCAATCGACGCACCTCGTCAGGTTCGTTTTTTTTTCAACGTTCCCCGCTCCCCTAAGGCTGGCTTCAAGAACGCGAAAATCATACAAATTGTTTCCAGGATTCTTTTGAGAGGTCCTCAATGCGAATATCGAAAAACAAAGTGTGCAATCGACGCACCTCGGCAGATACGATTTTTTTCCAAAATTCACCACCCCCCTAACGGTGGCTTCCGGAACGCGAAAATCATACAAATTTTTCCCAGGCTTCTTTTTAGAGGTCCTCAATGCGAATATCAAAAAACAATGTGTGCAATCGACGCACCTCGGCAGATACGATTTTTTTCAAAGTTCACCCCTCCCCCTAAGGGTGGCTTCCGGCACGCGAAAATCATACAAATTGTTCCCAGGCTTCTTTTTCGTTGTCCTCAATGCGAATATCGAAAAACAAAGTGTGCAATCGACGCACCTCGGTAGATACGATTTTTTTCAAAGTTCACCCCTCTCCCTAAGGATGGCTTCCGGAACGCGAAAATCATACAAATTGTTCCCAGGCTTCTTTTTCGTTGTCCTCAATGCGAATATCGACAAACAAAGTGTGCAATCGACGCACCTCGGCAGATACGATTTTATTCAAAGTTCACCCCTCCCCCTAAGGGTGGCTTCCGGATCGCGAAAATCATACAAATTTTTCCCAGGCTTCTTTTTTGCTGTCCTCAATGCAAATATTGAAAAACAAAGTGTGCAATCGACGCACCTCGGCAGATACGATTTTTTCCTAAATTCACCTCCCCCCCCCTAAGGGTGGCTTCCGGACCGCGAAAATCATACAAATTGTTCCCAGGCTTGTTTTTCGTTGTCCTCAATGCGAATATCGAAAAACAAAGTGTGCAATCGACGCACCTCGTCAGATACGTTTTTGTCAAATTTCACCCCTCCCCCTAAGCTGGCTTCCGGAACGCGAAAATCATACAAATTGTTTCCAGGCTTCTTTTGAGAGGTCCTCAATGCGAATATCGAAAAACAACGTGTGCAATCGACGCACCTCGGCCGACACGATTTTTTTCAAAGTTCACCCCCCCCCTAAGGGTGGCTTCCGGAACGCGAAAATCATCCAAATTGTCCCCAGGCTTCTTTTTCGTTGTCCTCCATGCGAATATCGAAAAACAAAGTGTGCAATCGACGCCCCTCGTCAGATCCGTTTTTTTCAAAGTTCACCCCTCCCCCTAAGGCTGGCTTCCGGAATGCGAAAATCATACAAATTGTTTCCAGGCTTCTTTTGAGAGGTCCTCAATGCGAATATCGAAAAACAAAGTGTGCAATCGACGCACCTTGGCAGATACGTTTTTTTCCATCATTCACCCCCCCCCCCCCCCTAAGGTTGGCTTCCGGACGGCGAAAATCATACAAATTGTTCCCAGGCTTCTTTTTCGTTGTCCTCAATGCGAATATCGAAAAACAAAGTTTGCAATCGACGCACCTCGTCAGATACGTTTTTGTCAAAGTTCACCCTTCCCCCTAAGACTGGCTTCCGGATCGCGAAAATCATACAAATTGTTTCCAGGCTTTTTTTGAGAGGTCCTCAATGCGAATATCGAAAAACAACGTGTGCAATCGACGCACCTCGGCAGGTACGATTTTTTTCAAAGTTCACCCCTCCCCCTAAGGGTGGCTTCCGGAACGCGAAAATCATACAAATTGTCCCCAGGCTTCTTTTTCGTTGTCCTCCATGCGAATATCGAAAAACAAAGTGTGCAATCGACGCACCCCGTCAGATACGTTTTTTTTTTAACGTTCACCCCCCCCCCCTAAGGCTGGCTTCCGGAACGCGGAAATCATACAAATTGTTCCCACGCTTCTTTATCGTTGTCCTCAATGCGAATATCGAAAAACAAAGTGTGCAATCGACGCACCGCGTCAGATACGTTTTTTTTCAACGTTCACCCCACCCCCCTAAGGCTGGCTTCCGGAACGCGAAAATCATACAAATTGTTCCCTGGCTTCTTTTTAGAGGTCCTCAATGCGAATATCGAATAACAACGTGTGCAATCGACGCACCTCGGCAGATGCGACTTTTTTCAAAATTCACCCCTCCCCCTAAGGCTGGCTTCCGGAACGCGATAATCATACACATTGTTCCCAGGCTTCTTTTTCGTTGTCCTCAATGCGAATATCGAAACACAAAGTGTGCAATCGCTGAACCTCGTCAGATACCTCTTTTTCAAAGTTCACCCCTCCCCCTAAGGCTGGCTTCCGGAACGCGAAAATCATACAAATTGTTCCCAGGCTTCTTTTTCGTTGTCCTCAATGCGAATATCGAAAAACAAAGTGTGCAATCGACGCACCTCGTCAGATACGTTTTTTTCAAAGTTCACCCCTCCCCCTAAGGCTGGCTTCCGGAACGCGAAAATCGTACAAATTGTTCCCAGGCTTCTTTTTCGTTGTCCTCAATGCGAATATCGAAAAACAAAGTCTGCAATCGACGCACCGCGTCAGATACGTTTTTTTCGAAGTTCACCCCTCCCCCTAAGGCTGGCTTCCGGAACGCGAAAATTATACAAATTGTTTCCAGGCTTCTTTCGAGAGGTCCTCAATGCGAATATCGAAAAACAAAGTGTGCAATTGACGCACCTCGGCAGATACGATTTTTTTCAAAGTTCACCCCTCGCCCTGAGGGTGGCTTCCGGACCGCGGAAATCATACAAATTGTTCCCAGGCTTCTTTTTCGTTGTCCTCAATGCGAATATCGAAAAACAAAGTGTGCAATCGACGCACCTCGTCAGATACGTTTTTTTCAAAGTTCACCCCTCCCCCTAAGGCTGGCTTCCGGAACGCGAAAATCATACAAATTGTTTCCAGGCGTCTTTTGAGAGGTCCTCAATGCGAATATCGAAAAACAAAGTGTGCAATCGACGCACCTCGGCAGATACGATCTTATTCAAAGTTCAACCCTCCCCCTAAGGGTGGCTTGCGGATCGCGAAAATCATACAAATTATTCCCAGGCTTCTTTTTGGCTGTCCTCAATGCAAATATTGAAAAACAAAGTGTGCAATCGACGCACCTCGGCAGATACGATTTTTTCCTAAATTCAGCCCCCCCCCCCCCTAAGGGTGGCTTCCGGACCGCGAAAATCATACAAATTGTTCCCAGGCTTGTTTTTCGTTGTCCTCAATGCGAATATCGAAAAACAAAGTGTGCAATCGAAGCACCTCGTCAGATACGTTTTTGGCAAATTTCACCCCTCCCCCTAAGCTGGCTTCCGGAACGCGAAAATCATACAAATTGTTTCCAGGCTTCTTTTGAGAGGTCCTCAATGCGAATATCGAAAAACAACGTGTGCAATCGACGCACCTCGGCCGACACGATTTTTTTCAAAGTTCACCCCTCCCCCTAAGGGTGGCTTCCGGAACGCGAAAATCATCCAAATTGTCCCCAGGCTTCTTTTTCGTTGTCCGCCATGCGAATATCGAAAAACAAAGTGTGCAATCGACGCCCCTCGTCAGATCCGTTTTTTTCAAAGTTCACCCCTCCCCCTAAGGCTGGCTTCCGGAATGCGAAAATCATACAAATTGTTTCCAGGCTTCTTTTGAGAGGTCCTCAATGCGAATATCGAAAAACAAAGTGTGCAATCGACGCACCTTGGCAGATACGTTTTTTTCCATCATTCACCCCCCCCCCCCCCTAAGGGTGGCTTCCGGACGGCGAAAATCATACAAATTGTTCCCAGGCTTCTTTTTCGTTGTCCTCAATGCGAATATCGAAAAACAAAGTGTGCAATCGACGCACCTCGTCAGATACGTTTTTGTCAAAGTTCACCCTTCCCCCTAAGGCTGGCTTCCGGATCGCGAAAATCATACAAATTGTTTCCAGGCTTTTTTTGAGAGGTCCTCAATGCGAATATCGAAAAACAACGTGTGCAATCGACGCACCTCGGCAGGTACGATTTTTTTCAAAGTTCACCCCTCCCCCTAAGGGTGGCGTCCGGAACGCGAAAATCATACAAATTGTCCCCAGGCTTCTTTTTCGTTGTCCTCCATGCGAATATCGAAAAACAAAGTGTGCAATCGACGCACCCCGTCAGATACGTTTTTTTTTTAACGTTCACCCCCCCCCCCCCTAAGGCTGGCTTCCGGAACGCGGAAATCATACAAATTGTTCCCACGCTTCTTTATCGTTGTCCTCAATGCGAATATCGAAAAACAAAGTGTGCAATCGACGCACCGTGTCAGATACGTTTTTTTTCAACGTTCACCCCACCCCCCTAAGGCTGGCTTCCGGAACGCGAAAATCATACAAATTGTTCCCTGGCTTCTTTTTAGAGGTCCTCAATGCGAATATCGAATAACAACGTGTGCAATCGACGCACCTCGGCAGATGCGACTTTTTTCAAAATTCACCCCTCCCCCTAAGGCTGGCGTCCGGAACGCGAAAATCATACACATTGTTCCCAGGCTTCTTTTTCGTTGTCCTCAATGCGAATATCGAAACACAAAGTGTGCAATCGCTGAACCTCGTCAGATACCTCTTTTTCAAAGTTCACCCCTCCCCCTAAGGCTGGCTTCCGGAACGCGAAAATCATACAAATTGTTCCCAGGCTTCTTTTTCGTTGTCCTCAATGCGAATATCGAAAAACAAAGTGTGCAATCGACGCACCTCGTCAGATACGTTTTTTTCAAAGTTCACCCCTCCCCCTAAGGCTGGCTTCCGTAACGCGAAAATCGTACAAATTGTTCCCAGGCTTCTTTTTCGTTGTCCTCAATGCGAATATCGAAAAACAAAGTGTGCAATCGACACACCGCGTCAGATACGTTTTTTTCGAAGTTCACCCCTCCCCCTAAGGCTGGCTTCCGGAACGCGAAAATTATACAAATTGTTTCCAGGCTTCTTTCGAGAGGTCCTCAATGCGAATATCGAAAAACAAAGTGTGCAATTGACGCACCTCGGCAGATACGATTTTTTTCAAAGTTCACCCCTCGCCCTGAGGGTGGCTTCCGGACCGCGGAAATCATACAAATTGTTCCCAGGCTTCTTTTTCGTTGTCCTCAATGCGAATATCGAAAAACAAAGTGTGCAATCGACGCACCTCGTCAGATACGTTTTTTTCAAAGTTCACCCCTCCCCCTAAGGCTGGCTTCCGGAACGCGAAAATCATACAAATTGTTTCCGGGCGTCTTTTGAGAGGTCCTCAATGCGAATATCGAAAAACAAAGTGTGCAATCGACGCACCTCGGCAGATACGATTTTATTCAAAGTTCAACCCTCCCCCTAAGGGTGGCTTGCGGATCGCGAAAATCATACAAATTATTCCCAGGCTTCTTTTTGGCTGTCCTCACTGCAAATATTGAAAAACAAAGTGTGCAATCGACGCACCTCGGCAGATACGATTTTTTCCTAAATTCAGCCCCCCCCCCACCCCTAAGGGTGGCTTCCGGACCGCGAAAATCATACAAATTGTTCCCAGGCTTGTTTTTCGTTGTCCTCAATGCGAATATCGAAAAACAAAGTGTGCAATCGAAGCACCTCGTCAGATACGTTTTTGTCAAATTTCACCCCTCCCCATAAGCTGGCTTCCAGAACGCGAAAATCATACAAATTGTTTCCAGGCTTCTTTTGAGAGGTCCTCAATGCGAATATCGAAAAACAACGTGTGCAATCGACGCACCTCGGCCGATACGATTTTTTTCAAAGTTCACCCCTCCCCCTAAGGGTGGCTTCCGGAACGCGAAAATCATCCAAATTGTCCCCAGGCTTCTTTTTCGTTGTCCTCCATGCGAATATCGAAAAACAAAGTGTGCAATCGACGCACCTCGTCAGATTCGTTTTTTTTTCAACGTTCCCCGCCCCCCTAAGGCTGGCTTCCAGAACGCGAAAATCATACAAATTGTTTCCAGGATTCTTTTGAGAGGTCCTCAATGCGAATATCGAAAAACAAAGTGTGCAATCGACGCACCTCGGCAGATACGATTTTATTCAAAGTTCACCCCTCCCCCTAAGGGTGGTTTCCGGATCGCGAAAATCATACAAATTATTCCCAGGCTTCTTTTTCGTTGTCCTCAATGCGAATATCGAAAAACAAAGTGCGCAATCGACGCACCTCGTCAGATACGTTTTTTTCAAAGTTCACCGCTCCCCCTAAGGCTGGCTTCCGGAACGCGAAAATCATACAAATTGTTTCCAGGCTTCTTTTGAGAGGTCCTCAATGCGAATATCGAAAAACGAATTGTGCAATCGACGCACCTCGGCAGATACGATTTTTTTCCAAAATTCACCACCCCCCTAACGGTGGCTTCCGGAACGCGAAAATCATACAAATTTTTACCAGGCTTCTTTTTAGAGGTCCTCGATGCGAATATCGAAAAACAAAGTGTGCAATCGACGCACCTCGGCAGATACGATTTTTTTCAAAGTTCACCCCTCCCCCTGAGGGTCGCTTCCGGACCGCGAAAATCATACAAATTGTTCCCAGGCTTCTTTTTCGTTGTCCTCAATGCGAATATCGAAAAACAAAGTGTGCAATCGACGCCCCTCGTCAGATCCGTTTTTTTCAAAGTTCACCCCTCCCCCTAAGGCTGGCTTCCGGAATGCGAAAATCATACAAATTGTTTCCAGGCTTCTTTTGAGAGGTCCTCAATGCGAATATCGAAAAACAAAGTGTGCAATCGACGCACCTTGGCAGATACGTTTTTTTCCATCATTCACCCCCCCCCCTAAGGTTGGCTTCCGGACGGCGAAAATCATAGAAATTGTTCCCAGGCTTCTTTTTCGTTGTCCTCAATGCGAATATCGAAAAACAAAGTGTGCAATCGACGCACCTCGTCAGATACGTTTTTGTCAAAGTTCACCCTTCCCCCTAAGGCTGGCTTCCGGATCGCGAAAATCATACAAATTGTTTCCAGGCTTTTTTTGAGAGGTCCTCAATGCGAATATCGAAAAACAACGTGTGCAATCGACGCACCTCGGCAGGTACGATTTTTTTCAAAGTTCACCCCTCCCCCTAAGGGTGGCTTCCGGAACGCGAAAATCATACAAATTGTCCCCAGGCTTCTTTTTCGTTGTCCTCCATGCGAATATCGAAAAACAAAGTGTGCAATCGACGCACCCCGTCAGATACGTTTTTTTTTTAACGTTCACCCCCCCCCCCTAAGGCTGGCTTCCGGAACGCGGAAATCATACAAATTGTTCCCACGCTTCTTTATCGTTGTCCTCAATGCGAATATCGAAAAACAAAGTGTGCAATCGACGCACCGCGTCAGATACGTTTTTTTTCAACGTTCACCCCACCCCCCTAAGGCTGGCTTCCGGAACGCGAAAATCATACAAATTGTTCCCTGGCTTCTTTTTAGAGGTCCTCAATGCGAATATCGAATAACAACGTGTGCAATCGACGCACCTCGGCAGATGCGACTTTTTTCAAAATTCACCCCTCCCCCTAAGGCTGGCTTCCGGAACGCGATAATCATACACATTGTTCCCAGGCTTCTTTTTCGTTGTCCTCAATGCGAATATCGAAACACAAAGTGTGCAATCGCTGAACCTCGTCAGATACCTCTTTTTCAAAGTTCACCCCTCCCCCTAAGGCTGGCTTCCGGAACGCGAAAATCATACAAATTGTTCCCAGGCTTCTTTTTCGTTGTCCTCAATGCGAATATCGAAAAACAAAGTGTGCAATCGACGCACCTCGTCAGATACGTTTTTTTCAAAGTTCACCCCTCCCCCTAAGGCTGGCTTCCGGAACGCGAAAATCGTACAAATTGTTCCCAGGCTTCTTTTTCGTTGTCCTCAATGCGAATATCGAAAAACAAAGTGTGCAATCGACGCACCGCGTCAGATACGTTTTTTTCGAAGTTCACCCCTCCCCCTAAGGCTGGCTTCCGGAACGCGAAAATTATACAAATTGTTTCCAGGCTTCTTTCGAGAGGTCCTCAATGCGAATATCGAAAAACAAAGTGTGCAATTGACGCACCTCGGCAGATACGATTTTTTTCAAAGTTCACCCCTCGCCCTGAGGGTGGCTTCCGGACCGCGGAAATCATACAAATTGTTCCCAGGCTTCTTTTTCGTTGTCCTCAATGCGAATATCGAAAAACAAAGTGTGCAATCGACGCACCTCGTCAGATACGTTTTTTTCAAAGTTCACCCCTCCGCCTAAGGCTGGCTTCCGGAACGCGAAAATCATACAAATTGTTTCCAGGCGTCTTTTGAGAGGTCCTCAATGCGAATATCGAAAAACAAAGTGTGCAATCGACGCACCTCGGCAGATACGATCTTATTCAAAGTTCAACCCTCCCCCTAAGGGTGGCTTGCGGATCGCGAAAATCATACAAATTATTCCCAGGCTTCTTTTTGGCTGTCCTCAATGCAAATATTGAAAAACAAAGTGTGCAATCGACGCACCTCGGCAGATACGATTTTTTCCTAAATTCAGCCCCCCCCCCCCTAAGGGTGGCTTCCGGACCGCGAAAATCATACAAATTGTTCCCAGGCTTGTTTTTCGTTGTCCTCAATGCGAATATCGAAAAACAAAGTGTGCAATCGAAGCACCTCGTCAGATACGTTTTTGGCAAATTTCACCCCTCCCCCTAAGCTGGCTTCCGGAACGCGAAAATCATACAAATTGTTTCCAGGCTTCTTTTGAGAGGTCCTCAATGCGAATATCGAAAAACAACGTGTGCAATCGACGCACCTCGGCCGACACGATTTTTTTCAAAGTTCACCCCTCCCCCTAAGGGTGGCTTCCGGAACGCGAAAATCATCCAAATTGTCCCCAGGCTTCTTTTTCGTTGTCCTCCATGCGAATATCGAAAAACAAAGTGTGCAATCGACGCCCCTCGTCAGATCCGTTTTTTTCAAAGTTCACCCCTCCCCCTAAGGCTGGCTTCCGGAATGCGAAAATCATACAAATTGTTTCCAGGCTTCTTTTGAGAGGTCCTCAATGCGAATATCGAAAAACAAAGTGTGCAATCGACGCACCTTGGCAGATACGTTTTTTTCCATCATTCACCCCCCCCCCCCCCTAAGGGTGGCTTCCGGACGGCGAAAATCATACAAATTGTTCCCAGGCTTCTTTTTCGTTGTCCTCAATGCGAATATCGAAAAACAAAGTGTGCAATCGACGCACCTCGTCAGATACGTTTTTGTCAAAGTTCACCCTTCCCCCTAAGGCTGGCTTCCGGATCGCGAAAATCATACAAATTGTTTCCAGGCTTTTTTTGAGAGGTCCTCAATGCGAATATCGAAAAACAACGTGTGCAATCGACGCACCTCGGCAGGTACGATTTTTTTCAAAGTTCACCCCTCCCCCTAAGGGTGGCGTCCGGAACGCGAAAATCATACAAATTGTCCCCAGGCTTCTTTTTCGTTGTCCTCCATGCGAATATCGAAAAACAAAGTGTGCAATCGACGCACCCCGTCAGATACGTTTTTTTTTTTAACGTTCACCCCCCCCCCCTAAGGCTGGCTTCCGGAACGCGGAAATCATACAAATTGTTCCCACGCTTCTTTATCGTTGTCCTCAATGCGAATATCGAAAAACAAAGTGTGCAATCGACGCACCGCGTCAGATACGTTTTTTTTCAACGTTCACCCCACCCCCCTAAGGCTGGCTTCCGGAACGCGAAAATCATACAAATTGTTCCCTGGCTTCTTTTTAGAGGTCCTCAATGCGAATATCGAATAACAACGTGTGCAATCGACGCACCTCGGCAGATGCGACTTTTTTCAAAATTCACCCCTCCCCCTAAGGCTGGCTTCCGGAACGCGAAAATCATACACATTGTTCCCAGGCTTCTTTTTCGTTGTCCTCAATGCGAATATCGAAACACAAAGTGTGCAATCGCTGAACCTCGTCAGATACCTCTTTTTCAAAATTCACCCCTCCCCCTAAGGCTGGCTTCCGGAACGCGAAAATCATACAAATTGTTCCCAGGCTTCTTTTTCGTTGTCCTCAATGCGAATATCGAAAAACAAAGTGTGCAATCGACGCACCTCGTCAGATACGTTTTTTTCAAAGTTCACCCCTCCCCCTAAGGCTGGCTTCCGTAACGCGAAAATCGTACAAATTGTTCCCAGGCTTCTTTTTCGTTGTCCTCAATGCGAATATCGAAAAACAAAGTGTGCAATCGACACACCGCGTCAGATACGTTTTTTTCGAAGTTCACCCCTCCCCCTAAGGCTGGCTTCCGGAACGCGAAAATTATACAAATTGTTTCCAGGCTTCTTTCGAGAGGTCCTCAATGCGAATATCGAAAAACAAAGTGTGCAATTGACGCACCTCGGCAGATACGATTTTTTTCAAAGTTCACCCCTCGCCCTGAGGGTGGCTTCCGGACCGCGGAAATCATACAAATTGTTCCCAGGCTTCTTTTTCGTTGTCCTCAATGCGAATATCGAAAAACAAAGTGTGCAATCGACGCACCTCGTCAGATACGTTTTTTTCAAAGTTCACCCCTCCCCCTAAGGCTGGCTTCCGGAACGCGAAAATCATACAAATTGTTTCCAGGCGTCTTTTGAGAGGTCCTCAATGCGAATATCGAAAAACAAAGTGTGCAATCGACGCACCTCGGCAGATACGATTTTATTCAAAGTTCAACCCTCCCCCTAAGGGTGGCTTGCGGATCGCGAAAATCATACAAATTATTCCCAGGCTTCTTTTTGGCTGTCCTCAATGCAAATATTGAAAAACAAAGTGTGCAATCGACGCACCTCGGCAGATACGATTTTTTCCTAAATTCAGCCCCCCCCCCTAAGGGTGGCTTCCGGACCGCGAAAATCATACAAATTGTTCCCAGGCTTGTTTTTCGTTGTCCTCAATGCGAATATCGAAAAACAAAGTGTGCAATCGAAGCACCTCGTCAGATACGTTTTTGTCAAATTTCACCCCTCCCCCTAAGCTGGCTTCCAGAACGCGAAAATCATACAAATTGTTTAAAGGCTTCTTTTGAGAGGTCCTCAATGCGAATATCGAAAAACAACGTGTGCAATCGACGCACCTCGGCCGATACGATTTTTTTCAAAGTTCACCCCTCCCCCTAAGGGTGGCTTCCGGAACGCGAAAATCATCCAAATTGTCCCCAGGCTTCTTTTTCGTTGTCCTCCATGCGAATATCGAAAAACAAAGTGTGCAATCGACGCACCTCGTCAGATTCGTTTTTTTTTCAACGTTCCCCGCCCCCCTAAGGCTGGCTTCCAGAACGCGAAAATCATACAAATTGTTTCCAGGATTCTTTTGAGAGGTCCTCAATGCGAATATCGAAAAACAAAGTGTGCAATCGACGCACCTCGGCAGATACGATTTTATTCAAAGTTCACCCCTCCCCCTAAGGGTGGTTTCCGGATCGCGAAAATCATACAAATTATTCCCAGGCTTCTTTTTCGTTGTCCTCAATGCGAATATCGAAAAACAAAGTGCGCAATCGACGCACCTCGTCAGATACGTTTTTTTCAAAGTTCACCGCTCCCCCTAAGGCTGGCTTCCGGAACGCGAAAATCATACAAATTGTTTCCAGGCTTCTTTTGAGAGGTCCTCAATGCGAATATCGAAAAACGAAGTGTGCAATCGACGCACCTCGGCAGATACGATTTTTGTCCAAAATTCACCACCCCCCTAACGGTGGCTTCCGGAACGCGAAAATCATACAAATTTTTCCCAGGCTTCTTTTTAGAGGTCCTCAATGCGAATATCGAAAAACAATGTGTGCAATCGACGCACCTCGGCAGATACGATTTTTTTCAAAGTTCACCCCTCCCCCTAAGGGTGGCTTCCGGCACGCGAAAATCATACAAATTGTTCCCAGGCTTCTTTTTCGTTGTCCTCAATGCGAATATCGAAAAACAAAGTGTGCAATCGACGCACCTCGGTAGATACGATTTTTTTCAAAGTTCACCCCTCTCCCTAAGGATGGCTTCCGGAACGCGAAAATCATACAAATTGTTCCCAGGCTTCTTTTTCGTTGTCCTCAATGCGAATATCGACAAACAAAGTGTGCAATCGACGCACCTCGGCAGATACGATTTTATTCAAAGTTCACCCCTCCCCCTAAGGGTGGCTTCCGGATCGCGAAAATCATACAAATTTTTCCCAGGCTTCTTTTTCGCTGTCCTCAATGCAAATATTGAAAAACAAAGTGTGCAATCGACGCACCTCGGCAGATACGATTTTTTCCTAAATTCACCTCCCCCCCCCCCTAAGGGTGGCTTCCGGACCGCGAAAATCATACAAATTGTTCCCAGGCTTGTTTTTCGTTGTCCTCAATGCGAATATCGAAAAACAAAGTGTGCAATCGACGCACCTCGTCAGATACGTTTTTGTCAAATTTCACCCCTCCCCCTAAGCTGGCTTCCGGAACGCGAAAATCATACAAATTGTTTCCAGGCTTCTTTTGAGAGGTCCTCAATGCGAATATCGAAAAACAACGTGTGCAATCGACGTACCTCGGCCGACACGATTTTTTTCAAAGTTCACCCCTCCCCCTAAGGGTGGCTTCCGGAACGCGAAAATCATCCAAATTGTCCCCAGGCTTCTTTTTCGTTGTCCTCCATGCGAATATCGAAAAACAAAGTGTGCAATCGACGCACCTCGTCAGATTCGTTTTTTTTTCAACGTTCCCCACCGCCCCCTAAGGCTTGCTTCCGGAACGCGAAAATCATACAAATTGTTTCCAGGATTCTTTTGAGAGGTCCTCAATGCGAATATCGAAAAACAAACTGTGCAATCGACGCACCTCGGCAGATACGATTTTATACAAAGTTCACCCCTCCCCCTAAGGGTGGTTTCCGGATGGCGAAAATCATACAAATTATTCCCAGGCTTCTTTTTCGTTGTCCTCAATGCGAATATCGAAAAACAAAGTGCGCAATCCACGCACCTCGTCAGATACGTTTTTTTCAAAGTTCACCGCTCCCCCTAAGGCTGGCTTCCGGAACGCGAAAATCATACAAATTGTTTCCAGGCTTCTATTGAGAGGTCCTCAATGCGAATATCGAAAAACGAAGTGTGCAATCGACGCACCTCGGCAGATACGATTTTTTTCCAAAATTCACCCCCCCCTAATGGTGGCTTCCGGGACGCGAAAATCATATAAATTGTTCCCAGGCTTCTTTTTCGTTGTCCTCAATGCGAATATCGATAAACAAAGTGTGCAATGGACGCACCTCGTCAGATACGTTTTCTTCAAAGTTCACCCCTCCCCCTGAGGCTGGCTTCCGGAACTCGAAAATCATACAAATTGTTCCCAGGCTTCTTTTTAGAGGTCCTCAATGCGAATATCGAAAAACAATGTGTGCAATCGACGCACCTCGGCAGATACGATTTATTTCAAAATTCACCCCTCCCCCTAAGGGTGGCTTCCGGAACGGGAAAATCATACAAATTGTTCCCAGGCTTCTTTTTCGTTGTCCTCAATGCGAATATCGAAAAACAAAGTGTGCAATCGACGCACCTCGTCAGATACGTTTTTTTTTAACGTTCAGCCCCCCCCCCCCCCTAAGGCGGGCTTCCGGAACGCGGAAATCATACAAATTTTTCCCACGCTTCTTTATCGTTGTCCTCAATGCGAATATCGAAAAACAATGTGTGCAATCGACACACCTCGTCGGATACGTTTTTTTTCACCGTTCACCCAACCCCCCCCGCCCCTAAGGCTGGCTTCCGGAACGCGAAAATCATACAAATTGTTCCCTGGCTTCTTTTTAGAGGTCCTCAATGCGAATATCGAAAAACAACGTGTGCAATCGACGCACCTCGGCAGATACGATTTTTTTTAAAATTCACCCCTCCCCCTAAGGCTGGCTTCCGGAAGGCGAAAATCATACAAATTGTTTCCAGGCTTCTTCTGAGAGATCCTCAATGCGGATATCGAAAAACAAAGTGTGCAATCGACGCACCTCGTCAGATACGTCTTTTTCAAATTTCACCCCTCCCCCTAAGGCTGGCTTCCGGACCGCGACAATCATACAAAATGTTTCCAGGCTTCTTTTGAGAGGTCCTCAATGCGAATATCGAAAAACAAAGTGTGCAATCGACGCACCTCGGTAGATACGATTGTTTTCAAAGTTCACCCCTCCCCCTAAGGCTGGCTTCCGGAACGGGAAAATCATACAAATTGTTCCCAGGCTTCTTTTTCGTTGTCCTCAATGCGAATATCGAAAAACAAAGTGTGCAATCGACGCACCTCGGTAGATACGATTTTTTTCAAAGTTCACCCCTCTCCCTAAGGATGGCTTCCGGAACGCGAAAATCATACAAATTGTTCCCAGGCTTCTTTTTCGTTGTCCTCAATGCGAATATCGACAAACAAAGTGTGCAATCGACGCACCTCGGCAGATACGATTTTATTCAAAGTTCACCCCTCCCCCTAAGGGTGGCTTCCGGATCGCGAAAATCATACAAATTTTTCCCAGGCTTCTTTTTCGCTGTCCTCAATGCAAATATTGAAAAACAAAGTGTGCAATCGACGCACCTCGGCAGATACGATTTTTTCCTAAATTCACCTCCCCCCCCCTAAGGGTGGCTTCCGGACCGCGAAAATCATACAAATTGTTTCCAGGCTTGTTTTTCGTTGTCCTCAATGCGAATATCGAAAAACAAAGTGTGCAATCGACGCACCTCGTCAGATACGTTTTTGTCAAAGTTTACCACCCCCCCCTAAGGCTGGCTTCCGGAACGCGAAAATCATACAAAATGTTTCCAGGCTTCTTTTGAGAGGTCCTCAATGCGAATATCGAAAAACAAAGTGTGCAATCGACGCACCTCGGCAGATACGATTGTTTTCAAAGTTCACCCCTCCCCCTAAGGCTGGCTTCCGGAACGGGAAAATCATACAAATTGTTCCCAGGCTTTTTTTTCGTTGTCCTCAATGCGAATATCGAAAAACAAAGTGTGCAATCGACGCACCTCGTCAGATACGTTTTTTTTTAACGTTCAGCCCCCCCCCCCCCTAAGGCTGGCTTCCGGAACGCGGAAATCATACAAATTGTTCCCACGCTTCTTTATCGTTGTCCTCAATGCGAATATCGAAAAACAATGTGTGCAATCGACACACCTCGTCGGATACGTTTTTTTTCACCGTTCACCCACCCCCCCCGCCCCTAAGGCTGGCTTCCGGAACGCGAAAATCATACTAATTGTTCCCCGGCATCATTTTCGTTGTCCTCAATGCGAATATCGGAAAACAAAGTGTGCAATCGACGCACCTCGTCAGATTCGTTTTTTTTTCAACGTTCCCCGCCCCCCTAAGGCTGGCTTCCAGAACGCGAAAATCATACAAATTGTTTCCAGGATTCTTTTGAGAGGTCCTCAATGCGAATATCGAAAAACAAAGTGTGCAATCGACGCACCTCGGCAGATACGATTTTATTCAAAGTTCACCCCTCCCCCTAAGGGTGGTTTCCGGATCGCGAAAATCATACAAATTATTCCCAGGCTTCTTTTTCGTTGTCCTCAATGCGAATATCGAAAAACAAAGTGCGCAATCGACGCACCTCGTCAGATACGTTTTTTTCAAAGTTCACCGCTCCCCCTAAGGCTGGCTTCCGGAACGCGAAAATCATACAAATTGTTTCCAGGCTTCTTTTGAGAGGTCCTCAATGCGAATATCGAAAAACGAAGTGTGCAATCGACGCACCTCGGCAGATACGATTTTTTTCCAAAATTCACCACCCCCCTAACGGTGGCTTCCGGAACGCGAAAATCATACAAATTTTTCCCAGGCTTCTTTTTAGAGGTCCTCAATGCGAATATCGAAAAACAATGTGTGCAATCGACGCACCTCGGCAGATACGATTTTTTTCAAAGTTCACCCCTCCCCCTAAGGGTGGCTTCCGGCACGCGAAAATCATACAAATTGTTCCCAGGCTTCTTTTTCGTTGTCCTCAATGCGAATATCGAAAAACAAAGTGTGCAATCGACGCACCTCGGTAGATACGATTTTTTTCAAAGTTCACCCCTCTCCCTAAGGATGGCTTCCGGAACGCGAAAATCATACAAATTGTTCCCAGGCTTCTTTTTCGTTGTCCTCAATGCGAATATCGACAAACAAAGTGTGCAATCGACGCACCTCGGCAGATACGATTTTATTCAAAGTTCACCCCTCCCCCTAAGGGTGGCTTCCGGATCGCGAAAATCATACAAATTTTTCCCAGGCTTCTTTTTCGCTGTCCTCAATGCAAATATTGAAAAACAAAGTGTGCAATCGACGCACCTCGGCAGATACGATTTTTTCCTAAATTCACCTCCCCCCCCCTAAGGGTGGCTTCCGGACCGCGAAAATCATACAAATTGTTCCCAGGCTTGTTTTTCGTTGTCCTCAATGCGAATATCGAAAAACAAAGTGTGCAATCGACGCACCTCGTCAGATACGTTTTTGTCAAATTTCACCCCTCCCCCTAAGCTGGCTTCCGGAACGCGAAAATCATACAAATTGTTTCCAGGCTTCTTTTGAGAGGTCCTCAATGCGAATATCGAAAAACAACGTGTGCAATCGACGCACCTCGGCCGACACGATTTTTTTCAAAGTTCACCCCTCCCCCTAAGGGTGGCTTCCGGAACGCGAAAATCATCCAAATTGTCCACAGGCTTCTTTTTCGTTGTCCTCCATGCGAATATCGAAAAACAAAGTGTGCAATCGACGCACCTCGTCAGATTCGTTTTTTTTTCAACGTTCCCCACCGCCCCCTAAGGCTTGCTTCCGGAACGCGAAAATCATACAAATTGTTTCCAGGATTCTTTTGAGAGGTCCTCAATGCGAATATCGAAAAACAAACTGTGCAATCGACGCACCTCGGCAGATACGATTTTATACAAAGTTCACCCCTCCCCCTAAGGGTGGTTTCCGGATGGCGAAAATCATACAAATTATTCCCAGGCTTCTTTTTCGTTGTCCTCAATGCGAATATCGATAAACAAAGTGCGCAATCCACGCACCTCGTCAGATACGTTTTTTTCAAAGTTCACCGCTCCCCCTAAGGCTGGCTTCCGGAACGCGAAAATCATACAAATTGTTTCCAGGCTTCTATTGAGAGGTCCTCAATGCGAATATCGAAAAACGAAGTGTGCAATCGACGCACCTCGGCAGATACGATTTTTTTCCAAAATTCACCCCCCCCTAATGGTGGCTTCCGGGACGCGAAAATCATATAAATTGTTCCCAGGCTTCTTTTTCGTTGTCCTCAATGCGAATATCGATAAACAAAGTGTGCAATGGACGCACCTCGTCAGATACGTTTTCTTCAAAGTTCACCCCTCCCCCTGAGGCTGGCTTCCGGAACTCGAAAATCATACAAATTGTTCCCAGGCTTCTTTTTAGAGGTCCTCAATGCGAATATCGAAAAACAATGTGTGCAATCGACGCACCTCGGCAGATACGATTTATTTCAAAATTCACCCCTCCCCCTAAGGGTGGCTTCCGGCACGCGAAAATCATACAAATTGTTCCCAGGCTTCTTTTTCGTTGTCCTCAATGCGAATATCGAAAAACAAAGTCTGCAATCGACGCACCTCGTAAGATACGTTTTTTTCAAAGTTCACCACCCCCCCCTAAGGCTGGCTTCCGGAACGCGAAAATCATACAAAATGTTTCCAGGCTTCTTTTGAGAGGTCCTCAATGCGAATATCGAAAAACAAAGTGTGCAATCGACGCACCTCGGCAGATACGATTGTTTTCAAAGTTCACCCCTCCCCCTAAGGCTGGCTTCCGGAACGGGAAAATCATACAAATTGTTCCCAGGCTTCTTTTTCGTTGTCCTCAATGCGAATATCGAAAAACAAAGTGTGCAATCGACGCACCTCGTCAGATACGTTTTTTTTTAACGTTCAGCCCCCCCCCCCCTAAGGCGGGCTTCCGGAACGCGGAAATCATACAAATTTTTCCCACGCTTCTTTATCGTTGTCCTCAATGCGAATATCGAAAAACAATGTGTGCAATCGACACACCTCGTCGGATACGTTTTTTTTCACCGTTCACCCAACCCCCCCCGCCCCTAAGGCTGGCTTCCGGAACGCGAAAATCATACAAATTGTTCCCTGGCTTCTTTTTAGAGGTCCTCAATGCGAATATCGAAAAACAACGTGTGCAATCGACGCACCTCGGCAGATACGATTTTTTTTAAAATTCACCCCTCCCCCTAAGGCTGGCTTCCGGAAGGCGAAAATCATACAAATTGTTTCCAGGCTTCTTCTGAGAGATCCTCAATGCGGATATCGAAAAACAAAGTGTGCAATCGACGCACCTCGTCAGATACGTCTTTTTCAAATTTCACCCCTCCCCCTAAGGCTGGCTTCCGGACCGCGACAATCATACAAAATGTTTCCAGGCTTCTTTTGAGAGGTCCTCAAGGCGAATATCGAAAAACAAAGTGTGCAATCGACGCACCTCGGTAGATACGATTGTTTTCAAAGTTCACCCCTCCCCCTAAGGCTGGCTTCCGGAACGGGAAAATCATACAAATTGTTCCCAGGCTTCTTTTTCGTTGTCCTCAATGCGAATATCGAAAAACAAAGTGTGCAATCGACGCACCTCGGTAGATACGATTTTTTTCAAAGTTCACCCCTCTCCCTAAGGATGGCTTCCGGAACGCGAAAATCATACAAATTGTTCCCAGGCTTCTTTTTCGTTGTCCTCAATGCGAATATCGACAAACAAAGTGTGCAATCGACGCACCTCGGCAGATACGATTTTATTCAAAGTTCACCCCTCCCCCTAAGGGTGGCTTCCGGATCGCGAAAATCATACAAATTTTTCCCAGGCTTCTTTTTCGCTGTCCTCAATGCAAATATTGAAAAACAAAGTGTGCAATCGACGCACCTCGGCAGATACGATTTTTTCCTAAATTCACCTCCACCCCCCTAAGGGTGGCTTCCGGACCGCGAAAATCATACAAATTGTTCCCAGGCTTGTTTTTCGTTGTCCTCAATGCGAATATCGAAAAACAAAGTGTGCAATCGACGCACCTCGTCAGATACGTTTTTGTCAAATTTCACCCCTCCCCCTAAGCTGGCTTCCGGAACGCGAAAATCATACAAATTGTTTCCAGGCTTCTTTTGAGAGGTCCTCAATGCGAATATCGAAAAACAACGTGTGCAATCGACGCACCTCGGCCGACACGATTTTTTTCAAAGTTCACCCCTCCCCCTAAGGGTGGCTTCCGGAACGCGAAAATCATCCAAATTGTCCCCAGGCTTCTTTTTCGTTGTCCTCCATGCGAATATCGAAAAACAAAGTGTGCAATCGACGCACCTCGTCAGATTCGTTTTTTTTTCAACGTTCCCCACCGCCCCCTAAGGCTTGCTTCCGGAACGCGAAAATCATACAAATTGTTTCCAGGATTCTTTTGAGAGGTCCTCAATGCGAATATCGAAAAACAAACTGTGCAATCGACGCACCTCGGCAGATACGATTTTATTCAAAGTTCACCCCTCCCCCTAAGGGTGGTTTCCGGATGGCGAAAATCATACAAATTATTCCCAGGCTTCTTTTTCGTTGTCCTCAATGCGAATATCGAAAAACAAAGTGCGCAATCCACGCACCTCGTCAGATACGTTTTTTTCAAAGTTCACCGCTCCCCCTAAGGCTGGCTTCCGGAACGCGAAAATCATACAAATTGTTTCCAGGCTTCTATTGAGAGGTCCTCAATGCGAATATCGAAAAACGAAGTGTGCAATCGACGCACCTCGGCAGATACGATTTTTTTCCAAAATTCACCCCCCCCTAATGGTGGCTTCCGGAACGCGAAAATCATATAAATTGTTCCCAGGCTTCTTTTTCGTCGTCCTCAATGCGAATATCGATAAACAATGTGTGCAATGGACGCACCTCGTCAGATACGTTTTCTTCAAAGTTCACCCCTCCCCCTGAGGCTGGCTTCCGGAACTCGAAAATCATACAAATTGTTCCCAGGCTTCTTTCTAGAGGTCCTCAATGCGAATATCGAAAAACAATGTGTGCAATCGACGCACCTCGGCAGATACGATTTATTTCAAAATTCACCCCTCCCCCTAAGGGTGGCTACCGGCACGCGAAAATCATACAAATTGTTCCCAGGCTTCTTTTTCGTTGTCCTCAAAGCGAATATCGAAAAACAAAGTCTGCAATCGACGCACCTCGTAAGATACGTTTTTTTCAAAGTTTACCACCCCCCCCTAAGGCTGGCTTCCGGAACGCGAAAATCATACAAAATGTTTCCAGGCTTCTTTTGAGAGGTCCTCAATGCGAATATCGAAAAACAAAGTGTGCAATCGACGCACCTCGGCAGATACGATTGTTTTCAAAGTTCACCCCTCCCCCTAAGGCTGGCTTCCGGAACGGGAAAATCATACAAATTGTTCCCAGGCTTTTTTTTCGTTGTCCTCAATGCGAATATCGAAAAACAAAGTGTGCAATCGACGCACCTCGTCAGATACGTTTTTTTTTAACGTTCAGCCCCCCCCCCCCCCCCTAAGGCGGGCTTCCGGAACGCGGAAATCATACAAATTGTTCCCACGCGTCTTTATCGTTGTCCTCAATGCGAATATCGAAAAACAATGTGTGCAATCGACACACCTCGTCGGATACGTTTTTTTTCACCGTTCACCCACCCCCCCCGCCCCTAAGGCTGGCTTCCGGAACGCGAAAATCATACAAATTGTTCCCCGGCATCATTTTCGTTGTCCTCAATGCGAATATCGGAAAACAAAGTGTGCAATCGACGCACCTCGTCAGATACGTTTTTTTTCAACGTTCACCCGCCCCCCCCTAAGGCTGGCTTCCGGAACGCGAAAATCATACAAATTGTTCCCTGGCTTCTTTTTAGAGGTCCTCAATGCGAATATCGAAAAACAACGTGTGCAATCGTCGCACCTCGGCAGATACGATTTTTTTCAAAATTCACCCCTCCCCCTAAGGCTGGCTTCCGGAAGGCGAAAATCATACAAATTGTTTCCAGGCTTCTTCTGAGAGGTCCTCAATGCGGACATCGAAAAACAAAGTGTGCAATCGACGCACCTCGGCAGATACGATTTTTTTCAAAGTTCACCCCTCCCCCTAAGGATGGCTTCCGGAACGCGAAAATCATACAAATTGTTCCCGGGCTTCTTTTTCGTTGTCCTCAATGCGAATATCGAAAAACAAAGTGTGCAATCGACGCACATCGTCAGATACGTTTTTTTCAAAGTTCACCCCTCCCCCTAAGGCTGGCTTCCGGAACGCGAAAATCAAACAAATTGTTTCCAGGCTTCGTTTGAGAGGTCCTCAATGCGAATATCGAAAAACAAAGTGTGCAATCGACGCACCTCGGCAGATACGATTTTTTTCAAAGTTCACCCCTCCCCCTGAGGATCGCTTCCGGACCACGACAATCATACAAATTGTTCCCAGGCTTCTTTTTCGTTGTCCTCAATGCGAATATCGAAAAACAAAGTGTGCAATCGATGCCCCTCGTCAGATACGTTTTTTTCAAAGTTCACCCCTCCCCCTAAGGCTGGCTTCCGGAACGCGAAAATCATACAAATTGTTTCCAGGCTTCGTTTGCGAGGTCCTCAATGCGAATATCGAAAAACAAAGTGTGCAATCGACGCACCTTGGCAGATACGATTTTTTTCAAAGTTCACCCCTCCCCCTAAGGGTGGCTTCCGGAACGCGAAAATCATACAAATTGTCCCCAGGCGTCTTTTTCGTTGTCCTCAATGCGAATATCGGAAAACAAAGTGTGCAATCGACGCACGTCGTCAGATACGTTTTTTTTCAACGTTCACCCGCCCCCCCCCCCCCCTAAGGCTGGCTTCCGGAACACGAAAATCATACAAATTGTTCCCTGGCTTCTTTTTAGAGGTCCTCAATGCGAATATCGAAAAACAACGTGTGCAATCGTCGCACCTCGGCAGATACGATTTTTTTCAAAATTCACCCCTCCCCCTAAGGCTGGCTTCCGGAAGGCGAAAATCATACAAATTGTTTCCAGGCTTCTTCTGAGAGGTCCTCAATGCGGACATCGAAAAACAAAGTGTGCAATCGACGCACCTCGGCAGATACGATTTTTTTCAAAGTTCACCCCTCCCCCTAAGGATGGCTTCCGGAACGCGAAAATCATACAAATTGTTCCCGGGCTTCTTTTTCGTTGTCCTCAATGCGAATATCGAAAAACAAAGTGTGCAATCGACGCACATCGTCAGATACGTTTTTTTCAAAGTTCACCCCTCCCCCTAAGGCTGGCTTCCGGAACGCGAAAATCAAACAAATTGTTTCCAGGCTTCGTTTGAGAGGTCCTCAATGCGAATATCGAAAAACAAAGTGTGCAATCGACGCACCTCGGCAGATACGATTTTTTTCAAAGTTCACCCCTCCCCCTGAGGATCGCTTCCGGACCGCGACAATCATACAAATTGTTCCCAGGCTTCTTTTTCGTTGTCCTCAATGCGAATATCGAAAAACAAAGTGTGCAATCGATGCCCCTCGTCAGATACGTTTTTTTCAAAGTTCACCCCTCCCCCTAAGGCTGGCTTCCGGAACGCGAAAATCATACAAATTGTTTCCAGGCTTCGTTTGCGAGGTCCTCAATGCGAATATCGAAAAACAAAGTGTGCAATCGACGCACCTTGGCAGATACGATTTTTTTCAAAGTTCACCCCTCCCCCTAAGGGTGGCTTCCGGAACGCGAAAATCATACAAATTGTCCCCAGGCGTCTTTTTCGTTGTCCTCCATGCGAATATCGAAAAACAAAGTGTGCAATCGACGCACCTCGTCAGATACGTTTTTTTTTTAACGATCACCCCCCCCCCTAAGGCTGGCTTCCGGAACGCGGAAATCATACAAATTGTTCCCACGCTTCTTTATCGTTGTCCTCAATGCGAATATCGAAAAACAAAGTGTGCAATCGACGCACCTCGTCAGATACGTTTTTTTTCAACGTTCACCCCCCACCCTAAGGCTGGCTTCCGGAACGCGAAAATCATACAAATTGTTCCCTGGCTTCTTTTTAGAGGTCCTCAATGCGAATATCGAATAACAACGTGTGCAATCGACGCACCTCGGCAGATACGACTTTTTTCAAAATTCACCCCTCCCCCTAAGGCTGGCTTCCGGAAGGCGAAAATCATACAAATTGTTTCCAGGCTTCTTCTGAGAGGTCCTGAATGCGGATATCGAAAAACAAAGTGTGCAATCGACATACCTCGTCAGATAGGTTTTTTTTTCATCTTTCACCCCCTCCCCCTAAGGCTGGCTTCCGGAACGCGAAAAGCATACAAATTGTTCCCAGGCTTCTTTTTCGTTGTCCTCAATGCGAATATCGAAAAACAAAGTGTGCAATCGCTGCACCTCGTCAGATACGTCTTTTTCAAAGTTCACCCCTCCCCCTAAGGCTGGCTTCCGGAACGCGAAAATCATACAAATTGTTCCCAGGCTTCTTTTTCGTTGTCCTCAATGCGAATATCGAAAAACAAAGTGTGCAATCGACGCACCTCGTCAGATACGTTTTTTTCAAAGTTCACCCCTCCCCCTAAGGCTGGCTTCCGGAACGCGAAAATCATACAAATTGTTCCCAGGCTTCTTTTTCGTTGTCCTCAATGCGAATATCGAAAAACAAAGTGTGCAATCGACGCACCGCGTCAGATACGTTTTTTTCAAAGTTCACCCCTCCCCCTAAGGCTGGCTTCCGGATCGCGAAAATCATACAAATTGTTTCCAGGCTTCTTTTGAGAGGTCCTCAATGCGAATATCGAATAACGAAGTGTGCCATCGACGCACCTCGGCAGATACGATATTTTTCAAAGTTCACCCCTCCCCCTAAGGGCGGCTTCCGGAACGCGAAAATCATACAAATTGTTCCCAGGCATCTTTTGCGTTGTCCTCAATGCGAATATCGGAAAACAAAGTGTGCAATCGACGCACCTCGTCAGATACGGTTTTTTTTTCAACGCTCACCCCTCCCTCTGAGGCTGGCTTCCGGAACGCGAAAATCATACAAACTGTTTTCAGGCGTCTTTTGAGAGGTCCTCAATGCGAATATCGAGAATCGAAGTGGGCAATCGACGCACCTCGGCAGATACGATTTTTTCCAAAATTCACCCCCCCATAATGGTGGCTTCCGGAACGCGAAAATCATACAAATTGTTCCCAGGCTTCTTTTTCGTTGTCCTCAATGCGAATATCGATAAACAAAGTGTGCAATGGACGCACCTCGTCAGATACGTTTTTTTCAAAGTTCACCCCTCCCCCTAAGGCTGGCTTCCGGAACGCGAAAATCATACAAATTGTTTCCAGGATTCTTTTGAGAGGTCCTCAATGCGAATATCCAAAATCAAAGTGTATAATCGACGCACCTCGGCAGATCTGATTTTTTCCAAAATGCGCCCCCCCCCCCCCCATAAGGGTGGCTTCCGGAACTCGAAAATCATATAAATTGTTCCCAGGCTTCTTTTTAGAGGTCCTCAATGCGAATATCGAAAAACAATGTGTGCAATCGACGCACCTCGGCAGATACGATTTTTTTCAAAGTTCATCCCTCCCCCTAAGGGTGGCTTCCGGCACGCGAAAATCATACAAATTGTTCCCAGGCTTCTTTTTCGTTGTCCTCAATGCGAATATCGAAAAACAAAGTGTGCAATCGACGCACCTCGGTAGATACGATTTTTTTCAAAGATCACCCCTCCCCCTACGGATGGCTTCCGGAACGCGAAAATCATACAGATTGTTCCCAGGCTTCTTTTTCGTTGTCCTCAATGCGAATATCGAAAAACAAAGTGTGCAATCGACGCCCCTCGTCAGATACGTTTTTTACAAAGTTCACCCCTCCCCCTAAGGCTGGTTTCCGGAACGCGAAAATCATACAAATTGTTTCCAGGCTTCTTTTGAGAGGTCCTCAATGCGAATATCGAAAAACAAAGTGTGCAATCGACGCACCTTGGCAGATACGATTTTTTTTAAAGTTCACCCCTCCCCCTGAGGGTGGCTTCCGGACCGGGGAAATCATACAAATTGTTCCCAGGCTTCTTTTTCGTTGTCCTCAATGCGAATATCGAAAAACAAAGTGAGCAATCGACGCACCTCGTCAGATACGTTTTTTTCAAAGTTCACCTCTCCCCCTAAGGCTGGCTTCCGGAACGCGAAAATCATACAAATTGTTTCCAGGCTCCTTTTGAGAGGTCCTCAATGCGAATATCGAAAAACAAAGTGCGCAATCGACGCACCTCGGCAGATATGATTTTATTCAAAGTTCACCCCTCCCCCTAAGGGTGGCTTCCGGATCGCGAAAATCATACAAATTATTCCCAGGCTTCTTTTTCGCTGTCCTCAATGCAAATATCGAAAAACAAAGTGTGCAATCGACGCACCTCGGCAGATAGGATTTTTTCCAAAATTCACCCCCCCCCCCCTAAGGGTGGCTTCTGGACCGCGAAAATCATACAAATCGTTCCCAAGCTTCTTTTTCGTTGTCCTCAATGCGAATATCGAAAATCAATGTGTGCAATCGACGCACCTCGTCAGATACGTTTTTGTCAAAGTTCACCCCTCCCCCTAAGCTGGCTTCCGGAACGCGAAAATCATACAAATTGTTTCCAGGCTTCTTTTGAGAGGTCCTCAATGCGAATATCGAAAAACAAAGTGTGCAATCGACGCACCTCGGCCGATACGATTTTTTTCAAAGTTCACCCCTCCCCCTAAGGGTGGCTTCCGGAACGCGAAAATCATACAAATTGTCCCCAGGCTTCTTTTTCGTTGTCCTCCATGCGAATATCGAAAAACAAAGTGTGCAATCGACGCACCTCGTCAGATACGTTTTTTTTTTCAACGTTCCCCCCCCCCCCCCCCCCCCCCTAAGGCTGGCTTCCGGAACGCGAAAATCATACAAATTGTTTCCAGGATTCTTTTGAGAGGTCCTCAATGCGAATATCGAAACTCAAAGTGTGCAATCGACGCACCTCGGCAGATACGATTTTATTCAAAGTTCACCCCTCCCCCTAAGGGTGGTTTCCCGATCGCGAAAATCATACAAATTATTCCCAGGCTTCTTTTTCGTTGTCCTCAATGCGAATATCGAAAAACAAAGTGCGCAATCGACGCACCTCGTCAGATACGTTTTTTTCAAAGTTCACCGCTCCCCCTAAGGCTGGCTTCCGGAACGCGAAAATCATACAAACTGTTTTCAGGCGTCTTTTGAGAGGTTCTCAATGCGAATATCGAGAAACGAAGTGTGCAATCGACGCACCTCGGCAGATACGATTTTCTCCAAAATTCACCCCCCCCATAATGGTGGCTTCCGGAACGCGAAAATCATACAAATTGTTCCCAGGCTTCTTTTTCGTTGTCCTCAATGCGAATATCGATAAACAAGAGTGCAATGGACGCACCTCGTCAGATACGTTTTTTTCAAAGTTCACCCCTCCCCCTAAGGCTGGCTTCCGGAACGCGAAAATCATACAAATTGTTTCCAGGATTCTTTTGAGAGGTCTTCAATGCGAATATCGAAAATCAAAGTGTGCAATCGACGCACCTCGGCAGATACGATTTTTTCCATAATTCGCCCCCCCCCCCCCCCCCCCATAAGGGTGGCTTCCGGAACTCGAAAATCATACAAATTGTTCCCAGGCTTCTTTTTACAGGTCCTCAATGCGAATATCGAAAAACAAAGTGTGCAATCGACGCACCTCGGCAGATACGATTTTTTTCAAAGTTCACCCCTCCCCCTAAGGGTGGCTTCCGGAACGCGAAAATCATAGAAATTGTTCCCAGGCTTCTTTTTCGTTGCCCTCAATGCGAATATCGAAAAACAAAGTGTGCAATCGACGCAACTAGGTAGATACGATTTTTTTCAAAGTTCACCCCTCCCCCTAAGGATGGCTTCCGGAACGCGAAAATCATACAAATTGTTCCCAGGCTTCTTTTTCGTTGTCCTCAATGCGAATATCGAAAAACAAAGTGTGCAATCGATGCCCCTCGTCAAATACGTTTTTTTCAAAGTTCACCCCTCCCCCTAAGGCTGGCTTCCGGAACGCGAAAATCATACAAATTGTTTCCAGGCTTCTTTTGAGAGGTCCTCAATGCGAATATCGAAAAACAAAGTGTGCAATCGACGCACCTTGGCAGATACGATTTTTTCCATAATTCACCCCCCCCTAAGGGTGGCTTCCGGACCGCGAAAATCATACAAATTGTTCCCAGGCTTCTTTTCCGTTGTCCTCAATGCGAATATCGAAAAACAAAGTGCGCAATCGACGCACTTCGTCAGATACGTTTTTGTCAAAGTTCACCCCTCCGCCTAAGGCTGGCTTCCGGAACGCGAAAATCATAAAAATTGTTTCCAGGCTTTTTTTGAGAGGTCCTCAATGCGAATATCGAAAAACAAAGTGTGCAATCGACGCACCTCGGCAGATACGATTTTTTTCAAAGTTCACCCCCCCCCCTAAGGGTGGCTTCCGGACCGCGAAAATCATACAAATTGTTCCCAGGCTTCTTTTTCGTTGTCCTCAATGCGAATATCGAAAAACAAAGTGTGCAATCGACGCACCTCGTCAGATACGTTTTTGTCAAAGTTCACCCCTCCGCCTAAGGCTGGCTTCCGGAACGCGAAAATCATACAAATTGTTTCCAGGCTTCTTTTTCGTTGTCCTCCATGCGAATATCGAAAAACAACGTGTGCAATCGACGCACCTCGTCAGATACATTTTTTTTTTAACGTTCACCCCCCCCCTCCGCCCCCCAAGGCTGGCTTCCGGAACGCGGAAATCATACAAATTGTTCCCACGCTTCTTTATCGTTGTCCTCAATGCGAATATCGAAAAACAAAGTGTGCAATCGACGCACCTCGTCAGATACGTTTTTTTTCAACGTTCACCCCCCGCCCTAAGGCTGGCTTCCGAAACGCGAAAATCATACAAATTGTTCCCTGGCTTCTTTTTAGAGGTCCTCAATGGGAATATCGAATAACAACGTGTGCAATCGCCGCACCTCGGCAGATACGACTTTTTTCAAAATTCACCCCTCCCCCTAAGGCTGGCTTCCGGAAGGCGAAAATCATACAAATTGTTTCCAGGCTTCTTCTGAGAGGTCCTGAATGCGGATATCGAAAAACAAAGTGTGCAATCGACATACCTCGTCAGATAGGTTTTTTTTTCATCTTTCACCCCCTCCCCCTAAGGCTGGCTTCCGGAACGCGAAAAGCATACAAATTATTCCCAGGCTTCTTTTTCGTTGTCCTCAATGCGAATATCGAAAAACAAAGTGTGCAATCGCTGCACCTCGTCAGATACGTCTTTTTCAAAGTTCACCCCTCCCCCTAAGGCTGGCTTCCGGAACGCGAAAATCATACAAATTGTTCCCAGCCTTCTTTTTCGTTGTCCTCAATGCGAATATCGAAAAACAAAGTGTGCAATCGACGCACCTCGTCAGATACGTTTTTTTCAAAGTTCACCCCTCCCCCTTAGGCTGGCTTCCGGAACGCGAAAATCATACAAATTGTTCCCAGGCTTCTTTTTCGTTGACCTCAATGCGAATATCGAAAAACAAAGTGTGCAATCGACGCACCGCGTCAGATACGTTTTTTTCAAAGTTCACCCCTCCCCCTAAGGCTGGCTTCCGGATCGCGAAAGTCATACAAATTGTTTCCAGGCTTCTTTTGAGAGGTCCTCAATGCGAATATCGAAAAACGAAGTGTGCCATCGACGCACCTCGGCAGATACGATATTTTTCAAAGTTCATCCCTCCCCCTAAGGGCGGCTTCCGGAGCGCGAAAATCATACAAATTGTTCCCAGGCATCTTTTGCGTTGTCCTCAATGCGAATATCGGAAAACAAAGTGTGCAATCGACGCACCTCGTCAGAATCGGTTTTTTTTTCAACGCTCACCCCTCCCTCTAAGGCTGGCTTCCGGAACGCGAAAATCATACAAACTGTTTTCAGGCGTCTTTTGAGAGGTCCTCAATGCGAATATCGAGAATCGAAGTGGGCAATCGACGCACCTCGGCAGATACGATTTTTTCCAAAATTCACCCCCCCCATAATGGTGGCTTCCGGAACGCGAAAATCATACAAATTGTTCCCAGGCTTCTTTTTCGTTGTCCTCAATGCGAATATCGATAAACAAAGTGTGCAATGGACGCACCTCGTCAGATACGTTTTTTTCAAAGTTCACCCCGCCCCCTAAGGCTGGCTTCCGGAACGCGAAAATCATACAAATTGTTTCCAGGATTCTTTTGAGAGGTCCTCAATGCGAATATCGAAAATCAAAGTGTATAATCGACGCACCTCGGCAGATACGATTTTTTCCAAAATGCGCCCCCCCCCCCATAAGGGTGGCTTCCGGAACTCGAAAATCATATAAATTGTTCCCAGGCTTCTTTTTAGAGGTCCTCAATGCGAATATCGAAAAACAATGTGTGCAATCGACGCACCTCGGCAGATACGATTTTTTTCAAAGTTCACCCCTCCCCCTAAGGGTGGCTTCCGGCACGCGAAAATCATACAAATTGTTCCCAGGCTTCTTTTTCGTTGTCCTCAATGCGAATATCGAAAAACAAAGTGTGCAATCGACGCACCTCGGTAGATACGATTTTTTTCAAAGTTCACCCCTCCCCCTAAGGATGGCTTCCGGAACGCGAAAATCATACAGATTGTTCCCAGGCTTCTTTTTCGTTGTCTTCAATGCGAATATCGAAAAACAAAGTGTGCAATCGACGCCCCTCGTCAGATACGTTTTTTACAAAGTTCACCCCTCCCCCTAAGGCTGGTTTCCGGAACGCGAAAATCATACAAATTGTTTCCAGGCTTCTTTTGAGAGGTCCTCAATGCGAATATCGAAAAACAAAGTGTGCAATCGACGCACCTTGGCAGATACGATTTTTTTCAAAGTTCACCCCTCCCCCTGAGGGTGGCTTCCGGACCGGGGAAATCATACAAATTGTTCCCAGGCTTCTTTTTCGTTGCCCTCAATGCGAATATCGAAAAACAAAGTGAGCAATCGACGCACCTCGTCAGATACGTTTTTTTCAAAGTTCACCTCTCCCCCTAAGGCTGGCTTCCGGAACGCGAAAATCATACAAATTGTTTCCAGGCTCCTTTTGAGAGGTCCGCAATGCGAATATCGAAAAACAAAGTGCGCAATCGACGCACCTCGGCAGATACGATTTTATTCAAAGTTCACCCCTCCCCCTAAGGGTGGCTTCCGGATCGCGAAAATCATACAAATTATTCCCAGGCTTCTTTTTCGCTGTCCTCAATGCAAATATCGAAAAACAAAGTGTGCAATCGACGCACCTCGGCAGATACGATTTTTTCCAAAATTCACCGCCCCCCCCCTAAGGGTGGCTTCTGGACCGCGAAAATCATACAAATTGTTCCCAAGCTTCTTTTTCGTTGTCCTCAATGCGAATATCGAAAAACAATGTGTGCAATCGACGCACCTCGTCAGATACGTTTTTGTCAAAGTTCACCCCTCCCCCTAAGCTGGCTTCCGGAACGCGAAAATCATACAAATTGTTTCCAGGCTTCTTTTGGGAGGTCCTCAATGCGAATATCGAAAAACAAAGTGTGCAATCGACGCACCTCGTCAGATACGTTTTTTTTTTCAACGTTCCCCCCCCCCCCTAAGGCTGGCTTCCGGAACGCGAAAATCATACAAATTGTTTCCAGGATTCTTTTGAGAGGTCCTCAATGCGAATATCAAAAATCAAAGTGTGCAATCGACGCACCTCGGCAGATACGATTTTATTCAAAGTTCACCCCTCCCCCTAAGGGTGGTTTCCCGATCGCGAAAATCATACAAATTATTCCCAGGCTTCTTTTTCGTTGTCCTCAATGCGAATATCGAAAAACAAAGTGCGCAATCGACGCACCTCGTCAGATACGTTTTATTCAAAGTTCACCGCTCCCCCTAAGGCTGGCTTCCGGAACGCGAAAATCATACAAACTGTTTTCAGGCGTCTTTTGAGAGGTCCTCAATGCGAATATCGAGAAACGAAGTGTGCAATCGACGCACCTCGGCACATACGATTTTCTCCAAAATTCACCCCCCCCATAATGGCGGCTTCCGGAACGCGAAAATCATACAAATTGTTCCCAGGCTTCTTTTTCGTTGTCCTCAATGCGAATATCGATAAACAAGTGTGCAATGGACGCACCTCGTCAGATACGTTTTTTTCAAAGTTCACCCCTCCCCCTAAGGCTGGCTTCCGGAACGCGAAATCATACAAATTGTTTCCAGGATTCTTTTGAGAGGTCTTCAATGCGAATATCGAAAATCAAAGTGTGCAATCGACGCACCTCGGCAGATACGATTTTTTCCATAATTCGCCCCCCCCCCCCCCCCCCCATAAGGGTGGCTTCCGGAACTCGAAAATCATACAAATTGTTCCCAGGCTTCTTTTTAGAGGTCCTCAATGCGAATATCGAAAAACAAAGTGTGCAATCGACGCACCTCGGCAGATACGATTTTTTTCAAAGTTCACCCCTCCCCCTAAGGGTGGCTTCCGGAACGCGAAAATCATACAAATTGTTCCTAGGCTTCTTTTTCGTTGCCCTCAATGCGAATATCGAAAAACAAAGTGTGCAATCGACGCAACTAGGTAGATGCGATTTTTTTCAAAGTTCACCCCTCCCCCTAAGGATGGCTTCCGGAACGCGAAAATCATACAAATTGTTCCCAGGCTTCTTTTTCGTTGTCCTCAATGCGAATATCGAAAAACAAAGTGTGCAATCGATGCCCCTCGTCAGATACGTTGTTTTCAAAGTTCACCCCTCCCCCTAAGGCTGGCTTCCGGAACGCGAAAATCATACAAATTGTTTCCAGGCTTCTTTTGAGAGGTCCTCAATGCGAATATCGAAAAACAAAGTGTGCAATCGACGCACCTTGGCAGATACGATTTTTTCCATAATTCACCCCCCCCTAAGGGTGGCTTCCGGACCGCGAAAATCATACAAATTGTTCCCAGGCTTCTTTTTCGTTGTCCTCAATGCGAATATCGAAAAACAAAGTGTGCAATCGACGCACCTCGTCAGATACGTTTTTGTCAAAGTTCACCCCTCCGCCTAAGGATGGCTTCCGGAACGCGAAAATCATACAAATTGTTTCCAGGCTTTTTTTGAGAGGTCCTCAATGCGAATATCGAAAAACAAAGTGTGCAATCGACGCACCTCGGCAGATACGATTTTTTTCAAAGTTCACCCCCCCCTAAGGGTGGCTTCCGGACCGCGAAAATCATACAAATTGTTCCCAGGCTTCTTTTTCGTTGTCCTCAATGCGAATATCGAAAAACAAAGTGTGCAATCGACGCACCTCGGCAGATACGATTTTTTTCAAAGTTTACCCCGCCCCTAAGGATGGCTTCCGGAACGCGAAAATCATACAAATTGTTCCCACGCTTCTTTATCGTTGTCCTCAATGCGAATATCGAAAAACAAAGTGTGCAATCGACGCACCTCGTCAGATACGTTTTTTTTCAACGTTCACCCCCCGCCCTAAGGCTGGCTTCCGGAACGCGAAAATCATACAAATTGTTCCCTGGCTTCTTTTTAGAGGTCCTCAATGCGAATATCGAATAACAACGTGTGCAATCGACGCACCTCGGCAGATACGACTTTTTTCTAAATTCACCCCTCCCCCTAAGGCTGGCGTCCGGAAGGCGAAAATCATACAAATTGTTTCCAGGCTTCTTCTGAGAGGTCCTGAATGCGGATATCGAAAAACAAAGTGTGCAATCGACGCACCTCGTCAGATAGGTTTTTTTTTCATCGTTCACCCCCTCCCCCTAAGGCTGGCTTCCGGAACGCGAAAATCATACACATTGTTCCCAGGCTTCTTTTTCGTTGTCCTCAATGCGAATGTCGAAAAACAAAGTGTGCAATCGCTGCACCTCGTCAGATACGTCTTTCTCAAAGTTCACCCCTCCCCCTAAGGCTGGCTTCCGGAACGCGAAAATCGTACAAATTGTTCCCAGGCTTCTTTTTCGTTGTCCTCAATGCGAATATCGAAAAACAAAGTGTGCAATCGACGCACCTCGTAAGATACGTTTTTGTCAAATTTCACCCCTCCCCCTAAGCTGGCTTCCGGAACGCGAAAATCATACAAATTGTTTCCAGGCTTCTTTTGAGAGGTCCTCAATGCGAATATCGAAAAACAACGTGTGCAATCGACGCACCGCGGCCGATACGATTTTTTTCAAAGTTCACCCCTCCCCCTAAGGGTGGCTTCCGGAACGCGAAAATCATACAAATTGTCCCCAGGCTTCTTTTTCGTTGTCCTCCATGCGAATATCGAAAAAAAAAGTGTGCAATCGACGCACCTCGTCAGATTCGTTTTTTTTTTCAACGTTCCCCCCCCCCCCCCCTCTAAGGCTGGCTTCCAGAACGCGAAAATCATACAAATTGTTTCCAGGATTCTTTTGAGAGGTCCTCAATGCGAATATCGAAAAACAAAGTGTGCAATCGACGCACCTCGGCAGATACGATTTTATTCAAAGTTCACCCCTCCCCCTAAGGGTGGTTTCCGGATCGCGAAAATCATACAAATTATTCCCAGGCTTCTTTTTCGTTGTCCTCAATGCGAATATCGAAAAACAAAGTGCGCAATCGACGCACCTCGTCAGATACGTTTTTTTCAAAGTTCACCGCTCCCCCTAAGGCTGGCTTCCAGTACGCGAAAATCATACAAATTGTTTCCAGGCTTCTTTTTCGTTGTCCTCAATGCGAATATCGATAAACAAAGTGTGCAATGGACGCACCTCGTCAAATACGTTTTTTTTAAAGTTCACCCCTCCCCCGAAGGCTGGCTTCCGGAACGCGAAAATCAAACAAATTGTTTCGAGGATTCTTTTGAGAGGTCCTCAATGCGAATATCGAAAAACAAAGTGTGCAATCGACGCACCTCGGCAGATACGATTTTTTCCAAAATTCGCCTCCCCCCCCCCCTTAATAAGGGTGGCTAACGGAACTCGAAAATCATACAAATTGTTCCCAGGCTTCTTTTTCGAGGTCCTCAATGCGAATATCGAAAAACAAAGTGTGCAATCGACGCACCTCGGCAGATACGATTTTTTTCAAAGTTCACTCTCCCCCTAAGGCTGGCTTCCGGAACGCGAAAATCATACAAATTGTTCCCAGGCTTCTTTTTCGTTGTCCTCAATGCGAATATCGAAAAACAAAGTGTGCAATCGACGCACCTCGGCAGATACGATTTTTTTCAAAGTTTACCCCGCCCCTAAGGATGGCTTCCGGAACGCGAAAATCATACAAATTGTTCCCAGGCTTCTTTTTCGTTGTCCTCAATGCGAATATCGAAAAACAAAGTCTGCCATCGACGCACCTCGTAAGATACGTTTTTTTCAAAGTTCACCCCCCCTCCTAAGGCTGGCTTCCGGAACGCGAAAATCAAACAAATTGTTTCCAGGCTTCTTTTTCGTTGTCCTCAATGCGAATATCGAAAAACAAAGTGTGCAATCGACGCACCTCGTCAGATACGTTTTTTTCAAAGTTCACCTCTCCCCCTAAGGCTGGCTTCCGGAACGCGAAAATCATACAAATTATTCCCAGGCTTCGTTTTCGCTGTCCTCAAACCAAATATCGAAAAACAAAGTGTGCAATCGACGCACCGCGGCAGATACGATTTTTTCCAAAATTCACCCCCCCCCCTAAGGGTGGCTTCTGGACCGCGAAAATCATACGAATTGTTCCCAAGCTTCTTTTTCGTTGTCCTCAATGCGAATATCGAAAAACAATGTGTGCAATCGACGCACCTCGTCAGATACGTTTTTGTCAAAGTTCACCCCTCCCCCTAAGCTGGCTTCCGGAACGCGAAAATCATACAAATTGTTTCCAGGCTTCTTTTGAGAGGTCCTCAATGCGAATATCGAAAAGCAAAGTGTGCAATCGACGCACCTCGGCCGATACGATTTTTTTCAAAGTTCACCCCTCCCCCTAAGGGTGGCTTCCGGAACGGGAAAATCATACAAATTGTCCCCAGGCTTCTTTTTCGTTGTCCTCCATGCGAATATCGAAAAACAAAGTGTGCAATCGACGCACCTCGTCAGATACGTTTTTTTTTCAACGTTCCCCCCCCCCCCCCCCTAAGGCTGGCTTCCGGAACGCGAAAATCATACAAATTGTTTCCAGGATTCTTTTGAGAGGTCCTCAATGCGAATATCGAAAATCAAAGTGTGCAATCGACGCACCTCGGCAGATACGATTTTATTCAAAGTTCACCCCTCCCCCTAAGGGTGGTTTCCCGATCGCGAAAATCATACAAATTATTCCCAGGCTTCTTTTTCGTTGTCCTCAATGCGAATATCGAAAAACAAAGTGCGCAATCGACGCACCTCGTCAGATACGTTTTTTTCAAAGTTCACCGCTCCCCCTAAGGCTGGCTTCCGGAACGCGAAAATCATACAAACTGTTTTCAGGCGTCTTTTGACAGGTCCTCAATGCGAATATCGAGAAACGATGTGTGCAATCGACGCACCTCGGCAGATACGATTTTCTCCAAAATTCACCCCCCCCATAATGGCGGCTTCCGGAACGCGAAAATCATACAAATTGTTCCCAGGCTTCTTTTTCGTTGTCCTCAATGCGAATATCGATAAACAAGTGTGCAATGGACGCACCTCGTCAGATACGTTTTTTTCAAAGTTCACCCCTCCCCCTAAGGCTGGCTTCCGGAACGCGAAAATCATACAAATTGTTTCCAGGATTCTTTTGAGAGGTCTTCAATGCGAATATCGAAAATCAAAGTGTGCAATCGACGCACCTCGGCAGATACGATTTTTTCCATAATTCCCCCCCCCCCCCCCCGCCATAAGGGTGGCTTCCGGAACTCGAAAATCATACAAATTGTTCCCAGGCTTCTTTTTAGAGGTCCTCAATGCGAATATCGAAAAACAAAGTGTGCAATCGACGCACCTCGGCAGATACGATTTTTTTCAAAGTTCACCCCTCCCCCTAAGGGTGGCTTCCGGAACGCGAAAATCATACAAATTGTTCCCAGGCTTCTTTTTCGTTGCCCTCAATGCGAATATCGAAAAACAAAGTGTGCAATCGACGCAACTAGGTAGATACGATTTTTTTCAAAGTTCACCCCTCCCCCTAAGAATGGCTTCCGGAACGCGAAAATCATACAAATTGTTCCCAGGCTTCTTTTTCGTTGTCCTCAATGCGAATATCGAAAAACAAAGTGTGCAATCGATGCCCCTCGTCAGATACGTTTTTTTCAAAGTTCACCCCTCCCCCTAAGGCTGGCTTCCGGAACGCGAAAATCATACAAATTGTTTCCAGGCTTCTTTTGAGAGGTCCTCAATGCGAATATCGAAAAACAAAGTGTGCAATCGACGCACCTTGGCAGATACGATTTTTTCCATAATTCACCCCCCCCTAAGGGTGGCTTCCGGACCGCGAAAATCATACAAATTGTTCCCAGGCTTCTTTTTCGTTGTCCTCAATGCGAATATCGAAAAACAAAGTGTGCAATCGACGCACCTCGTCAGATACGTTTTTGTCAAAGTTCACCCCTCCGCCTCAGGCTGGCTTCCGGAACGCGAAAATCATACAAATTGTTTCCAGGCTTTTTTTGAGAGGTCCTCAATGCGAATATCGAAAAACAAAGTGTGCAATCGACGCACCTCGGCAGATACGATTTTTTTCAAAGTTCACCCCCCCCTAAGGGTGGCTTCCGGACCGCGAAAATCATACAAATTGTTCCCAGGCTTCTTTTTCGTTGTCCTCAATGCGAATATCGAAAAACAAAGTGTGCAATCGACGCACCTCGTCAGATACGTTTTTGTCAAAGTTCACCCCTCCGCCTAAGGCTGGCTTCCGGAACGCGAAAATCATACAATTTGTTTCCAGGCTTCTTTTTCGTTGTCCTCCATGCGAATATCGAAAAACAAAGTGTGCAATCGACGCACCTCGTCAGATACGTTTTTTTTTTAACGTTCACCCCCCCCCCCCCCCCCCCCAAGGCTGGCTTCCGGAACGCGGAAATCATACAAATTGTTCCCACGCTTCTTTATCGTTGTCCTCAATGCGAATATCGAAAAACAAAGTGTGCAATCGACGCACCTCGTCAGATACGTTTTTTTTCAACGTTCACCCCCCGCCCTAAGGCTGGCTTCCGAAAAGCGAAAATCATACAAATTGTTCCCTGGCTTCTTTTTAGAGGTCCTCAATGCGAATATCGAATAACAACGTGTGCAATCGACGCACCTCGGCAGATACGACTTTTTTCAAAATTCACCCCTTCCCCTAAGGCTGGCTTCCGGAAGGCGAAAATCATACAAATTGTTTCCAGGCTTCTTCTGAGAGGTCCTGAATGCGGATATCGAAAAACAAAGTGTGCAATCGACATACCTCGTCAGATAGGTTTTGTTTTCATCGTTCACCCCCTCGCCGTAAGGCTGGCTTCCGGAACGCGAAAAGCATACAAATTGTTCCCAGGCTTCTTTTTCGTTGTCCTCAATGCGAATATCGAAAAACAAAGTGTGCAATCGCTGCACCTCGTCAGATACGTCTTTTTCAAAGTTCACCCCTCCCCCTAAGGCTGGCTTCCGGAACGAGAAAATCATACAAATTGTTCCCAGGCTTCTTTTTCGTTGTCCTCAATGCGAATATCGAAAAACAAAGTATGCAATCGACGCACCTTGTCAGATACGTTTTTTTCAAAGTTCACCCCTCCCCCTAAGGCTGGCTTCCGGAACGGGAAAATCATACAAATTGTTCCCAGGCTTCTTTTTCGTTGTCCTCAATGCGAATATCGAAAAACAAAGTGTGCAATCGACGCACCTCGTCAGATACGATTTTGTCAAAGTTCACCCTTCCCCCTAAAGCTGGCTTCCGGATCGCGAAAATCATACAAAGTGTTTCCAGGCTTTTTTTGAGAGGTCCTCAATGCGAATATCGAAAAACAAAGTGTGCAATCGACGCACCTCGGCAGATACGATTTTTTTCAAAGTTCACCCCTCCCCCTAAGGGTGGCTTCCGGAACGCGAAAATCATACAAATTGTCCCCAGGCTTCTTTTTCGTTGTCCTCCATGCGAATATCGAAAAACGAAGTGTGCAATCGACGCACCTCGTCAGATACGTTTTTTTTTTAACGTTCACCCCCCCCCCCTAAGGCTGGCTTCCGGAACGCGGAAATCATACAAATTATTCCCACGCTTCTTTATCGTTGTCCTCAATGCGAATATCGAAAAACAAAGTGTGCAATCGACGCACCTCGTCAGATACGTTTTTTTTCAAAGTTCACCCCTCCCCCTAAGGCTGGCTTCCGGAACGAGAAAATCATACAAATTGTTCCCAGGCTTCTTTTTCGTTGTCCTCAATGCGAATATCGAAAAACAAAGTATGCAATCGACGCACCTCGTCAGATACGTTTTTTTCAAAGTTCACCCCTCCCCCTAAGGCTGGCTTCCGGAACGGGAAAATCATACAAATTGTTCCCAGGCTTCATTTTCGTTGTCCTCAATGCGAATATCGAAAAACAAAGTGTGCAATCGACGCACCTCGTCAGATACGTTTTTGTCAAAGTTCACCCTTCCCCCTAAGGCTGGCTTCCGGATCGCGAAAATCATACAAATTGTTTCCAGGCTTTTTTTGAGAGGTCCTCAATGCGAATATCGAAAAACAAAGTGTGCAATCGACGCACCTCGGCAGATACGATTTTTTTCAAAGTTCACCCCTCCCCCTAAGGGTGGCTTCCGGAACGCGAAAATCATACAAATTGTCCCCAGGCTTCTTTTTCGTTGTCCTCCATGCGAATATCGAAAAACAAAGTGTGCAATCGACGCAACTCGTCAGATACGTTTTTTTTTTAACGTTCACCCCCCCCCCCCCCCCTAAGGCTGGCTTCCGGAACGCGGAAATCATACAAATTGTTCCCACGCTTCTTTATCGTTGTCCTCAATGCGAATATCGAAAAACAAAGTGTGCATTCGACGCACCGCGTCAGATACGTTTTTTTCGAAGTTCACCCCTCCCCCTAAGGCTGGCTTCCGGAACGCGAAAATCATACAAATTGTTTCCAGGCTTCTTTCGAGAGGTCCTCAATGCGAATATCGAAAAACAAAGTGTGCAATTGACGCACCTCGGCAGATACGATTTTTTTCAAAGTTCACCCCTCCCCCTGAGGGTGGCTTCCGGACCGCGGAAATCATACAAATTGTTCCCAGGCTTCTTTTTCGTTGTCCTCAATGCGAATATCGAAAAACAAAGTGTGCAATCGACGCACCTCGTCAGATACGTTTTTTTCAAAGTTCACCCCTCCCCCTAAGGCTGGCTTCCGGAACGCGAAAATCATACAAATTGTTTCCAGGCTTCTTTTGAGAGGTCCTCAATGCGAATATCGAAAAACAAAGTGTGCAATCGACGCACCTCGGCAGATACCATTTTATTCAAAGTTCACCCCTCCCCCTAAGGGTGGCTTCCGGATCGCGAAAATCATACAAATTATTCCCAGGCTTCTTTTTCGCTGTCCTCAATGCAAATATTGAAAAACAAAGTGTGCAATCGACGCACCTCGGCAGATACGATTTTTTCCTAAATTCACCCCCCCCCCTAAGGGTGGCTTCCGGACCGCGAAAATCATCCAAATTGTTCCCAGGCTTGTTTTTCGTTGTCCTCAATGCGAATATCGAAAAACAAAGTGTGCAATCGACGCACCTCGTCAGATACGTTTTTGTCAAATTTCACCCCTCCCCCTAAGCTGGCTTCCGGAACGCGAAAATCATACAAATTGTTTCCAGGCTTCTTTTGAGAGGTCCTCAATGCGAATATCGAAAAACAACGTGTGCAATCGACGCACCTCGGCCGATACGATTTTTTTCAAAGTTCACCCCTCCCCCTAAGGGTGGCTTCCGGAACGCGAAAATCATGCAAATTGTCCCCAGGCTTCTTTTTCGTTGTCCTCCATGCGAATATCGAAAAACAAAGTGTGCAATCGACGCACCTCGTCAGATTCGTTTTTTTTTCAACGTTCCCCCACCCCCCTAAGGCTGGCTTCCAGAACGCGAAAATCATACAAATTGTTTCCAGGATTCTTTTGAGCGGTCCTCAATGCGAATATCGAAAAACAAAGTGTGCAATCGACGCACCTCGGCAGATACGATTTTATTCAAAGTTCACCCCTCCCCCTAAGGGTGGTTTCCGGATCGCGAAAATCATACAAATTATTCCCAGGCTTCTTTTTCGTTGTCCTCAATGCGAATATCGAAAAACAAAGTGCGCAATCGACGCACCTCGTCAGATACGTTTTTTTCAAAGTTCACCGCTCCCCCTAAGGCTGGCGTCCGGAACGCGAAAATCATACAAATTGTTTCCAGGCTTCTTTTGAGAGGTCCTCAATGCGAATATCGAAAAACGAAGTGTGCAATCGACGCACCTCGGCAGATACGATTTTTTTCCAAAATTCACCCCCCCCCTAATGGTGGCTTCCGGAACGCGAAAATCATATAAATTGTTCCCAGGTTTCTTTTTCGTTGTCCTCAATGCGAATATCGATATACAAAGTGTGCAATGGACGCACCTCGTCAGATACGTTTTTTTCAAAGTTCACCCCTCCCCCTAAGGCTGGCTTCCGGAACGCGAAAATCATACAAATTGTTTCCAGGATTCTTTTGAGAGGTCCTCAATGCGAATATCGAAAAACAAAGTGTGCAATCGACGCACCTCGGCAGATACGATTTTTTTCAAAGTTCACCCCTCCCCCTAAGGGTGGCTTCCGGCACGCGAAAATCATAGAAATTGTTCCCAGGCTTCTTTTTCGTTGTCCTCAATGCGAATATCGAAAAACAAAGTGTGCAATCGACGCACCTCGGTAGATACGATTTTTTTCAAAGTTCACCCCTCTCCCTAAGGATGGCTTCCGGAACGCGAAAATCATACAAATTGTTCCCAGGCTTCTTTTTCGTTGTCCTCAATGCGAATATCGACAAACAAAGTGTGCAATCGACGCACCTCGTCAGATACGTTTTTTTCAAAGTTCACCCCTCCCCCTAAGGCTGGCTTCCGGAACGCGAAAATCATACAAATTGTTTCCAGGCTTCTTTTGAGAGGTCCTCAATGCGAATATCGAAAAACAAAGTGTGCAATCGACGCACTTCGTCAGATACGTTTTTGTCAAAGTTTACCCCTCCCCCTAAGGCTGGCTTCCGGATCGCGAAAATCATACAAATTGTTTTCAGGCTTTTTTTGAGAGGTCCTCAATGCGAATATCGAAAAACAAAGTGTGCAATCGACGCACCTCGGCAGATACGGTTTTTTTCAACGTTCACCCCCCCCCCCCCTAAGGCTGGCTTCCGGAACGCGAAAATCATACAAATTGTTCCCTGGCTTCTTTTTAGAGGTCCTCAATGCGAATATCGAATAACAACGTGTGCAATCGACGCACCTCGGCAGATACGACTTTTTTCAAAATTCACCCCTCCCCCTAAGGCTGGCGTCCGGAAGGCGAAAATCATACAAATTGTTTCCAGGCTTCTTCTGAGAGGTCCTGAATGCGGATATCGAAAAACAAAGTGTGCAATCGACGCACCTCGTCAGATAGGTTTTTTTTTTCATCGTTCACCCCCTACCCCTAAGGCTGGCTTCCGGAACGCGAAAATCATACACATTGTTCCCAGGCTTCTTTTTCGTTGTCCTCAATGCGAATGTCGAAAAACAAAGTGTGCAATCGCTGCACCTCGTCAGATACGTCTTTCTCAAAGTTCACCCCTCCCCCTAAGGCTGGCTTCCGGAACGCGAAAATCATACAAATTGTTCCCAGGCTTCTTTTTCGTTGTCCTCAATGCGAATATCGAAAAACAAAGTGTGCAATCGACGCACCTCGTAAGATACGTTTTTGTCAAATTTCACCCCTCCCCCTAAGCTGGCTTCCGGAACGCGAAAATCATACAAATTGTTTCCAGGCTTCTTTTGAGAGGTCCTCAATGCGAATATCGAAAAACAACGTGTGCAATCGACGCACCGCGGCCGATACGATTTTTTTCAAAGTTCACCCCTCCCCCTAAGGGTGGCTTCCGGAACGCGAAAATCATACAAATTGTCCCCAGGCTTCTTTTTCGTTGTCCTCCATGCGAATATCGAAAAACAAAGTGTGCAATCGACGCACCTCGTCAGATTCGTTTTTTATTTCAACGTTCCACCCCCACCCCCCTAAGGCTGGCTTCCAGAACGGGAAAATCATACAAATTGTTTCCAGGATTCTTTTGAGAGGTCCTCAATGCGAATATCGAAAAACAAAGTGTGCAATCGACGCACCTCGGCAGATACGATTTTATTCAAAGTTCACCCCTCCCCCTAAGGGTGGTTTCCGGATCGCGAAAATCATACAAATTATTCCCAGGCTTCTTTTTCGTTGTCCTCAATGCGAATATCGAAAAACAAAGTGCGCAATCGACGCACCTTGTCAGATACGTTTTTTTCAAAGTTCACCGCTCCCCCTAAGGCTGGCTTCCGGTACGCGAAAATCATACAAATTGTTTCCAGGCTTCTTTTGAGAGGTCCTCAATGCGAATATCGAAAAACGAAGTGTGCAATCGACGCACCTCGGCAGATACGATTTTTTTCCAAAATTCACCCCCCCCTAATGGTGGCTTCCAGAACGCGAAAATCATATAAATTGTTCCCAGGCTTCTTTTTCGTTGTCCTCAATGCGAATATCGATAAACAAAGTGTGCAATGGACGCACCTCGGCAGATACGATTTTTTTCAAAGTTCACCCCTCCCCCTAAGGCTGGCTTCCGGAACGCGAAAATCATACAAATTGTTCCCAGGCTTCTTTTTCGTTGTCCTCAATGCGAATATCGAAAAACAAAGTGTGCAATCGACGCACCTCGGCAGATACGATTTTTTTCAAAGTTCACCCCTCCCCCTAAGGCTGGCTTCCGGAACGCGAAAATCATACAAATTGTTCCCAGGCTTCTTTTTCGTTGTCCTCAATGCGAATATCGAAAAACAAAGTGTGCAATCGACGCACCTCGGCAGATACGATTTTTTTCAAAGTTTACCCCGCCCCTAAGGATGGCTTCCGGAACGCGAAAATCATACAAATTGTTCCCAGGCTTCTTTTTCGTTGTCCTCAATGCGAATATCGAAAAACAAAGTCTGCAATCGACGCACCTCGTAAGATACGTTTTTTTCAAAGTTCACCCCCCCCCCCCTAAGGCTGGCTTCCGGAACGCGAAAATCAAACAAATTGTTTCCAGGCTTCTTTTTCGTTGTCCTCAATGCGAATATCGAAAAACAAAGTGTGCAATCGACGCACCTCGTCAGATACGTTTTTTTTTAACGTTCACCCCCCCCCCCCCCCTAAGGCTGGCTTCCGGAACGCGGAAATCATACAAATTGTTCCCACGCTTCTTTATCGTTGTCCTCAATGCGAATATCGAAAAACAAAGTGTGCAATCGACGCACCTCGTCGGATACGTTTTTTTTCACCGTTCACCCACCCCCCCCCCCCCTAACGCTGGCTTCCGGAGCGCGAAAATCATACAAATTGTTCCCTGGCTTCTTTTTAGAGGTCCTCAATGCGAATATCGAAAAACAACGTGTGCAATCGACGCACCTCGGCAGATACGATTTTTTTTTAAATTCACCCCTCCCCCTAAGGCTGGCTTCCGGAAGGCGAAACGCATACAAATTGTTTCCAGGCTTCTTCTGAGAGATCCTCAATGCGGATATCGAAAAACAAAGTGTGCAATCGACGCACCTCGTCAGATACGTCTTTTTCAAAGTTCACCCCTCCCCCTAAGGCTGGCTTCCGGACCGCGAAAATCATACAAAATGTTTCCAGGCTTCTTTTGAGAGGTCCTCAATGCGAATATCGAAAAACAAAGTGTGCAATCGACGCACCTCGGTAGATACGATTGTTTTCAAAGTTCACCCCTCCCCCTAAGGCTGGCTTCCGGAACGGGAAAATCATACAAATTGTTCCCAGGCTTCTTTTCCGTTGTCCTCAATGCGAATATCGAAAAACAAAGTGTGCAATCGACGCACCTCGGTAGATACGATTTTTTTCAAAGTTCACCCCTCTCCCTAAGGATGGCTTCCGGAACGCGAAAATCATACAAATTGTTCCCAGGCTTCTTTTTCGTTGTCCTCAATGCGAATATCGACAAACAAAGTGTGCAATCGACGCACCTCGTCAGATACGTTTTTTTCAAAGTTCACCCCTCCCCCTAAGGCTGGCTTCCGGAACGCGAAAATCATACAAATTGTTTCCAGGCTTCTTTTGAGAGGTCCTCAATGCGAATATCGAAAAACAAAGTGTGCAATCGACGCACTTCGTCAGATACGTTTTTGTCAAAGTTTACCCCTCCCCCTAAGGCTGGCTTCCGGATCGCGAAAATCATACAAATTGTTTCCAGGCTTTTTTTGAGAGGTCCTCAATGCGAATATCGAAAAACAAAGTGTGCAATCGACGCACCTCGGCAGATACGGTTTTTTTCAACGTTCACCCCCCCCCCCCCCCCCTAAGGCTGGCTTCCGGAACGCGAAAATCATACAAATTGTTCCCTGGCTTCTTTTTAGAGGTCCTCAATGCGAATATCGAATAACAACGTGTGCAATCGACGCACCTCGGCAGATACGACTTTTTTCAAAATTCACCCCTCCCCCTAAGGCTGGCGTCCGGAAGGCGAAAATCATACAAATTGTTTCCAGGCTTCTTCTGAGAGGTCCTGTATGCGGATATCGAAAAACAAAGTGTGCAATCGACGCACCTCGTCAGATAGGTTTTTTTTTTCATCGTTCACCCCCTACCCCTAAGGCTGGCTTCCGGAACGCGAAAATCATACACATTGTTCCCAGGCTTCTTTTTCGTTGTCCTCAATGCGAATGTCGAAAAACAAAGTGTGCAATCGCTGCACCTCGTCAGATACGTCTTTCTCAAAGTTCACCCCTCCCCCTAAGGCTGGCTTCCGGAACGCGAAAATCATACAAATTGTTCCCAGGCTTCTTTTTCGTTGTCCTCAATGCGAATATCGAAAAACAAAGTGTGCAATCGACGCACCTCGTAAGATACGTTTTTGTCAAATTTCACCCCTCCCCCTAAGCTGGCTTCCGGAACGCGAAAATCATACAAATTGTTTCCAGGCTTCTTTTGAGAGGTCCTCAATGCGAATATCGAAAAACAACGTGTGCAATCGACGCACCGCGGCCGATACGATTTTTTTCAAAGTTCACCCCTCCCCCTAAGGGTGGCTTTCGGAACGCGAAAATCATACAAATTGTCCCCAGGCTTCTTTTTCGTTGTCCTCCATGCGAATATCGAAAAACAAAGTGTGCAATCGACGCACCTCGTCAGATTCGTTTTTTATTTCAACGTTCCACCCCCACCCCCCTAAGGCTGGCTTCCAGAACGGGAAAATCATACAAATTGTTTCCAGGATTCTTTTGAGAGGTCCTCAATGCGAATATCGAAAAACAAAGTGTGCAATCGACGCACCTCGGCAGATACGATTTTATTCAAAGTTCACCCCTCCCCCTAAGGGTGGTTTCCGGATCGCGAAAATCATACAAATTATTCCCAGGCTTCTTTTTCGTTGTCCTCAATGCGAATATCGAAAAACAAAGTGCGCAATCGACGCACCTTGTCAGATACGTTTTTTTCAAAGTTCACCGCTCCCCCTAAGGCTGGCTTCCGGTACGCGAAAATCATACAAATTGTTTCCAGGCTTCTTTTGAGAGGTCCTCAATGCGAATATCGAAAAACGAAGTGTGCAATCGACGCACCTCGGCAGATACGATTTTTTTCCAAAATTCACCCCCCCCTAATGGTGGCTTCCAGAACGCGAAAATCATATAAATTGTTCCCAGGCTTCTTTTTCGTTGTCCTCAATGCGAATATCGATAAACAAAGTGTGCAATGGACGCACCTCGGCAGATACGATTTTTTTCAAAGTTCACCCCTCCCCCTAAGGCTGGCTTCCGGAACGCGAAAATCATACAAATTGTTCCCAGGCTTCTTTTTCGTTGTCCTCAATGCGAATATCGAAAAACAAAGTGTGCAATCGACGCACCTCGGCAGATACGATTTTTTTCAAAGTTCACCCCTCCCCCTAAGGCTGGCTTCCGGAACGCGAAAATCATACAAATTGTTCCCAGGCTTCTTTTTCGTTGTCCTCAATGCGAATATCGAAAAACAAAGTGTGCAATCGACGCACCTCGGCAGATACGATTTTTTTCAAAGTTTACCCCGCCCCTAAGGATGGCTTCCGGAACGCGAAAATCATACAAATTGTTCCCAGGCTTCTTTTTCGTTGTCCTCAATGCGAATATCGAAAAACAAAGTCTGCAATCGACGCACCTCGTAAGATACGTTTTTTTCAAAGTTCACCCCCCCCCCCCTAAGGCTGGCTTCCGGAACGCGAAAATCAAACAAATTGTTTCCAGGCTTCTTTTTCGTTGTCCTCAATGCGAATATCGAAAAACAAAGTGTGCAATCGACGCACCTCGTCAGATACGTTTTTTTTTAACGTTCACCCCCCCCCCCCCCTAAGGCTGGCTTCCGGAACGCGGAAATCATACAAATTGTTCCCACGCTTCTTTATCGTTGTCCTCAATGCGAATATCGAAAAACAAAGTGTGCAATCGACGCACCTCGTCGGATACGTTTTTTTTCACCGTTCACCCACCCCCCCCCCCCCCCTAACGCTGGCTTCCGGAGCGCGAAAATCATACAAATTGTTCCCTGGCTTCTTTTTAGAGGTCCTCAATGCGAATATCGAAAAACAACGTGTGCAATCGACGCACCTCGGCAGATACGATTTTTTTTTAAATTCACCCCTCCCCCTAAGGCTGGCTTCCGGAAGGCGAAACGCATACAAATTGTTTCCAGGCTTCTTCTGAGAGATCCTCAATGCGGATATCGAAAAACAAAGTGTGCAATCGACGCACCTCGTCAGATACGTCTTTTTCAAAGTTCACCCCTCCCCCTAAGGCTGGCTTCCGGACCGCGAAAATCATACAAAATGTTTCCAGGCTTCTTTTGAGAGGTCCTCAATGCGAATATCGAAAAACAAAGTGTGCAATCGACGCACCTCGGTAGATACGATTGTTTTCAAAGTTCACCCCTCCCCCTAAGGCTGGCTTCCGGAACGGGAAAATCATACAAATTGTTCCCAGGCTTCTTTTCCGTTGTCCTCAATGCGAATATCGAAAAACAAAGTGTGCAATCGACGCACCTCGGTAGATACGATTTTTTTCAAAGTTCACCCCTCTCCCTAAGGATGGCTTCCGGAACGCGAAAATCATACAAATTGTTCCCAGGCTTCTTTTTCGTTGTCCTCAATGCGAATATCGACAAACAAAGTGTGCAATCGACGCACCTCGTCAGATACGTTTTTTTCAAAGTTCACCCCTCCCCCTAAGGCTGGCTTCCGGAACGCGAAAATCATACAAATTGTTTCCAGGCTTCTTTTGAGAGGTCCTCAATGCGAATATCGAAAAACAAAGTGTGCAATCGACGCACTTCGTCAGATACGTTTTTGTCAAAGTTTACCCCTCCCCCTAAGGCTGGCTTCCGGATCGCGAAAATCATACAAATTGTTTCCAGGCTTTTTTTGAGAGGTCCTCAATGCGAATATCGAAAAACAAAGTGTGCAATCGACGCACCTCGGCAGATACGGTTTTTTTCAACGTTCACCCCCCCCCCCCCCCTAAGGCTGGCTTCCGGAACGCGAAAATCATACAAATTGTTCCCTGGCTTCTTTTTAGAGGTCCTCAATGCGAATATCGAATAACAACGTGTGCAATCGACGCACCTCGGCAGATACGACTTTTTTCAAAATTCACCCCTCCCCCTAAGGCTGGCGTCCGGAAGGCGAAAATCATACAAATTGTTTCCAGGCTTCTTCTGAGAGGTCCTGAATGCGGATATCGAAAAACAAAGTGTGCAATCGACGCACCTCGTCAGATAGGTTTTTTTTTTCATCGTTCACCCCCTCCCCCTAAGGCTGGCTTCCGGAACGCGAAAATCATACACATTGTTCCCAGGCTTCTTTTTCGTTGTCCTCAATGCGAATGTCGAAAAACAAAGTGTGCAATCGCTGCACCTCGTCAGATACGTCTTTCTCAAAGTTCACCCCTCCCCCTAAGGCTGGCTTCCGGAACGCGAAAATCATACAAATTGTTCCCAGGCTTCTTTTTCGTTGTCCTCAATGCGAATATCGAAAAACAAAGTGTGCAATCGACGCACCTCGTAAGATACGTTTTTGTCAAATTTCACCCCTCCCCCTAAGCTGGCTTCCGGAACGCGAAAATCATACAAATTGTTTCCAGGCTTCTTTTGAGAGGTCCTCAATGCGAATATCGAAAAACAACGTGTGCAATCGACGCACCGCGGCCGATACGATTTTTTTCAAAGTTCACCCCTCCCCCTAAGGGTGGCTTCCGGAACGCGAAAATCATACAAATTGTCCCCAGGCTTCTTTTTCGTTGTCCTCCATGCGAATATCGAAAAACAAAGTGTGCAATCGACGCACCTCGTCAGATTCGTTTTTTATTTCAACGTTCCACCCCCACCCCCCTAAGGCTGGCTTCCAGAACGGGAAAATCATACAAATTGTTTCCAGGATTCTTTTGAGAGGTCCTCAATGCGAATATCGAAAAACAAAGTGTGCAATCGACGCACCTCGGCAGATACGATTTTATTCAAAGTTCACCCCTCCCCCTAAGGGTGGTTTCCGGATCGCGAAAATCATACAAATTATTCCCACGCTTCTTTTTCGTTGTCCTCAATGCGAATATCGAAAAACAAAGTGCGCAATCGACGCACCTTGTCAGATACGTTTTTTTCAAAGTTCACCGCTCCCCCTAAGGCTGGCTTCCGGTACGCGAAAATCATACAAATTGTTTCCAGGCTTCTTTTGAGAGGTCCTCAATGCGAATATCGAAAAACGAAGTGTGCAATCGACGCACCTCGGCAGATACGATTTTTTTCCAAAATTCACCCCCCCCTAATGGTGGCTTCCAGAACGCGAAAATCATATAAATTGTTCCCAGGCTTCTTTTTCGTTGTCCTCAATGCGAATATCGATAAACAAAGTGTGCAATGGACGCACCTCGGCAGATACGATTTTTTTCAAAGTTCACCCCTCCCCCTAAGGCTGGCTTCCGGAACGCGAAAATCATACAAATTGTTCCCAGGCTTCTTTTTCGTTGTCCTCAATGCGAATATCGAAAAACAAAGTGTGCAATCGACGCACCTCGGCAGATACGATTTTTTTCAAAGTTCACCCCTCCCCCTAAGGCTGGCTTCCGGAACGCGAAAATCATACAAATTGTTCCCAGGCTTCTTTTTCGTTGTCCTCAATGCGAATATCGAAAAACAAAGTGTGCAATCGACGCACCTCGGCAGATACGATTTTTTTCAAAGTTTACCCCGCCCCTAAGGATGGCTTCCGGAACGCGAAAATCATACAAATTGTTCCCAGGCTTCTTTTTCGTTGTCCTCAATGCGAATATCGAAAAACAAAGTCTGCAATCGACGCACCTCGTAAGATACGTTTTTTTCAAAGTTCACCCCCCCCCCCTAAGGCTGGCTTCCGGAACGCGAAAATCAAACAAATTGTTTCCAGGCTTCTTTTTCGTTGTCCTCAATGCGAATATCGAAAAACAAAGTGTGCAATCGACGCACCTCGTCAGATACGTTTTTTTTTAACGTTCACCCCCCCCCCCCCCTAAGGCTGGCTTCCGGAACGCGGAAATCATACAAATTGTTCCCACGCTTCTTTATCGTTGTCCTCAATGCGAATATCGAAAAACAAAGTGTGCAATCGACGCACCTCGTCGGATACGTTTTTTTTCACCGTTCACCCACCCCCCCCCCCCCTAACGCTGGCTTCCGGAGCGCGAAAATCATACAAATTGTTCCCTGGCTTCTTTTTAGAGGTCCTCAATGCGAATATCGAAAAACAACGTGTGCAATCGACGCACCTCGGCAGATACGATTTTTTTTTAAATTCACCCCTCCCCCTAAGGCTGGCTTCCGGAAGGCGAAACGCATACAAATTGTTTCCAGGCTTCTTCTGAGAGATCCTCAATGCGGATATCGAAAAACAAAGTGTGCAATCGACGCACCTCGTCAGATACGTCTTTTTCAAAGTTCACCCCTCCCCCTAAGGCTGGCTTCCGGACCGCGAAAATCATACAAAATGTTTCCAGGCTTCTTTTGAGAGGTCCTCAATGCGAATATCGAAAAACAAAGTGTGCAATCGACGCACCTCGGTAGATACGATTGTTTTCAAAGTTCACCCCTCCCCCTAAGGCTGGCTTCCGGAACGGGAAAATCATACAAATTTTTCCCAGGCTTCTTTTTCGTTGTCCTCAATGCGAATATCGAGAAACGAAGTGTGCAATCCACGCACCTCGGCAGATACGATTTTTTCCAAAATTCACCCCCCCCCCCCCATAATGGTGGCTTCCGGAACGCGAAAATCATACAAATTGTTCCCAGGCTTCTTTTTCGTTGTCCTCAATGCGAATATCGAAAAACAAAGTGTGCAATCGACGCACCTCGGCAGATACGATTTTTTTCAAAGTTCACCCCTCCCCCTAAGGGTGGCTTCCGGCACGCGAAAATCATACAAATTGTTCCCAGGCTTCTTTTTCGTTGTCCTCAATGCGAATATCGAAAAACAAAGTGTGCAATCGACGCACCTCGGTAGATACGATTTTTTTCAAAGTTCACCCCTCTCCCTAAGGATGGCTTCCGGAACGCGAAAATCATACAAATCGTTCCCAGGCTTCTTTTTCGTTGTCCTCAATGCGAATATCGACAAACAAAGTGTGCAATCGACGCACCTCGGCAGATACGATTTTATTCAAAGTTCACCCCTCCCCTAAGGGTGGCTTCCGGATCGCGAAAATCATACAAATTATTCCCAGGCTTCTTTTTCGCTGTCCTCAATGCAAATATTGAAAAACAAAGTGTGCAATCGACGCACCACGGCAGATACGATTTTTTCCTAAATTCGCCCCCCCCCCCCCCTAAGGGTGGCTTCCGGACCGCGAAAATCATACAAATTGTTCCCAGGCTTGTTTTTCGTTGTCCTCAATGCGAATATCGAAAAACAAAAAGTGCAATCGACGCACCTCGTCAGATACGTTTTTGTCAAATTTCACCCCTTCCCGTAAGCTGGCTTCCGGAACGCGAAAATCATACAAATTGTTTCCAGGCTTCTTTTGAGAGGTCCTCAATGCGAATATCGAAAAACAACGTGTGCAATCGACGCACCTCGGCCGATACGATTTTATTCAAAGTTCACCCCTCCCCCTAAGGGTGGCTTCCGGAACGCGAAAATCATACAAATTGTTTCCAGGATTCTTTTGAGAGGTCCTCAATGCGAATATCGAAAAACAAAGTGTGCAATCGACGCACCTCGGCAGATACGATTTTATTCAAAGTTCACCCCTCCCCCTAAGGGTGGTTTCCGGATCGCGAAAATCATACAAATTATTCCCAGGCTTCTTTTTCGTTGTCCTCAATGCGAATATCGAAAAACAAAGTGCGCAATCGACGCACCTCGTCAGATACGTTTTTTTCAAAGTTCACCGCTCCCCCTAAGGCTGGCTTCCGGAACGCGAAAATCATACAAATTGTTTCCAGGCTTCTTTTGAGAGGTCCTCAATGCGAATATCGAAAAACGAAGTGTGGAATCGACGCACCTCGGCAGATACGATATTTTTCCAAAATTCACCCCCCCCCCCTAATGGTGGCTTCCGGAACGCGAAAATCATATAAATTGTTCCAAGGCTTCTTTTTCGTTGTCCTCAATGCGAATATCGATAAACAAAGTGTGCAATGGACGCACCTCGTCGGATACGTTTTTTTCAAAGTTCACCCCTCCCCCTAAGGCTGGCTTCCGGAACGCGAAAATCAAACAAATTGTTTCCAGGATTCTTTTGAAAGGTCCTCAATGCGAATATCGAAAAACAAAGTGTGCAATCGACGCACCTCGGCAGATACGATTTTTTCCACAATTCGGCCCCCCCACCCCCCCCCATAAGGGTGGCTTCCGGAACTCGAAAATCATACAAATTGTTCCCAGGCATCTTTTTAGAGGTCCTCAATGCGAATATCGAAAAACAAAGTGTGCAATCGACGCACCTCGGCAGATACGATTTTTTTCAAAGTTCACCCCTCCCCCTAAGGGTGGCTTCCGGAACGCTAAAATCATACAAATTGTTCCCAGGCTTTTTTTTCGTTGTCCTCAATGCGAATATCGAAAAACAACGTGTGCAATCGACGCACCTCGGTAGATACGATTTTTTTCAACGTTCACCCGTCCCCCTAAGAATGGCTTCCGGAACGCGAAAATCATACAAATTGTTCCCAGGCTTCTTTTCGTTGTCCTCAATGCGAATATCGAAAAACAAAGTGTGCAATCGACGCACCTCGTCAGATACGTTTTTTTCAAAGTTCACCCCTCCCCCTAAGGCTGGCTTCCGGAACGCGAAAATCAAACAAATTGTTTCCAGGCTTCTTTTGAGAGGTCCTCAATGCGAATATCGAAAAACAAAGTGTGCAATCGACGCACCTCGGCAGATACGATTTTTTTCAAAGTTCACCCCTCCCCCTGAGGGTCGCATCCGGACCGCGAAAATCATACAAATTGTTCCCAGGCTTCTTTTTCGTTGTCCTCAATGCGAATAACGAAAAACAAAGTGCGCAATCGACGCACCTCGTCAGATACGTTTTTTTCAAAGTTCACCGCTCCCCCTAAGGCTGGCTTCCGGAACGCAAAAATCATACAAATTGTTTCCAGGATTCTTTTGAGAGGTCCTCAATGCTCATATCGAAAAACAAAGTGTGCAATCGACGCACCTCGGCAGATACGATTTTTTCCAAAATTCGCCCCCCCCCCCCGCCCCATAAGGGTGGCTTCCGGAACTCGAAAATCATGCAAATTGTTCCCAGGCTTCTTTTTAGAGGTCCTCAATGCGAATATCGAAAAACAATGTGTGCAATCGACGCACCTCGGCAGATACGATTTTTTTCAAAGTTCACCCCTCCCCCTAAGGGTGGCTTCCGGCACGCGAAAATCATACAAATTGTTCCCAGGCTTCTTTTTCGTTGTCCTCAATGCGAATATCGAAAAACAAAGTGTGCAATCGACGCACCTCGGTAGATACGATTTTTTTCAAAGTTCACCCCTCTCCCTAAGGATGGCTTCCGGAACGCGAAAATCATACAAATCGTTCCCAGGCTTCTTTTTCGTTGTCCTCAATGCGAATATCGACAAACAAAGTGTGCAATCGACGCACCTCGGCAGATACGATTTTTTCCTAAATTCACCCCCCCCCCTAAGGGTGGCTTCCGGACCGCGAAAATCATCCAAATTGTTTCCAGGCTTGTTTTTCGTTGTCCTCAATGCGAATATCGAAAAACAAAGTGTGCAATCGACGCACCTCGTCAGATACGTTTTTGTCAAATTTCACCCCTCCCCCTAAGCTGGCTTCCGGAACGCGAAAATCATACAAATTGTTTCCAGGCTTCTTTTGAGAGGTCCTCAATGCGAACATCGAAAAACAACGTGTGCAATCGACGCACCTCGGCCGATACGATTTTTTTCAAAGTTCACCCCTCCCCCTAAGGGTGGCTTCCGGAACGCGAAAATCATGCAAATTGTCCCCAGGCTTCTTTTTCGTTGTCCTCCATGCGAATATCGAAAAACAAAGTGTGCAATCGACGCACCTCGTCAGATTCGTTTTTTTTTCAACGTTCCCCCACCCCCCTAAGGCTGGCTTCCAGAACGCAAAAATCATACAAATTGTTTCCAGGATTCTTTTGAGCGGTCCTCAATGCGAATATCGAAAAACAAAGTGTGCAATCGACGCACCTCGGCAGATACGATTTTATTCAAAGTTCACCCCTCCCCCTAAGGGTGGTTTCCGGATCGCGAAAATCATACAAATTATTCCCAGGCTTCTTTTTCGTTGTCCTCAATGCGAATATCGAAAAACAAAGTGCGCAATCGACGCACCTCGTCAGATACGTTTTTTTCAAAGTTCACCGCTCCCCCTAAGGCTGGCGTCCGGAACGCGAAAATCATACAAATTGTTTCCAGGCTTCTTTTGAGAGGTCCTCAATGCGAATATCGAAAAACGAAGTGTGCAATCGACGCACCTCGGCAGATACGATTTTTTTCCAAAATTCACCCCCCCCCCTAATGGTGGCTTCCGGAACGCGAAAATCATATAAATTGTTCCCAGGTTTCTTTTTCGTTGTCCTCAATGCGAATATCGATATACAAAGTGTGCAATGGACGCACCTCGTCAGATACGTTTTTTTCAAAGTTCACCCCTCCCCCTAAGGCTGGCTTCCGGAACGCGAAAATCATACAAATTGTTTCCAGGATTCTTTTGAGAGGTCCTCAATGCGAATATCGAAAAACAAAGTGTGCAATCGACGCACCTCGGCAGATACGATTTTTTTCAAAGTTCACCCCTCCCCCTAAGGGTGGCTTCCGGCACGCGAAAATCATAGAAATTGTTCCCAGGCTTCTTTTTCGTTGTCCTCAATGCGAATATCGAAAAACAAAGTGTGCAATCGACGCACCTCGGTAGATACGATTTTTTTCAAAGTTCACCCCTCTCCCTAAGGATGGCTTCCGGAACGCGAAAATCATACAAATTGTTCCCAGGCTTCTTTTTCGTTGTCCTCAATGCGAATATCGACAAACAAAGTGTGCAATCGACGCACCTCGTCAGATACGTTTTTTTCAAAGTTCACCCCTCCCCCTAAGGCTGGCTTCCGGAACGCGAAAATCATACAAATTGTTTCCAGGCTTCTTTTGAGAGGTCCTCAATGCGAATATCGAAAAACAAAGTGTGCAATCGACGCACTTCGTCAGATACGTTTTTGTCAAAGTTTACCCCTCCCCCTAAGGCTGGCTTCCGGATCGCGAAAATCATACAAATTGTTTCCAGGCTTTTTTTGAGAGGTCCTCAATGCGAATATCGAAAAACAAAGTGTGCAATCGACGCACCTCGGCAGATACGGTTTTTTTCAACGTTCACCCCCCCCCCCCTAAGGCTGGCTTCCGGAACGCGAAAATCATACAAATTGTTCCCTGGCTTCTTTTTAGAGGTCCTCAATGCGAATATCGAATAACAACGTGTGCAATCGACGCACCTCGGCAGATACGACTTTTTTCAAAATTCACCCCTCCCCCTAAGGCTGGCGTCCGGAAGGCGAAAATCATACAAATTGTTTCCAGGCTTCTTCTGAGAGGTCCTGAATGCGGATATCGAAAAACAAAGTGTGCAATCGACGCACCTCGTCAGATAGGTTTTTTTTTTCATCGTTCACCCCCTCCCCCTAAGGCTGGCTTCCGGAACGCGAAAATCATACACATTGTTCCCAGGCTTCTTTTTCGTTGTCCTCAATGCGAATGTCGAAAAACAAAGTGTGCAATCGCTGCACCTCGTCAGATACGTCTTTCTCAAAGTTCACCCCTCCCCCTAAGGCTGGCTTCCGGAACGCGAAAATCATACAAATTGTTCCCAGGCTTCTTTTTCGTTGTCCTCAATGCGAATATCGAAAAACAAAGTGTGCAATCGACGCACCTCGTAAGATACGTTTTTGTCAAATTTCACCCCTCCCCCTAAGCTGGCTTCCGGAACGCGAAAATCATACAAATTGTTTCCAGGCTTCTTTTGAGAGGTCCTCAATGCGAATATCGAAAAACAACGTGTGCAATCGACGCACCGCGGCCGATACGATTTTTTTCAAAGTTCACCCCTCCCCCTAAGGGTGGCTTCCGGAACGCGAAAATCATACAAATTGTCCCCAGGCTTCTTTTTCGTTGTCCTCCATGCGAATATCGAAAAACAAAGTGTGCAATCGACGCACCTCGTCAGATTCGTTTTTTATTTCAACGTTCCACCCCCACCCCCCTAAGGCTGGCTTCCAGAACGGGAAAATCATACAAATTGTTTCCAGGATTCTTTTGAGAGGTCCTCAATGCGAATATCGAAAAACAAAGTGTGCAATCGACGCACCTCGGCAGATACGATTTTATTCAAAGTTCACCCCTCCCCCTAAGGGTGGTTTCCGGATCGCGAAAATCATACAAATTATTCCCAGGCTTCTTTTTCGTTGTCCTCAATGCGAATATCGAAAAACAAAGTGCGCAATCGACGCACCTTGTCAGAAACGTTTTTTTCAAAGTTCACCGCTCCCCCTAAGGCTGGCTTCCGGTACGCGAAAATCATACAAATTGTTTCCAGGCTTCTTTTGAGAGGTCCTCAATGCGAATATCGAAAAACGAAGTGTGCAATCGACGCACCTCGGCAGATACGATTTTTTTCCAAAATTCACCCCCCCCTAATGGTGGCTTCCAGAACGCGAAAATCATATAAATTGTTCCCAGGCTTCTTTTTCGTTGTCCTCAATGCGAATATCGATAAACAAAGTGTGCAATGGACGCACCTCGGCAGATACGATTTTTTTCAAAGTTCACCCCTCCCCCTAAGGCTGGCTTCCGGAACGCGAAAATCATACAAATTGTTCCCAGGCTTCTTTTTCGTTGTCCTCAATGCGAATATCGAAAAACAAAGTGTGCAATCGACGCACCTCGGCAGATACGATTTTTTTCAAAGTTCACCCCTCCCCCTAAGGCTGGCTTCCGGAACGCGAAAATCATACAAATTGTTCCCAGGCTTCTTTTTCGTTGTCCTCAATGCGAATATCGAAAAACAAAGTGTGCAATCGACGCACCTCGGCAGATACGATTTTTTTCAAAGTTTACCCCGCCCCTAAGGATGGCTTCCGGAACGCGAAAATCATACAAATTGTTCCCAGGCTTCTTTTTCGTTGTCCTCAATGCGAATATAGAAAAACAAAGTCTGCAATCGACGCACCTCGTAAGATACGTTTTTTTCAAAGTTCACCCCCCCATCCCTAAGGCTGGCTTCCGGAACGCGAAAATCAAACAAATTGTTTCCAGGCTTCTTTTTCGTTGTCCTCAATGCGAATATCGAAAAACAAAGTGTGCAATCGACGCACCTCGTCAGATACGTTTTTTTTTAACGTTCACCCCCCCCCCCCCTAAGGCTGGCTTCCGGAACGCGGAAATCATACAAATTGTTCCCACGCTTCTTTATCGTTGTCCTCAATGCGAATATCGAAAAACAAAGTGTGCAATCGACGCACCTCGTCGGATACGTTTTTTTTCACCGTTCACCCACCCCCCACCCCCCCCTAACGCTGGCTTCCGGAGCGCGAAAATCATACAAATTGTTCCCTGGCTTCTTTTTAGAGGTCCTCAATGCGAATATCGAAAAACAACGTGTGCAATCGACGCACCTCGGCAGATACGATTTTTTTTTAAATTCACCCCTCCCCCTAAGGCTGGCTTCCGGAAGGCGAAACGCATACAAATTGTTTCCAGGCTTCTTCTGAGAGATCCTCAATGCGGATATCGAAAAACAAAGTGTGCAATCGACGCACCTCGTCAGATACGTCTTTTTCAAAGTTCACCCCTCCCCCTAAGGCTGGCTTCCGGACCGCGAAAATCATACAAAATGTTTCCAGGCTTCTTTTGAGAGGTCCTCAATGCGAATATCGAAAAACAAAGTGTGCAATCGACGCACCTCGGTAGATACGATTGTTTTCAAAGTTCACCCCTCCCCCTAAGGCTGGCTTCCGGAACGGGAAAATCATACAAATTTTTCCCAGGCTTCTTTTTCGTTGTCCTCAATGCGAATATCGAGAAACGAAGTGTGCAATCGACGCACCTCGGCAGATACGATTTTTTCCAAAATTCACCCCCCCCCCCCCATAATGGTGGCTTCCGGAACGCGAAAATCATACAAATTGTTCCCAGGCTTCTTTTTCGTTGTCCTCAATGCGAATATCGAAAAACAAAGTGTGCAATCGACGCACCTCGGCAGATACGATTTTTTTCAAAGTTCACCCCTCCCCCTAAGGGTGGCTTCCGGCACGCGAAAATCATACAAATTGTTCCCAGGCTTCTTTTTCGTTGTCCTCAATGCGAATATCGAAAAACAAAGTGTGCAATCGACGCACCTCGGTAGATACGATTTTTTTCAAAGTTCACCCCTCTCCCTAAGGATGGCTTCCGGAACGCGAAAATCATACAAATCGTTCCCAGGCTTCTTTTTCGTTGTCCTCAATGCGAATATCGACAAACAAAGTGTGCAATCGACGCACCTCGGCAGATACGATTTTATTCAAAGTTCACCCCTCCCCTAAGGGTGGCTTCCGGCACGCGAAAATCATACAAATTGTTCCCAGGCTTCTTTTTCGCTGTCCTCAATGCAAATATTGAAAAACAAAGTGTGCAATCGACGCACCTCGGCAGATACGATTTTTTTCAAAGTTCACCCCTCCCCCTAAGGGTGGCTTCCGGAACGCTAAAATCATACAAATTGTTCCCAGGCTTTTTTTTTCGTTGTCCTCAATGCGAATATCGAAAAACAAAGTGTGCAATCGACGCACCTCGGTAGATACGATTTTTTTCAACGTTCACCCGTCCCCCTAAGAATGGCTTCCGGAACGCGAAAATCATACAAATTGTTCCCAGGCTTCTTTTCGTTGTCCTCAATGCGAATATCGAAAAACAAAGTGTGCAATCGACGCACCTCGTCAGATAAGTTTTTTTCAAAGTTCACCCCTCCCCCTAAGGCTGGCTTCCGGAACGCGAAAATCAAACAAATTGTTTCCAGGCTTCTTTTGAGAGGTCCTCAATGCGAATATCGAAAAACAAAGTGTGCAATCGACGCACCTCGGCAGATACGATTTTTTTCAAAGTTCACCCCTCCCCCTGAGGGTCGCATCCGGACCGCGAAAATCATACAAATTGTTCCCAGGCTTCTTTTTCGTTGTCCTCAATGCGAATAACGAAAAACAAAGTGCGCAATCGACGCACCTCGTCAGATACGTTTTTTTCAAAGTTCACCGCTCCCCCTAAGGCTGGCTTCCGGAACGCAAAAATCATACAAATTGTTTCCAGGATTCTTTTGAGAGGTCCTCAATGCTCATATCGAAAAACAAAGTGTGCAATCGACGCACCTCGGCAGATACGATTTTTTCCAAAATTCGCCCCCCCCCCCCGCCCCATAAGGGTGGCTTCCGGAACTCGAAAATCATGCAAATTGTTCCCAGGCTTCTTTTTAGAGGTCCTCAATGCGAATATCGAAAAACAATGTGTGCAATCGACGCACCTCGGCAGATACGATTTTTTTCAAAGTTCACCCCTCCCCCTAAGGGTGGCTTCCGGCACGCGAAAATCATACAAATTGTTCCCAGGCTTCTTTTTCGTTGTCCTCAATGCGAATATCGAAAAACAAAGTGTGCAATCGACGCACCTCGGTAGATACGATTTTTTTCAAAGTTCACCCCTCTCCCTAAGGATGGCTTCCGGAACGCGAAAATCATACAAATCGTTCCCAGGCTTCTTTTTCGTTGTCCTCAATGCGAATATCGACAAACAAAGTGTGCAATCGACGCACCTCGGCAGATACGATTTTTTCCTAAATTCACCCCCCCCCCTAAGGGTGGCTTCCGGACCGCGAAAATCATCCAAATTGTTCCCAGGCTTGTTTTTCGTTGTCCTCAATGCGAATATCGAAAAACAAAGTGTGCAATCGACGCACCTCGTCAGATACGTTTTTGTCAAATTTCACCCCTCCCCCTAAGCTGGCTTCCGGAACGCGAAAATCATACAAATTGTTTCCAGGCTTCTTTTGAGAGGTCCTCAATGCGAATATCGAAAAACAACGTGTGCAATCGACGCACCTCGGCCGATACGATTTTTTTCAAAGTTCACCCCTCCCCCTAAGGGTGGCTTCCGGAACGCGAAAATCATGCAAATTGTCCCCAGGCTTCTTTTTCGTTGTCCTCCATGCGAATATCGAAAAACAAAGTGTGCAATCGACGCACCTCGTCAGATTCGTTTTTTTTTCAACGTTCCCCCACCCCCCTAAGGCTGGCTTCCAGAACGCGAAAATCATACAAATTGTTTCCAGGATTCTTTTGAGCGGTCCTCAATGCGAATATCGAAAAACAAAGTGTGCAATCGACGCACCTCGGCAGATACGATTTTATTCAAAGTTCACCCCTCCCCCTAAGGGTGGTTTCCGGATCGCGAAAATCATACAAATTATTCCCAGGCTTCTTTTTCGTTGTCCTCAATGCGAATATCGAAAAACAAAGTGCGCAATCGACGCACCTCGTCAGATACGTTTTTTTCAAAGTTCACCGCTCCCCCTAAGGCTGGCGTCCGGAACGCGAAAATCATACAAATTGTTTCCAGGCTTCTTTTGAGAGGTCCTCAATGCGAATATCGAAAAACGAAGTGTGCAATCGACGCACCTCGGCAGATACGATTTTTTTCCAAAATTCACCCCCCCCCTAATGGTGGCTTCCGGAACGCGAAAATCATATAAATTGTTCCCAGGTTTCTTTTTCGTTGTCCTCAATGCGAATATCGATATACAAAGTGTGCAATGGACGCACCTCGTCAGATACGTTTTTTTCAAAGTTCACCCCTCCCCCTAAGGCTGGCTTCCGGAACGCGAAAATCATACAAATTGTTTCCAGGATTCTTTTGAGAGGTCCTCAATGCGAATATCGAAAAACAAAGTGTGCAATCGACGCACCTCGGCAGATACGATTTTTTTCAAAGTTCACCCCTCCCCCTAAGGGTGGCTTCCGGCACGCGAAAATCATAGAAATTGTTCCCAGGCTTCTTTTTCGTTGTCCTCAATGCGAATATCGAAAAACAAAGTGTGCAATCGACGCACCTCGGTAGATACGATTTTTTTCAAAGTTCACCCCTCTCCCTAAGGATGGCTTCCGGAACGCGAAAATCATACAAATTGTTCCCAGGCTTCTTTTTCGTTGTCCTCAATGCGAATATCGACAAACAAAGTGTGCAATCGACGCACCTCGTCAGATACGTTTTTTTCAAAGTTCACCCCTCCCCCTAAGGCTGGCTTCCGGAACGCGAAAATCATACAAATTGTTTCCAGGCTTCTTTTGAGAGGTCCTCAATGCGAATATCGAAAAACAAAGTGTGCAATCGACGCACTTCGTCAGATACGTTTTTGTCAAAGTTTACCCCTCCCCCTAAGGCTGGCTTCCGGATCGCGAAAATCATACAAATTGTTTCCAGGCTTTTTTTGAGAGGTCCTCAATGCGAATATCGAAAAACAAAGTGTGCAATCGACGCACCTCGGCAGATACGGTTTTTTTCAACGTTCACCCCCCCCCCCCTAAGGCTGGCTTCCGGAACGCGAAAATCATACAAATTGTTCCCTGGCTTCTTTTTAGAGGTCCTCAATGCGAATATCGAATAACAACGTGTGCAATCGACGCACCTCGGCAGATACGACTTTTTTCAAAATTCACCCCTCCCCCTAAGGCTGGCGTCCGGAAGGCGAAAATCATACAAATTGTTTCCAGGCTTCTTCTGAGAGGTCCTGAATGCGGATATCGAAAAACAAAGTGTGCAATCGACGCACCTCGTCAGATAGGTTTTTTTTTCATCGTTCACCCCCTCCCCCTAAGGCTGGCTTCCGGAACGCGAAAATCATACACATTGTTCCCAGGCTTCTTTTTCGTTGTCCTCAATGCGAATGTCGAAAAACAAAGTGTGCAATCGCTGCACCTCGTCAGATACGTCTTTCTCAAAGTTCACCCCTCCCCCTAAGGCTGGCTTCCGGAACGCGAAAATCATACAAATTGTTCCCAGGCTTCTTTTTCGTTGTCCTCAATGCGAATATCGAAAAACAAAGTGTGCAATCGACGCACCTCGTAAGATACGTTTTTGTCAAATTTCACCCCTCCCCCTAAGCTGGCTTCCGGAACGCGAAAATCATACAAATTGTTTCCAGGCTTCTTTTGAGAGGTCCTCAATGCGAATATCGAAAAACAACGTGTGCAATCGACGCACCGCGGCCGATACGATTTTTTTCAAAGTTCACCCCTCCCCCTAAGGGTGGCTTCCGGAACGCGAAAATCATACAAATTGTCCCCAGGCTTCTTTTTCGTTGTCCTCCATGCGAATATCGAAAAACAAAGTGTGCAATCGACGCACCTCGTCAGATTCGTTTTTTATTTCAACGTTCCACCCCCACCCCCCTAAGGCTGGCTTCCAGAACGGGAAAATCATACAAATTGTTTCCAGGATTCTTTTGAGAGGTCCTCAATGCGAATATCGAAAAACAAAGTGTGCAATCGACGCACCTCGGCAGATACGATTTTATTCAAAGTTCACCCCTCCCCCTAAGGGTGGTTTCCGGATCGCGAAAATCATACAAATTATTCCCAGGCTTCTTTTTCGTTGTCCTCAATGCGAATATCGAAAAACAAAGTGCGCAATCGACGCACCTTGTCAGATACGTTTTTTTCAAAGTTCACCGCTCCCCCTAAGGCTGGCTTCCGGTACGCGAAAATCATACAAATTGTTTCCAGGCTTCTTTTGAGAGGTCCTCAATGCGAATATCGAAAAACGAAGTGTGCAATCGACGCACCTCGGCAGATACGATTTTTTTCCAAAATTCACCCCCCACTAATGGTGGCTTCCAGAACGCGAAAATCATATAAATTGTTCCCAGGCTTCTTTTTCGTTGTCCTCAATGCGAATATCGATAAACAAAGTGTGCAATGGACGCACCTCGGCAGATACGATTTTTTTCAAAGTTCACCCCTCCCCCTAAGGCTGGCTTCCGGAACGCGAAAATCATACAAATTGTTCCCAGGCTTCTTTTTCGTTGTCCTCAATGCGAATATCGAAAAACAAAGTGTGCAATCGACGCACCTCGGCAGATACGATTTTTTTCAAAGTTCACCCCTCCCCCTAAGGCTGGCTTCCGGAACGCGAAAATCATACAAATTGTTCCCAGGCTTCTTTTTCGTTGTCCTCAATGCGAATATCGAAAAACAAAGTGTGCAATCGACGCACCTCGGCAGATACGATTTTTTTCAAAGTTTACCCCGCCCCTAAGGATGGCTTCCGGAACGCGAAAATCATACAAATTGTTCCCAGGCTTCTTTTTCGTTGTCCTCAATGCGAATATCGAAAAACAAAGTCTGCAATCGACGCACCTCGTAAGATACGTTTTATTCAAAGTTCACCCCCCCCCCCCTAAGGCTGGCTTCCGGAACGCGAAAATCAAACAAATTGTTTCCAGGCTTCTTTTTCGTTGTCCTCAATGCGAATATCGAAAAACAAAGTGTGCAATCGACGCACCTCGTCAGATACGTTTTTTTTTAACGTTCACCCCCCCCCCCCCCTAAGGCTGGCTTCCGGAACGCGGAAATCATACAAATTGTTCCCACGCTTCTTTATCGTTGTCCTCAATGCGAATATCGAAAAACAAAGTGTGCAATCGACGCACCTCGTCGGATACGTTTTTTTTCACCGTTCACCCACCCCCCCCCCCCCCCTAACGCTGGCTTCCGGAGCGCGAAAATCATACAAATTGTTCCCTGGCTTCTTTTTAGAGGTCCTCAATGCGAATATCGAAAAACAACGTGTGCAATCGACGCACCTCGGCAGATACGATTTTTTTTTAAATTCACCCCTCCCCCTAAGGCTGGCTTCCGGAAGGCGAAACGCATACAAATTGTTTCCAGGCTTCTTCTGAGAGATCCTCAATGCGGATATCGAAAAACAAAGTGTGCAATCGACGCACCTCGTCAGATACGTCTTTTTCAAAGTTCACCCCTCCCCCTAAGGCTGGCTTCCGGACCGCGAAAATCATACAAAATGTTTCCAGGCTTCTTTTTCGTTGTCCTCAATGCGAATATCGATAAACAAAGTGTGCAATGGACGCACCTCGTCGGATACGTTTTTTTCAAAGTTCACCCCTCCCCCTAAGGCTGGCTTCCGGAACGCGAAAATCAAACAAATTGTTTCCAGGATTCTTTTGAAAGGTCCTCAATGCGAATATCGAAAAACAAAGTGTGCAATCGACGCACCTCGGCAGATACGATTTTTTCCACAATTCGGCCCCCCCACCCCGCCCCATAAGGGTGGCTTCCGGAACTCGAAAATCATACAAATTGTTCCCAGGCATCTTTTTAGAGGTCCTCAATGCGAATATCGAAAAACAAAGTGTGCAATCGACGCACCTCGGCAGATACGATTTTTTTCAAAGTTCACCCCTCCCCCTAAGGGTGGCTTCCGGAACGCTAAAATCATACAAATTGTTCCCAGGCTTTTTTTTCGTTGTCCTCAATGCGAATATCGAAAAACAAAGTGTGCAATCGACGCACCTCGGTAGATACGATTTTTTTCAACGTTCACCCGTCCCCCTAAGAATGGCTTCCGGAACGCGAAAATCATACAAATTGTTCCCAGGCTTCTTTTCGTTGTCCTCAATGCGAATATCGAAAAACAAAGTGTGCAATCGACGCACCTCGTCAGATACGTTTTTTTCAAAGTTCACCCCTCCCCCTAAGGCTGGCTTCCGGAACGCGAAAATCAAACAAATTGTTTCCAGGCTTCTTTTGAGAGGTCCTCAATGCGAATATCGAAAAACAAAGTGTGCAATCGACGTACCTCGGCAGATACGATTTTTTTCAAAGTTCACCCCTCCCCCTGAGGGTCGCATCCGGACCGCGAAAATCATACAAATTGTTCCCAGGCTTCTTTTTCGTTGTCCTCAATGCGAATATTGAAAAACAAAGTGAGCAATCGACGCACCTCGTCAGATACGTTTTTTTCAAAGTTCACCCCTCCCCCTAAGGCTGGCTTCCGGAACGCGAAAATCATACAAATTGTTCCCAGGCTTCTTTTTCGTTGTCCTCAATGCGAATATCGAAAAACAAAGTGTGCAATCGACGCACCTCGGCAGATACGATTTTTTTCAAAGTTTACCCCTACCCCTAAGGATGGCTTCCGGAACGCGAAAATCATACAAATTGTTCCCAGGCTTCTTTTTCGTTGTCCTCAATGCGAATATCGAAAAACAAAGTCTGCAATCGACGCACCTCGTAAGATACGTTTTTTTCAAAGTGCACCCCCCCCCCTAAGGCTGGGTTCCGGAACGCGAAAATCAAACAAATTGTTTCCAGGCTTCTTTTGAGAGGTCCTCAATGCGAATATCGAAAAACAAAGTGTGCAATCGACGCACCTCGTCAGATACGTTTTTTTTTATCGTTCACCCCCCCCCCCCCCTAAGGCTGGCTTCCGGAACGCGGAAATCATACAAATTGTTCCCACGCTTCTTTATCGTTGTCCTCAATGCGAATATCGAAAAACAAAGTGTGCAATCGACGCACCTCGTCGGATACGTTTTTTTTCAACGTTCACCCACCCCCCCCCCCCCTAAGGCTGGCTTCCGGAACGCGAAAATCATACAAATTGTTCCCTGGCTTCTTTTGACAGGTCCTCAATGCGAATATCGAAAAACAACGTGTGCAATCGACGCACCTCGGCAGATAAGATTTTTTTAAAAATTCACCCCTCCCCCTAAGGCTGGCTTCCGGAAGGCGAAAATCATACAAATTGTTTCCAGGCTTCTTCTGAGAGATCCTCAATGCGGATATCGAAAAACAAAGTGTGCAATCGACGCACCTCGTCAGATACGTCTTTTTCAAAGTTCACCCCTCCCCCTAAGGCTGGCTTCCGGAACGCGAAAATCATACAAATTGTTCCCAGGCTTCTTTTTCGTTGTCCTCAATGCGAATATCGAAAAACAAAGTGTGCAATCGACGCACCTCGTCAGATACGTTTTTTTCAAAGTTCACCCCTCCCCCTAAGGCTGGCTTCCGGAACGCCAAAATCATACAAATTGTTCCCAGGCTTCTTTTTCGTTGACCTCAATACGAATATCGAAAAAAAAAGTGTGCAATCGACGCACCGCGTCAGATACGTTTTTTTCAAAGTTCACCCCTCCCCCTAAGGCTGGCTTCCGGATCGCGAAAATCATACAAATTGTTTCCAGGCATCTTTTGAGAGGTCCTCAATGCGAATATCGAATAACGAAGTGTGCAATCGACGCACCTCGTCAGATACGTTTTTTTCAAAGTTCACCCCTCCCCCTAAGGCTGGCTTCCGGAACGCGAAAATCGTACAAATTGTTCCCAGGCTTCTTTTTCGTTGTCCTCAATGCGAATATCGAAAAACAAAGTGTGCAATCGACGCACCGCGTCAGATACGTTTTTTTCGAAGTTCACCCCTCCCCCTAAGGCTGGCTTCCGGAACGCGAAAATTATACAAATTGTTTCCAGGCTTCTTTCGAGAGGTCCTCAATGCGAATATCGAAAAACAAAGTGTGCAATTGACGCACCTCGGCAGATACGATTTTTTTCAAAGTTCACCCCTCGCCCTGAGGGTGGCTTCCGGACCGCGGAAATCATACAAATTGTTCCCAGGCTTCTTTTTCGTTGTCCTCAATGCGAATATCGAAAAACAAAGTGTGCAATCGACGCACCTCGACAGATACGTTTTTTTCAAAGTTCACCCCTCCCCCTAAGGCTGGCTTCCGGAACGCGAAAATCATACAAATTGTTTCCAGGCGTCTTTTGAGAGGTCCTCAATGCGAATATCGAAAAACAAAGTGTGCAATCGACGCACCTCGGCAGATACGATCTTATTCAAAGTTCAACCCTCCCCCTAAGGGTGGCTTGCGGATCGCGAAAATCATACAAATTATTCCCAGGCTTCTTTTTGGCTGTCCTCAATGCAAATATTGAAAAACAAAGTGTGCAATCGACGCACCTCGGCAGATACGATTTTTTCCTAAATTCGGCCCCCCCCCCCTAAGGGTGGCTTCCGGACCGCGAAAATCATACAAATTGTTCCCAGGCTTGTTTTTCGTTGTCCTCAATGCGAATATCGAAAAACAAAGTGTGCAATCGAAGCACCTCGTCAGATACGTTTTTGTCAAATTTCACCCCTCCCCCTAAGCTGGCTTCCGGAACGCGAAAATCATACAAATTGTTTCCAGGCTTCTTTTGAGAGGTCCTCAATGCGAATATCGAAAAACAACGTGTGCAATCGACGCACCTCGGCCGACACGATTTTTTTCAAAGTTCACCCCTCGCCCTAAGGGTGGCTTCCGGAACGCGAAAATCATCCAAATTGTCCCCAGGCTTCTTTTTCGTTGTCCTCCATGCGAATATCGAAAAACAAAGTGTGCAATCGACGCCCCTCGTCAGATCCGTTTTTTTCAAAGTTCACCCCTCCCCCTAAGGCTGGCTTCCGGAACGCGAAAATCATACAAATTGTTTCCAGGCTTCTTTTGAGAGGTCTCAATGCGAATATCGAAAAACAAAGTGTGCAATCGACGCACCTTGGCAGATACGATTTTTTTCACAGTTCACCTTTCCCCCTGAGGGTGGCTTCCGGACCGAGGAAATCATACAAATTGTTCCCAGGCTTCTTTTTCGTTGTCCTCAATGCGAATATTGAAAAACAAAGTGAGCAATCGACGCACCTCGTCAGATACGTTTTTTTCAAAGTTCACCCCTCCCCCTAAGGCTGGCTTCCGGAACGCGAAAATCATACAAATTGTTTCCAGGCTTCTTTTGAGAGGTCCTCAATGCGAATATCGAAAAACAAAGTGTGCAATCGACGCACCTCGGCAGATACGATTTTTTTCAACGCTCACCCCTCCCTCTAAGGCTGGCTTCCGGAACGCGAAAATCATACAAACTGTTTTCGAGCGTCTTTTGAGAGGTCCTCAATGCGAATATCGAGAAACGAAGTGTGCAATCGACGCACCTCGGCAGATACGATTTTTTCCAAAATTCACCCCCCCCCCCCATAATGGTGGCTTCCGGAACGCGAAAATCATACAAATTGTTCCCAGGCTTCTTTTTCGTTGTCCTCAATGCGAATATCGATAAACAAAGTGTGCAATGGACGCACCTCGTCAGATACGTTTTGTTCAAAGTTCACCCCTCCCCCTCAGGCTGGCTTCCGGAACGCGAAAATCTTACAAATTGTTCCCAGGCTTCTTTTTCGTTGTCCTCAATGCGAATATCGATAAACAAAGTGTGCAATGGACGCACCTCGTCAGATACGTTTTGTTCAAAGTTCACCCCTCCCCCTCAGGCTGGCTTCCGGAACTCGAAAATCATACAAATTGTTCCCAGGCATCTTTTTAGAGGTCCTCAATGCGAATATCGGAAAACAAAGTGTGCAATCGACGCACCTCGGCAGAAACGATTTTTTTCAAAGTTCACCCCTCCCCCTAAGGGTGGCTTCCGGAACGCGAAAATCATACAAATTGTTCCCAGGCTTTTTTTTCGTTGTCCTCAATGCGAATATCGAAAAACAAAGTGTGCAATCGACGCACCTCGGTAGATACGATTTTTTTCAACGTTCACCCCTCCCCCTAAGGATGGCTTCCGGAACGCGAAAATCATACAAATTGTTCCCAGGCTTCTTTTCGTTGTCCTCAATGCGAATATCGAAAAACAAAGTGTGCAATCGACGCCCCTCGTCAGATACGTTTTTTTCAAAGTTCACCCCTCCCCCTAAGGCTGCCTTCCGGAACGCGAAAATCATACAAATTGTTTCCAGGCTTCTTTTGAGAGGTCCTCAATGCGAATATCGAAAAACAAAGTGTGCAATCGACGCACCTCGGCAGATACGGTTTTTTTCAAAGTTCACCCCTCCCGCTAAGGGTGGCTTCCGGAACGCGAAAATCATACAAATTGTCGCCAGGCTTCTTTTACGTTGTCCTCCATGCGAATATCGAAAAACAAACTGTGCAATCGACGCACCTCGTCAGATACGTTTTTTTTTTAACGTTCACCACCCCCCCCTCCCCCTAAGGCTGGCTTCCGGACCACGGAAATCATACAAATTGTTCCCACGCTTCTTTATCGTTGTCCTCAATGCGAATATCGAAAAACAAAGTGTGCAATCGACGCACCTCGTCAGATACGTTTTTTTTCAACGTTCACCCCCCCCCCCCCTAAGGCTGGCTTCCGGAACGCGAAAATCATACAAATTGTTCCCTGGCTTCTTTTTAGAGGTCCTCAAAGCGAATATCGAATAACAACGTGTGCAATCGACGCACCTCGGCAGATACGACTTTTTTCAAAATTCACCCCTCCCCCTAAGGCTGGCTTCCGGAAGGCGAAAATCATACAAATTGTTTCCAGGCTTCTTCTGCGAGGTCCTGAATGCGGATATCGAAAAACAAAGTGTGCAATCGACGCACCTCGTCAGATACGTCTTTTTCAAAGTTCACCCCTCCCCCTAAGGCTGGCTTCCGGACCGCGAAAATCATACAAAATGTTTCCAGGCTTCTTTTGAGAGGTCCTCAATGCGAATATCGAAAAACAAAGTGTGCAATCGACGCACCTCGGCAGATACGATTGTTTTCAAAGTTCGCCCCTCCCCCTAAGGCTGGCTTCCGGAACGGGAAAATCATACAAATTGTTCCCAGGCTTCTTTTTCGTTGTCCTCAATGCGAATATCGAAAAACAAAGTGTGCAATCGACGCACCTCGTCAGATACGTTTTTTTAAAAGTTCACCCCTCCCCCTAAGGCTGGCTTCCGGAACGCGTAAATCATACAAATTGTTCCCAGGCTTCTTTTTCGTTGTCCTCAATGCGAATATCGAAAAACAAAGTGCGCAATCGACGCACCTCGTCAGATACGTTTTTTTCAAAGTTCACCGCTCCCTCTAAGGCTGGCTTCCGGAACGCGAAAATCATACAAATTGTTTCCAGGCTTCTTTTGAGAGGTCCTCAATGCGAATATCGAAAAACGAAGTGTGCAATCGACGCACCGCGGCAGATACGATTTTTTTCCAAAATTCACCCCCCCCTAATGGTGGCTTCCGGAACGCGAAAATCATATAAATTGTTCCCAGGCTTCTTTTTCGTTATCCTCAATGCGAATATCGATAAACAAAGTGTGCAATGGACGCACCCCGTCAGATACGTTTTTTTCAAAGTTCACCCCTCCCCCTAAGGCTGGCTTCCGGAACGCGAAAAACATACAAATTGTTTCCAGGATTCTTTTGAGAGGTGCTCAATGCGAATATCGAAAAACAAAGTGTGCAATCGACGCACCTCGGCAGATACGATTTTTTCCAACATTCGCCCCCCCCCCCCCCTCATAAGGGTGGCTTCCGGAACTCGAAAATCATACAAATTGTTCCCAGCCTTCTTTTTAGAGGTCCTCAATGCGAATATCGAAAAACAAAGTGTGCAATCGACGCACCTCGGCCGATACGATTTTTTTCAAAGTTCACCCCTCCCCCTAAGGCTGGCTTCCGGAACGCGAAAATCATACAAATTGTTCCCAGGCTTCTTTTTCGTTGTCCTCAATGCGAATATCGAAAAACAAAGTGTGCAATCGACGCACCTCGGCAGATACGATTTTTTTCAAAGTTTACCCCTACCCCTAAGGATGGCTTCCGGAACGCGAAAATCATACAAATTGTTCCCAGGCTTCTTTTTCGTTGTCCTCAATGCGAATATCGAAAAACAAAGTCTGCAATCGACGCACCTCGTAAGATACGTTTTTTTCAAAGTGCACCCCCCCCCCTAAGGCTGGCTTCCGGAACGCGAAAATCAAACAAATTGTTTCCAGGCTTCTTTTGAGAGGTCCTCAATGCGAATATCGAAAAACAAAGTGTGCAATCGACGCACCTCGTCAGATACGTTTTTTTTTATCGTTCACCCCCCCCCCCCCCTAAGGCTGGCTTCCGGAACGCGGAAATCATACAAATTGTTCCCACGCTTCTTTATCGTTGTCCTCAATGCGAATATCGAAAAACAAAGTGTGCAAACGACGCACCTCGTCGGATACGTTTTTTTTCAACGTTCACCCACCCCCCCCCCCCCTTAGGCTGGCTTCCGGAACGCGAAAATCATACAAATTGTTCCCTGGCTTCTTTTTAGAGGTCCTCAATGCGAATATCGAAAAACAAAGTGTACAATCGACGCACCTCGGCAGATACGATGTTATTCAAAGTTCACCCCACCCCCTAAGGGTGGCTTCCGGATCGCGAAAATCATACAAATTATTCCCAGGCTTCTTTTTCGCTGTCCTCAATGCAAATATCGAAAAGCAAAGTGTGCAATCGACGCACCTCGGCAGATACGATTTTTTCCAAAATTCACCCCCCCCCCCCTAAGGGTTGCTTCCGGACCGCGAAAATCATACAAATTGTTCCCAGGCTTCTTTTTCGTTGTCCTCAATGCGAATATCGAAAAACAAAGTTTGCAATCGACGCACCTCGTCAGATACGTTTTTGTCAAAGTTCACCCCTCCCCCTAAGCTCGCTTCCGGAACGCGAAAATCATACAAATTGTTTCCAGGATTCTTTTGAGAGGTCCTCAATGCGAATATCGAAAAACAAAGTGTGCAATCGACGCACCTCGGCCGATACGATTTTATTCAAAGTTCACCCCTCCCCCTAAGGTTGGTTTCCGGATCGCGAAAACCATACAAATTATTCCCCGGCTTCTTTTTCGTTGTCCTCAATGCGAATATCGAAAAACAAAGTGCGCAATCGACGCACCGCGTCAGATACATTTTTTTCAAAGTTCACCGCTCCCCCTAAGGCTGGCTTCCGGAACGCGAATATCATACAAATTGTCTCCAGGCTTCTTTTGAGAGGTCCTCAATGCGAATATCGAAAAACGAAGTGTGCAATCGACGCACCTCAGCAGATACGATTTTTTTCAAAGTTCACCCCTCCCCCTAAGGGCGGCTTCCGGAACGCGAAAATCATACAAATTGTTCCCAGGCATATTTTTCGTTGTCCTCAATGCGAATATCGGAAAACAAAGTGTGCAATCGACGCACCTCGTCAGATACGTTTTTTTTCAACGTTCACCCGCCCCCCCCTAAGGCTGGCTTCCGGAACGCGAAAATCATACAAATTGTTCCCTGGCTTCTTTTTAGAGGGCCTCAATGCGAATATCGAAAAACAACGTGTGCAATCGTCGCACCTCGGCACATACGATTTTTTTCAAAATTCACCCCTCCCCCTAAGGCTGGCTTCCGGAAGGCGAAAATCATACAAATTGTTTCCAGGCTTCTTCTGAGAGGTCCTCAATGCGAATATCGAAAAACAAAGTGTGCAATCGACGCACCTTGGCAGATACGTTTTTTTCCATCATTCACCCCCCCCCCCTAAGGGTGGCTTCCGGACGGCGAAAATCATACAAATTGTTCCCAGGCTTCTTTTTCGTTGTCCTCAATGCGAATATCGAAAAACAAAGTGTGCAATCGACGCACCTCGTCAGATACGTTTTTGTCAAAGTTCACCCTTCCCCCTAAGGCTGGCTTCCGGATCGCGAAAATCATACAAATTGTTTCCAGGCTTTTTTTGAGAGGTCCTCAATGCGAATATCGAAAAACAACGTGTGCAATCGACGCACCTCGGCAGGTACGATTTTTTTCAAAGTTCACCCCTCCCCCTAAGGGTGGCTTCCGGAACGCGAAAATCATACAAATTGTCCCCAGGCTTCTTTTTCGTTGTCCTCCATGCGAATATCGAAAAACAAAGTGTGCAATCGACGCACCCCGTCAGATACGTTTTTTTTTTAACGTTCACCCCCCCCCCCCTAAGGCTGGCTTCCGGAACGCGGAAATCATACAAATTGTTCCCACGCTTCTTTATCGTTGTCCTCAATGCGAATATCGAAAAACAAAGTGTGCAATCGACGCACCGCGTCAGATACGTTTTTTTTCAACGTTCACCCCACCCCCCTAAGGCTGGCTTCCGGAACGCGAAAATCATACAAATTGTTCCCTGGCTTCTTTTTAGAGGTCCTCAATGCGAATATCGAATAACAACGTGTGCAATCGACGCACCTCGGCAGATGCGACTTTTTTCAAAATTCACCCCTCCCCCTAAGGCTGGCTTCCGGAACGCGATAATCATACACATTGTTCCCAGGCTTCTTTTTCGTTGTCCTCAATGCGAATATCGAAACACAAAGTGTGCAATCGCTGAACCTCGTCAGATACCTCTTTTTCAAAGTTCACCCCTCCCCCTAAGGCTGGCTTCCGGAACGCGAAAATCATACAAATTGTTCCCAGGCTTCTTTTTCGTTGTCCTCAATGCGAATATCGAAAAACAAAGTGTGCAATCGACGCACCTCGTCAGATACGTTTTTTTCAAAGTTCACCCCTCCCCCTAAGGCTGGCTTCCGGAACGCGAAAATCGTACAAATTGTTCCCAGGCTTCTTTTTCGTTGTCCTCAATGCGAATATCGAAAAACAAAGTGTGCAATCGACGCACCGCGTCAGATACGTTTTTTTCGAAGTTCACCCCTCCCCCTAAGGCTGGCTTCCGGAACGCGAAAATTATACAAATTGTTTCCAGGCTTCTTTCGAGAGGTCCTCAATGCGAATATCGAAAAACAAAGTGTGCAATTGACGCACCTCGGCAGATACGATCTTATTCAAAGTTCAACCCTCCCCCTAAGGGTGGCTTGCGGATCGCGAAAATCATACAAATTATTCCCAGGCTTCTTTTTGGCTGTCCTCAATGCAAATATTGAAAAACAAAGTGTGCAATCGACGCACCTCGGCAGATACGATTTTTTCCTAAATTCAGCCCCCCCCCCCTAAGGGTGGCTTCCGGACCGCGAAAATCATACAAATTGTTCCCAGGCTTGTTTTTCGTTGTCCTCAATGCGAATATCGAAAAACAAAGTGTGCAATCGAAGCACCTCGTCAGATACGTTTTTGTCAAATTTCACCCCTCCCCCTAAGCTGGCTTCCGGAACGCGAAAATCATACAAATTGTTTCCAGGCTTCTTTTGAGAGGTCCTCAATGCGAATATCGAAAAACAACGTGTGCAATCGACGCACCTCGGCCGACACGATTTTTTTCAAAGTTCACCCCTCCCCCTAAGGGTGGCTTCCGGAACGCGAAAATCATCCAAATTGTCCCCAGGCTTCTTTTTCGTTGTCCTCCATGCGAATATCGAAAAACAAAGTGTGCAATCGACGCCCCTCGTCAGATCCGTTTTTTTCAAAGTTAACCCCTCCCCCTAAGGCTGGCTTCCGGAACGCGAAAATCATACAAATTGTTTCCAGGCTTCTTTTGAGAGGTCTCAATGCGAATATCGAAAAACAAAGTGTGCAATCGACGCACCTTGGCAGATACGATTTTTTTCAAAGTTCACCTTTCCCCCTGAGGGTGGCTTCCGGACCGAGGAAATCATACAAATTGTTCCCAGGCTTCTTTTTCGTTGTCCTCAATGCGAATATTGAAAAACAAAGTGAGCAATCGACGCACCTCGTCAGATACGTTTTTTTCAAAGTTCACCCCTCCCCCTAAGGCTGGCTTCCGGAACGCGAAAATCATACAAATTGTTTCCAGGCTTCTTTTGAGAGGTCCTCAATGCGAATATCGAAAAACAAAGTGTGCAATCGACGCACCTCGGCAGATACGATTTTTTTCAACGCTCACCCCTCCCTCTAAGGCTGGCTTCCGGAACGCGAAAATCATACAAACTGTTTTCGAGCGTCTTTTGAGAGGTCCTCAATGCGAATATCGAGAAACGAAGTGTGCAATCGACGCACCTCGGCAGATACGATTTTTTCCAAAATTCACCCCCCCCCCATAATGGTGGCTTCCGGAACGCGAAAATCATACAAATTGTTCCCAGGCTTCTTTTTCGTTGTCCTCAATGCGAATATCGATAAACAAAGTGTGCAATGGACGCACCTCGTCAGATACGTTTTGTTCAAAGTTCACCCCTCCCCCTCAGGCTGGCTTCCGGAACGCGAAAATCTTACAAATTGTTCCCAGGCTTCTTTTTCGTTGTCCTCAATGCGAATATCGATAAACAAAGTGTGCAATGGACGCACCTCGTCAGATACGTTTTGTTCAAAGTTCACCCCTCCCCCTCAGGCTGGCTTCCGGAACTCGAAAATCATACAAATTGTTCCCAGGCATCTTTTTAGAGGTCCTCAATGCGAATATCGGAAAACAAAGTGTGCAATCGACGCACCTCGGCAGAAACGATTTTTTTCAAAGTTCACCCCTCCCCCTAAGGGTGGCTTCCGGAACGCGAAAATCATACAAATTGTTCCCAGGCTTTTTTTTCGTTGTCCTCAATGCGAATATCGAAAAACAATGTGTGCAATCGACGCACCTCGGTAGATACGATTTTTTTCAACGTTCACCCCTCCCCCTAAGGATGGCTTCCGGAACGCGAAAATCATACAAATTGTTCCCAGGCTTCTTTTCGTTGTCCTCAATGCGAATATCGAAAAACAAAGTGTGCAATCGACGCACCTCGTCAGATAAGTTTTTTTCAAAGTTCACCCCTCCCCCTAAGGCTGGCTTCTGGAACGCGAAAATCAAACAAATTGTTTCCAGGCTTCTTTTGAGAGGTCCTCAATGCGAATATCGAAAAACAAAGTGTGCAATCGACGCACCTCGGCAGATACGATTTTTTTCAAAGTTCACCCCTCCCCCTGAGGGTCGCTTCCGGACCGCGAAAATCATACAAATTGTTCCCAGGCTTCTTTTTCGTTGTCCTCAATGCGAATATCGAAAAACAAAGTGTGCAATCGACGCCCCTCGTCAGATACGTTTTTTTCAAAGTTCACCCCTCCCCCTAAGGCTGCCTTCCGGAACGCGAAAATCATACAAATTGTTTCCAGGCTTCTTTTGAGAGGTCCTCAATGCGAATATCGAAAAACAAAGTGTGCAATCGACGCACCTCGGCAGATACGGTTTTTTTCAAAGTTCACCCCTCCCGCTAAGGGTGGCTTCCGGAACGCGAAAATCATACAAATTGTCGCCAGGCTTCTTTTACGTTGTCCTCCATGCGAATATCGAAAAACAAACTGTGCAATCGACGCACCTCGTCAGATACGTTTTTTTTTTAACGTTCACCACCCCCCCCCTCCCCCTAAGGCTGGCTTCCGGACCGCGGAAATCATACAAATTGTTCCCACGCTTCTTTATCGTTGTCCTCAATGCGAATATCGAAAAACAAAGTGTGCAATCGACGCACCTCGTCAGATACGTTTTTTTTCAACGTTCACCCCCCCCCCCCCCCCTAAGGCTGGCTTCCGGAACGCGAAAATCATACAAATTGTTCCCTGGCTTCTTTTTAGAGGTCCTCAAAGCGAATATCGAATAACAACGTGTGCAATCGACGCACCTCGGCAGATACGACTTTTTTCAAAATTCACCCCTCCCCCTAAGGCTGGCTTCCGGAAGGCGAAAATCATACAAATTGTTTCCAGGCTTCTTCTGAGAGGTCCTGAATGCGGATATCGAAAAACAAAGTGTGCAATCGACGCACCTCGTCAGATACGTCTTTTTCAAAGTTCACCCCTCCCCCTAAGGCTGGCTTCCGGACCGCGAAAATCATACAAAATGTTTCCAGGCTTCTTTTGAGAGGTCCTCAATGCGAATATCGAAAAACAAAGTGTGCAATCGACGCACCTCGGCAGATACGATTGTTTTCAAAGTTCGCCCCTCCCCCTAAGGCTGGCTTCCGGAACGGGAAAATCATACAAATTGTTCCCAGGCTTCTTTTTCGTTGTCCTCAATGCGAATATCGAAAAACAAAGTGTGCAATCGACGCACCTCGTCAGATACGTTTTTTTAAAAGTTCACCCCTCCCCCTAAGGCTGGCTTCCGGAACGCGTAAATCATACAAATTGTTCCCAGGCTTCTTTTTCGTTGTCCTCAATGCGAATATCGAAAAACAAAGTGCGCAATCGACGCACCTCGTCAGATACGTTTTTTTCAAAGTTCACCGCTCCCCCTAAGGCTGGCTTCCGGAACGCGAAAATCATACAAATTGTTTCCAGGCTTCTTTTGAGAGGTCCTCAATGCGAATATCGAAAACCGAAGTGTGCAATCGACGCACCTCGGCAGATACGATTTTTTTCCAAAATTCACCCCCCCCTAATGGTGGCTTCCGGAACGCGAAAATCATATAAATTGTTCCCAGGCTTCTTTTTCGTTATCCTCAATGCGAATATCGGTAAACAAAGTGTGCAATGGACGCACCCCGTCAGATACGTTTTTTTCAAAGTTCACCCCTCCCCCTAAGGCTGGCTTCCGGAACGCGAAAAACATACAAATTGTTTCCAGGATTCTTTTGAGAGGTGCTCAATGCGAATATCGAAAAACAAAGTGTGCAATCGACGCACCTCGGCAGATACGATTTTTTCCAACATTCGCCCCCCCCCCCACCCCCCTCATAAGGGTGGCTTCCGGAACTCGAAAATCATACAAATTGTTCCCAGCCTTCTTTTTAGAGGTCCTCAATGCGAATATCGAAAAACAAAGTGTGCAATCGACGCACCTCGGCAGATACGATTTTTTTCAAAGTTCACCCCTCCCCCTAAGGCTGGCTTCCGGAACGCGAAAATCATACAAATTGTTCCCAGGCTTCTTTTTCGTTGTCCTCAATGCGAATATCGAAAAACAAAGTGTGCAATCGACGCACCTCGGCAGATACGATTTTTTTCAAAGTTTACCCCTACCCCTAAGGATGGCTTCCGGAACGCGAAAATCATACAAATTGTTCCCAGGCTTCTTTTTCGTTGTCCTCAATGCGAATATCGAAAAACAAAGTCTGCAATCGACGCACCTCGTAAGATACGTTTTTTTCAAAGTGCACCCCCCCCCCTAAGGCTGGCTTCCGGAACGCGAAAATCAAACAAATTGTTTCCAGGCTTCTTTTGAGAGGTCCTCAATGCGAATATCGAAAAACAAAGTGTGCAATCGACGCACCTCGTCAGATACGTTTTTTTTTATCGTTCACCCCCCCCCCCCCTAAGGCTGGCTTCCGGAACGCGGAAATCATACAAATTGTTCCCACGCTTCTTTATCGTTGTCCTCAATGCGAATATCGAAAAACAAAGTGTGCAAACGACGCACCTCGTCGGATACGTTTTTTTTCAACGTTCACCCACCCCCCCCCCTAAGGCTGGCTTCCGGAACGCGAAAATCATACAAATTGTTCCCTGGCTTCTTTTTAGAGGTCCTCAATGCGAATATCGAAAAACAACGTGTGCAATCGACGCACCTCGGCAGATAAGATTTTTTTAAAAATTCACCCCTCCCCCTGAGGCTGGCTTCCGGAAGGCGAAAATCATACAAATTGTTTCCAGGCTTCTTCTGAGAGATCCTCAATGCGGATATCGAAAAACAAAGTGTGCAATCGACGCACCTCGTCAGATACGTCTTTTTCAAAGTTCACCCCTCCCCCTAAGGCTGGCTTCCGGAACGCGAAAATCATACAAATTGTTCCCAGGCTTCTTTTTCGTTGTCCTCAATGCGAATATCGAGAAACAAAGTGTGCAATCGACGCACCTCGTCAGATACGTTTTTTTCAAAGTTCACCCCTCCCCCTAAGGCTGGCTTCCGGAACGCGAAAATCATACAAATTGTTCCCAGGCTTCTTTTTCGTTGACCTCAATACGAATATCGAAAAAAAAAGTGTGCAATCGACGCACCGCGTCAGATACGTTTTTTTCAAAGTTCACCCCTCCCCCTAAGGCTGGCTTCCGGATCGCGAAAATCATACAAATTGTTTCCAGGCATCTTTTGAGAGGTCCTCAATGCGAATATCGAATAACGAAGTGTGCAATCGACGCACCTCGGCAGATACGATATTTTTCAAAGTTCACCCCTCCCCCTGAGGGTGGCTTCCGGACCGCGGAAATCATACAAATTGTTCCCTGGCATCTTTTTTGTTGTCCTCGATGCGAATATCGAAAAACAAAGTGTGCGATCGACGCACCTCGTCAGATACGTTTTTTTCAAAGTTCACCCCTCCCCCTAAGGCTGGCTTCCGGAACGCGAAAATCATACAAATTGTTTCCAGGCTTCTTTTGAGAGGTCCTCAATACGAATATCGAAAAACAAAGTGTACAATCGACGCACCTCGGCAGATACGATGTTATTCAAAGTTCACCCCACCCCCTAAGGGTGGCTTCCGGATCGCGAAAATCATACAAATTATTCCCAGGCTTCTTTTTCGCTGTCCTCAATGCAAATATCGAAAAGCAAAGTGTGCAATCGACGCACCTCGGCAGATACGATTTTTTCCAAAATTCACCCCCCCCCCCTAAGGGTTGCTTCCGGACCGCGAAAATCATACAAATTGTTCCCAGGCTTCTTTTTCGTTGTCCTCAATGCGAATATCGAAAAACAAAGTTTGCAATCGACGCACCTCGTCAGATACGTTTTTGTCAAAGTTCACCCCTCCCCCTAAGCTCGCTTCCGGAACGCGAAAATCATACAAATTGTTTCCAGGATTCTTTTGAGAGGTCCTCAATGCGAATATCGAAAAACAAAGTGTGCAATCGACGCACCTCGGCCGATACGATTTTATTCAAAGTTCACCCCTCCCCCTAAGGTTGGTTTCCGGATCGCGAAAACCATACAAATTATTCCCCGGCTTCTTTTTCGTTGTCCTCACTGCGAATATCGAAAAACAAAGTGCGCAATCGACGCACCGCGTCAGATACATTTTTTTCAAAGTTCACCGCTCCCCCTAAGGCTGGCTTCCGGAACGCGAATATCATACAAATTGTCTCCAGGCTTCTTTTGAGAGGTCCTCAATGCGAATATCGAAAAACGAAGTGTGCAATCGACGCACCTCAGCAGATACGATTTTTTTCAAAGTTCACCCCTCCCCCTAAGGGCGGCTTCCGGAACGCGAAAATCATACAAATTGTTCCCAGGCATATTTTTCGTTGTCCTCAATGCGAATATCGGAAAACAAAGTGTGCAATCGACGCACCTCGTCAGATACGTTTTTTTTCAACGTTCACCCGCCCCCCCCTTAGGCTGGCTTCCGGAACGCGAAAATCATACAAATTGTTCCCTGGCTTCTTTTTAGAGGGCCTCAATGCGAATATCGAAAAACAACGTGTGCAATCGTCGCACCTCGGCAGATACGATTTTTTTCAAAATTCACCCCTCCCCCTAAGGCTGGCTTCCGGAAGGCGAAAATCATACAAATTGTTTCCAGGCTTCTTCTGAGAGGTCCTCAATGCGAATATCGAAAAACAAAGTGTGCAATCGACGCACCTTGGCAGATACGTTTTTTTCCATCATTCACCCCCCCCCCCCCCTAAGGGTGGCTTCCGGACGGCGAAAATCATACAAATTGTTCCCAGGCTTCTTTTTCGTTGTCCTCAATGCGAATATCGAAAAACAAAATGTGCAATCGACGCACCTCGTCAGATACGTTTTTGTCAAAGTTCACCCTTCCCCCTAAGGCTGGCTTCCGGATCGCGAAAATCATACAAATTGTTTCCAGGCTTTTTTTGAGAGGTCCTCAATGCGAATATCGAAAAACAACGTGTGCAATCGACGCACCTCGGCAGGTACGATTTTTTTCAAAGTTCACCCCTCCCCCTAAGGGTGGCTTCCGGAACGCGAAAATCATACAAATTGTCCCCAGGCTTCTTTTTCGTTGTCCTCCATGCGAATATCGAAAAACAAAGTGTGCAATCGACGCACCCCGTCAGATACGTTTTTTTTTTAACGTTCACCCCCCCCCCCCTAAGGCTGGCTTCCGGAACGCGGAAATCATACAAATTGTTCCCACGCTTCTTTATCGTTGTCCTCAATGCGAATATCGAAAAACAAAGTGTGCAATCGACGCACCGCGTCAGATACGTTTTTTTTCAACGTTCACCCCACCCCCCTAAGGCTGGCTTCCGGAACGCGAAAATCATACAAATTGTTCCCTGGCTTCTTTTTAGAGGTCCTCAATGCGAATATCGAATAACAACGTGTGCAATCGACGCACCTCGGCAGATGCGACTTTTTTCAAAATTCACCCCTCCCCCTAAGGCTGGCTTCCGGAACGCGATAATCATACACATTGTTCCCAGGCTTCTTTTTCGTTGTCCTCAATGCGAATATCGAAACACAAAGTGTGCAATCGCTGAACCTCGTCAGATACCTCTTTTTCAAAGTTCACCCCTCCCCCTAAGGCTGGCTTCCGGAACGCGAAAATCATACAAATTGTTCCCAGGCTTCTTTTTCATTGTCCTCAATGCGAATATCGAAAAACAAAGTGTGCAATCGACGCACCTCGTCAGATACGTTTTTTTCAAAGTTCACCCCTCCCCCTAAGGCTGGCTTCCGGAACGCGAAAATCGTACAAATTGTTCCCAGGCTTCTTTTTCGTTGTCCTCAATGCGAATATCGAAAAACAAAGTGTGCAATCGACGCACCGCGTCAGATACGTTTTTTTCGAAGTTCACCCCTCCCCCTAAGGCTGGCTTCCGGAACGCGAAAATTATACAAATTGTTTCCAGGCTTCTTTCGAGAGGTCCTCAATGCGAATATCGAAAAACAAAGTGTGCAATTGACGCACCTCGGCAGATACGATTTTTTTCAAAGTTCACCCCTCGCCCTGAGGGTGGCTTCCGGACCGCGGAAATCATACAAATTGTTCCCAGGCTTCTTTTTCGTTGTCCTCAATGCGAATATCGAAAAACAAAGTGTGCAATCGACGCACCTCGTCAGATACGTTTTTTTCAAAGTTCACCCCTCCCCCTAAGGCTGGCTTCCGGAACGCGAAAATCATACAAATTGTTTCCAGGCGTCTTTTGAGAGGTCCTCAATGCGAATATCGAAAAACAAAGTGTGCAATCGACGCACCTCGGCAGATACGATCTTATTCAAAGTTCAACCCTCCCCCTAAGGGTGGCTTGCGGATCGCGAAAATCATACAAATTATTCCCAGGCTTCTTTTTGGCTGTCCTCAATGCAAATATTGAAAAACAAAGTGTGCAATCGACGCACCTCGGCAGATACGATTTTTTCCTAAATTCAGCCCCCCCCCCCCTAAGGGTGGCTTCCGGACCGCGAAAATCATACAAATTGTTCCCAGGCTTGTTTTTCGTTGTCCTCAATGCGAATATCGAAAAACAAAGTGTGCAATCGAAGCACCTCGTCAGATACGTTTTTGTCAAATTTCACCCCTCCCCCTAAGCTGGCTTCCGGAACGCGAAAATCATACAAATTGTTTCCAGGCTTCTTTTGAGAGGTCCTCAATGCGAATATCGAAAAACAACGTGTGCAATCGACGCACCTCGGCCGACACGATTTTTTTCAAAGTTCACCCCTCCCCCTAAGGGTGGCTTCCGGAACGCGAAAATCATCCAAATTGTCCCCAGGCTTCTTTTTCGTTGTCCTCCATGCGAATATCGAAAAACAAAGTGTGCAATCGACGCCCCTCGTCAGATCCGTTTTTTTCAAAGTTCACCCCTCCCCCTAAGGCTGGCTTCCGGAATGCGAAAATCATACAAATTGTTTCCAGGCTTCTTTTGAGAGGTCCTCAATGCGAATATCGAAAAACAAAGTGTGCAATCGACGCACCTTGGCAGATACGTTTTTTTCCATCATTCACCCCCCCCACCCTAAGGGTGGCTTCCGGACGGCGAAAATCATACAAATTGTTCCCAGGCTTCTTTTTCGTTGTCCTCAATGCGAATATCGAAAAACAAAGTGTGCAATCGACGCACCTCGTCAGATACGTTTTTGTCAAAGTTCACCCTTCCCCCTAAGGCTGGCTTCCGGATCGCGAAAATCATACAAATTGTTTCCAGGCTTTTTTTGAGAGGTCCTGAATGCGAATATCGAAAAACAACGTGTGCAATCGACGCACCGCGGCAGGTACGATTTTTTTCAAAGTTCACCCCTCCCCCTAAGGGTGGCTTCCGGAACGCGAAAATCATACAAATTGTCCCCAGGCTTCTTTTTCGTTGTCCTCCATGCGAATATCGAAAAACAAAGTGTGCAATCGACGCACCCCGTCAGATACGTTTTTTTTTTAACGTTCACCCCCCCCCCCCCCTAAGGCTGGCTTCCGGAACGCGGAAATCATACAAATTGTTCCCACGCTTCTTTATCGTTGTCCTCAATGCGAATATCGAAAAACAAAGTGTGCAATCGACGCACCGCGTCAGATACGTTTTTTTTCAACGTTCACCCCACCCCCCTGAGGCTGGCTTCCGGAACGCGAAAATCATACACATTGTTCCCAGGCTTCTTTTTCGTTGTCCTCAATGCGAATATCGAAACACAAAGTGTGCAATCGCTGAACCTCGTCAGATACCTCTTTTTCAAAGTTCACCCCGCCCCCTAAGGCTGGCTTCCGGAACGCGAAAATCATACAAATTGTTCCCAGGCTTCTTTTTCGTTGTCCTCAATGCGAATATCGAAAAACAAAGTGTGCAATCGACGCACCTCGTCAGATACGTTTTTTTCAAAGTTCACCCCTCCCCCTAAGGCTGGCTTCCGTAACGCGAAAATCGTACAAATTGTTCCCAGGCTTCTTTTTCGTTGTCCTCAATGCGAATATCGAAAAACAAAGTGTGGAATCGACACACCGCGTCAGCTACGTTTTTTTCGAAGTTCACCCCTCCCCCTAAGGCTGGCTTCCGGAACGCGAAAATTATACAAATTGTTTCCAGGCTTCTTTCGAGAGGTCCTCAATGCGAATATCGAAAAACAAAGTGTGCAATTGACGCACCTCGGCAGATACGATTTTTTTCAAAGTTCACCCCTCGCCCTGAGGGTGGCTTCCGGACCGCGGAAATCATACAAATTGTTCCCAGGCTTCTTTTTCGTTGTCCTCAATGCGAATATCGAAAAACAAAGTGTGCAATCGACGCACCTCGTCAGATACGTTTTTTTCAAAGTTCACCCCTCCCCCTAAGGCTGGCTTCCGGAACGCGAAAATCATACAAATTGTTTCCAGGCTTCTTTTGAGAGGTCCTCAATGCGAATATCGAAAAACGAAGTGTGCAATCGACGCACCTCGGCAGATACGATTTTTTTCCAAAATTCACCACCCCCCTAACGGTGGCTTCCGGAACGCGAAAATCATACAAATTTTTCCCAGGCTTCTTTTTAGAGGTCCTCAATGCGAATATCGAAAAACAATGTGTGCAATCGACGCACCTCGGCAGATACGATTTTTTTCAAAGTTCACCCCTCCCCCTAAGGGTGGCTTCCGGCACGCGAAAATCATACAAATTGTTCCCAGGCTTCTTTTTCGTTGTCCTCAATGCGAATATCGAAAAACAAAGTGTGCAATCGACGCACCTCGGTAGATACGATTTTTTTCAAAGTTCACCCCTCTCCCTAAGGATGGCTTCCGGAACGCGAAAATCATACAAATTGTTCCCAGGCTTCTTTTTCGTTGTCCTCAATGCGAATATCGACAAACAAAGTGTGCAATCGACGCACCTCGGCAGATACGATTTTATTCAAAGTTCACCCCTCCCCCTAAGGGTGGCTTCCGGATCGCGAAAATCATACAAATTTTTCCCAGGCTTCTTTTTCGCTGTCCTCAATGCAAATATTGAAAAACAAAGTGTGCAATCGACGCACCTCGGCAGATACGATTTTTTCCTAAATTCACCTCCCCCCCCCCCCTAAGGGTGGCTTCCGGACCGCGAAAATCATACAAATTGTTCCCAGGCTTGTTTTTCGTTGTCCTCAATGCGAATATCGAAAAACAAAGTGTGCAATCGACGCACCTCGTCAGATACGTTTTTGTCAAATTTCACCCCTCCCCCTAAGCTGGCTTCCGGAACGCGAAAATCATACAAATTGTTTCCAGGCTTCTTTTGAGAGGTCCTCAATGCGAATATCGAAAAACGAAGTGTGCAATCGACGCACCGCGGCAGATACGATTTTTTTCCAAAATTCACCCCCCCCTAATGGTGGCTTCCGGAACGCGAAAATCATATAAATTGTTCCCAGGCTTCTTTTTCGTTATCCTCAATGCGAATATCGATAAACAAAGTGTGCAATGGACGCACCCCGTCAGATACGTTTTTTTCAAAGTTCACCCCTCCCCCTAAGGCTGGCTTCCGGAACGCGAAAAACATACAAATTGTTTCCAGGATTCTTTTGAGAGGTGCTCAATGCGAATATCGAAAAACAAAGTGTGCAATCGACGCACCTCGGCAGATACGATTTTTTCCAACATTCGCCCCCCCCCCCCCCCTCATAAGGGTGGCTTCCGGAACTCGAAAATCATACAAATTGTTCCCAGCCTTCTTTTTAGAGGTCCTCAATGCGAATATCGAAAAACAAAGTGTGCAATCGACGCACCTCGGCCGATACGATTTTTTTCAAAGTTCACCCCTCCCCCTAAGGCTGGCTTCCGGAACGCGAAAATCATACAAATTGTTCCCAGGCTTCTTTTTCGTTGTCCTCAATGCGAATATCGAAAAACAAAGTGTGCAATCGACGCACCTCGGCAGATACGATTTTTTTCAAAGTTTACCCCTACCCCTAAGGATGGCTTCCGGAACGCGAAAATCATACAAATTGTTCCCAGGCTTCTTTTTCGTTGTCCTCAATGCGAATATCGAAAAACAAAGTCTGCAATCGACGCACCTCGTAAGATACGTTTTTTTCAAAGTGCACCCCCCCCCCTAAGGCTGGCTTCCGGAACGCGAAAATCAAACAAATTGTTTCCAGGCTTCTTTTGAGAGGTCCTCAATGCGAATATCGAAAAACAAAGTGTGCAATCGACGCACCTCGTCAGATACGTTTTTTTTTATCGTTCACCCCCCCCCCCCCTAAGGCTGGCTTCCGGAACGCGGAAATCATACAAATTGTTCCCACGCTTCTTTATCGTTGTCCTCAATGCGAATATCGAAAAACAAAGTGTGCAAACGACGCACCTCGTCGGATACGTTTTTTTTCAACGTTCACCCACCCCCCCCCCCCCTTAGGCTGGCTTCCGGAACGCGAAAATCATACAAATTGTTCCCTGGCTTCTTTTTAGAGGTCCTCAATGCGAATATCGAAAAACAAAGTGTACAATCGACGCACCTCGGCAGATACGATGTTATTCAAAGTTCACCCCACCCCCTAAGGGTGGCTTCCGGATCGCGAAAATCATACAAATTATTCCCAGGCTTCTTTTTCGCTGTCCTCAATGCAAATATCGAAAAGCAAAGTGTGCAATCGACGCACCTCGGCAGATACGATTTTTTCCAAAATTCACCCCCCCCCCCCTAAGGGTTGCTTCCGGACCGCGAAAATCATACAAATTGTTCCCAGGCTTCTTTTTCGTTGTCCTCAATGCGAATATCGAAAAACAAAGTTTGCAATCGACGCACCTCGTCAGATACGTTTTTGTCAAAGTTCACCCCTCCCCCTAAGCTCGCTTCCGGAACGCGAAAATCATACAAATTGTTTCCAGGATTCTTTTGAGAGGTCCTCAATGCGAATATCGAAAAACAAAGTGTGCAATCGACGCACCTCGGCCGATACGATTTTATTCAAAGTTCACCCCTCCCCCTAAGGTTGGTTTCCGGATCGCGAAAACCATACAAATTATTCCCCGGCTTCTTTTTCGTTGTCCTCAATGCGAATATCGAAAAACAAAGTGCGCAATCGACGCACCGCGTCAGATACATTTTTTTCAAAGTTCACCGCTCCCCCTAAGGCTGGCTTCCGGAACGCGAATATCATACAAATTGTCTCCAGGCTTCTTTTGAGAGGTCCTCAATGCGAATATCGAAAAACGAAGTGTGCAATCGACGCACCTCAGCAGATACGATTTTTTTCAAAGTTCACCCCTCCCCCTAAGGGCGGCTTCCGGAACGCGAAAATCATACAAATTGTTCCCAGGCATATTTTTCGTTGTCCTCAATGCGAATATCGGAAAACAAAGTGTGCAATCGACGCACCTCGTCAGATACGTTTTTTTTCAACGTTCACCCGCCCCCCCCTAAGGCTGGCTTCCGGAACGCGAAAATCATACAAATTGTTCCCTGGCTTCTTTTTAGAGGGCCTCAATGCGAATATCGAAAAACAACGTGTGCAATCGTCGCACCTCGGCACATACGATTTTTTTCAAAATTCACCCCTCCCCCTAAGGCTGGCTTCCGGAAGGCGAAAATCATACAAATTGTTTCCAGGCTTCTTCTGAGAGGTCCTCAATGCGAATATCGAAAAACAAAGTGTGCAATCGACGCACCTTGGCAGATACGTTTTTTTCCATCATTCACCCCCCCCCCCTAAGGGTGGCTTCCGGACGGCGAAAATCATACAAATTGTTCCCAGGCTTCTTTTTCGTTGTCCTCAATGCGAATATCGAAAAACAAAGTGTGCAATCGACGCACCTCGTCAGATACGTTTTTGTCAAAGTTCACCCTTCCCCCTAAGGCTGGCTTCCGGATCGCGAAAATCATACAAATTGTTTCCAGGCTTTTTTTGAGAGGTCCTCAATGCGAATATCGAAAAACAACGTGTGCAATCGACGCACCTCGGCAGGTACGATTTTTTTCAAAGTTCACCCCTCCCCCTAAGGGTGGCTTCCGGAACGCGAAAATCATACAAATTGTCCCCAGGCTTCTTTTTCGTTGTCCTCCATGCGAATATCGAAAAACAAAGTGTGCAATCGACGCACCCCGTCAGATACGTTTTTTTTTTAACGTTCACCCCCCCCCCCCTAAGGCTGGCTTCCGGAACGCGGAAATCATACAAATTGTTCCCACGCTTCTTTATCGTTGTCCTCAATGCGAATATCGAAAAACAAAGTGTGCAATCGACGCACCGCGTCAGATACGTTTTTTTTCAACGTTCACCCCACCCCCCTAAGGCTGGCTTCCGGAACGCGAAAATCATACAAATTGTTCCCTGGCTTCTTTTTAGAGGTCCTCAATGCGAATATCGAATAACAACGTGTGCAATCGACGCACCTCGGCAGATGCGACTTTTTTCAAAATTCACCCCTCCCCCTAAGGCTGGCTTCCGGAACGCGATAATCATACACATTGTTCCCAGGCTTCTTTTTCGTTGTCCTCAATGCGAATATCGAAACACAAAGTGTGCAATCGCTGAACCTCGTCAGATACCTCTTTTTCAAAGTTCACCCCTCCCCCTAAGGCTGGCTTCCGGAACGCGAAAATCATACAAATTGTTCCCAGGCTTCTTTTTCGTTGTCCTCAATGCGAATATCGAAAAACAAAGTGTGCAATCGACGCACCTCGTCAGATACGTTTTTTTCAAAGTTCACCCCTCCCCCTAAGGCTGGCTTCCGGAACGCGAAAATCGTACAAATTGTTCCCAGGCTTCTTTTTCGTTGTCCTCAATGCGAATATCGAAAAACAAAGTGTGCAATCGACGCACCGCGTCAGATACGTTTTTTTCGAAGTTCACCCCTCCCCCTAAGGCTGGCTTCCGGAACGCGAAAATTATACAAATTGTTTCCAGGCTTCTTTCGAGAGGTCCTCAATGCGAATATCGAAAAACAAAGTGTGCAATTGACGCACCTCGGCAGATACGATCTTATTCAAAGTTCAACCCTCCCCCTAAGGGTGGCTTGCGGATCGCGAAAATCATACAAATTATTCCCAGGCTTCTTTTTGGCTGTCCTCAATGCAAATATTGAAAAACAAAGTGTGCAATCGACGCACCTCGGCAGATACGATTTTTTCCTAAATTCAGCCCCCCCCCCCTAAGGGTGGCTTCCGGACCGCGAAAATCATACAAATTGTTCCCAGGCTTGTTTTTCGTTGTCCTCAATGCGAATATCGAAAAACAAAGTGTGCAATCGAAGCACCTCGTCAGATACGTTTTTGTCAAATTTCACCCCTCCCCCTAAGCTGGCTTCCGGAACGCGAAAATCATACAAATTGTTTCCAGGCTTCTTTTGAGAGGTCCTCAATGCGAATATCGAAAAACAACGTGTGCAATCGACGCACCTCGGCCGACACGATTTTTTTCAAAGTTCACCCCTCCCCCTAAGGGTGGCTTCCGGAACGCGAAAATCATCCAAATTGTCCCCAGGCTTCTTTTTCGTTGTCCTCCATGCGAATATCGAAAAACAAAGTGTGCAATCGACGCCCCTCGTCAGATCCGTTTTTTTCAAAGTTCACCCCTCCCCCTAAGGCTGGCTTCCGGAACGCGAAAATCATACAAATTGTTTCCAGGCTTCTTTTGAGAGGTCTCAATGCGAATATCGAAAAACAAAGTGTGCAATCGACGCACCTTGGCAGATACGATTTTTTTCAAAGTTCACCTTTCCCCCTGAGGGTGGCTTCCGGACCGAGGAAATCATACAAATTGTTCCCAGGCTTCTTTTTCGTTGTCCTCAATGCGAATATTGAAAAACAAAGTGAGCAATCGACGCACCTCGTCAGATACGTTTTTTTCAAAGTTCACCCCTCCCCCTAAGGCTGGCTTCCGGAACGCGAAAATCATACAAATTGTTTCCAGGCTTCTTTTGAGAGGTCCTCAATGCGAATATCGAAAAACAAAGTGTGCAATCGACGCACCTCGGCAGATACGATTTTTTTCAACGCTCACCCCTCCCTCTAAGGCTGGCTTCCGGAACGCGAAAATCATACAAACTGTTTTCGAGCGTCTTTTGAGAGGTCCTCAATGCGAATATCGAGAAACGAAGTGTGCAATCGACGCACCTCGGCAGATACGATTTTTTCCAAAATTCACCCCCCCCCCATAATGGTGGCTTCCGGAACGCGAAAATCATACAAATTGTTCCCAGGCTTCTTTTTCGTTGTCCTCAATGCGAATATCGATAAACAAAGTGTGCAATGGACGCACCTCGTCAGATACGTTTTGTTCAAAGTTCACCCCTCCCCCTCAGGCTGGCTTCCGGAACGCGAAAATCTTACAAATTGTTCCCAGGCTTCTTTTTCGTTGTCCTCAATGCGAATATCGATAAACAAAGTGTGCAATGGACGCACCTCGTCAGATACGTTTTGTTCAAAGTTCACCCCTCCCCCTCAGGCTGGCTTCCGGAACTCGAAAATCATACAAATTGTTCCCAGGCATCTTTTTAGAGGTCCTCAATGCGAATATCGGAAAACAAAGTGTGCAATCGACGCACCTCGGCAGAAACGATTTTTTTCAAAGTTCACCCCTCCCCCTAAGGGTGGCTTCCGGAACGCGAAAATCATACAAATTGTTCCCAGGCTTTTTTTTCGTTGTCCTCAATGCGAATATCGAAAAACAAAGTGTGCAATCGACGCACCTCGGTAGATACGATTTTTTTCAACGTTCACCCCTCCCCCTAAGGATGGCTTCCGGAACGCGAAAATCATACAAATTGTTCCCAGGCTTCTTTTCGTTGTCCTCAATGCGAATATCGAAAAACAAAGTGTGCAATCGACGCACCTCGTCAGATACGTTTTTTTCAAAGTTCACCCCTCCCCCTAAGGCTGGCTTCTGGAACGCGAAAATCAAACAAATTGTTTCCAGGCTTCTTTTGAGAGGTCCTCAATGCGAATATCGAAAAACAAAGTGTGCAATCGACGCACCTCGGCAGATACGATTTTTTTCAAAGTTCACCCCTCCCCCTGAGGGTCGCTTCCGGACCGCGAAAATCATACAAATTGTTCCCAGGCTTCTTTTTCGTTGTCCTCAATGCGAATATCGAAAAACAAAGTGTGCAATCGACGCCCCTCGTCAGATACGTTTTTTTCAAAGTTCACCCCTCCCCCTAAGGCTGCCTTCCGGAACGCGAAAATCATACAAATTGTTTCCAGGCTTCTTTTGAGAGGTCCTCAATGCGAATATCGAAAAACAAAGTGTGCAATCGACGCACCTCGGCAGATACGGTTTTTTTCAAAGTTCACCCCTCCCGCTAAGGGTGGCTTCCGGAACGCGAAAATCATACAAATTGTCGCCAGGCTTCTTTTACGTTGTCCTCCATGCGAATATCGAAAAACAAACTGTGCAATCGACGCACCTCGTCAGATACGTTTTTTTTTTAACGTTCACCACCCCCCCCCTCCCCCTAAGGCTGGCTTCCGGACCGCGGAAATCATACAAATTGTTCCCACGCTTCTTTATCGTTGTCCTCAATGCGAATATCGAAAAACAAAGTGTGCAATCGACGCACCTCGTCAGATACGTTTTTTTTCAACGTTCACCCCCCCCCCCCCCCCCTAAGGCTGGCTTCCGGAACGCGAAAATCATACAAATTGTTCCCTGGCTTCTTTTTAGAGGTCCTCAAAGCGAATATCGAATAACAACGTGTGCAATCGACGCACCTCGGCAGATACGACTTTTTTCAAAATTCACCCCTCCCCCTAAGGCTGGCTTCCGGAAGGCGAAAATCATACAAATTGTTTCCAGGCTTCTTCTGAGAGGTCCTGAATGCGGATATCGAAAAACAAAGTGTGCAATCGACGCACCTCGTCAGATACGTCTTTTTCAAAGTTCACCCCTCCCCCTAAGGCTGGCTTCCGGACCGCGAAAATCATACAAAATGTTTCCAGGCTTCTTTTGAGAGGTCCTCAATGCGAATATCGAAAAACAAAGTGTGCAATCGACGCACCTCGGCAGATACGATTGTTTTCAAAGTTCGCCCCTCCCCCTAAGGCTGGCTTCCGGAACGGGAAAATCATACAAATTGTTCCCAGGCTTCTTTTTCGTTGTCCTCAATGCGAATATCGAAAAACAAAGTGTGCAATCGACGCACCTCGTCAGATACGTTTTTTTAAAAGTTCACCCCTCCCCCTAAGGCTGGCTTCCGGAACGCGTAAATCATACAAATTGTTCCCAGGCTTCTTTTTCGTTGTCCTCAATGCGAATATCGAAAAACAAAGTGCGCAATCGACGCACCTCGTCAGATACGTTTTTTTCAAAGTTCACCGCTCCCCCTAAGGCTGGCTTCCGGAACGCGAAAATCATACAAATTGTTTCCAGGCTTCTTTTGAGAGGTCCTCAATGCGAATATCGAAAACCGAAGTGTGCAATCGACGCACCTCGGCAGATACGATTTTTTTCCAAAATTCACCCCCCCCTAATGGTGGCTTCCGGAACGCGAAAATCATATAAATTGTTCCCAGGCTTCTTTTTCGTTATCCTCAATGCGAATATCGGTAAACAAAGTGTGCAATGGACGCACCCCGTCAGATACGTTTTTTTCAAAGTTCACCCCTCCCCCTAAGGCTGGCTTCCGGAACGCGAAAAACATACAAATTGTTTCCAGGATTCTTTTGAGAGGTGCTCAATGCGAATATCGAAAAACAAAGTGTGCAATCGACGCACCTCGGCAGATACGATTTTTTCCAACATTCGCCCCCCCCCCCACCCCCCTCATAAGGGTGGCTTCCGGAACTCGAAAATCATACAAATTGTTCCCAGCCTTCTTTTTAGAGGTCCTCAATGCGAATATCGAAAAACAAAGTGTGCAATCGACGCACCTCGGCAGATACGATTTTTTTCAAAGTTCACCCCTCCCCCTAAGGCTGGCTTCCGGAACGCGAAAATCATACAAATTGTTCCCAGGCTTCTTTTTCGTTGTCCTCAATGCGAATATCGAAAAACAAAGTGTGCAATCGACGCACCTCGGCAGATACGATTTTTTTCAAAGTTTACCCCTACCCCTAAGGATGGCTTCCGGAACGCGAAAATCATACAAATTGTTCCCAGGCTTCTTTTTCGTTGTCCTCAATGCGAATATCGAAAAACAAAGTCTGCAATCGACGCACCTCGTAAGATACGTTTTTTTCAAAGTGCACCCCCCCCCCTAAGGCTGGCTTCCGGAACGCGAAAATCAAACAAATTGTTTCCAGGCTTCTTTTGAGAGGTCCTCAATGCGAATATCGAAAAACAAAGTGTGCAATCGACGCACCTCGTCAGATACGTTTTTTTTTATCGTTCACCCCCCCCCCCCCTAAGGCTGGCTTCCGGAACGCGGAAATCATACAAATTGTTCCCACGCTTCTTTATCGTTGTCCTCAATGCGAATATCGAAAAACAAAGTGTGCAAACGACGCACCTCGTCGGATACGTTTTTTTTCAACGTTCACCCACCCCCCCCCCTAAGGCTGGCTTCCGGAACGCGAAAATCATACAAATTGTTCCCTGGCTTCTTTTTAGAGGTCCTCAATGCGAATATCGAAAAACAACGTGTGCAATCGACGCACCTCGGCAGATAAGATTTTTTTAAAAATTCACCCCTCCCCCTGAGGCTGGCTTCCGGAAGGCGAAAATCATACAAATTGTTTCCAGGCTTCTTCTGAGAGATCCTCAATGCGGATATCGAAAAACAAAGTGTGCAATCGACGCACCTCGTCAGATACGTCTTTTTCAAAGTTCACCCCTCCCCCTAAGGCTGGCTTCCGGAACGCGAAAATCATACAAATTGTTCCCAGGCTTCTTTTTCGTTGTCCTCAATGCGAATATCGAGAAACAAAGTGTGCAATCGACGCACCTCGTCAGATACGTTTTTTTCAAAGTTCACCCCTCCCCCTAAGGCTGGCTTCCGGAACGCGAAAATCATACAAATTGTTCCCAGGCTTCTTTTTCGTTGACCTCAATACGAATATCGAAAAAAAAAGTGTGCAATCGACGCACCGCGTCAGATACGTTTTTTTCAAAGTTCACCCCTCCCCCTAAGGCTGGCTTCCGGATCGCGAAAATCATACAAATTGTTTCCAGGCATCTTTTGAGAGGTCCTCAATGCGAATATCGAATAACGAAGTGTGCAATCGACGCACCTCGGCAGATACGATATTTTTCAAAGTTCACCCCTCCCCCTGAGGGTGGCTTCCGGACCGCGGAAATCATACAAATTGTTCCCTGGCATCTTTTTTGTTGTCCTCGATGCGAATATCGAAAAACAAAGTGTGCGATCGACGCACCTCGTCAGATACGTTTTTTTCAAAGTTCACCCCTCCCCCTAAGGCTGGCTTCCGGAACGCGAAAATCATACAAATTGTTTCCAGGCTTCTTTTGAGAGGTCCTCAATACGAATATCGAAAAACAAAGTGTACAATCGACGCACCTCGGCAGATACGATGTTATTCAAAGTTCACCCCACCCCCTAAGGGTGGCTTCCGGATCGCGAAAATCATACAAATTATTCCCAGGCTTCTTTTTCGCTGTCCTCAATGCAAATATCGAAAAGCAAAGTGTGCAATCGACGCACCTCGGCAGATACGATTTTTTCCAAAATTCACCCCCCCCCCCCTAAGGGTTGCTTCCGGACCGCGAAAATCATACAAATTGTTCCCAGGCTTCTTTTTCGTTGTCCTCAATGCGAATATCGAAAAACAAAGTTTGCAATCGACGCACCTCGTCAGATACGTTTTTGTCAAAGTTCACCCCTCCCCCTAAGCTCGCTTCCGGAACGCGAAAATCATACAAATTGTTTCCAGGATTCTTTTGAGAGGTCCTCAATGCGAATATCGAAAAACAAAGTGTGCAATCGACGCACCTCGGCCGATACGATTTTATTCAAAGTTCACCCCTCCCCCTAAGGTTGGTTTCCGGATCGCGAAAACCATACAAATTATTCCCCGGCTTCTTTTTCGTTGTCCTCACTGCGAATATCGAAAAACAAAGTGCGCAATCGACGCACCGCGTCAGATACATTTTTTTCAAAGTTCACCGCTCCCCCTAAGGCTGGCTTCCGGAACGCGAATATCATACAAATTGTCTCCAGGCTTCTTTTGAGAGGTCCTCAATGCGAATATCGAAAAACGAAGTGTGCAATCGACGCACCTCAGCAGATACGATTTTTTTCAAAGTTCACCCCTCCCCCTAAGGGCGGCTTCCGGAACGCGAAAATCATACAAATTGTTCCCAGGCATATTTTTCGTTGTCCTCAATGCGAATATCGGAAAACAAAGTGTGCAATCGACGCACCTCGTCAGATACGTTTTTTTTCAACGTTCACCCGCCCCCCCCTTAGGCTGGCTTCCGGAACGCGAAAATCATACAAATTGTTCCCTGGCTTCTTTTTAGAGGGCCTCAATGCGAATATCGAAAAACAACGTGTGCAATCGTCGCACCTCGGCAGATACGATTTTTTTCAAAATTCACCCCTCCCCCTAAGGCTGGCTTCCGGAAGGCGAAAATCATACAAATTGTTTCCAGGCTTCTTCTGAGAGGTCCTCAATGCGAATATCGAAAAACAAAGTGTGCAATCGACGCACCTTGGCAGATACGTTTTTTTCCATCATTCACCCCCCCCCCCCCCCCCTAAGGGTGGCTTCCGGACGGCGAAAATCATACAAATTGTTCCCAGGCTTCTTTTTCGTTGTCCTCAATGCGAATATCGAAAAACAAAATGTGCAATCGACGCACCTCGTCAGATACGTTTTTGTCAAAGTTCACCCTTCCCCCTAAGGCTGGCTTCCGGATCGCGAAAATCATACAAATTGTTTCCAGGCTTTTTTTGAGAGGTCCTCAATGCGAATATCGAAAAACAACGTGTGCAATCGACGCACCTCGGCAGGTACGATTTTTTTCAAAGTTCACCCCTCCCCCTAAGGGTGGCTTCCGGAACGCGAAAATCATACAAATTGTCCCCAGGCTTCTTTTTCGTTGTCCTCCATGCGAATATCGAAAAACAAAGTGTGCAATCGACGCACCCCGTCAGATACGTTTTTTTTTTAACGTTCACCCCCCCCCCCCTAAGGCTGGCTTCCGGAACGCGGAAATCATACAAATTGTTCCCACGCTTCTTTATCGTTGTCCTCAATGCGAATATCGAAAAACAAAGTGTGCAATCGACGCACCGCGTCAGATACGTTTTTTTTCAACGTTCACCCCACCCCCCTAAGGCTGGCTTCCGGAACGCGAAAATCATACAAATTGTTCCCTGGCTTCTTTTTAGAGGTCCTCAATGCGAATATCGAATAACAACGTGTGCAATCGACGCACCTCGGCAGATGCGACTTTTTTCAAAATTCACCCCTCCCCCTAAGGCTGGCTTCCGGAACGCGATAATCATACACATTGTTCCCAGGCTTCTTTTTCGTTGTCCTCAATGCGAATATCGAAACACAAAGTGTGCAATCGCTGAACCTCGTCAGATACCTCTTTTTCAAAGTTCACCCCTCCCCCTAAGGCTGGCTTCCGGAACGCGAAAATCATACAAATTGTTCCCAGGCTTCTTTTTCATTGTCCTCAATGCGAATATCGAAAAACAAAGTGTGCAATCGACGCACCTCGTCAGATACGTTTTTTTCAAAGTTCACCCCTCCCCCTAAGGCTGGCTTCCGGAACGCGAAAATCGTACAAATTGTTCCCAGGCTTCTTTTTCGTTGTCCTCAATGCGAATATCGAAAAACAAAGTGTGCAATCGACGCACCGCGTCAGATACGTTTTTTTCGAAGTTCACCCCTCCCCCTAAGGCTGGCTTCCGGAACGCGAAAATTATACAAATTGTTTCCAGGCTTCTTTCGAGAGGTCCTCAATGCGAATATCGAAAAACAAAGTGTGCAATTGACGCACCTCGGCAGATACGATTTTTTTCAAAGTTCACCCCTCGCCCTGAGGGTGGCTTCCGGACCGCGGAAATCATACAAATTGTTCCCAGGCTTCTTTTTCGTTGTCCTCAATGCGAATATCGAAAAACAAAGTGTGCAATCGACGCACCTCGTCAGATACGTTTTTTTCAAAGTTCACCCCTCCCCCTAAGGCTGGCTTCCGGAACGCGAAAATCATACAAATTGTTTCCAGGCGTCTTTTGAGAGGTCCTCAATGCGAATATCGAAAAACAAAGTGTGCAATCGACGCACCTCGGCAGATACGATCTTATTCAAAGTTCAACCCTCCCCCTAAGGGTGGCTTGCGGATCGCGAAAATCATACAAATTATTCCCAGGCTTCTTTTTGGCTGTCCTCAATGCAAATATTGAAAAACAAAGTGTGCAATCGACGCACCTCGGCAGATACGATTTTTTCCTAAATTCAGCCCCCCCCCCCCTAAGGGTGGCTTCCGGACCGCGAAAATCATACAAATTGTTCCCAGGCTTGTTTTTCGTTGTCCTCAATGCGAATATCGAAAAACAAAGTGTGCAATCGAAGCACCTCGTCAGATACGTTTTTGTCAAATTTCACCCCTCCCCCTAAGCTGGCTTCCGGAACGCGAAAATCATACAAATTGTTTCCAGGCTTCTTTTGAGAGGTCCTCAATGCGAATATCGAAAAACAACGTGTGCAATCGACGCACCTCGGCCGACACGATTTTTTTCAAAGTTCACCCCTCCCCCTAAGGGTGGCTTCCGGAACGCGAAAATCATCCAAATTGTCCCCAGGCTTCTTTTTCGTTGTCCTCCATGCGAATATCGAAAAACAAAGTGTGCAATCGACGCCCCTCGTCAGATCCGTTTTTTTCAAAGTTCACCCCTCCCCCTAAGGCTGGCTTCCGGAATGCGAAAATCATACAAATTGTTTCCAGGCTTCTTTTGAGAGGTCCTCAATGCGAATATCGAAAAACAAAGTGTGCAATCGACGCACCTTGGCAGATACGTTTTTTTCCATCATTCACCCCCCCCCCCCTAAGGGTGGCTTCCGGACGGCGAAAATCATACAAATTGTTCCCAGGCTTCTTTTTCGTTGTCCTCAATGCGAATATCGAAAAACAAAGTGTGCAATCGACGCACCTCGTCAGATACGTTTTTGTCAAAGTTCACCCTTCCCCCTAAGGCTGGCTTCCGGATCGCGAAAATCATACAAATTGTTTCCAGGCTTTTTTTGAGAGGTCCTGAATGCGAATATCGAAAAACAACGTGTGCAATCGACGCACCGCGGCAGGTACGATTTTTTTCAAAGTTCACCCCTCCCCCTAAGGGTGGCTTCCGGAACGCGAAAATCATACAAATTGTCCCCAGGCTTCTTTTTCGTTGTCCTCCATGCGAATATCGAAAAACAAAGTGTGCAATCGACGCACCCCGTCAGATACGTTTTTTTTTTAACGTTCACCCCCCCCCCCCCTAAGGCTGGCTTCCGGAACGCGGAAATCATACAAATTGTTCCCACGCTTCTTTATCGTTGTCCTCAATGCGAATATCGAAAAACAAAGTGTGCAATCGACGCACCGCGTCAGATACGTTTTTTTTCAACGTTCACCCCACCCCCCTGAGGCTGGCTTCCGGAACGCGAAAATCATACACATTGTTCCCAGGCTTCTTTTTCGTTGTCCTCAATGCGAATATCGAAACACAAAGTGTGCAATCGCTGAACCTCGTCAGATACCTCTTTTTCAAAGTTCACCCCGCCCCCTAAGGCTGGCTTCCGGAACGCGAAAATCATACAAATTGTTCCCAGGCTTCTTTTTCGTTGTCCTCAATGCGAATATCGAAAAACAAAGTGTGCAATCGACGCACCTCGTCAGATACGTTTTTTTCAAAGTTCACCCCTCCCCCTAAGGCTGGCTTCCGTAACGCGAAAATCGTACAAATTGTTCCCAGGCTTCTTTTTCGTTGTCCTCAATGCGAATATCGAAAAACAAAGTGTGGAATCGACACACCGCGTCAGCTACGTTTTTTTCGAAGTTCACCCCTCCCCCTAAGGCTGGCTTCCGGAACGCGAAAATTATACAAATTGTTTCCAGGCTTCTTTCGAGAGGTCCTCAATGCGAATATCGAAAAACAAAGTGTGCAATTGACGCACCTCGGCAGATACGATTTTTTTCAAAGTTCACCCCTCGCCCTGAGGGTGGCTTCCGGACCGCGGAAATCATACAAATTGTTCCCAGGCTTCTTTTTCGTTGTCCTCAATGCGAATATCGAAAAACAAAGTGTGCAATCGACGCACCTCGTCAGATACGTTTTTTTCAAAGTTCACCCCTCCCCCTAAGGCTGGCTTCCGGAACGCGAAAATCATACAAATTGTTTCCAGGCTTCTTTTGAGAGGTCCTCAATGCGAATATCGAAAAACGAAGTGTGCAATCGACGCACCTCGGCAGATACGATTTTTTTCCAAAATTCACCACCCCCCTAACGGTGGCTTCCGGAACGCGAAAATCATACAAATTTTTCCCAGGCTTCTTTTTAGAGGTCCTCAATGCGAATATCGAAAAACAATGTGTGCAATCGACGCACCTCGGCAGATACGATTTTTTTCAAAGTTCACCCCTCCCCCTAAGGGTGGCTTCCGGCACGCGAAAATCATACAAATTGTTCCCAGGCTTCTTTTTCGTTGTCCTCAATGCGAATATCGAAAAACAAAGTGTGCAATCGACGCACCTCGGTAGATACGATTTTTTTCAAAGTTCACCCCTCTCCCTAAGGATGGCTTCCGGAACGCGAAAATCATACAAATTGTTCCCAGGCTTCTTTTTCGTTGTCCTCAATGCGAATATCGACAAACAAAGTGTGCAATCGACGCACCTCGGCAGATACGATTTTATTCAAAGTTCACCCCTCCCCCTAAGGGTGGCTTCCGGATCGCGAAAATCATACAAATTTTTCCCAGGCTTCTTTTTCGCTGTCCTCAATGCAAATATTGAAAAACAAAGTGTGCAATCGACGCACCTCGGCAGATACGATTTTTTCCTAAATTCACCTCCCCCCCCCCCCTAAGGGTGGCTTCCGGACCGCGAAAATCATACAAATTGTTCCCAGGCTTGTTTTTCGTTGTCCTCAATGCGAATATCGAAAAACAAAGTGTGCAATCGACGCACCTCGTCAGATACGTTTTTGTCAAATTTCACCCCTCCCCCTAAGCTGGCTTCCGGAACGCGAAAATCATACAAATTGTTTCCAGGCTTCTTTTGAGAGGTCCTCAATGCGAATATCGAAAAACAACGTGTGCAATCGACGCACCTCGGCCGACACGATTTTTTTCAAAGTTCACCCCTCCCCCTAAGGGTGGCTTCCGGAACGCGAAAATCATCCAAATTGTCCCCAGGCTTCTTTTTCGTTGTCCTCCATGCGAATATCGAAAAACAAAGTGTGCAATCGACGCACCTCGTCAGATTCGTTTTTTTTTCAACGTTCCCCACCGCCCCCTAAGGCTTGCTTCCGGAACGCGAAAATCATACAAATTGTTTCCAGGATTCTTTTGAGAGGTCCTCAATGCGAATATCGAAAAACAAACTGTGCAATCGACGCACCTCGGCAGATACGATTTTATTCAAAGTTCACCCCTCCCCCTAAGGGTGGTTTCCGGATGGCGAAAATCATACAAATTATTCCCAGGCTTCTTTTTCGTTGTCCTCAATGCGAATATCGAAAAACAAAGTGCGCAATCCACGCACCTCGTCAGATACGTTTTTTTCAAAGTTCACCGCTCCCCCTAAGGCTGGCTTCCGGAACGCGAAAATCATACAAATTGTTTCCAGGCTTCTATTGAGAGGTCCTCAATGCGAATATCGAAAAACGAAGTGTGCAATCGACGCACCTCGGCAGATACGATTTTTTTCCAAAATTCACCCCCCCCTAATGGTGGCTTCCGGGACGCGAAAATCATATAAATTGTTCCCAGGCTTCTTTTTCGTTGTCCTCAATGCGAATATCGATAAACAAAGTGTGCAATGGACGCACCTCGTCAGATACGTTTTCTTCAAAGTTCACCCCTCCCCCTGAGGCTGGCTTCCGGAACTCGAAAATCATACAAATTGTTCCCAGGCTTCTTTTTAGAGGTCCTCAATGCGAATATCGAAAATCAATGTGTGCAATCGACGCACCTCGGCAGATACGATTTATTTCAAAATTCACCCCTCCCCCTAAGGGTGGCTTCCGGCACGCGAAAATCATACAAATTGTTCCCAGGCTTCTTTTTCGTTGTCCTCAATGCGAATATCGAAAAACAAAGTCTGCAATCGACGCACCTCGTAAGATACGTTTTTTTCAAAGTTCACCACCCCCCCCTAAGGCTGGCTTCCGGAACGCGAAAATCATACAAAATGTTTCCAGGCTTCTTTTGAGAGGTCCTCAATGCGAATATCGAAAAACAAAGTGTGCAATCGACGCACCTCGGCAGATACGATTGTTTTCAAAGTTCACCCCTCCCCCTAAGGCTGGCTTCCGGAACGGGAAAATCATACAAATTGTTCCCAGGCTTCTTTTTCGTTGTCCTCAATGCGAATATCGAAAAACAAAGTGTGCAATCGACGCACCTCGTCAGATACGTTTTTTTTTAACGTTCAGCCCCCCCCCCCCCCCCTAAGGCGGGCTTCCGGAACGCGGAAATCATACAAATTGTTCCCACGCTTCTTTATCGTTGTCCTCAATGCGAATATCGAAAAACAATGTGTGCAATCGACACACCTCGTCGGATACGTTTTTTTTCACCGTTCACCCACCCCCCCCCCGCCCCTAAGGCTGGCTTCCGGAACGCGAAAATCATACAAATTGTTCCCTGGCTTCTTTTTAGAGGTCCTCAATGCGAATATCGAAAAACAACGTGTGCAATCGACGCACCTCGGCAGATACGATTTTTTTTAAAATTCACCCCTCCCCCTAAGGCTGGCTTCCGGAAGGTGAAAATCATACAAATTGTTTCCAGGCTTCTTCTGAGAGATCCTCAATGCGGATATCGAAAAACAAAGTGTGCAATCGACGCACCTCGTCAGATACGTCTTTTTCAAATTTCACCCCTCCCCCTAAGGCTGGCTTCCGGACCGCGACAATCATACAAAATGTTTCCAGGCTTCTTTTGAGAGGTCCTGAATGCGAATATCGAAAAACAAAGTGTGCAATCGACGCACCTCGGTAGATACGATTGTTTTCAAAGTTCACCCCTCCCCCTAAGGCTGGCTTCCGGAACGGGAAAATCATACAAATTGTTCCCAGGCTTCTTTTTCGTTGTCCTCAATGCGAATATCGAAAAACAAAGTGTGCAATCGACGCACCTCGGTAGATACGATTTTTTTCAAAGTTCACCCCTCTCCCTAAGGATGGCTTCCGGAACGCGAAAATCATACAAATTGTTCCCAGGCTTCTTTTTCGTTGTCCTCAATGCGAATATCGACAAACAAAGTGTGCAATCGACGCACCTCGGCAGATACGATTTTATTCAAAGTTCACCCCCCCCCCTAAGGGTGGCTTCCGGACCGCGAAAATCATACAAATTGTTCCCAGGCTTGTTTTTCGTTGTCCTCAATGCGAATATCGAAAAACAAAGTGTGCAATCGACGCACCTCGTCAGATACGTTTTTGTCAAATTTCACCCCTCCCCCTAAGCTGGCTTCCGGAACGCGAAAATCATACAAATTGTTTCCAGGCTTCTTTTGAGAGGTCCTCAATGCGAATATCGAAAAACAACGTGTGCAATCGACGCACCTCGGCCGACACGATTTTTTTCAAAGTTCGCCCCTCCCCCTAAGGGTGGCTTCCGGAACGCGAAAATCATCCAAATTGTCCCCAGGCTTCTTTTTCGTTGTCCTCCATGCGAATATCGAAAAACAAAGTGTGCAATCGACGCACCTCGTCAGATTCGTTTTTTTTTCAACGTTCCCCACCGCCTCCTAAGGCTTGCTTCCGGAACGCGAAAATCATACAAATTGTTTCCAGGATTCTTTTGAGAGGTCCTCAATGCGAATATCGAAAAACAAACTGTGCAATCGACGCACCTCGGCAGATACGATTTTATTCAAAGTTCACCCCTCCCCCTAAGGGTGGTTTCCGGATGGCGAAAATCATACAAATTATTCCCAGGCTTCTTTTTCGTTGTCCTCAATGCGAATATCGAAAAACAAAGTGCGCAATCCACGCACCTCGTCAGATACGTTTTTTTCAAAGTTCACCGCTCCCCCTAAGGCTGGCTTCCGGAACGCGAAAATCATACAAATTGTTCCCAGGCTTCTATTGAGAGGTCCTCAATGCGAATATCGAAAAACGAAGTGTGCAATCGACGCACCTCGGCAGATACGATTTTTTTCCAAAATTCACCCCCCCCTAATGGTGGCTTCCGGAACGCGAAAATCATATAAATTGTTCCCAGGCTTCTTTTTCGTCGTCCTCAATGCGAATATCGATAAACAAAGTGTGCAATGGACGCACCTCGTCAGATACGTTTTCTTCAAAGTTCACCCCTCCCCCTGAGGCTGGCTTCCGGAACTCGAAAATCATACAAATTGTTCCCAGGCTTCTTTTTAGAGGTCCTCAATGCGAATATCGAAAAACAATGTGTGCAATCGACGCACCTCGGCAGATACGATTTATTTCAAAATTCACCCCTCCCCCTAAGGGTGGCTTCCGGCACGCGAAAATCATACAAATTGTTCCCAGGCTTCTTTTTCGTTGTCCTCAAAGCGAATATCGAAAAACAAAGTCTGCAATCGACGCACCTCGTAAGATACGTTTTTTTCAAAGTTTACCACCCCCCCCTAAGGCTGGCTTCCGGAACGCGAAAATCATACAAAATGTTTCCAGGCTTCTTTTGAGAGGTCCTCAATGCGAATATCGAAAAACAAAGTGTGCAATCGACGCACCTCGGCAGATACGATTGTTTTCAAAGTTCACCCCTCCCCCTAAGGCTGGCTTCCGGAACGGGAAAATCATACAAATTGTTCCCAGGCTTCTTTTTCGTTGTCCTCAATGCGAATATCGAAAAACAAAGTGTGCAATCGACGCACCTCGTCAGATACGTTTTTTTTTAACGTTCAGCCCCCCCCCCCCCTAAGGCGGGCTTCCGGAACGCGGAAATCATACAAATTGTTCCCACGCTTCTTTATCGTTGTCCTCAATGCGAATATCGAAAAACAATGTGTGCAATCGACACACCTCGTCGGATACGTTTTTTTTCACCGTTCACCCACCCCCCCCGCCCCTAAGGCTGGCTTCCGGAACGCGAAAATCATACAAATTGTTCCCCGGCATCATTTTCGTTGTCCTCAATGCGAATATCGGAAAACAAAGTGTGCAATCGACGCACCTCGTCAGATACGTTTTTTTTCAACGTTCACCCGCCCCCCCCTAAGGCTGGCTTCCGGAACGCGAAAATCATACAAATTGTTTCCAGGCTTCTTTTGAGAGGTCCTCAATGCGAATATCGAAAAACGAAGTGTGCAATCGACGCACCTCGGCAGATACGATTTTTTTCCAAAATTCACCACCCCCCTAACGGTGGCTTCCGGAACGCGAAAATCATACAAATTTTTCCCAGGCTTCTTTTTAGAGGTCCTCAATGCGAATATCGAAAAACAATGTGTGCAATCGACGCACCTCGGCAGATACGATTTTTTTCAAAGTTCACCCCTCCCCCTAAGGGTGGCTTCCGGCACGCGAAAATCATACAAATTGTTCCCAGGCTTCTTTTTCGTTGTCCTCAATGCGAATATCGAAAAACAAAGTGTGCAATCGACGCACCTCGGTAGATACGATTTTTTTCAAAGTTCACCCCTCTCCCTAAGGATGGCTTCCGGAACGCGAAAATCATACAAATTGTTCCCAGGCTTCTTTTTCGTTGTCCTCAATGCGAATATCGACAAACAAAGTGTGCAATCGACGCACCTCGGCAGATACGATTTTATTCAAAGTTCACCCCTCCCCCTAAGGGTGGCTTCCGGATCGCGAAAATCATACAAATTTTTCCCAGGCTTCTTTTTCGCTGTCCTCAATGCAAATATTGAAAAACAAAGTGTGCAATCGACGCACCTCGGCAGATACGATTTTTTCCTAAATTCACCTCCCCCCCCCCCTAAGGGTGGCTTCCGGACCGCGAAAATCATACAAATTGTTCCCAGGCTTGTTTTTCGTTGTCCTCAATGCGAATATCGAAAAACAAAGTGTGCAATCGACGCACCTCGTCAGATACGTTTTTGTCAAATTTCACCCCTCCCCCTAAGCTGGCTTCCAGAACGCGAAAATCATACAAATTGTTTCCAGGCTTCTTTTGAGAGGTCCTCAATGCGAATATCGAAAAACAACGTGTGCAATCGACGCACCTCGGCCGACACGATTTTTTTCAAAGTTCACCCCTCCCCCTAAGGGTGGCTTCCGGAACGCGAAAATCATCCAAATTGTCCCCAGGCTTCTTTTTCGTTGTCCTCCATGCGAATATCGAAAAACAAAGTGTGCAATCGACGCACCTCGTCAGATTCGTTTTTTTTTCAACGTTCCCCACCGCCCCCTAAGGCTTGCTTCCGGAACGCGAAAATCATACAAATTGTTTCCAGGATTCTTTTGAGAGGTCCTCAATGCGAATATCGAAAAACAAACTGTGCAATCGACGCACCTCGGCAGATACGATTTTATTCAAAGTTCACCCCTCCCCCTAAGGGTGGTTTCCGGATGGCGAAAATCATACAAATTATTCCCAGGCTTCTTTTTCGTTGTCCTCAATGCGAATATCGAAAAACAAAGTGCGCAATCCACGCACCTCGTCAGATACGTTTTTTTCAAAGTTCACCGCTCCCCCTAAGGCTGGCTTCCGGAACGCGAAAATCATACAAATTGTTTCCAGGCTTCTATTGAGAGGTCCTCAATGCGAATATCGAAAAACGAAGTGTGCAATCGACGCACCTCGGCAGATACGATTTTTTTCCAAAATTCACCCCCCCCTAATGGTGGCTTCCGGGACGCGAAAATCATATAAATTGTTCCCAGGCTTCTTTTTCGTTGTCCTCAATGCGAATATCGATAAACAAAGTGTGCAATGGACGCACCTCGTCAGATACGTTTTCTTCAAAGTTCACCCCTCCCCCTGAGGCTGGCTTCCGGAACTCGAAAATCATACAAATTGTTCCCAGGCTTCTTTTTAGAGGTCCTCAATGCGAATATCGAAAATCAATGTGTGCAATCGACGCACCTCGGCAGATACGATTTATTTCAAAATTCACCCCTCCCCCTAAGGGTGGCTTCCGGCACGCGAAAATCATACAAATTGTTCCCAGGCTTCTTTTTCGTTGTCCTCAATGCGAATATCGAAAAACAAAGTCTGCAATCGACGCACCTCGTAAGATACGTTTTTTTCAAAGTTCACCACCCCCCCCTAAGGCTGGCTTCCGGAACGCGAAAATCATACAAAATGTTTCCAGGCTTCTTTTGAGAGGTCCTCAATGCGAATATCGAAAAACAAAGTGTGCAATCGACGCACCTCGGCAGATACGATTGTTTTCAAAGTTCACCCCTCCCGCTAAGGCTGGCTTCCGGAACGGGAAAATCATACAAATTGTTCCCAGGCTTCTTTTTCGTTGTCCTCAATGCGAATATCGAAAAACAAAGTGTGCAATCGACGCACCTCGTCAGATACGTTTTTTTTTAACGTTCAGCCCCCCCCCCCCCCCTAAGGCGGGCTTCCGGAACGCGGAAATCATACAAATTGTTCCCACGCTTCTTTATCGTTGTCCTCAATGCGAATATCGAAAAACAATGTGTGCAATCGACACACCTCGTCGGATACGTTTTTTTTCACCGTTCACCCACCCCCCCCCGCCCCTAAGGCTGGCTTCCGGAACGCGAAAATCATACAAATTGTTCCCTGGCTTCTTTTTAGAGGTCCTCAATGCGAATATCGAAAAACAACGTGTGCAATCGACGCACCTCGGCAGATACGATTTTTTTTAAAATTCACCCCTCCCCCTAAGGCTGGCTTCCGGAAGGTGAAAATCATACAAATTGTTTCCAGGCTTCTTCTGAGAGATCCTCAATGCGGATATCGAAAAACAAAGTGTGCAATCGACGCACCTCGTCAGATACGTCTTTTTCAAATTTCACCCCTCCCCCTAAGGCTGGCTTCCGGACCGCGACAATCATACAAAATGTTTCCAGGCTTCTTTTGAGAGGTCCTGAATGCGAATATCGAAAAACAAAGTGTGCAATCGACGCACCTCGGTAGATACGATTGTTTTCAAAGTTCACCCCTCCCCCTAAGGCTGGCTTCCGGAACGGGAAAATCATACAAATTGTTCCCAGGCTTCTTTTTCGTTGTCCTCAATGCGAATATCGAAAAACAAAGTGTGCAATCGACGCACCTCGGTAGATACGATTTTTTTCAAAGTTCACCCCTCTCCCTAAGGATGGCTTCCGGAACGCGAAAATCATACAAATTGTTCCCAGGCTTCTTTTTCGTTGTCCTCAATGCGAATATCGACAAACAAAGTGTGCAATCGACGCACCTCGGCAGATACGATTTTATTCAAAGTTCACCCCCCCCCCTAAGGGTGGCTTCCGGACCGCGAAAATCATACAAATTGTTCCCAGGCTTGTTTTTCGTTGTCCTCAATGCGAATATCGAAAAACAAAGTGTGCAATCGACGCACCTCGTCAGATACGTTTTTGTCAAATTTCACCCCTCCCCCTAAGCTGGCTTCCGGAACGCGAAAATCATACAAATTGTTTCCAGGCTTCTTTTGAGAGGTCCTCAATGCGAATATCGAAAAACAACGTGTGCAATCGACGCACCTCGGCCGACACGATTTTTTTCAAAGTTCGCCCCTCCCCCTAAGGGTGGCTTCCGGAACGCGAAAATCATCCAAATTGTCCCCAGGCTTCTTTTTCGTTGTCCTCCATGCGAATATCGAAAAACAAAGTGTGCAATCGACGCACCTCGTCAGATTCGTTTTTTTTTCAACGTTCCCCACCGCCTCCTAAGGCTTGCTTCCGGAACGCGAAAATCATACAAATTGTTTCCAGGATTCTTTTGAGAGGTCCTCAATGCGAATATCGAAAAACAAACTGTGCAATCGACGCACCTCGGCAGATACGATTTTATTCAAAGTTCACCCCTCCCCCTAAGGGTGGTTTCCGGATGGCGAAAATCATACAAATTATTCCCAGGCTTCTTTTTCGTTGTCCTCAATGCGAATATCGAAAAACAAAGTGCGCAATCCACGCACCTCGTCAGATACGTTTTTTTCAAAGTTCACCGCTCCCCCTAAGGCTGGCTTCCGGAACGCGAAAATCATACAAATTGTTTCCAGGCTTCTATTGAGAGGTCCTCAATGCGAATATCGAAAAACGAAGTGTGCAATCGACGCACCTCGGCAGATACGATTTTTTTCCAAAATTCACCCCCCCCTAATGGTGGCTTCCGGAACGCGAAAATCATATAAATTGTTCCCAGGCTTCTTTTTCGTCGTCCTCAATGCGAATATCGATAAACAAAGTGTGCAATGGACGCACCTCGTCAGATACGTTTTCTTCAAAGTTCACCCCTCCCCCTGAGGCTGGCTTCCGGAACTCGAAAATCATACAAATTGTTCCCAGGCTTCTTTTTAGAGGTCCTCAATGCGAATATCGAAAAACAATGTGTGCAATCGACGCACCTCGGCAGATACGATTTATTTCAAAATTCACCCCTCCCCCTAAGGGTGGCTTCCGGCACGCGAAAATCATACAAATTGTTCCCAGGCTTCTTTTTCGTTGTCCTCAAAGCGAATATCGAAAAACAAAGTCTGCAATCGACGCACCTCGTAAGATACGTTTTTTTCAAAGTTTACCACCCCCCCCTAAGGCTGGCTTCCGGAACGCGAAAATCATACAAAATGTTTCCAGGCTTCTTTTGAGAGGTCCTCAATGCGAATATCGAAAAACAAAGTGTGCAATCGACGCACCTCGGCAGATACGATTGTTTTCAAAGTTCACCCCTCCCCCTAAGGCTGGCTTCCGGAACGGGAAAATCATACAAATTGTTCCCAGGCTTCTTTTTCGTTGTCCTCAATGCGAATATCGAAAAACAAAGTGTGCAATCGACGCACCTCGTCAGATACGTTTTTTTTTAACGTTCAGCCCCCCCCCCTAAGGCGGGCTTCCGGAACGCGGAAATCATACAAATTGTTCCCACGCTTCTTTATCGTTGTCCTCAATGCGAATATCGAAAAACAATGTGTGCAATCGACACACCTCGTCGGATACGTTTTTTTTCACCGTTCACCCACCCCCCCCGCCCCTAAGGCTGGCTTCCGGAACGCGAAAATCATACAAATTGTTCCCCGGCATCATTTTCGTTGTCCTCAATGCGAATATCGGAAAACAAAGTGTGCAATCGACGCACCTCGTCAGATACGTTTTTTTTCAACGTTCACCCGCCCCCCCCTAAGGCTGGCTTCCGGAACGCGAAAATCATACAAATTGTTCCCTGGCTTCTTTTTAGAGGTCCTCAATGCGAATATCGAAAAACAACGTGTGCAATCGTCGCACCTCGGCAGATACGATTTTTTTCAAAATTCACCCCTCCCCCTAAGGCTGGCTTCCGGAAGGCGAAAATCATACAAATTGTTTCCAGGCTTCTTCTGAGAGGTCCTCAATGCGGACATCGAAAAACAAAGTGTGCAATCGACGCACCTCGGCAGATACGATTTTTTTCAAAGTTCACCCCTCCCCCTAAGGATGGCTTCCGGAACGCGAAAATCATACAAATTGTTCCCGGGCTTCTTTTTCGTTGTCCTCAATGCGAATATCGAAAAACAAAGTGTGCAATCGACGCACATCGTCAGATACGTTTTTTTCAAAGTTCACCCCTCCCCCTAAGGCTAGCTTCCGGAACGCGAAAATCAAACAAATTGTTTCCAGGCTTCGTTTGAGAGGTCCTCAATGCGAATATCGAAAAACAAAGTGTGCAATCGACGCACCTCGGCAGATACGATTTTTTTCAAAGTTCACCCCCCCCCCCCTGAGGATCGCTTCCGGACCACGACAATCATACAAATTGTTCCCAGGCTTCTTTTTCGTTGTCCTCAATGCGAATATCGAAAAACAAAGTGTGCAATCGATGCCCCTCGTCAGATACGTTTTTTTCAAAGTTCACCCCTCCCCCTAAGGCTGGCTTCCGGAACGCGAAAATCATACAAATTGTTTCCAGGCTTCGTTTGCGAGGTCCTCAATGCGAATATCGAAAAACAAAGTGTGCAATCGACGCACCTTGGCAGATACGATTTTTTTCAAAGTTCACCCCTCCCCCTAAGGGTGGCTTCCGGAACGCGAAAATCATACAAATTGTCCCCAGGCGTCTTTTTCGTTGTCCTCAATGCGAATATCGGAAAACAAAGTGTGCAATCGACGCACGTCGTCAGATACGTTTTTTTTCAACGTTCACCCGCCCCCCCCCCCTAAGGCTGGCTTCCGGAACACGAAAATCATACAAATTGTTCCCTGGCTTCTTTTTAGAGGTCCTCAATGCGAATATCGAAAAACAACGTGTGCAATCGTCGCACCTCGGCAGATACGATTTTTTTCAAAATTCACCCCTCCCCCTAAGGCTGGCTTCCGGAGGGCGAAAATCATACAAATTGTTTCCAGGCTTCTTCTGAGAGGTCCTCAATGCGGACATCGAAAAACAAAGTGTGCAATCGACGCACCTCGGCAGATACGATTTTTTTCAAAGTTCACCCCTCCCCCTAAGGATGGCTTCCGGAACGCGAAAATCATACAAATTGTTCCCGGGCTTCTTTTTCGTTGTCCTCAATGCGAATATCGAAAAACAAAGTGTGCAATCGACGCACATCGTCAGATACGTTTTTTTCAAAGTTCACCCCTCTCCCTAAGGCTGGCTTCCGGAACGCGAAAATCAAACAAATTGTTTCCAGGCTTCGTTTGAGAGGTCCTCAATGCGAATATCGAAAAACAAAGTGTGCAATCGACGCACCTCGGCAGATACGATTTTTTTCAAAGTTCACCCCTCCCCCTGAGGATCGCTTCCGGACCGCGACAATCATACAAATTGTTCCCAGGCTTCTTTTTCGTTGTCCTCAATGCGAATATCGAAAAACAAAGTGTGCAATCGATGCCCCTCGTCAGATACGTTTTTTTCAAAGTTCACCCCTCCCCCTAAGGCTGGCTTCCGGAACGCGAAAATCATACAAATTGTTTCCAGGCTTCGTTTGCGAGGTCCTCAATGCGAATATCGAAAAACAAAGTGTGCAATCGACGCACCTTGGCAGATACGATTTTTTTCAAAGTTCACCTCTCCCCCTAAGGGTGGCTTCCGGAACGCGAAAATCATACAAATTGTCCCCAGGCGTCTTTTTCGTTGTCCTCCATGCGAATATCGAAAAACAAAGTGTGCAATCGACGCACCTCGTCAGATACGTTTTTTTTTTAACGATCACCCCCCCCCCCCCTAAGGCTGGCTTCCGGAACGCGGAAATCATACAAATTGTTCCCACGCTTCTTTATCGTTGTCCTCAATGCGAATATCGAAAAACAAAGTGTGCAATCGACGCACCTCGTCAGATACGTTTTTTTTCAACGTTCACCCCCCACCCTAAGGCTGGCTTCCGGAACGCGAAAATCATACAAATTGTTCCCTGGCTTCTTTTTAGAGGTCCTCAATGCGAATATCGAATAACAACGTGTGCAATCGACGCACCTCGGCAGATACGACTTTTTTCAAAATTCACCCCTCCCCCTAAGGCTGGCTTCCGGAAGGCGAAAATCATACAAATTGTTTCCAGGCTTCTTCTGAGAGGTCCTGAATGCGGATATCGAAAAACAAAGTGTGCAATCGACATACCTCGTCAGATAGGTTTTTTTTCATCTTTCACCCCCTCCCCCTAAGGCTGGCTTCCGGAACGCGAAAAGCATACAAATTGTTCCCAGGCTTCTTTTTCGTTGTCCTCAATGCGAATATCGAAAAACAAAGTGTGCAATCGCTGCACCTCGTCAGATACGTCTTTTTCAAAGTTCACCCCTCCCCCTAAGGCTGGCTTCCGGAACGCGAAAATCATACAAATTGTTCCCAGGCTTCTTTTTCGTTGTCCTCAATGCGAATATCGAAAAACAAAGTGTGCAATCGACGCACCTCGTCAGATACGTTTTTTTCAAAGTTCACCCCTCCCCCTAAGGCTGGCTTCCGGAACGCGAAAATCATACAAATTGTTCCCAGGCTTCTTTTTCGTTGACCTCAATGCGAATATCGAAAAACAAAGTGTGCAATCGACGCACCGCGTCAGATACGTTTTTTTCAAAGTTCACCCCTCCCCCTAAGGCTGGCTTCCGGATCGCGAAAATCATACAAATTGTTTCCAGGCTTCTTTTGAGAGGTCCTCAATGCGAATATCGAATAACGAAGTGTGCCATCGACGCACCTCGGCAGATACGATATTTTTCAAAGTTCACCCCGCCCCCTAAGGCTGGCTTCCGGAACGCGAAAATCATACAAATTGTTTCCAGGATTCTTTTGAGAGGTCCTCAATGCGAATATCGAAAATCAAAGTGTATAATCGACGCACCTCGGCAGATACGATTTTTTCCAAAATGCGCCCCCCCCCCCCCCCCATAAGGGTGGCTTCCGGAACTCGAAAATCATATAAATTGTTCCCAGGCTTCTTTTTAGAGGTCCTCAATGCGAATATCGAAAAACAATGTGTGCAATCGACGCACCTCGGCAGATACGATTTTTTTCAAAGTTCACCCCTCCCCCTAAGGGTGGCTTCCGGCACGCGAAAATCATACAAATTGTTCCCAGGCTTCTTTTTCGTTGTCCTCAATGCGAATATCGAAAAACAAAGTGTGCAATCGACGCACCTCGGTAGATACGATTTTTTTCAAAGTTCACCCCTCCCCCTAAGGATGGCTTCCGGAACGCGAAAATCATACAGATTGTTCCCAGGCTTCTTTTTCGTTGTCTTCAATGCGAATATCGAAAAACAAAGTGTGCAATCGACGCCACTCGTCAGATACGTTTTTTACAAAGTTCACCCCTCCCCCTAAGGCTGGTTTCCGGAACGCGAAAATCATACAAATTGTTTCCAGGCTTCTTTTGAGATGTCCTCAATGCGAATATCGAAAAACAAAGTGTGCAATCGACGCACCTTGGCAGATACGATTTTTTTCAAAGTTCACCCCTCCCCCTGAGGGTGGCTTCCGGACCGGGGAAATCATACAAATTGTTCCCAGGCTTCTTTTTCGTTGCCCTCAATGCGAATATCGAAAAACAAAGTGAGCAATCGACGCACCTCGTCAGATACGTTTTTTTCAAAGTTCACCTCTCCCCCTAAGGCTGGCTTCCGGAACGCGAAAATCATACAAATTGTTTCCAGGCTCCTTTTGAGAGGTCCGCAATGCGAATATCGAAAAACAAAGTGCGCAATCGACGCACCTCGGCAGATACGATTTTATTCAAAGTTCACCCCTCCCCCTAAGGGTGGCTTCCGGATCGCGAAAATCATACAAATTATTCCCAGGCTTCTTTTTCGCTGTCCTCAATGCAAATATCGAAAAACAAAGTGTGCAATCGACGCACCTCGGCAGATACGATTTTTTCCAAAATTCACCCCCCCCCCCCCCCCTAAGGGTGGCTTCTGGACCGCGAAAATCATACAAATTGTTCCCAGGCTTCTTTTTCGTTGCCCTCAATGCGAATATCGAAAAACAAAGTGAGCAATCGACGCACCTCGTCAGATACGTTTTTTTCAAAGTTCACCTCTCCCCCTAAGGCTGGCTTCCGGAACGCGAAAATCATACAAATTGTTTCCAGGCTTCTTTTGGGAGGTCCTCAATGCGAATATCGAAAAACAAAGTGTGCAATCGACGCACCTCGGCCGATACGATTTTTTTCAAAGTTCACCCCTCCCCCTAAGGGTGGCTTCCGGAACGCGAAAATCATACAAATTGTCCCCAGGCTTCATTTTCGTTGTCCTCCATGCGAATATCGAAAAACAAAGTGTGCAATCGACGCACCTCGTCAGATACGTTTTTTTTTTCAACGTTCCCCCCCCCCCTAAGGCTGGCTTCCGGAACGCGAAAATCATACAAATTGTTTCCAGGATTCTTTTGAGAGGTCCTCAATGCGAATATCAAAAATCAAAGTGTGCAATCGACGCACCTCGGCAGATACGATTTTATTCAAAGTTCACCCCTCCCCCTAAGGGTGGTTTCCCGATCGCGAAAATCATACAAATTATTCCGAGGCTTCTTTTTCGTTGTCCTCAATGCGAATATCGAAAAACAAAGTGCGCAATCGACGCACCTCGTCAGATACGTTTTTTTCAAAGTTCACCGCTCCCCCTAAGGCTGGCTTCCGGAACGCGAAAATCATACAAACTGTTTTCAGGCGTCTTTTGAGAGGTCCTCAATGCGAATATCGAGAAACGAAGTGTGCAATCGACGCACCTCGGCACATACGATTTTCTCCAAAATTCACCCCTCCCATAATGGCGGCTTCCGGAACGCGAAAATCATACAAATTGTTCCCAGGCTTCTTTTTCGTTGTCCTCAATGCGAATATCGATAAACAAGTGTGCAATGGACGCACCTCGTCAGATACGTTTTTTTCAAAGTTCACCCCTCCCCCTAAGGCTGGCTTCCGGAACGCGAAATCATACAAATTGTTTCCAGGATTCTTTTGAGAGGTCTTCAATGCGAATATCGAAAATCAAAGTGTGCAATCGACGCACCTCGGCAGATACGATTTTTTCCATAATTCGCCCCCCCCCCCCATAAGGGTGGCTTCCGGAACTCGAAAATCATACAAATTGTTCCCAGGCTTCTTTTTAGAGGTCCTCAATGCGAATATCGAAAAACAAAGTGTGCAATCGACGCACCTCGGCAAATACGATTTTTTTCAAAGTTCACCCCTCCCCCTAAGGGTGGCTTCCGGAACGCGAAAATCATACAAATTGTTCCTAGGCTTCTTTTTCGTTGCCCTCAATGCGAATATCGAAAAACAAAGTGTGCAATCGACGCAACTAGGTAGATGCGATTTTTTTCAAAGTTCACCCCTCCCCCTAAGGATGGCTTCCGGAACGCGAAAATCATACAAATTGTTCCCAGGCTTCTTTTTCGTTGTCCTCAATGCGAATATCGAAAAACAAAGTGTGCAATCGATGCCCCTCGTCAGATACGTTGTTTTCAAAGTTCACCCCTCCCCCTAAGGCTGGCTTCCGGAACGCGAAAATCATACAAATTGTTTCCAGGCTTCTTTTGAGAGGTCCTCAATGCGAATATCGAAAAACAAAGTGTGCAATCGACGCACCTTGGCAGATACGATTTTTTCCATAATTCACCCCCCCCTAAGGGTGGCTTCCGGACCGCGAAAATCATACAAATTGTTCCCAGGCTTCTTTTTCGTTGTCCTCAATGCGAATATCGAAAAACAAAGTGTGCAATCGACGCACCTCGTCAGATACGTTTTTGTCAAAGTTCACCCCTCCGCCTAAGGATGGCTTCCGGAACGCGAAAATCATACAAATTGTTTCCAGGCTTTTTTTGAGAGGTCCTCAATGCGAATATCGAAAAACAAAGTGTGCAATCGACGCACCTCGGCAGATACGATTTTTTTCAAAGTTCACCCCCCCCTAAGGGTGGCTTCCGGACCGCGAAAATCATACAAATTGTTCCCAGGCTTCTTTTTCGTTGTCCTCAATGCGAATATCGAAAAACAAAGTGTGCAATCGACGCACCTCGGCAGATACGATTTTTTTCAAAGTTTACCCCGCCCCTAAGGATGGCTTCCGGAACGCGAAAATCATACAAATTGTTCCCACGCTTCTTTATCGTTGTCCTCAATGCGAATATCGAAAAACAAAGTGTGCAATCGACGCACCTCGTCAGATACGTTTTTTTTCAACGTTCACCCCCCGCCCTAAGGCTGGCTTCCGGAACGCGAAAATCATACAAATTGTTCCCTGGCTTCTTTTTAGAGGTCCTCAATGCGAATATCGAATAACAACGTGTGCAATCGACGCACCTCGGCAGATACGACTTTTTTCAAAATTCACCCCTCCCCCTAAGGCTGGCGTCCGGAAGGCGAAAATCATACAAATTGTTTCCAGGCTTCTTCTGAGAGGTCCTGAATGCGGATATCGAAAAACAAAGTGTGCAATCGACGCACCTCGTCAGATAGGTTTTTTTTTCATCGTTCACCCCCTCCCCCTAAGGCTGGCTTCCGGAACGCGAAAATCATACACATTGTTCCCAGGCTTCTTTTTCGTTGTCCTCAATGCGAATGTCGAAAAACAAAGTGTGCAATCGCTGCACCTCGTCAGATACGTCTTTCTCAAAGTTCACCCCTCCCCCTAAGGCTGGCTTCCGGAACGCGAAAATCGTACAAATTGTTCCCAGGCTTCTTTTTCGTTGTCCTCAATGCGAATATCGAAAAACAAAGTGTGCAATCGACGCACCTCGTAAGATACATTTTTGTCAAATTTCACCCCTCCCCCTAAGCTGGCTTCCGGAACGCGAAAATCATACAAATTGTTTCCAGGCTTCTTTTGAGAGGTCCTCAATGCGAATATCGAAAAACAACGTGTGCAATCGACGCGCCGCGGCCGATACGATTTTTTTCAAAGTTCACCCCTCCCCCTAAGGGTGGCTTCCGGAACGCGAAAATCATACAAATTGTCCCCAGGCTTCTTTTTCGTTGTCCTCCATGCGAATATCGAAAAAAAAAGTGTGCAATCGACGCACCTCGTCAGATTCGTTTTTTTTTCCACGTTCCCCCCCCCCCCCCCCTCTAAGGCTGGCTTCCAGAACGCGAAAATCATACAAATTGTTTCCAGGATTCTTTTGAGAGGTCCTCAATGCGAATATCGAAAAACAAAGTGTGCAATCGACGCACCTCGGCAGATACGATTTTATTCAAAGTTCACCCCTCCCCCTAAGGGTGGTTTCCGGATCGCGAAAATCATACAAATTATTCCCAGGCTTCTTTTTCGTTGTCCTCAATGCGAATATCGAAAAACAAAGTGCGCAATCGACGCACCTCGTCAGATACGTTTTTTTCAAAGTTCACCGCTCCCCCTGAGGCTGGCTTCCAGTACGCGAAAATCATACAAATTGTTTCCAGGCTTCTTTTTCGTTGTCCTCAATGCGAATATCGATAAACAAAGTGTGCAATGGACGCACCTCGTCAGATACGTTTTTTTTAAAGTTCACCCCTCCCCCGAAGGCTGGCTTCCGGAACGCGAAAATCAAACAAATTGTTTCGAGGATTCTTTTGAGAGGTCCTCAATGCGAATATCGAAAAACAAAGTGTGCAATCGACGCACCTCGGCAGATACGATTTTTTCCAAAATTCGCCCCCCCCCCCCCCCCTCATAAGGGTGGCTACCGGAACTCGAAAATCATACAAATTGTTCCCAGGCTTCTTTTTCGAGGTCCTCAATGCGAATATCGAAAAACAAAGTGTGCAATCGACGCACCTCGGCAGATACGATTTTTTTCAAAGTTCACCCCTCCCCCTAAGGCTGGCTTCCGGAACGCGAAAATCATACAAATTGTTCCCAGGCTTCTTTTTCGTTGTCCTCAATGCGAATATCGAAAAACAAAGTGTGCAATCGACGCACCTCGGCAAATACGATTTTTTTCAAAGTTTACCCCGCCCCTAAGGATGGCTTCCGGAACGCGAAAATCATACAAATTGTTCCCAGGCTTCTTTTTCGTTGTCCTCAATGCGAATATCGAAAAACAAAGTCTGCAATCGACGCACCTCGTAAGATACGTTTTTTTCAAAGTTCACCCCCCCCCCTAAGGCTGGCTTCCGGAACGCGAAAATCAAACAAATTGTTTCCAGGCTTCTTTTTCGTTGTCCTCAATGCGAATATCGAAAAACAAAGTGTGCAATTGACGCACCTCGTCAGATACGTTTTTTTCAAAGTTCACCTCTCCCCCTAAGGCTGGCTTCCGGAACGCGAAAATCATACAAATTGTTTCCAGGCTCCTTTTGAGAGGTCCGAATGCGAATATCGAAAAACAAAGTGCGCAATCGACGCACCTCGGCAGATACGATTTTATTCAAAGTTCACCCCTCCCCCTAAGGGTGGCTTCCGGATCGCGAAAATCATACAAATTATTCCCAGGCTTCTTTTTCGCTGTCCTCAAACCAAATATCGAAAAACAAAGTGTGCAATCGACGCACCGCGGCAGATACGATTTTTTCCAAAATTCACCCCCCCCCCCTAAGGGTGGCTTCTGGACCGCGAAAATCATACGAATTGTTCCCAAGCTTCTTTTTCGTTGTCCTCAATGCGAATATCGAAAAACAATGTGTGCAATCGACGCACCTCGTCAGATACGTTTTTGTCAAAGTTCACCCCTCCCCCTAAGCTGGCTTCCGGAACGCGAAAATCATACAAATTGTTTCCAGGCTTCTTTTGAGAGGTCCTCAATGCGAATATCGAAAAGCAAAGTGTGCAATCGACGCACCTCGGCCGATACGATTTTTTTCAAAGTTCACCCCTCCCCCTAAGGGTGGCTTCCGGAACGGGAAAATCATACAAATTGTCCCCAGGCTTCTTTTTCGTTGTCCTCCATGCGAATATCGAAAAACAAAGTGTGCAATCGACGCACCTCGTCAGATACGTTTTTTTTTCAACGTTCCCCCCCCCCCCCCCCTAAGGCTGGCTTCCGGAACGCGAAAATCATACAAATTGTTTCCAGGATTCTTTTGAGAGGTCCTCAATGCGAATATCGAAAATCAAAGTGTGCAATCGACGCACCTCGGCAGATACGATTTTATTCAAAGTTCACCCCTCCCCCTAAGGGTGGTTTCCCGATCGCGAAAATCATACAAATTATTCCCAGGCTTCTTTTTCGTTGTCCTCAATGCGAATATCGAAAAACAAAGTGCGCAATCGACGCACCTCGTCAGATACGTTTTTTTCAAAGTTCACCGCTCCCCCTAAGGCTGGCTTCCGGAACGCGAAAATCATACAAACTGTTTTCAGGCGTCTTTTGACAGGTCCTCAATGCGAATATCGAGAAACGATGTGTGCAATCGACGCACCTCGGCAGATACGATTTTCTCCAAAATTCACCCCCCCCCCATAATGGCGGCTTCCGGAACGCGAAAATCATACAAATTGTTCCCAGGCTTCTTTTTCGTTGTCCTCAATGCGAATATCGATAAACAAGTGTGCAATGGACGCACCTCGTCAGATACGTTCTTTTCAAAGTTCACCCCTCCCCCTAAGGCTGGCTTCCGGAACGCGAAAATCATACAAATTGTTTCCAGGATTCTTTTGAGAGGTCTTCAATGCGAATATCGAAAATCAAAGTGTGCAATCGACGCACCTCGGCAGATACGATTTTTTCCATAATTCGCCCCCCCCCCCCCCCCCCCATAAGGGTGGCTTCCGGAACTCGAAAATCATACAAATTGTTCCCAGGCTTCTTTTTAGAGGTCCTCAATGCGAATATCGAAAAACAAAGTGTGCAATCGACGCCCCTCGGCAGATACGATTTTTTTCAAAGTTCACCCCTCCCCCTAAGGGTGGCTTCCGGAACGCGAGAATCATACAAATTGTTCCCAGGCTTCTTTTTCGTTGCCCTCAATGCGAATATCGAAAAACAAAGTGTGCAATCGACGCAACTAGGTAGATACGATTTTTTTCAAAGTTCACCCCTCCCCCTAAGGATGGCTTCCGGAACGCGAAAATCATACAAATTGTTCCCAGGCTTCTTTTTCGTTGTCCTCAATGCGAATATCGAAAAACAAAGTGTGCAATCGATGCCCCTCGTCAGATACGTTTTTTTCAAAGTTCACCCCTCCCCCTAAGGCTGGCTTCCGGAACGCGAAAATCATACAAATTGTTTCCAGGCTTCTTTTGAGAGGTCCTCAATGCGAATATCGAAAAACAAAGTGTGCAATCGACGCACCTTGGCAGATACGATTTTTTCCATAATTCACCCCCCCCTAAGGGTGGCTTCCGGACCGCGAAAATCATACAAATTGTTCCCAGGCTTCTTTTTCGTTGTCCTCAATGCGAATATCGAAAAACAAAGTGTGCAATCGACGCACCTCGTCAGATACGTTTTTGTCAAAGTTCACCCCTCCGCCTAAGGCTGGCTTCCGGAACGCGAAAATCATACAAATTGTTTCCAGGCTTTTTTTGAGAGGTCCTCAATGCGAATATCGAAAAACAAAGTGTGCAATCGACGCACCTCGGCAGATACGATTTTTTTCAAAGTTCACCCCCCCCAAAGGGTGGCTTCCGGACCGCGAAAATCATACAAATTGTTCCCAGGCTTCTTTTTCGTTGTCCTCAATGCGAATATCGAAAAACAAAGTGTGCAATCGACGCACCTCGTCAGATACGTTTTTGTCAAAGTTCACCCCTCCGCCTAAGGCTGGCTTCCGGAACGCGAAAATCATACAAATTGTTTCCAGGCTTCTTTTTCGTTGTCCTCCATGCGAATATCGAAAAACAAAGTGTGCAATCGACGCACCTCGTCAGATACGTTTTTTTTTTAACGTTCACCCCCCCCCCCCCCCCAAGGCTGGCTTCCGGAACGCGGAAATCATACAAATTGTTCCCACGCTTCTTTATCGTTGTCCTCAATGCGAATATCGAAAAACAAAGTGTGCAATCGACGCACCTCGTCAGATACGTTTTTTTTCAACGTTCACCCCCCGCCCTAAGGCTGGCTTCCGAAATGCGAAAATCATACAAATTGTTCCCTGGCTTCTTTTTAGAGGTCCTCAATGCGAATATCGAATAACAACGTGTGCAATCGACGCACCTCGGCAGATACGACTTTTTTCAAAATTCACCCCTTCCCCTAAGGCTGGCTTCCGGAAGGCGAAAATCATACAAATTGTTTCCAGGCTTCTTCTGAGAGGTCCTGAATGCGGATATCGAAAAACAAAGTGTGCAATCGACATACCTCGTCAGATAGGTTTTGTTTTCATCGTTCACCCCCTCGCCGTAAGGCTGGCTTCCGGAACGCGAAAAGCATACAAATTGTTCCCAGGCTTCTTTTTCGTTGTCCTCAATGCGAATATCGAAAAACAAAGTGTGCAATCGCTCCACCTCGTCAGATACGTCTTTTTCAAAGTTCACCCCTCCCCCTAAGGCTGGCTTCCGGAACGAGAAAATCATACAAATTGTTCCCAGGCTTCTTTTTCGTTGTCCTCAATGCGAATATCGAAAAACAAAGTATGCAATCGACGCACCTTGTCAGATACGTTTTTTTCAAAGTTCACCCCTCCCCCTAAGGCTGGCTTCCGGAACGGGAAAATCATACAAATTGTTCCCAGGCTTCTTTTTCGTTGTCCTCAATGCGAATATCGAAAAACAAAGTGTGCAATCGACGCACCTCGTCAGATACGTTTTTGTCAAAGTTCACCCTTCCCCCTAAGGCTGGCTTCCGGATCGCGAAAATCATACAAATTGTTTCCAGGCTTTTTTTGAGAGGTCCTCAATGCGAATATCGAAAAACAAAGTGTGCAATCGACGCACCTCGGCAGATACGATTTTTTTCAAAGTTCACCCCTCCCCCTAAGGGTGGCTTCCGGAACGCGAAAATCATACAAATTGTCCCCAGGCTTCTTTTTCGTTGTCCTCCATGCGAATATCGAAAAACAAAGTGTGCAATCGACGCACCTCGTCAGATACGTTTTTTTTTTAACGTTCACCCCCCCCCCCCCCTAAGGCTGGCTTCCGGAACGCGGAAATCATACAAATTGTTCCCACGCTTCTTTATCGTTGTCCTCAATGCGAATATCGAAAAACAAAGTGTGCAATCGACGCACCTCGTCAGATACGTTTTTTTTCAAAGTTCACCCCTCCCCCTAAGGCTGGCTTCCGGAACGAGAAAATCATACAAATTGTTCCCAGGCTTCTTTTTCGTTGTCCTCAATGCGAATATCGAAAAACAAAGTATGCAATCGACGCACCTCGTCAGATACGTTTTTTTCAAAGTTCACCCCTCCCCCTAAGGCTGGCTTCCGGAACGGGAAAATCATACAAATTGTTCCCAGGCTTCATTTTCGTTGTCCTCAATGCGAATATCGAAAAACAAAGTGTGCAATCGACGCACCTCGTCAGATACGTTTTTGTCAAAGTTCACCCTTCCCCCTAAGGCTGGCTTCCGGATCGCGAAAATCATACAAATTGTTTCCAGGCTTTTTTTGAGAGGTCCTCAATGCGAATATCGAAAAACAAAGTGTGCAATCGACGCACCTCGGCAGATACGATTTTTTTCAAAGTTCACCCCTCCCCCTAAGGGTGGCTTCCGGAACGCGAAAATCATACAAATTGTCCCCAGGCTTCTTTTTCGTTGTCCTCCATGCGAATATCGAAGAACAAAGTGTGCAATCGACGCAACTCGTCAGATACGTTTTTTTTTTAACGTTCACCCCCCCCCCCCCCTAAGGCTGGCTTCCGGAACGCGGAAATCATACAAATTGTTCCCACGCTTCTTTATCGTTGTCCTCAATGCGAATATCGAAAAACAAAGTGTGCAATCGACGCACCGCGTCAGATACGTTTTTTTCGAAGTTCACCCCTCCCCCTAAGGCTGGCTTCCGGAACGCGAAAATCATACAAATTGTTTCCAGGCTTCTTTCGAGAGGTCCTCAATGCGAATATCGAAAAACAACGTGTGCAATTGACGCACCTCGGCAGATACGATTTTTTTCAAAGTTCACCCCTCCCCCTGAGGGTGGCTTCCGGACCGCGGAAATCATACAAATTGTTCCCAGGCTTCTTTTTCGTTGTCCTCAATGCGAATATCGAAAAACAAAGTGTGCAATCGACGCACCTCGTCAGATACGTTTTTTTCAAAGTTCACCCCTCCCCCTAAGGCTGGCTTCCGGAACGCGAAAATCATACAAATTGTTTCCAGGCTTCTTTTGAGAGGTCCTCAATGCGAATATCGAAAAACAAAGTGTGCAATCGACGCACCTCGGCAGATACCATTTTATTCAAAGTTCACCCCTCCCCCTAAGGGTGGCTTCCGGATCGCGAAAATCATACAAATTATTCCCAGGCTTCTTTTTCGCTGTCCTCAATGCAAATATTGAAAAACAAAGTGTGCAATCGACGCACCTCGGCAGATACGATTTTTTCCTAAATTCACCCCCCCCCCCTAAGGGTGGCTTCCGTACCGCGAAAATCATCCAAATTGTTCCCAGGCTTGTTTTTCGTTGTCCTCAATGCGAATATCGAAAAACAAAGTGTGCAATCGACGCACCTCGTCAGATACGTTTTTGTCAAATTTCACCCCTCCCCCTAAGCTGGCTTCCGGAACGCGAAAATCATACAAATTGTTTCCAGGCTTCTTTTGAGAGGTCCTCAATGCGAATATCGAAAAACAACGTGTGCAATCGACGCACCTCGGCCGATACGATTTTTTTCAAAGTTCACCCCTCCCCCTAAGGGTGGCTTCCGGAACGCGAAAATCATGCAAATTGTCCCCAGGCTTCTTTTTCGTTGTCCTCCATGCGAATATCGAAAAACAAAGTGTGCAATCGACGCACCTCGTCAGATTCGTTTTTTTTTCAACGTTCCCCCACCCCCCTAAGGCTGGCTTCCAGAACGCGAAAATCATACAAATTGTTTCCAGGATTCTTTTGAGCGGTCCTCAATGCGAATATCGAAAAACAAAGTGTGCAATCGACGCACCTCGGCAGATACGATTTTATTCAAAGTTCACCCCTCCCCCTAAGGGTGGTTTCCGGATCGCGAAAATCATACAAATTATTCCCAGGCTTCTTTTTCGTTGTCCTCAATGCGAATATCGAAAAACAAAGTGCGCAATCGACGCACCTCGTCAGATACGTTTTTTTCAAAGTTCACCGCTCCCCCTAAGGCTGGCGTCCGGAAGGCGAAAATCATACAAATTGTTTCCAGGCTTCTTTTGAGAGGTCCTCAATGCGAATATCGAAAAACGAAGTGTGCAATCGACGCACCTCGGCAGATACGATTTTTTTCCAAAATTCACCCCCCCCCTAATGGTGGCTTCCGGAACGCGAAAATCATATAAATTGTTCCCAGGTTTCTTTTTCGTTGTCCTCAATGCGAATATCGATATTCAAAGTGTGCAATGGACGCACCTCGTCAGATACGTTTTTTTCAAAGTTCACCCCTCCCCCTAAGGCTGGCTTCCGGAACGCGAAAATCATACAAATTGTTTCCAGGATTCTTTTGAGAGGTCCTCAATGCGAATATCGAAAAACAAAGTGTGCAATCGACGCACCTCGGCAGATACGATTTTTTTCAAAGTTCACCCCTCCCCCTAAGGGTGGCTTCCGGCACGCGAAAATCATAGAAATTGTTCCCAGGCTTCTTTTTCGTTGTCCTCAATGCGAATATCGAAAAACAAAGTGTGCAATCGACGCACCTCGGTAGATACGATTTTTTTCAAAGTTCACCCCTCTCCCTAAGAATGGCTTCCGGAACGCGAAAATCATACAAATTGTTCCCAGGCTTCTTTTTCGTTGTCCTCAATGCGAATATCGACAAACAAAGTGTGCAATCGACGCACCTCGTCAGATACGTTTTTTTCAAAGTTCACCCCTCCCCCTAAGGCTGGCTTCCGGAACGCGAAAATCATACAAATTGTTTCCAGGCTTCTTTTGAGAGGTCCTCAATGCGAATATCGAAAAACAAAGTGTGCAATCGACGCACCTCGTCAGATACGTTTTTGTCAAAGTTTACCCCTCCCCCTAAGGCTGGCTTCCGGATCGCGAAAATCATACAAATTGTTTCCAGGCTTTTTTTGAGAGGTCCTCAATGCGAATATCGAAAAACAAAGTGTGCAATCGACGCACCTCGGCAGATACGGTTTTTTTCAACGTTCACCCCCCCCCCCCCTAAGGCTGGCTTCCGGAACGCGAAAATCATACAAATTGTTCCCTGGCTTCTTTTTAGAGGTCCTCAATGCGAATATCGAATAACAACGTGTGCAATCGACGCACCTCGGCAGATACGACTTTTTTCAAAATTCACCCCTCCCCCTAAGGCTGGCGTCCGGAAGGCGAAAATCATACAAATTGTTTCCAGGCTTCTTCTGAGAGGTCCTGAATGCGGATATCGAAAAACAAAGTGTGCAATCGACGCACCTCGTCAGATAGGTTTTTTTTTTCATCGTTCACCCCCTCCCCCTAAGGCTGGCTTCCGGAACGCGAAAATCATACACATTGTTCCCAGGCTTCTTTTTCGTTGTCCTCAATGCGAATGTCGAAAAACAAAGTGTGCAATCGCTGCACCTCGTCAGATACGTCTTTCTCAAAGTTCACCCCTCCCCCTAAGGCTGGCTTCCGGAACGCGAAAATCATACAAATTGTTCCCAGGCTTCTTTTTCGTTGTCCTCAATGCGAATATCGAAAAACAAAGTGTGCAATCGACGCACCTCGTAAGATACGTTTTTGTCAAATTTCATCCCTCCCCCTAAGCTGGCTTCCGGAACGCGAAAATCATACAAATTGTTTCCAGGCTTCTTTTGAGAGGTCCTCAATGCGAATATCGAAAAACAACGTGTGCAATCGACGCACCGCGGCCGATACGATTTTTTTCAAAGTTCACCCCTCCCCCTAAGGGTGGCTTCCGGAACGCGAAAATCATACAAATTGTCCCCAGGCTTCTTTTTCGTTGTCCTCCATGCGAATATCGAAAAACAAAGTGTGCAATCGACGCACCTCATCAGATTCGTTTTTTATTTCAACGTTCCCCCCCCACCCCCCTAAGGCTGGCTTCCGGTACGCGAAAATCATACAAATTGTTTCCAGGCTTCTTTTGAGAGGTCCTCAATGCGAATATCGAAAAACAAAGTGTGCAATCGACGCACCTCGGCAGATACGATTTTTTTTAAAGTTCACCCCTCCCCCTGAGGGTCGCTTCCGGACCGCGAAAATCATACAAATTGTTCCCAGGCTTCTTTTTCGTTGTCCTCAATGCGAATATCGAAAAACAAAGTGTGCAATCGACGCCCCTCGTCAGATACGTTTTTTTCAAAGTTCACCCCTCCCCCTAAGGCTGCCTTCCGGAACGCGAAAATCATACAAATTGTTTCCAGGCTTCTTTTGAGAGGTCCTCAATGCGAATATCGAAAAACAAAGTGTGCAATCGACGCACCTCGGCAGATACGGTTTTTTTCAAAGTTCACCCCTCCCGCTAAGGGTGGCTTCCGGAACGCGAAAATCATACAAATTGTCGCCAGGCTTCTTTTACGTTGTCCTCCATGCGAATATCGAAAAACAAAGTGTGCAATCGACGCACCTCGTCAGATACGTTTTTTTTTTAACGTTCACCACCCCCCCCTCCCCCTAAGGCTGGCTTCCGGAACGCGGAAATCATACAAATTGTTCCCACGCTTCTTTATCGTTGTCCTCAATGCGAATATCGAAAAACAAAGTGTGCAATCGACGCACCTCGTCAGATACGTTTTTTTTCAACGTTCACCCCCCCCCCCTAAGGCTGGCTTCCGGAACGCGAAAATCATACAAATTGTTCCCTGGCTTCTTTTTAGAGGTCCTCAAAGCGAATATCGAATAACAACGTGTGCAATCGACGCACCTCGGCAGATACGACTTTTTTCAAAATTCACCCCTCCCCCTAAGGCTGGCTTCCGGAAGGCGAAAATCATACAAATTGTTTCCAGGCTTCTTCTGAGAGGTCCTGAATGCGGATATCGAAAAACAAAGTGTGCAATCGACGCACCTCGTCAGATACGTCTTTTTCAAAGTTCACCCCTCCCCCTAAGGCTGGCTTCCGGACCGCGAAAATCATACAAAATGTTTCCAGGCTTCTTTTGAGAGGTCCTCAATGCGAATATCGAAAAACAAAGTGTGCAATCGACGCACCTCGGCAGATACGATTGTTTTCAAAGTTCGCCCCTCCCCCTAAGGCTGGCTTCCGGAACGGGAAAATCATACAAATTGTTCCCAGGCTTCTTTTTCGTTGTCCTCAATGCGAATATCGAAAAACAAAGTGTGCAATCGACGCACCTCGTCAGATACGTTTTTTTAAAAGTTCACCCCTCCCCCTAAGGCTGGCTTCCGGAACGCGTAAATCATACAAATTGTTCCCAGGCTTCTTTTTCGTTGTCCTCAATGCGAATATCGAAAAACAAAGTGCGCAATCGACGCACCTCGTCAGATACGTTTTTTTCAAAGTTCACCGCTCCCCCTAAGGCTGGCTTCCGGAACGCGAAAATCATACAAATTGTTTCCAGGCTTCTTTTGAGAGGTCCTCAATGCGAATATCGAAAAACGAAGTGTGCAATCGACGCACCTCGGCAGATACGATTTTTTTCCAAAATTCACCCCCCCCTAATGGTGGCTTCCGGAACGCGAAAATCATATAAATTGTTCCCAGGCTTCTTTTTCGTTATCCTCAATGCGAATATCGATAAACAAAGTGTGCAATGGACGCACCCCGTCAGATACGTTTTTTTCAAAGTTCACCCCTCCCCCTAAGGCTGGCTTCCGGAACGCGAAAAACATACAAATTGTTTCCAGGATTCTTTTGAGAGGTGCTCAATGCGAATATCGAAAAACAAAGTGTGCAATCGACGCACCTCGGCAGATACGATTTTTTCCAACATTCGCCCCCCCCCCCTCATAAGGGTGGCTTCCGGAACTCGAAAATCATACAAATTGTTCCCAGCCTTCTTTTTAGAGGTCCTCAATGCGAATATCGAAAAACAAAGTGTGCAATCGACGCACCTCGGCAGATACGATTTTTTTCAAAGTTCACCCCTCCCCCTAAGGCTGGCTTCCGGAACGCGAAAATCATACAAATTGTTCCCAGGCTTCTTTTTCGTTGTCCTCAATGCGAATATCGAAAAACAAAGTGTGCAATCGACGCACCTCGGCAGATACGATTTTTTTCAAAGTTTACCCCTACCCCTAAGGATGGCTTCCGGAACGCGACAATCATACAAATTGTTCCCAGGCTTCTTTTTCGTTGTCCTCAATGCGAATATCGAAAAACAAAGTCTGCAATCGACGCACCTCGTAAGATACGTTTTTTTCAAAGTGCACCCCCCCCCCCTTCGGCTGGCTTCCGGAACGCGAAAATCAAACAAATTGTTTCCAGGCTTCTTTTGAGAGGTCCTCAATGCGAATATCGAAAAACAAAGTGTGCAATCGACGCACCTCGTCAGATACGTTTTTTTTTATCGTTCACCCCCCCCCCCCCCCCCTAAGGCTGGCTTCCGGAACGCGGAAATCATACAAATTGTTCCCACGCTTCTTTATCGTTGTCCTCAATGCGAATATCGAAAAACAAAGTGTGCAATCGACGCACCTCGTCGGATACGTTTTTTTTCAACGTTCACCCACCCCCCCCCCTAAGGCTGGCTTCCGGAACGCGAAAATCATACAAATTGTTCCCTGGCTTCTTTTTAGAGGTCCTCAATGCGAATATCGAAAAACAACGTGTGCAATCGACGCACCTCGGCAGATAAGATTTTTTTAAAAATTCACCCCTCCCCCTAAGGCTGGCTTCCGGAAGGCGAAAATCATACAAATTGTTTCCAGGCTTCTTCTGAGAGATCCTCAATGCGGATATCGAAAAACAAAGTGTGCAATCGACGCACCTCGTCAGATACGTCTTTTTCAAAGTTCACCCCTCCCCCTAAGGCTGGCTTCCGGAACGCGAAAATCATACAAATTGTTCCCAGGCTTCTTTTTCGTTGTCCTCAATGCGAATATCGAAAAACAAAGTGTGCAATCGACGCACCTCGTCAGATACGTTTTTTTCAAAGTTCACCCCTCCCCCTAAGGCTGGCTTCCGGAACGCGAAAATCATACAAATTGTTCCCAGGCTTCTTTTTCGTTGACCTCAATGCGAATATCGAAAAAAAAAGTGCGCAATCGACGCACCGCGTCAGATACGTTTTTTTCAAAGTTCACCCCTCCCCCTAAGGCTGGCTTCCGGATCGCGAAAATCATACAAATTGTTTCCAGGCATCTTTTGAGAGGTCCTCAATGCGAATATCGAATAACGAAGTGTGCAATCGACGCACCTCGGCAGATACGATATTTTTCAAAGTTCACCCCTCCCCCTGAGGGTGGCTTCCGGACCGCGGAAATCATACAAATTGTTCCCTGGCATCTTTTTTGTTGTCCTCGATGCGAATATCGAAAAACAAAGTGTGCGATCGACGCACCTCGTCAGATACGTTTTTTTCAAAGTTCACCCCTCCCCCTAAGGCTGGCTTCCGGAACGCGAAAATCATACAAATTGTTTCCAGGCTTCTTTTGAGAGGTCCTCGATACGAATATCGAAAAACAAAGTGTACAATCGACGCACCTCGGCAGATACGATGTTATTCAAAGTTCACCCCACCCCCTAAGGGTGGCTTCCGGATCGCGAAAATCATACAAATTATTCCCAGGCTTCTTTTTCGCTGTCCTCAATGCAAATATCGAAAAGCAAAGTGTGCAATCGACGCACCTCGGCAGATACGATTTTTTCCAAAATTCACCCCCCCCGCCCCTAAGGGTTGCTTCCGGACCGCGAAAATCATACAAATTGTTCCCAGGCTTCTTTTTCGTTGTCCTCAATGCGAATATCGAAAAACAAAGTTTGCAATCGACGCACCTCGTCAGATACGTTTTTGTCAAAGTTCACCCCTCCCCCTAAGCTCGCTTCCGGAACGCGAAAATCATACAAATTGTTTCCAGGATTCTTTTGAGAGGTCCTCAATGCGAATATCGAAAAACAAAGTGTGCAATCGACGCACCTCGGCCGATACGATTTTATTCAAAGTTCACCCCTCCCCCTAAGGTTGGTTTCCGGATCGCGAAAACCATACAAATTATTCCCCGGCTTCTTTTTCGTTGTCCTCAATGCGAATATCGAAAAACAAAGTGCGCAATCGACGCACCGCGTCAGATACATTTTTTTCAAAGTTCACCGCTCCCCCTAAGGCTGGCTTCCGGAACGCGAATATCATACAAATTGTCTCCAGGCTTCTTTTGAGAGGTCCTCAATGCGAATATCGAAGAACGAAGTGTGCAATCGACGCACCTCAGCAGATACGATTTTTTTCAAAGTTCACCCCTCCCCCTAAGGGCGGCTTCCGGAACGCGAAAATCATACAAATTGTTCCCAGGCATATTTTTCGTTGTCCTCAATGCGAATATCGGAAAACAAAGTGTGCAATCGACGCACCTCGTCAGATACGTTTTTTTTCAACGTTCACCCGCCCCCCCCTAAGGCTGGCTTCCGGAACGCGAAAATCATACAAATTGTTCCCTGGCTTCTTTTTAGAGGGCCTCAATGCGAATATCGAAAAACAACGTGTGCAATCGTCGCACCTCGGCAGATACGATTTTTTTCAAAATTCACCCCTCCCCCTAAGGCTGCCTTCCGGAAGGCGAAAATCATACAAACTGTTTCCAGGCTTCTTCTGAGAGGTCCTCAATGCGGATATCGAAAAACAAAGTGTGCAATCGACGCACCTCGGCAGATACGATTTTTTTCAAAGTTCACCCCTCCCCCTAAGGATGGCTTCCGGAACGCGAAAATCATACAAATTGTTCCCAGGCTTCTTTTTCGTTGTCCTCAATGCGAATATCGAAAAACAAAGTGTGCAATCGCTGCACCTCGTCAGATACGTCTTTTTCAAAGTTCACCCCTCCCCCTAAGGCTGGCTTCCGGAACGCGAAAATCATACAAATTGTTCCCAGGCTTCTTTTTCGTTGACCTCAATGCGAATATCGAAAAAAAAGTGTGCAATCGACGCACCGCGTCAGATACGTTTTTTTCAAAGTTCACCCCTCCCCCTAAGGCTGGCTTCCGGATCGCGAAAATCATACAAATTGTTTCCAGGCATCTTTTGAGAGGTCCTCAATGCGAATATCGAATAACGAAGTGTGCAATCGACGAACCTCGGCAGATACGATATTTTTCAAAGTTCACCCCTCCCCGTAAGGGCGGCTTCCGGAACGCGAAAATCATACAAATTGTTCCCAGGCATCTTTTTCGTTGTCCTCAATGCGAATATCGGAAAACAAAGTGTGCAATCGACGCACCTCGTCAGATACGTTTTTTTTTCAACGCTCACCCCTCCCTCTAAGGCTGGCTTCCGGAACGCGAAAATCATACAAACTGTTTTCAGGCGTCTTTTGAGAGGTCCTCAATGCGAATATCGAGAATCGAAGTGTGCAATCGACGCACCTCGGCAGATACGATTTTTTCCAAAATTCACCCCCCCATAATGGTGGCTTCCGGAACGCGAAAATCATACAAATTGTTCCCAGGCTTCTTTTTCGTTGTCCTCAATGCGAATATCGATAAACAAAGTGTGCAATGGACGCACCTCGTCAGATACGTTTTTTTCAAAGTTCACCCCTCCCCCTAAGGCTGGCTTCCGGAACGCGAAAATCATACAAATTGTTTCCAGGATTCTTTTGAGAGGTCCTCAATGCGAATATCGAAAATCAAAGTGTGCAATCGACGCACCTCGGCAGATACGATTTTTTTCAAAGTTCACCCCTCCCCCTAAGGTTGGCTTCCGGCACCCGAAAATCATACAAATTGTTCCCAGGCTTCTTTTTCGTTGTCCTCAATGCGAATATCGAAAAACAAAGTGTGCAATCGACGCACCTCGGTAGATACGATTTTTTTCAAAGTTCACCCCTCCCCCTTAGGATGGCTTCCGGAACGCGAAAATCATACAAATTGTTCCCAGGCTTCTTTTTCGTTGTCCTCAATGCGAATATCGAAAAACAAAGTGTGCAATCGACGCCCCTCGTCAGATACGTTTTTTACAAAGTTCACCCCTCCCCCTAAGGCTGGTTTCCGGAACGCGAAAATCATACAAATTGTTTCCAGGCTTCTTTTGAGAGGTCCTCAATGCGAATATCGAAAAACAAAGTGTGCAATCGACGCACCTTGGCAGATACGATTTTTTTCAAAGTTCACCCCTCCCCCTGAGGGTGGCTTCCGGACCGGGGAAATGATACAAATAGTTCCCAGGCTTCTTTTTCGTTGTCCTCAATGCGAATATCGAAAAACAAAGTGAGCAATCGACGCACCTCGTCAGATACGTTTTTTTCAAAGTTCACCTCTCCCCCTAAGACTGGCTTCCGAACGCGAAAATCATACAAATTGTTTCCAGGCTCCTTTTGAGAGGACCTCAATGCGAATATCGAAAAACAAAGTGTGCAATCGACGCACCTCTGCAGATACGATTTTATTCAAAGTTCACCCCTCCCCCTAAGGGTGGCTTCCGGATCGCGAAAATCATACAAATTATTCCCAGGCTTCTTTTTCGCTGTCCTCAATGCAAATATCGAAAAACAAAGTGTGCAATCGACGCACCTCGGCAGATACGATTTTTTCCAAAATTCACCCCCCCCCCCCTAAGGGTGGCTTCTGGAACGCGAAAATCATACAAATTGTTCCCAGGCTTCTTTTTCGTTGTCCTCAATGCGAATATCGAAAAACAATGTGTGCAATCGACGCACCTCGTCAGATACGTTTTTGTCAAAGTTCGCCCCTCCCCCTAAGCTGGCTTCCGGAACGCGAAAATAATACAAATTGTCCCCAGGCTTCTTTTTCGTTGTCCTCCATGCGAATATCGAAAAACCAATTGTGCAATCGACGCACCTCGTCAGATACGTTTTTTCTCAACGTTCCCCCCGCGCCCCTAAGGCTGGCTTCCGGAACGCGAAAATGATACAAATTGTTTCCAGGATTCTTTTGAGAGGTCCTCAATGCGAATATCGAAAATCAAAGTGTGGAATCGACGCACCTCGGCAGATACGATTTTATTCAAAGTTCACCCCTCCTCCTAAGGGTGGTTTCCGGATCGCGAAAATCATACAAATTATTCCCAGGCTTCTTTTTCGTTGTCCTCAATGCGAATATCGAAAAACAAAGTGCGCAATCGACCCACCTCGTCAGATACGTTTTTTTCAAAGTTCACCGCTCCCCCTAAGGCTGGCTTCCGGAACGCGAAAATCATACAAATTGTTTCCAGGCTTCTTTTGACAGGTTCTCAATGCGAATATCGAAAAACGAAGTGTGCAATCGATGCCCCTCGTCAGATACGATTTTTTCAAAGTTCACCCATCCCCCTAAGGCTGGCTTCCGGAACGCGAAAATCATACTAATTGTTTCCAGGCTTCTTTTTCATTGTCCTCAATGCGAATATCGGAAAACAAGGTGTGCAATCGACGCACCTCGTCAGATACGTTTTTGTCAAAGTTCACCCCTCCGCCTAAGGCTGGCTTCCGGAACGCGAAAATCATACCAATTGTTTCCAGGCTTTTTTGGAGAGGTCCTCAATGCGAATATCGAAATACCAAGTGTGCAATCGACGCACCTCGGCAGATACGATTTTTTTCAAAGTTCACCCCTCCCCCTAAGGGTGGCTTCCGGAACGCGAAAATCATACAAATTGTCCCCAGGCTTCTTTTTCGTTGTCCTCCATGCGAATATCGAAAAACAAAGTGTGCAATCGACGCACCTCGTCAGATACGTTTTTTTTTTAACGTTCACCCCACCCCCCTAAGGCTGGCTTCCGGAACGCGGAAATCATACAAATTGTTCCCACGCTTCTTTATCGTTGTCCTCAATGCGAATATCGAAAAACAAAGTGTGCAATCGACGCACCTTGGCAGATACGATTTTTTCCATAATTCACCCCCCCCTAAGGGTGGCTTCCGAACCGCGAAAATCATACCAATTGTTCCCAGGCTTCTTTTCCGTTGTCCTCAATGCGAATATCGAAAAACAAAGTGTGCAATCGACGCACCTCGTCAGATACGTTTTTTTCAAAGTTCACCCCTCCCCCTAAGGCTGGCTTTCGGAACGCGAAAATCATACAAATTGTTTCCAGGCTTCTTTTGAAAGGTCCTCAATGCGAATATCGAAAAACAAAGTGTGCAATCGACGCACCTTGGCAGATACGATTTTTTCCATAATTCACCCCCCCCCCCCCCCTAAGGGTGGCTTCCGGACCGCGAAAATCATACAAATTGTTCCCAGGCTTCTTTTTCGTTGTCCTCAATGCGAATATCGAAAAACAAAGTGTGCAATCGACGCACCTCGTCAGATACGTTTTTGTCAAAGTTCACCCCTCCGCCTAAGGCTGGCTTCCGGAACGCGAAAATCATACAAATTGTTTCCAGGCTTTTTTTGAGAGGTCCTCAATGCGAATATCGAAAAACAAAGTGTGCAATCGACGCACCTCGACAGATACGATTTTTTTCAAAGTTCACCCCTCCCCCTGAAGGTGGCTTCCGGACCGCGGAAATCATACAAATTGTTCCCTGGCATCTTTTTCGTTGTCCTCGATGCGAATATCGAAAAACAAAGTGTGCAATCGACGCACCTCGTCAGATACGTTTTTTTCAAAGTTCACCCCTCCCCCTAAGGCTGGCTTCCGGAACGCGAAAATCATACAAATTGTTTCCAGGCTTCTTTTGAGAGGTCCTCAATGCGAATATCGAAAAACAAAGTGTACAATCGACGCACCTCGGCAGATACGATTTTATTCAAAGTTCACCCCACCCCCTAAGGGTGGCTTCCGGATCGCGAAAATCATACAAATTATTCCCAGGCTTCTTTTTCGCTGTCCTCAATGCAAATATCGAAAAACAAAGTGTGCAATCGACGCACCTCGGCAGATACGATTTTTTCCAAAATTCACCCCACCCCCCCCCCCTAAGGGTTGCTTCCGGACCGCGAAAATCATACAAATTGTTCCCAGGCTTCTTTTTCGTTGTCCTCAATGCGAATATCGAAAAACAAAGTTTGCAATCGACACACCTCGTCAGATACGTTTTTGTCAAAGTTCACCCCTCCCCCTAAGCTGGCTTCCGGAACGCGAAAATCATACAAATTGTTTCCAGGATTCTTTTGAGAGGTCCTCAATGCGAATATCGAAAAACAAAGTGTGCAATCGACGCACCTCGGCCGATACGATTTTATTCAAAGTTCACCCCTCCCCCTAAGGGTGGTTTCCGGATCGCGAAAATCATACAAATTATTCCCAGGCTTCTTTTTCGTTGTCCTCAATGCGAATATCGAAAAACAAAGTGCGCAATCGACGCACCGCGTCAGATACATTTTTTTCAAAGTTCACCGCTCCCCCTAAGGCTGGCTTCCGGAACGCGAATATCATACAAATTGTTTCCAGGCTTCTTTCGAGAGGTCCTCAATGCGAATATCGAAAAACAAAGTGTGCAATCGACGCACCTCGGCAGATACCATTTTATTCAAAGTTCACCCCTCCCCCTAAGGGTGGCTTCCGGATCGCGAAAATCATACAAATTATTCCCAGGCTTCTTTTTCGCTGTCCTCAATGCAAATATTGAAAAACAAAGTGTGCAATCGACGCACCTCGGCAGATACGATTTTTTCCTAAATTCACCCCCCCCCCCTAAGGGTGGCTTCCGTACCGCGAAAATCATCCAAATTGTTCCCAGGCTTGTTTTTCGTTGTCCTCAATGCGAATATCGAAAAACAAAGTGTGCAATCGACGCACCTCGTCAGATACGTTTTTGTCAAATTTCACCCCTCCCCCTAAGCTGGCTTCCGGAACGCGAAAATCATACAAATTGTTTCCAGGCTTCTTTTGAGAGGTCCTCAATGCGAATATCGAAAAACAACGTGTGCAATCGACGCACCTCGGCCGATACGATTTTTTTCAAAGTTCACCCCTCCCCCTAAGGGTGGCTTCCGGAACGCGAAAATCATGCAAATTGTCCCCAGGCTTCTTTTTCGTTGTCCTCCATGCGAATATCGAAAAACAAAGTGTGCAATCGACGCACCTCGTCAGATTCGTTTTTTTTTCAACGTTCCCCCACCCCCCTAAGGCTGGCTTCCAGAACGCGAAAATCATACAAATTGTTTCCAGGATTCTTTTGAGCGGTCCTCAATGCGAATATCGAAAAACAAAGTGTGCAATCGACGCACCTCGGCAGATACGATTTTATTCAAAGTTCACCCCTCCCCCTAAGGGTGGTTTCCGGATCGCGAAAATCATACAAATTATTCCCAGGCTTCTTTTTCGTTGTCCTCAATGCGAATATCGAAAAACAAAGTGCGCAATCGACGCACCTCGTCAGATACGTTTTTTTCAAAGTTCACCGCTCCCCCTAAGGCTGGCGTCCGGAAGGCGAAAATCATACAAATTGTTTCCAGGCTTCTTTTGAGAGGTCCTCAATGCGAATATCGAAAAACGAAGTGTGCAATCGACGCACCTCGGCAGATACGATTTTTTTCCAAAATTCACCCCCCCCCTAATGGTGGCTTCCGGAACGCGAAAATCATATAAATTGTTCCCAGGTTTCTTTTTCGTTGTCCTCAATGCGAATATCGATATTCAAAGTGTGCAATGGACGCACCTCGTCAGATACGTTTTTTTCAAAGTTCACCCCTCCCCCTAAGGCTGGCTTCCGGAACGCGAAAATCATACAAATTGTTTCCAGGATTCTTTTGAGAGGTCCTCAATGCGAATATCGAAAAACAAAGTGTGCAATCGACGCACCTCGGCAGATACGATTTTTTTCAAAGTTCACCCCTCCCCCTAAGGGTGGCTTCCGGCACGCGAAAATCATAGAAATTGTTCCCAGGCTTCTTTTTCGTTGTCCTCAATGCGAATATCGAAAAACAAAGTGTGCAATCGACGCACCTCGGTAGATACGATTTTTTTCAAAGTTCACCCCTCTCCCTAAGAATGGCTTCCGGAACGCGAAAATCATACAAATTGTTCCCAGGCTTCTTTTTCGTTGTCCTCAATGCGAATATCGACAAACAAAGTGTGCAATCGACGCACCTCGTCAGATACGTTTTTTTCAAAGTTCACCCCTCCCCCTAAGGCTGGCTTCCGGAACGCGAAAATCATACAAATTGTTTCCAGGCTTCTTTTGAGAGGTCCTCAATGCGAATATCGAAAAACAAAGTGTGCAATCGACGCACCTCGTCAGATACGTTTTTGTCAAAGTTTACCCCTCCCCCTAAGGCTGGCTTCCGGATCGCGAAAATCATACAAATTGTTTCCAGGCTTTTTTTGAGAGGTCCTCAATGCGAATATCGAAAAACAAAGTGTGCAATCGACGCACCTCGGCAGATACGGTTTTTTTCAACGTTCACCCCCCCCCCCCCTAAGGCTGGCTTCCGGAACGCGAAAATCATACAAATTGTTCCCTGGCTTCTTTTTAGAGGTCCTCAATGCGAATATCGAATAACAACGTGTGCAATCGACGCACCTCGGCAGATACGACTTTTTTCAAAATTCACCCCTCCCCCTAAGGCTGGCGTCCGGAAGGCGAAAATCATACAAATTGTTTCCAGGCTTCTTCTGAGAGGTCCTGAATGCGGATATCGAAAAACAAAGTGTGCAATCGACGCACCTCGTCAGATAGGTTTTTTTTTTCATCGTTCACCCCCTCCCCCTAAGGCTGGCTTCCGGAACGCGAAAATCATACACATTGTTCCCAGGCTTCTTTTTCGTTGTCCTCAATGCGAATGTCGAAAAACAAAGTGTGCAATCGCTGCACCTCGTCAGATACGTCTTTCTCAAAGTTCACCCCTCCCCCTAAGGCTGGCTTCCGGAACGCGAAAATCATACAAATTGTTCCCAGGCTTCTTTTTCGTTGTCCTCAATGCGAATATCGAAAAACAAAGTGTGCAATCGACGCACCTCGTAAGATACGTTTTTGTCAAATTTCATCCCTCCCCCTAAGCTGGCTTCCGGAACGCGAAAATCATACAAATTGTTTCCAGGCTTCTTTTGAGAGGTCCTCAATGCGAATATCGAAAAACAACGTGTGCAATCGACGCACCGCGGCCGATACGATTTTTTTCAAAGTTCACCCCTCCCCCTAAGGGTGGCTTCCGGAACGCGAAAATCATACAAATTGTCCCCAGGCTTCTTTTTCGTTGTCCTCCATGCGAATATCGAAAAACAAAGTGTGCAATCGACGCACCTCATCAGATTCGTTTTTTATTTCAACGTTCCCCCCCCACCCCCCTAAGGCTGGCTTCCGGTACGCGAAAATCATACAAATTGTTTCCAGGCTTCTTTTGAGAGGTCCTCAATGCGAATATCGAAAAACAAAGTGTGCAATCGACGCACCTCGGCAGATACGATTTTTTTTAAAGTTCACCCCTCCCCCTGAGGGTCGCTTCCGGACCGCGAAAATCATACAAATTGTTCCCAGGCTTCTTTTTCGTTGTCCTCAATGCGAATATCGAAAAACAAAGTGTGCAATCGACGCCCCTCGTCAGATACGTTTTTTTCAAAGTTCACCCCTCCCCCTAAGGCTGCCTTCCGGAACGCGAAAATCATACAAATTGTTTCCAGGCTTCTTTTGAGAGGTCCTCAATGCGAATATCGAAAAACAAAGTGTGCAATCGACGCACCTCGGCAGATACGGTTTTTTTCAAAGTTCACCCCTCCCGCTAAGGGTGGCTTCCGGAACGCGAAAATCATACAAATTGTCGCCAGGCTTCTTTTACGTTGTCCTCCATGCGAATATCGAAAAACAAAGTGTGCAATCGACGCACCTCGTCAGATACGTTTTTTTTTTAACGTTCACCACCCCCCCCTCCCCCTAAGGCTGGCTTCCGGAACGCGGAAATCATACAAATTGTTCCCACGCTTCTTTATCGTTGTCCTCAATGCGAATATCGAAAAACAAAGTGTGCAATCGACGCACCTCGTCAGATACGTTTTTTTTCAACGTTCACCCCCCCCCCCTAAGGCTGGCTTCCGGAACGCGAAAATCATACAAATTGTTCCCTGGCTTCTTTTTAGAGGTCCTCAAAGCGAATATCGAATAACAACGTGTGCAATCGACGCACCTCGGCAGATACGACTTTTTTCAAAATTCACCCCTCCCCCTAAGGCTGGCTTCCGGAAGGCGAAAATCATACAAATTGTTTCCAGGCTTCTTCTGAGAGGTCCTGAATGCGGATATCGAAAAACAAAGTGTGCAATCGACGCACCTCGTCAGATACGTCTTTTTCAAAGTTCACCCCTCCCCCTAAGGCTGGCTTCCGGACCGCGAAAATCATACAAAATGTTTCCAGGCTTCTTTTGAGAGGTCCTCAATGCGAATATCGAAAAACAAAGTGTGCAATCGACGCACCTCGGCAGATACGATTGTTTTCAAAGTTCGCCCCTCCCCCTAAGGCTGGCTTCCGGAACGGGAAAATCATACAAATTGTTCCCAGGCTTCTTTTTCGTTGTCCTCAATGCGAATATCGAAAAACAAAGTGTGCAATCGACGCACCTCGTCAGATACGTTTTTTTAAAAGTTCACCCCTCCCCCTAAGGCTGGCTTCCGGAACGCGTAAATCATACAAATTGTTCCCAGGCTTCTTTTTCGTTGTCCTCAATGCGAATATCGAAAAACAAAGTGCGCAATCGACGCACCTCGTCAGATACGTTTTTTTCAAAGTTCACCGCTCCCCCTAAGGCTGGCTTCCGGAACGCGAAAATCATACAAATTGTTTCCAGGCTTCTTTTGAGAGGTCCTCAATGCGAATATCGAAAAACGAAGTGTGCAATCGACGCACCTCGGCAGATACGATTTTTTTCCAAAATTCACCCCCCCCTAATGGTGGCTTCCGGAACGCGAAAATCATATAAATTGTTCCCAGGCTTCTTTTTCGTTATCCTCAATGCGAATATCGATAAACAAAGTGTGCAATGGACGCACCCCGTCAGATACGTTTTTTTCAAAGTTCACCCCTCCCCCTAAGGCTGGCTTCCGGAACGCGAAAAACATACAAATTGTTTCCAGGATTCTTTTGAGAGGTGCTCAATGCGAATATCGAAAAACAAAGTGTGCAATCGACGCACCTCGGCAGATACGATTTTTTCCAACATTCGCCCCCCCCCCCTCATAAGGGTGGCTTCCGGAACTCGAAAATCATACAAATTGTTCCCAGCCTTCTTTTTAGAGGTCCTCAATGCGAATATCGAAAAACAAAGTGTGCAATCGACGCACCTCGGCAGATACGATTTTTTTCAAAGTTCACCCCTCCCCCTAAGGCTGGCTTCCGGAACGCGAAAATCATACAAATTGTTCCCAGGCTTCTTTTTCGTTGTCCTCAATGCGAATATCGAAAAACAAAGTGTGCAATCGACGCACCTCGGCAGATACGATTTTTTTCAAAGTTTACCCCTACCCCTAAGGATGGCTTCCGGAACGCGACAATCATACAAATTGTTCCCAGGCTTCTTTTTCGTTGTCCTCAATGCGAATATCGAAAAACAAAGTCTGCAATCGACGCACCTCGTAAGATACGTTTTTTTCAAAGTGCACCCCCCCCCCCTTCGGCTGGCTTCCGGAACGCGAAAATCAAACAAATTGTTTCCAGGCTTCTTTTGAGAGGTCCTCAATGCGAATATCGAAAAACAAAGTGTGCAATCGACGCACCTCGTCAGATACGTTTTTTTTTATCGTTCACCCCCCCCCCCCCCCCTAAGGCTGGCTTCCGGAACGCGGAAATCATACAAATTGTTCCCACGCTTCTTTATCGTTGTCCTCAATGCGAATATCGAAAAACAAAGTGTGCAATCGACGCACCTCGTCGGATACGTTTTTTTTCAACGTTCACCCACCCCCCCCCCTAAGGCTGGCTTCCGGAACGCGAAAATCATACAAATTGTTCCCTGGCTTCTTTTTAGAGGTCCTCAATGCGAATATCGAAAAACAACGTGTGCAATCGACGCACCTCGGCAGATAAGATTTTTTTAAAAATTCACCCCTCCCCCTAAGGCTGGCTTCCGGAAGGCGAAAATCATACAAATTGTTTCCAGGCTTCTTCTGAGAGATCCTCAATGCGGATATCGAAAAACAAAGTGTGCAATCGACGCACCTCGTCAGATACGTCTTTTTCAAAGTTCACCCCTCCCCCTAAGGCTGGCTTCCGGAACGCGAAAATCATACAAATTGTTCCCAGGCTTCTTTTTCGTTGTCCTCAATGCGAATATCGAAAAACAAAGTGTGCAATCGACGCACCTCGTCAGATACGTTTTTTTCAAAGTTCACCCCTCCCCCTAAGGCTGGCTTCCGGAACGCGAAAATCATACAAATTGTTCCCAGGCTTCTTTTTCGTTGACCTCAATGCGAATATCGAAAAAAAAAGTGCGCAATCGACGCACCGCGTCAGATACGTTTTTTTCAAAGTTCACCCCTCCCCCTAAGGCTGGCTTCCGGATCGCGAAAATCATACAAATTGTTTCCAGGCATCTTTTGAGAGGTCCTCAATGCGAATATCGAATAACGAAGTGTGCAATCGACGCACCTCGGCAGATACGATATTTTTCAAAGTTCACCCCTCCCCCTGAGGGTGGCTTCCGGACCGCGGAAATCATACAAATTGTTCCCTGGCATCTTTTTTGTTGTCCTCGATGCGAATATCGAAAAACAAAGTGTGCGATCGACGCACCTCGTCAGATACGTTTTTTTCAAAGTTCACCCCTCCCCCTAAGGCTGGCTTCCGGAACGCGAAAATCATACAAATTGTTTCCAGGCTTCTTTTGAGAGGTCCTCGATACGAATATCGAAAAACAAAGTGTACAATCGACGCACCTCGGCAGATACGATGTTATTCAAAGTTCACCCCACCCCCTAAGGGTGGCTTCCGGATCGCGAAAATCATACAAATTATTCCCAGGCTTCTTTTTCGCTGTCCTCAATGCAAATATCGAAAAGCAAAGTGTGCAATCGACGCACCTCGGCAGATACGATTTTTTCCAAAATTCACCCCCCCCGCCCCTAAGGGTTGCTTCCGGACCGCGAAAATCATACAAATTGTTCCCAGGCTTCTTTTTCGTTGTCCTCAATGCGAATATCGAAAAACAAAGTTTGCAATCGACGCACCTCGTCAGATACGTTTTTGTCAAAGTTCACCCCTCCCCCTAAGCTCGCTTCCGGAACGCGAAAATCATACAAATTGTTTCCAGGATTCTTTTGAGAGGTCCTCAATGCGAATATCGAAAAACAAAGTGTGCAATCGACGCACCTCGGCCGATACGATTTTATTCAAAGTTCACCCCTCCCCCTAAGGTTGGTTTCCGGATCGCGAAAACCATACAAATTATTCCCCGGCTTCTTTTTCGTTGTCCTCAATGCGAATATCGAAAAACAAAGTGCGCAATCGACGCACCGCGTCAGATACATTTTTTTCAAAGTTCACCGCTCCCCCTAAGGCTGGCTTCCGGAACGCGAATATCATACAAATTGTCTCCAGGCTTCTTTTGAGAGGTCCTCAATGCGAATATCGAAGAACGAAGTGTGCAATCGACGCACCTCAGCAGATACGATTTTTTTCAAAGTTCACCCCTCCCCCTAAGGGCGGCTTCCGGAACGCGAAAATCATACAAATTGTTCCCAGGCATATTTTTCGTTGTCCTCAATGCGAATATCGGAAAACAAAGTGTGCAATCGACGCACCTCGTCAGATACGTTTTTTTTCAACGTTCACCCGCCCCCCCCTAAGGCTGGCTTCCGGAACGCGAAAATCATACAAATTGTTCCCTGGCTTCTTTTTAGAGGGCCTCAATGCGAATATCGAAAAACAACGTGTGCAATCGTCGCACCTCGGCAGATACGATTTTTTTCAAAATTCACCCCTCCCCCTAAGGCTGCCTTCCGGAAGGCGAAAATCATACAAACTGTTTCCAGGCTTCTTCTGAGAGGTCCTCAATGCGGATATCGAAAAACAAAGTGTGCAATCGACGCACCTCGGCAGATACGATTTTTTTCAAAGTTCACCCCTCCCCCTAAGGATGGCTTCCGGAACGCGAAAATCATACAAATTGTTCCCAGGCTTCTTTTTCGTTGTCCTCAATGCGAATATCGAAAAACAAAGTGTGCAATCGCTGCACCTCGTCAGATACGTCTTTTTCAAAGTTCACCCCTCCCCCTAAGGCTGGCTTCCGGAACGCGAAAATCATACAAATTGTTCCCAGGCTTCTTTTTCGTTGACCTCAATGCGAATATCGAAAAAAAAGTGTGCAATCGACGCACCGCGTCAGATACGTTTTTTTCAAAGTTCACCCCTCCCCCTAAGGCTGGCTTCCGGATCGCGAAAATCATACAAATTGTTTCCAGGCATCTTTTGAGAGGTCCTCAATGCGAATATCGAATAACGAAGTGTGCAATCGACGAACCTCGGCAGATACGATATTTTTCAAAGTTCACCCCTCCCCGTAAGGGCGGCTTCCGGAACGCGAAAATCATACAAATTGTTCCCAGGCATCTTTTTCGTTGTCCTCAATGCGAATATCGGAAAACAAAGTGTGCAATCGACGCACCTCGTCAGATACGTTTTTTTTTCAACGCTCACCCCTCCCTCTAAGGCTGGCTTCCGGAACGCGAAAATCATACAAACTGTTTTCAGGCGTCTTTTGAGAGGTCCTCAATGCGAATATCGAGAATCGAAGTGTGCAATCGACGCACCTCGGCAGATACGATTTTTTCCAAAATTCACCCCCCCATAATGGTGGCTTCCGGAACGCGAAAATCATACAAATTGTTCCCAGGCTTCTTTTTCGTTGTCCTCAATGCGAATATCGATAAACAAAGTGTGCAATGGACGCACCTCGTCAGATACGTTTTTTTCAAAGTTCACCCCTCCCCCTAAGGCTGGCTTCCGGAACGCGAAAATCATACAAATTGTTTCCAGGATTCTTTTGAGAGGTCCTCAATGCGAATATCGAAAATCAAAGTGTGCAATCGACGCACCTCGGCAGATACGATTTTTTTCAAAGTTCACCCCTCCCCCTAAGGTTGGCTTCCGGCACCCGAAAATCATACAAATTGTTCCCAGGCTTCTTTTTCGTTGTCCTCAATGCGAATATCGAAAAACAAAGTGTGCAATCGACGCACCTCGGTAGATACGATTTTTTTCAAAGTTCACCCCTCCCCCTTAGGATGGCTTCCGGAACGCGAAAATCATACAAATTGTTCCCAGGCTTCTTTTTCGTTGTCCTCAATGCGAATATCGAAAAACAAAGTGTGCAATCGACGCCCCTCGTCAGATACGTTTTTTACAAAGTTCACCCCTCCCCCTAAGGCTGGTTTCCGGAACGCGAAAATCATACAAATTGTTTCCAGGCTTCTTTTGAGAGGTCCTCAATGCGAATATCGAAAAACAAAGTGTGCAATCGACGCACCTTGGCAGATACGATTTTTTTCAAAGTTCACCCCTCCCCCTGAGGGTGGCTTCCGGACCGGGGAAATGATACAAATAGTTCCCAGGCTTCTTTTTCGTTGTCCTCAATGCGAATATCGAAAAACAAAGTGAGCAATCGACGCACCTCGTCAGATACGTTTTTTTCAAAGTTCACCTCTCCCCCTAAGACTGGCTTCCGAACGCGAAAATCATACAAATTGTTTCCAGGCTCCTTTTGAGAGGACCTCAATGCGAATATCGAAAAACAAAGTGTGCAATCGACGCACCTCTGCAGATACGATTTTATTCAAAGTTCACCCCTCCCCCTAAGGGTGGCTTCCGGATCGCGAAAATCATACAAATTATTCCCAGGCTTCTTTTTCGCTGTCCTCAATGCAAATATCGAAAAACAAAGTGTGCAATCGACGCACCTCGGCAGATACGATTTTTTCCAAAATTCACCCCCCCCCCCCTAAGGGTGGCTTCTGGAACGCGAAAATCATACAAATTGTTCCCAGGCTTCTTTTTCGTTGTCCTCAATGCGAATATCGAAAAACAATGTGTGCAATCGACGCACCTCGTCAGATACGTTTTTGTCAAAGTTCGCCCCTCCCCCTAAGCTGGCTTCCGGAACGCGAAAATAATACAAATTGTCCCCAGGCTTCTTTTTCGTTGTCCTCCATGCGAATATCGAAAAACCAATTGTGCAATCGACGCACCTCGTCAGATACGTTTTTTCTCAACGTTCCCCCCGCGCCCCTAAGGCTGGCTTCCGGAACGCGAAAATGATACAAATTGTTTCCAGGATTCTTTTGAGAGGTCCTCAATGCGAATATCGAAAATCAAAGTGTGGAATCGACGCACCTCGGCAGATACGATTTTATTCAAAGTTCACCCCTCCTCCTAAGGGTGGTTTCCGGATCGCGAAAATCATACAAATTATTCCCAGGCTTCTTTTTCGTTGTCCTCAATGCGAATATCGAAAAACAAAGTGCGCAATCGACCCACCTCGTCAGATACGTTTTTTTCAAAGTTCACCGCTCCCCCTAAGGCTGGCTTCCGGAAAGCGAAAATCATACAAATTGTTTCCAGGCTTCTTTTGACAGGTTCTCAATGCGAATATCGAAAAACGAAGTGTGCAATCGATGCCCCTCGTCAGATACGATTTTTTCAAAGTTCACCCATCCCCCTAAGGCTGGCTTCCGGAACGCGAAAATCATACTAATTGTTTCCAGGCTTCTTTTTCATTGTCCTCAATGCGAATATCGGAAAACAAGGTGTGCAATCGACGCACCTCGTCAGATACGTTTTTGTCAAAGTTCACCCCTCCGCCTAAGGCTGGCTTCCGGAACGCGAAAATCATACCAATTGTTTCCAGGCTTTTTTGGAGAGGTCCTCAATGCGAATATCGAAATACCAAGTGTGCAATCGACGCACCTCGGCAGATACGATTTTTTTCAAAGTTCACCCCTCCCCCTAAGGGTGGCTTCCGGAACGCGAAAATCATACAAATTGTCCCCAGGCTTCTTTTTCGTTGTCCTCCATGCGAATATCGAAAAACAAAGTGTGCAATCGACGCACCTCGTCAGATACGTTTTTTTTTTAACGTTCACCCCACCCCCCTAAGGCTGGCTTCCGGAACGCGGAAATCATACAAATTGTTCCCACGCTTCTTTATCGTTGTCCTCAATGCGAATATCGAAAAACAAAGTGTGCAATCGACGCACCTTGGCAGATACGATTTTTTCCATAATTCACCCCCCCCTAAGGGTGGCTTCCGAACCGCGAAAATCATACCAATTGTTCCCAGGCTTCTTTTCCGTTGTCCTCAATGCGAATATCGAAAAACAAAGTGTGCAATCGACGCACCTCGTCAGATACGTTTTTTTCAAAGTTCACCCCTCCCCCTAAGGCTGGCTTTCGGAACGCGAAAATCATACAAATTGTTTCCAGGCTTCTTTTGAAAGGTCCTCAATGCGAATATCGAAAAACAAAGTGTGCAATCGACGCACCTTGGCAGATACGATTTTTTCCATAATTCACCCCCCCCCCCCCCCTAAGGGTGGCTTCCGGACCGCGAAAATCATACAAATTGTTCCCAGGCTTCTTTTTCGTTGTCCTCAATGCGAATATCGAAAAACAAAGTGTGCAATCGACGCACCTCGTCAGATACGTTTTTGTCAAAGTTCACCCCTCCGCCTAAGGCTGGCTTCCGGAACGCGAAAATCATACAAATTGTTTCCAGGCTTTTTTTGAGAGGTCCTCAATGCGAATATCGAAAAACAAAGTGTGCAATCGACGCACCTCGACAGATACGATTTTTTTCAAAGTTCACCCCTCCCCCTGAAGGTGGCTTCCGGACCGCGGAAATCATACAAATTGTTCCCTGGCATCTTTTTCGTTGTCCTCGATGCGAATATCGAAAAACAAAGTGTGCAATCGACGCACCTCGTCAGATACGTTTTTTTCAAAGTTCACCCCTCCCCCTAAGGCTGGCTTCCGGAACGCGAAAATCATACAAATTGTTTCCAGGCTTCTTTTGAGAGGTCCTCAATGCGAATATCGAAAAACAAAGTGTACAATCGACGCACCTCGGCAGATACGATTTTATTCAAAGTTCACCCCACCCCCTAAGGGTGGCTTCCGGATCGCGAAAATCATACAAATTATTCCCAGGCTTCTTTTTCGCTGTCCTCAATGCAAATATCGAAAAACAAAGTGTGCAATCGACGCACCTCGGCAGATACGATTTTTTCCAAAATTCACCCCACCCCCCCCCCCTAAGGGTTGCTTCCGGACCGCGAAAATCATACAAATTGTTCCCAGGCTTCTTTTTCGTTGTCCTCAATGCGAATATCGAAAAACAAAGTTTGCAATCGACACACCTCGTCAGATACGTTTTTGTCAAAGTTCACCCCTCCCCCTAAGCTGGCTTCCGGAACGCGAAAATCATACAAATTGTTTCCAGGATTCTTTTGAGAGGTCCTCAATGCGAATATCGAAAAACAAAGTGTGCAATCGACGCACCTCGGCCGATACGATTTTATTCAAAGTTCACCCCTCCCCCTAAGGGTGGTTTCCGGATCGCGAAAATCATACAAATTATTCCCAGGCTTCTTTTTCGTTGTCCTCAATGCGAATATCGAAAAACAAAGTGCGCAATCGACGCACCGCGTCAGATACATTTTTTTCAAAGTTCACCGCTCCCCCTAAGGCTGGCTTCCGGAACGCGAATATCATACAAATTGTTTCCAGGCTTCTTTCGAGAGGTCCTCAATGCGAATATCGAAAAACAAAGTGTGCAATCGACGCACATCGTCAGATACGTTTTTTTTTAACGTTCACCCCCCCCCCCCCCCAAGGCTGGCGTCCGGAACGCGGAAATCATACAAATTGTTCCCACGCTTCTTTATCGTTGTCCTCAATGCGAATATCGAAAAACAAAGTGTGCAATCGACGCACCTCGTCAGATACGTTTTTTTCAACGTACACCCCCCCCCCCCCCGCCCCCCCAAGGCTGGCGTCCGGAACGCGAAAATCATACAAATTGTTTCCAGGCTTCTTTTGAGAGGTCCTCAATACGAATATCGAAAAACGAAGTGTGCAATCGACGCACCTCGGCAGATACGATTTTTTCCAAAATTCACCCCCCCATAATTGCGGCTTCCGGAACGCGAAAATCATACAAATTGTTCCCAGGCTTCTTTTTCGTTGTCCTCAATGCGAATATCGATAAACAAAGTGTGCAATGGACGCACCTCGTCAGATACGTTTTTTTCAAAGTTCACCCCTCCTCTTAAGGCTGGCATCCGGAACGCGAAAATCATTCAAATTGTTTCCAGGATTCTTTTGAGAGGTCCTCAATGCGAATATCGAAAAACAAAGTGTGCAATCGACGCACCTCGGCAGATACGATTTTTTCCAAAATTCGCCCCCCCCCCCCCCCATAAGGGTGGCTTCCGGAACTCGAAAATCATACAAATTGTTCCCAGGCTTCTTTTTAGAGGTCCTCAATGCGAATATCGAAAAACAAAGTGTGCAATCGACGCACCTCGGCAGATACGATTTTTTTCAAAGTTCACCCCTCCCCCTAAGGGTGGCTTCCGGAACGCGAAAATCATACAAATTGTTCCCAGGCTTCTTTTCCGTTGTCCTCAATGCGAATATCGAAAAACAAAGTGTGCAATCGACGCACCTCGGCAGATACCATTTTTTTCAAAGTTCACCCCTCCCCCTAAGGATGGCTTCCGGAACGCGAAAATCATACAAATTGTTCCCAGGCTTCTTTTTCGTTGTCCTCAATGCGAATATCGAAAAACAAAGTGTGCAATCGACGCACCGCGTCAGATACGTTTTTTTCAAAGTTCACCCCTCCCCCTAAGGCTGGCTTCCGGAACGCGAAAATCAAACAAATTGTTTCCAGGCTTCGTTTGAGAGGTCCTCAATGCGAATATCGAAAAACAAAGTGTACAATCGACGCCCCTCGGCAGATACGATTTTTTTCAAAGTTCACCCCTCCCCCTGAGTGTCGCTTCCGGACCGCAAAAATTATACAAATTGTTCCTAGGCTTCTTTTTCGTTTTCCTCAATGCGAATATCGAAAAACAAAGTGTGCAATCGACGCCCCTCGTCAGATACGTTTTTTTCACAGTTCACCCCTCCCCCTAAGGCTGGCTTCCGGAACGCGAAAATCAAACAAATTGTTTCCAGGCTTCTTTTGAGAGGTCCTCAATGCGAATATCGAAAAACAAAGTGTGCAATCGACGCACCTTGGCAGATACGATTTTTTCCATAATTCACCCCCCCCCTAAGGGTGGCTTCCGGACCGCGAAAATCACACAAATTGTTCCCAGGCTTATTTTTCGTTGTCCTCAATGCGAATATCGAAAAACAAAGTGTGCAATTGACGCACCTCGTCAGATAGGTTTTTGTCAAAGTTCACCCCTCCACCTAAGGCTGGCTTCCGGAACGCGAAAATCATACAAAATGTTTCCAGGCTTCTTTTTCGTTGTCCTCCATGCGAATATCGAAAAACAAAGTGTGCAATCGTCGCACCTCGTCAGATACGTTTTTTTTTCAACGGTCCCCCCCCCCTAAGGCTGGCTTCCGGAACGCGAAAATCATACAAATTGTTTCCAGGATTCTTTTGAGAGGTCCTCAATGCGAATATCGAAAAACAAAGTGTGCAATCGACGCACCTCGGCAGATACGATTTTATTCAAAGTTCACCGCTCCCCCTAAGGCTGGCTTCCGGAACGCGAAAATCATACAAATTATTCCCAGGCTTCTTTTTCGCTGTCCTCAATGCAAATATCGAAAAACAAAGTGTGCAATCGACGCACCTCGGCAGATACGATTTTTTCCAAAATTCACCCCCCCCCCCCTAAGGGAGGCTTCCGGACCGCGAAAATCATACAAATTGTTCCCAGGCTTCTTTTTCGTTGTCCTCAATGCGAATATCGAAAAACAAAGTGTGCAATCGACGCACCTCGGCAGATACGATTTTTTCCAAAATTCACACCCCCCCCCCTAAGAGTGGCTTCCGGACTGCGAAAATCATACAAATTGTTCCCAGGCTTCTTTTTCGTTGTCCTCAATGCGAATATCGAAAAACAAAGTGTGCAATCGACGCACCTCGTCAGATACGTTTTTGTCAAAGTTCACCCCTCCCCCTAAGCTGGCTTCCGGAACGCGAAAATCATACAAATTGTTTCCAGACTTCTTTTGAGCGGTCCTCAATGCGAATATCGAAAAACAAAGTGTGCAATCGACGCACCTCGGCCGATACAATTTTTTTCAAAGTTCACCCCTCCCCCTAAGGGTGGCTTCCGGAACGCGAAAATCATACAAATTGTTTCCAGGATTCTTTTTCGTTATCCTCCATGCGAATATCGAAAAACAAAGTGTGCAATCGACGCACCTCGTCAGATACGTTTTTTTTTCAACGTTCCCCCCCCCCCCTAAGGCTGGCTTCCGGAACGCGAAAATCATACAAATTGTTTCCAGGATTCTTTTGAGAGGTCCTCAATGCGAATATCGAAAAACAAAGTGTGCAATCGAAGCACCTCGGCAGATACGATTTTATTCAAAGGTCACCCCTCCCCCTAAGGGTGGTTTCCGGATCGCGAAAATCATACAAATTATTCTCAGGCTTCTTTTTCGTTGTCCTCAATGCGAATATCGAAAAACAAAGTGCGCAATCGACGCACCGCGTCAGATACGTTTTTTTCAAAGTTCACCGCTCCCCCTAAGGCTGGCTTCCGGAACGCGAAAATCATACAAATTGTTTCCAGGCTTCTTTTGAGAGGTCCTCAATGCGAATATCGAAAAACGAAGTGTGCAATCGACGCACCTCGGCGGATACGATTTTTTTCAAAGTTCACCCCTCCCTCTAAGGGCGGCTTCCGGAACGCGAAAATCATACAAATTGTTCCCAGGCATCTTTTTCGTTGTCCTCAATGCGAATATCGGAAAACAAAGTGTGCAATCGACGCACCTCGTCAGATACGTTTTTTTTTTCAACGCTCACCCCTCCCTCTAAGGCTGGCTTCCGGAACGCGAAAATGATACAAACTGTTTTCAGACGTCTTTTGAGAGGTCCTCAATGCGAATATCGAAAAACAAAGTGCGCAATCGACGCACCGCGTCAGATACGTTTTTTTCAAAGTTCACCGCTGCCCCTAAGGCGGGCTTCCGGAACGCGAAAATCATACAAATTGTTTCCAGGCTTCTTTTGAGAGGTCCTCAATGCGAATATCGAAAAACAAAGTGTGCAATCGACGCACCTCGTCAGATACGTTTTTTTTTAACGTTCACCCCCCCCCCCCCCAAGGCTGGCTTCCGGAACGCGGAAATCATACAAATTGTTCCCACGCTTCTTTATCGTTGTCCTCAATGCGAATATCGAAAAACAAAGTGTGCAATCGACGCACCTCGTCAGATACGTTTTTTTTTCAACGCTCACCCTTCCCTCTAAGGCTGGCTTCCGGAACCGAAAATCATACAAACTGTTTTCAGACGTCTTTTGAGAGGTCCTCAATGCGAATATCGAGAAACGAAGTGTGCAATCGACGCACCTCGGCAGATACGATTTTTTCCAAAATTCACCCCCCCATAATTGTGGCTTCCGGAACGCGAAAATCATACAAATTGTTCCCAGGCTTCTTTTTCGTTGTCCTCAATGCGAATATCGATAAACAAAGTGTGCAATGGACGCACCTCGTCAGATACGTTTTTTTCAAAGTTCACCCCTCCTCCTAAGGCTGGCTTCCGGAACGCGAAAATCATTCAAATTGTTTCCAGGATTCTTTTGAGAGGTCCTCAAAGCGAATATCGAAAAACAAAGTGTGCAATCGACGCACCTCGGCAGATACGATTTTTTCCAAAATTCGGCCCCCCCCCCCGCCGTAAGGGTGGCTTCCGGAACTCGAAAATCATACAAATTGTTCCCAGGCTTCTTTTTCGTTGTCCTCAATGCGAATATCGAAAAACAAAGTGTGCAATCGACGCCCCTCGGCAGATACGATTTTTTTCAAAGTTCACCCCTCCCCCTAAGGATGGCTTCCGGAACGCGAAAATCATACAAATTGTTCCCAGGCTTCTTTTTCGTTGTCCTCAATGCGAATATCGAAAAACAAAGTTTGCAATCGACACACCTCGTCAGATACGTTTTTGTCAAAGTTCACCCCTCCCCCTAAGCTGGCTTCCGGAACGCGAAAATCATACAAATTGTTTCCAGGATTCTTTTGAGAGGTCCTCAATGCGAATATCGAAAAACAAAGTGTGCAATCGACGCACCTCGGCCGATACGATTTTATTCAAAGTTCACCCCTCCCCCTAAGGGTGGTTTCCGGATCGCGAAAATCATACAAATTATTCCCAGGCTTCTTTTTCGTTGTCCTCAATGCGAATATCGAAAAACAAAGTGCGCAATCGACGCACCGCGTCAGATACATTTTTTTCAAAGTTCACCGCTCCCCCTAAGGCTGGCTTCCGGAACGCGAATATCATACAAATTGTTTCCAGGCTTCTTTCGAGAGGTCCTCAATGCGAATATCGAAAAACAAAGTGTGCAATCGACGCACATCGTCAGATACGTTTTTTTTTAACGTTCACCCCCCCCCCCCCCCCCAAGGCTGGCGTCCGGAACGCGGAAATCATACAAATTGTTCCCACGCTTCTTTATCGTTGTCCTCAATGCGAATATCGAAAAACAAAGTGTGCAATCGACGCACCTCGTCAGATACGTTTTTTTCAACGTACACCCCCCCCCCCCGCCCCCCCAAGGCTGGCGTCCGGAACGCGAAAATCATACAAATTGTTTCCAGGCTTCTTTTGAGAGGTCCTCAATACGAATATCGAAAAACGAAGTGTGCAATCGACGCACCTCGGCAGATACGATTTTTTCCAAAATTCACCCCCCCATAATTGCGGCTTCCGGAACGCGAAAATCATACAAATTGTTCCCAGGCTTCTTTTTCGTTGTCCTCAATGCGAATATCGATAAACAAAGTGTGCAATGGACGCACCTCGTCAGATACGTTTTTTTCAAAGTTCACCCCTCCTCTTAAGGCTGGCATCCGGAACGCGAAAATCATTCAAATTGTTTCCAGGATTCTTTTGAGAGGTCCTCAATGCGAATATCGAAAAACAAAGTGTGCAATCGACGCACCTCGGCAGATACGATTTTTTCCAAAATTCGCCCCCCCCCCCCCCCATAAGGGTGGCTTCCGGAACTCGAAAATCATACAAATTGTTCCCAGGCTTCTTTTTAGAGGTCCTCAATGCGAATATCGAAAAACAAAGTGTGCAATCGACGCACCTCGGCAGATACGATTTTTTTCAAAGTTCACCCCTCCCCCTAAGGGTGGCTTCCGGAACGCGAAAATCATACAAATTGTTCCCAGGCTTCTTTTCCGTTGTCCTCAATGCGAATATCGAAAAACAAAGTGTGCAATCGACGCACCTCGGCAGATACCATTTTTTTCAAAGTTCACCCCTCCCCCTAAGGATGGCTTCCGGAACGCGAAAATCATACAAATTGTTCCCAGGCTTCTTTTTCGTTGTCCTCAATGCGAATATCGAAAAACAAAGTGTGCAATCGACGCACCGCGTCAGATACGTTTTTTTCAAAGTTCACCCCTCCCCCTAAGGCTGGCTTCCGGAACGCGAAAATCAAACAAATTGTTTCCAGGCTTCGTTTGAGAGGTCCTCAATGCGAATATCGAAAAACAAAGTGTACAATCGACGCCCCTCGGCAGATACGATTTTTTTCAAAGTTCACCCCTCCCCCTGAGTGTCGCTTCCGGACCGCAAAAATTATACAAATTGTTCCTAGGCTTCTTTTTCGTTTTCCTCAATGCGAATATCGAAAAACAAAGTGTGCAATCGACGCCCCTCGTCAGATACGTTTTTTTCACAGTTCACCCCTCCCCCTAAGGCTGGCTTCCGGAACGCGAAAATCAAACAAATTGTTTCCAGGCTTCTTTTGAGAGGTCCTCAATGCGAATATCGAAAAACAAAGTGTGCAATCGACGCACCTTGGCAGATACGATTTTTTCCATAATTCACCCCCCCCCTAAGGGTGGCTTCCGGACCGCGAAAATCACACAAATTGTTCCCAGGCTTATTTTTCGTTGTCCTCAATGCGAATATCGAAAAACAAAGTGTGCAATTGACGCACCTCGTCAGATAGGTTTTTGTCAAAGTTCACCCCTCCACCTAAGGCTGGCTTCCGGAACGCGAAAATCATACAAAATGTTTCCAGGCTTCTTTTTCGTTGTCCTCCATGCGAATATCGAAAAACAAAGTGTGCAATCGTCGCACCTCGTCAGATACGTTTTTTTTTCAACGGTCCCCCCCCCCTAAGGCTGGCTTCCGGAACGCGAAAATCATACAAATTGTTTCCAGGATTCTTTTGAGAGGTCCTCAATGCGAATATCGAAAAACAAAGTGTGCAATCGACGCACCTCGGCAGATACGATTTTATTCAAAGTTCACCGCTCCCCCTAAGGCTGGCTTCCGGAACGCGAAAATCATACAAATTATTCCCAGGCTTCTTTTTCGCTGTCCTCAATGCAAATATCGAAAAACAAAGTGTGCAATCGACGCACCTCGGCAGATACGATTTTTTCCAAAATTCACCCCCCCCCCCCTAAGGGAGGCTTCCGGACCGCGAAAATCATACAAATTGTTCCCAGGCTTCTTTTTCGTTGTCCTCAATGCGAATATCGAAAAACAAAGTGTGCAATCGACGCACCTCGGCAGATACGATTTTTTCCAAAATTCACACCCCCCCCCCTAAGAGTGGCTTCCGGACTGCGAAAATCATACAAATTGTTCCCAGGCTTCTTTTTCGTTGTCCTCAATGCGAATATCGAAAAACAAAGTGTGCAATCGACGCACCTCGTCAGATACGTTTTTGTCAAAGTTCACCCCTCCCCCTAAGCTGGCTTCCGGAACGCGAAAATCATACAAATTGTTTCCAGACTTCTTTTGAGCGGTCCTCAATGCGAATATCGAAAAACAAAGTGTGCAATCGACGCACCTCGGCCGATACAATTTTTTTCAAAGTTCACCCCTCCCCCTAAGGGTGGCTTCCGGAACGCGAAAATCATACAAATTGTTTCCAGGATTCTTTTTCGTTATCCTCCATGCGAATATCGAAAAACAAAGTGTGCAATCGACGCACCTCGTCAGATACGTTTTTTTTTCAACGTTCCCCCCCCCCCCTAAGGCTGGCTTCCGGAACGCGAAAATCATACAAATTGTTTCCAGGATTCTTTTGAGAGGTCCTCAATGCGAATATCGAAAAACAAAGTGTGCAATCGAAGCACCTCGGCAGATACGATTTTATTCAAAGGTCACCCCTCCCCCTAAGGGTGGTTTCCGGATCGCGAAAATCATACAAATTATTCTCAGGCTTCTTTTTCGTTGTCCTCAATGCGAATATCGAAAAACAAAGTGCGCAATCGACGCACCGCGTCAGATACGTTTTTTTCAAAGTTCACCGCTCCCCCTAAGGCTGGCTTCCGGAACGCGAAAATCATACAAATTGTTTCCAGGCTTCTTTTGAGAGGTCCTCAATGCGAATATCGAAAAACGAAGTGTGCAATCGACGCACCTCGGCGGATACGATTTTTTTCAAAGTTCACCCCTCCCTCTAAGGGCGGCTTCCGGAACGCGAAAATCATACAAATTGTTCCCAGGCATCTTTTTCGTTGTCCTCAATGCGAATATCGGAAAACAAAGTGTGCAATCGACGCACCTCGTCAGATACGTTTTTTTTTTCAACGCTCACCCCTCCCTCTAAGGCTGGCTTCCGGAACGCGAAAATGATACAAACTGTTTTCAGACGTCTTTTGAGAGGTCCTCAATGCGAATATCGAAAAACAAAGTGCGCAATCGACGCACCGCGTCAGATACGTTTTTTTCAAAGTTCACCGCTGCCCCTAAGGCGGGCTTCCGGAACGCGAAAATCATACAAATTGTTTCCAGGCTTCTTTTGAGAGGTCCTCAATGCGAATATCGAAAAACAAAGTGTGCAATCGACGCACCTCGTCAGATACGTTTTTTTTTAACGTTCACCCCCCCCCCCCCCAAGGCTGGCTTCCGGAACGCGGAAATCATACAAATTGTTCCCACGCTTCTTTATCGTTGTCCTCAATGCGAATATCGAAAAACAAAGTGTGCAATCGACGCACCTCGTCAGATACGTTTTTTTTTCAACGCTCACCCTTCCCTCTAAGGCTGGCTTCCGGAACCGAAAATCATACAAACTGTTTTCAGACGTCTTTTGAGAGGTCCTCAATGCGAATATCGAGAAACGAAGTGTGCAATCGACGCACCTCGGCAGATACGATTTTTTCCAAAATTCACCCCCCCATAATTGTGGCTTCCGGAACGCGAAAATCATACAAATTGTTCCCAGGCTTCTTTTTCGTTGTCCTCAATGCGAATATCGATAAACAAAGTGTGCAATGGACGCACCTCGTCAGATACGTTTTTTTCAAAGTTCACCCCTCCTCCTAAGGCTGGCTTCCGGAACGCGAAAATCATTCAAATTGTTTCCAGGATTCTTTTGAGAGGTCCTCAAAGCGAATATCGAAAAACAAAGTGTGCAATCGACGCACCTCGGCAGATACGATTTTTTCCAAAATTCGGCCCCCCCCCCCGCCGTAAGGGTGGCTTCCGGAACTCGAAAATCATACAAATTGTTCCCAGGCTTCTTTTTCGTTGTCCTCAATGCGAATATCGAAAAACAAAGTGTGCAATCGACGCCCCTCGGCAGATACGATTTTTTTCAAAGTTCACCCCTCCCCCTAAGGATGGCTTCCGGAACGCGAAAATCATACAAATTGTTCCCAGGCATCTTTTTCGTTGTCCTCAATGCGAATATCGAAAAACAACGTGTGCTATCGACGCACCTCGTCAGATACGTTTTTTTCAAAGTTCACCCCTCCCCCTAAGGCTGGCTTCCGGAACGCGAAAATCAAACAAATTGTTTCCAGGCTTCGTTTGAGAGGTCCTCAATGCGAATATCGAAAAACAAAGTGTGCAATCGACGCACCTCGTCAGATAGGTTTTTGTCAAAGTTCACCCCTCCACCTAAGGCTGGCTTCCGGAACGCGAAAATCATACAAATTGTTTCCAGGATTCTTTTGAGAGGTCCTCAATGCGAATATCGAAAATCAAAGTGTGCAATCGACGCACCTCGGCAGATACGATTTTTTTCAAAGTTCACCCCTCCCCCTAAGGTTGGCTTCCGGCACGCGAAAATCATACAAATTGTTCCCAGGCTTCTTTTTCGTTGTCCTCAATGCGAATATCGAAAAACAAAGTGTGCAATCGACGCACCTCGGTAGATACGATTTTTTTCAAAGTTCACCCCTCCCCCTTAGGATGGCTTCCGGAACGCGAAAATCATACAAATTGTTCCCAGGCTTCTTTTTCGTTGTCCTCAATGCGAATATCGAAAAACAAAGTGTGCGATCGACGCCCCTCGTCAGATACGTTTTTTACAAAGTTCACCCCTCCCCCTAAGGCTGGTTTCCGGAACGCGAAAATCATACAAATTGTTTCCAGGCTTCTTTTGAGAGGTCCTCAATGCGAATATCGAAAAACAAAGTGTGCAATCGACGCACCTTGGCAGATACGATTTTTTTCAAAGTTCACCCCTCCCCCTGAGGGTGGCTTCCGGACCGGGGAAATCATACAAATTGTTCCCAGACTTCTTTTTCGTTGTCCTCAATGCGAATATCGAAAAACAAAGTGAGCAATCGACGCACCTCGTCAGATACGTTTTTTTCAAAGTTCACCTCTCCCCCTAAGACTGGCTTCCGGAACGCGAAAATCATACAAATTGTTTCCAGGCTCCTTTTGAGAGGACCTCAATGCGAATATCGAAAAACAAAGTGTGCAATCGACGCACCTCTGCAGATACGATTTTATTCAAAGTTCACCCCTCCCCCTAAGGGTGGCTTCCGGATCGCGAAAATCATACAAATTATTCCCAGGCTTCTTTTTCGCTGTCCTCAATGCAAATATCGAAAAACAAAGTGTGCAATCGACGCACCTCGGCAGATACGATTTTTTCCAAAATTCACCCCCCCCCCCTAAGGGTGGCTTCTGGACCGCGAAAATCATACAAATTGTTCCCAGGCTTCTTTTTCGTTGTCCTCAATGCGAATATCAAAAAACAATGTGTGCAATCGACGCACCTCGTCAGATACGTTTTTGTCAACGTTCGCCCCTCCCCCTAAGCTGGCTTCCGGAACGCGAAAATAATACAAATTGTCCCCAGGCTTCTTTTTCGTTGTCCTCCATGCGAATATCGAAAAACAAATTGTGCAATCGACGCACCTCGTCAGATACGTTTTTTCTCAACGTTCCCCCCGCGCCCCTAAGGCTGGCTTCCGGAACGCGAAAATGATACAAATTGTTTCCAGGATTCTTTTGAGAGGTCCTCAATGCGAATATCGAAAATCAAAGTGTGCAATCGACGCACCTCGGCAGATACGATTTTATTCAAAGTTCACCCCTCCTCCTAAGGGTGGTTTCCGGATCGCGAAAATCATACAAATTATTCCCAGGCTTCTTTTTCGTTGTCCTCAATGCGAATATCGAAAAACAAAGTGTGCAATCGACGCACCTTGGCAGATACGATTTTTTCCATAATTCACCCCCCCCTAAGGGTGGCTTCCGAACAGCGAAAATCATACAAATTGTTCCCAGGCTTCTTTTTCATTGTCCTCAATGCGAATATCGGAAAACAAGGTGTGCAATCGACGCACCTCGTCAGATACGTTTTTGTCAAAGTTCACCCCTCCGCCTAAGGCTGGCTTCCGGAACGCGAAAATCATACCAATTGTTTCCAGGCTTTTTTGGAGAGGTCCTCAATGCGAATATCGAAAAACCAAGTGTGCAATCGACGCACCTCGGCAGATACGATTTTTTTCAAAGTTCACCCCTCCCCCTAAGGGTGGCTTCCGGAACGCGAAAATCATACAAATTGTCCCCAGGCTTCTTTTTCGTTGTCCTCCATGCGAATATCGAAAAACAAAGTGTGCAATCGACGCACCTCGTCAGATACGTTTTTTTTTTAACGTTCACCCCCCCCCCCCTAAGGCTGGCTTCCGGAACGCGGAAATCATACAAATTGTTCCCACGCTTCTTTATCGTTGTCCTCAATGCGAATATCGAAAAACAAAGTGTGCAATCGACGCACCTCGGCAGATACGACTTTTTTCAAAATTCACCCCTCCCCCTAAGGCTGGCTTCCGGAAGGCGAAAATCATACAAATTGTTTCCAGGCTTCTTTTTCGTTGCCCTTAATGCGAATATCGAAAAACAAAGTGTGCAATCGACGCACCTAGGTAGATACGATTTTTTTCAAAGTTCACTCCTCCCCCTAAGGATGGCTTCCGGAACGCGAAAATCATACCAATTGTTCCCAGGCTTCTTTTTCGTTGTCCTCAATGCGAATATCGAAAAACAAAGTGTGCAATCGACGCACCTCGTCAGATACGTTTTTTTCAAAGTTCACCCCTCCCCCTAAGGCTGGCTTTCGGAACGCGAAAATCACACAAATTGATTCCAGGCTTCTTTTGAGAGGTCCTCAATGCGAATATCGAAAAACAAAGTGTGCAATCGACGCACCTTGGCAGATACGATTTTTTCCATAATTCACCCCCCCCCCCCCCCTAAGGGTGGCTTCCGGACCGCGAAAATCATACAAATTGTTCCCAGGCTTCTTTTTCGTTGTCCTCAATGCGAATATCGAAAAACAAAGTGTGCAATCGACGCACCTCGTCAGATACGTTTTTGTCAAAGTTCACCCCTCCGCCTAAGGCTGGCTTCCGGAACGCGAAAATCATACAAATTGTTTCCAGGCTTTTTTTGAGAGGTCCTCAATGCGAATATCGAAAAACAAAGTGTGCAATCGACGCGCCTCGGCAGATACGATTTTTTTCAAAGTTCACCCCTCCCCCTGAAGGTGGCTTCCGGACCGCGGAAATCATACAAATTGTTCCCTGGCATCTTTTTCGTTGTCCTCGATGCGAATATCGAAAAACAACGTGTGCAATCGACGCACCTCGTCAGATACGTTTTTTTCAAAGTTCACCCCTCCCCCTAAGGCTGGCTTCCGGAACGCGAAAATCATACAAATTGTTTCCAGGCTTCTTTTGAGAGGTCCTCAATGCGAATATTGAAAAACAAAGTGTACAATCGACGCACCTCGGCAGATACGATTTTATTCAAAGTTCACCCCACCCCCTAAGGGTGGCTTCCGGATCGCGAAAATCATACAAATTATTCGCAGGCTTCTTTTTCGCTGTCCTCAATGCAAATATCGAAAAACAAAGTGTGCAATCGACGCACCTCGGCAGATACGATTTTTTCCAAAATTCACCCCACCCCCCCCCTAAGGGTTGCTTCCGGACCGCGAAAATCATACAAATTGTTCCCAGGCTTCTTTTTCGTTGTCCTCAATGCGAATATCGAAAAACAAACTTTGCAATCGACACACCTCGTCAGATACGTTTTTGTCAAAGTTCACCCCTCCCCCTAAGCTGGCTTCCGGAACGCGAAAATCATACAAATTGTTTCCAGGATTCTTTTGAGAGGTCCTCAATGCGAATATCGAAAAACAAAGTGTGCAATCGACGCACCTCGGCCGATACGATTTTATTCACAGTTCACCCCTCCCCCTAAGGGTGGTTTCCGGATCGCGAAAATCATACAAATTATTCCCAGGCTTCTTTTCCGTTGTCCTCAATGCGAATATCGAAAAACAAAGTGCGCAATCGACGCACCGCGTCAGATACATTTTTTTCAAAGTTCACCGCTCCCCCTAAGGCTGGCTTCCGGAACACGAATATCATACAAATTGTTTCCAGGCATCTTTCGAGAGGTCCTCAATGCGAATATCGAAATACAAAGTGTGCAATCGACGCACATCGTCAGATACGTTTTTTTTTAACGTTCACCCCCCCCCCCCCCCACCCGCCAAGGCTGGCGTCCGGAACGCGGAAATCATACAAATTGTTCCCACGCTTCTTTATCGTTGTCCTCAATGCGAATATCGAAAAACAAAGTGTGCAATCGACGCACCTCGGCAGATACGTTTTTTTCCAAAATTCGCCCCCCCCCCCCCCCCAAAAGGGTGGCTTCCGGAACTCGAAAATCATACAAATTGTTCCCAGGCTTCTTTTTAGAGGTCCTCAATGCGAATATCGAAAAACAAAGTGTGCAATCGACGCACCTCGGCAGATACGATTTTTTTCAAAGTTCACCCCTCCCCCTAAGGGTGGCTTCCGGAACGCGAAAATCATACAAATTGTTCCCAGGCTTCTTTTCCGTTGTCCTCAATGCGAATATCGAAAAACAAAGTGTGCAATCGACGCACCTCGGCAGATACCATTTTTTTCAAAATTCACCCCTCCCCCTAAGGATGGCTTCCGGAACGCGAAAATCATACAAATTGTTCCCAGGCTTCTTTTTCGTTGTCCTCAATGCGAATATCGAAAAACAAAGTGTGCAATCGACGCACCTCGTCAGATACGTTTTTTTCAAAGTTCACCCCTCCCCCTAAGGCTGGATTCCGGAACGCGAAAATCAAACAAATTGTTTCCAGGCTTCGTTTGAGAGGTCCTCAATGCGAATATCGAAAAACAAAGTGTACAATCGACGCCCCTCGGCAGATACGATTTTTTTCAAAGTTCACCCCTCCCCCTGAGGGTCGCTTCCGGACCGCAAAAATCATACGAATTGTTCCCAGGCTTCTTTTTCGTTTTCCTCAATGCGAATATCGAAAAACAAAGTGTGCAATCGACGCCCCTCGTCAGATACGTTTTTTTCACAGTTCACCCCTCCCCCTAAGGCTGGCTTCCGGAACGCGAAAATCAAACAAATTTTTTCCAGGCTTCTTTTGAGAGGTCCTCAATGCGAATATCGAAAAACAAAGTGTGCAATCGACGCACCTTGGCAGATACGATTTTTTCCATAATTCACCCCCCCCTAAGGGTGGCTTCCGGACCGCGAAAATCACACAAATTGTTCCCAGGCTTATTTTTCGTTGTCCTCAATGCGAATATCGAAAAACAAAGTGTGCAATTGACGCACCTCGTCAGATAGGTTTTTGTCAAAGTTCACCCCTCCACCTAAGGCTGGCTTCCGGAACGCGAAAATCATACAAATTGTTTCCAGGCTTTTTTTGAGAGGTCCTCAATGCGAATATCGAAAAACAAAGTGTGCAATCGACGCACCTCGGCAGATTCGATTTTTTTCAAAGTTCACCCCTCCCCCTAAGGGTGGCTTCCGGAACGCGAAAATCATACAAATTGTTTCCAGGATTCTTTTTCGTTATCCTCCATGCGAATATCGAAAAACAAAGTGTGCAATCGACGCACCTCGTCAGATACGTTTTTTTTCAACGTTCCCCCCCCCCCCCCCCCTAAGGCTGGCTTCCGGAACGCGAAAATCATACAAATTGTTTCCAGGATTCTTTTGAGAGGTCCTCAATGCGAATATCGAAAAACAAAGTGTGCAATCGACGCACCTCGGCAGATACGATTTTATTCAAAGGTCACCCCTCCCCCTAAGGGTGGTTTCCGGATCGCGAAAATCATACAAATTATTCCCAGGCTTCTTTTTCGTTGTCCTCAATGCGAATATCGAAAAACAAAGTGCGCAATCGACGCACCGCGTCAGATACGTTTTTTTCAAAGTTCACCGCTCCCCCTAAGGCTGGCTTCCGGAACGCGAAAATCATACAAATTGTTTCCAGGCTTCTTTTGAGAGGTCCTCAATGCGAATATCGAAAAACGAAGTGTGCAATCGACGCACCTCGGCGGATACGATTTTTTTCAAAGTTCACCCCTCCCTCTAAGGGCGGCTTCCGGAACGCGAAAATCATACAAATTGTTCCCAGGCATCTTTTTCGTTGTCCTCAATGCGAATATCGGAAAACAAAGTGTGCAATCGACGCACCTCGTCAGATACGTTTTTTTTTTCAACGCTCACCCCTCCCTCTAAGGCTGGCTTCCGGAACGCGAAAATCATACAAACTGTTTTCAGACGTCTTTTGAGAGGTCCTCAATGCGAATATCGAAAAACAAAGTGCGCAATCGACGCACCGCGTCAGATACGTTTTTTTCAAAGTTCACCGCTGCACAGTAGGAGAAAAGCCCAAAAACCTGGCCAAAACCTCAAATGACCTTTGACGGGAATGAAAATTGGCTTACAGGGGTTTTCAAGGTCGCTGATTACGAATCTGAAAGCCAAATTATCGTAAACAAAATGGCCGATCCAATATGGCTGACATGAATGTTAAAAAGTTGCCAGATGTCGACAAAAATTGGTATTTACGGGTTTTCAAGGTCGCTGATTACGAATCCGCAAGCCAAATTATCGTAAAAAAAATGGCCGATCCAATATGGCCGACATGAACGTTAAAAAATTACCAGATGTTGACAAAAATTGGTATATACGGGTTTTCAAGGTCGCTGATTACCAATCCGATATCTATTGTTTATAACTTGCAACAAAGAGCTTACAGCAAATTGTTATAAACAAAATGGCCGAGTATCCTGCTAAATAGATAAATTAATATATTTAAAAAAATCATCATAATAAAATAAACGTGAACAGTGTATTCTACGCAATTATTATTTTTATTTCCAAAATACATACGGAACGTTTCAAAAATTGAAAATTTTATTCTTAATCAAAATCGTAATCGGAGTCGGAGTCGGAGTCAGAATCATTATCCGAGTTTGTATCTATTACAACTCCCGGCACGGCTTCAATCTCGGCGCAAAATTCGTCTGCTGCAGCAGTCACTTTAGGAGCGATCAACATCGCTACAGCTTCCGGCGACAAACTCTTCAGCTTCTTCTGTGGTAGTCTTCTGACACTTGAAATGTACGGATCAGAAGTAACTAAGAGCCGATGAAAAACATCTTCCATAGTTTTAACCCTGGAACTTTTTCGCGCAAAATCTTCTCGATATCGTTTGATGTCTTTGTTTCGAGCTTCCTGAGCATCTTCGGATAATTGGCCGATTGGTAATAGAGCATGAGTTATTATCACTGGACCATAAATTAATAGTTTGTGCACCGAAGTAGGCATGGTGTCAGCACCAATTCTTTGTAACCGGATCCTGTAATAAAGACATAAAATTGTAGAAAATTGGTGTTAAAGGAAAAGATAAAATTTTCAATTAATACAAAAACTTGAACAATGTACATTATTTTACCAAATAAATAACCGCAATAATTGAAATAATTTTAAGAAAATTAGACAGAAAATATTGACATGGATTTGGTTAAAAGAAAGCTTTGCTTACTATATAATATATATATATTCAAATATTTTATTTGAATGTTATAACATTTCATTCATATTTAAGAAATTTTTATGTGGTTGATTTTAATATGTATATATATATATGCATACGTATATATCGTAATTAAATCACAGAAAATTTATATATATATATATATATACGCATACATATATATTAAAATAATTTATTTCAAGCGTATAACAGCCGTCTTGTCCGTTATGATGCTACTTCACCCATTCTCAGGTAGAGGCGCAGAGGCTGCTCAATAGTGCCGCGTGCACGCTCGGCTACCGCACGATGCGAAAAAAATCATAACGGACAAGACGCACGTTTTCCGCAGGTAACTCTTGTAAATTTCGAAAGCTTATACATTAAACTAAAGGCCGAGACTAGGAGCTTTGCAAAATGTGACAAAATATATAACTTTTCGGACCGTTGAAAATATAAGTTTTCAAAATTATTCAATTGTATTTATGCCGAAGGCTATACTACATTTCAATCATTTATACATAAACTTTAGATTCAACCGATGTAAAAACATGTTCTACATACCTCCAGAAGTCGTATCCATGTTGCAGAATTGAAATTAAACCCGTCACTTTAAAGTTATGGGTTTTTGAAGTCAGCGTTATTTTCGTCTGTTCAGCGCGTGACACGTACACTCTTCACGAACACTAACTGCCAACTGACGCTGCGGCGCAGGTATACACTTAAAGGGCTTTCCCTTCCACAATAGAATGCAGTTACTAGTCCTCTACCTGAATGACTACTCAACTGACCCTATTTCGAAAATTTATTTTTTGGGGTTTTGGCCAGGTTTTTGGGCCTTTCTCCTACTGTGCGTGTGTTGAATTCAATATTTCATTCCGTGTCTCTAAATTTTATATACATTTTATATATACTGTGCCTTTAGAGTGTAAAGATTTTACTAGTTATTTATAAGTTTATGTGTATTGTTTGGACTAAAACAGTAGTGGCTCGATATATAGTACAAACGAAAAACATTAAGAAGATCGAAAGTGTGGTTAACCCATGCCTGATGACCGCGGAACGGATGAGCCATCAACAAATTATACATTCAATGAAGGTATGGATTCTTAATATCACATTCACAAATAATAATGATAAAAATATTAACAATTAAAATAATAACAATTTTTTAAAATAACACTAAAAATTTCTTTAAAAAACAATTAAAACAGCAATCTGTTAAAAATCCAAAAAAATAAGTATATTATTTTTAAATCCAACGGCCTCTGCAGGGCTTCCGACGGGCTCCACCGCAGGGTTTTCGAAACTCTCCGCAGGCTCTTCGCAAATATAGAAGGTCCTGCGAAGGACCATGGGTCTGCTGCGGGGTCCTGCGGTGGCCTTCAAAGGCGTTCAGAGGCCTGCGGAAGCCTCAGAAAAAAAACAAAAATAATAACGATGAAAATATTAACAATTAAAATAATAACGATTTTTAAAAATAACTCTAAAAATATTTTGAAAAACAATTAAAATAACAATTTAAAAAAAAACAAAAAAATGATATTATTCTTAAATTCAAAGGCTTCCGCAGGGCTTTTGAAAGGCTTCCTCCGCAGGGTTTTCAAATGCTTCGCAAGCTCTTTGCAGATATAGAACGTACTGCGAAGGACCATGGGACTGCTGCGGACACCTACGGCGGCGTTCGACGGCTTTCGGAGGCCCAGTGGAAGCCTTCAGAAGGAAAATAACGAAAGTAATCAGGATAAAAATATTAACAATTTAAAAAATAACAATAGAGATATCAATTTAAAAAATTAACAATTAAAAACAATGTTGCAATCATTTGAAATACTATGAATGAGTGTGGTCAATACAATCTAGAATAAGAAGACAAAAATGTATGCTAGTTGTCCACTTACGAATAAGACTGATCGAATAATTGTACTAATAAAACTGATTTAATATCTGCATGCGTGTCAAACGGGAATGATACCCAAGCGAACCTTCAACGCAACCCCGGCTCGAGTCGGGTAGGGCAGTGCTCGCACGAGCTACTGCGCTCTATCGCTAGATGTCGCACCGCGAGTTCGTCTCGAACGCGTATTCGATCCGAACGCTCGCTGCGACGGCGTCGCGGGTCTCGCTGCGTCGAGGCATACATTGTATTGTTAGGCCTCGACGCAACGTGTATATGCGCGGGCGTCTGTGGCATTCGCTACGTCGGGTGGACGTGGTTGAAGATTGTTTTCTTCCCGCATGCTGTCCGCTGTCCCATCGCAGCGAGTACACAGTTCGTGTGGGTATATACACGGATGTACCCACACGCTGACCCACGGTCAGTCGACAAAGAATTTGGTTTTCTTTGTAAACACCGACTTCGCACGAAATTCGAGATCACGGAGAATCTCAATCTCGCAGCAAGAGTTCTTGCTGGCGGCTCGTGCTTTTCTGCAGTGACATAATGATTCAAAATTAATTATTTTTAACAACTAACACATTAACAAATGTGCGGTACGTCCTATACCTCTCAGCAAAAATGATAGCTGCTTACGCGCTGCAAAAATTCAACGGTAAACATTGCGCAAAAACAGTTGTTTAAACAATCATTTTTCCTCTATCACGGGTATGATCGGTAGATACGCTATTTTCTGTACCTCTCAGTCAGCAAATATGATTGCTGATCACGCACTGCAAAAAACAGCGGTAAAAATGGCGCAAAAATAATTATTTAAAGAATTATTTTGGCATTTATACTCGATCACGGGTATGTTCGGTAGATACGGTATTTTGTATACCACTTAGTCAGCCAATATAATTGCTGCTTACGCGCTGCAAAAACCAATGGTAAAAATTACGCAAAAAAAATTATTTAAACAATTATTGTTACATTTATTCTCGATCACGGGTATGATCGGTAGATACAGTATTTTGTTTGGGTCTCACAAGGAGACGGCACGACCGTGCGGTCGGGGATACGTCAGTGGACTGCAAATACGTATTCACTTCCGGCGCGTGTGAAGTGTACACACACACACACACACACACACACAGATTTCTTTCTACCGCCATTTTTTTTTGTTTCTTTTGAAACATCATCAATTCTTTTGCAAGTTTTAGTTTCGTTTCTATTAAAACATCATTTTCGAAGAGTGCAACAATATAATGAAAAGTGTAAATAATACTAATTTCGCTACCGCGGCAATCAATACATTTATGAAGTATTTATAGTTTTTATCGCCAGAATTATCAGATATCACACTTTTTGACGAGGATGTTTCAATAAAAACGACATTATACATTGTCCGCAAATTGCAAAATAAAGAACAAATATCACTAAAGACTCTAAGAGCAAAAGGATTACATGAATGTAAATTGCAGTATAAGACGTTATGAAAATACTAATGAAAATCATTTCGTAAATTGCGATATAAATTTTTTTGTTCGGCCCGAAAATCATATCGTATAAGAGGCATTCTCCGTCACTTTTTTCGACTATCTCAGATCTGCCCCATAATTGGTTACATCAAAGTACTACTAAAAGGCATTCCATGTGAATTTGTTCAGATTTTTAAATTCAACATTCTAGAAAATGACGTTTTTTTCTTAAATGAATATGTCCCGGGAACTAGAAGTAACTGAAAAAAATGTCTCTACATAAGAGTTGTAGTTTTGTGTTAGCTTTCGGGCGAACGATTTGAAATAATTTTTACGTTCCGGTAATGCTGATTTTCTACCGAAGTCCCGAAATAATTTTTAAAATTATAAAACGGTAATTATTTGACTGAAAAAATTACAGTCTTTCAGTATGTCTGACGATATCGAAAAAAAAATCGCCAGAGTGGCACGGGGCGGGGTTCCGGTATAAAAAAAATAATTTGTGTGGTGTGATTTGGTTTAGCCTTGAACCTCGATCTGTGCCACTTTGGCGATTTTTTTGCGACATCGTCAGACATTGTGGAAGACTGTAATTTTTTCAGCAACAAAAATGGCCGTTTTTTTATAAAAAATTATTTCCCGTTTTTTTGGTAAAAAATCAGCGTTACCGGAACGTAAAAATTATTTCAAGTCGTTCGCTCGAAAGCTAACACAAAACTACAACTTTTATGAACAGACATTTTTTTCAGTTACTTCACGCTTCCGAGATACAGGGTGCGCCAGAGAAACTTACTTATTTGAAAAAATTCCCGCGCAGTGAGTTGGGCGGGTAGAGGGGCGAGAGGGGGCGCATCTGGAGGGGGAAGTTCCCAAGTTTGTTTCTCCCTCCAGTCAGTTGCCATCATGCTCTGGTCTAGAGAGCAGCGGGCCTTCGCAGTCGAGAGCTTCTTTTCTAACGGTCGCGCACTTGTTGCTACGCAACGTGCCTTCCGCGCTCGCTTTGAAATTCCTCCTCACAGACTCGTTCCTGGCCGTAATTCGATTCTGTCGTGGGTTAACTCATTTCGGGAGTGTGGAAGTGTCGCTAAACCCAGAAATGGACATCAACGGACCATCAGAACTCCGGAAAATGTCGAAAGAGTGAGGCAGTCAGTTGTGCGTTCTCCCCGGCGTTCGGCTCGCAAACGCGCAGCTGCTATGGGAATTTCTGACACCACTGTTCGACGAATTCTCCATGAAGACCTTCAATTTCATCACTATAAATTGGCTGTTGTGCAAGAATTAACTGAACGCGATTTTGTTGCCCGTCAAAATGCATGTGAAATGCTTGTTGACAACCTGCCTGAAGACGCGGTTGTTTTTTTCAGTGACGAGGCTCACTTCCACATTTCCGGCTGCGTCAACAAGCAAAACATGCATTATTGGTGTGGTGTAAATCCACGTGAGCTTCACCAGAAGCCACTTAATTGTGAGCGAGTTACTGTCTGGTGTGCGATGTCGGTAATGGGAATAATTGGTCCTTATTTTTTTTAAAGAAAACGAACGCGCAGTTACCGTGAATGGAGCTCGTTACAGGAACATGATCGAGGAATTTTTTCTTCCAAGACTCGAAGAAATGAACGTTAGGAACGTGTGGTTTCAGCAAGATGGAGCCACAGCACACACAGCACGAGACTCAATGAACTTGTTGCGACAACATTTCCCCGACCGCCTCATCTCTCTCAGAGGCGATCTCCAATGGCCGGCACGCTCTCCAGATTTGACTCCATGCGATTTCTTTTTATGGGGTTATTTGATATCTCTGGTTTATGTCGATCGCGCACGGACCATAGCACACCTCAAGAACAACATTCGCGACGCCATTGCCAACATACCGATTGATGTGCTGCAAAGAGTGGATACGAATTTCAAAAATCGACTTCATCAGTGTATGCGCAATGGGGGTCGCCATTTATCCGATGTCATTTTCAAGACTACATGAAAAAAAAATTGGGATATTGTATTCTCAAATAAAAAAAATTTAAAACAATAATTGAAGTACCTTTGTTTTTATTGACCTTTCAAATAAGTAAGTTTCTCTGGCGCACCCTGTATATTCATTTGGAGAAAGAAACGGCATTTTCGAAAATGTTGAATAAAACAATCTGAAAAAATTCACATAGAATGCCTTTTAGTAGCACTTTGATGTAACCAATTATAGGGCAGATCTGAGATGGTCGAAAAAAAGTGGCTGAATTGACGGAGGATCCCTCATATCTAAAAAGTATATATGTACATATGTATGTATTTTTTCAAGATCCGGATCCGGATGATGATGCGATGCTCAGAGAGATCGATGATGAAGCTGAACCGTCATTCAATCAAGGTAGATTAAAATATAATCCAACATCCGGCTGTATTTAAAAAAAAACGATATTTTATCGATTTCCAAACAGTAATATCGTTGTTATGTGAAAAAAAGGAATAACCCCGAAGAAGAGCTCCAAATTTAATTCTTTCGGCCATCCTGCCGTTAGTATTTTCTATGAGATAAACTCAGGAAAATAAATGTCTTGGTAGATATTGCTGCATTGCGCCTGAAAAAAATCCCACGAATATGCCATTAACATCTATCTGAAGGGAATGAAATCCTCTACAAAACCGTTCCGCAGCCAAATATCTCAGACGAACTGTTCAATCGCTAAAGCCGTTCGAAAATAAACCTGTATAAAAAAAGTAAACGTATATTGTATGTTCATTGTATTGTATTTTGATGTTTATTGTATAAAAGCATCAAACAGATTTGCTACGGAAAAACAGATAAAGACATCAACCATTCAGTTTGTGAGCTAAACTTGGTTTGAGAAAATCTTAAAAAAACTTTTTTTCTTTTAATTTGATTTCAAAGCTCGGATTCCAGAAGCAATCACTTATCGAAAAAAAATTCTACACTGGCTCGCGTGATGTGATTTTTCTTGAAGACACTCGTAATATTGACTATAACATTGTGTATTTTTTCCCAACATACAGAGAGAGTACTTTGTAAATAAAGTTCAAAGACAATCAATTAAATTGAACAAAAAAGCACGAACGGATGAAGAAAGAAAAAAAGCCAACTGAGTAACGTTATGATGGGTTAACAACGCAGCTTAATCTATGTTTCATCGATGCACTTCCTAATTGGAATTTCACAATGCTTGAAGACTTTTTTAGTAAGTTTGAATGGATGAACTTTCATTGTAAATACATACATTTAACTGCATGTTTAAGGGGGGATTTTCTTTTTTTTTCGACAAAAAAATCGATTTTTCGCTGACCGCTGTTTCATATTATTCAAAGTCTTGAGAATATGTGTGCAAAATTTCAAATTAAAATTCTCAAAAATGGCAAAGTTATAAGCGATTTTATACCTGCGTGTCGACTCGCGGTGGCCGCGGGCTCGTTGTCACACGGCAGGGGTCGGCGCGCCCGGCAGCTGCCCGAATCTGTTGCTCGGCGGGCCATAAAAATAACGGGACAGCATACAGTAGGCATCGCGGCTTATTTGGCCGCAGCGATTTTTAACGAAGGCTTTACAGCAGTCCTTAAAACAATGACGACGATTGGAATCGTCGTTGGCCAGCAAGCATCAATATTCGTCGATGCGCGAGATAAGCAGCGGATAGAGAGGTCAACGAGACGCAGCCTCGAAGCAACGAAAGAGGCTCGAACAAGACGCAGAAGCGAAACTGCTTCACTGAATGAGTTGTTCGAAGCCGAGGAAGGCATCCTGTATGGCCCTGGTATAGCAGATTAGATTAAAAATACTGTAAGTACTCGATATGTCCCATAAACTGTACTCACAAGTTTAAACGCGTTTTTCTCGAAACAGCTTTTTCACAACTGGTGTGCACGATTTCTCAAAAACTATTCAACCGCTTGCCTTCAAATTTGGACAGAATGCTCAGCTGACATCCTTTTATCGTTTGATGAAGCAAAAAAGCAATACGTTTAATAGTTTTTTATTTATAACAAAAAATCGATTAATTTTTTTCGAAAAATCGATACTTCAAGTTCACAACGTCACCAAATCGTCAATTTTTTTTTCCCTTCATCGAACGATAGCTATATGTGTCTAAAGTAAAATGCTTTTTGGGTTTTTGTTGCAGGATGAACGTGAAGGCTGTAATCGTGCTCACCATCAAAACAGGACCATCGCGCGTCGAGGGGGGTGGGAGGCGGATTTTTTGATGAAATTGTATAAAAATTTGTTTGTAAGTAGTAAACAGATCAATAAAACTATATGCCAAGTTTCACAAGTTTTCCGATGTATACTTTCTTCACAAAAAAATTCCCAAACAGCGGTAAATTTTGCGAAAAAAAGACAATCCCCTCTTATCTTCTAACATAACTTAGTTGGCTTTAATCTCTTCTTTCATCTGTTCGTCCTTTTTTGTTCAATGTAAGTAAATTCCTTTGAACTTTATTTCGCAAGTGCTCTTCTGTGTGGTGGGAGAGAATTCCCAATGATATAGACAACATTGCGAGTGGCCACGAAAAGAATCGCATCACACGAGCCACGTGTGGATTTTTTTTTTTATAAATTATTGTTTTCGGCATTAGAGCTTTGGAATCAAATAAAGAAAAAGAAGTGGTTTTAAGATTTTCTCGAACTAAGTTTAACTCACAATATGAATATTTAAATTTTTTCTTTTTTTTCGCAGCTAATTTTCTTGAAGCATGTTTTCATGAAATAAACTATACATAATGTTATTTTTCATCCAGGTTTATTTTCGAACAGGTATAGCAATTTGACGGTTCATCTGAGATATTTGGCTGTAATACTTTATTGTAGGGTATTTCATGTTTGTTCAAAAGTATGTTGATTGCATATTCGATGATACTGAAGTTTGCATCGTTGCAGACGCAACGAAATTTTTTTTTTCACTTCTGGATTTTTGATGATCAACTAGTTGATTTAGGTGTTTAATGAAGAAAAAAACATGTATCCGCTATGTACGTCTCCCGGAACTCACCCTTAGGGGGGAATGAAATTTGAAAAACATCGTATCTGCCGAGGTGCGTCGATTGCACACTTTGTTTTTCGATATTCGCATTGAGGACCTCTCAAAAGAAGCCTGGAAACATTTTGTATGATTTTCGCGTTCCGGAAGCCGGCCTTAGGGGGAGGGGTGAACTTTGAAACAAACGTATCTGACGAGGTGCGTCGAATGGACACTTTGTTTTTCGATATTCGCATTGAGGACAACGAAAAAAAAGCCTGGGAACAATTTGTATGATCTTCGCGTTCCGGAAGTCAGCCTTAGGGGGAGGGGTGAACTTTGAAAAAAATCGTATCTGCCGAGGTGCGTCGATTGCACACTTTGTTTATCGATATTCGCATTGAGGACCTCTAAAAAGAAGCCTGGGAACAATTTGTATGATTTTCGAGTTCCGGAAGCCACCCTTATGGGGGGGGGGGTGAATTTTGGAAAAAATTGTATCTGCCGAGGTGCGTCGATTGCACACTTTGTTTTTCGATATTCGAATTGAGGACAACGAAAAAGAAGCCTAGGAACAATTTGTATGATTTTCGCGTTCCGGAAGCCACCCTTAGGGGGAGGGGTGAACTTTGAAAAAAATCGTATCTGACGAGGTGCGTCGACTGCACACTTTGTTTTTCGATATTCGCATTGAGGACCTCTCAGAAGAAGCCTGGGAACAATTTGTATGATTTTCGCGTTCCGGAAGCCAGCTTTAGGGGGAGGGGTGAACTTTGAAAAAACCGTATCTGACGGGTGCGTCGATTGCACACTTTGTTTTTCGATATTCGCATTGCGGACAACGAAAAAGAAGCCTGGGAACAATTTGTATGATTTTCGCGGTCCGGAAGCCACCCTTAGGGGGAGAGGTGAACTTCGAAAACAATCGTATCTGCCGAGGTGCGTCGATTGCACACTTTGTTTTTCGATATTCGCATTGAGGACCTCTAAAAAGAAGCCTGGGAACAATTTGTATGATTTTCGAGTTCCGGAAGTCACCCTTATGGGGAGGTGAATTTTGGAAAAAATCGTATCTGCCGAGGTGCGTCGATTGCACACTTTGTTTTTCGATATTCGCATTGAGGACAGCGAAAAAACAGCCTGGGAATAATTTGTATGATTTTCGCGATCCGGAAGCCACCCATAGGGGGAGGGGTGAACTTTGAAAAAAATCGTAACTGCCGAGGTGCGTCGATTGCACAGTTTGTTTTTCGATATTCGCATTGAGGACAACGAAAAAGAAGCCTGGAAACAATTTGTATGATTTTCGCGGTCCGGAAGGCACCCTTAGGGGGAGGGGTGAACTTTGAAAAAAATCGTATCTGCCGAGGTGCGTCGATTGCACACTTTGTTTTTCGATATTTGCATTGAGGGCCTCTCAAAAGAAGCCTGGAAACTATTAGTATGATTTTCGCGTTCCGGAAGCAAGCCTTAGGGGCAGGGGTGAACTTTGAAAAAAACGTATCTGACGAGGTGCGTCGATTGCACACTTTGTTTTTCGATATTCGCATTGAGGACAACGAAAAAGAAGCCTGGGAACAATTTGTATGAATTTCGCGTTCCGGAAGCCAGCCTTAGGGGGGCGGGGGGGGGGGGTGAACGTTGAAAAAAAATGTATCTGACGAGGTGCGTCGATTGCACGCTTTGTTTTTCGATATTCGCATTGAGGACAACGAAAAAGAAGCCTGGGAACAATTTGTATGATTTTCGCGTTCCGGAAGCCAGCCTTAGGGGGGGGGGGCGAACGTTGAAAAAAAGACGTATCTGACGAGGTGCGTCGATTGCACACTTTGTTTTTCGATATCCGCATTCAGGACCTCTCAGAAGAAGCCTGGAAACAATTTGTATGATTTTCGCGTTCCGGAAGCCAGCCTTAGGGGGAGGGGTGAACTTTGAAGACAATCGTATCTGCCGAGGTGCGTCGATTGCACACTTTGTTTTTCGATATTCGCATTGAGGACCTCTCAAAAGAAGCATGGAAACATTTTGTATGATTTTCGCGTTCCGGAAGCCAGCCTTAGGGGGAGGGGTGAACTTTGAAAAAGACGTATCTGACGAGGTGCGTCGATTGCACACTTTGTTTTTCGATATTCGCATTGAGGACAACGAAAAGAAGCCTGGGAACAATTTGTAAGATTTTAGCGTTCCGGAAGCCAGCCTTTGGAGGGGGGGGTGAACGTTGAAAAAAAAACGTATCTGACAAGGCGCGTCGATTGCACACTTTGTCTTTCGATATCCGCATTCAGGACCGGTCAGAAGAAGCCTGGAAACAATTTGTATGATTTTCGAGTTCCGGAAGCCAGCCTTAGGGGGAGGGGTGAACTTTGAAAAAAATCGTATCTGCCGAAGTGCGTCGATTGCACACGTTGTTTTTCGATATTCGCATTGAGGACCTCTAAAAAGAAGCCTGGGAACAATTTGTATGATTTTTGAGTTCCGGAAGCCACCCTTATGGGGGGGTGAATTTTGGAAAACATCATATCTGCCGAGGTGCGTCGATTGCACACTTTGTTTTTCGATATTCGCATTGAGGATAACGAAAAAAAAGCCTGGGAACAATTTGTATGATTTTCGCGGTCCGGCAGCAACCCTTAGGGGGAGGGGACGACTTTGAAAAAAATCGTATCTGCCGAGGTGCGTCGATTGCACACTTTGTTTTTCGATATTCGCATTGAGGACCTCTCAAAAGAAGCCTGGAAACAATTTGTATGATTTTCGCGTTCCGGAAACCAGCCTTAGGGGGAGGGGTGAACTTTGAAAAAAACGTATCTGACGAGGTGCGTCGATTGCACACTTTGTTTTTCGATTTTCGCATTGAGGACAACGAAAAAGAAGCCTGGGAACAATTTGTATGATCTTCGCGTTCCGGAAGCCACCCTTAGGGGGAGGGGTGAACTTTGAAAAAAATCGTATCTGCCGAGGTGCGTCGATTGCACACTTTGTTTTTCGATATTCGCATTGAGGACCTCTCCAAAGAAGCCTGGAAACAATTTGTATGATTTTCGCGTTCCGGAAGCCAGCCTTAGGGGGAGGGGTGAACTTTGAACAAAACGTATCTGACGAGGTGCGTCGATTGCACACTTTGTTTTTCGATTTTCGCATTGAGGACAACGAAAAAGAAGCCTGGGAACAATTTGTATGATTTTCGCGTTCCGGAAGCCACCCTTAGGGGGAGGGATGAACTTTGAAAAAAATCGTATCTGCCGAGGTGCGTCGATTGCACACTTTGTTTTTCGATATTCGCATTGAGGACCTCTAAAAAGAAGCCTGGGAACAATTTGTATGATTTTCGAGTTCCGGATGCCACCCTTATGGGGGGGGTGAATTTTGGAAAAAATCGTATCTGCCGAGGTGCGTCGATTGCACACTTTGTTTTTCGATATTCGCATTGAGGACAACGAAAACGAAGCCTGGGAACAATTTGTATGATTTTCGCGTTCCGGAAGTCACCCTTAGGGGGAGGGGTGAACTTTGAAAAAAATCGTATCTGCCGAGGTGCGTCGATTGCACACTTTGTTTTTCGATATTCGCATTGACGACCTCTAAAAAGAAGCCTGGGAACAATTTGTATGAGTTGCGAGTTCCGGAAGCCACCCTTATGGGGGGGGGGGGGGCGAATTTCGGAAACAATCGTATCTGCCGAGGTGGGTCGATTGCACACTTTGTTTTTCGATATTCGCATTGAGGACCTCTCAAAAGAATCCTGGAAACAATTTGTATGATTTTCGCGTTCCGGAAGCCAGCCTTAGGGACGGGGGGGGGGGGTGAACGTTGAAAAAAAAACGTATCTGACGAGGTGCGTCGATTGCACACTTTGTTCTTCGATATTCGCATTGAGGACCTCTTAAAAGAAGCCTGGAAACAATTTGTATGATTTTCGCGTTCTGGAAGCCAGCCTTAGGGTGAGGGGTGAACCATGAAAATAACGTATCTGACGAGGTGCGTCGATTGCAAACTTTGTTTTTCGATATTCGCATTGAGGACAACGAAAAAGACGCCTGGCAACAATTTGTATGATTTTCGCGTTCCGGAAGCCAGCCTTAGGGGGGGGGCGGAACGTTGAAAAAAAAACGTATCTGACGAGGTGCGTCGATTGCACACTTTGTTTTTCGATATTCGCATGGAGGACAACGATAAAGAAGCGTAGGAACAATTTGTATGATTTGCGCGTTCCGGAAGCCACCCTTATGTGGGGGTGGATTTTGGAAAAAATCGTATCTGCCGAGGTGCGTCGATTGCACACTTTGTTTTTCGATATTCGAATTGAGGACCTCTAAAAAAAAGCCTGGGAACAATTTGTATGATTTTCGAGTTCCGGAAGCCACCCTTATGGGGGGGTGGGGGGTGGGCGAATTTTGGAAAAAATCGTATCTGCCGAGGTGCGTCGATTGCACACTTTGTCTTTCGATATTCACATTGAGGACCTCTCAAAAGAAGCCTGGAAACAATTTGTATGATTTTCGCGTTCCGGAAGCCAGCCTTAGGGGGGGGGGGTGAACGTTGAAAAAAAACGTATCTGACGAGGTGCGTCGATTGCACAATTTGTTATTCGATATTCGCATTGAGGACAACGAAAAAGAAGCCTGGGAACAATTTGTATGATTTTCGCGTTCCGGAAGTCACCCTTAGGGGGAGAGGTGAACTTTGAAAAAAATCGTATCTCCCGAGGTGCGTCGAATGCACACTTTGTTTTTCGTTATTCGCATTGAGGACCTCTCAAAAGAAGCCTGGAAACTATTTGTATGATTTTCGAGTTCCGGAAGCCACCCTTATGGAGGGGTGAATTTTGGAAGAAATCGTGTCTGCCGAGGTGAGTCGATTGCACACTTTGTTTTTCGATATTCGCATTGAGGACAACGAAAAAGAAGCCTGGGAACAATTTGTCTGATTTTCGCGTTCCGGAAGCAACCCTTAGGGGGAGGGGTCAACTTTGAAAAAAATCGTATCTGCCGAGGTGCGTCGATTGCACACTTTTTTTTCGATATTCGCATTGAGCACCCCTCAAAAGAAGCCTGGAAACAATTTGTATGATTTTCGCGTTACGGAAGCCAGCCTTAGGGGGAGGGGTGATCTTTGAAAAAAACGTATCTGAGGAGGTGCGTCGATAGCACACTTTGTTTTTCGATATTCGCATTGAGGACAACGAAAAAGAAGCCTGGGAACAACTTGTGTAATTTTCGCGTTCCGGAAGCCACCTTTAGGGGGAGGGGTGAACTTTGAAATAAAAACGGATCTGACGAGGTGCGTCGATAGCACACTTTGTTTTTCGATATCCGCATTCAGGACTTCTCAGAATAATCCTGGAAACAATTTGTATGATTTTCCCGTTCCGGAAGCCAGCCTTAGGTGGAGGGGTGAACTTTGAAAACAATCGTTTCTGCCGAGGTGCGTCGATTGCACACTTTGTCTTTCGATATTCGCATTGAGGACCTCTCAAAAGAAGCCTGGAAACATTTTGTATGATTTTCGCGTTCCGGAAGCCAGCCTTAGGGGGAGGGGTGAACTTTGAAAAAGACGTATCTGACGAGGTGCAGCGATTGCACACTTTGTTTTTCGATATTCGCATTGAGGACAACGAAAAAGAAGCCTGGGAACAATTTGTATGATTTTCGCGTTCCGGAAGCCAGCCTTAGGGGGAGGGGGTGAACGATGAAAAACAAAACCTATCTGACGAGGTGCGTCGATTGCACACTTTGTTTTTCGATATCCGCATTCAGGACCTCTCAGAAGAAGCCTGGAAACAATTTGGATGATTTTCGCCTTCCGGAAGCGAGCCTTAGGGGGAGGGGTGAATTTTGAAAAAAATCGTATGTGCCGAGGTGCGTCGATTGCACACGTTGTTTTTCGATATTCGCATTGAGGACCTCTAAAAAGAAGCCAGGGAACAATTTGTATGATTTTCGCGTTTTGGAAGCCAGCGTTAGGGGGGGGGGGGGGTGAACGTTGAAAAAAAACGTATCCGACGAGGTGCGTCGATTGCACACTTTGTTTTTCGATATTCGCATTGAGGACAACGATAAAGAAGCGTGGGAACAATTTGTATGATTTCCGCGTTCCGGAAGCCAGCCTTAGGGAGGGGGGGGGGTGAACGTTAAAAAAAAAACGTATCTGACGAGGTGCGTCGATTGCACACTTTGTTTTTCGATATTCGCATTGAGGACAACGAAAAAGAAGCCTGGGAACAATTTGTATGATTTTCGCGTTCCGGAAGCCAGCCTTAGGAGGAGGGGGTGAACGATGAAAAAAAACCTATCTGACGAGGTGCGTCGATTGCACACTTTGTTTTTCGATATCCGCATTCAGGACCTCTTAGAAGAAGCCTGGAAACAATTTGTATGATTTTCGCCTTCCGGAAGCCAACCTTAGGGGGAGGGGTGAATTTTGAAAAAAATCGTATCTGCCGAGGTGCGTCGATTGCACACGTTGTTTTTCGATATTCGCATTGAGGACCTCTAAAAAGAAGCCAGGGAACAATTTGTATGATTTTCGCGTTCCGGAAGCCAACCTTAGGGGGGGGGGGGGTGAACGTTGAAAAAAAACGTATCTGACGAGGTGCGTCGATTGCACACTTTGTTTTTCGATATTCGCATTGAGGACAACGATAAAGAAGCGTGGGAACAATTTTTATGATTTCCGCGTTCCGGAAGCCAGCCTTGGGGGGGGGGGGCAGGTGAACCTTAAAAAAAAACGTATTTGACAAGGTGCGTCGATTGCACACTTTGTTTTTCGATATTCGCATGGAGGACAACGAAAAAGAAGCCTGGGGACAATTTGTATGATTTTCGCGTTCCGGAAGCCACCCTTAGGGGGAGGGGTGAACTTTGAAAAAAATCGTATCTGACGAGGTGCGTCGATTGCACACTTTGTTTTTCGATATTCGCATTGAGGACAACGAAAAAGAAGCCTGGGAACAAATTGGATGATTTTCGCGTTCCGGAAGCCACCCTTAGGGGGAGGGGTGAACTTTGAAAAAAATCGTATCTGCCAAGGTGCGTCGATTGCACACTTTGTTTTTCGATATTCGCATGGAGGACCTCTCAAAAGAAGCCTGGAAACAATTTGTATGATTTTCACGTTCCGGAAGCCAGCCATAGGGGCAGGGGGGAACTTTGAAAAAAACGTATCTGACGAGGGGCGTCGATTGCACACTTTGTTTTTCGATATTCGCATGGAGGACAACGAAAAAGAAGCCTGGGGATAATTTGTATGATTTTCGCGTTCCGGAAGCCACCCTTAGGGGGAGGGGTGAACTTTGAAAAAAATCGTATTGGTTGAGGTGCGTCGATCGCACACTTTGTTTTTCGATATTCGTATTGAGGACCTCTCAAAAGAATCCTGGAAACAATTTGTATGATTTTCGCGTTCCGGAAGCCACCCTTAGGGGGTGGGGTGAACTTTGAAAAAAATCATATCGGCCGAGGTCCGTCGATTGCACACTTTGTTTTTCGATATTCGCATTGAGGACAACGAAAAAGAAGCCTGGGAACAATTTGTATGATTTTCGTGGTCCGGAAGCCACCCTTAGGGGGGGGGGCCGAATTTTGGAAAAAATCGTATCTGCCGAGGTGCGTCGATTGCACACTTTGTTTTTCGATATTCGCATTGAGGACAACGAAAAAGAAGCCTGGGAACAATTTGTATGATTTTCGCGGTCCGGAAGCCTCCCTTAGAGGGGGGTGAATTTTGGAAAAAATCGTATCTGCCGAGGTGCGTCGATTGCACACTTTGTTTTTCGATATTTGCATTGAGGACAGCGAAAAAGAAGCCTGGGAATAATTTGTATGATTTTCGCGTTCCGGAAGCCAGCCTTAGGGGGAGCGGTGAACTTTGAAAAAAACGTATCTGACGAGGTGCGTAGATTGCGATCTTTGTTTTTCGATATTCGCATTGAGGACAACGAAAAAGAAGCCTGGGAATAATTTGTATGATTTTCGCGATCCGGAAACCACCCTTAGGGGGAGGGGTGAACTTTGAATAAAATCGTATCTGCCGAGGTGCGTCGATTGCACACTTTGTTTTTCGATATTCGCATTGAGGACCTCTCAAAAGAATCCTGGAAACAATTTGTATGATTTTCGCATTCCGGAAGCCAGCCTTAGGGGGGGGGGGGGAACGTTGAAAAAAAAACGTATCTGACGAGGTGCGACGATTGCACACTTTGTTTTTCGATATTCGCATTGAGGACCTCTCAAAAGAAGCCTGGAAACATTTTGTATGATTTTCGCGTTCCGGAAGCCAGCCTCACGGGGAGGGGTGAACATTGAAAAAGACGTATCTGACGAGGTGCAGCGATTGCACACTTTGTTTTTCGATATTCGCATTGAGGACAACGAAAAAGAAGCCTGGGAACAATTCCTAAGATTTTCGCGTTCCGGAAGCCAGCCTTAGGGGGGGGGGTGAACGTTGAAAAAAAACGTATCTGACGAGGTGCGTCGATTGCACACTTTGTTTTTCGATAGTCGCATTGAGGACAACGATAAAGATGCCTGGGAACAATTTGTATGATTTTCGCGTTCCGCAAGCCGCCCTTAGGGGGAGGGGTGAACTTTGAAAAAAATCGTATCTGCCGAGGTGCGTCGATTGCACACTTCGTTTTTCGATATTCGCATTGAGGACCTCTCAAAAGAAGCCTGGAAACAATTTGTATGATTTTCGCGTTCCGGAAGCCAGCCTTAGGGGGAGCGGTGAACTTTGAAAAAAACGTATCTGACGCGGTGCGTCGATTGCGCACTTTGTTTTTCGATATTCGCATTGAGGACAACGAAAAAGAAGCCTGGGAATAATTTGTATGATTTTCGCGATCCGGAAACCATCCTTAGGGGGAGGGGTGAACTTTGAATAAGATCGTATCTGCCGAGGTGCGTCGATTGCACACTTTGTTTTTCGATATTCGCAGTGAGGACCTCTCAAAAGAATCCTGGAAACAATTTGTATGTTTTTGGCGTTCCGGAAGCCAGCCTTAGGGGGGGGGGGAACGTTGAAAAAAAAAACGTATCTGACGAGGTGCGTCGATTGCACACTTTGTTTTTCGATATTCGCATTGAGGACCTCTCAAAAGAAGCCTGGAAACAATTTGTATGATTTTCGCGTTCCGGAAGCCAGCTTAGGGGGAGGGGTGAACTTTGACAAAAACGTATCTGACGAGGTGCGTCGATTGTACACTTTGTTTTTCGATATTCGCATTGAGGACAACGAAAACGAAGCCTGGGAACAATTTGTCTGATCTTCGCGGTCCGGAAGCCACCCTTAGGGGGAGGGGTGAACTTTGAATAAAATCGTATCTGCCGAGGTTCGTCGATTGCACACTTTGTTTTTCGATATTCGCATTGAGGACCTCTCAAAAGAATCCTGGAAACAATTTGTATGATTTTCGCGTTCCGGAAGCCAGCCTTAGGGGGGGGGGGGGGACCGTTGAAAAAAAACGTATCTGACGAGGTGCGACGATTGCACACTTTGTTTTTCGATATTCGCATGGAGGACAACGAAAAAGAAGCCTGGGAACAATTTGTATGATTTCCGCGGTCCGGAAGCCACCCTCAGGGGGAGGGGCGAACTTTGAAAAAAATCGTATCTGCCGCGGTGCGTCGATTGCACACTTTGTTTTTCGATATTCGCATTGAGGACCTCTCAAAAGAAGCCTGGAACCAATTTGTATGATTTTCGCGTTCCGGAAGCCAGCCTTAGGGGGAGGGGTGAACTTTGAAAAAAACGTATCTGACGCGGTGCGTCGATTGCACACTTTGTTTTTCGATATTCGCATTGAGGCCAACGAAAAAGAAGCCTGGGAACAATTTGTATGATTTTCGCGTTCCGGAAGCCAGCCTTAGGGGGAGAGGTGAACTTTGAAAAAAACGTATCTGACGAGGTGCGTCGATTGCACACTTTGTTTCTCGATATTCGCATTGAGGACAACGAAAAAGAAGCCTGGGAACAATTTGTATGATTTTCGCGTTCCGGAAGCCAGCCTTAGGAGGAGGGGGTGAACGATGAAAAAAAAACCTATCTGACGAGGTGCGTCGATTGCACACTTTGTTTTTCGATATCCGCATTCAGGACCTCTCAGAAGAAGCCAGGAAACAATTTGTATGATTTTCGCGTTCCGGAAGCCAGCCTTAGGGGGAGGGGTGAACTTTGAAAACAATCGTATCTGCCGAGGTGCGTCGATTGCACACTTTGTTTTTCGATATTCGCATTGAGGACCTCTCAAAAGAAGCCTGGAAACATTTTGTATGATTTTCGCGTTCCGGAAGCCAGCCTTAGGGGAAGGGGTGAACTTTGAAAAAGACGTATCTGACGAGGTGCAGCGAATGCACACTTTGTTTTTCGATATTCGCATTGAGGACAACGAAAAAGAAGCCTGGGAACAATTTGTATGATTTTCGCGTTCCGGAAGCCAGCCTTAGGAGGAGGGGGTGAACGATGAAAAAAAAACCTATCTGACGAGGTGCGTCGATTGCACACTTTGTTTTTCGATATCCGCATTCAGGACCTCTCAGAAGAAGCCTGGAAACAATTTGTATGATTTTCGCCTTCCGGAAGCCAGCCTTAGGGGGAGGGGTGAATTTTGAAAAAAATCGTATCTGCCGAGGTGCGTCGATTACACACGTTGTTTTTCGATATTCGCATTGAGGACCTCTAAAAAGAAGCCAGGGAACAATTTGTATGATTTTCGCGTTCCGGAAGCCAACCTTAGGGGGGGGGGGGTGAACGTTGAAAAAAAACGTATCTGACGAGGTGCGTCGATTGCACACTTTGTTTTTCGATATTCGCATTGAGGACAACGATAAAGAAGCGTGGGAACAGATTGTATGATTTCCGCGTTCCGGAAGCCAGCCTTGGGGGGGGGAGGGGGCGGGTGAACGTTAAAAAAAAACGTATTTGACAAGGTGCGTCGATTGCACACTTTGTTTTTCGATATTCGCATGGAGGACAACCAAAAAGAAGCCTGGGGACAATTTGTATGATTTTCGCGATCCGGAAGCCACCCTTAGGGGGAAGGGTGAACTTTGAAAAAAATCGAATCTGCCGAGGTGCGTCGATTCCACACTTTGTTTTTCGATATTCGCATTGAGGACCTCTCAAAAAAAGCCTGGAAACAATTTGTATGATTTTCGCGTTCCGGAAGCCAGCCTTAGGTGGAGGGGTGAACTTTGACAAAAACCTATCTGACGAGGTGCGTCGATTGCACACTTTGTTTTTCGATATTCGCATTGAGGACCTCTCAAACGAAGCCTGGAAACAATTTGTTTGATTTTCGCGTTCCGGAAGCCAGCCTTAGGGGGAGGGGTGAACTTTGAAAAAAACGTATCTGACGAGGTGCGTCGATTGCACACGTTGTTTTTCGATATTCGCATTGAGGACAACGAAAAAGATGCCTGGGAACAATTTGTATGATTTTCGCGTTCCGGAAGCCATCCTTAGGGGGAGGGGTGAACTTTGAAAAAAATCGTATCTGCCGAGGGGCGTCGATTGCACACTTTGTTTTTCGATATTCGCATTGAGGACAACGAAAAAGAAGCCTGGGAACAATTTGTATGATTTTCGAGTTCCGGAAGCCACCCTTATGGCGGGGGGGGGGGGCCGAATTTTGGAAAAAATCGTATCTGCCGAGGTGCTCCGATTGCACACTTTGTTTTTCGATATTCGCATTGAGGACCTCTCAAAAGAATCCTGGAAACAATTTGAATGATTTTCGCGTTCCGGAAGCCAGCCTTAGGAGGAGGGGTGAACTTTGAAAAAAACGTATCTGACGAGGTGCGTCCATTGCACACTTTGTTTATCGATATTCGCATTGAGGACAACGAAAAAGAAGCCTGGGAACAATTTGTATGATTTTCGCGTTCCGGAAGCCACAATTATGGGGGGGTGAATTTTGGAAAAAATCGTATCTGCCGAGGTGCGTCGATTGCACACTTCGTTTCTCGATATTCGCATTGAGGACCTCTCAAAAGACGTCTGAAAACAGTTTGTATGATTTTCGGTTCCGGAAGCCAGCCTTAGAGGGAGGGGTGAGCGTTGAAAAAAAAACGTATCTGACGAGGTGCGTCGATTGCACACTTTGTTTTCCGATATTCGCATTGAGGACAACGAAAAAGATGCCTGGGAACAATTTGTATGATTTTCGCGTTCCGGAAGCCGCCCTTAGGGGGAGGGGTGAACTTTGAAAAAAATCGTATCTGCCGAGGTGCGTCGATTGCACACTTCGTTTTTCGATATTCGTATTGAGGACCTCTCAAAAGAAGCCTGGAAACAATTTGTATGATTTTCGCGTTCCGGAAGCCAGCCTTAGGGGCGGGGGGGGGTGTACGTTGAAAAAAAACGTATCTGACGAGATGCGTCGATTGCACACTTTGCTTTTCGATATTCGCATTGAGGACAACGATAAAGAAGCGTGGGAACAATTTGTATGATTTCCGCGTTCCGGAAGCCAGCCTTGGGGGGGGGGGTGGGTGAACGTTAAAAAAAAACGTATCTGACGAGGTGCGTCGATTGCACACTTTGTTTTTCGATATTCGCATTGAGGACCTCTCAAAAGAAGCCTGGAAACAATTTGTATGATTTTCGCGTTCCGGAAGCCCGCCTTAGGGGCAGCGCACAGTAGGAGAAAAGCCCAAAAACCTGGCCAAAACCCCAAAAAATAAATTTTCGAAATAGGGTCAGTTGAGTAGTCATTCAGGTAGAGGGCTAGTAACTGCATTCTATTGTGGAAGGGAAAGCCCTTTAAGTGTATACCTGCGCCGCAGCGTCAGTTGGCAGTTAGTGTTCGTGAAGAGTGTACGTGTCACGCGCTGAACAGACGAAAATAACGCTGACTTCAAAAACCCATAACTTTAAAGTGACGGGTTTAATTTCAATTCTGCAACATGGATACGACTTCTGGAGGTATGTAGAACATGTTTTTACATCGGTTGAATCTAAAGTTTATGTATAAATGATTGAAATGTAGTATAGCCTTCGGCATAAATAAAATTGAATAATTTTGAAAACTTATATTTTCAACGGTCCGAAAAGTTATATATTTTGTCACATTCTGCAAAGCTCCTAGTCTCGGCCTTTAGTTTAATGTATAAGCTTTCGAAATTTACAAGAGTTACCTGCGGAAAACGTGCGTCTTGTCCGTTATGATTTTTTTCGCATCGTGCGGTAGCCGAGCGTGCACGCGGCACTATTGAGCAGCCTCTGCGCCTCTACCTGAGAATGGGTGAAGTAGCATCATAACGGACAAGACGGCTGTTATACGCTTGAAATAAATTATTTTAATATATATGTATGCGTATATATATATATATATAAATTTTCTGTGATTTAATTACGATATATACGTATGCATATATATATATACATATTAAAATCAACCACATAAAAATTTCTTAAATATGAATGAAATGTTATAACATTCAAATAAAATATTTGAATATATATATATTATATAGTAAGCAAAGCTTTCTTTTAACCAAATCCATGTCAATATTTTCTGTCTAATTTTCTTAAAATTATTTCAATTATTGCGGTTATTTATTTGGTAAAATAATGTACATTGTTCAAGTTTTTGTATTAATTGAAAATTTTATCTTTTCCTTTAACACCAATTTTCTACAATTTTATGTCTTTATTACAGGATCCGGTTACAAAGAATTGGTGCTGACATCATGCCTACTTCGGTGCACAAACTATTAATTTATGTTCCAGTGATAATAACTCATGCTCTATTACCAATCGGCCAATTATCCGAAGATGCTCAGGAAGCTCGAAACAAAGACATCAAACGATATCGAGAAGATTTTGCGCGAAAAAGTTCCAGGGTTAAAACTATGGAAGATGTTTTTCATCGGCTCTTAGTTACTTCTGATCCGTACATTTCAAGTGTCAGAAGACTACCACAGAAGAAGCTGAAGAGTTTGTCGCCGGAAGCTGTAGCGATGTTGATCGCTCCTAAAGTGACTGCTGCAGCAGACGAATTTTGCGCCGAGATTGAAGCCGTGCCGGGAGTTGTAATAGATACAAACTCGGATAATGATTCTGACTCCGACTCCGACTCCGATTACGATTTTGATTAAGAATAAAATTTTCTATTTTTGAAACGTTCCGTATGTATTTTGGAAATAAAAATAATAATTGCGTAGAATACACTGTTCACGTTTATTTTATTATGATGATTTTTTTAAATATATTAATTTATCTATTTAGCAGGATACTCGGCCATTTTGTTTATAACAATTTGCTGTAAGCTCTTTGTTGCAAGTTATAAACAATAGATATCGGATTGGTAATCAGCGACCTTGAAAACCCGTATATACCAATTTTTGTCAACATCTGGTAATTTTTTAACGTTCATGTCGGCCATATTGGATCGGCCATTTTTTTTACGATAATTTGGCTTGCGGATTCGTAATCAGCGACCTTGAAAACCCGTAAATACCAATTTTTGTCGACATCTGGCAACTTTTTAACATTCATGTCAGCCATATTGGATCGGCCATTTTGTTTACGATAATTTGGCTTTCAGATTCGTAATCAGCGACCTTGAAAACCCCTGTAAGCCAATTTTCATTCCCGTCAAAGGTCATTTGAGGTTTTGGCCAGGTTTTTGGGCTTTTCTCCTACTGTGACACGGCACGAAGACGCAGTATGAACCTACACATAACTGTGGACTGAACATACAAGGGATAAAATGGCGCGCATGCGCACAGCTGTCCTATGCGTACTAATAATACACGTATACCCGCATATACTAGGAGTGGCCTATCACTCTCTCTCGTTCACACATCAGTGACTCTTCCTCTCTCTCTCTCTCTCTCTCTCTCTCTCTCTCTCTCTCTCTCTCTCTTTCTCTCTCTCTCTTTCTCTCTCCCCCCCCCCTAATCCTCTATTCCCTCTTGACCGATTTAACACACGCGTTCCGTAACGCCTTTCCAGAGTCGAGTGAAAAGTATGCACTTAAAAAAATAACATAAAATACTGGAAAAGTGAAAGATATTAATTACAGGCATGGAAATTGTAGTATAAAACATTATGGAAATAATTATAAAAATCATTCTGTAAATAACGCTATAAATTTCCTTGTAACTTCTGAATCAGTAAGTTTTTTAGAATGATTCAGTTTGAAAAACGAATTACTGGCGATTAAACCGTCCAAATGATTTGTCTCTCCATCTGCAACAAATTGGTTTCCATTACCATTTTCTCCAGCTGCTTCTGCATTATCAGCGAGCCAGTCGGGCCGTTCGTCAACAAATAATTCCCGCTCATAATCAGGATCACGATCTAGTCAGGAATAAAATAAAATCATGAGAAACACTTAGCCGTACTCGTACGTGCTCGCGTATATTTAATCAGCTGTATCAAGATGTCAATGACATTAAGGATGTGAGTCCCTATGAAACACGTTAATGTTAATTGTTTAAAAAATAGCTTCTTAATCGTCATTAAATTTTTACACGACCTCCTGAATACTTCATGTAAAAACATACTAAATTTTCAGCAGAATTCTATCATCATTACTTCAACCTCCTTAGGGGTTGAAATAAAAAATGATAAGAAAATTCTGAAAATTTAATATGTTTTGTATGAAGTATTTAAGAGGTCGAGTTAAAATTTCACGACGATTAGGAAGCTCGTTATTAAAACATTAACATTTTGTTAAGAACAATTTTTAAAAGAAATAAAAAAAAAAGTTTATCAATAAACTTCGTTTTGTTTCCGTTGCTTTCAGTAGATTGTAGATATTACAAAATTGAGAGGTAAAAAAAACGTATTGCAACGTTACATCAGTTTCCATAAGACAACATTTAATTTGTGAATGTTAATTGTTCAATAACGAGCTTCCTAATTGTCGTGAAATTTTTACACGACCTCTTAAATACTTCATACAGAAACGTACCAAATTTTCAGAATTTTATTATCATTTGCGATTTGGGACTCAACATCCTTAAAACAAAAAAAAGGTTCACTATAAAATAACCGTGACCGGCCACCTCACAGTATACTCATAGAAGATGAGCATAGAAGATGAGACTTTGAATAATTTTATTTTCACCCAGCGAGCAACAAACAATTATCACGGATTCGATGAGCGAATACGGAAGACCTGACTGTAAAGAAATCATAATGGATTTTTGGTTTCTCGCATCATATTAATGATGCGAGTTGCACATAAAATGATTTGTTGCATTTTACATATTCTTATAACCGGGTTCGAAACGAAGACAATTCCAATGACATCGACGTTTTGAATGACTCTTTAGAAAGTAATAAATGGCTGATTTTAAGCTTGCTACCAGTAAGCTTGCTATAATATGGATAATAAAATTTTACCCAACGGTACTCGTTCCAGCGGCTCAACTATTTCATCAACAGTGGTAGCTTCCTGTCTTTGTAGAGCGATAAGGGCATCTACATTGCCCTTCAGTGACGCTGCCTTTTCAAGAAATTCGGACACCATGATTTCGTGCAAGTGCAGCTCCCGCCACGCTGAATTGAATTCAAATTAGGATCCCAATATTTCTATCATATAGAATCTATCACGCGAGTAGACAAAGTTGAATTTTGACGCAAGAGGTTAATAGCTATCCAATACCGAACATGCTTGTAAACTCAGGAATGTGACAAAGTTAAGAACGCACGATGAATAAGCGAGTGTTGCATTCATTCCATCCAATAATGTTCGTTAATTTACAAATATCTTCGAAAAAATAGCAAATCGTGAAAAAAAACGCGCTTAAAACCTTACCACGCCACCCTGATTGCCAATCTTATTTCAAGTTGAAGTTCCTATTGAAAAGTGCATTCCGCCTATTCACAATTCAACTATATTTAAGTGTCAAGATGCTAACCTTTCACCAGGGAATTTTGTTTGAACACGGCTGTGTACCGTGCATGCCTGCTTATCTGGCCGTTGTTCCGAAGGCGTCGGATATCGGCTCGGACGTCCGACTGAAATTTGAGGCGCTTGCCTGTTGCAAAAAATTGAATTTGTATCACGAATTGAATTGTGACGTCGTACTTTTACGTTTAACTGTTTTGAATATTTACAAACAAAATCCCAGGCAACGGGGCGACTTTCCATCCTATATCTTAGTCTACTGTGTTACGATTCGATAATATTATTCGTTCGCCGACTAAGACCGTACACACTGAAACCATGCGGCGCACAGTAGGAGAAAAGCCCAAAAACCTGGCCAAAACCTCAAATGACCTTTGACGGGAATGAAAATTGGCTTACAGGGGTTTTCAAGGTCGCTGATTACGAATCTGAAAGCCAAATTATCGTAAACAAAATGGCCGATCCAATATGGCTGACATGAATGTTAAAAAGTTGCCAGATTTCGACAAAAATTGGTATTTACGGGTTTTCAAGGTCGCTGATTACGAATCCGCAAGCCAAATTATCGTAAAAAAAATGGCCGATCCAATATGGCCGACATGAACGTTAAAAAATTACCAGATGTTGACAAAAATTGGTATATACGGGTTTTCAAGGTCGCTGATTACCAATCCGATATCTATTGTTTATAACTTGCAACAAAGAGCTTACAGCAAATTGTTATAAACAAAATGGCCGAGTATCCTGCTAAATAGATAAATTAATATATTTAAAAAAATCATCATAATAAAATAAACGTGAACAGTGTATTCTACGCAATTATTATTTTTATTTCCAAAATACATACGGAACGTTTCAAAAATAGAAAATTTTATTCTTAATCAAAATCGTAATCGGAGTCGGAGTCGGAGTCAGAATCATTATCCGAGTTTGTATCTATTACAACTCCCGGCACGGCTTCAATCTCGGCGCAAAATTCGTCTGCTGCAGCAGTCACTAGTAGTAAAGGAGGTTTATGGAGAGACGCCTGATGACGTCATGGTGGGGGAGGTGTCTACGTGATGTCTGGCGCGCCAGACCGTCCCGGTGGGGCTGTATGGGGAATTGGTGGTGGGGGAGCAGTTTTGGGGAATCGGTGGTGGGGGTAGAGGCGGTATGTGCGGGGGTGTGGGGGGTAGCGGAGGGGTAGGTATGTGAGGTTACTACCATACCGACGGTGATCGCAGCGATAATTGTCAGGCGTTTCGATTTCGCAGATATGGTGGTTAAAATAGGTTTCGGTGCTCGGCGCATGGAAGGGATGGTCTCATACCGCGGATGGGTTAGGGCAATGGTTGAACAAAAAGAAATTATTTTCGACAAGACATGTAAATGTTTTTATTCATCAGCATACGGCGTGGTACATGCGTTGGTGAGTGGCGTAGAAAATTATTATGTGGAATACATTTCAAAAGGTTTATTATCGTGAGGTAAATACATTGTCGCTCTCTCTCTCTCTCTCTCTCTCTCTCTCTCTCTCTCTCTCTCTCTCTCTCTCTCTCTCTCTATCTTTCTCTCCCTCGCTCGCTCGGTGGTTCGCGCGCCGGTGTGTGTGTTTGTGTGCGTGTGTGATTTTATCTGTATCGCTCGTACCCCATCGTGAGGTATGAATCGGTAAAAATGATCTCCTCGTAAGGCTGGGTAACGGGGTGTACGACGCCGTGGTGGTAGACGTAATGAATACCCCCTAGTTTTATCACGGACTCGTGATTCTTTTTAACCAGTCGTATCCACTCGTCGAGGATGTTGGCTGGCAGCCTCCTCCAATCGGATGGTGCCCAGAAGTCGTTTTGTGGTTCCCAATACATGTACAGCGTCTCTGAACCAATGGGTATCCACCCAGGTAGACGCTCATACACGTAGACGGCCAGCGGGTACTCGGCGATCAGCGATTGTGGGTAATCCTCAGCCATGCTTATGCGTCTGAGTAAGGTTGTCAATCACTGGCGATTTGATGAGAAACACCAAAAACGATAGAGACGCCGACTGCTGAGTTGAATGGAGATGATGGCAGTTGCGCTTAGCGTCGTGTGTTACTCTTTGAAGTCGACCAAGACTGAAGATGATATTCTCCCTGGATGTAGGCCTCGGTTCGTGTTGTGGTGAGGGGGCGACAGGACGTTGACTCGGTTGATAGAGCTATACCAATCCAGAGACGAGCAACTCTGTGTTTGATGTTCACGGACAGCGCTACCGCCGTATTTAAAGTCGTGTAGCTGTAGGGGCGAGTCAAACGGGGGTGGCAAATCAGCAACACTATGACGATGGTTGCAGCCAACGATCCTCCCTGGAGTACTCTGGTTGGGCCTCAGCAATAGGTAGACGTGGTAATTACAATTTTCACGAATAGCAACACTCGACAGGTATACACGACTGGACACAGCCGAGGGTATGCCTCCCGTCCCCTGAGAGTCCGACGCACGCACTTGTGTCTTTGGTCCGCCCCACGCGCGCTATCTTTTTCTGGTGGAAAAGAGTCACTGTACGATCGTTTCCGACTTTATCCGATGAAAAAAGTCTATGGAAACGATCAAGACTGCAGCCACGAGCCATGTAAGACAGAAACATAATACAATATTCCCCACAAACTTTCGATGTCTCCGATTGTAGGGGTTTTCCACTCCATCGGAGAGTTCTGGCGTTTCTTCGCAAGCGATTGTAATGTTGTGGGATAATTGGTGGGAACCCGTAGCTGTCGAAAAAGATAGCGTCGCCATCCTCGTTGACGTAAATCGCAACCCAATGGGTGCCAGGTCGTGTATGAATATCAGTGTTAGCGACTATCGCAGCGGGTCTACACCAGACTTTCGGAATACGGTCTGCGGGATAGACCCCTTTCGTGGATGCTTTTATCGTCCGCATCCCGTCGATCACCTCTAAGCTGTTCATTGTTGAAGTTCTTACTCAAAGAATAACGATACGCTGTGACGCGTGGTGGTGTCGGTGCGTGGGAGAGGTGGGTTGGTGTTTCTTTACATTTGAAGAGGTGAACCAGCTCGCCGGTGACGTAAGAAGCAGATGTGTTACTTTCCCCGCTAAGCGATGTCATTGACCCATTCGTAAGCGTCTCCAGGGTCTCTGGTGTCTCGCACAAAGGCGGGAAAACACGTGTGTTCTCGCCCGGTGAATTTTTTGTTATGAGGTTAAGCTTGGTAGGTCTGGGTATGATGTGTTGAGCAACGTCGTTTACGGTGTTGATACGCTTCCTCTCCCCCGACTGCGATAGTGTGCTGATTGGCTCCATATAAATCGGACTATCAGCGCGATCCTGTCTCCCACGTAACCAGGTCCTAATTTTCATAGCGTTGTTCAACGCACATTTTGGTTTGTTTTCCCTCGCAAGGGAATGATACATACAGAACGCATCACTAGCGATCATATTCTTCAATGTAGGCCCAACGTAATCCTCCAGGTTAATGATGTCTCGAGTGAGGACGCGCCGTAGTAATTCTGCTTTCTGTAGACCCCGCACATATATCCGCATAGCGTGACGCACCAGCGTTCGTAGTGTGATCCACACATGATCTAATTCTGCTTCACCATCAAACCATTCGAGACCGTGACAAAAGCAGGTTATACGGTTATTACTGGCGGCGTACTTCGGTGGGAGATCCGAAAAATCGTGCGGTGGGGTGATTATCCAGTGGGACACACCGGAATCTTGGAGACTGACGATTGCTAGCTCTTTTGGTTGAAAGCAGCCGTTTTTATCGTAAAGTGCTTGGATGTCGATGATAAAGTCCATGGTGGAGGAGACGCGAGACTGGTGTATGAAACACTGTTGTGTGACCTTTTTTATATCATGTATACGTGTACGCCCCCAAAATTTGATTAGTCGATATACTCCATTTTCATTGGTGGATCATAAGAGTTCGTTCACCCATACATCTGGTTATGCGCTAAAGTCGGTTATAACCTGGCGTGAAGAATCTATTTCAATTATATTGTCATATTCTGCGTAGACAATACAATTTATTGTAGAAGGGAGAGCTTCGTCGAACCGCACTTCGACGCGTACGCTGCCGTGTCTGACTAAGTTCCAATGGGTAAAGCAATTAGCATCGAGATCTGGAGTTAGATCAAATGCGAAAAGACAGTATCCTTTACTGTAGTCTCCACGTGATATACCCAGCCCTTCGTTCTGAAATGTATACCCGTACCCGAGAAAAGCGTGTGGTAGCTTTCTACAGAGAGCTCTCTGCCTTTTGTAAACCGTGGTTGTAAAGGACGGCTCGGGACTTGTTGACCATCGACGTATAACGAAAGGAAATTTATGCTCTGGTGGTGAAAATTATATGGGTTGCTCTCAATATCACCGTTGAATGCTTTATTTGAGACGAAACCCACGATAATCCGTTTCGGAAGCTGTCCAAGTATGACGTTGTCCAGTGTATCACCGAGTATACCGCTATGCATAGTGAAAGCCTTTACTTCAACACGCGTTATAGGATACTTGGCTGTTGTTTTAGCAAGTGTTTTCGCATGGGCTATGAGTACTCCCGGCGCAATTTTTGCACGCCGTACGAGAAGAGTTGCTTCGGATATGTGTACACGGTATGTTACCAGCGGTTGCGTCGGAGGGGCCATGATACAAAAAACGTCTTTTGATCGTACGAGTCGGAGTCTTAGCTCGACACCGTTCAGTAGAAATTTATCCTGGTTGAATACATCGCAATGAAGATGACCCAACAAATCTACGGGTTTTCCATCATAGGCCAATTTTCTGCGTAAGTCCTGACCATGATTCTCTAGCAGATTTTTCGCCCCAGGGAGTGCGTTAAATGCCCCGGGTGTGTCGGCATACCACAAGGCCGCTGTAAGGTGTGAATCTTTCGCCGCTGGTCCATAATTCAGTAGTGTTTCTATATAAGCTCTGTATGGGTATGCGTTATTTGGTGGTGCAACGAGTTTCTGGTTGAAGTATACGTCCACTTGATTGAACATAGAATGGAGGAAATTATTCACCGGGGCGGCCTTTCCTGCTGAGTTACCGTCGGAAGCCACTATCTTAACATTGAGAGCGAGCATCGTGTGCGCAAGATCGAGGTATTCTTCGCCGTGTCCAGGCACGACAAACTCAAGCGGTCCATCGTCTGAGAGTGAGGACACGGGTTTATAATGCACCCATTGTGAAGCTTCTATAGATGTCTGAGTCGGCGGTATGCTGAACAGATCAAGCTCACTTTTCATACACTCGCGGGAATGCGAGTGGAGAAACGACATTTTAAAATTTAGTCGAAAATATCGGGAAGAGTACGATGTTTCTTACTCCTCTTTGTTCCTGCCCTTTTCTTTTTTCCAGTTTTCTTCCTCTTTAACGTAGTTCTGCGACGCTTGCGCGTGTTCTTTTTGGGCGTTTTCCGTGGTTTACAGCCCGGTCTACTCTTTGTCACTCGACCGCGTGCCACGCGCCTTTTTTTCACTGTGACACGCACACTTGCAGGGCCCATCAGCGAATGTATACTCCTTTTTCCCCGCGGTGTTTTATAGCCCGAGCCACTCATAAGTAGATCCACCTTCTCACCTACTTTACGTTTCAAGTTCTCACCGGACTCTGTGAGGCGATTGCGCACGGATTCTCTGAATGGCCTATTGTTCCTACTGACGTCTTCTATAACATTTATACCTGTACGTAGCGCTTCTTTGCCTATAGCACGTGCACCCATTTTTAGAAGAGGCAACGCTCTGCGGAAAAGGCCCCCTAGAAAACTTCCGATGCCTCACCCTCGTTGATACGGTGCTCCTACATACACCCCGTGTACTCCATGGCCAACACCACCGCCGGCCTGACATTCGTAATACGTCTGATAGTAACTCATCGATGTCTCCACAGCTAGCCGACACGTTTAAAATGAAGCGTGACGGTCAGTGTGCCGTACTCGAATGCTATCGGTACACCGAGATGGTCTCTTATATCGATGCTGACAACGCGAAAGCGGCTGTTCATAAGAGACAAATAATTCGCAGGTGAAAAATATTTTACGCCAGTCGATCCGTATGTATAGCGGGCAGTATCGAGATTAACGATGCGTAATAGCGCCGCTTGCACATCACCCACGGTATATGGTACACATATATCAGTGTATACGAATAGCTGATCAGGTAGAGCCCTGTTGATACATGCCGGTCGTGCTCCTACGCTTGCAACGCCTGTTGGTATGCGATACACCGTGCGAGTTGTTGAAGATCCTTCATCGATCGTTGGCGGCGCGTCAAAGCCTAATATACGTCCGATCTTGTTAGGCAGAATAATGACCTCCGGTTCCGGTTTATCCTTGCACTCGGCAGCTGTAGATATTTCAACGGAAACGTGGCCGTTCGCTTCGCGGGATTCGATGAATCTAACCCCGCGTTTTTTTAGCCGGGGTATATTATTCAACTCCCACATGACTTGACCATGCGACTGGTATATACCATGCGGTATTTTATCACAAAGTTGTCGGGAGCGCGACTCGGCGTCGCTATCCCCGCACGGGCGCCAGAATATGTTACAATCTTCGCGCTGCAAGTGCGTTATGGTATGCGGTATGTGAATTTCCGTAAGTCCTACAACCCACTGTCCGTGTAAAGAAATTTCACGTGGTAATTGTGTCGTAAAATTTGTCGTTGCATTGTCAGGGAAATACTTCATGCTACTGTTGCTCGGTAGAACATTAAAAAAGTTTTCACTATCCATACCGCTGGTCTTGTTTTTCACTGGCTTATGAACCAAGGCTTCGTAGGTTAGACGCAGGTATCCAGGAGTTAAATTTTGCGGGGTAACCCAACCAGCTAACGTATACCTCTTTCTTCGCAGCGTGACCGCGCGTCTTAATAATGCGGTCGATCTTGAACTCTTTGTCTTCTGTTACGCGTTTAGCGCTCACTGGTGTTAATTCTTGCGGGTAGAAGAACCCATCTATTGCTTCTCCGTGGAGATCGTGTAATTCGTATATAGAAATACCCTGGCGTTTAAGAGCTCGGGAGATTTTAAATATTTCAGTACTCCAATTTTTTTCATAACCCTTTTCGAATGTGCCTTTTGTCCTACTGATGCGCACGTGATCTCCGCATTTGTATTTATTGCTTCCGCGAGGTTTCCTAATACCACGAACCATATTGCTTTGCACAGTGTTTTCGTAGGCCAATTGCGCATTGTACAGTGTTACAGCCGCGGGTTCCATTTTTATCGTAGAATGCCTTGCATGGTTATAGGAGTGAACGAATTGCTGGAGTACATCAATATAACGGTGTGTGGTACGATGTGTGAAGAACCGCCACATTCGTTCTTTTAATGTGCGATTGAATCGTTCAACGATCGATGCCTTGATATCAGGATTCCGCGCGACCCTAAATCGGATGTCCCGCTCGTTGAGAAAATTCTGGAAAACATTTCCGAGGAACTCTTTTCCTCGATCTGTTTGCAGGTATACAGGTGAACGACCTCCGGCTCGCGCGAGGATTCTTTTAAACCCTGCACCGACCGCGCGTGCGGTTTTGTCTACGAGTGGCTCAACCCATACATATTTACTCAAGACGTCTATAGCAATGAGTAAATATTGTATACCTCCGTTGGATGTCTGAATCGACCGTAAATCGACAAGATCTGCTTCCCACACGTCGTCTATGTTGTCGACATTATAATGAAGCCTCTGAAAACGACGATGAACAGGCTTATGAATGGTGTATGCATCCTGTTGCGTCAGCCAATCGTACACGTGCTTATTCTTTCCATTTATAAGACTGTATGCACCTGAATAGCCCAAAGGGTGACGTGGATCGTAGTAGACCCCTTCAAGCGCTAGCTCCCGTGTCATCTCTCTCTCTCTCTCTCTCTCTCTCTCTCTCTCTCTCGCTCCCCCGCTGTGCCGCTAGCTCTCGCTCACTCTCTCACATTTGAAACTCCTCAGAGTCTCAACCATTTAGCCCACGCAGGTCGCAGTTTTTGTCTCGACGAATATTTAATGTTAGCCGGCAACCTCGTGCTCTCGAATGTATCTCCGGTGTTTTCCGCTTTTCTTTTCACTCCTCTACATCTCTTAATCACCGGTATTGTATGACTTGCTACTGCTGGCGTTGTGTCAGACGGTGGTAGCGTATTACGATCGTTTGAAATGTGCGCATTATCACATGTCGTCCTGTAGGATTCCCACAATTCGTCGTTACCAATAAACTCACGGGGAATTGCATTTGTTCGAAGAGCGGTAATAAATTCTTTACGCCCTATCGCTCTGAACTTTTTCCTCGACCGTGCAGCGTCATTTACGAGATCGATAATGTTACCTCCACTTATGGGAACACCGTATATATTAACCTGGCCATGCTGATCCCAGGTTATATTAGGTGGGTCATGTGTAGGTTTTTTTATATATTCGAGCAGCGATTTTGTTCTACGCTTATACATGCCCGGCACACTGCTGACAATAGCATCAAACGACAGCGCTTCCTCTGTTTCAACAGGAGTCGTTAGGTTGGAGTGATCAGCACTCACTTTCGTCGGGGTTAGCGTCTGAAAGAGATACCTTTGAAATAGCGGCAGGAATTGTTTCCATTTCTCCCGATCATCGGCAAATTTATCCGAAAAGAGCACATTAGAGAGTTCAAGATCAAGACGTGAAATCGTATCACCCTGGGTTTTTATGCTCTCGACCGGTGCTTCAACACCACTCTCGTGCGCGGCACGTGGTGTAGACGCCGTATGTGCCGTGGATGATGCGATACAATCACCACCGCCACGCTGTTGATACGCTGCCTCGTCGACCAATATCATTTTTTTCGCATGCTGCATGATAATTTTTAAGTATCTGCAGCCCCGCCGAATAATTTTCCGAGTAAGCTGCCAATGACCGGTGCAAGCAAAAGCCCAAGAAACCCACCGCACCCTTTTTGGAGTATGATGCGTTTCTTCGTTTTCCAACCGCCCCCTCGTTGACCCAGAGAGCGCTTAACCGATGATGCTAGGAGCCGTAGAGTGTTTTTGTATTTTTTAAGGTGTTTCTTGGCACTCGGTTTTATATTGACGACACCGCGTAAGATGTTCAGCGCGCATTCGCAGATACACTTGATGAGCCTTTTATCAGCGGATTTAAGAAGGGCCTTACGTTCTCGAGCGTTGGCGTGGTACAAGGCGTGTAGAAGTGCGAGATGTCGTTTTGTAAACGGTGTATGCGGTTTTTTAGCAACCATCATGTTTCTTTGTGAGGGTACACGTATAATTCATACTTGACACTGCGCTCAGCGCGGTGCGAGATCCGCTAATGTGTTTGTATTCCACCCATCCATGCTTATATACGTGGATGGTAGATTCGCGGGACGTGTTTCATATGTGGATGAGTCACCCAGCCGTCTATTTTACACGGCTATTTTTCGGGATATACACTTCGCCACGTGTATCGTCAGGGAATATCCCAGTTCTAAAACGATAATTTTCCGGCGTTGATTGCTTGAGATCCAGGAGTAAGTAACCGTGAGGTTGAGCCGTCGCATCGTGATATGCTTCGACGAGAAATTTGGGGTTTTCAGGGCAAACCTGTCTACCGAGATGCTGTATTTGAGCGCGATCCCGGGGGTTTTTAAAAATGACGATGTAATTTGCATTTAAAGAAATGTCCCGTTGGCCGGACCCTTGGTGAAAAATATTCTGTGTCAAAAACATCACGCTGATATTTTTATGATGGCTACCCTTCGTGAAGAGGTCAACGATTACACCGCTGGATGATTCACGCATGAGATCGTCGATAATTATTAGTTTTTTACGGGTGTTATCGTGTGAATAGGTGTCCGGATGCGGTAAGCCTTCGTAAAATTCAATTTTCGGCAGTACGGAACTTCTTTGACATCCGTCGTAAGCAGCACTCGTGTCAGCATCGAGAGTATCTCCGTAATAAAAGAGAATTCTATCAAATATAGCGTCACTCATAGCTGTGAGGTGGCTGAGAAACCGTCTGATAAACACCGTCTTACCACAACCAGTGGGGCCACATATTAACGACGTCCAGGGGTGTTTCCACCGAACATCCATCCTCACGGTATAGTATGTGAAACCACAAATAAAAAATGTCCACGAACACAGAGGTGTATAAGTTGAGCGGCGCGCGAGGCGAGGATGATGTGAAAATGTGGGTTGCGCCTTTTTATACGATTGCTGCAGACGCACACAGTGGTTTAGGATGGTCACCAATATTCGCATGTACGCGTCGTCGGGGCAAATAGGAAACATTTGTTGAGAGGGTTTAAGAAATGAACGACAGCGTTTTTAGACTCACATAAAGATAATCGTATTTTTATTAAACGCTCACCAACACTCACACACACAATTCACATTATACATAGTGTTTTATTGTTTACGATTAAAGTTATATAACTATTTCTTATTTATAGCGGGTGTTACATGTTTTACTCCTTAAAACCGAAAGGGTATGATAGCCTACAGTTTATATGCCTGCGCTTGTGACACACAACATTACACGTTTTGCACTCCGTTACAGTAATCACATTGTGGAGATTTGTGCGACGTATCGATCTAAATTTTAAATTTATCGAGGAATCGTTTAAATGGGGCAGTGTGGTACCAATTAGTCTACGGATTGAATTGAAATTGACATGCTTAGAGCTCTCATAATTAAGCGTTAAACCTTTTACTTTGCAACACTGCGCTACGGTTACGTCAGGGTTTTCTTCAGTGACAACCGTATACCCGTAAAATTTAGGCCCGCCAGATACAAATGAATTGATGTACGCTGTTTTCCCGTAACACTCAAGCTCGTCGGTCATATTCCCGAGGAAATTACCGACAGGGGGAACCCAGTCACCGTCACGTGTCGAAAAAATGACAGAGTCTGTGTCATAGTACAAGACACGCCGATCGAGTTGTTCCAGATATTTGTACAATTCTAGACGAGCTTGAGCCGTTGTGTATGCGGCAATTACGACGCTTGTTTGCGGGCTCGTGGGAGAAGCATCATACACGTGTGACCACGTGGCATATAACAACCAATCATTTACCGGCAATACACTGGCGACCTCTTTTTCGTCATCTGTTACGAGTTTGAGTAACTCTTCACGGGATTTAATTATCATTGTTTGTGGTAAATTATCGCGCTGACCCATTTTCCCCCAAAGCGTATTTAGCGCTAACTTTGCTGTCCCACGGAGACCAGGGTTCTTGACTATATTACTGCTCTCCAGTTTTATGCCCTCGACTTTTTCATACTCTGCCATATACATACTACGGGAAATTTCATCTGTGCAATGGGCAGGCCAACCGCTGGCCTCCTGTTTGATTTTTAAAAATTTATTCACGTAACCCGCGAAGAGCCCACCCTCATGAGTATACTAATTGTATTTGGTTGTTTTATACGACCAGATGACGTGGATTTTCAAAATAACATAGCCCATATCTATTGCTTTTTTAACTTCCTCCGCAACCCATGTGCCGGTGAGCGCCCGATCCTCGGAACGTTCATGGCTGCATCGCTGCTGAGACATCTCCTCCGCACATATGCGACAGAGGGGGAAAAGAAGTTTCCCCCGCATACGTACAGGCAAAACAGGGTGAAAAAGCTTTTCTGGTGGAAGGATGGTACATTTTATCATACCATGGATGCCCGCTCCGAGCAATTCGCAGGGTGTCGAATTTTCGAACAACTTATCGCACTCGCTACCTGTATATATCTCAGGGTGACCTATCGGAAAACACCCTGTTTTACAAATATACGGGTACAACGAGCAGATGTCTATATATGATATTTTCTCGCCCTGTGCAACGTCGTACGAGGTGACCGTGTTTCCCGTACGGCCTCCGTAAAATCCATCACGGGGTCTTAAAACCTCGAGAGAGAGGCGTGGGTGCGTTTCCAAAAATTCACGCAAAGTGCGAATGTTTTTTTTCATGGCCGTGAAGTCGCATTCCCATATTTCACGAAGGAGGTAAACCCCATAGGAAGATATTTTCTTCGACACGGAAAGTGTCCTCTCGTATCGAGCCTCCAAGCTGTCACCCCCGTGATTAGGCTGTTTTGTTCGATTGGTGGTAAAACATTTCGGACAGCCGTGCCAATAACAGCCATGGAATTGAAACACATATTTTCTGTCCTCATGCTCTAAATACCCGTCGACGGTGTGCCCCTCGGTTAAACGGTATTCACGCCCGTTTCCAGCGTGAATAATGGCCGTGTGAAACTCTGAATGCTCAAGCCAGAAAAGCCACTCCAGGGCTACCTGTGAATGTTGGCCATTACGCGTATAACCCTGCGGCGGTATGAGACCCACAAGATTGGGTTTTAAGAAATTACGACGGAAAACTTTGGAGCAGGCAGAGGCTATTGTTATGGATTCGGTGAAAGGGCATACATCGCCGACTTCTAGAAAAATCTCCCGAAACCGTCGGCAAGCCCTTCGGAGAATATCTACATCTTTGATGCAATATTCAACGATTTCTTTTTTAAAATTGAATTCTCTGCCGTTCTTGACCTCTTCGCTGTACCATTCGAAAAAGACTTTTCGCTCCTTAGTGGACATTGCATCTGGCATATACTCATCGCTTGGGGGCAGGGGTCCTATGTAATCCTGTGTATCCGCACGGTTGAACATATGCGGGAAATCCCCTTTGGTCACTTTCTCCTCAAACCCAAATGTTTTCGGTAGTTCACTCAAACGCATTTGAAAATAATTTAAACTATCGATAAACACGGTTTTACCCGCCCGTATGCACATAACAGAGGTTCCGGTGAGTAGGACACTGGGGAGTTTTACTCTACCGACACTCCGCTCTATAATATCGCGCAATATGAACTGCGCATCGAAACTCTTTGCGTTGTGTGCTATGCATATAATTTGTTTGAATTGTGTCTTATCGCGGATCGCCAAATCAACAAGGGACGACACTGGTGATTCGTGAAAAATATGCGTGTGGAGGCCGCACCATTGGCAGTGCGGAGTACGCACATCTAGAAAATCGTGTTCCTTCAGACAGAATTCACACACCTGTTGTGCAACGCAGAGAGTCACGATGTGCTCGCGTGCGTCAGGAGCGACGCTCTCAAAATATGCATCTTGTCGTGTTTCAAAGTCGTAAAATATGAAAAGCACACTTGGGTGCTTACCAGGTGCGACCGGGGGTGGGCGTGGTGTCAATGGTTGCATAAAGCACTGATCGTTGAACCCATGCATTGATTTACACATCCGACAATACTTTTTTCCGCATTGATGAGTACCAGTAGTCAAGTCTACGATTCGTCCGCATGCGTTACACACGCGTACCGTTTCGCAAATCGATTTTTTATAGGATTCCCCACCTTTACGTTTTCTAAGAGCGAGATGTTTTAGGTAGCATGCACGACCTCGGAAATGTCTACCACAGGCCGCACAACCCGAAGCTGATTCGATCTCTACACCGGACCTATTGTAATCAATAGGACAGGGCGGGCTGGAAAAACAACGCGGGCAGAAACTTTTGCAGTTGTGAGATGTCAAACGAGCGTACCCCTTATTACACGCTATACAATAAAATCCACAACCTGATGCCCCCAAAAGGTTCACGATGACCACGAAATGTTTTTCCCTCTCTAAATGCGTGAGGTGTAAAACGGTAACTGGGTCTGCATCGAACCTGGCTTCTCCATCGAAAATTGGGGGGTCACCGCTTCCGTATCGAGTAAAATAAAAAACGACAATAGCAATCCCACGCGTCTTGTAGTACTCTTGAAACAATTGGAGCTCGGGCATACCGCAGCCCTCATCGGGTATGGTAACACCGGCATCCTTAATCAGGTCAATGGTCCGTGCACGCTGCACCGCAGATTGCTTATGCCGTATATTATCCCATACTTGTTTGGACGCCCTGCTTTTGCTCTGTTTGTAAGCACTATATGCTTCTGCGACAATTAAGCTCCTGGGGAGACACAGGCCGTCTGTATTTGAAATATCGACAATAGATCTTTTCCGTGTGATAGCGGCGGTGAGACCATGATCATTACCGCGACCGAGAGGGCTTTTAATGGATGTTATGTTAAAATATAGCGTATCATCAGCGGCTAATATACGTTTACTCTGGTTCACGCTACCTATCAGGTCCCACAAATCGGTGAACTTGGACCGATCTACAGGACGTATAGATTGACCTGCTGAGCCATACTCCATAGCCTGAGACGTAAACGAAACACCTATCATATCCGTACCGGCGCAACCGGAAACGAAATATCCATGCATATCGCGTAATGTGTCGTGTATCCAAACTACCGGGTCTACGTTTAATGGCGGTGGTAAAAGTTTCACACCTATCTGTCTCCCTGTGGCCCGGAAACGTTCGTAAAAATGCTCCTGCTCACGTTCAATAATAAATCGCCTGCCAGGAGGGCTTATTGCATCGCTACCTTGAACCAGACCCATATCAGCAGTGTGCGCGTCGCTTTCGCCCTTACTATACATAGTTTCTCCGGAATCGCTATTAGAGGCCCTGGCGTTTTCATTCGTTTTCAGCCGCTTGCTACCAGCGCCTACCTGGCATCCTAGGCTGTCGTGTGTGGCGGTGACGTCTAAGGCTGCAGCGGGGAGTGCCTCGTCATAAAGTGCGCGCTTTGACGATGTCGTGGAAGTCGACGGCAAGCAGTCCAAGGTCTCTGCGCTCATTTGGAGTGAAGAGCCTTCAGTTTGCTGAACAGTGGTCGTTTCCGCTTGCCGACTTGGCGAAGGCACATCTAAACGTTTAGGTTGCGATTATACGATGAACCCTAGGGTGAGATACTTTTCCATTAAACGCCATAGATCTCTCGAGTATGCGATCTATGTTTAGCAACTCTCATCTACTCGAAAAGCTGGGTGGTCATTCAAGCCGTAAATCATTGTAAACCAACGGAGTGGTAAACACACCAACGGAGTGGGTGAGAGAGAGAGAGAGAGAGAGAGAGAGAGAGAGAGAGAGAGAGAGAGGCTTACCAGAAGGGTTCACAGGACGTGTTGCGCATTCAAAGTCGAAGGGTACAGAGCCCAAACCCGGTTGCTCTCACCAAGCGCCATAATCCACCGGTGATTCTCGTTGTTGTTGCTGTTGTTGTTGTTGTTGTTCTTCTTCTTCTTCTTCTCGTTCTTCTTCAGAAACCACGGGGCTTCTGCTCTCCTCCTCGCCCGCCGATACATCTCCATCGCCAAACCACCGGTAGCGTATGTGTGCTGCGAGGGTAACCATTTTTACCGATACTGTTTAATCATTGCATTCAGCACCAACGCGATTGCACTCATGATACTTACGGTCGCTGGTGTAGGCTGCATCCAAAAGCGCGGCTATTTGTGGGTTGCACCGGCGTCTAGTTGAGCCCCGTCTCAAAACGACATCTCGTGCTAGCGCTATAGCGCGATCTGAGCTGTTCAAAGCACCCTCGACGAACAGACGCCCGATAACCCGTCTTGGCAGGCTGTATAATATCATTGAGAGCTCATCCACGAGATCATCCTCATCGAGTCGAGTTATGTAATCCACTCGTCCATCGTCGTAAAACGATGATATGAATTGATTCGTGTGACGCACTCTTCGTACTATATCTTGTATACAAATCACAAGTCCTTGGCAACGCCATCTTCGAGTTTCAGCCATTAATGCGGCGGCCATTTCGAAACAACAATTTTGTATAAACACAAATGCAGTGTCTCAGGGCACACCTTAATAACGCACACACGAAAAACAATTTGGATGACAACACGAGCGCTGGCTATAAGTACCGTTTCCTGTGTCGGACTAGGAAGAAGCTGGAGCACGATTCGGCCATGCGGCTGGCGTTCGATATAAAAATATTCGAATTTCACGATGTCGGCCTTTTATATTCAGCACCCCCACCACTTCTGCTGCGGCTGTTACATGATTATAAGAACGACATAGGGAATGGGATCGGTGTTAATACATACGGAGTATAATATTATTTATATACATCGAGCTGCCTCAACGGAAAGACCCTGCTGCGTATTGTCAACCACGACTGCAGAGTCTTGTAGCATAAACGAAATTATCATGTGGAACAATCGTGTCGCGGTATTAGTTATTACCGTATTGTGTCAAAATTTGTTCAATATATGCAACTTTGGGTGCGCATATATTTTCGAATAATTGTTGGCAGTTTACAATATCTTTTGTGGCAACAGGATGTTCCCTCTAAGAATTGTAAATTATCGACGATGTTACTAGAGGCGCTCCCCAAACGGCCATAGGGCCGACGCGGAAGCAGGTTGTAAATACTTCCTAACCATCACGGCTCTGCTGCACGTCATTGTCTTGCGTCATGCCGTAAGCCCTGAAAATTTACATGCGCTCGTATTGTATCGGTCGCTCGTCTCTTTTGTCCGCTCTACATTACCCCTGTTTTAAAAGCGCCGTGTTAAGCTGTTGAAATCGTAAACATATTTCACGTAATACAGGCAATGGCCACCACTCTCCACACACCCTAGGCCCTGGGTTGTTGAACCATCGTCTTCCCTACTCTACTCCACAACGAGCTCCATCTTACACACCTGTACAAACAATGAGTCATTTTCCATGTAACCCTTTTCCCGTCGGAATCCCGTCCTAGGCTCATTTACGCAACCGGGAAAAACCTGTTGGCTGCGGGTACACTGACCCCACCACTGCAGTCTTATCACCCCCCACCATCATGAGCGTTTGCCTTATAAAACGGGCGTTATCATGTGTCTCCTCAGTTTTTATTCGTACAAGCTGCTTAACGCTGTACATCCATAGACCTGGCAAGAGATTGTAAAAATAACTCTTTTTTACTTGTGGCTCGCAGTAAAATTGCTAAAATGGCTCAAGCATTACTGACGACGACGAATTTCTCGCCTGTGAGGCACCGTGAGACGAAAGCACCAGAGGTCTCCACTTGCAATCTGCCCATGTTAATGTCAACGACATATCTATTGAATAATTCTGGAAGTAAAAAAATCACCGTCGGCTTACAACCGCAACACAACAATCGCTTCGAGCCGATCGTGAAGCTGTCGGGGAATTATTCATTCCGGGTCATCTTCAACCAGAGCGAGTGGGTGTGGCTACAAACCCACTTACACACCATTCGAGAGTACTTCGCAACAAAACAAACCAGTCAAAGAAATTCTATACAACTTGGGGATTATATGATTTCTTTCTCCACGTCATACGGTGTGAAATGTATAACCTTCGCGGCGATAAATCAGACGGCTACTGAAAATACTGCACCGCTTACGCCTTATTCAAAGGAGGACGGAAACGTTGCGAATAAGAAACGTGGGAATTCCACAAGCGCAATCGTCCTACAAAAGCCATCGTTTGACGGACTCCTCATTCTCTCCTGATGTGGTTTTCCAGATACGGATTGCACTGCAGCGCGATTCGGTAATAGCCAAACGTTATGACTCTTTTGGTTAGCGTTTTTACCGTTCGCACACAACAACAGCAAATTCGGAGATGAGTTTTGAAATTCGCGATTGCGGTTTTACTCGTACGGATGGTGAGAAGACCTCACAAGCTGAGCTCGAAAAATGTTCTGACGATCTAAATAAAACAAGGCTCCAGCAGATGCAAAATTTAAACCCTCCGAAAAACACAGTGAAAACAAACCAATCATTGAGTTTTCTGAAAACGCATATTTAATCAACCAACCAACACAATACCCGTCGTTACAGAAGCCCTAAACACGTGGAAAACGCTTCGGTCTGCCACACCCACACTCATCGTCACTCGGTTAACGAACCACCCCTCCACCTGAAAATCATACCCCTCTCCGTCATCCAGCATCTTCACACCACGGTATGAATAATCTGCATATTATGAAGTCTGCTCACACCCCCACTAATTTACCGAAACCCATCCTCCACCACAACCCAACGGTCCGTCGGTATGGTAGTAACCTCACATACCTACCCCTCCGCTACCCCCCACACCCCCGCACATACCGCCTCTACCCCCACCACCGATTCCCCAAAACTGCTCCCCCACCACCAATTCCCCATACGGCCCCACCGGGACGGTCTGGCGCGCCAGACATCACGTAGACACCTCCCCCACCATGACGTCATCAGGCGTCTCTCCATAAACCTCCTTTACTACTGTCACATCGCTACAGCTTCCGGCGACAAACTCTTCAGCTTCTTCTGTGGTAGTCTTCTGACACTTGAAATGTACGGATCAGAAGTAACTAAGAGCCGATGAAAAACATCTTCCATAGTTTTAACCCTGGAACTTTTTCGCGCAAAATCTTCTCGATATCGTTTGATGTCTTTGTTTCGAGCTTCCTGAGCATCTTCGGATAATTGGCCGATTGGTAATAGAGCATGAGTTATTATCACTGGACCATAAATTAATAGTTTGTGCACCGAAGTAGGCATGGTGTCAGCACCAATTCTTTGTAACCGGATCCTGTAATAAAGACATAAAATTGTAGAAAATTGGTGTTAAAGGAAAAGATAAAATTTTCAATTAATACAAAAACTTGAACAATGTACATTATTTTACCAAATAAATAACCGCAATAATTGAAATAATTTTAAGAAAATTAGACAGAAAATATTGACATGGATTTGGTTAAAAGAAAGCTTTGCTTACTATATAATATATATATATTCAAATATTTTATTTGAATGTTATAACATTTCATTCATATTTAAGAAATTTTTATGTGGTTGATTTTAATATGTATATATATATATGCATACGTATATATCGTAATTCTATCACAGAAAATTTATATATATATATATATACGCATACATATATATTAAAATAATTTATTTCAAGCGTATAACAGCCGTCTTGCCCGTTATGATGCTACTTCACCCATTCTCAGGTAGAGGCGCAGAGGCTGCTCAATAGTGCCGCGTGCACGCTCGGCTACCGCACGATGCGAAAAAAATCATAACGGACAAGACGCACGTTTTCCGCAGGTAACTCTTGTAAATTTCGAAAGCTTATACATTAAACTAAAGGCCGAGACTAGGAGCTTTGCAAAATGTGACAAAATATATAACTTTTCGGACCGTTGAAAATATAAGTTTTCAAAATTATTCAATTTTATTTATGCCGAAGGCTATACTACATTTCAATCATTTATACATAAACTTTAGATTCAACCGATGTAAAAACATGTTCTACATACCTCCAGAAGTCGTATCCATGTTGCAGAATTGAAATTAAACCCGTCACTTTAAAGTTATGGGTTTTTGAAGTCAGCGTTATTTTCGTCTGTTCAGCGCGTGACACGTACACTCTTCACGAACACTAACTGCCAACTGACGTTGCGGCGCAGGTATACACTTAAAGGGCTTTCCCTTCCACAATAGAATGCAGTTACTAGTCCTCTACCTGAATGACTACTCAACTGACCCTATTTCGAAAATTTATTTTTTGGGGTTTTGGCCAGGTTTTTGGGCTTTTCTCCTACTGTGCGGCGTCACGGTCCGTAGCCAGTATCGGTAATAATATTGGTTGAATTGCCTAAATCGTCGACTCATGGCTGGAGATAAACTGCACCGGAATCTACGGTATTGTACCTCCACTAATTCCGCGGGCAAGTACGCCAGCGCTAAGATTTTTTTGAAAAATCTCTTCGCGTCGGCGTCGGTCTGAATCGCAACCTGCTGTCCAAGGGCTTCAGCTTTCCGGCAAATGGCCTAAAAGTTGATCATTGTCTTACACTTTCTGTTCCGTAATCAACTTCTATTGCATAATCAATTTAACGATCCTTTGTTTAACCCTTGTTCAAATACATGATTGAAAAAATCTACGTGGTCATAATGTGTGTTGCATCCTGAGCTATGCGCTGTCGTGAAGACAGTGGTAATTGCATTTCGCAATCCTCGTTTAAAATCACTCATAGCAAGAATGATTGTGTTCGAAGGCAATACGTGATCTTTGACGTGCTGCAAAACTCCAGTATATACAATCCACGCAAATGGGAACCCCTATATTGTGCAAAAATGACATGAATCGGAGGCATGAGTTACATATTAATGGCTATTCACTACACGAGTTAATGTAAAATCGAAGAACTACAACCATACACTTCGCCTCGATTTTTTATGAATCGTCTGTACGCATTATTCGAAATATCAATTGCACACCGATATACATGCACATGTTCCGATTTTACAATGCGATAATACGTTTTTTAAATTCAAATGACTGGCATAATAATAACAAAAGCATTCGTTTTTTTTCATGAAAACTGAAGCTAGATTTCGAATTGAGCGGTCGGGTTTATTTTTATGAAAAATTCATTCGGCACGGAATTGAACGTGCCCAACGAATTGTGCATGCCAAAAAATTCTTACGTGATTGAATTTAATGCCCATGATCGTGAGCAGCTGATATGCTCCATGAATTTGCGGCCTTGATTGGAATGTTGGGTCGATCAAAAGCTTGTTCACGTCACCCATTTCTTCACGCATGAAATTTGGATAAAAAAATAACGCGTGCTCAGCACCATTTCCATCGGTTATTAATTGTCCTGTAAGCCGCCCAGTTTCGTAGTCTAGATTACGTTCGTTTTCCGGATCCATGAGTCGGTTCACGAATTGCGGAATGTTATCCGGGCTAGGTGGGTAACGCCTCCTTCTGCATTTCCGCATATAGCTGCGGAGGCTCTGGTACGACATTAATTCCGCGGCATCGGGATGACTACATATCAAAATCAATCAGTTACGAAAGTATGATGTTGAATTGCAAAAAAGTGGTATCATGATTGAAACTTTATCCGCAAAAAAGACAGTTTAATTTTTATTTTCGCAAATTATTGCGCAATATGTGACATTGCCGACCACTTCTTCATCGATGTATAGTATGCAGCATTAATATAATTCATTTTAGCATCCAAAACGAAAACCGTGCATTAAAGTCGTGTATTGTACAAAGATATTTATGAGGTATTTCAAGCCACGTCGACAGACTGCGAACTTGCACTTAATGGGATTTCAGTACAATTGATTGATGTCACATACGTAAGAGTTATGTAGACCGATTTTAATGCGTTTTCTTTTATGTCAAGATGTCGATTAGTTATGTATACTAAGGGAGCATATTTTTTACTCGAAAAAATTGTGACAAATCCTGAAAAACATAATCAAGGACTGATGTTTGCAAAAGGTACTGTCACGAGACAAGGGTATTTATGAGGATACTTTGAAAAAAAGTTCGTGGCACTTATCTAATGAGCATTTCAAGGATTACCGATGCTGACTATATTTTTTTCGGAGTTTAGTAGGCAATTTTGGTAACATGTTAACTCGCGTATACGGAACTTTAATAATAGTAATGTTATTTCATATCAGCACAAACATCGAACAATTTCATTGGTCTAAGAATGGTTCGGTTCAAATTTAACATTCCGAAACCTTAAATGCAGGGAAATAGTTCTTGTTTATAGCTTCGTAGAACATTTCGAACTTACATCCTTTGGAAAGACAAATTAAGACAAAGCACGGGTAGGTATTAATTAAGTAAATTAAAAATGTTCTTGTAGAATTTTTTCTTTCAGTCCCCAGAAAATACCTAAATAATGTACAAGCAATGGGACAAGTATATTTATACCCGACAAAAATCTGTGGAATACGTAAAAAAATATGGCCAAGTCCAGGTACTTCACGTATTATCAATTGAAATTGCAGGACAATTCTGTATGAAGTATTCGCATTGCAAACTAAAATACTTCATTCAAGTTGAAAAAACTTAATTCAAAGTTGAAAAAAAACGATTGACGTTCGCAAGGAAAAGCGACGAGAGTAAATTTTTTTCAAATTGATAGAAATGGATTAAAGAGTACTTGGCGTAACTGGCCGAAAAAATAAAAAATATGTTTAATCATCTGTCGCACCAAGTACTTATCATTTTTTTTAAACTTACATCCTTTTTCTTTCGAACTTCAATCGTTTTTTTCTTCGTTTTTATTGATTTTTTCACTTCAATCGAGTATCTTTTGAAGTAAATTTTTATCAGTGCTAAACCACGAATTTCATTTTGCGGCTATCTCCTTCGCCCTCATGCAATATTCTCGCGCATGCGCCATAAAACCACATTGAGACACGACATTTTTCCGTTTGGAAGCCCCATCTCACATGACATTAAACATCTGATAACGTACCCTTATATCAAGATGATTAGAGCATGCTACTAAATACAAAAATTGTGCAATAACTCACACGGCTGCTAATGTATCGTAGAGAGGCTTTAATCTATACCAATGAAGTGACAGAGCCTCTGCCAATGCTTCTTTAAATCGGGCTATCAGTTCCTCGGTATTATGCGGTAAGCAATACTCGGAATGGGCATTCAAATCGTGAATGACACCATTCACTATTTTTGCCGTCCCTTGGCGAATCGTCGTTTTTTTTTCATCTTAAGTAACTGTAAAATGGAACAAGTTTTTAGTTCAGTTCATTTTTTTGCTATTTGTATTTCGCAAACGAACCCTGAAAAATATACATTTGCACATTGCTCCCTCATCTGATTGCATCGTTCTCAGGGCTTCCTGGGCATCCTCATAAATGGAACTTTGCGAACGATGGAAAAAGATGAAGTAATATGAAAGTTTGAAATTCGCAACAGTATGGTAATTTTCATCAAACACAATTATTCATTATCGTATGCATCTTATGTCAGTTTATTAGTAAATGAAAACTTTTACTTTTGAAGATTCGGAAAATATATTTTTTAAACTAAACACTCTCTGGCTGGGCCTCAGGCAACGGTTATTGCCGAGGGTTCTGAGAACGAACCTGTAAAACATTAGGATAATGCGGCGTTCTCTCCGTTACACATAAGATAATTTTTTGCTTAAAAGACAATAGATCTATTACTACAGCTGTACGAGGCCATCGGGCCACCGATCTGAATAAAACAAAAACCGAAACTCTTTTAATGTAAAGCGATGAAAAATCCATTATAGAATCATTTTATAAAATGAAATCAGGGGTAACACATACTTTCTCTGTGGGATACCTAGTCCGTGACGCCAAACGTTTTTTATTTTCCTAATCTTCAATTCCTAAAATGGTCTTCAATTAATATTTTAATTAACAATAAACTGAATTTATTATTTGTAGTAATTTTAATAATTATATCAATCTTATCATTTTTATTTTCACCCGTATTATTGTCTTTAAGCTTTTTAAATGAAATTATCTAAAAAATGAATCTACTTTATAATATTTTTAATAATAATAATATAAGTTATTTAACGATAACATTATTTATCACTTCATTAAATGCACGAATCGTATATAATTTAACTATTTGACATTTTACGTTAAAAGAACTATTGATCTTCAAAACAAAAATAAAAATTCACTTTTAAACCTAAATAATGTTATAGTAAAGAAGAATTACTTTTTAAAATAAATTTACAGTTCATTAATTATATCAGACACAGTACGTAAAATGTTATAGCTAATATATCTGAAAATATAAAATAATTTTTTTTTAACTTAGAATTTATTTAAAATTGATATTTTTCTACTAATCATAACAATATTGGATATATTTATTTTATTCTGGGAATGTGATCTGGTATAGTAGGACCATCATTGAGTTTATTTATTCGTATGTGATTAAGCTATCCTGGTTATTTAATTAATAATGATCAACTTAATAATTCCATTATTACATCTTAGGCAGTCATCATAATTATTTTAAACTTATGCCAATTATAATTGGAGGACTTGGTAATTGAATAATTCCTTCAACATAAGAAGCCCTAGTATATGATTTCCACGGATAAATTATATACGATTTTCACTTTTACCCCCGTCTATTGATTTATTAATGATAAGAAACATATAAAATATAGGTATCGAAAAAGGCTAAACGGTGCATCCCCCTGTTCCATTAAGTTCAGATCACGAAAGAATATCATTAGATATAGCAATTTGCTCCCTTCATCTTGCAGGATTAATCTCAATTATTAGAGAAATTAATTTGATTACTACAATCATAAATATTTTATAAAATAGAAATTTGTAGTATGCATCATAGATTTATACCTATTGTAATTGAAAGAAGTAACCATAAAACTGTTATACAATGAGTTATTCCATATCCATTAACATTGGACGACTGAATTAAAAGTTTTGATCTCATAAATCAATATATAGTAATTGAAATTACCTCTAATGAAAAAATTTGTCAACATATAACATTAAAATGTCATTTTTAAATGATTAAAATGAGTATTTTTTATATTTCACAAATATCACCATACCATTGATTAACTGAAGATATAATTTTATTTATATTTAAAAAAATCATTATTTCAAATAATTTAAAAAATGAGAAGAATTTATCTTAAAATGACAAGAAATTTATTTTCTATTTTTGATTCTAATCCCAATTCAGTAATTGACTTAAATTGGATTTTTTTATTAAATTTGTTTGTATTATTCCAATGTCATTTTGAAAAGTTTAATAAATTTTTCGTTTAATGAATTCTTTAAATTTTTACTTTGAAAAAATATTTGAATTTTTAATTGACAAAAAAATATTTAAAACTTGTTTAATACATTTTTCAAATATTATTTTAATAACTGTATTTAAAGAATTAAAAATTATTTTTCGAATGAATTTAAGGATAAACTTTCGAAAAGCTGTTACACCCGATTTGGCTGAAATTTTGCACAGGATGTTTCATTTAATATATAAAGACATCCCCCAAAGGGATTTTTGGCGCATTCCAACAGTTCACGAGAAATATAATTTTAAAGTTTCTTTTTAAGCCGGCACGAGTACATCTACACTGACACAAAAAATTAAAGGAGCAAGAAAAATTGACCATTTTTTCGTGTTTTTCGAGAGGCTGTACTTCGTCAAAAATGGTCGTACGAAAAAAAGGATTTTGAAGCTTGAAGTTTCTAGTTTTCAGTTCTGACAATGATTTTTTTTTTGAGAATCACTGATTGCGCGGTCGGAAGAAATATCACGACAAAAAAAATTTTGCAAATTCTCACGTTTTTCAAAGTTCTGCACGGGTTTCGGAGATTTTTTTCGTACTTAACCATTAATCAAGGTTATTGAGCCCATTAAATTCACTTCAATGTGCTTTTTTTTTATCTCCGTACGACCATTTTTCGCTGAGATATCGGCCTTTGAATGAAAAACGTCTTTTTGTCTTCAGTCATCGATATCTCAGGAACTAATGGTGGTACGGGAATTCGACCGGCAGTTTTGGAAACGTGAATACATACTCTACTTTATGGACGTTAATTCAGCTCAATATGTGCCCACGAGCCAGGCAAAATTCCAAATTGATCGGTTCATCGGTCTTTCTTGCCCGATTGACTAAAATTTGAAAAAAATTAGTTTCCTCCTTTTCAGACATCATTTCATGATTATTAAGAGGAAAAAGAAACTTTTTATTACTTTTCGTACAATTGGGTGTTAAGTACGCATTAAATGTTGGAAAAAACCCTGAAAATCATATTGACTAAACATTTTCGAACAAAAAAATTTTAATTAAAAAAATGCTGAAAATTTTTTGAATTAAAAAAATTTTCTAAATTTTTCTTTACTAAAAAAACTTGTTTCGAAAATTTTTGGGCAATATTATTTTCAGGGTTTTTTTTTCATTTAACGGACGACACCACTGTGACGGCTTCAAAAAATCGATTTTTTGAAAACCATCTAGAAAAATCTAGAATACATTTAAGATCAAGATGCCGTTGGACCCAGGTCGAAAAAATAATTATTTTCGGAAATATTGAATATTTTGTGGAGCGGTGCAGCGCTTTGTGACGCTCGGGGTCCCGCGCAACTGCGCGCCTCAGGGTCGGCAGGTATATCGAATAGCGATCCATACGACGGTTTCGAGATAAAAAAAAAAGAGTGCATCGATTATGTTCAAAAACGTATGGGGACGCGCCTCCGCGAAATCGTGAAAAAACAAAAAGGATTATCTGGCAGAGGAACGGTCACCGGAAAATTGATTGACGAGTTGATATTACGGCTTGGACATTCGGAGGAACAGCGATGATGTTGAAAAAATGAGGAAGGCAATTTGGGCAACTATCAAACATAAAATATCCACAGATAGTGAGCCACAACATGACGATTGCCCAGAGGGAGCCGAGTCGTGGTGTTCCTGGCAGCGAGCGGTCGCAAGCGGTAATATTTCTGAATATCGCCATAAGCCGCCTCTTCCTTAGGAAGTATTGGAGGCAATTACGCCAGTCTTCGAAAATTTGAGCAGAGACAATTTGCTGCAGCGTTGTTTGGGCGGCTTCACGCAAAACAACAACGAAAGCTACAACAAATCAGTTTGGGCAATAGCCCCCAAGTGTCAGTCCGGGAGCAAAAAAATCGTCGATATTGCAGCTGATATCGCGGTATTATTATTCAATGAGGGCCTGAGAAGCCTCATAAATGTTTTGGAGACGTTGGGGATAACTATCGGCCCAAATTGTTTCAATTTTTGGTTTGAAACCGACGCAGCGCGGATCGAGCTGGCGGAGCGCTCGCTCACTGACGCTGCAAAAGAGGCAAGAAGAGTCTCTACAAGTTCGAGAAAAGATTCGAGAAAAGATAAGAGTGCGGCACGCAGCAGAACTCGAGCAATTTTTATCCGATCGACTTCAAATTTGGACTGCATCAATAAAACCAGATTATCTAAAGAAGTACATAGGATTTTTTCGATATGTCAATAATAAAAAAAGTTCTAGCCTATTTTCCGTCCGTTAATTTCAAAAGCGTGCCTATTTTTTAAAAATCAATATTTTTTCAAATTCCTAGGTACTTCTCTTCAAAATATCATATTATTAACGAAAACACTCGGTATTTTTTTCAGATCGACTTTGAAGAAAGTTCTGCTGCGTGCCGCGAACCACTGCAGAGGTACCAGTATCTGACGCGGTAGCTTCCCCAGCGTCACCATGGGACGTGAAAAATTTGAAATTTTTTTTGATGTATCTTCAATAAACAACGAACAAAACAAAAAAAATTCGAATATCTCTTTTTTTTCCCACAAAAAAAATTCTTGAAAAATGGCAAAAAAACAGGGGGTCCCAGTGTGTTGTCCGTTAATGCATACTAAATACCGAATTGTACGAAACGGATTGAAAAGTTTTTTTTCCTCTTAATAATCATGAAATGATGTCTGAGAAGAAGGAATTTGCTCCTTTAATTTTTTGTTCAAATTTTGGTCAATCGGGCAAGAAAGACCGATGGACGGATCAATTTGGAATTTCGCATGGCCCTTGAGGACATCTGGAGCTGAATGGCCGTCCATAAACATTAGTGTTTATCGCAATATTTGCAAAACTTTTTTAAATCGATGGCAAAAATTAAAAAAAATCACAACAACAATAATCAGAGCTTGTAGAGTATGTATTCACGTTTCCAAAACTGCCGGTCGATTCCCGTGCGACAATTAGTTCCTGAGATATCGATGACTGAAGACAAAAGGACGTTTTTTCATTCAAAGGCCGATATCTCAGCGAAAAATGGTCGTACGGAGATAAAAAAAAAAGGCAAATTGAAGTGAATTGAATGGGCTCAACGATCTTGATATTGGTTAAGTCCGAAAAAAAATCTCCGAAACCCGTGCAGAACTTTGAAAAACTTAAAAATGTGCACAATTTTTTTTGTCGTGATGTTTCTTCCGAACGCGTAATCAGTGATTCTAAAAAAAAAATAATTGTCAGAACTAAAAGCTAGAAACTTCAAGCTTCAAAATCCTTTTTTTTTGTCCGACTACTTTTAACGAAGTTACAGCCTTTCGAAAAACACGACAAAAATGGTCAACTTTTCTTACTCCTTTAATTTTTTGTGTCAGTGTATATCGCTCGCCACGGCCGAGCGATATTCCCACTCCTACGACTTCACTGGTGGCCAGCGTGCCGCACTGCCCCCTCCAAGTATATTTGTACTGCAGGGGTAACCCGAACAGACAAACCCAAACAAACTCGATATCTCGTAAACTATTGAAATGCACCAAAAATCCCTTGAGGGACGACTTCATATATGAAATGGAACATATGTGCAAAATTTCAGCCACAAATCGGGCGTAACAGCTTTTTGGAAGTTCGCCCAAATTTAATTGTTTTAATATATTTTATTCCTTTTATTACTTTATTTATATTATTTTTAAGAAATCATTTTATATACATTTTTTTGACAAGTTCCACATATATTGGAAAGTTCAAGACTTCAAAATTTTTCAATTAGCTTTTCCCTTCCGTTTTGATGTGATTTAATAATTTTTATTTGATTAAACAATACAAAATTTGCATTTGCGCATATAAACCCCAAATATTTGTTTTAATACCTTTTATAGTTTCAATTCAAACAACTACAAATATTATTCGTCCCTTAACTTTATCGATTCAATTAACGGCAAATATAATTGCAGGACATTTACTTTTAGCTTTCATAAGAGAATCGGCTATTTCATTAATAATAATTTTGTCATATATTATCATTGCAATACACATTATATTATTAATATTAATATTTAAAGTTTCTATTATGCAATCTTGTGTTTTTACTGTATTAAGAATTTTATACACAAAGGAAACAAGTAAGGTTGAAATCATTATTAAACAAAATTTCTCATAACCGTCCTTTCCATATAGTCATTTCCACTAATGGAGTTTGACCTTTAAAAAAGGTACATTTCTGTACGTCGCTTTGATTTATTAATGCCCTGTTTCGATACGATGTACGCCACGTTACGCCACCAAATATCGCGAAAAAGACTCTCTGCTTCAACTAAATGCTCTATTGTAGTCCAGTCAAAAGTGGCCAAAGTCGAACATTTTTGCGACCGCTTAGTGAAACAAGTATTCCTATGTTAATCGACCCGGGCAATCCGAATTTCTAGGAATTTTAACTAAGAGTGAAGAACAGTGTTAGAAACCGAAAAATATGCATTATTTTGAGAACGCGGAGGAAATCGCAAAAAATTTCGAACAAGAGTTGTAGAATGCAGAATTTTGCCTCGTAGATGTATACGATTTTTTCTCTATCTCCAGTAGGTTAACCGTAAAATATGAAAAGCCAATTTACACCAAACCTATGAACGCGCGCGTACGAATTCGAGGCGATTGAAGCTCACTGTACGGGTATAGTACCTAACCGCACCTCACTCTCTCGCCGGCACCCTGCACGTGTTTGGGCCGAAGGACCTCCAATAGAATAGAAGCTCGGTCGGGTATCGTCGGCAGCCTAGTACATAGCTAATATAAGCTGTCGGATTGTGAAGACTGCGCTACCGGCTATATTTCCTTTCGCAAAAAATCCATCGGGGCTATTAGATTATATGTTTTTCGCCTGACAGCTTTCCGTCTCACTGGCGCGGACGGAACCAGAAAATAAGCGAAACGAATTCTTGAAGTTCCATTGTATACGAATTTCTTAATTATATAGATAAAACATTCATGTGGCAAAATATTATTTCATTTTATTTATGATAAGGAATGAAAATTAATATGCATATGAGGCATTCCACGCCATTTCACCTAGCCCACTCCGACCATTTTTTATTGACCTGTTTTTTTTTGTAAAATTTTACCCCATGAAAAGTATATCTACATCAATTTTGATATTTTTATCTCTTCTCTTTTACGTGGTATAGTTTTCCAAAGATGTCAATTTCGGAAGTTTTGGAAAAGTTTAAACGCTAAAAACTTCTGCACTAATTGAGTCAACAAATGTCGATATATATTTTTTCATTTTGAAGCATACTTTCGTTAAAAAAAAGAAAAAATTATCAATTATTAATATCAACGTTTTTTTGCTTCTTAAGTTTAAACCTCTGTTTTTAAAGATGATTAATTCTTTATTTTTCAAACAAGTCTCTAAAATAGAGTGACCCGCTCTATGATTTTTAAGGCTAGTCTCATTGTGAGACCATTTTTCCTTTCATTTTTTTCGAATAAATTATATATGTTTCAAAAGATTTTATCATTTATAGGCCTAAAACGGTTTATTTTTTATTTGTGCTGGATTCAACGAAACAAATTACTTCGAAAAAAAAACATTTTTTTACGTTAAAAAAATTTTTGAAATGATTTCGGAAAAAAATACCATTGAAATTCAGCATTAATGAAAAAAAAACCGTTTCCGGCCTGTCGAGACCGAATTGGAAATCACAAAACCATTACTAGCATTATTGGAGATGAAAATGATAAAAATATTCTCAAAAAAACATGATACATTCGAAAAAAAAATAGAACGAAAAATGAGCCTTCGAAAAAACGTCATAAAAAACATAGAGAGGGTCACTCACTTTCAGAGAATTAAAACAACATAGAAAAAGACAATCATCTTTAAAAAAATAGTTTTCACTTTCGAAGCAAAAAAGCGTTGACATTGATAATCGATAATTCTTCTATATTTTCTAACGAAAGTGTGCTTTAAAGTTTAAAAAGAATATATAGCGACATTTGTCAATCGCATTTAGATCACGAGTTACTAGTGTTTAAACCTTTCCAAAACTTCTGAAATCGACATTTGAAAAATTATAACACCTAAGAGAGGAGAGGTAAAAATAAAAAAAATTGGTGTGAATTTTCCTTCAGGGTGTACAATTTTACAAAAAAATTAGAAGTGGTCGGCGTGATAATGCCTCATATACTTTGTACTAGACCGGCATTTAATTTACTGTTGAGACTGAATAATTTATTTGAATTGAATGAATTTTGTACGCTTTCATATAATGAACTGAATAATTATGTATACATTAATGAATTAAAATTTGAATAAATGGAAATTTTGCAACCCATTTTAATCCCATCAAACCTCTGTTTAACAACTTAAGGGGTCTTCCCACTTTAGACGCTAAAGAAAAGGCTATTTTCAGGATTTTTGAAATCGGTTTAAATTATAGATATTGATATAAAAGTTTTTACACTTAATAAATACATTTTCGAAATACCTCAAAACATTGTTGTATGTATTTATGTACCCCAAACAAACTGTAACGCGTTTTTCTCGAAATAACATTTTTCAACGGCTTGTTGATAAAATCTCCGAAAGTACTGGATCTTCATACAATTTCAACAACATATTCTTTACAAGCATAGCTATAGCGCATATCAAGGATTTAAAAAAATTCTGATATTTACTATTTTTGAAAATCAATTTGAAAAACACGTTTTCTTGTTTTTTTGTCGAAAAATGTTTGTCATTTCTTTACTTTTGCATATATCAAAAATAGTACGATTTGCCATCGTATGATATAGCCATGAACATATTGAATCTAAAACCGTTTGATTTTATTCGTTCGGATGATCCGTCTCTGAGATCTCATCAACAGCGCTGACCTTCAATTGTGTTAGGGAATTTTTGTAACTACCATTTTCGTCTATAAATAGTGATTGAAATATATTTTAGCAATTAAAAGATTTATGGCGTTACTTTTATTTGGTTATGAGCAGATATTTTTTATCCTCGAAAAACATGTCATTTTGAAATGATTTTCTTGAGTTGGATCCTGAATATTCGAGGTGAAAACAAGTATCCAGAATTTTTTTAAACGCAAAATCACCACAAATCGCTCATTATCGCTAAACCACATAGCTGGATAAAACTTACAGATATCTTTTGTCGGTCAGTTTTAGTAGGTAATAAGTGAGTTTTAGAACGATACGTTAATAAATAATAAAAATACACAAAACACACAAAAATATCGTTTTTCAACTACGAACTACTGTTGAACTAACAATTTTACACGATTTTAGGTACAGGACTTATTTTGTAGGTACCATTACGGTGCACAACTTTTAAGGGAAGCGTTTTTTCATAAAGTACATTCCAAAATATTGACATTGAAATAAGAGTTTAAAAACAATTTATCGTGGCCAAAAAACAATGTGAAAGGTAGAGATATTTCAAGGGTACGTTCCTGGAAGACCAAAGTACTGACCAAATGTATATGTAAAAAAATGTTTAAACGCAAACGAGCTTTTATTTGATGTACTAAAAGGTAGAACATTTTTTTCTTATGAATTCATCTGTATAGAACTATAAACAAAAGATCGTGGCGCTCAACGTTTAAATGTTTAATAAATTTGATCAATTCAGTTTCATTGACCGTACGTAATTTGGCATAATAGTAATTAAAGACATTATTATTACACGTTTATACTCAGTTTCAAAATGTTTATGTGAGGAACCCAAGGTTAATTAAATACCAGTCAATTAAATACGGTTGATGTGTTATCGGAATTATGTAAATTAAAGATTATATATCTCAATTTTGAACGCCCCAAGCTTTAATTTATAGTCACATAAAGGAGACTTGGTGAAAAAAATAATTTTCTACTTTTGAGTTAACTTTTTAAAATGTTTTCCTTTTCAAATAAATTATTTTCTACTTTTCCGTCATTAATTGTTTAAAAGACTTAGCGCTCTAGTAAGAGCGCTAAATTTTTTCACAGTGGGATTAATTCATTCAAAAGAACCGGTGTTATTTTTGGTTGGTTGTCAGGAGAAATCTTGGAGATTTTTTTTAAGTTAAATTTTTAAAAGGTGTACAGAATAAAAGTCAAGTTCATACTTCTAGACTTTTGTATTTCATAGCATAGCAGTCTTCTCAGTTCAGACGCTAAAAAGGCTATTTGCATGTTTTTTTATAGGTTTATATTGTAGATATTGATATAAAAGTTGTTACACTTAATAAATACTTTCGAAATACATAAAAACATTTTATAAATAATCACATTATATAAATACATTAAAATTTTTATGTATTTATATAACCCAAACAAATTGTAAACGCGTTTTTCTCGAAACAATGTTTTTCGACGGCTTGTTGATAAAATATTCGAAACTACTGAACCAATCTTTTTAAAATTTCAATCACATATTCTTTACAACTATAGCTATGGCGCACATCAAGAATTTTTTAAACTTTGATACTTACTATATTTTTGTCAAAAACGGTGAAAAACACCTTTTTTCGAAAAATTGTCCGCCATTTTATTTTTGTGTGTCTAAAAAATTGTATGATATGCGCTAAAGCTATTAACATACTGAATCCAAAATCGTTTGAGTGATTTTTTTGTTTGGGATAAACCATTTAATTTGATGTTTTTGTTTTGGATGATCCATCTCCGAGACTTTATCAACAGCGCAGACCTACAATTTTTCTAGGACATTTTTTAACTTCCATTTTTGTCGATAAATAGTGTATCCATTAACTGTAACAACAGTCACATCAATATCTATATTACAATCCTATTGGAACAATACTGGAAATAGCATTTTTAGCGTCTAAAGTGAGGAGATTCCTGATATCCGAACACTGCGTTATGTCTTTCCCGTCTATACGCGCTTCTATACTCGTGCGTTGTCTACGCGCGTGCCGTTAAATCGAAAAAGTAAACAAACGGCCTGCTCGCAGCCACATTCGAAAAAACCTCTTTTCGTACCTATCCTTTTATTTCTCGCTGCCGGGTTTCTTCGTTTTATTGGCGGTGACATTTCGCGATCTCTCTGACCGAATACATGGTATGGCATGAGTGTGAGAAAGAACGTTATGAGGGTCATCGATATCGAGAGATAGAAAGAGAGAGAGAGAAGAAGAGAAAAGCCGGTGCTTCGCTCTCGCTCGATACCTGTGGTATATCTCTCTCGCACATGCGTGGTTACCAGCTCTTTGCCTTAATAAAGAAAACCGTGAATTTGAAGGTAATTTTCGTACCAAAAATGTTAATATTCGATTATTGGTCGTGTTATCTCCATCGCTACTTTACAACGAGACATCCCAAGATATTTTGAATTTACTTATTTATTTATTAAATTAAAGTATTTATTACAAAAAAATTAGCACGCATTTTTCAATGATCCCGCGGAACACTTCTCAACAACAATTCCTTTGGATAAGAATTTTCCGATAATCACGTAGCTTTATTTCGTAAGAAAAAAATAAAAGTAATTGTTTTCACTTACATGGTTCTTCCGTCGCGGGATTCTCCACTCTTCTGATACACCCTCCCGTCCTTTATTCTTTCCGTCAACGGGATTTGTCTTTGCGGTCTGCGTCCACCAGGCATGTTCACTTATTGATGATATGAAAGTGGAAAACTCACAGGAAAAGTAGCACAGACACCACAACAGGTAAATTAATACAAAATAATAGTTTGAAAAAACGTCAATGGGAAAAAGAAAACTGTCACTTATATATATACACAACACTATTTAAACACCCTTCGTAACTTGTTAAATCTTAATAAAAACAATAATAAAAACTGTGATAAGAAAGTAAAGAAAAAACTGAGCGAAAAAAGCCAGCAATAAAAAATGGTACTGGAAACTAATAATGTGATCGTAAAGAAGAAACGCGTGATCGGAAATTAACTATAACCGTGTCACACTCGTTATTGCGATCTGTAATTACTGATAGAATACAATATTTTCGGGGCATTACGGACCATTGTCCGTAATGCCGCGAAAATGTGCAGAGGGAGGGATGTGCAAAATGCTATTCGTCAAACCGGGTAAACGACACGGCTGCTTGCGGCGTACATGAGCAACAGCAACAGACGCTGAATGTTTTTCGTTGTCCACTTTACATATCTCACAGGGGGAGGCTGTCACTTGTCAAATTTAGATTCGATTCATACTCTGTTGATAAAAGTTCGTGGCCGGAGGTGTTATATGGTAAAGCAAAGCAGTAAAATGCACTTCTTCGTCGTTATCGGAAAGATCGGCATTGAAATATGCATTTGCGTTCAAATGCCTTTCTACGTACCAAAAACGTCAAGGAGCGCGTGGCGCATCCATGAACAATAAGTTCAACGCACCGGGTTCGAATCTCGCTACAGGCAACTTTTTTTTTATTCAAATGTATATACAGACAATTCCCGACAAACAGTTTAATTATGCATATAATCATTTTTTTAAATACCGTATGTTGTGAAAAACCGACGCTTTCGAACTTCGTTATGCTGTTGACAAACAAAGTTATACTTCAAAAATCGAAATACTAGCCGCAGCAAGAATGTCTATATTATATATAATTTACGGAAGATATAAAATAATTAGTTTTTTAACTGCCGTTTGTTGTGCAAAAACCAACGCTTTTGAACTTCATTATTAGACCGGGAGATAGTGACACGTTATGGGGATCCATTTGTTATTGTATGGTAACCCTTCAGGGGTCGACTGTCATAATGAATGGAACGGAGAATAATGGTCATATTGCTGGTCGTCAGGACGTAATCGCAGGACGATTAATCGAAATTTTCCGATTAATTACGAGTTTGAAACGATTTGTCGCACAAAAATTCTTGTATTTTCCGGTAGTTGATAAAAAATCAACTCGGCGCTCGCCAAAAGCCATACTCAAGGGCTTCTTCTATCCCGCCATACCAAGTAAAATTTTTTTTTGGTTTTTGTTTTTCAATTATTTGTTACAGGTTAATTGTTTTAAACTGTTCTTTAAGCATACCTTAACGAAAATCACCATGCCCTACCGCACCGACGGTCCTGCATGGCCGCCATACCGCTGCAAAGAAAAGCAGATTTATTTATTGATGCAAAACGATTTGATACCGTATCGTACTTGAATTGTAGAATGGTCACGATACAGTAAAACTGTTAATATATTTGCTATACTTGTGGTGAAGTGCAAAATTGGTGCCATACCCAGAAAACTGATTTTCAGCAACGTCTTTCAACTACAACTTGTACGAAACGTACAAGTACTCATTACAATACGGCTAACAGACGTCGGCAAAAATAATATTTTTGCAAGTATTCTTAAGTGATATTGCCAATTTTTCGAAGAATGGGAAATTGAAAAAAAAACAATTATTAATTACCGTTACATATGCATTTGAAATTAAATATTTACGTTCTTTACACCTCTAACTTTTATTAAAAATGTGTGGCATACCTTAACAAATCGTTTTAACTTTGCATAAAATGTAAAAATTTTCGAATACCATTGTACGTATTTGACCCATCCCACGTGTACGGCATAATTAGGTTTATATTTCTAATTTCATAAATAACTGGTAAACAAAATTGTAGGGTTTAACAAATCATTTTGCATCAATAAATTCATCTATGGCGTATGGCAGTCATTCGAAGACGTCGGGGCAGTATGGCATGGTGGTTTTCGTAAATGACTACTCGAAAACAGTCAATTAAAAAAAAAGTTAGCCTGTAACAAATAGTCGAAAACCGATGACAAAACAAATCGTGTTCTGATTGATCCGGCGCGTTAGAAGCCCCTTTATCTAGCTCACAGCGGAAAGTGTTTCGTAGCAAAGCAGTAAGAGAATCATTGCAATATTCCGTTGCCTTCAACGTTGTAGGTTTCTACGTAAAATTAATTTCAAAAGCGCGTGGCGCAGCACGGAAGCTGTCGGCTTCATAAGTCGATCGTCCCTGGTTCAAATCTCGCTGCTGGCAATTCCTAAACTTTTTTGTTTCAATTGTGCATACAGATAATTCCCTGAAATTCAGTTTCAGCACTTATGTATATGATAAGTTTTGTAAATGCCGTTTGTTGTGGAGAAACCGACGCTTTTGAACTTTATTATGACGCTCGTGAACAAAGTTATATTGCAGATGTAGAAATACTTACCGCAAATTTCTATTTCAAATATAGTATGATATAATATAATACGTTTTTTTGAATGCACAATTGTTGAAACTGATTGCCGGGAATTAACTGTATACACATTGGAATAAAAAGGAAAGTTCCCAGTAGCGAGATTTGAACCAGGGACATTAGGCTTATGAAGCAGAGACCTTGCTCACTGCCCGACGCGCTCCTGAAAATTTGTTTTATATAGAAACGTAGAAAGGTACTCCAACCCAACGGAATCTTTTAGTGCCCATTTTCTCGACAACGGCAAAGTAGCGGCAAGATGTGACAAAGCTCACTGCTTTGCCACAAAACACCTCTCGCCATGAGCTTTTATTACACGCGTTATGAATCGAATCTGGATTTGACAATTGACAACCTCCACCAGATAGGGCATTCTCAAAATTGTATTCGCAGCGCTGTGTCTGTACGAGATTTACAAAACTTTATCTCCACAGAACTGTCATAGAGCATTCTCAATTTTTTTCCTTCGCAGCGCTATGTCTGGGTATTGTTTAAAAATGTTGTTCCTGCAGCATTGTGTCTTTGAGGATTATAAAAAATGTTGCCTTCGCGGAACTGTGTCTGGGGGTTATTTAAAAAAATTTATCTCAGCAGCGCTGGTCTAAGAGTATTTTCAAAACTTTATCTCCGCGGCCCTGTCCCTAAGAGTGTTTTGAAGATTTTCAGCTTTTTGTGTCTACTTTTAGTACAGACGAGTTGTCGTTGAAATACCCCTACACGGTCAGATCCGTGAGACAAACTGTTCAAAAAAGAAATTCGGGCTTTAGTTTTGTCCACAGCGCCGAAGCTGTGGTAGTTCATGTTGGGGGTGAAAACGCGCACTGAGAGAAATTTTTGATGATGTGAACTGCATACGACGATTCAGAGCGTATGTAACAATAATTATTACAGCAAACATTTATCATGTCGCTTACGATTTTTGTGCTCTGATCGATAAATTTATCATGTAATCATCGAATTGAAATTTGTTAAAATATGGACGGCACAGAATGGTATCATCAGTTGTTCATTCGATTCAATCGAAGATTTCAACTGGTCTACAAATTGGAAATTGATAATTTGTCATCCACTTACCTGATTAAATCATCTCCCAACTCACAAATTATTTTTATAACGCGAAATTCCAACGAGAGTTGGATATTCTTATGAAAAACCTGAAGTGTATAATCAGCATGAGAACCTGAGTATACATATAACTCAATAGCTTCCGAAGTGATCCTACTAGAAAGGAATAAACGAAGTGTTGTATTATTTCCATATACAATTCCTCGACGACTTCGGACATTTTGTACATGCTGCCATGATAACTTGTTTTTTCTACTGTTTTTCTAACGCCTTAGAAGCATTATGATTGATTATTTCCTCTTACATAGCACAGCAATCTCGTTTTATACAGTCATATAATACAGTCAATAATCCTTGAGTTTTTAAAAAATAGCAAGCCAATCGAAGTCAAAAGGTCGCGTTTCAAAACAAATCGAAACATGTATTGAAACTTTGGAAACGCTATTCCGTCGTTCTATTCGCCTATTATGGAAGTTGCATATGTCAAATACAATATCGCTCTATCGAATGAATTTAAAAAATATTCTTTCTTATTTTCGAAACACGTGGCGCCGAGGCACCGCCGCGTCTTTTAACTCATAGAAGTTTTCCTCGGGAAAATGGGGTGAAGTCTACGCGTAAAGTCTACCGGTCTAAACTATGTTTATCGAGTTGTAGCATATCTTTGTTTCCGATTATGAGAATTGCAAAAGAATGAGAATTTCGGGAAAATGTTGTCTCCGATAAGCAGGACAAAAAACTGTAACACATCTACATAAGTGCGAGAGTTCGCGTTTACCAGTCGTCGAAAAAAAGGTCACCAGTCGTTAAGCGGAATTCCTTGCCGCATTCCGGTGCGTCGCGAGTAAAGGGAAGGCACTGTTGTTTTGGCGTGTTTACGGGGCATCACATGTGCGTAGTGGTAGCCTAACATCGTTTTGTCAAGTTGATTTCGGAAGTAATCATATCAAGTTTATATACATTAACAAATAAAGAAGAAAGTGACTACTTGTTCCCGATGTTGAAAAGATGCATCATTGCGGGATGCAGAAGTGGATATCTGAATAACGTCGAGCAGACCATTTTTGAACAGACATTATTGTATGCGGCATTGTATGCTCCCATTGGCCGCCTCAAAATCGTGGCACGTTAAAAAAAGATGGTGAAACCAGAAAACATGAGAAGCTGGATCAACAATAGCCGTGTAGGATAGGCATTGTATATTGTAGACGATAAATAAATATTGAAAAAGGTTAAGTAAATTATTAATTTTCATAAACCCTCCCACTTTTAGCATAGGTTTTTGAAATTCCAGATTATAATTTACGCGCAAATTTCAAAAGCGCTACTTCCTATCCGTAATCAAACAAATATAATGAGGTAGAGCAAAACTTAACTCGGCCTATCCATCTTAAAGACGATGAGTATTATTAACTAATGACTCATTGCTCTTATTTTCGGTTTAACATTGTAATTTTTGTATTTGACTAATTATCCAGGATGACTTTTCATTCCAGCCACGGTACTGTAATGAAAACGTTTAAAACTGTCAAACAGGAAAACGCCATGCGATAAAAAAAATCCACTCAAAAACATTACGGCTTATTTTGACTTATAAAATCATTCTGCCTTACGTTATAATTATTTTTTATTTTAACTAAAGCAATAGTTTTAGTCTAGGTTTTAAATTAATATTGTACAAAAAACTGTTTAACCTTAGGAATAATATTTTCCAACTAATTAATTTTCTTTGAAAAAACGTTAAATTACTATTATAACATAAAACTGATTTCACCATGTACAACAGTACAAATTTACAGTTACAATTTTCAACGACTTTGGCCATTTTCGACTGTGGACTAGTAGTGCGCAGACCGGTGTATACGACCGTGCACCTAACTGGCTGCCAGCGCCATCTGTCAGCGTCACTTTCAAGTGCAAGGAACGTATTGCTGGATCATAAGTTTTCGCAATTCGGACTTTCGCCTTTTCGACCTATCGCATTTTTACCTGATCGACTTTTTGGTCCTTCGCTTTAAGGGGTTACCCCCACTTGCGATTTTGAAAAAATCGATTTTTTTATTGCATTTTTTTGAAGCATAAGTACCTGAGAATATGTCCTGAAAATTTCGAGTCGATACGCACAAAATTGACTGAGATATGAGCGCTGAAAGAGAAGAATCCGTTGTGTAAACGACCGGCTAATTGAAACATTAAACGCGTTTTTCTCAAAATGGCATTTCTGAAGTCGGTGACCAAGATTACTCGAACACTAATGAACTGATCTTCTTGAAATTTTGCAGCCTTATATAATACAAAAAAATGTAGTCTTTAATAGTTCGATTTTTTTTTTGAAAAAAAATGGCCGTTTTATAGCCAAAAAACGGCCGTTTTTTTTCGTTAAAATCGAACCATTAACTTTGACTGTCCGCCATTTTGTGAAAAATGAATATTTTTTAAAATCCTTTGATTAAAGACTAGTTTATATTTATATTTGACTTAATCCATCCGCATTTTTTTTTTCAGATGATCCACTTCGCCGCAACGTTGGTCACCGCAAACCGTCTATATAAAAACATTATTTCATTGACGGCCATTTGCCACTAAACAATGTAATATTTCGCAATGAAAAAATTACTGAAAGTTCTTCAAGATGTGTTCTTTAAGATGGTATATTGATCGATTAAAAAAGTTTTGTAGTTTTCTTTTAGAAAAATCATGAAAAAGGGCTTTTTTGCGCTACAAATGGGGGTAACGTCTTAATGAATTCGAAATTGAAAACGATGATAATATTTACAATGCGATGCGTGGTCATCTCGAATTGTTTACCTTATTTATACCGGCAGGTCGATATTATATCTCTTATTATTTTATAAAATCACTATGTTTATTTTCGCTATAAATCAACGTCGAGATATTTATATTCGCAATTTGGTACCAACTATTTTAGAGACTCTCTAAGATTGATCTCTCTATATTGGAACGATTCGTCATTAATGATTTCGCTATTCCGGTCCTTCAGAATATTTGTCGTTCAAACTTTCGATGCGTTATTTTTCTCGAGTTATACATGGGCAATGAAATGAATATTTTTCGTTATCGGCAGGATGTGCTGACTACGTAGTGTCCAAGCTCCGAGGAGGTCTGTGCGAAAACTCGCGATGAAGCTGACCGCTTGGGAACAGTTTCGCGGGTTATTCGAAGACTATCACGTCCCCAATATATACATAATATAGATATGACATTATTCCTTATTTCTAGGACCATTGTGTTATGGTCAACAAGAATATACATATATATGATGGATAGTAGTTCGGGGACTCTCGTGTAAACTCTAATGGAGTTGACCGAGTATGTATATATTGAAACGTTTCGCGATTTTATGCGAAAGCTTTCCTTTCGTTGTCGGTTGTTCGTTCTTACGGATGTCCGGGAAAACGAGGATACGCGGCGAATTGATTGCCGGTGGAAATTTTAGGGGTTCCCATAGCCTCCTGGAGGGCGATGTACGTTTTTGGTGCCAGGAATGATGAGGCGGACATAAGGTGTTTTTATAGGAGATGCCTCAGTGGTTTTGAGGGTCTCAGAGCCGCCTATTGTAATCCGTCATCATTGGCATTCGATATTTCGGATTCTTGGGAGTTAGTCTCGGGTGGTGCAAACAATGAAATTTGTTAGTGTTTAATTCCATGAGTTTACTGGTATTGATCGGGTATAGCGACGTTTACGAGGATCTGGAAAGGTCGGCGAGAAAAGCTGCCTTGTTAGGAGTGACGAGGATAAGGTGAGTCATGCGAGGTGTAGCGCGCACGCGGTTCCACGGGCGTGCTCTCTCTCCTGTTTCTCTCGCTCTCCCGCTCGCACTCGCACAGACCGCGAGCGTCGTCGGTACGCGTAACGCCGTTTTTCGGGACTGCTTCTCTAAGGAGAATGCGAGTACCCGTTGAATTTGATTCGTGTCGGTTTGTATGGCGGTATATCCAGTTCGCACTCGTTGCCAAATGCAACTAAGCGCACGGGTGCCACGCCGTGTCGCCCACGCGCTAGAGATACTAGCGTTTTAGTAATGCGCGAACTCGAAGAGGACTTGTGCTCTCCGAGGGCGCATAGCGGGGCCGTCCGGAAGGGACGGCTGACCTCCTCGGTGACGGGCGAGGAGGACCAAGAACCAGAGAAGCTGGTTGTAGAATTTCCCTGTCGTACAGCGAAGCGCGATCGGCACTTCTCGGACTGCACACTCCGAGAGTACGTGCGTCGGATGCGTAGTATGGCGATCGATCGTCCTAGCCACAATCGATCGGGTGTTATTTAGAGTTCCCTGACTAGCAATCACCACGACGACTCTATCTCCGAGGTCGGACTTCCAGCGCAATGCTGGGGCTTCCCAAGGAAATAGAGTATCTAACCCGAAGCTGAGGTTGTTCTAGGATGGGACCAGGGCGACGGCAGCAAGGTCCCCATCCTGTGATCCGAGGTTTCGGATGATGGTGACTCCACGTAAGATAATGAGTTATTTGTGACAGAGTGCCGCTCTGACTCGTGCACGCCCTTATATAGCCCCAGGCCCGTTAGGAGAAGTTCCATTTCTCTTGCGGATCCGGAGGACTAGGTAGGGAATCACGCCGCCGAGGAACAATCCGATGGTGGGGTGGGTGGGGATCGAACGTTTGAACGACAAATATTCTGAATGACCGGAATAGCGAAATCACTAATGGCGAATCGTTCCAATATAGAGAGATCAATCTTACGATAGTCTCTAAAATGTTGGTACCAAATTGCGAATACAAATATCTCGACGTTGATTTATAGCGAAAATAAACATAGAGATTTTAAAAAATAATAAGAGATATAATATCGACCGGCCGGTATAAATAAGGTAAACAATTCGAGACGACAAAGCATCAAATTGTAAATATTATCATCGTTTACAATTTCGAATTCATTAAAGCGAGGGACCAAAAAGTCGATCAGGTAAAAATGCGATAGGCCGAAAAGGCGAATGGTCTGAATAGCGAAAACTTATGATCCAGCAATACGTTCCTTGCACTTGAGAGTGAAGCTGACAGATGGCGCTGGCAGCCAGTTAGGTGCACGGTCGTATACACCGGTCTGCGCACTACTAGCCACAGTCGAAAGTGGCCAAAGTAGTTGAAAATTGTAACTGTAAATTTGTACTGTTATACATGGTGAAATCAATTTTATGTTATAATAGTAATTTAATGTTTTTTCAAAGAAAATAAATTATTTGGAAAATATTATTCCTAAGGTTAAACAGTTTTTTGTACAATATTAATTTAAAAAACTAGACTAAAACTATTGCTTTAGTTAAAATAAAAAATAATTATAATGTAAGGCAGAATGATTTTATAAGTCAAAATAAGCCGTAATGTTTTTGAGTGGATTTTTTTTATCACATGGCATTCATGTTTTCCTTTTTGAAAGTTTTAAACGTTTTCATTACAGTACCGTGGCCGGAATGAAAAGTCATCCTGGATAATTAGTCGAATACAAAAACTACAATGTTAAACCGAAAATAAGAGCAAAGAGTCATTAGTTAATGATACTCATCGTCTTTAAGATGGATAGGCCGAGTTAAGTTTTGCTCTACCTCATTATATTTGTTTGATTACGGATAGGAAGTAGTGCTTTTGAAATTTACGCGCAAATTATAATCTGGAATTTAAAAAACCTATGCTAAAAGTGGGAGGGTTTATGAAAATTAATAATTTAGTTAACCTTTTTCAATATTTATTTATCGTCTGTAATATACAATGCGTATCCTATACGGCTATTGTTGATCCAGCTTCTCATGTTTTCTGGTTTCGCCATTTTTTTTTTTTTTTTTAACGTGCCACGATTTTGAGGCGGCCAATGGGAGCATACAAAGCCGCATACAATAATGTCTGTTCAAAAATGGTCTGCTCGACGTTATTCAGATATCCACTTCTGCATCCCGAAATGATGCATCTCTTCAACATCGGCAACAAGTAGTCACTTTCTTCTTTATTTGTTAATGAATATAAACTTGACATGATTACTTCCGAAATCAACTTGACAAAACGATGTTAGGCTACCACTACGCATATGCGATGCCCCGTAAACATGCCAAAACAAAAGTGCTTTCCCTTCACGCGCGACGCACCGGAATGCGGCAAGGAATTCCGCTTAACGACTGGTGGCCTTTTTTTCGACGACTGGTAAACGCTAACTCTCGCACTTATGTAGATGTTACAGTTTTTTGTTCTGCTTATCGGAGATAACATTTTTCCGAAATTCTCATTCTTTTGCAATTCTCATAATCGGAAACAAATATATGCTACAACTCGATAAACATAGTTTAGACCTGTAGACTTTACGCGTAGACTTTACCCCATTTTCCCGAGGAAAACTTCTATTAGTTAAAAGACGCGGCGGCGCCTCGGCGCCACGTGTTTCGAAAATAAGAAAGTATATTTTTTTAATTCATTCGACAGAGCGACATTGTATTTGACATATGCAACTTTCATAATAGGCGAATATAACGACGGAATAGCGTTTCCAAAGTTTCAATACATGTTTCGATTTTTTTCGAAACGCGACCTTTTGACTTCGATTGGTTTGCTATTTTTTTTAAACTCAAGGATTGTTGACTGTATTATATGACTGTAGAAAACGAGATTGCTGTGCTATGTACGAGGAAATAATCAATCATAATGCTTCTAAGGCGTTAGAAAAACAGTAGAAAAAAACAGGTTATCATGGCAGCATGTACAAAATGTCCGAAGTCGTCGAGGAATTGTATATGGAAATAATACAACACTTCGTTTATTCCTTTCTAGTAGGATCACTTCGGAAGCTATTGAGTTATATACTCAGGTTCTCATGCTGATTATACACTTCAGGTTTTTCATAAGAATATCCAACTCTCGTTGGAATTTCGCGTTATAGAAATAATTTGTGAGATGGGAGATGATTTAATCAGGTAAGTGGATGACAAATTATTAATTTCCAATTTGTAGACCAGTTGAAATCTTCGATTGAATCGAATGAGCAACTGATGATACCATTCTGTCCCGTCCATATTTTGACAAATTTCAATTCGATGATTACATGATAAATTAAGCGATCAGAGCACAAAAGTCGTAAGCGACATGATAAATGTTTGTTGTAATCATTATTGTTACATACGCTATGAATCGTCGTATGCAGTTTACATCATCAAATATTTCTCTCAGTGAACGTTTTCACCCCCAACATGAACTACCACAGCTTCGGCGCTGTGGACAAAACTAAAGCCCGAATTTCTTTTTTGAACATTTTGTCTCACGGATTTGACCGCGTAGGGGTATTTCAACAACACGTCTGTACTAAAAGTAGACACAAAAAGCTGAAAATCTTCAAAACACTTTTAGGGACAGCGCTGCTGAGATAAAATTTTGTCAATAACCCTAGACACAGTTTCGCGAAGACGACATTTTTTATAATCCTCAAAGACACAGTGCTGCAGGAACAACATTTTTTAACAATACCCAGACATAGCGCTGCGAAGGAAAAAAATTGAGAATGCTCTATGACAGTTCTGTGGAGATAATGTTTTGTAAATCTCGTACAGACAAAGCGCTGCGAATACAACAATTTTGAGAATGCCCTATCTGGTGGAGGTTGTCAATTGTCAAATCCAGATTCGATTCACACCGCGTGTAATAAAAGCTCATGGCGAGAGGTGTTTTGTGGCAAAGCAGTGAGCTTTGCCACATCTTGCCGCTACTTTGCCGTTGTCGAGAAAATGGGCATTAAAATATTCCGTTGCGTTGGAGTACCATTCTACGTTTCTATATAAAACAAATTTCAAGGAGCGCGTCAGGCAGCGAGCAAGGTCTCTGCTTCATAAGCCCAATGTCCCTGGTTCAAATCTCGCTACTGGGAACTTTCCTTTTTATTCCAATGTGTATACAGTTAATTCCCGGCAATCAGTTTCAACAATTGTGCATTCAAAAATAGTATTATATTATATCATACTATATTTAAAATAGAAATTTGCGGTAAGTATTTCTATATTTGCAATAGAACTTGGTTCACGAGCGTCATAATAAACTTCAAAAGCGTCGGTTTCTCCACACAAACGGCATTTACAAAACTTATCATATACATAAGTGTTGCAACTGAATTTCAGGGAATTATCTGTATGCACATTTGAAGAAAAAAATTTTTGGGAATTGCCAGCAGCGAGATTTGAACCAGGGACGATCGACTTATGAAGCCGACACCTTCCTTGCTGCGCCACGCGCTTTTCAAATTTATTTTACGTAGAAACCTACAACGTTGAAGGCAACGGAATATTTCAATGATTATTACTGCTTTGCTACGAAACACTTCCAGCTGTGAGCTTGATAAAGGGGCTAACGCGCCGGATCAATTAGAACACGATTTGTTTTGTCATCGGTTTTCGACTATTTGTTACAGGCTAACTTTTTTTTTAATCGACTGTTTTCGAGTAGTCATTTACGAAAATCACCATGCCATACCGCCCCGACGTCTTCGAATAACCGCCATACGCCATAGATTAATTTATTCATGCAAAATGATTTGTTAAACCCTACAATTTTGTTTACCAGTTATTTATGAGATTAGAAATATAAATCTAATTATGCCGTACACGTGGGATGGGTCAAATTCGTACAATGGTATTCGAAAATTGTTACATTTTATGCAAAGTTAAAACGATTTGTTAAGGTATGCCACACATTTTTAATAAAAGTTAGAGGTGTAAAGAACGTAAATATTTAATTTCAAATACATATGTAACGGTAATTAATAATTGTTTTTTTTTCAATTTCCCATTCTTCGAAAAATTGGTAATATCACTTAAGAATACTTGCAAAAATATTATTTTTGCCGACGTCTGTTAGCCGTATTGTAATGAGTACTTGTACGTTTCGTACAAGTTGTAGTTGAAAGACGTTGCGGAAAATCAGTTTTCTGGGTATGGCACCAATTTCGCACTTCACCACAAGTATGGCAAATATATTAACAGTTTTACTGTATCGTGAACATTCTACAATTCAGGTACGATACGGTATCAAATCGTTTTGCATCAATAAATAAATCTGCTTTTCTTTGCAGCGGTATGGCGGCCATGCAGGACCGTCGGTGCGGCAGGGCATGGTGATTTTCGTTAAGGACTACTTAAAGAAAAGTTTAAAACAATTAACCTGTAATAAATAATTGAAAAAAAAAGCAAAAATAAGTTTTACTTGGTATGGCGGGCTAGAAGAAGCCCTTGAGTATGGCTTTTGGCGAGCGCCGAGTTGATTTTTTATCAACTACCGGAAAATACAAGAATTTTTGTGTAACAAATCGTTTCAAACTCGTAATTAATCGGACAATTTCGATTAGTCATCCTGCGATTACGCCCTGACGACCAGCGATATGACCGATATTCTCCGTTCCATTCGTTATGACATTCGACTCCTGAAGGGTTACCATACAATAACAAATGGATCCCCAAAACGTGTCACTATCTCCCGGTCTAATAATGAAGTTCAAAAGCGTTGGTTTTTGCACAAAAAACGGCAGTTAAAAAACTAATTATTTTATATCTTCCGTAAATTATATATAATATAGACATTCTTGCTGCGGCAAGTATTTCGATTTTTGAAGTATAACTTTATTTATCAACAACATAACGAAGTTCGAAAGCGTCGGTTTTTCACACCATACGGTATTTAAAAAAATTATTATATGGGTAATTAAACGGATTATCGGGAATTGTCTGTATATACATTTGAATAAAAAAAAAGTTGCCTGTAGCGAGATTTGAACCCAGTACGTTGAACTTATGAAGCGGAGCCCTTGCCGGTTGCGCCACGCGCTCCTTGAAGTTTTTGATACGTAGAAAGGCATTTGAACGCAAAGGAATATTTCAATGCCGATCTTTCCGATAACGGCGAAGAAGTGCATTTTACTGCTTTGCTTTACCATATAACACCTCTGGCCACGAACTTTTATCAACGGAGTATGAATTGAATCTAAATTTGACAAGTGACAGCCTCCCCCTGTGAGATATGTAAAGTGGACAACGAAAAACATTCAGCGTCTGTTGCTGTTGCTCATGTACGCCGCATGCAGCCGTGTCGTTTACACGGTTCGACGAATAGCATTTTGCACATCCCCTCCATTGTCCGTAATGCCGCGAAAATATTGTATTCTATCAGTAATTACAGATCGCAATGACGAGTGTGACACGGTTATAGCTTATTTCCGATCACGCGTTTCTTCTTTACGATCACATTATTAGTTTCCAGTACCATTTTTTATTGCTGGCTTTTTTCGTTCAGTTTTTTCTTTACTTTCTTATCACAGTTTTTATCATTGTTTTTATTAAGATTTAAAAAGTTACGAATGGTGTTTAAATAGTGTCGTGTATATATATAAGTTACAGCTTTCTTTTTCCCATTTACGTTTTTTCAAACTATTATTTCGTATTGTTTTACCTGTGTGGTGTCTGTGCTACTTTTCCTGTGAGTTTTCCACTTTCATAGCAACAATAAGTGAATATGCCTGGTGGACGCAGACCGCAAAGACAAATCCCGTTGACGGAAAGAATAAAGGACGGGAGGGTGTATCAGAAGAGTGGAGAATCCCGCGACAGAAGAACCATGTAAGTGAAAACAATTACTTTTATTTTTTTCTTACGAAATAAAGCTACGTGATTATCGGAAAATTCTTATCCAAAGGAATTGTTGTTGAGAAGTGTTCCGCGGGATCATTGAAAAAAGCGTGCTGATTTTTTTTGTAATAAATACTTTAATTTAATAAATAAATAAATAAATTCAAAATATCTTGGGATGTCTCGTTGTAAAGTAGCGATTGAGATAACACGAACAATAATCGAATATTAACATTTTTGGTACGAAAATTACCTTCAAATTCATGGTTTTCTTTATTAAGGCAAAGAGCTGGTAACCGCGCATGTGCGAGAGAGATATACCACAGGTATCGAGCGAGAGCGAAGCACCGGCTTTTTTCTTCTTCTCTCTCTCTCTCTCTCCCTCTCTCTCTATCTCTCGATATCGATGACCCTTATAACGTTCTCTCTCACACTCATGCGATACCATGTATTCGGTCAGAGCGATCGCGTAATGTCACCGTCCATAACACGAAGAAACCCGGCAGCGAAAAATAAAAGGACAGGTAAGAAAAGAGGTTTTTTCGAGTGTGGCTGCGGGCAGGCCGTTTGTTTACTTTTTGGATTTAACGGCGCGCGCGTAGACAACGCACGCGTATAGAAGCGCGTATAGGCGGGAAAGACATAACGCAGTGTTCGAATTTCTCCTCACTTTAGACGCTAAAAATGCTATTTCCAGTATTGTTTCAATAGGATTGTATTATAGATATTGATATGAATGTTGTTACAGTTAATGGATACACTTTCGAAATACATTATAAAAAACATTTCTAAATTTATTTAAGTAACTATTTATCGACAAAAATGGAAGTCAAAAAATGTCCTAAAAAAATTGTAGGTCTGCGCTGTTGATAAAGTCTCGGAGATGGATCATCCAAAACAAAAACATCAAATCAAACGGTTCGTCCAAAATAAAAAAATCACTCAAACGATTTTCGATTCAGTATGTTAATGCCTTTGGCGCATATCATACGATTTTTTAGACACACAAAAATAAAATGGCGGACAATTTTTCGAAACAAGGTGTTTTTCACCGCTTTTGACGAAAAAATAGTAAGTATCAAAGTTAAAAAAATTCTTGATGTGCGCTATAGCTGTAGCTGTAAAGAATATGTGATTGAAATTTTAAAAAGATCGGTTCAGTAGTTTCGAATATTTTATCAACAAGCCGTCGAAAAACATTGTTTCGAGAAAAACGCGTTTACAGTTTGTTTGGGTTATATAAATACATAAAAATTTTCATGTATTTATATAATGTGATTATGTATAAAATGTTTTTATGTATTTTGAAAGTATTGTGCTTCAACTAAAGCACACTTTCGTTAGAAAATATAGAAGAATTAACGATTATCAATGTCAACGTTTTTTTGCTTCGAAAGTGAAAACTATTTTTTTAAAGATGATTGTCTTTTTCTATTTTGTTTTAATTCTCTGAAAGTGAGTGACCCCCTCTATGTTTTTTATGACGTTTTTTCGAAGGCTCATTTTTCGTTCTATTTTTTTTCGTATGTATCATATTTTTTTGAGAATATTTTTATAATTTTCATCTCCAATAATGCTATTAATGATTTTGTGATTTCCAATTCGGTCTCGACAGGCCTGAAACGGTTTATTTTTCACTAATGCTGAATTTCAATAGCATTTTTTTCCAAAATTATTTCGAAAATTTGTGTTTAACGTAAAAAAATGTTTTTTTTCGAAATAATTTGTTTCGTTGAATCCAGCACAAATAAAAAATAAACCGTTATAGGCCTATAAATGATAAAATCTTTTAAGGATGTTGAGTCCCAAATCGCAAATGATGATAAAATTCTGAAAATTTGGTATGTTTTTGTATGAAGTATTTCAGAGGTTGTGTAAAAATTTCACGACAATTAGGAAGCTGATGTAACTTTGCAATAAGTTTTTTTTTGACCTCTCAATTTTAAAATATCTACAATATACTGAAAGCAACGGAAACAAAACAAAGTTTATTGATAAATTCTTTTTTATTTCTTTTAAAAATTGTTCTTAACAAAATGTTAATTTTTTAATAACGAGCTTCCTAATCGTCGTGAAATTTTAACACGTCCTCTTAAATACTTCATACAAAAACATACCAAATTTTCAGAATTTTCTTATAATTTTTTATTTCAACCCTGAAGGAGGTTTAAGTAATGATGATAGAATTCTGAAAATTTGGTATGTTTTTACATGAAGTATTCAGGAGGTCGTGTAAAAATTTCACGACGATTAAGACGCTATTTATTGAACAATTAACATTAACATGTTTCATAGGGACTCAACATCCTTAAAACATATATAATTTATTCGAAAAAAATAAAAGGAAAAATGGGCTCACAATGAGACTAGCCTTAAAAATCATAGAGCGGGTCACTCTATTTTAGAGACTTGTTTGAAAAATAAAGAATTAATTATCTTTAAAAAAATAGTTTTCACTTAAGAAGCAAAAAAACGTTGACATCGATAATTGATAATTTTTTCTTTTTTTTTAACGAACGTATGCTTCAAAATGAAAAAATATATATCAGCATTTGTTGACTCAATTAGTGCAGAAGTTTTTAGCGTTTAAACCTTTCCAAAACTTCTGAAATCGACATCTTTGGAAAACTATACCACGTAAAAGAGAAGAGATAAAAATATAAAAATTGATGTAGATATACTTTTCATGGGGTAAAATTTTACAAAAAAAAACAGGTCAATAAAAAATGGTCGGAGTGGGCTAGGTGAAATGGCGTGGAATGCCTCATATGCATATTAATTTTCATTCCTTATCATAAATAAAATGAAATAATATTTTGCCACATGAATGTTTTATTTATATAATTAAGAAATTCGTATACAATGGAACTTCGAGAATTCGTTTCGCTTATTTTCTGGTTCCGTCCGCACCAGTGAGACGGAGAGCTCTCAGGCGAAAAACATATAATCTAATAGCCCCGATGGATTTTTTGCGAAAGGAAATATGGCCGGTAGCGCAGTCTTCACAATCCGACAGCTTATATTAGCTATATACTAGGCTGCCGAAGATACCCGACCGAGCTTCTATTCTATTCGAGGTCCTACGGCCCAAACACGTGCAGGGTGCCGGCGAGAGAGTGAGGTGCGGTTAGGTGCTATACCCGTACAGTGAGCGTCAATCTCCTCGATTTCGTACGCGCGCGTTCATAGGTTTGGTGTTAATTGGCTTTTCAAATTTTACGGTTAAACAATTGGAGATAGAGAAAAAAAATCGTACACATCTACGAGGCAAAATTCTGCATTCTACAACTTTTGTTCGAAATTTTTTGCGATTTCCTCCGCGTTCTCAAAATAATGCATATTTTTCGGTTTTTAATACTTTTCTTCACTCTTAGTTAAAATTCCTAGAAATTTGGATTGCCCGGGTCGATTAACATAGAAATACTTGTTTCACTAAGCGGTCGCAAAAATTTTCGACTTTGGCCACTTTTGACTGGACTACAATAGAGCATTTAGTTGAAGCGGAGAGTCTTTTTCGCGTCATTTGGTGTCGTAGCGTGGCGTACATCGTATCGAAACACGGCATTAATAAATCAAGGCGACGTACAGAAATGTACCTTTTTTAAAGGTGAAACTCTATTAGTGGAAATGACTATATGGAAAGGACGGTTATGAGAAATTTTGTTTAATAATGATTTTAACGTTACTTGTTTCCTTTGTGTATAAAGTTCTTAATACAGTAAAAACACAAGATTGCATAATAGAAACTTTAAATATTATTATTAATAATATAATGTGTGTTGCAATGATAATATATGACAAAATTATTATTAATCAAATAGCCGATTCTCTTATGAAAGCTAAAAGTAAATGTCCTGCAATTATATTTGCCGTTAATTGAATCGATAAAGTTAAGGGACGAATAATATTTGTAGTTGTTTCAATTAAAACTATAAAAATTTTTAAAACAAATCTTTGGGGTTTATATGCCCAAATGCAAAGTTTGTATTGTTTAATCAAATAAAAATTATTAAATCAAATCAAAACGAAAGGGAAAAGCTAATTGAAAAATTTTTAAGTTTTCAACTTTCCAATATATGTGGAACTTGTCAAAAAAATGTATATACAATGATTTCTTAAAAATAATACAAATAAAGTAATAAAATGAATAAAATATATTAAAAGAATTAAATTTGGGCGGACTTCTGAAAAGCTGTTACGCCCGATTTGTGGCTGAAATTTTGCACATATGTTCCATTTAATATATAAAGTCGTCCCCCAAGGGATTTTTGGTGCATTTCAATAGTTTACGAGATATCGAGTTTATTTGGGTTTGTCTGTTCGCGTTACCCCTGCAGTACAAATATACTTGGAGGGGCCAGCGCGGCACGCTGGCCACCGGTGAAGTCGTAGGAGTGGGAATATCGCTCGGCCGTGGCGAGCGATATACACTGACACAAAGAATTAAAGGAGTAAGAAAAGTTGACCATTTTTTTCGTGTTTTTCGAAAGGCTGTAACTTCGTCAAAAGTAGTCGTACAAAAAAAAAGGATTTTGAAGCTTGAAGTTTCTAGCTTTCAGTTCTGACAATGATTTTTTTTTAGATTCACTGATAACGCGTTCGGAAGAAACATCACGAGAAAAAAAATTTTTGCACATTTTTAAGTTTTTCAAAGTTCTGCACGGGTTTCGGAGATTTTTTTTCGGACTTAACCAATATCAAGGTCATTGAGCCCATTCAATTCACTTCAATTTGCTTTTTTTCTGTTCTGCACGGGTTTCGGAGATTTTTTTTCGGACTTAACCAATATCAAGGTCATTGAGCCCATTCAATTCACTTCAATTTGCTTTTTTTTTATCTCCGTACGACCATTTTTCGCTGAGATATCGGCCTTTGAATAAAAAAACGTCCTTTTGTCTTCAGTCATCGATATCTCAGGAACTAATTGTCGTACGGGAATCGACCGGCAGTTTTGGAAATGTGAAAATATACTCTACAAGCTCTGATCATTATTGAAGTGATTTTTTCAAATTTGTGCCATCAGTTTTAAAAAAGTTTTGCAAATATTGCGATAAACACCAATGTTTATGGACGGCCATTCAGCTCAATATGTCCTCAAGAGCCATGCGAAATTCCAAATTGATCCGTCCATCGGTCTTTCTTGTCCGATTGACCAAAATTTGAAAAAAAAATTAAAGGAGCAAATTCCTTCTTTTCAGACATCATTTCAGTATTATTAAGAGGAAAAAAAAACTTTTCATTACTTTTCGTACAATTGGGTATTGAGTACGCATTAAATGGTGGAAAAAAACCCTGAAAATAATAGTGACTAAAAATTTTCGAAACAAGTTTTTTTAAGTCAAAAAAATTTAGAACATTTTTTTAAGTCAAAAAAATGTTCAACATTTTTTTTATTAAAATTTTTTTTTTCGAAAATGTTTAGTCAATATGATTTTCAGGGTTTTTTTCCAACATTTAATGCGTACTTCACACCCAATTGTACGAGAAGTAATGAAAAGTTTCTTTTTCCTCTTAATAATCATGAAATGATGTCTGAGAAGGAGGAAACTTACTCTAATTTTTTTCAAATTTTAGTCAATCGGGCAAGAAAGACCGATGAACCGATCATTTTGGAATTTTCCATGGCTTGTGGGCACATATTGAGCTGAATTACCGTCCATAAACATTAGTGTTTATCGCAATATTTGCAAAGTAGCGGTGGATTTTATAAAAACCAAGAAAACGTAGTTTTTTGTACTTTTTAAAAACTGATGGAAACTTTTTTTTCCCTACAATAATAATCAGAGCTCGTAGAGTATGTATTCACGTTTCCAAAACTGCCGGTCGAATTCCCGTACCACCATTAGTTCCTGAGATATCGATGACTGAAGACAAAAAGACGTTTTTTCATTCAAAGGCCGATATCTCAGCGAAAAATGGTCGTACGGAGATAAAACAAAGCACATTGAAGTGAATTTAATGGGCTTAATAACCTTGATATTGGTTAAGTTCGAAAAAAATCTCCGAAACCCGGGCAGAACTTTGAAAAAAGTGAAAATTTGCAAAATTTTTTTGTCGTGATATTTCTTCCGACCGCGCAATCAGTGATTCTAAAAAAAAAATCATTGTCAGAACTGAAAACTAGAAACTTCAAGCTTCAAAATCCTTTTTTTCGTACGACCATTTTTGGACGAAGTACAGCTTTTCGAAAAACACGAACAAAATGGTCAACTTTTCCTGCTCCTTTAATTTTTTGTGTCAATGTAGATATACTCGTGCGGGCTAAAAAAGACACTTTGAAATTATATTTCTCGTGAACTGTTGGAATGCGCCAAAAATCCCTTTGGGGGATGTCTTTATATATTAAATGAAACATCCTGTGCAAAATTTCAGCCAAATCGGGTGTAACAGCTTTTCGGAAGTTTATCCTTAAATTCATTCGAAAAATAATTTTTAATTCTTGAAATACAGTTATTAAAATAATATTTAAAAAATGTATTAAACAAGTTAAAAATTTTTTTTTTCAATTAAAAATACAAATATTTTTTCAAAGTACAAATTAAAAGAATTCATTAAACGAAAAATTTATTACACTTTTCAAAATGACATTGGAATAATACAAACAGATTTAATAAAAAAATCCAATTTAAGTCAATTATTGAATTGGGATTAGAATCAAAAAAAGAAAATAAATTTCTTGTCATTTTAAGATAAATTTTTCTCATTTTTAAAATTATTTGAAATAATGATTTTTTTAAATATAAATAAAATTATATCTTCAGTTAATCTATGGTATAGTGATATTTGTGAAATATAAAAAATACTCATTTTAATCATTTAAAAATGACATTTTAATGTTATATGTTGACTAATTTTTTCATTAGAGGTAATTTCAATTACTATATATTGATTTATGAGATCAAAACTTTTAATTCAGTCGTCCAATGTTAATGGATATGGAATAACTCATTGTATAACAGTTTTATGATTACTTCTTTCAATTACAATAGGTAATATGGATCTGTAGTATGGATCTGTGATCCAGACTACAAATTTCGATTTTTTTAAATATTTATGATTGTAGTAATCAAATTAATTTCTCCAATAATTGAGATTAATCCTGCAAGATGAAGGGAGCAAATTGCTATATCTGATGATATTCTTTCGTGATCTGAACTTAATGGAAGAGGGAGATGCACTGTTTAGCCTGTTCCGATACCTATATTTTATATGTTTTTTTATCATTAATAAATCAATAGACGGGGGTAAAAGTGAAAATCGTATATAATTTATCCGTGGTAATCATATACTGGGGCTCCTTATGTTGAGGGAATTATTCAATTACCAAATCCTCCTATTATAATTGGCATAAGTTTAAAAGAATTATAATGAATGCCTAAGATGTAATAATGGAATTATTTAGTTGATCATTATTAATTAAATAACCAGGATAGCTTAATCACATACGAATAAATAAACTCAATGAAGATCCTACTATACCAGATCATATTCCCAGAATAAAATAAATAATTCCAATATTATTATGATTAGTAGAAAAATATCAATTTTAAATAAATTTTAAGTAAAAAAAAATTATTGCATATTTCCAGATATATTAGCTATAACATTTTAAGTACTGTGTCTGATTTAACTAATAAAATGTAAATTCATTTTAAAAAGTAATTCTTCTTTACTATAACATTATTAAGGTTTAAAAGTGAATTTTTATTTTTGTTTCGAAGATCAATAGTTCTTTTAACTTAAAATGTCAAATAGTTAAATTGTTTACGATTCATGCATTTAATGAAGTGATAAATAATGTTATCTTTAAATAACTTATATTATTATTATTTAAAATATTATAAAGTAGATTCATTTTTTAGATAATTTCATTTAAAAAACTTAAAGACAATAATACGGGTGTAAAATAAAAATGATAAGATTGATATAATTATTCAAATTAATAAAAATAATAAATTCAGTTTATTGTTAATTAAAATATTAATTGAAGACCATTTTAGGAATTGAAGATTAGGAAAATAAAAAACGTTCGGCGTCACGGACTAGGTATCCCTCAGAGAAAGTATGTGTTACCCCTGATTTGATTTTATAAAATGATTCTATAGTGGATTTTTCATCGCTTTACATTAAAAGAGTTTCGGTTTTTTTTTATTCAGATCGGTGGCCCGATGGCCTCGTACAGCTGTAGTAATAGATCTATTGTCTTTTAAGCAATAAATTATCTTATGTGTAACGGAGAGAACGCCGCATTATCCTAATGTTTTACAGGTTCGTTCTCAGAACCCTCGGCAATAACCGTCGCCTCAGGCCCAGCCAGAGAGTGTTTTCTTTAAAAAATATATTTTCCGTATCTTCAAAAGTAAAAGTTTTCATTTACTAATAAACTGACATAAGATGCATACGATTATGAATAATTGTGTTTGATGAAAATGACCAAACTGTTGTGAATTTCAAACTTTCATATTACTTCATCTTTTTCCATCGTTCGCAAAGTTCCATTTATGAGGATGCCCAGGAAGCCCTGAGAACGATGCAATCAGATGAGGGAGCAATGTGCAAATTTATATTTTTCAGGGTTCGTTTGCGAAATACAGATAGCAAAAAAATGAACTGAACCAAAAACTTGTTCCATTTTACAGTTACTTAAGATGTAAAAAAACGACGATTTGTCAAGGGACGGCAAAAATAGTGAATGGTGTCATTCACGATTTGAATGCCCATTCCGAGTATTGCTTACCGGATAATACCGAGGAACTGACAGCCCGATTTAAAGAAGCATTGGCAGAGGCTCTGTCACTTCATTGGTATAGATTAAAGCCTCTCTACGATACATTAGCAGCCGTGTGAGTTATTGCACAATTTTTGTATTTAGTATCACGCTCTAATCATCTTGATATAAGGGTACGTTATCAGATGTTTAATGTCATGTGAGATGGGGCTTCCAAACGGAAAAATGTCGTGTCTCAATGTGGTTTTATGGCGCATGGGCGAGAATATTGCATGAGGGCGAAGGAGATAGCCGCAAAATGAAATTCGTGGTTTAACACGGATAAAAATTTACTTCAAAAGATACTCGATTGAAGTGAAAAAATCAATAAAAACTCGAAGAAAAAAACGATTGAAGTTCGAAAAAAATGGATGTAAGTTTTAAAAAAATGATAAGTACTTGGTGCGACGTATGATTAAACATATTTTTTATTTTTTCGGCCAGTTACGCCAAGTACTCTTTTATTCCATTTCTATCAATTTTCAAAAAAATTTACTTTCGTCGCTTTTCTTTGCGAACGGCACGTTTTTTTTCAACTTTGAATTAAGTTTTTTCAACTTGAATGGAATATTTCAGTTTGCAATACGAATACTTCATGCAGAATTGTCCTGCAATTTCAATTGATAATACGTGAAGTACCTGGACTTGGCCATATTTTTTACGTATTCCACAGATTTTTGTCGGGTATAAATATACTTGTCCCATTGCTTGTACATTATATAGGTATTTTCTGAGGACTGAAAGAAAAAATTCTGCAAAATTTTTAATTTACTTCATTAATACATACCCGTGCTTTGTCTTAATTTGTCTTTCCAAAGGATGTTAGTTCGAAATGTTCTACGAAGCTATAAACAAGAACTATTTCCCCGCATTTAAGGTATCGGAATGTTAAATTTGAACCGAACCATTCTTAGAGCAATGAAATTGTTCGATGTTTGTGCTGATATGAAATAACATTACTATTATTAAAGTTCCGTATACGCGAGTTAACAAGTTACCAAAATTGCCTAATAAACTCCGAAAAAAATATAGTCAGCATCGGTAATCCTTGAAATGCTCTTTGGATAATTGCCACGAATTTTTTTTCAAAGTATCCTCATAAATACCCTTGTCTCGTGACAGTACCTTTTGCAAACATCAATTCTTGATTATGTTTTTCAGGATTTGTCACAATTTTTTCGAGTAAAAAATATGCTCCCTTAGTATACATAACTAATCGACATCTTGACATAAAAGAAAACGCACTAAAATCGGTCTACATAACTCTTACGTATGTGAGATCAATATTAAGAAATTGTACTGAAATCCCATTAAGTGCAAGTTCGCAGTCCGTCGACGTGACTTGAAATACCTCATGAATGTCTTTGTACAATACACGAATTTAATGCATGGTTTTCGTTTTGGATACTAAAATGGATTATATTAATGCTGCATAATATACATCGATGAAGAAGTGGTCGGCAATGTCACATATTGCGCAATAATTTGCGAAAATAAAAATTAAACTGTCTTTTTTACGGGTAAAGTTTCGATCATGATGCCACTTTTTTGCAATTCAACATCATACTTTCGTAACTGATTGATTTTGATATGTAGTCATCCCGAAGCCGCGGAATTAATGTCGTACCAGAGCCTCCGAAGCTATATGCGGAAATGCAGAAGGAGGCGTTACCCCCCTAGCCCGGATAACATTCCGCAATTCGTGAACCGACTCATGGATCCGGAAAACGAACGTAATCTAGACTACGAAACTGGGCGGCTTACAGCACAATTAATAACCGATGGAAATGGTGCTGAGCACGCGTTATTGTTTGATCCAAATTTCGTGCGTGAAGAAATGGGTGACGTGAACAAGCTTTTGATCGACGCAACATTCCAATCAAGGCCGCAAATTCATGGAGCATATCAGTTGCTCACGATCATGGGCATTAAATTCAATCACGTAAGAATTTTTTGGCATGCACAATTCGTTGGGCACGTTCAATTCCGTGCCGAATGAATTTTTCATAAAAATAAACCCGACCGCTCAATTCGAAATTTAGCTTCAGTTTTCATGAAAAAAAACAAATGCTTTTGTTATTATTATGCCAGTCATTGGAATTTGAAAAACGTATTATCGCATTGTAAAATCTAAACATGTGCATGTATATCGGTGTGCAATTGATATTTCGAATAATGCGTACAGACGATTCATAAAAAATCGAGGCGAAGTGCATGGTTGTAGTTCTTCGATTTTACATTAACTCGTGTAGTAAATAGCCATTAATATGTAACTCATGCCTCCGATTCATTTCATTTTTGCACAATATAGGGGTTCCCATTTGCGTGGATTGTCATGACGCAGAAAACCCAGGCCGCATATACTGGAGTTTTGCAGCACGTCAAAGATCACGTATTGCCTTCGAACACAATCATTCTTGCTATGAGTGATTTTGAACGAGGATTGCGAAATGCAATTACCACTGTCTTCACGACAGCGCATAGCACAGGATGCAACACACATTATGACCGCGTAGGTTTTTTCAATCATGTATTTGAATAAGGGTTAACAAAGGATCGTTAAATTGATTATGCAATAGAAGTTGATTACGGAACAGAAAGTGTAAAAAAATGATCAACTTTCAGGCCATTTACCGAAAAGCTAAAGCCCTTGGACTGCAGGTTGCGATTCAGACCGGCGCCGACGCGAAGGGATTTTTCAAAAAAATCTTAGCGCTGGCGTACTTGCCCGCGGAATTAGTGGAGCAACAATACCGTAGACTCCGGTGCAGTTTATCTCCAGCCATGAGTCGACGATTTAGGCAATTCAACCAATATTATTACCGATATTGGCTACGGACCGTGACACCGCATGGTTTCAGTGTGTACGGTCTTAGTCGGCGAACGAATAATATTATCGAATCGTACCACAGTAGACTAAGATATAGGATGGAAAGTCGCCCCGGTGCCTGGGATTTTGTTTGTAAATATTAAAAACAGTTAAACGTAAAAGTATGACGTCACAATTCAATTCGTGATATAAATTCAATTTTTTGCAACAGGCAAGCTCCTCAAATTACAGTCGGACGTCCGAGCCGATATCCGACGCCTTCGGAACAACGGCCAGATAAGCAGGCATGCACGGTACACAACCGTGTTCAAACAAAATTCCCTGGTGAAAGGTTAGCATCTTGACATTTAAATATAGTGGAATTTTGAATAGGCGAAATGCACTTTTCAATAGGAACTTCAACTTGAAATAAGATTGGCAATCAGTGTGGCGTCGTAAAGGTTCAAGTGCGTTTTTTTTCACGATTTGCTATTTTTTCGAAGATATTTGCAAATTAATGAACATTATTGGATGGAATTAATGCAACACTCGCTTATTCATCGTGCGGTCTTAACTTTGTCACATTCCTGAGTTTACAAACATGTTCAGTATTGGATAGCTATTAACCTCTTGCGTCAAAATGCAACTTTGTCTACTCGCGTGATAGATTCTATATGATAGAAATATTGGGATCCTAATTTATATTCAATTCAGCGTGGCGGGAGCTGCACTTGCACGAAATCACGGTGTCCGAATTTCTTGAAAAGGCAGCGTCACTGAAGGGCAATGTAGATGCCCTTATCGCTCTACAAAGACAGGAAGTCACCACTGTTGATGAAATAGTTGAGCCCCTGGAACGAGTACCGTTGGGTAAAATTTTATTATCCATATTATAGCAAGCTTAAAATCAGCCATTTATTACTTTCTAAAGAGTCATTCAAAACGTCGATGTCATTGGAATTGTCTTCGTTTCGAACCCGGTTATAAGAATATGTAAAATGCAACAAATCATTGATATGATGCGAGAAACCAAAAATCCATTATGATTTCTTTACATTCAGGTCTTCCGTATTCGCTCATCGAATCCGTGATAATTGTTTGTTTTTTGCTCGCTGGGTGAAAATAAAATTATTCAAAGTCTCATCTTCTATGCTCATCTTCTATGAGTATACTGTGAGGTGGCCGCTCACGGTTATTTTATAGTGACCCTTTTTTTTTGTTTTAAGGATGTTGAGTCCCAAATCGCAAATGATAATAAAATTCTGAAAATTTGGTACGTTTCTGTATAAAGTATTTCAGAGGTCGTGTAAAAATTTCACGACAATTAGGAAGCTCGTTATTGAACAATTAACATTCACAAATTAAATGCTGTCTTATGGAAACTGATGTAACGTTGCAATAAGTTTTTTTTACCTCTTAATTTTGTAATATCTACAATCTACTGAAAGCAACGGAAACAAAACGAAGTTTATTGATACATTTTTTTTAAATTTCTTTTAAAAATTTTTCTTAACAAAATGTTAATGTTTTAATAACGAGCTTCCTAATCGTCGTGAAATTTTAACACGACTTCTTAAATACTTCATACAAAAACATACCAAATTTTCAGAATTTTCTTATCATTTTTTATTTCAACCCCTAAGGAGGTTGAAGTAATGATGATAGAATTCTGCTGAAAATTTGGTATGTTTTTACATGAAGTATTCAGGATGTCGTGTAAAAATTTCATGACGAATAAGAAGCTATTTATTAAACAATTAACATTAACGTGTTTCATAGGGACTCAACATCCTTAATTTCATTGACATCTTGATACAGCTGATTAAATATACGCGAGCACGTACGAGTACGGCTAAGTTTTTCTCATGATTTTATTTTATTCCTTACTAGATCGTGATCCTGATTATGAGCGGGAAATATTTGTTGACGAACGGCCCGACTGGCTCGCTGATAATGCAGAAGCAGCTGGAGAAAATGGTAATGAAAACCAATTTGTTGCAGATGGAAAGACAAATCATTTGGCCGGTTTAATCGCCAGAAATTCGTTTTTCAAACTGAATCATTCTAAAAAACTTACCGATTCAGAAGTTACAAGGAAATTTATAGCGTTATTTACAAAATGATTTTTATAATTATTTCCATAATGTTTTATACTACAATTTCCATGCATGTAATTAATATCTTTCGCTTTTCCAGTATTTTATGTTATTTTTTTAAGTGAATACTTTTCACGCGACTCTGGAAAGGCGTTACGGAACGCTTGTGTTAAATCGGACAAGAGGGAATAGAGGATTAGGGGGCGAGAGAGAGCGAGGGGGGGGGAGAGAGAGAGAGAGAGAGAGAGAGAGAGAGAGAGAGAGAGAGAGAGAGAGAGAGAGAGAGAGAGAGAGAGAGAGAGAGAGAGAGAGAGAGAGAGAGAGAGGAAGAGACACTGATGTGTGAACGAGAGAGAGTGATAGGCCACCCCTAGTATATACGGGTATACGTGTATTAGTACGTATAGGACAGCTTTGCGCATGCGCGCCATTCTATCCCTTGTATGTTTCAGTCCACAGTTATGTGTAGGTTCATACTGCGTCTTCGTGCTTCGTGTCGAATTCAATATTTCATTCCGTGTCTCTAAATTTTATATACATTTTATATATACTGTGCCTCTAGAGTGTAAATATTTTACCAGTTATTTATAAGTTTATGTGTATTGTGTGGACTAAAACAGTAGTGGCTCGATATATAGTACAAATGAGAAACATTAAGAAATTCGAAAGTGTGGTTAACCCATGCCTGATGACCGCGGAACGGATGAGCCATCAACAAATTTTACATTCAATGAAGGTATGGATTCTTAATATCACATTCACAAATAATAATGATAAAAATATGAACAACTAAAATAATAACAATTTTTTAAAATAACACTAAAAATTTTTTTAAAAAACAATTAAAACAGCAATTTTTAAAAAATCCAAAAAAATAATTATATTATTTTTAAATCCAACGGCCTCCGCAGGGCTTCCGACGGGCTTCCACCGCAGGGTTTTCGAAAGTCTCCGCAGGCTCTTCGCAGATATAGAAGGTCCTGCGAAGGACCATGGGTCTGCTGCGGAGTTCTGCGGTGGCCTTCAAAGGCGTTCAGAGGCCTGCGGAAGCCTCAGAAAAAAAACAAAAATAATAACGATGAAAATATCGACAATTAAAATAATAATTTTTTTAAATAACTAAAAATATTTTGAAAAACAATTAGAATAACAATTAAAAAAAAAACAAAAAAATGATATTCTTAAATCCAAAGGCCTCCGCAGGGCTATCGAAAGGCTTCCTCCGCAGGGTTTTCGAATGCTTCCGCAGGCTCTTCGCAGATATAGAAGGTACTGCGAAGGACCATGGGGCTGCTGCGGAAACCTGCGGCGGCGTTCGACGGCATTCGGAGGCCCAGTGGAAGCCTTCAGAAGGAAAACAACGAAAGTAATCATGATGAAAATATTAACAATTTAAAAGATAACAATAGAGATAACAATTTAAAAAATTAACAATTAAAAACAATGTTGCAATCATTTGAAATAATATGAATGAGTGTGGTCAATACAATCTAGAATAAGAAGACAAAAATGTATGCTAGTTGTCCACTTACGAATAAGACTGATCGAATAATTGTACTAATAAAACTGATTTAATATCTGCATGCGTGTCAAAAGGGAATGATACCCAAGCGAACCCTTGACGCAACCCCGGCTCGAGTCGGGTAGGGCAGAGCTCGCACGAGCTACTGCGCCTTACCGCTAGATGTCGCAGCGCGAGTTCGTCTCGAACGCGTATTCGATGCGAACGCTCGCTGCGACGGAGTCGCGGGCCTCGTTGCGTCGAGGCATACATTGTATTGTTATGCCTCGACGCAACGTGTATGTGCGCCGGCGCCTGTGGCATTTGCTACGTCGGGCGGACGCGGTTGAAGATTGTTTTTTTCCCGCATGCTGTCCGCTGTCCCTTCGCAGCGAGTACACACTTCGTGTGGGTATATACACGGATGTACCCACACGCTGACCCACGGTCAGTGTCGACAAAGAATTTGGTTTTCTTTGTAAACGCCGACTTCGCACGAAATTCGAGATCACGGAGAATCTCAATCTCGCAGCAAGAGTTCTTGCTGACGGCTCGTGCTTTTCTGCAGCGAGATAATTGTGCAAAATTAATTCTTTTTAACAACTAACACATTAACAAATGTGCGGTACGTCCTATACCTCTCAGCAAAAATGATAGCTGCTTACGCGCTGCAAAAATTCAACGGTAAAAATTGCGCAAAAACAATTGTTTAAACAATCATTTTTCCTCCATCACGGGTATGATCGGTAGATACGCTATTTTCTATACCTCTCAGTCAGCAAATATAATTGCTGCTCACGCACTGCAAAAAACAGCGGTAAAAATGGCGCAAAAATAATTATTTAAAGAATTATTTTTGCATTTATACTCGATCACGGGTATGATCGGTAGATACGGTATTTTGTATACCTCTTAGTCAGCCAATATAATTGCTGCTTACGCGCTGCAAAAACCAATGGTAAAAATTACGCAAACAAAATTATTTAAACAATTATTGTTACATTTATTCTCGATCACGGGTATGATTGGTAGATACAGTATTTTGTATACCTCTCACAAGGAGACGGCACGACCGTGGGGTCGGGGATACGTCAGTGGACTGCAAATACGTATTCACTTCCGGCGCGTGTGAAGTGTACACACACACACACACACACACACACACACGCACACACACACACAACAGACAGACAGACACAGACACACAGAGATTTCTTTCTTCCGCAATTTTTTTTTTGTTTCTATTGAAACATCATCAATTCTTTTGCAAGTTTTAGTTTCGTTTCTATGAAAACATCATCTTCGAAAAGTGCAACAGTATAATGAAAAGTGCAAATAATACTAATTTCGCTACCGCGGCAATCAATAAATTTATGAAGTATTTATAGTTTTTATCACCAGAATTACCAGTTATCGCACTTTTTGACGAGGATGTTTCAATAAAAACGACATTATACATTGTCCACAAATTGCAAAATAAAGAACAAATAACACTAAAGACTTCAAGAGCAAAAGGATTATATGAATGTAAATTGCAGTATAAGACGTTATGAAAATACTAATAAAAATCATTTCGTAAATTGCGATATAAATTTTTTTGTTCGGCCCGAGAATCATCTCGTATATGAGGGATTCTCCGTCACTTTTTTTCGACCATCTCAGATCTGCCCCATAATTGGTTACATCAAAGTACTACTAAAAGGCATTCTATGTGAATTTTTTCAGATTTTTAAATTCAACATTTTAGAAAATGACGTTTTTTTGTCAAATGAATATGTCCCGGAAACTAGAAGTAACTGGAAAAAAATGTCTGTACATAAAAGTTGTAGTTTTGTGTTAGCTTTCGGGCGAACGACTTGAAATAATTTTTACGTTCCGGTACCGCTGATTTTTTACCAAAATGTCCCGAAATAATTTTTTAAATTAAATAACGGTCATTTTTTGACTGAAAAAATTACAGAGTCTTTCAGTATGTCTGACGATATCTCAAAAAATCGCCAGAGTGGCACGGAGCGAGGTTCCGGTATAAAAAAATTAATTTGTGTGGTGTGATTTGTTTTAGCCTTGAACCTCGATCCGTGCCACTTTGGCGATTTTTTGGCGATATCGTCAGATATTCTGGGAGACTCTGTAATTTTTTCAGCCAAACAAATGGCCGTTTTTTAATAAAAAATGATTTCCCGCTTTTATGGTAAAAAATCAGCGTTACCGGAACGTAAAAATTATTTCAAGTCGTTCGCTCGAAAGCTAACGCAAAACTACAACTTTTATGTACAGACATTTTTTTCAGTTACTTCACGCTTCCGAGATATATTCATTTGGAGAAAGAAACGGCATTTTCTAAAATGTTGAATAAAACAATCTGAAAAAATTCACATAGAATGCCTTTTAGTAGTACTTTGATATAACCAATTATGGGGCAGATCTGAGATGGTCGAAAAAAAGTGGCTGAATTGACGGAGAATCCCTCATATCTAAAAAGTATATATGTACATATGTATGTATTTTTTCAAGATCCGGATCCGGATGATGATGCGATGCTCAGAGAGATCGATGATGAAGCTGAACCGTCATTCAATCAAGGTAGATTAAAATATAATCCAACATCCGGCTGTATTAAAAAAAAAACGATATTTTTTTCGATTTCCAAAAAGTAATATCGTTGTTATGTGAAAAAAAAGGAATAACCCCGAAGAAGAGCTCCAAATTTAATTCTTTCGGCCATCCCGCCGTTAGTATTTTCACGAATATGCCATTAACATCTATCTGAAGGGAATGAAATCCTCTACAAAAATGTTCCACAGCCAAATATCTCAGACGAACCGTTCAATCGATAAAACTGTTCGAAAATAAACCTGTATAAAAAAAAAGTAAAACGTAAACCTACGGAGAAAGAAACAAAGACATCAACCATTCGGTTTGTGAGCTAAACTTGGTTTGAGAAAATCTTAAAAAAACTTTTTTCTTTTAATTTGATTTCAAAGCTCGGATTCCAGAAGCAATCACTTATCGAAAAAAAATTTGACACATGGCTTGCGTGATGTGATTTTTCTTGAAGACACTCGTAATATTGACTATATCATTGTGTATTTTTTCCCAACATACAGAGGGAGTATTTGCTAAATGAAGTTCAAAGAAAATCAATTAAATTGAACAAAAAAGCACGAACGGATGAAGAAAGAGAAAAAAGCCAACTGAGTAACGTTATGATGGGTTAACAACGCAGCTTAATCTATGTTTCGTCGATGTACTTCCCAATTGGAATTTAACAATGCTTGAAGAAATTCTTTAGTAAGTTTGAATGGATGAACTTTCATTGTAGATACATAGATTTAACTGCATGTTTAACTTCTAACATAACTTAGTTGGCTTTATTCTCTTCTTTCATCTGTTCGTCCTTTTTTGATCAATGTAAGTAAATTCCTTTGAACTTTATTTCGCAAGTGCTCTCTCTGTGTACTGGGAGAGAATTCCCAATGATATAGACAACATTGCGAGTGGCCACAAAAAGAATCGCATCACACGAGCCACGTGTGGATTTTTTTTTTTTTTGATAAATGATTGTTTTTGGTATTAGAGCTTTGGAATCGAATAAAGAAAAAGAAGTGGTTTTAAGATTTTCTCGAACTAAGTTTAACTCACAAAATGAATATTTAAATTTTTTCTTTTTTTTCGCAGCTAATTTTCTTGAAGCATGTTTTCATGAAATAAACTATACATATTGTTATTTTTCATCCAGGTTTATTTTCGAACAGCTATAGCGATTTGACGGTTCATCTGAGATATTTGGCTGTAATACTTTATTCTAGGGTATTTCATGTTTGTTCAAAAGTATGTTGATTGCATATTCGTGAGATTTGTTTCATGCGATATGAAGCAATATATACCGAAGTATTTATTCTCCTATGTGTCTCATGGAAAATGATAACAGCGGTATGACCGAAATAATGCAACTTTGAGCTCTCATTCTAGGTGACTTCTTTCACAAAACAGAACGATTGGACCGTTTGGAATTTACAAAAATCGATTTTTTTCGGTACATCCTATTAAATATAATAAAGCGCATAGGATCAAGATAGTAACAATTATGAACAATTACGTGAATTGTGGTTTACGATTGAACTTAAAAAGATGTATTTCCTTGTAGAATCAGGCGTGGATCACGTCGATTCATCATTTTCCACCGAGCCCGAAACGCATGACGAATATGGTAACGGTGAAATATTTGATCATAATATAGTCTAGAAATTAAATTAGCGAATGATTGAAGATGTTGTATTCAACAATTTCAATCACAGGACAACGTCAACAGGAAGCTAGCTTTATGTGTATTTCGATAGACGTATAGTTGTAATTTGATATCCCTTTTTTTTATTCAAGGATTGGAAGCAAGTCCGTTCAACATTTCACCGGACTCACCCCAACCTGTTGAGGAGGTTTTGCTGGATGTGAACCGACCTCCACCTTCACCGCCTACTATCCTGCCGGAGGCGTCAATGGGAACTACTAACGGTAATAATTACAATATTAACTTCGTGTCCAATGTGTAGGGAATTTTAATATTTCGAACATCGAAGGAAATCGCATGGTCTCTTATACCAGTTTTTATAACAGAATATATCAGAATAAAACTGCTGAGTATAATTTGTAATATATTAATTTTTGACAGTGTCAAAAAGTCGAAAAAAAAATCTTCGTAAAAAACGAAGACGACGAATGAAGGCGCAGACGGAAGCCGTTGAAGGACGACCCTCCGGCCGTAAGAGACGAGCCAAGAAAAGGAAGAAGAACGCACAAGGTAACAATACATGTTTGTCGAAGGTGCAAAATAGATTCCCGTTATAATTAACTTCGTTAGATTTTTTCTTCTTAATCCTTTTATGGATTGTTTGTTCAACGCTAAAGGGGTATTTTTTCTCTATAATCGATGCATTTCATAAGCATTTCATTTGGTGAGTTCAATTAACAACTAACAGTCCTTAAAATATATAAAAAAGAAAAACTCAAATTAATTTCACTCTGTCGGCGATAAATGAACTTGGCCAAACGTCATCATCTAAAGTATAATATTTAGATGAAATAAATGTGTGAATCTATTTTGCATCATCCGTATTGTTACTATAGGCTATGTTGTAAATGAAAAATGTTGACAATAATTTATTTTTTGATCCTATATAACAAAAGGAATACAGTCATAAAAATAAAGTAATAGAATAGAAAAATAAAATACAGTCAACATTTTCACAGCAAATAAAAATAAATATACAAAACATAAGTGCGAAATATAATTAAAAACTTCCTTATATTTGTAAAAAAAAACGCAAAGAAATCGTTAAACCGTCAACAAAAAATACTTGTATTGGGTAATATTATATTAATATATTCGATTCGACCGTGTGTTGTTCTTTTGAGCGAACAGACTGTGGTCCTGTAACTGCAATGATGAAATCATTTTGCGAAATTTGAAAAACGATAAAATATAAAGCGCCATATAAATTGCCACGTCTTGTTAATATTTTCAAAAGAGTTCAAATAATTGTCCTGTCAACAATTAAATACCGCATCAAACCTAGAAGACCGGTTGCTCTACGTGGGTGCGGAATTTCAAATCAATTCCCCAACTTTCATTCGAGTTATAAAGATAAAAAAATACGGCAACACTTGACTAGCCAACCCGATATTGAGCCTGTCGTATGCATGCACTATGCAGCTGAGAGCACGCGTTCACCATGCTTTAGCTTAGTGAATTGTGGGTTTTTGCTCGCACTTTTCGAAGTGTGGATGCGGACGACATTGTTTGATCAATGGGTTTTGATCTGTGTTACGTATATTCTTTGTTCATGACGCGACAGTAGGCAAAAAATTCACGAATGAATATTTGACAACGGAATGGAACGACAAGTACAAATACAGCGACTTTCGATTAGCCAATCTGATTTTGAGTGATTCGTATGCGTTGCATTATGCTGCTGAGAGCACGTGTTCACCATGCTTTTAGCTTGGCGAATTGTGGGCTTTCGCCCGCACTTTTCGAAGTGTGGATGCGGACGTGTTGCTGGAAATTATAGATGGGTTTTAATCGGAGTCACGTATATTCTTTGTTCATGATGCCATAGTAGGCAAAAATTTCATGAATAAACATTTGACAGCGGAATGAAACTACAAGTAAAGATATAGCGATTCTTGGTTGGCCAACCTGGTTTCGAGTGATTCGTATGCATGCATTATGAAGCCAAGAGCACGCGTTCACCATGCTTTTAGGTGAGTGAATTGTGTGCTTTTGCCCGCACTTTTCGAAGTTTGGATGCGGACGACATTATTCGAATGAAGGTTAATAATCTTTAATTGCGCACTTCGTTTCTGGCTGTACCTATTTTATTTTTCAATCGAGTAATAGTTGACTCGACTGCAGGAATATCAATTGTAAAGCTCAAAAGAACAGTAGCAACGGGACATTGCCTTAGCCGGTTAGTCGTCGGACACCATTTATAGACCAATCTATTAAGAGGCAAAGTAGTACGATCGAGTGCCCGATGTTTGGTATCGATTATTCCTCTTAACTTTTTTGTTTTCGCGATCGCAAAGGGCGGACGGAAGACATGGAGCAAAAAGTATGGAAGATGGGGAAGAAATGCGAGATAAATAAAAGGGAGGAAACAAGAAGAAACGTAATAATGAAAAAAAGAATTAGGGGAGGAGTCAGCAAAGGAAATGTCAAAGAAAGTTGTGGAAAAGATGAACGGGTGTTGTTCTTTTGAGCGAACAGACTGTTGTCCTGTAACTGCAATGATAAAATCATTTTGCGAAATTTGAAAAACGATAAAATATAAAGCGCCATATAAATTGCCACGTCTTGTTAATATTTTCAAAAGAGTTCAAATAATTGTCCTGTCAACAATTAAATACCGCATCGAACCTAGAAGACCGGTTGCTCTACGTGGGTGCGGAATTTCAAATCAATTCCCCAACTTTCATTCGAGTTATAAAGATAAAAAAATACGGCAACACTTGACTAGCCAACCCGATATTGAGCCTGTCGTATGCATGCACTATGCAGCTGAGAGCACGCGTTCACCATGCTTTAGCTTAGTGAATTGTGGGTTTTTGCTCGCACTTTTCGAAGTGTGGATGCGGACGACATTGTTTGATCAATGGGTTTTGATCTGTGTTACGTATATTCTTTGTTCATGACGCGACAGTAGGCAAAAAATTCACGAATGAATATTTGACAACGGAATGGAACGACAAGTACAAATACAGCGACTTTCGATTAGCCAATCTGATTTTGAGTGATTCGTATGCGTTGCATTATGCTGCTGAGAGCACGTGTTCACCATGCTTTTAGCTTGGCGAATTGTGGGCTTTCGCCCGCACTTTTCGAAGTGTGGATGCGGACGTGTTGCTGGAAATTATAGATGGGTTTTAATCGGAGTCACGTATATTCTTTGTTCATGATGCCATAGTAGGCAAAAATTTCATGAATAAACATTTGACAGCGGAATGAAACTACAAGTAAAGATATAGCGATTCTTGGTTGGCCAACCTGGTTTCGAGTGATTCGTATGCATGCATTATGAAGCCGAGAGCACGCGTTCACCATGCTTTTAGGTGAGTGAATTGTGTGCTTTTGCCCGCACTTTTCGAAGTTTGGATGCGGACGACATTATTCGAATGAAGGTTAATAATCTTTAATTGCGCACTTCGTTTCTGGCTGTACCTATTTTATTTTTCAATCGAGTAATAGTTGACTCGACTGCAGGAATATCAATTGTAAAGCTCAAAAGAACAGTAGCAACGGGACATTGCCTTAGCCGGTTAGTCGTCGGACACCATTTATAGACCAATCTATTAAGAGGCAAAGTAGTACGATCGAGTGCCCGATGTTTGGTATCGATTATTCCTCTTAACTTTTTTGTTTTCGCGATCGCAAAGGGCGGACGGAAGACATGGAGCAAAAAGTATGGAAGATGGGGAAGAAATGCGAGATAAATAAAAGGGAGGAAACAAGAAGAAACGTAATAATGAAAAAAAGAATTAGGGGAGGAGTCCGCAAAGGAAATGTCAAAGAAAGTTGTGGAAAAGATGAACGGGTGTTGTTCTTTTGAGCGAACAGACTGTTGTCCTGTAACTGCAATGATAAAATCATTTTGCGAAATTTGGAAAACGATAAAATATAAAGCGCCATATAAATTGCCACGTCTTGTTAAAATTTTCAAGAGTTCAAATAATTGTCCTATCAACAATTAAATACCGCATCAAACCTAGAAGACCGGTTGCTCTACGTGGGTGCGGAATTTCAAATCAATTCCCCAACTTTCATTCGAGTTATAAAGATAAAAAAATACGGCAACACTTGACTAGCCAACCCGATATTGAGCCTGTCGTATGCATGCACTATGCAGCTGAGAGCACGAGTTCACCATGCTTTAGCTTAGTGAATTGTGGGCTTTTGCTCGCACTTTTCGAAGTGTGGATGCGGACGACATTGTTTGATCAATGGGTTTTGATCTGTGTTACGTATATTCTTTGTTCATGACGCGACAGTAGGCAAAAAATTCACGAATGAATATTTGACAACGGAATGGAACGACAAGTACAAATACAGCGACTTGCGATTAGCCAATCTGATTTTGAGTGATTCGTATGCGTTGCATTATGCAGCTGAGAGCACGTGTCCACCATGCTTTTAGCTTGGTGAATTGTGGGCTTTCGCCCGCACTTTTCGAAGTGTGAATGCGGACGCGTTGCTGGAAATCATCGATGGGTTTTAATCGGAGTCACGTATATTCTTTGTTCATGATGCCATAGTAGGCAAAAATTTCATGAATAAACATTTGACAGCGGAATGAAACTACAAGTAAAAATATAGCGATTCTTGATTAGCCAACCTGGTTTTGAGTGATTCGTATGCATGCATTATGAAGCCGAGAGCACGCGTTCACCATGCTTTTAGCTGAGTGAATTGTGTGCTTTTGCCCGCACTTTTCGAAGTGTGGATGCGGACGACATTATTCGAACGAAGGTTAATAATCTTTAATTGCGCACTTCGTTTCTGGCTGTACCTATTTTATTTTTCAATCAAGTAATAGTTGACTCGACTGCAGGAATATCAATTGTAACTGCCCATATTTACAATATTAAACAAAAATCCATCCATAGTAATTCTAAATGAAACGTGGGGTATTTGAACGTGTAATTTTGTCTATTAACAGGTTAAACGGATGCCATTATATTGGAAGAGTGACCAATTTTGTTTTGCTAATATTCTTGGTTTGGTTCACATCGCAGTTATGTGTTATGTTTACGTTATATTTACGAATCATTTATGACATACGCTAATGTTTTTCTTTCTCCTTTACAGCACCAAAATGTGTCGTGTGCCTCGACCATATTGTGACCCACGGATTCGTTCCGTGTGGTCACAATTGTAGTTGTTTGGGGTGCGCAACCATCCTGGCACAACAGGAGATTAAAAGATGTCCCATATGTAGGGCGGACTTCACGCAGTGTATTGCCATATATACTGAATCTGCGTAGACAGTCAAGAACGGCTTTTTTGATAATAAAATACCATTTTCGAATTGCGTGATCCTGATTATTTCTCAACCTTCCCTTTCAACTTTTAATGGTATGGATGAGGTTGTATCTAGAGACTCGGTAGTCTCGAAATAGCTTGTTTAAAAGTGACTTTCGTTAAGTGTATCAATGAAAACTTCAATAAAAATAATTGAGTTTCGACTGAGTTTCGAATGAGAAAATATAACATTGTCAATATGCAACCATTTGAAAAATTTCGAAATTGACGTAAAATCACTTCGTAATTTAAAAAACTCTTGAAGCAATTCCTTTATTCATTAAAAACAATTTTCATTTATGGTACCTTAACTTTTAAATGAAATTTTGAAACTTTTAACATTCGCATAGCCATTATTCTGACGGTGTTCAGATTTTCGGAGGTTGAGGTTTCGGGTAAAATTCATTCGGAGTTTTGATGTATCGTAGTATATGATAATTCTGGTTATATGATAAGTCCATTTTAAAAATTTTGGAATTATTAATTTCCAGAAGTATCGAGCACTAGCTAATAAAGTCGGAATTTTGAGCGTCGAAATTTCAAAGTTCGAAATTTCAACCGGACCCCAAAAACGCGTTCAGGGTTGTTACGCATATGGAAAACCGGGAAAACTCAGGGAACTTGTTTCCTCCCGGAATAATCAGGGGAAAGTCAGGGAATTTTGGAAATTCTCAGGAATTTTCTGACAATTTGCTTTTTGAAAGAAATACGAAAAATGAAATCGACTTGACGAAAAAACTGAACGATAGAAAATAAATATTTTTGTATATATTTTTAATATTTATGTTATTCCTCATCGTACACAAAATAAAGTTATGTCAGTGCCAAACATTGAGAATTTAAAAACTGATTTACTGTAAAGCTACACTTGTAAATTAAAGTAAATTAAAAGTACAGCTACAAAAATACATTTGCATTCGATCTGTCGATACACAACCACATCATTATCAGTATAGATAAGTATTTATATTCATATTTGTTTATTTTCACCGGCGTACAAACTTTTATTTATAGTGACGAACAGGTTCTGTATTTGCTTTTAATGTCTTTTTTCACTTTATAATGTCAAATTGTCTTTTTTTTTTCATTATGTTTATATTTCAGTCAAGGAAAATAAATATCAATTTTATCAAATTTTCACATATGAGGGATTCTCGGTCAATTCAGCCACTTTTTTTCTCGACCATCTCAGATCTGCCCCATAATTGGTTAAATCAAAGTACTACTAAAAGGCCTTCTATGTGAATTTTTTCATATTTTTTAATTCGACATTTTAGAAAATGCCATTTTTTCTTCAAATGATTATATCTTGGAAACTAGAAGTTACCGAAAAAAACCTCTCTATATAAAAGTTCTAGTTTTGTGTTAGCTTTCGAGCGGACGACTCAAAATAATTTTTACGTTCCGGTAACGCCGATTTTTTTTCCAAAAAAGGGGGAAATTATTTTTTTATTCAAAAACGGCAATTTTTTTTGGATGAAAAAATTACAGTCTTCCAGAATGTCTGACGATATCGCGAAAAAATCGCCAGAGTGGCACGCATCGAGGTTCTAGGATAAAAACAAAATGAAACCACACAAATTAATTTTTTTCTACCGGAACCTCGCTCCGAGCCATTTTTTCCACGTTAATTAACATATCTCAGAAACTTGAAGTTACTGAAAAAAAATGTCGGCACATAAAAGTTGTAGTTTTGTATTAGCTTTCGAGCGGAATATTTGAAATTATTATTACGTTCCGGTAACGCTGATTTTTCACCAAAAAAGGGGGTAATTATTTTTTCTATTCAAAAACAGCCGTTTTTTTAACTGAAAAAATTACAGAGTCTTCCAGTATGTCTGACGATATCGCAAAAAAATCGTCAGACATTCGGAAGACTGTATTTGTTTCAGCAAAAAAAACGGCCGTTTTTTTAATAAGAAAATAATTTTCCCTTTTTTCGGTAAAAAATCAGCGTTACCGGAACGTAAACATTATTTCACGTCGTCCACTCGAAAGCTAACACAAATCTACAACTTTTATGTATAGACATTGTTTTCTCAGTTACTTCTAGTTTCCGAGCTATATTCATTTGAAAAAGAGGCATTTTCTAAAATGTTGAATTTAAAAATCTGAAAAAATTCACATAGAATGCCTTTTAGTAGTACTTTGATGTAACCAATTATGGGGCAGATCTGAGATGGTCGAAAATAAAGTGGCTGAATTGAAAAATTATGTTATCCAGTTCAACATAATTCTTCAATAGAAGGATCGAGTTGAGAATTTCCTTTGTTTCTTCAAGTCGATTAAAAATGTTGTTTTTTTTTTACAAAAGTCAGTCATTACTATTTTTACGTATATAATTTTCCCGTATAGTTTGTAACAGTTACAAAGACTAATATCTCTCTAACTAAAAAAATATATGTTTGATGAAAAGAAAGTATTCTTTATTTGACCTTTATCTGGCTAGTCTGCAAAACCTGAAATTCTTGCAAAACCTGTACGGAAAACCTGGGAAAGTCAGGGAATTTCTGAGTCGATAATGCGTAACAACCCTGGCGTTTGAAGTTTACGTCTGCTCCGAATCCGATAGGTGAGGCATAGCGTGGACGGGCTGTAAGATTTAAAGTTTTTCGTATTTAGCTTTTCAACTTTGGAAATATATTCCACATATATAGTTCTATCGTTTCAGACATAACACCACACTAGCGGCAGAAAATAAGGTCTAACTTTGACAATTCATTTTGGGAGTATGAAAAAAGGAATAGGATTTCTTTTGAGATAGTTTCTTTAACGCATAAGTAGTCAAGTATTCAAAAAATTGTATTATAATTTTCATTTAGAATGGCGGCGACAGAGCCCATCTTGAGAAACGTGTTTTTTTACAAATAGCTTTGCGGGAGGACGGTTTCCTTGTAAAGTATAAGACCTGGAACGAAAACCAAAAAACAATGTAATCTATATATTATTAGCTGTGGGATTACATGGGGATTTTTTATCCAATTGTGAAAAACGAACTTTGCAAGAAACAAATTTGAACAAAATAAATCGATCTTATGCAAAATAGTAAGCAGTAAATTGTTTACAAAAAAAGTTTACATTTAACTTAAAAAAACGGCTTCGTACTCCCATAGAAAATGTAATTGTGAAGCTACTATCAAATTTTCAAATCGATTCCGTGAAAGCTGCTCGAGTTATACGTCCTCGTTTGAAAAAAGTGGTTTCGAAAAAAACGCATTTAAAGTTGTGCGATTACTAAATCGTAGACGTTTTTGTGTACCTTTAATTTGCGATGCCTACACTGCGATGGACATTTGTCCATCTACGTTGATGTTTTCCTCCTCCTATTCCTCCCTAGACGATTTGAGCGATAATCGTGCCTATTTTGCAGCATTGGTGAGCGATTTTGCGGAAACTTTAATGCGTCGCTCGGTCGCTTCCACGCAAATATTGAAGCAGTTCGGCCCAATTTTCATGCCCATGTTCTGCATGAGCATCATAATGCTAAATTGGCCATCGTTATAGGTATATACTATGTGTACTGCGGTATGAAGAATGAGCTTGCCGATGGAGATCGATTTTAGTGCCGCCGATGTAACGAGTAAGCACCTCGTCTCTGCTCAATTCTTTGTAAACCAAAAAGATCGCTTCGAAAACTTGCTGCGATAGTTCGTTTTTGCACGTGGTCGATGGCCATAATTGTAAAATTGAGCCTTTTCTCTGCAACGAATTAGAGTGCGTCGCGTGAGTTATCCATCGATAGGCCAAACAAATTAGATTTTTTCGTGACACAAGTACCATCTGATAACCGACCGTGCGATATCACGTCGAACGACCCCTAGTCGCTTAATTATATGTTTTCTACTCCAACTTGCCATTGCTATTTGTTTTGTAAACAATGTAGTGGAAAAAAATCGTGTTTTTTTCTTTTTTTTTTTTCAAAACCCACAAGACGATATATAGGAAATGAAAAGACAACGAGAATGAGCGGTGGAACGACCCGATTCGAGAATTATTAAAGGAGTTATTGAAAAAAAAAACCAAAAAGAAGCGTTTTTGAAAAATGAATACTCTTTTTAAAGCTACAGCGTACGGCCTTTGCGTGAGATTAGATATTAATGCGTACTTTTAGTGTGCAAAACCTGAGCACTGTCGAATAATTAGTTTCCGCGTAATTGCAAAAATAAGTTTTTTTCGGCCCCAAATTGTAAAATCGCTCGGTGCACTGGGGGTCGTCCAATTTTAATGTGATTTTAAAAGTAAAAGACTTGCGGTACCAATCGTCAATCTTCGGGTCAGAGAACGCGTGGGGGGAGCGCAGCTGAAGGGGAGAAGGCGTATATATAGTAACAGAAGCGCGCTTAGCGCAACTGGAATTTTTTTTATTGCGATATCTCCCGAACGATTGCAGCTATTTTAACATTTTTTTCATTTGGGGTATTTCAAGCTGCGGAAACCGATTCTTCACTCGGATTTCCTCAATGTTTATTCGGAAAGCCTTTTTTGGGGATTCCTTTGCTGTTCTTGTTTAAATATTATTTTTTCTTAATAAAAATGCTGTTAAAATGGTAAAAGTGCTTCCAAATTTTGTTGAAAAAGCATTTGAAGGACAATAGTGAAAGAGGCCAAGGCGTGTAGGTATGTGGCTTGGGGATTTCCAGGAAAGGGTGAAACATGGATTAAAATGTACAAATCTCCGCGCACGCTGCTATGAAAATCCGTGCTTTCATTTACAATCATATATACCAATTGAGCCGGACGACGATAATTCGAAGATAATGATGAACTCGATATTTATACGGGAGGAGAAATATTGATGATGACGATTTCGCGTCAACGCCCGCTGAAAAAAATTATGTAAATAGAAACTTAAGTTACCTAATATAAATTAATATCTATGTATATTATTAAGGTAACCATGTAATTTACCTGTATTTTTGTAATAAAAAAATTACAATGTACAAATTAATAAGCTTCTTCGTTATTTATATTACATCTATTCCACAGCATCCCAAAAAATCCTTAAAAAAATAAATCCCCCAAAAAGGCTTTCCTATAAACATTGAGGAAATCCGAGTGGAGAATCCGAGTTGGGTTAATTTGGATAGCTGTAATACTTTTCGTTTTATACGAAAAAAAAACGATTATTTTCACTAAATAGTTTATAAAATAAATAGCAATGGGAAATTGGAGAAGAAAACATATAACTAAGCAACTAGGTGTGGTTCTCCACGTGAGGTCATCGCACGGTCGGGTTATCAGATCTTTTGTCACGACAAGTGAACATTTTAGAGCTTATTTGCTTGGCCTACAAGCTCAGCGCGCAATCCGACGTGGTGCGGCAACATCGATAATTGATCCTTAAAAAAAACTTTGCTGCAGGACCAATTGCATATTGTTTTTATGATCCCAAAGTATTTTTGAAGCCAAAAGAAGATTTTTCCAAATTCCTAAAGTGGTCTTATCCCTCAAAGGAAAGAGATTGATACCCCCCCCTTGAAGAGTTTAAAAGAATCTCGTACGTGTTAGCGAAAATCGGCAGAAAATTATGAAGCAACTCGTCCACTTCTTTAATGTTCGCTATTTCGCTGTTCGCTATTTCGGTGTTCGCTAATTTGGTGTTCGCTATTTTGGACCATCGCTTGTTTGCCTATCTAAGATCTACACATTCGAAGTTTGTATCTTCGATATATGGCTTTTTGCTATAAATGGTATTATCTATGTTAGATACTCGCTTCTTTCTATTTCGGAGATATGAACGTTCTAGATTGTTTGAATTTGCATTTGTATGCCTCAAACTGCCGACAATCTGAATACACGTTCTCGAATAAATAAGCTCTCGAATAAATAATCCTTTGGTGTAATAGTTATTCGATTTCGGCATCGGTCGAAGAATAAATTTTCGAATAATTCAACGTTCGATATTTTGAGAGTTCATAATTCTGTCGTTTCGAAATCTTTGTCGTTCTATATTTGGCCTTTCAAAGTTTTTACCCCCACCCGGTGGGGTGACAGCGTTGGTAATTTCCAGGACGTTCGCACACTATAGCCATTTCGAGGGACGATCGGTACGCGATTATTCCTCTCTAGGCTATTAGGCGCGCACTCGGTGTGAGGAGGCGTCGCGATGAATCTTGGTCGCACTCTTGGTATGATAGGAGTGGTCAAAGCACAGGATGCGCGATATGTACTGCTAAAGGCGTGGACTCCCGCGAGTCCGCGGTGGTCCTGCTCCTCGCAACGGGCGGAGCCTCTTGCGAGGTGTCGCGGGCTCGCCCCAATTCTTAGCGCAAGTGACCTGCCCGGCCGGCGCCATGGCCGGTCGCTCCGAACGCTGGCCAGAATACGCAAGTATCGCGTATACGGGTTGATACTATCGTATTCTGTGTGACGGTGTCTTGGCTGTACAGCCGAACCGTTACAATATATATATGTATATTTATGCGTGTTACTGTGAGGGTTTATGTCCCCGAAGTATGCATGAAAGGAGACAAGTATCGATTATTGCCTCGGGACTCGGGTACATGTCCCTGAAGCGTATGGAGTACGTATATGTATATATATATATACAGGGTGTCCCATTTTAATCTTACACCTGAATTTTCTGGAAACATTGCTCGAACGAACTATTGTGTGGAACAAAACTTCTAGGGATTGAAGGGGGAAGATTGAAAAAAATTTATTCGAGCCAAAATTCAAAATGGCGGCGTTACAAAGGCGGACATGTTTTTGTCAAACGGAAACATAACTTTTTTTTATTGCCAAAAAATTTTTCAGCTGAAAACTAAACACTTTTGTTGAAAAAATTTTTTGATAAAGTTCACAGTTTTCAAGTGAGAACATCATTTTCAATTATTTCAGATGTATCCAAGATTTGTGTGGGTGTGTGTGTGTGTGTGTGTAACACACACACACACACACACACACACACACACACACACACACACACACACACACACACACACACACACACACACACACACACACAAATCCTGGGTGCATCTGAAATAATTGAAAATGATGTTTTCACTTGAATACTATGAACTTTATCGAAAAAAAAAATTCAACAAAAGTTTTTAGTTTTCAGCTGACAATTTTTTTGGCAATAAAAAAAAGTTATGTTTCCGTTTGAAAAAAACATGTTAGCCTTTGTAACGCCGCCATTTTGTGTGACGCGCTACTATGATTGTGTGATGGGCGCGCAAGGGACTAGAGAGAGGGTAACTTTCGCGCGCGATCTGGCTGCACTGCTCTCAATCATTTTTCTAGCATCCATATAACAACCTTGTACCCGTCCCATCGAGTTTGTGGTTGATCTCATCTCGATCCCATTCGCGGAGAGTGGATCATGTAAGCAGATGTATAAGCTGCGAATGCGATAGCCCCTTTGCGCAAGTATAAAACATGACGTGAACGGATCGATCGGTACATTCGGGTAGTTTTCACCATAACCCCGTCATACTCGTTATGGGCTGCATCGATTTCAACCTCTGATTCAGTAAACAATGCCGAAGAAGAGGATCGCCTGTCGCCGAAAAGAAACCCGGACGATTGCCTCTCAGTTCCTAGCAAACAAAGGTGAAATCGATTCTCTCAATCATTTTCCGAGTTTCCACATCACATTCTCGAAACCATCTCGTCGAGTTTGTCGTTGATTTCATCTCGTTCTCGATCGGGAGAGTAGATCATGTAAGCAGACGTAAAAGCTGCGAATGCAAAGACAGCTCCTTTGAGCATGTGTTAAAGATGAAGTCAATGGCCCGGTTGGTATATTCGGACAGTTGTCCCTATAACCCCTTTATACTCATTACAAACGGCATCGATTTCATCTCCGGTTTAGTAAACAATGCCGAAGACGTGGAAATCTGTCGCCGAAACGACGCTGGGACGATTGCCACTCACTTCCCAGCGAACAGAGGTAAAATCGATTCTCAATCATATTTCTAGCATCCGCAACACAACCTTGAAACCGTCCCGGCGAGCTTGTCGTTGATTCTATCTCGGTCCCGTTCGGGGAGAGTGGATTATGTAAGCAGAGGTATAAGCTGCGTATGCGATAGCCCCTTTTCGTAAGTGTACAATATGGAAATGAACGGATCGATTGGTACATTCGGGTAGTTTTCACCGTAACCCCGTCAAACTCATCATAAACTGCATCGACTGTATCTCCGGTTCAGTAAACGATGCCGAAGACGTGGATGGTCTGTCGCCGGAACAGTACTCGGACGATTGCCACTTAGTTCCTAGCATACAGAGGCGAAATCGATTCTTCCAATCAATTTCTTGGTATCCATATCACATTCTCAAAACCACTCCGTCAAGTTTGTCGTCGATTTCATCTCGTTCTCGATCGGGTGTTACGTCCTGGCCATCTCGCCCTCCATGCTATATAATATGATGGGTATCGCGTGTGTCCGTCGCGCAGGAAGGGGGAAGAAGAAATAAATAAAGGCTCAATCACTACTAAAATTTCAAACATTATTTAATTAACAATAAAAAGAAGATATGACTCGATATAAAAAAAAGGAATTTAAATTTCTGAATTACCCAAGAAAATAAAAAAGCCTCGATATAAAGAAAATAATAATAATAATAATAATGATAATAATTGACGCGAATATTACGGGTTACTGGACACCCGAAGTCCCAACCTAATTTCTCACCCGTTACGAATATTTTATTCTCGTAGGTATTATTTCCGAATGCCGTTGGGCGCCAGCCTTGCTCGGGCAGTCGCGTTTCACGCGACAACGGAAGAAAATAATCAAAACAAACTGCGCTCGTTTGTCCGGCGAGCGAGAGACTCGATCCAAACTACGCGGGGGGACGTCTCACGGGTATCTGGGTGCTGACGGGGTTCTCCCACTCGATGGCCTCTTATTGGACCACGACTATTTCATATTCTTTGATCATGCACACTATTTTAACATGTAATTTGAAAAGAAAAACGCGCTATAACACAATCGAATCCGCGATAATCTCGATCGGCTCGGCCGTCGGACGAGGCCCGCCTGGCGCGAACGCGGCTACGCGCGCGCGAGCGGAATTTTTGCGTGGGTCGGCGGGGGATCCGCAACGCACCTTCGTACGCTATTTGGTTATTCGCGATTTTTCCAGTTTTTTCACAGGCAAAATTATTCTTTGTCTAAATTATTATCGTTCGCTGTATCACAAAAATTGTTCGGCGACGCGCACGGAAGGGGGAAGGCTAGGGGAAAGATGACGGGAGGGAGAAGGGGACACGTCGAAATCGCCCGAGCGATAAAATGATTCGTATTGAAGTTACGGCGGCCTCTAGCCGCTCTTGCAAACAAAAGAGAAGAGACTTACTTGTTTGACGAAGTAAAGTGCGTACGTCGCGTTCTCTCTCTCTATCTTATTGGCTCGATCACGTTTTCTCTCTCTTTCTCTCGCTCAATTGCGCGTTGGATTTTTGGTATCTGTCGCTGACCACGCGGCAGGACTCAATAGCTGGCCACGCCGGCCGGCTCCGTCGCCTCGATCCACGCGGGTTCGAGACGGGAAACCTCCCATTGATTTTCCATCGATCCGTGGCTCGCCCTTCCGACCATCGCCGATGATTGATGCCCGAGTCGTCGAGCCCCCCGATCGATAAGTGTGCTCAGCCGGCCCGGCCGAGCGCGAGACGGTCTCCTTCGGGGGCTGCGTGCTCCGACGACTAGGGAGATGGCGGTAGTAGGCTCGGACCTCGGGCTCGCCCGAGGTCCCGCGCGGCCAAGGGTTGGCGTTGGCCAGGATGTTCAGTGCGCCCGCACCGGCGTGACCTTACACACGCCAGTCCGCGGTCGATTCTCGGGGGACGTCGACAAGAAAAGGGGCATGGGGTGGGAACGGGGGCGAAAGTTGCGGACTCTATATAAAAAAAACTTAAAACTATCTTACTACTAACATCGCTTTTAATTTATGAAGGGCGCGGCGGCGATTGAGCCCTAGCGTGGTCACGCGGGCTCTTTCGCGATTTGACTTTGGTGACGTCACGTCACAATAAATATAAATGTATACATACATACATACATACATATATACAGGTGCGCATACATATAGTACGCATAAAGATATACATAAATAAACACATACAAACTTATTCGTATAATCTTTAATGCAGAAGTATTTTTTTTATGTTAACTTTAACTCATATTGTTACGAGCGCATCTATTCTGTATTGTGTCTGTGCACATTCGAGTCCCCCTAGTATGCACCTACTCCCGCTGAACGCGCCTAGCTAGCGCGCCAAGCTCAGCGCTCGCGCGCACTCACTCGCTATCCTTGTCTCTCTTCAGGACCCGCGCGCACTCACTCTCTATCCTTGTCCCTCCGTAATGCTCGCGTTCACACACGCGCCCTCGCCCCGTTTCTTTCTAGCGCCCCGTTAGGAGACCAACGTACACCACCTGTTCTCCCGATACGTCGCGCACACACACGCGCCCTCGCCCCGTCTCATTCTAGCGCCCCGCTACGAGACCAGCGTACACCTCCTGTTCTGCCGATACGTCGCGCGCTCAATCGAGCTCTCCGTCATCTTCCTTATCTCCCATCCTTCTGTCTCCGGGTTACCCACGCACCTCCTTCATATTAATGTAACCCGTACCACGAAAACCTTCCTTATTATCCACGAACCTTGCTCTCCGCGGATCCGCGACATAATTTGCGACCCGCGAATGGCGACTATCAACCCTCTCATCCCTATCTCGCATACTCGCGAGATACCGCGAGAGTATGGAATGCGCGCACTCGCGATATACTCGCGACCCCGCGACTCGCCTCGCACATAGAGTCTATCTCTCTCCTACTCTCACACGGTCTAACCCTCTCTCTCTTACTCATGACCATAAAGATCACTATAGCATAAGATAAGATAATATAAGATAAGACCACTATAGCAAACGAACGCTACGTGACTTTTTCCTACATTACTTTATTGCCCCTCGAGTCGAGTGAACGCTTCAGTTCGAGACATTTTCCAAAAAAAAAACACTTGAATTGCTTTATTGCCTCTTGAAACGAGCAAGCTCTTTACACCATAAGCCTCCTTGTGTACGCTTTCCCATTTCTCGAGTATATTATAGAAGACATTAACGAGATATTTTTCCCGAACTTTCCCAACGCATGTATATCTCTATCTCTCTCGCACTTGTCGCGTAGTTTCCAACGCGCCGCCATGATGCAAGGCACGTGTTGCACGTAGGCTTCTACGAAATAATATTTTAAATAAATAATATCGCATCATGCCAGTTCCCGAGAACTAATTAAGAGATAAACAAATCGCTATCACTCCATACCTCATAGATGAAGCAGCCGCTCCAACGCAAATATCACGTGTCGCCTCGTTGTCTCCTTTGTCTCCAATCCAATTTCATTATTATTATTTCCACGTGCAGAATATTCGATAATAATTTCATAGACGCTCTAATTAATAAAAGAATTATTCAATAAATAATTAGCGGCGGCACAATGCAACGAACAATATTATTAAATAATCAGAATAAATATTCCGCGCGACAAATAAAATATAAACACTATTCTAGTTATTTACAACAAACGATATAATTCGTATTATCGATGTTTCAAATATTGGCATCGTTGATAATCAATTAACAATTATGTACATTTCTATTTTTCACATAGATACGAATAAAATATTACTCTACGACTAAGTCGAATGCTGAATGCATTTTCTTTCGCATAAATAATATTGCGTTATATTAAGAAATACACATTATAATCATTATATGCAACTTGTATATTTCACGACGTAATTATTATTCTATCACTATATTGCCATATTTTGCAACAACGAACTAAAAAGAAATCATCTTCGTAATATTATATCAAATCTGCTCCATACCGCACGCAAATAGTAAAGTAACAATAACAATCAAAAACTATATAAAATTACATCTCTTTATTTACAAACAAATATTATTTGCAACAAATTGTGAGACTAACGATAAGCTAAAAATATTAACTTATCGTCAGTCCAACCATGACAAGCCAACGTAATAATTTGTTATAACATTTAATATAATAATAATTAATTCATCGTCGAATCCTCCATTTAACGCCATAAGAGCGAGCGAGAAAACAACATCGGCGTCGGCGTCTCCACTCAGCGGCGCATGCGCGCCACATCATTCCGCCGCCGCACCAATAACAAGCCGAGCCCTCCGCTGCTCGCCAGTGCTCCGGTCTCTCCACCAGTCAGTTGCGCTTCTCCGCTCGCCGCGTTCGTGTCGGACCCACACGCTGGAAAATCGGAATATTTCTTTAACATTTTCACATCGTTATTTTACAGAATTGAAACTCGATGTTCGAGTTTTACTTGCCCTAAATCTCATCTTGTTTAACATCGCAGAGTTGTATGTAATTAATTTTATCTCTTTCCAAGTTGTAACAATAGATGTATATACGTTTACATTTTTAGAGTCAGTGAACAATTATTTCGCAACCCTTATCCGTCGTCGAACATTTTTTCTCGAACGTGTTGTGTGTTGTTTAGTTCTTTTACAAAATCCGTCTGAATCAACAATAATGCACCGTCGTTTTCGCGGCATTTCGTTAATCGAAAATATTAAATTTTACAATTTTTCATGGTGTGTGTGAAAATCAACCGTCCGTTACGCAAACCAACCTATCACCCATTTTTCCTTGTATTCCGAAGAATTATCGGTTGTGCTACTTACACTGCACGTCGTCAATTTCTTACCTCGCTTAATTTCAAGACCCAATTAATCGATTGTGCTACTTACTACTGCACGTCGACTAATTCGTATCTTGAACCCCCGCTTGCATGATAAGCCTACCTATTCTCTCGTTTTCCCAGCTAACGGTCGGTTGATTCTCAATAAAATATTTATCTGTATTTCACCATTCTTCTATATAAATGCCAAGAAGGCGAGCTGGTTGCAAGTTTCATCTCCGTCACGCAATCGCGATAGCCGCGCAAAAGCCACGGCCGGCATCTCGTGGAAATAAATCACCCTTATTTAAACAAATTGTTCGAGACGCCATTAACGAGTAAGGCCACTGTAACGGCCCAAAAAAAAAAGGTTTTTTCACTAATTTTTTGCTCCCGAAATTGAAGGTATTTGAAAAAAAACTTTTAATGGTGTTATCGGGCAGAAATTATACTTTATTATAAAATTTTTTTACAGTAAAAAAAAAAACAAAATGGCGGTTCCACAGCTATCTTCCCGGGACATGTTTTGCTTCCAGGGCTCCGCGGCACGCAGCACCACTGGTGCACTTTTGAATCTAGAACAAAAAAAAAAAAAACCGTTAATCTAGAGGGCTATAGCTAGAGAATGTCGATCGGATTTTAAAAAGTATCAATTTTTGTGGATTTGGCGTGCGTTTGAAAAAAAAATTGATTTTTGACGAAAAAAACGGCAAGTTTTTTGTTAATAAAGAATCAATAAATAAAGTTCTTGAAAATTCCGATCGACATTCTCAAGATAATGTAAATGTTCACATCCGGTTAAAATTTCAAGTAAAAAAAATGAAAATTGTTCGAGTTATGCTGCGTGCCATTTTGAAAAACCATGTTTCGAGAAAAACGCGTTTAAAGTTTTGCGAATAGTTTTTTATTGGAAAAAATTAAAAAAAGAAGTTAAAAAAAATTTTTACCGTTAGTCTGCAATCCCAGCACCATACATTTGTCCTTCGATAGCCAAATTTTCGTCTTCTTCGTCTTTCCTGGTTGATTTTTGGAGCGCGCGCGCACTTTTGGCCGCGTCGCTCAGAGATGTCTCCGCGTGCGTGATGCGTTTGGCGTCGGCTTCGATGCAGAAATTATATAACTGTACACCAATTTCCACCTCCAACATCTTGAATATTTGCAAGACGTTGGTAAGGCCGCCATTGAATATGCAAACAGCGATATCCGTCGCAATATCTAGTACAGTTTTTCCGCTTGAGGATGATTTGGGGCCAAACTCCAAACGGTAGCGTTGAAACTTTCGTTATTGTTTTGAGTATAGGCCCCCAAGCAACGCTCCAGCAACTCGTCCCGGCTCAATTCCATGTAGATGGGTTTGATGGCTTGATAAACCTCCTCACTCATTGGCTGATTGTGATGATACGCATTCAAGGCATTTTCTGCTTTCGCTTTCTTCCAACTGCACCAATTCTCCGAACATTTTTCGTGCTGAGGCTTTTCATCCGTTGACATTTTGTGAAAAAGGGTTGCCCAGATCTCATTTTTCATATTTTTGATGGAATCGGAATTTCGACGGATTGCTAAGCCGTAATAAATGCTTAGTTCGTCAATCAATTTGGCAGTGAGTTTTCCTCTTCCCCCAGACCTTTTGTTCCTTTTTTTAAGTTTCTCAATCGAGTGCCCATTCTTATTTGCACGTGATCTATGCACTCTTTTTTTTTAACATCAACATTTTCATACGGCTTCGAATCCACGATGCCTTTGAAAGTTTTGGAATCGCCATCTCCGATATAATTGCAGTCGTTTCGGAGCAAGTTTTGACACGCTTGGCGGCGACCTTCATTTCCTAAGGACAACAAATTTTTTTTCGCACAGGACCTTTTTTTTCTTATTCTAGAGGGTTTAAACTATTTTTTAAGCCAATAAAAAAAAATCGATTTTTCAAAAAATTTACAGTGGCCTTACCCCTTAAGGAACATTCGGTGCAAATCGGATCGAAAATAGTGTCGAACATTCCATTTCGTGCGAAAATCTTCATCACGACCCCCGTGGGTATATTCGTGCAGTGACCCGCTTAACCGGCAGCGGCGTTTCAGACGCGTCCACCGTCGTTGCATCGTCGAACATCGAGATTACCATCGTCAACTAATTCTCCCGTCGTCAACGTCGTTTCCGTTCGTTCCACGAGCTCGTCGCTCCAACTGTTGCTGAAGTCGTCGTTTAACTTGAAATCACCATTACCGACGGAAGGACCTCTCTCCGGGTACCAGATCGTCCGTCGATAAACCTGCTACGCACGGCCGCTCGAAGGGTAAGTCACACGTTCACGTTACCACTTACTATCTCCCTTACCGACTGCCCCATCCCCGCGAGTGTTTCTTAGTTATCGATCAAACCTCTCGATCCTCACCCCTGTTGGGTACATTCCCTACTAAAGGCAGGATCCGTTTCTGTAAAACAAAGAAAAATTACATTCATTAAACGATTGAGCGTAAATTCAATATCGTAAGCGAAATCGCGTATTTCACTTTTGAGAACATACATTTTTTTTTATCTGAAATAAATTCCCGGCCGTAACAGGATAACATTTTTGGTGGCAGCGGTGGGATGCACTAAAGCCACATTTTGATCGAACTCCCCGCCAAATATAAATAAACTATCGTAACTTCAATTAAAAGGTCACATTTTGATCGAAGTTTCCGTCAAACACAAATTAATTATCGTAATTTGAGCAAGTTGCCGTAAAAAATAAACCAATTGTCATAATTCCAATCAAAGTCGCATGACGCAAAAAAAAAAAAAAAATTAATTGATTACGTAATTTCAATTCGCGTAATTCAAAAATGTCTACCACGAGGTCACAAGCTCGCGCTTTAAGCGACGAAGAATTGCGTCTACTTCATGTACAAATTGACCGAAAACGTGAAACCTTACAAGAACAAGAACGTGCTCTCCACGAAAAAGACATGGAGACTAGAGAACGAATCAAAACCCTTCCGGCCCTCGAAACCGAACGAAGTCGGATATCGGATATGCCCGATATTTCCGAAGCCCAAGAACAATTTTCTTGACCCCATAGGGCTCTGTCACAAATAATCTTGCGATTCGGGGACTTAGAGACCGAAATTCACGAGATCAAAAACGAAAAGCGCCTCTCGCCTAATCATGAATCCCCACCCACCGAACCTCGCGGTTTTCACGAAGAATTTAACGTCGATAACCAGATAAGCCCAAATCTAAAATTCAACGACGCGTTAGAGTCAGTCCCCACGTTCAACGGGTACAATATCCCCGTCCTTCGTTTCATCCGCTCATGCAAAAGAGCTTGGGACATGTTTCCCCCTCATCTCGAACCGAGTTTGACCCAGTTATTGCGCAACAAATTAAAGGGTGATGCCGCAACGGCGCTAGAAGATTATAACTTCAATACATCTTACCGATTTCGCGGACCGCCTTAAAACGTCATTCGGAGCCGCGAAAACCCTCAACGAATTCCGAGGCGAACTCGGAAATATTTGAAAAAATAAGTCCGAGCATATCATCGATATGCTCCGAGATTACATCAGCTGCGTAAAAGACCTCCACACGGCGATTTACGAAGCCGAAGTGGATAACCATGGTCACATCCACCCGAATCATCGTAACACGCTGAACAACGATACGCTCGATTGTTTCATTAAGGGGCTTCCCCCTGATTTTCAAATACGTTAAAAATCGAGAGTTTCAGCGACCTAGAGGACGCATTATCCAAGGCCGTAAAGGTCGAAAAAGATATGGAACGCGATCGCGCCCATTTTAGGGACAACAGCACGGAAAACAAACCGCGTGTTGCGCCCGTCAGAGCGGTCTCCCCTTCCGGAAGAACGACGTGTACCCATTGAGCCCGACCTCACCCATCGGAAAACTGTCGGCAAAGGTTTCCCGAAAAGAGGCCCGCGCACATGCGCGCACGCTAATGTTATGCTCGCTCGTGTTACTGAGCGGGCTGAGATTTATTTCGGAATGACTCTAGAGTTGGAGTCTTCCGATCTATCTCAATATATTTTTCGGGTTAGCTATTAAAGCGCTTTGCGCACCTATCTAGTTGGTTAATATGAGGGTCTTGGACCTTTTGAATAAGAAACAAGTATGCTCTGTCGAAATTTGTGTATATATTTCGGTATCAGGGGTTGAGAAATTGGAAATGGAGGTTACAATTTTGATACAGATAATTATTATTGACAATTTAGCTTATTATTGCAGTTTCCTTTCATTGGTTAAATCGGTTTGACAAAGTTGAAAATTATTACAGTAAACATGGGTTGTTTGAACTTACGATTTGATGAGCTTGTAATTTGATACCGTGCTGACGCTGGACGTTCGGGTCTCCTCAAAGACAATGCCTTAGTATGACACTCACGTACGCAAATTACAAGTTGGGGTTTATTATTTGAGCGATTGGTTGAACGAATAATTATTTCTACACGGTAATGAGTTCTTTTTAGCCTGCGAAGCGTGATGAGACGCTGCACCTCAGTGCCTCACTTAACCCTCGGGTAGTGATGCTTGATCGCTAAGAATCGAAGACGCGTACTCGGAACTAACTTCTAAGGGCACGGAAAAAGACTCAGGGTACAGAGAGCCTCGGCCCCTGTTGAGCTCCGCTCAGTCCTAAGATTCGCGAGAGACTAACCTAAATGATTGCAACTCGACGGTGGGTTGCCTCTAAATTTTGGTGCCAATCAGCAATTTTGCTTGCCTCTAAGTGACGAAATTCGAAATACCTATAGGCTGAGCGGCTGTGGCTTTTTCCGAGTCCTCATTGAAGTTCATTCGCTTCGCAAGTTGCCGATGAAGACATCAGCATTGTGAAGAAATCGGGGTTGAAACTAAGCGGATCAATTTTGGTTTCTCAATGCGAGGTGTGCTCGGAGAATGCATCATTTTGCAATATAAAGTTCAAATGAGTTCAATTCCGAAGGACTTAAATCGCTATAACGTATGTGAAAGTCTATTGGAGGGAATGTGAAGGAGAATTATGGAAAAATAATATACGGACGTAACACCCCCCTTATTAGATGGAAGCGCGGGGATGGAGTTCGCGAGCTTCAAGTGGCTCGTCCCCGAGTCACAAAAAGGGCGTATTTTACTCTTAAGAAACTAGTGAAATCGCCGGTGTCGTCCCGTTCGGTGAAGTTGTAGAAGTTGGTTGGTATACCACCATAAGGAGGACATGCTGTTCCTGATTTCTGGATGGCGGCTGGAGTGGTTTGGTGCGGCGAGATGTGAAGTGATCACTCATAGCACTTCCCGCAGGATGCTATGAGGACCGACAGGATGTTGCTGCGAAGAACGTAAACAGCTAGTCCCAAAAACGTAGCCATTGAAATTCTGATGCTCCCGAAAGTCCAAGTCTGGTGATTATTATACCACTTGATGCCTTGCTTCTTTTTCGTTAGCTCCTTTAGATGTTTTTCGACGGCATCAAGGCTGATATCGGCACGATGAAGTCGTTCTTTCAATGCTGGGGACTTTGAGATGAGAATCAGGGGATCCAGGTTCTCGTGTTCTACTGACACTAGAGGTGACAGCTCGCTGATGTTTAGGGCGGCAGGTGGGAGGTAGACATTATCGATCGACGATGAAATTGTATCCGTCGGTGGTAGGGTGACGTGTACGGCGTAGCCAGTGCAACCGCGATCCAATTGAAGTATGCCGGTTCCTTGGATGGTGGCCGAGGTGCATGATTTGCTTTTGTAAACCCCGGAAGGTTTCATGTCGGCCGATGAGGCGGTTTCTGGGCACGAAGCCTGCGCAGTGGTCGGATGTTAGGTGTTTATGACAGTCGGCCAGAAGTTGAAAGACTTGTCCAGGCTGCCAAGGTTCGTATGACAGGACACCACTGATGTCGATATACGTTACAATTTTCCATTGCGTGTTCGTGACCCTCAACTCGGGTAACTTTTCATAAAAGATGCCCGGATGGTCCTGAACTTCTCGCAAATTGTAACCTGTATCGGCGACACTGGTGCCAAGAGTGGCTAAGATCATCGTAACGCTGAGGTACTGGTGCATCCTTCCTCCGAATCGACCTGAAACAGAGACTCGCTGAGCGATTATTAAATGGCCAACTGGCATTTGTTAGGATGTTTCATTTCGAGCTTGCGACGACTGTTTATGTACACAATGTTTCCCTTTTCTGTGACATCACTAATCTCGTACGGACCGTGGTATAGAGAGCTCAGTTTCCCTTTTCGCGGTTCTTGGATTACGTAAATATCGTCATCCACATTGAACGAAACAGCGTGTGCGTTGCGATCATAATATTGTTTCGACCGTCGTTTTGCTGAGTCGAGATTCCTCGCCGCGACGCGTCGAATTTCATTGAGTCGAGTAATGAAGTCGGTCATGTATTCGGTATATGTGTCAATTCGCTCGACAGATGGGAACGCCGACATCGGGCGAGAATTTCTTCCGTACATCAGCTCGTATGGGGTAAAATTTGTCCCCGTATGCACGGACGTATTGTACGCGTGCATCGCGAAAGGCAGTAATTCGTCCCAGTCATCAAAACGATCGTGGAAGGCTCTCAAATAATCAGCTAGAACAGCGTGACTGCGTTCGAGTGACCCGTTCGATTGGGGTCGATATGCCGTAGTTGTTATCCGTTTGACCTTGAAAATTTCCGCAAGCTGCGCAAAAAGGTTGCTGGTGAATGCAGTACCGCGATCAGTGAGGATGGATTTCGGAGGGCCGTATAAGGCGATCCAGTGCTTTGATAGCGCTAGTGCTAGAGTTTCGGCCTTAATTTTCGGAACCGGTATTACTGCGCAAAATATTGAAAAATTATCCTGTATGGTTAGTATATGACGATTGCCTCTAGGTGTTATATTGAGAGGTCCAACCGAGTCGAGGGAAATTTTTTCAAATATTTCGTTGGGCGTATCGGTGATTAACATCGGTTCTCGTGTTTTTATGCGTGCAAGTTTTTGTTGTTGACAGATCTTGCATTGCTGTATAAAGGTTTCAGTTTCTTCCTTCATGCCTTTCCAGTGATATCGTTCTCGAAGGCATTGGTACGTTTTTGTCATACCCTTGTGACCTCCGATGAGACTTTCGTGGGCCTCACGAATAATTTTATCCCGTTGTTGTGGGGGCGGATTGTTTTGGATAGACGTGTTGCAAATTGTTATTGTAACAGGTACCTCGTGGAAAATGCATTCCAACAGTCCTTTAAGGGTATCATAAGGAAGATCCTCCAGGTCGTCTCCAGGTTTAGATATTCGTAGGGAGCGCAGTTGGTAACGGACTACAGCTGCGCGCAGATTTTGTAGACTTTCTACGATATCTTGGAAGCTGGGCTTGTCGAAGTGGTGTTGTTTGTTGACGATGCTCAAAGTTTTTAGTTTTCCTTTTGCTGTTATGACAATCTGTCCCTTGGTCAGGTTGCGATTTTGAAGATTTGGTACCTCGATATGTCCAAGATCCGAGAGTAGTTGGCTGATGTTGTTTAAAGGCGCGCAATCAGCATTGAGGAAGTGGGCAACGTTGTCTTTAACGGAAGTTAGCGCTTCACGACTCGATTCAATGGCACCCATTTTATCGACGTCCGAATGACTAGGTTCATGATCAGTATCAGATTGCGCCGGATCGATATCGCTTGATTCAGCGTCGACGAGTATAGCAGAAGTTCCTACTGCAGGTGCCGTATGTTGCGCTGATGGTTCACACGGGGTTGAAGGTGGTCGTGTTGATTCAGACAGAGTCACAACAGACGGCGCTGTTGGAATCTTGTTCTGTATGCAATCTTCCATAGATGGTAACTCTCCAATAATCGTGGATGTCCCTGGGATTGGGCTCGATTTAGCCGCTGGATTATAGAATGGGCGTGGCGTATTGATGCTCGATTTTCGATTCATAGGAACAATGTTTGATGTTTCGAATTGTGGTTTCGAGACCTCAGGATTAGGGTTATCGGGTGCACGTTCCTTGAGAGCGTGGCTGAGATCTTGGATGCATTGATACGCTTTTTCTATTAGATAACCCAGATCTTCTGGGGATGATGGGTAATCGTCGATTCCTGGTTCTTCCTCGGGTTCTTCGCGAAAGCGAACAGAAGTATCGAAACGTGAAAACGATTTTTGCAGCTCTTCTAGGAATCCTTCTGATGGTTTGCCATGTTCGGTCAATATGGCCTCAGGTAATACCTGAGGCCTGAAAAATCAATAGATTTTTCGGGCGTTAAGGTCCTGTCTGCGATGTTTTCGGCTTCACTTTCGCTAGAAGTTGAAGGAGCGACTTCAATTACGATGTCAGTTGTTTTTGATTCGGGCGGTTCGGTTTCTGGTAAGAAAACATCGTCGCAAAGATTCTCGACGTCCGAGGTATCAACAGGTTTTTCCCGATGGTCGAAGGTTCCTGCTACACGGCAGCATACTGCGGTGAGCTGTGCGTATCGGTGGGATGAGGTCTGTCGACGACTCGTCACTGGTGAAGATGGAATCTGGCTCCTTGTACGTCATATGTTTCGTTATCGGTCGAATCTCTACTCGCTGTTTTACTCGAGCTCCGTTTGAGCTGACGTCTCGTTTGGGTTCCACTGTGACAACAGATATTGTTGGTCTTTTCGTTCCGGGTGGACGATCTCGCGGACGCTGCAAAATAGAGATTGTTTGTGTGGGACCACTTTTCGTACGCGGCTTTGCACTTGATGCGCCTACTTTTTGCGTTGGAAAAGCCGTGACAGCAGTGACAGGGTTGCGTGAAAGAGCATCTGCATTCTGGTTGAGTCTTCCGGGCTTGTACCTTGCGATAAAATGATATTCTCCGACCTTTACTCTCCAACGAGCGCGTCGATTCGATTGGTCAGTCATATTGTGTAGCCATGCAACCCCTTGATTGTCCGTAACAAGGGTGAATGGGTGACCGTAAAGATATGGTCGAAAATATCCGATTGCCCAGGTGGCTGCCAAGCACTCCTTATCATTGCTGTGGTAATTCTTTTCAGCTTCGTTGAGGGTGCGAGACGCATAGGCGATGGGTCGTTCTTCTTGATTAGTTACTTGGCTTAGCACTGCGCCAAGGCCTGTATCTGAAGCATCGGTGGCGAGAATGAACGGTTGGCTGAAGTCCGGATATTGCAGGACAGGCTTCGTACAGAGGGCTTCACGGATCTCGTCGAAACTTTGCTGTTCTTTCTCGGTCCACACGAATTGTTTGTCTTTTCGCAACAAGTCACTCAGTGGTCTGGCCTTGATGGCAAAGTCTTTGATGAATCTTCGGTAGTAATTGGCGAACCCGTGAAATTGTCGAACTTCTTTAGTGTTTCTCGGAGCAGGGTAGTTTTTAACCGCTGCGATCTTCAGAGGGTCCGGTCGATCGCCATCTCGAGAGATGATGTGTCCTAGATAAATCACATCCGTCCGAAGGAACTGGCATTTATCTGTTTGGAGGGTCAAGTTAACCTGCCGAAGGCGCATAAGAAGATTGTGCACCCTTCGTCCATGTTCCTCTAGCGACGGTGCATAGATGATGATGTCATCGAGATAAACGAACAGTTCGATACCATTGAGTCCAGTTAGGGCTACGTTCATATGCCGTTGGAAGACAGGAGGACCGTTGCGCAAGCCGAATGGGAGCACCGAGAATTCGTAGTGACCCTCGGGTGTGGAAAATGCTGTCTTCGGACGGTCTTTCGGGTCTATTTCTATTTGGTGAAATCCACTAGCGAGATCGAAAATGCTGAAGTATTTGGCGCCACCCAGCTGATCCAAGATGTCAGTGATGTTGGGGAGGGGATAAGCGTCTGGTAACGTTTTTTCATTAAGGGCGCGATAATCGATGACGACGCGCCATTTTCGATTTCCGTTAGCGTCCGGTTTCTTTGGAACAATCCACAAAGGCGAATTGTACGGAGAGGCGCTCGGCTGAATTTTTCCTTCATTCAGGAGCTTGTCCATTTGTCGCGTAATTTCTTCCCTGTGAATTACTGGATAACGATATTGACGGGTGTTAACTGGCATGCCATCGGTGGTCGGTATTGTACATTTCATTAATCGTGATCGACCTAGTCTGTCACCAGGTAGGTGAAAACGATCAGGGAACGCGGCCACTAATGAACGTACGTGTTCCGCTTCTTCCTCGTTGAGGTAGTCCAATTTGAGCAAACTTAAAATTCCAGTAACGCGATCCTTGCTGATGACAGCGTTTTCATCGGGTGACTCCAAGTCTGAGATTTCTTCGGGAGGTCCACGATATTCGAATGGGATTAAATGTTGAGACGGAATAGTGATCTCAACGTTTTGCTCGGTCGTGTTGATAGCCATTACGTAACATGTACCGTTAAAATTAGTCACGGCGGCTTCACCGATAAAAACACCTTCATCAGCTGTTAGACGCGGAAGATATCCCTCTCGTAATGTTGTGTTTTTAAGTTTTATTGGTATCGGTTGTCGAGTACGAGCGTGGATATTAACGCGCGCGGCGTCGTTGCTGGAATCTGCTACGACAGCAGAATCATGTAACATATGGGTCACGCGCTCCTCAGTGTTTACAGAAAAAGTGTGAACCTTTGTATTTTCGTATTCCGAAATAAATTTAATTGGTTTAGTAGGCCGACTAGCAATTATTAAAGCGCGGTGATGATAGGAAATTTCAGCGAGTTCTTGCACGAGATGTTCTTCGCCTAATATGCCTACTCCCGGTGAAGGCAGGCTTGTTTTGAAAACGTAAAATTTTACGGGTTGATCGAATACGTGTACTGTAGTTGTGCCGATTGCTGTTAACATTTTATTGTCGGAGATTCCGAGGACTCGGACTTGATCATTCTCATCGATCATAACGGTTCCAAGGAGAGCATTAACTTCAATCATGTTGATAACCGCACCGCTATCGGTTAAAAATCTCGCTTTAGTGTTTTTCAGTTCGCGCGCTGGTACTTCTACTACAGCTTTCAGTTGTTTAGCACTGTTTTGCAGATTCACGGTTACGATTGGAAGTTCACGGCCGGTGTTTGACGCAATTTTTGATGAACAGCCGTCGACGCGTCGTTCGGACAACTGGGAATCTCGTTTAAAGACGGATTTTGTTTTATATCGATGTTTTTGGCTGGAGGAGTGTTATTTCTCCGAAAAGAAGGATTTCGCGGGGATTCTGGCGTACGTCTGTCGTTCGACGAACTTCTGTTGCGTTCGTGTTCGCGGTTGTAATCGTCTCGGTTGCGAGATCGGCATTCGCGTTTCAATATCCTTCTGGGAGGACTATGGCTTCTGTCTCGTGTCGTTGAGTCATAACCGTAACGTCTGGGAGATCGGCAGGGACAGTTTTTGCAGTCCCTGCACATTATTTCTTCGACGTAGGTCGCGAATGCACGTCGATAGGGCGAGAAATCTCGACTCTCGCGTGATAGCGATCTACAATTCTCGTCAGAGGAACTGTCTCGTTCGTAGTAGTTACGCCGGGGTTCCGTACGATCTTTACGCAAACCCCTTCGGTATCGGGATCGTCGGATTCTCTTTTCGTCTTTGGACGCGAGTTCATACGCGGTTTGGAGGGTCGCGGGGTCGCGACTGTGTACATAGGCCCTTATGTTGTCGGGCAAGCCGTCAATATAAACATCGAGAGCGCGAGCTTCGAGTCGACTTTTTGCCGATCTTGCAACGTCGTTGCCGTCGGTTTCTTCGACTTCGCTCACAGCTTTCCGGATGTAGCGCTGAAGTCGTGAACAGAAGTCTGACACGTCTTCATCGCTTCTCATTCGTGCATCCAGAAGGCGACTGCGATAATATTCATAGTCTTGATCAGGGGAGAATTTTTCTTTTAGACTTTGCAAAATTTGTTTAGCAGAGGTGAATGACTTTCTGTCCACATGTGTGCGGGCTCTACCTCGGAGTTTGGCCAAAATTCCGTTTATAAGTCTGGCTTCCGCTCCTTCGGGCAAGCCCTGTTGCAGTGCTTTTATTTCGGTTTGATAATCCGAAAATTTCCAATTTCTGCCGTCATATTTAGGGACTTTATCTACAGCATCTTTAACAGTGAGGTAGTCTAAGTATGCTGAATTATCGAGCATAGTCTGATTTTGAGTGGTAGTTTGATTTGCAGTCAGGTTATTAATTTCAGGCATGGTTAATGTTGAGCGATTTATTTAATTATATTTCTAATACGAATTGAAAGTTTGCGAAAATTGAGATAGAATATTAACCAGAGATAGTGATAGCTATCCCACCGCTGCCCCCAATTTGTTATGCTCGCTCGTGTTACTGAGCGGGCTGAGATTTATTTCGAGACTCTAAGTTGGTATGCTCGCTCCAAGTTGCTCGCTCGAGACTCCAAGTTGTTATGCTCGCTCGTGTTACTGAGCGGGCTGAGATTTATTTCGAGACTCAAGACTCCAAGACTCCAACTCTAGAGTTGGAGTCTTCCGATCTATCTCAATATATTTTTCGGGTTAGCTATTAAAGCGCTTTGCGCCCCTATCTAGTTGCTTAATATAAGGGTCTTGGGCCTTTTGAATAAGAGACAAGTATGCTCTGTCGAAATTTGTGTATATATTTCGGTATCAGGGGTTGCGAAATTGCAAATGGAGGTTACAATTTTGATACAGATAATTATTATTGACAATTTAGCTTATTATCGCAGTTTCCTTTCATTGGTTAAATCGGTTTGACAAAGTTGGAAATTATTACAGTAAACATGGGTTGTTTGAACGTACGATTTGATGAGCTTGTAATTTGATACCGTGCTGACGCTGGACGTTCGGGTCTCCTCAAAGACAATGCCTTAGTATGACACTCACGTACGCAAATTACAAGTTGGGGTTTATTATTTGAGCGATTGGTTGAACGAATAATTATTTCTACACGGTAATGAGTTCTTTTTAGCCTGCGAAGCGTGATGAGACGCTGCACCTCAGTGCCTCACTTAACCCTCGGGTAGTGATGCTTGAACGCTAAGAATCGAAGACGCGTACTCGGAACTAACTTCTAAGGGCACGGAAAAAGACTCAGGGTACAGAGAGCCTCGGCCCCTGTTGAGCTCCGCTCAGTCCTAAGATTCGCGAGAGACTAACGTAAATGATTGCAACTCGACGGTGGGTTGCCTCTAAATTTTGGTGCCAATCAGCAATTTTGCTTGCCTCTAAGTGACGAAATTCGAAATACCTATAGGCTGAGCGGCTGCGGCTTTTTCCGAGTCCTCATTGAAGTTCATTCGCTTCGCAAGTTGCCGATGAAGACATCAGCATTGTGAAGAAATCGGGGTTGAAACTAAGCGGATCAATTTTGGTTTCTCAATGCGAGGTGTGCTCGGAGAATGCATGATTTTGCAATAGAAAGTTCAAATGAGTTCAATTCCGAAGGACTTAAATCGCTATAACGTATGTGAAAATCTATTGGAGGGAATGTGAAGGAGAATTATGGAAAAATAATATACGGATGTAACACTAACGAACGAGTCGCGGGCAATAACGTCAACAATAACACAAATAATGGGCCGCGCGCCAACGATCGCGATAACGCGAGGCCGCGTCCTCCGTGCAGCTATTGCCAAAAACCAGGTCATTCCGAGGCCATGTGCTATCGGAAACAAAATGATGAACGGATTAAGCAAAATTCCGTTCCAAAAAACGTGATCAACCGTTCCTTGGACAGGGCCTCCCCACGGGACGAACAACGCCAGGGGGCGCCCGGTACGAATAATCGATGCCGAACCATGCGAACCGTCCGGGTCCTCTTAAGTAACTCAGAAAGTACTCCCTCGGTATTTTTGGATTGCCCGCAATTAGCCGGACCTACGGACTTCTTAATCGATTTGGGCGCCGAGGTGAATTTGGTTAAACGTGAAGTCGTAAATACATATACTAACGATTATGAAATTTTGAGATTGGACGGCATCTCGCCGACTCCCGTAAAAACTTTGGGATCTGTAGTGCTAACGGTGAACGATATTCCCGTAAAATTTCACGTTGTAAATGATTGATTCCCTATCGAGCAGCTCGCTCTTCTTGGAACCGAATTTTTGGCTTGAATTAAAGCCATTATTGATTGGAAACACGAACAACTAAGTTACGGTTATCAAGTGATTCCTTTTGTTTCGAAGCAAAGTATATCCATTCCCAAACGTTCTAAGGTTGTATGCTACGTCAAAGTAAAAAATCCCGAAATTAAAGACGGATATATTCCGAGGCTCCATTTTGGAGAAGGGATGTATATGGGCGAAGCACTCGTAACGATTAAGAATGGGGTTGCACATTTAATTGCTCACAATGCCACCGAAGATAATCTTTCTATGGAAATTCCGTACGTAACCGGTCAAGAGTTTAGCTGCAAAGTCCCTACGGATATCGATTCGAGAACCTCGACCCCGATAGCTCGAAAACAGCTGGAGGCAGTCAAAGCAGGTCCTCTTGGTTCTCTCCCGTTTCCGGAAAAAGTTATGTCGGAACGGGAAACTTTTGATTCTTTTGCCTCAAGGAAGAGGGTATTAGTAGTGGAAAAAGAGAGCAAATTACAAGAAATTTTGGCTTTGTTGCGCTTCGATCACCTTAACGAAGAATGTGAAAATGTAAGTTCAATCGTCGAGGAAAATTTGGATCTATTCTATATACCGGGTTCTCCTCTCGGTTTGACCAGCGCTATAAATCACCGAATAATCACGTCAGACGATCAGCCCGTATTTACGCGTCAATATCGCTTCCCCCCTGTCCACAAATTGGAAGTTACGAAACAGGTAAATGATTTGATATCAGGAGACATTATCGACCCATCAACTTCTCCGTATAGTTCATCCCTCTGGATCGTGCCCAAGAAAGGCGATTCTCAAGGGAACAAAAGGTGGCGGATGGTCATCGACTACCGCAACCTGAACGATAAAACAATTAGTGACGCCCCTCTCACAAATTTCGGAAATTCTTGACCAATTAGGAAACGCAAAATACTTTTCTGTATTCGATTTGGCCAGCGGGTTCCACCAAATCAAGGTGCACCCCGACGACGCACATAAAACGGCTTTTTCGACCTTTTTAGGTCACTACCAGCTTACTCGTATGCCATTCGGGCTCAAAAACGCGCCCGCCACATTCCAGCGCTTGATGGACCAGGTCCTCACCGGTCTACCACGTAACGAGCTGTTCGTATACCTCGACGATATCGTCATTTACGCGCGAACCCTTGACGAACACGCGAAAAAATTCCACACACTCGCGAAAAGATTGAGACGGGAGAATCTAAAATTACAGCCTGATAAGTGTGAGTTTTTAAGGCGCAAAGTGGCCTACCTGGGCCACATTATCAGCGAAGAAGGGGTAAAACCCGACCCTAAAAACCTCGAAGCTCTCAAGGATTATCCCAGACCCACTCCACCCAAGAAAATGAAACAATTCCTGGGTCTCGCGGGATATTACCGTCGCTTCATTGAAAATTTTTCCCGGATCGCAAAAACACTAACGCTATTGTTAAAAAAGGAGTCCCATTTTAAGTGGACCGATTCACAAGAAGAGGCGTTTACAACGCTTCGCGATGCCCTCTGTAAAGAACCGGTACTTCAGTACCCAGATTTTTCGAAACCTTCCATCATCACGACCGACGCATCAGATATCGCGGTCGGGGGTGTCCTTAGCCAAGGAGAAGTCGGCAGGGATCGACCCATCGGTTACGCTTCACGTACACTGAATAAACATGAACTCAATTATTCAACAATCGAAAAGGAACTTCTTGCCATTTTGTATTGTGTGAACCATTTCAGACCTTACGTCTATGGGCAAGAGTTCGTGTTAGTCACCGACCACAAGCCCCTCGTGTGGCTTCACTCGGTAAAGGACCCGGCCAACAGGCTGGTCCATTAGCGGCTCAGTCTCGCAAATTATACCTACAAAATCATTTATAAACCGGGAAAAGCAAACAACAATGCTAACGCTTTATCCCGAAACCCTCCTATTCAGAAAACGATTTTTATGACAAAACATACGCCGAACAAAAATGTTTCTTCGGACGACGAGAGAATCTTCTCTCCAGCTAAGAAAAGAAGGAAAAAATCAAAAGAAACAAGAGACCGCACGAGCACTGCTCCAAGAACGCTATCATTGGACTCAATGTCAAACGAAAACTTCCGAGGCATCAATACACAAGACCAAACGCAGTCAAACGAAAAAGCGAAACGAAACTTACCTTCCGAACCGATGGACGTGGAGGAATCTTCCAGTGTACCCCCTCCCCTCCTTTCACCAGGAACCCTTCCGGATGTCACGCTAGATTTCCCTCCGGAACTCGACCTCGCTGTTCCACCCGATCTTCCATCAGACCCATCCCTGGGTCGTTTTTCGGTCTCCCCCTTCATGGACGACCAATCTGAAAAAGGAAAAGAAGGTGACCAAGAAAATTCAAATGTTAACGAAGGTATACCCGAAAGTGATGACGAGTCAGACGACGACTCCGTACAAAGCGACCTGAGAGAAAACGAAAATCCTCAATTTAAAGTTAGCGAAGAAAATCGCCATTTATCTAACGCGTTGAAAATTGTAGAAACCCGCGATAGACTACATATGCAAAAGGATAATTACGTCGTCTTCGTAACCATGAAGAGTTGGCGTACCTGCGAGTAAAACTCAAAATTGTAAAATCGAAACAGATAATCGCACTACCCATTTTAGGTAGCGTTCACAACAACCTCGAGATCTTAGATCTCCAGGAAATTTGCGACTCCGTAAAGGAGGCGTATCGCGAGCTGTGCCTTAAAGAAGTCTGTATCGCCAAAACGCCCTCTATCGGCAATGTGCCGTGGGCCGTAATCATAAACACTTTGTACGGAGCGCTCCACGAAGAAAATATCTCGCTTATAATTTGCAATCAGCTAGTTCAAACGCCTCCCGAAGAAAAGCGGCTGGAAATGATTAAAGAAAAGCACGATTCGCTAATCGGCGGCCACAAAGGAGTGAACAAAACGTACAAACGTATCCGCGAATATTATCACTGGGAAAATATGAAAGTCCAGATCCACGAATATATCCAACATTGTCGAAATTGTCAACTCAGAAAATTGGTTCGCGTAAAGACCAAACAACCTATGATACTCACCGATACACCTGGGGCCGTGTTACGTCCTAGCACTCTCGCCCTCCAAATATTCATATCTGGTACGAATTGGAATAGTAATTTAGATTTTTTCCTCGCACTAAACGCGCTCATTTATGTTTTTCTTGGGGTACATATTAATCAGAACGACCCATATATGGTCGATTTCACTCAGAAACCCCGTTATATAAAATATTCATAAATATATCTTTAAATTTAGCACGCGTATATCTACCCGTATAGTTTAGGGACAAATAGTTCCCATAATAACGTTACCGCTAAGCTTACCCGTATCTTCAGGGACGAGCACATGGGTGCTCGGATTAACTTTACAAATAGCCTCATATACACGTACATATCTGTTTGCCTCTACACTTCTAGGACACGCACATGGGTCCCCGCAGAACCATACCATGATGTCTCATATATACTGTGACGAGCATGCCCGCCTTCGCGGCATTCGGCGTGCACCTCCACACTTCCCGGTCTTGACATTTCCTCCCGCCTGGTGAACCTGAAATTCTGGCCCTGGGCGATCGCCCGACAGGCCGAGCCGCCTCGCGACACGGGGCGTTGGGCGCCAGGTACTAGGTACCGCCAGTCCAGGACTGACTTAAAATTCCCCACGCCGCGAGGACGGGCGCGAAAGACGGCGGGAGGACGGTGAGGACCGAGGACGGGCCGGCTAACTCAGCTCACCGACGCGAGGGAATATGGTAGAGGGGCGCAGACGTTGGAGACAATCGAATTCGTAACTAGTTCCAAGTTTATTGCCGCTTCTTCACATACACGGGGACGGTTCCCCACAAAATAACAACGAAATACGAAAGAACAGAAACGGGGCCGGTTTGCCCCCAAATAATCAAAACAATAAAAGTAATTAAATCAATTAACCGGGCGCACGCAAGGGTTCGGTTCAGAACGGGGACGGTTCCCCAAATAACCCAAAACCATAAAACGTATCGCATAATTACAATGAACGGGCGCACGGGAGGGGACCATCGTCGAGGCCAACGCAGCCTGATTTAATTCGCCGGGACAACGCCGGTGAAGTCCGCGTAACACGCGCGACACGGGTTCGGACATCCATTTGCTTAGGCATGTTTGCGGCGAGAGACACTAGGTAGAAGTGGGTCGAGTCAGATCGGAACTTGGGCAAGGTCGGTTCGCCGTACAAAATCGTCTGTCCTAGACTTTCGTCTAAACGTAGAGATAACCGGTACTACTTTACGCGCGACAACCTGAGTCAGAAGGTAACCGCGAGAGAAACGAAAGGTAATCAAACTACACGTCGGGTAACCGGAAGGTATTCGTCAGATAACCGGAAGATACGCGATCGTCGATGGGCGGGCGCTTGTAGGCCGTCGAAGAGCGCGCGTCTTGTGTGACGTGGTAGGCAAGACACGTGGGCCGGACGCGCAGATAACCGACCGACAACCGCGAGAAAATCGTAACGCGAATAAATACCGAGCCGATAATCGAAAGATAACCGTTAGGTAACCGAGAGAAAATCGGAACACGAATAAATAACGAGCAGATAACCGAAAGATAACCGTTAGGTAACCGAGAGAAAATCGGAACCCGAATAACTAACGAGCAGATAACCGAAAGATAACCGTTAGTTAACCGAGAAAAAAAATCGTAACGCGAAGACCTAACGAATAAATACTCGAAAGACCACCGTTAGGTAAGGTACGCGGAACTAACACACGGGCATCGAAATTCGCCGCAGGAAACTGAACTTATAACGCGCACTGTTCGGCGAGAACGAAAACATAACCGGCAGCACGCGGACTCGAAGGCGGGCGAGAGAGAGAGAGAGAACGCGAGATAAACACTCGCGCGCGGGCACGTCTACACGCGGCCCGCTACACGGACAATGACCGGCCTTTGTCCCGACCGCTCGGACCCACTCGCGCCCGCAAGGGATTCGCAATTCACATACTCGATTGACGCACTTCGTTACTTACAAGCGAAAAAGAAAAGGATACCGCACGCGCAACTATCAAATTTGTGGCCAACACGGAAGGGTTGGATGCACATTTTCTCAACCGGGGGATTTCTACAAACAAACTCGCTCATCGCGAAACAATACAAACCAAGGCGTTCCTCGTAATTAATCCCCCCGGCGAGGGCACATCCAATCCTTACCCAAAGATATTGCGAGGATCGGGCTCACCGCTACGCTTCTTCGCCTCTCGTTCCTCGTCGCGGAGAAGATCCTCGGCCGGGCACTCGTGAAAAACTTCCTTCTTGGATTACTCGACTTGTCTCCTGGGCACTCGACTTCCGACTGCCGAAATATGTTCCTTTGTCGCGATCGCTGACGCTCCTCACTCTCCCCCAGTTCTTACCGCCCCTACTAAGGCGCTCGTGCGCCTATTATCTAGGAGCGTTATTGGGTGCCTCGCGGCACCCGCCCCCCCTTGTCACGCGGTGCCCGAATTTCGAACTTCGGACCTCGGTGACGATTCGCACGTGGGACGGGCCAAGACCCCCCACCCCACACTTCAACTACCGCGTACGGCGCTTCTCCCGCAGCTACTATCGTTCGCGTCGCGAACGTCTTCCTCCAAGATCCGGGAGGGGGCGACGGGCACGGGGGAGGCCTCCCTCGACAGGACGAGGCGTCCCTCAAGTCCCTCGGTGGGCCCACGGCTAAATCACACATTTCAACACCCGCCACCCGTCTCGCCACCCTTCCAAGCCTTAACACGGAGGCGCCGATTTTTAGTCGGACCGCGACGCTTGCTACTCGAAAGGACGGGTACGGCACCTAGGCCGCTAGGTCCGAGGGGCGGGAAACACGTTATACTTGGTCATAAACCAGCACCCCTCGGGCATCCCCCTTGTCCACGAACGACGGTGGTCCTCGTTCGCCTGCCTCTTGGGAGAAACGCCGCACGTACCGTCCTCGGTCAACCGCGGTGAAGGAGATAGGGGGGAGGGCAGCACCCGCCCCTCCTCGCAATTATTCTCTACAAACCGGCGATGGGGAAGAGCGCGACGTAAAGCGATCTCCGTTCCTCATCCAAAACAAAATATAGCCCGAACCAAAGGTCGCGAGCTCCCAATCCTCGCAATAGAAACGGCCGTTGCTTTTCTTAGAATTTTACGCTGGATCGCTCTCGCCACAAAACATTCGCCAAGCAGGCGAGTTACTCGTCGTCTTAGGTCATGGAGAGTGTGTCCGGACTACAAAAGAAAGCGTGAAATATAGAAATTTCTAGCTACTGCTCGACGATGACGATCCCCCTCCGTTCCTCCCTACAAGTGAGTCGGGAATCGAGCGGCCCATGGTGTCCCCGGCCGAGGAAAAGGGTCGTAAATCCGACCCGTCACCCAAAATCACTCCGTGCCTCGTAACGGGGCAAAATGTCACGTTACAATACATACACATACACGTACCTGCATGCTTCAGGGACATATACGAGAGTCCCTGGAGTAACTCCTATAATAATTCCGTATGTCTATTTCGTTAAAGTTATACCCTCGAGGGACCCGAGGGACATGTACCCTCGGGACTCGGGGACATGTACCCGAGTCCCGAGGCAATAATCGATACATATCTACTTTCATGCATACGTCGGGGACATAAATCCTCAAAGTAACACGCATAAATATACATATAGATATGCATACTCGGTAAACTCCTGGGACATCCAAGAGAGTCTCCGGAGTACGAATAACAATATTAATACCTATACTTACATGTATATTTCGGGGACATTCACGAGTCCCCGAACTAGTATCCAACATATATATGTATGTTCGTGTTGGCCATAACCCAATGGTCCTAGAAATAAGGAATATTGTCATACCTATATTATGTATATATTGGGGACGCGATAGTCCTCGAATAACCCGCGAAACTGTTCCCAAGCGGTCACCTTCATCGCGAGATTTCTCACAGACCTCCTCGGAGCTTGGTCACCACGTAGTCAGCACATCCTGCCGATAACGAAAAATATTCATTTCATTGTCCATGTATAACTCGAGAAAAATAACGTTATCAGTGCTAATATTCGGTTACATGGGAACCGAGCTCGAGAGCGAGGGTAATGACGCCAAGCCCGTTGTCACAGAGATAAAGAGGGCGAGGGTACATATTGCGCTGCGGGAGCTGGCCAGTCAGTTCCGTCCGGTCTCTCCAACAGCGCGTATCGCAGAGTCGACGCTCTGAAATCCGGTACATTTATTTTATCTTATATTCTTTTCGAGTTTACCCCGGTCTCATCGACAGTGTAACTATAAGTCTCTGTAAAACCGGTATTAGTTGTTTAAATAAAAATAAAAGTAAAAGGAAACATAACAAGTCAAACACTGCAACTTACGAAATTTATATTATTTTCTTTATTGAATGTAACTACGCTTATTTACGTATAAAATACACAATTGTCTATATCACCTTTGATTTCTTCGCGCTATTAAAATCACGGAAAATACGGCGACCGCGCAAAGATGTAACATTTTTCGAGTAAATAATTAAAATATATTTTCCTGTCGTTCGTGCGTGAAACCACGCAACGAACAAATCATCGTAGTGCAGTTCTTTTACCTTCTCTCTCTCTCTCTTCCTCTCGCTCACGCCATTTTTCCTTACGCACGTATTCGTCGCACCGATAAAACCATGCCTGTCCAAAATTGGACAAATCTCGAAGTGTTTTACGAGGCTTGGGAAAGTTGACGCACGAACACGCCAGATATGGCGTGTTCGTGCGTCGTGCGTGGCCAGATTACGGCGCTGACTCGCCGTAATCTGGCAAGTTAGCGACTGGCACGGTTAACCCGGTGCTTAGTGTTCGGACGTCGATTTCCCTCGACCTTGACATTTGTATTCGCGGCTGGCCGCCAATCGCCGTAACCGGGCGGAGGTGGAGCCAGACGTAGCGACTCGGCGGTTCCGTAATCTGGCACGCACTAGACGCGCTCAGCGAACCAAATTTAGTTTCATATTAATCTGTACCTATGCGTTAGACGAGTACGTTTCCCGATACATTCGCTCAGCAAATAAAATACCATTTTCCGAGGAATTCGGAAGAGTTGTCGCACGAACACGCCACACCCGCCGACCCGCCGTAATTCGGTAGGTTAGCGACTGGCACGGTCACACCGGTGCTTAATGTTCGGGCGTAGTCTTCCGTCATTCTCAACATTTGTTCTCACGGCTGGCCGCCAATCGCCGTAACCGGGCGGAGGTGGAGCCAGCCGTAGCGAGTCGACAGTGCCGTAACCTGGCACGTCTTGCACTCACTCAGCGGTTCAAATAATTATAAAATCTGTATATGTATATTTTTATTTCGAAGCGATCGTATCCCTCATAAAATTAATCCAGCCCTCGTAGTCCCTGACTGCTCCCAAAAACATCGGCATCCCCGGGCCATCGCATTCGTACGAGCACCGGGTACCCGTCTGGGCAACGACAGGTCGGATCGATCTGGAACATCTTGGCGATTCTTGGACAAATTCGGTCACACGGTCGAGTAATACTGACCCGCTACGCACCGCCGCTCTTTCTCACCAAGGTAAGTACCATTTCACGCTACATTCTTATTTGCTTACCTGTCGCTCAATGCGTCAAATTATACACCAACGACTTTACCAAGCGCCTATCCCAAGTGGGCACATTCCCGCTTAAACGTAGCGCTTTTCTTCTCCGACGGTAACCTTCCGTCACAGAAGTCATATACGACTTGTTTCATTATAATCCGTACGTTCGTGGCACACTTCCCATTCGTAAATTCAAATCCTGAAAGGTAAATTGAAAGACGATTAATTATCGATTAAAAATGGGACCCACGACGTAACACTACGATCGCAACATCAACCCGAAGTTCTTCAAGGTTGGTGATCGCGTGTTAATGCTAAAAGAACCCCAATAAGGAAAATTCGGGGATCAATATTCCGGGCCATGCGAAATAATCGAAATATTGTCCGGGGGTAACGTAAGATCCTCTACCAAGCCAAACGTCGCATCGTACATACGAACAAATTTAGGGCCACCCGTCTGTAACCAAAACTCTCGTTATTGGTTACAGAATGGAGCCGAAGACAACAATCATCTTTGCTCTCCTCATGCGCACCGCCGCCAGCCTCACCGGGTATGACTGTGGCGCCTCTACGCTCCACGTTACTACCGTTTCTCTCACCGACATCGGAACTTGCGATATACCAATAATTGATCCAACCCCGATACCTGTGAGAATCCATCTACTCCAGCTCTCGCAATTTTCTACGACCGAGGTCGTGCAGTGCAAGGTCGAAATTGACAGGACCCTGTACAACTGCGGCATGAACTCACACAATTCAATAGTCCAAAACGGTCGTCAAATATACCTTCACGCATTAGACGACAAAACTTGCCGCAAGGTCCACGAAACGGGAATCATTCAACTTGGCTTTTCCGCTATCATGATCGGACTGAAAAGAAACAGCACAACATCAAGAAGTCTTGCGTTGGCCGGAAAGCTTACCAAGGACGGGAGTTGCACCGGCGCCCACTACAGCGACCCTTTTGGCACCTGGAACGACGTAGTGGTCCAGGCGTCCGCCAAAATTACCATTTCCAATTACGAGGCATCAGTCAACATGGCGACCAACCGCATCATCCTCCAGAGCTCGACCCAATGTCAACTGTCCGAAGGCCAATGCATGGACGTCGAAGGGAACCAAGCTTTTTGGAAAACGGAACCTGTGGACAGATGCCTCTTCAATAGATATGACGTTCTCTTCGATGGCATGGCAACAAAACTCTGTACGATCGAAACCTCCATCCAGACGCCTGATGTGTATACACTAACTACTCAAGAAACTACCTTCGCTCTGGCCGTTAGGAACGAAAAACCCGTCTGCGGCTATACCCTCATCTGAACGGAACACCCGAAATTATTTATTCTTGAGACTCGCGACGGCCAAACATTCGTTTCACGTCGCAAGGTTCTCGTCAGTAATGTAGACATATTCTCCTATGTCAATTCAAAATTCACTTATGTGGAAAAACATATTAAAATCCAAATAAAAGCACTGTACAAGGACGTCTTGACCCAACGATACAATTTGGAACAACAAGTACTCCGCAACGCTCTGGCAACCGCATCGACATTACCGAAGAAGTTCGCCCGAGCCGTCACCAAAAGTTTAGGGTATATGGCCGTCATTGCCGGCGAAATAGCCCACATCATCAAATGCGTTCCCGTAGAATGCACTCTTCGCAGGACCGAGGAATGTTACCTCGAGTTACCTGTAACACACCGCAATCAATCGTATTTCCTCTCGACAATTTCGCGCACACTCATCAAGGCTGGAACCCACATCGAATGTGGGTTCGATGTGGGTTCTCATCTTCCGGCACAAAATCTCATCGACGGGGCATGGTACCGCTTCGCCCCGCATCCAATCGAGGTTGCACCTTCGCAAGTACTACGGCCGATGACTACTCCTACCTGGGGTTATACGCCAGTAGAAAACCTCGCAACAAGTGGAATTTATACGAACAAAGAAATGGAGCAACGACGCGACCGAATCATGTTTCCTGCCGAAAGTCGAGCATTACTGAATAACTTGGCTCGTGGATGAGCTGGATACACCATCCCTGCAGGAGCCGTATCCCTCAAAAACTTATTGGACGAAAGCACCTTGGAGCACATCGCAGCCAACGCTTTCGAAAATGTTTGGAACGGATTCGAGAAATTCGGAATTGTCAGCGCAGGTTTCCTCGGCATTGCAGCCATCTACGCGATTATGAAATCAGCTATCGATACAATCATCCATGGGCACACCTTGCATTCATTGAACGGATACAGCTTCGCGTTGATTGGGGCCATCTGGAACTCCATCACAAATCTCCTCGTCGCAAGGGCCCAGAAGAAAAACCAAAGGTGTGAAGGACTCATCACCGAACCATCCCCGAGGGAATTTGTCCCCCGAACAACGAACAAGAAAATAAACCATCTACATCTACTAGGAGATTGTCGGGCATCGACGCCGTCGTGCTTGAGTGCCTTTGTGCCGTTCCTCAGCCATCCAGTAGGGTGTCTTCGTCTTAGGCCCCCGAGGTGTTACGTCCTGGCGATCTCGCCCTCCCTGCTATATAAATATAAATATATACATACATACATACATATATACATGTACGCGTACAGATAGTACGCATAAAGATATACATAAATACAAACATACAAACTTATTCGTATAATCTTTAATGCAGAAGTATTTTTTTTCGTTAACTTTAGCTCATGTTGTGACGAGTACATTTATTCTATATTTTGTCTGTGCACATTCGACTCCCCCTAGTATGCACCTACTCCCGCTGAACGCGCCTAGCTAGCGCGCCAAGCTCAGCGCTCACGCGCTCTCACTCTCCATCCTTGTCTCTCTTCAGCACCCGCGCGCACTCACTCTCTATCCTTGTCCGTCCTTAACGCTCGCGCGCACACACGCACGCATACACGGGCCCTCGCCCCGGCTCTTTCTAGCGCCGCGCCAAGAGACCAGCGTACACCTGTTCTCCCGATACGTCGCGCGCTCAATCGAGCTCTCCGTCATCCTCTACGTCATTTTCCTCATCTCCCATCTTTCTGTCTCCGGGTTACCCACGCACCTCCTTCATATTTATGTAACCCGTATCACGAAAACCTTCCTCCTTATCCGCGAACCGCGCTCTCCGCGGATCCGTGACATAATTCGCGACCGGCGAATGGCGACTATCAACCCTCTCATCAATATCTCGCATACTCGCGAGATACCGCAAGATTATGTAATCCGCGGACTCGCGATATACTCGCGACCCCGCGACTCCCCTCGGACATAGAGTCTATCTCTCTCCTACACTCACCCGGCCTAACCCTCTCTCTCTTACCCATGACCACTATAGCAAACGAACGCTACGTTACTTTTTCCCAAATTACTTTATTGCCCTTCGAGTCGAGTGGACGCTTCGCTTCGAGGCATTTTCCAGAAAAACTGTTGAATTGCTTTATTGCCTCTTGAACCGAGCAAGCGGTCTTTTTACAGCATAATCCTTCT